>JALAZF010000095.1:0-1393333 GCA_022829125.1 Lathyrus tuberosus | reverse complement strand
TTAAGGCTCAAGCGCAATATACGTTATATTTATTAAGTGTTTTAGGGATGTTATGAGATGAGAAGAGAAGACTCAAGGGAAAAGAAAACACTAATGGGAATTCTAACCTAATGTTGTCATGCAAAGAGATCTTATGGTTTGTGAGGTATAAGAACCACCTAGTTCTAGAGAAAAGAGAGGGATAACACTACCTAATGCTTATCCTACCTCACCTTAATCAAAAATTAAGGATGAGCTAGGATCCCTAAGGGATGTGAGAAAGTTCTACACCACCAAGCATTATATCATGTAATCCATATAAGAAATGAGATGAATAAACAAGAAAACAACAGCTATTACAGCGCATCTGCAACAATACATCAGTAAATCCAGCACCATATACCAAAAAGCATTCAACAGCTCATGTTCAGCACAAAAATGGGTGGAAAAAGCCAAGCAGCAGCATATACAACAGCACATATGTGTCTAGACAACAGTGGTACATCAAGGCAGCATGCATTCACAAATGATTCACTCATAGAAATAACAATCATGCATCAAGCCTTACACATTCTTCAATCAGACATGATCACAATCACACCATAAATCATGGTAAACAATTCTTGAAATCATCATAGAATAATGCACATTATTAAGCATGTGAACAAGTTAAAACAAGTGTGCACCTCTTGAAATAGAAAGCAAACGAACATGCACATAACAATTCCAGCATGATAGTTCCTGGATTGGCTGGAATTTTGGTAAAACAAAGTATATTCAATGTTGATGTCAAGGTGCTGATGTTGCAACATTGAAGTCTTAACACTGGGCTGTGTTAAGTATTTAATTGCTGAAGTTGGATGTCTGATGTCACACAGGTGATGTTGTAACATCAGATCTGCAGAATTAAGAACAGCATGATATGTTGTTAGGGCACGCGTATTAGCTGGAATTGTGGAGAGTGGATGAGAATATCTTGGGATAGATATTTTCTGTTACATGTGAGATTTGATTGCAGGTCTGTTGGAGAATTAAAAGGTTGAAGATTTAAAAAGATTTTGGGGATAAAATCTATTTTGAAGATTAAGTTTTAATTAAAAAATCTGATCAAATATTGTGACAAGTCCAAGCCCAATTCAGGAGCTATATAAAGCGCACAAGACCAAAGGAAAAGGTATAGAAAACATTCAGAAGATCAAGAGCAGGTGGCTTAGTGTCTAGAGTTTGTTTAAAGTGCTTGTATTTACACTATTCTAGGGTTTGAATAGGTGTTGAGTTTCTGTCCTCTCTAGAAGCTGTGAAGCAATAGAGAGTGGTTGATTGATCGAAGCTGTGAAGTAAGATCAAGGGTACTCAAAGTGGTTTCTTTGAGTGTGTGTAAGGGATTGAGTGGTGTTCTCATACCTAAGTGGTTTCTTAGGTAGGAAGTCATTAGTAGAGTATAAGTTTAGGAGATTGTCAATGGGTTGTTGAGTCTGTAAATTATATCTACAAGTAGTGAATTCCATCCCTGGCTTGGTAGCCCCCAGAGTAGGTTGGTTGTAACCTATTTTACTGCTATTGTTGTCCATTGTGCAGAGTGTATTGTTGTGACATCACACCTTAACATCACACATCTGATACCAGAATTTCAATTGGTATCAGAGTAGGCATCCTGTCTGTCTCTGGGTGAGATCTAGGGAAGTTACTTTCTAGTGAAAAGATGGACAAAGAAGTTGGAGGATTCGTCAACAGACCCCCTATTTTGGATGGATCCAATTATGACTATTGGAAGCCAAGGATGACCACCTTCTTAAAATCCTTGGACAGTAGGGCTTGGAAGGCTGTTATTAAAGAGTGGAAAGCACCTGTCATGTGTGAGAAGGATGATGCTGGCAAAGATAAAGAAGGCACCTCTAAGCCAAAGCCTGAAGAAGAGTGGACCAAGGAGGAAGATGAGCTTGCCCTTGGAAATTCCAAAGCTCTGAATGCTATCTTCAATGGAGTGGATAAGAATATCTTCAGGTTAATTAATACCTGTGAAGTTTTTAAGCAAGCATGGGATATCTTGCAGGCTACTCATGAAGGAGCATCTAGAGTCAAGATGTCAAGACTTCAGATTTTAACATCAAAATTTGAAAGCCTGAAGATGAAGGAAAATGAGATTATTCATGATTTCCACATGAGTGTTCTTGAGCTGGCCAATGCATCTAGTGCTCTTGGTGAGAAGATGTCAGATGAAAAGCTTGTGAGGAAGATCCTTAGGTCCCTACCTAAGAAGTATAAGATGATGGTTACTGCCATTGAAGAATCACAAGACATCAGCAAGATGAGAGTTGATGAGCTCATTGGATCTCTTCAAACCTTTGAGCTTGGGTTGAATGAGGAAGAACCAGAAAAGAAGCCAAAGAGTATAGCCCTGGTGACAAATGGTGAAGAAGAGAAAGGGAAGAAATCTGAATCCCAGGAGGATCTATCTCAGGCCATTGTGATGTTGGGAAGACAGTTCACCAAAGTATTCAAGAGAATGAATAATAACTCCATGCCTAATGTCAAGAACATGACTTCTGACACCAGCAAGAAGGATGAAGAGAAAACTGCCCAAGATAAAAGAGTGCAGTGCTTTGAGTGTGAAGGGTATGGACATGTCAAGAAAGAATGTCCCACCTTCTTGAAAAAGCAGAAGAAGGGAATGACAGTTTCCTGGTCTGACTCTGATAGTGAAAGTGAAGGCGAGTCAGCAAAGCATGTGAGAGCCTTAACAGGAGCCGTGGTTTATGATGATGATTCTAGTGATGGAGAAGTAACTTATGAGGAGTTGGCATCTACCTATCAAGAGCTGTGTTTAAAGAGTGCTAAAATTTGTCAAGAAAATAAGTGCCACAAGCAACAGATTGCTCAGCTAGAGAATGAAAAGACAGATCTGGAAAATGAAGTGGTATTAGTTAGAGCTCACCTTGATCAAATGACCAAGTCTGTTAGGATGATGAGCTGTGGTACAGACACACTTGACAAGATCCTTCAGTCAGAGAAAGCTGCTGGAGACAAAGCTGGGATAGGTTATGTGGCTGAGGACAAGGGAACTTCAGAAGGAAGCACTTCAGGTTCAAAGAAGGAAGTGTCACAACTTTCATCTCAACATTAGCCAAAGAAGCAGGATCCTACCCCTAAGAAAGCTGATGTTTCACAACCTAAGAAGATTGAGAAGAAGGCTGGTCCCTATCAGAAGAGAAAGCAGCCACAGGGAGCTAGCCAATATATGCCCCCACAATACCATGAGAGCATGCAAGCTTCTTAGTTCAAACAGCACATGTCTCATCAGATGTCTCAACATCAGAACAACTGGTATGGGTATGGTTATGGATACACCAATGCTGTTCCTTATATATATGGAAGAAGAAAGCCACACCAACATGGGAGACAGTCCAGGAAACAACATTCTCAGCCGTCTTATGGGAGAAGTTATCAACATAATAGATGGCAGGGCAGTTATGGTAGGAGGAGATCACATTATGGATGGCAGCATAGGCAATCTCATCATGGCAGAAGATTCAGAGATGAAAGGGTGAGATGCTATTATTGTGGAAGATTTGGACATATGCAGTACTCTTGCTACAAGCTGCATGGATACCCTCAGCCTCAAAACAGATGGAGAGAGCACAGGCCCAAAGTTGTTAAACAATGGGTACCTAAGGAGAAGGTGAAGTGCTTATTGGATCACATGGGTGATAAAGAAGGAACATGGTATTTTGACAGTGGGTGTTCCAAGCACATGTCTGGATGTAGATCCATGTTTGATGATCTTAGACCTTGCCCTTCTCATGAGGTCATATTTGGCAATGGAGAAAAAGGTGTTGTTGCAGGAGTTGGGAAAGTGCAAGGTGATGGTAGACCTGAACTTGACAATGTTCTGTTTGTCAGTGGCTTAAGTGCAAATTTGATTAGCATAAGCCAGTTGTGTGATGAAGGTTACAAGGTAAACTACACTAAGGATGATTGTGTAGTTTCTGATGAGCATAATCAGATTGTTATGAAGGGTGCCAGAACCAAAGACAACTGTTATCAGTGGACCACTCTTGAAGGAGATTCAACTAGTGATGTTCTAGTTGATGTTATAACATCAGACTATGGCATCAGGATGCTGAAAGCTCACTCAGAGTTAACAAGTGCAGATGTGAATGTTTTAAAAGGAAAGTCTTTATGGAGGGGGAAAATTAGTAATTGGTCTTTAAAGAGTATTCAAAATCAGGCGCCTTACTATATTGAGACTACATCAAGACTTACCAAAGCATTCTCATCGCAACGCTTCATCTCCCTAAATCTTAACAGAATAGAAAGTTCTCCTTCAAACCTAGTCTGTCACAAAGGAACGATGTATGTCCCTTCCAAGAAATCTGAGCAGGTACGAACTAGGGTTTCTTCTGAAGAACTCATTTCTATTGCTCTTCCCGAGTCAAGTAACCCTAAACCCTCAACCACGGTAAACAAACCTGAATCTAGGTCATCATTCTCTCAAGCTGTTGAGGAGAAGTTTGATGTAGACGTGCATTTGGAACAGCTTGCCACCAAAATCCTTGAGAAGGGGATACGGGTGAAAGGGATTTCCGTCCCTCTAAGGCAAATGCCTGCTGAACAAGTCGACTCTCAAGGAGAGGACAAAATCTTCAAAGACAGGTCCTTGGTCAAGAAGCTGAAGGTGAAGATCCTGATGACACTGATGTCAGCCTTGATGTCAGAACATCGTCCCCTAGGAATGAAAGCCACAGGGGTAAAGGGAAGGAACAGGTTGAGGTTATAGAGATTGAGGACTCATCTGATGATGATAGAATTGGAAGAGGGAAGGATAAGAAAAGGACTTCATTTACAGACTCTCCCAAGTCATGGAGCAAAGGTGCCAGGTCTGGCAAGAAGAGGAGAATCAGGGAAGAGTCAGATTCTGAGAGTGATGCTCAAGACATCAACCCTGCTACTAATCAAGTGCCTGATAACATCTCATCTCACAGTGCCAGAAGTGCATCCTTGTGGAGTTGTGTGAGCCTAAGAAAGATAGCTCTGGAAAAAGAGGTAGTAGCAAAAGATTTAGAGTCTACTAAAATTATAGACCTAATTAAGCTTGCTGGTCTCATAAGGACTGTGTCAGGGTTGACTAATTGCTATGATAGACTGGTCAGAGAATTCATAGTTAATATACCTAAATCAATAAATGACAACAAGAGCCGAACTTTCAGAAGTGTTACCATCAGGGGTAAGTGTGTCTGGTTCTCTCCTGAGATGATCAATGCCTACTTAGGACGAAATGAGGAAGATTATGGGGAATTAGAAGCCTCCAACAATGTTATATGCAAAGAAATCACTACTGGTCTGGTAGATGTTTGGCCCGTAGAAGGAAAGCTGTTAGCCAGTTTGTTGAGTGACAAATATGCTTTTCTGCACAGAATAGGTATTGCCAACTGGGTTCCTACTAGTCACAAGACCACAATTTCTGTTGAATTGGGGAAGATAATTTATGCAGTTGGGACAAAGCAAAGAATTGACTATGGCTCCTACATCTATGATCATACTATTAAGCATGCTGCTACAAATGCTGTAAAGATGCCCATTGCTTTTCCCTCTCTCATCTGTGGGATTGTCTTGTCTCAACATCCTGGAATTCTACAGCATTCAGATGTTGCTTGCAAAAGGAAGCCTGCCTTGTCACTCCATCACAAGTTGAAACATGTTCCTTACAGTGTCAAGACATCTACTTCAACATCACAACAGTCACCAGCCAAGACTGGGTTGATTACAGAACTAGAGGAGGCTCGCAAGGAGTTAGATGAATTCATAAGAGTTAGTACTGAAAGGAAACAAAAATTTGAAAGACTTGTCATGTCTCTGAGATTGGCAACAAAGGAAGGTGAAGATGTCAACACAAGGAAGGATGTTGTTGATGAAAACGATAATGATGATCTCAGCTCAGAAGATTCAAGCTCTTAATGTTTGCCTTCTAATTTAGTAGGGTTAGCTTTATATTTTGTCTTTGTTTTAGCACTTAATGTGCTTGGTTTTGTAATTTGAATATTGTGCTGTTTTATGCACTGTTTATGTTTTTAGTTTCCTTCTATGATTTGTTTTGCCTGTTTACTAACTGAGAGGCTAACAATGAGAGCTAGGGTATACTGACTATAGTTAATGGGGCTTCTAACTGAAGTTTGCCTAATTGTGGCTAAAAAGGGGGAGAAAATAGCCAAGATAGTCAAGAGTTTTATTGCCATATGCTGCTAATGTGATGCAGAGATTAAGAGGGAGATAGATTGATACTGCTAAAAGGTGTATAGTTGAACAGTTTGTTGCTGCATTAAGGGGGAGTTTTGACATTTGAAGAGTGCAGCCAAGCAGACATCTAGGGGGAGTAAATTGCTGCACATTATGAGCTACTGAACAGCTGTGATGCTGGTTCATGTTTTCAAGGGGGAGCACCAATTGGCTGTTGTCAATAATGAAGATGGTGCTGCAGCAGATCAAGTGAGGAAGACTATGCAAAGTGTCAAACTGCTGCTAATGAGTTTCAAATTTCTGAAGATTATTCTGCTGCTGAAATCTCTGAAGGTGCAGAGTGCAGAAGTTGATTGCAGAGTGTAGAAAGTGTTTTAGCCAAAATTAGCCAAAGGGGGAGATTGATAGTTCCTGGATTGGCTGGAATTTTGGTAAAACAAAGTATATTCAATGTTGATGTCAAGGTGCTGATGTTGCAACATTGAAGTCTTAACACTGGGCTGTGTTAAGTATTTAATTGCTGAAGTTGGATGTCTGATGTCACACAGGTGATGTTGTAACATCAGATCTGCAGAATTAACAACAGCAGGATATATTGTTAGGGCACGCGTATTAGCTGGAATTGTGGAGAGTGGATGAGAATATCTTGGGATAGATATTTTCTGTTACATGTGAGATTTGATTGCAGGTCTGTTGGAGAATTAAAAGGTTGAAGATTTAAAAAGATTTTGGGGATAAAATCTGTTTTGAAGATTCAGTTTTAATTAACAAATCTGATCAAATATTGTGACAAGTCCAAGCCCAATTCAGGAGCTATATAAAGCGCACAAGACCAAAGGAAAAGGTACAGAAAACATTCAGAAGATCAAGAGCAGGAGGCTTAGTGTCTAGAGTTTGTTTAAAGTGCTTGTATTTACAATATTCTAGGGTTTGAATAGGTGTTGAGTTTCTGTCCTCTCTAGAAGCTGTGAAGCAATAGAGAGTGGTTGATTGATCGAAGCTGTGAAGTAAGATCAAGGGTACTCAAAGTGGTTTCTTTGAGTGTGTGTAAGGGATTGAGTGGTGTTCTCATACCTAAGTGGTTTCTTAGGTAGGAAGTCATTAGTAGAGTATAAGTTTAGGAGATTGTCAACGGGTTGTTGAGTCTGTAAATTATATCTACAAGTAGTGAATTCCATCCCTGGCTTGGTAGCCCCCAGAGTAGGTTGGTTGTAACCGAACTAGGTCAACAATTCTTGGTGTTATTTTACTGCTATTGCTGTCCATTGTGCAGAGTGTGTTGTTGTGACATCACACCTTAACATTACACGTCTGATACCAGAATTTCACAGCAACACAAGCATCAATTAACAATTAACAACAATGTGTGTGCATTATGTGATCATTACATCAATTAATCAACAACGCAAACATAAACATTCATCGATTAAAAATCAAGAATCGCATGTCGAAAAATCATGTTCATGCCATGGTATGAAGTTAAATAACTCAAGAATAATCCACCAATCATCAACATATTGATTCATGGAGTTTAGGCATGCAACGGATCTCAAAAGAACAAGAAAATGCAAGAAAAACACACTCTGCTCCAGTGGTAACCGGTTACAGCATAACTGCTAACCGGTTACACAGATTAAAACAACCAAAAACATGTAGAAAACAACATGCTAACCGATTACAGCATAACTGCTAACCGGTTACACGTCAACAGAATTAAAAAAAACAGCTCCAAAAGCACTTTTCAGCAGCAAATGACTTATCCAAACATCCAAACGAACATGCAATCAATTAAGCACGAAATTACATTGAATTAAAGCCATCAAACATCAATTAGATACAACAAACAACAACATCAAAACTCAAATTCAAGCGAATGGATCCAAATCAAAAATCACCAAAGATCTACATCGAATAAGTTGTAAATAAGCTAAATCAAGTATAGATCTAAGGAAAACCAAGCTACAAAGCTGAGATTTGCTTTGGTGATTGTTGCAAAGTGATCCTGGTGCAAAAAATTAAAGAAAACCAGAGATTCCTCGATTAGTAGCCGAAACGCGTGATTGAACTTGCGCCAAAATAAATGGTGTGAAACCATTGGATTGAAGTAGAATAAGCTGAAGTTCCAGAAATCTAACCAAAGATAGCCAAATGATGGAGTTTAAGCTCAAGAATTAATCACTTTTCAATGTGAAAAGTCATTATCTTTCAAGAAATAAGAGCTTTTTGTGAGGGTTTGGAAGAGAGAATTGAGATGAAGATGTAGAAGTAGCAAAAAGTTTAGAGAGAAATGAGAGAATTGAGAGTGAAAAGTGTGGGAAATTTTGTAGAATGGTTCCTCCCCTTGAAAAATGAGTGAAGGGTTTCTTATATAGACTTTAGGTTCGGAGGGTGGGAGGTCGGGATTAACTTTGGGTTTGGAGCTAGGGTCGGAGTTAGTTGGACTTGTCTCACCGAGTCAAGGTGGTTAACTCGATTAGTTAGAACCAACTTGCTAACAATCTCAAGGTGAACTTCAACATCCAAAGGTGGAGATGCTTGGAAAATAAGGAACATGGTGCACTCAATTTGAAATGGAACATTAGAATAAATGCCCTTGGAATTAATTTAATAGCTTTAAAATGTCTAGAGATTTCTAGAATATTCCGCTTGCTGTTATAATACTTGTAGAATCAAAGCCCCAAGTGTGGGCAATGGTGTTGTCCCAACAATGCAGCAAAATCTGCAACTTTGTACAGAGTAATCGGTTACAACATATCTGCTAACCGGTTACATGCTTGAAAACCTGCATTTCTGGTGAAAAATACACTATGTAACTGGTTACAGCATAACTGCTAACCGGTTATTGCAGCCCAATTTACCCAAATTTGCTTGGAAGTGATGTTGAAGTCCCGGTTTCGATTCACCACTCCGTGCTCTGATAAATAGCCATGAAATCCCTTGTTTAAAGAACACTGTGATCCCATGTCTTAGGAAAACCAATGATTTGTATGATTTACAAAAGAGTTATGACCTAACGGATATGCAGATGGATGCGAAGCAAAAGCCAGAAAAACTTAGAAAAAAGGTAGAGCAAATTTTGGGGTACTACACAGTGCATACAAACATTTAAACGAATGAACACGAATAGAACACTTCAAGAAAAAAACATATTCATTGCATTAAAATCATCATTCAAAGCATAAACAAGTTTTTACATACAAACACTGTACTAACAATCAATGAAAAATTACACATGAAAATGCAGTAAAGAAGTCGGAGATTGCCATTGTTGAGGAGACTTGACTCTGTCTGGACTTATTGCTTCTGATGACGTATTTATAGTCTGAGTGCCCCTTCGGGAGTCTTTAATTGAAATGCATACCATCTGTAGTGAAAGTAATGACCCCTGCATCAATCAGATCTTGCACCTTGTGCAGGAGCGCCTTACAATCCTCAGTTGAATGTCCTCGTGCCCAGCATGGTATCCACATCGAACATTGGCATTAAACCCTGGTGGATATGGAGGAATAATCGGATATGGTTTCTTTGGCACAATCAACCCTCTTTTAACCAATTCTGGCGGTATTTGACCATACAATAATGGTAGCACAGCAAACTATCTATGTCTTGGCTTCCGTCGATCCCCTTGGGAACTATTCTGCTATTGATTCTGATTTGGGTGTTCCTCTAGTTCAAGCACTTTCCTCCTTAGACCTAACCGAGGAGTAGGCAACAGTTGCGGATGTGGCGATTCTAGGACCGCGAATTGCAAAACATGCCCCTGACTGGGTGTAGCCTCGGGAAAGCAAACAGGGATATTCACATCTTTTTCAACGGCTAGAACAAGACCACCTTGTATGCTTATGTCGCCCGGCGTAAATTCAATTGCCTTCGAATCGATCAAATCCTGGACCTGATGCTGGAAAGCCTTACATTTCTGCAAAGTATGCCCCGGCGCTCCAGAGTGGAAATCACAATGGGCTCTTGCATCATAATCTGGTGGGGGAGTACAAATAAGAGGAGCAAAAGTCCTTTTCTATGCCAGTTGCAACTGAAGGAGATACTGTAATATCTGAGAATACGACATAGGGAGCGAATCAAATGTTCTGTCAGGCATCTTCAGCCTCTGTGCTTATTTCTCAATCATGGGCTTCTCTTGGGAGACAAGACCTAGCTGCTGTCGGGAAAGTTCTGGAACCTCGGGTTGTGCATAAAATCTGTGAGGCACATCACTCTTTGGGGGAGATCCCAAAGGTAAGGGTGAACCGACAATTTCTGCTGCAGTCTTAGGCGTGGAATTGTCATCCTTTCTGAGCACACTTCTCACAACTTCCATAACCAGGCTCATCTGAGTCTTCAGTTGGTTGACCTCTTCCTTCATCATTTTCTGGTATTGAATCAATGCTTGCATTTTCCCCATAAACTGCCCCATTTGGCTTCGTACTTCCCTCAATTCCACTGAATTTGCTCCATGATCAACTTCTGACTGGCTTGAAAAGTTAAGTCTGCAATTCTGAAGAAGACCAGATCTGGGCAAGAATAACCAGACTCGAACACCTGTTATGCAAATGAGTATGGAAATGCAATGCAAATGCCATGTTCGAATATTTCCAAGGAATCATTCTGCTTTGATTCAAGTTTTTCACAAAAGAGCCACAAGAAATCGATGGAAATGCTCAACAGTAAGTCTCAAAGTTAAGATCCTTGGAAATACAAGAACATGTATGTCAGAATGTAGACATGTTGATGCAGATGCAACAGACAAGGGATTAAAGCTTCCATAAATTCTGAATAATTGTTGTGCTGATGACTGAATAAGTTCATAGGTATGCCTGAAGAGAATACCGGAATACTAGAATATCTGAATAATCAGAATACCAGAATACCAGGCTGATAAGTCCATACTGATAAGAAAAACCAGAATACCGGGTAGGATGAAGGTCAAGGTTACCTGCAAACCTGTAAACACCCGCCCATCTCACATGTGGGTATTATAAAGGCGAGGATCCTCAGCATCACGGGCTCTCAGGTCAAGAAATGATGATACGTCCACCCTTTCTGGTTTGGCATCATCATCAATCGAGGAGGCCTCCAATGATTCCCCTAAAAAAGGTCATCCTATGGCAAGTTCTCAGCTTCGGGTACTCGGATCAAGAAGCGTAATGGGTTTGCCTTTTATGGTGTGCCATTATCACCTCTTGGGAGGAGTGCCTCAACTGAGTCCTCGGGGAATGGTCGCCAGAGTTGACATTTCTCCAGGTTACATTCCAGCATCTGCACCAATGCGTAGGATAAAACATTACCAAAGAAAACCTCGTCTGGATGTGGAGTTTTCGTGTATACTACGTCTGGCCAAATGCCACACAAGTCACACTACTTTCCATGCTAATCCTAGGTGTACCCTCAAGCCTGGGTATTGGGCTTATCTGTCATGAATCCAACCCACCCAACAGAACAACAGCAGCAGAGCAATATGATAACAGTAATTAAATGCAATAAATGCGGTAAAATACAGTAATATACAACATATAATGCAGAACAGTAAAACCCAATGAAATGAAAATAGACAAGCGCTAGGACTGACTCACATAGAGAACCGGGGTCCCCAACAGAGTCGCCAGCTATCGCAACTGCGTAAAAACAACCGGCAAAAACAAGAACAGAAGAGTCGCCACCGAACGTTATTTATCCCGATGCAGGGAAAGGAAATGATCGAAGAAAACCTAGAAAGGGAGAAGACATGGTCATCACAACCATAGTCCGGGTTTGGGAGTCGGTTGCGTGAGGGGAAGGTATTAGCATCCCCACGCGTCCATTGTACTCCATGGGATCCACGCTTGTTGTCTAAACAAATGGTGAGTTATCTACAGCCTACTGCTAAACGGAAATGAAACGGGGAAAAGAAAAGAAAAAAGTGACTCGGTAGGACATCGTCGTCCTAGGCCTACGTATTCCCTTGTACAATGGGAAAGTCAGATTCAACGTAGTTTGTCAGACTACGGGTGGATGGGGGGAAGGTTGCTTGCCAAGACATTGTCGTCTTGAGCCTATGTATCCTCAATCTATCCCGAGAGAGGAAATCAGAGCATCCGTAGTTCGACCTACGGGCCGGTAAGAGGGAAGTGTGCTCGCTAAGACATCGCCGTCTTGTGCCTATGTATCCTCAATCTAACCAGAGAGAGGAAATCAGAGAGTTCGTAGTTCGTGGGACTACGGAAAATGAAAGGAAGGGTGCTCGCCAAGACATCGTCGTCTTGTGCCTACGTATCCTCAATCTAACCAGAATGAGGAAATCAGAGAGTCAGTATTTCGGGGTAGCAACCACAAAAGTTAAGTGTTTTTATGAGCGACGTTAGGTCCGCGTCTGACAGTTAGGGTCGATGCCTGTTTGCGAAAACGGAAGTAACGTGCTATTTTCTGAAAATGATTTGGAACCTAACAATCCCGAAGGATGAAAATGATTTGAATTTGTTTTTTTTGTGTTTTTTAGACAGAAGTGAATTTAAGTTAATTTGAAACTCACATTGCACTAAAGTCTATGACATTGGAGCGAATGCGTCGCATGGTCGCCCCCAATGGAACGTATGCTAAACACTCTAGAAGAGTGAAAGGAGACCCCTCATTATTCATTTCCTATGTAATTAAGGCTCATGGCGCATAGTGCTCGTGGCATTCATTAAGTGTTTTAGACTTGTTATGAGATGAGAAGAGAAGACTCAAAAGGAGAAAAGAAAACACTAAGGGAGTTTTATCCTAATGTTGTCAGGCAAAAGTGGCCCTAAGGTTGAGGTAAGATGGGAAGATTCTACCTAATGTTAGCATACATGGTTTGAAATCTAATGTCTACCCTACTGCAAAAAATCACTGAGATTGAACTTGCACCAAAATAAATGGTGTGAAACCCTTGGATTGAAGTAGAATAAGTTGAACTTCCAGAAATCCAACCAAAGATAGCCAAATGATGGAGTTTAAGCTCAAGAATTAATCACTTTTCAATGTGAAAAGTCATTATCCTTCAAGAAATAAGAGCTTTTTGTGAGGGTTTGGAAGAGAGAATTGAGATGAAGATGTAGAAGTAGCAGAAAGTTTAGAGATAAATGAGAGAATTGAGAGTGAAAAGTGTGTGAAATTTTGTAGAATGGTTCCTCCCCTTGAAAATGAGTGAATGGTTTCTTATATAGACTTTAGGTTCGGAGGGTGGGAGGTCGGGATTAGCTTTAGGTTTGGAGCTAGGGTCGGAGTTAGTTGGACTTGACTCACCGAGTCAAGGTGGTTAACTCGATTAGTTAGAACCAACTAACATCCAAAGGTGGAGATGCTTGGAAAATAAGGAACATGGTGCACTCAATTTGAAATGGAACATTAGAATAAATTCCCTTGGAATTAATTTAATAGCTTTGCAATGTCTAGAGATTTCTAGAATATTCCACTTGCTGCTATAATACTTGTAGAATCAAAGACCCCAGTGTGTGCAATGGTGTTGTCCCAACAATGCAGCAAAATCTGCAACTTTGTACAGAGTAATCAGTTACAACATATCTGCTAACCGGTTACATGCTTGAAAACCTGCATTTCTGGTGAAAAATACACTATGTAACTAGTTACAGCATAACTGTTAACCAGTTACTGCAGCCCAATTTACCCAAATTTGCTTGGAAGTGATGTTGAAGTCCCAGTTTCGATTCTCCACTCCGTGCTCTAATAAATAGCTATGAAATCCCTTGTTTAAAGAACACCGTGATCCCATGTCTTAGGAAAACCAATGATGTGTATGATTTACGAACGAGTTATGACCTAACGGATATGCAGATGGATGCGAAACAAAAGCCAGAAAAAGTTAGAAAAAAGGTAGAGCAAATTTTGGGGTACTACACAGTGCATACAAACATTTAAACGAACGAACACGAATAGAACACTTCAAGAAAAAAACATATTCATTGCATTAAAATCATTATTCAAAGCATAAACAAGTTTTTACATGCAAACACTGTACTAACAATCAATGAAAAAGTACACATGAAAATGCAGTAAAGAAGACGGAGATTGCCATTGTTGAGGAGACTTGATTCTGTCTGGAATTATTGCTTCTGATGACGTATTTATAGTCTGAGTGCCCCTTCGGGAGTCTTTAATTGAAATGCATACCATCTGTAGCGAAAGTAATGACCCCTGTATCAATCAGATCTTGCACCTTGTGCGGGAGCGCCTTACAATCCTCAGTTGAATGTCCTCGTGCCCAGCATGGTATCCACATCGAACATTGGCATTAAACCCTGGTGGATATGGAGGAATAATCAGATCTGGTTTCTTTGGCACAATCAACCCTCTTTTAACCAATCCTGGCAGTATCTGACCATACAATAATGGTAGGACAACAAACTATCTCTTTCTTGGCTTCCGTTGATCCCCTTGGGAACTATTCTGCTGTTGATTCTGATTTGGGTGTTCCTCTGGTTCAAGCACTTTCCTCCTCAGACCTAACCGAGGAGTAGGCAACAGTTATGGATGTGGCGATTCTAGGACCGCGAATTGTAAAACGTGCCCCTGACTGGGTGTAGCCTCGGGAAAGCAATCAGGGATATTCACATCTTTTTCAACGGCTAGAACAAGACCACCTTGTGTGCTTATGCCGCCCGGCATAAATTCAATTGCCTTCAAATCGATCAAATCCTAGACCTGGTGCTGGAAAGCCTTACATTTCTGCACAGTATGCCCCGACACACCAGAGTGGAAATCACAATGGGCTCTTGCATCGTAATCTGGTGGGGGAGTACAAATAAGAGGAGCAAAAGTCCTTTTCTATGCCAGTTGCAACTGAAGGAGATACTGTAATATCTGAGAATACGACATAGGGAGCAAATCAAATGTTCTGTCAGGCATCTTCAGCCTCTATGCATATTCCTTAATCATGGGCTTCTCTTGGGAGACAAGACCTGGCTGCTGTCGGGAAAGTTCTGGAACCTCGTGTTGTGCACAAAATCTGTGAGGCACATTACTCTTTAGGAGAGATCCCAAAGGTAAGGGTGAACCGACAATTTCTGCTGTAGTCTTAGGCATGGAATTGTCATCCTTTCTGAGCACACTTCTCACAACTTCCATAACCAGGCTCATCTGAGTCTTCAGTTGGTTGACCTCTTCCTTCATCATTTTCTGGTATTGAATCAACGCTTGCATTTTCCCCATAAACTGCCCCATTTGGCTTCATACTTCCCTCAATTCCGCTTGAATTTGCTCCATGATCGACTTCTGAATGGCTTGAAAAGTTAAGTCTGCAATTCTGAAGAAGACCAGATCTGGGCAAGAATAACTAGACTCGAACACCTGTTATGCAAATGAGTATGGAAATGCAATGCAAGTGCCATGTTCGAATATTTCCAAGGAATCATTCTACTTTGATTCAAGTTTTTCACAAAAGAGCCATAAGAAATAGATGGAAATGCTTAACAGTAAGTCTCAAAGTTAAGATCCTTGGAAATACAAGAACATGTATGTCAGAATGTAGACATGCTGATGCAGATGCAACAGACAAGGGATCAAAGCTTCCACAAATTCTGAATAATTGTTGTGCTGATGACTGAATAAGTTCATAGGTCTGCCTAAAGAGAATACCGGAATACTAGAATATCTGAATAATCTGAATACCAGAATACCAGGCTGATAAGTCTATACTGATAAGAAAAACCAGAATACCGGGTAGGATGAAGGTCAAGGTTACCTGTAAACCTGTAAACACCCGCCCATCTCACATGTGGGTACTATAAAGGCGAGGATCCTCAGCATCACGGGCTCTTAGGTCAAGAAATGATGATACGTTCACCCTTTCTGGTTAGGCATCATCATCAATCGAAGAGGCCTCCAATGATTCCCCTAAAAAAGGTCATCCTATGGCAAGTTCTCAGCTTCGGGTCCCCGGATCAAGAAGCGTAATGGGTTTGCCTTTTATGGTGTGCCATTATCACCTCTTGGGAGGAGTGCCTCAACTGAGTCCTCGGGAATTGGTCGCCAGAGTCGACATTTCTCCAGGTTACATTCCATCATCTGCACCAATGCGTAGGATAAAACATTACCAAAGAAAACCTCGTCTGGATGTGGAGTTTTCGTGTATACTACGTCTGGCCAAATGCCACACAAGTCACACTACTTTCCACGCTAATCCTAGGTGTACCCTCAAGCCTGGGTATTGGGCTTATCTGTCATGAATCCAACCCACCCAACAGAACAACATCCACAGAGCAGTATGATAACAGTAATTAAATGCGATAAATGCGGTAAAATACAGTAATATACAACATATAATGCAGAACAGTAAAACCCAATGAAATGAAAATAGACAAGCGCTAGGATTGACTCGCATAGAGAACCGGGGTCCCCAACAGAGTCGCCAGCTATCGCAACTGCGAAAAAACAACCGGCAAAAACAAGAACAGAAGAGTCACCACCGAACGTTATTTATCCCGACGCAGGAAAAGGAAACGATCGAAGAAAACCTAGAAAGGGAGAAGACATGGTCATCGCAACCATAGTCCGGGTTCGGGAGTCGGTTGTGTGAGGGGAAGGTATTAGCATCCCCACGCGTCCATTGTACTCGATGGGATCCAAGCTTGTTGTCTAAACAAATGGTGAGTTATCTACAACCTACTGCTAAACGGAAATGAAACGGGGAAAAGAAAAGAAAAAAGTGACTCGGTAGGACATCGTCGTCCTAGGCCTACGTGTTCCCTTGTACAATGGGAAAGTCAGATTCAACGTAGTTCGACAGACTACGGGTGGATGGGGGGAAGGTTGCTCGCCAAGACATTGTCGTCTTGTGCCTATGTATCCTCAAACTATCCAGAGAGAGGAAATCAGAGCATCCGTAGTTCGACTTACGGGTCGGTAAGAGGGAAGAGTGCTTGCCAAGACATCGCCATCTTGTGCCTACGTATCCTCAATCTAACCAGAGAGAGGAAATCAGAGCGTTCGTAGTTCGTGGGACTACGGAAAATGAAAGGAAGGGTGCTATCCAAGACATCGCCGTCTTGTGCCTACGTATCCTCAATCTAACCAGAAGGAGGAAATCAGAGAGTCAGTATTTCGGGGTAGCGACCATAAATGTTAAGTGTTTTTATGAGCGACGTTAGGTTTGCGTCTGACAGTTAGGGTCGATGCCTGTTTGCGAAAACGGAAGTAACGTGCTCTTTTCTGAAAATGATTTGAAACCCAACAATCCCGAAGGATGAAAATGATTTGAATTTGTTTTTTTGTGTTTTTTAGACAGAAGTGAATTGAAGTTAATTTGAAACTCACATTGCACTAAAGTCTATGACATAGGAGCGAATGCGTCGCATGGTCGCCCCCAATGGAACGTATGCTAAACACTCTAGAAGAGTGAAGGGAGACCCCTCATTATTCATTTCCTATGTACTTAAGGCTCATGGCGCATAGTGCTCGTGGCATTCATTAAGTGTTTTAGACTTGTTATGAGATGAGAAGAGAAGACTCAAAAGGAGAAAAGAAAACACTAAGGGAGTTCTATCCTAATGTTGTCATGCAAAAGTGGCCCTAAGGTTGAGGTAAGACGGGAAGATTCTACCTAATGTTAGCATACATGGTTTGAAATCTAATGTCTACCCTACTGCAAAAAATCACTAAGATTGAACTTGCGCCAAAATAAATGGTGTGAAACCCTTGGATTGAACTAGAATAAGGTGAACTTCCAGAAATCCAACCAAAGATAGCCAAATGATGGAGTTTAAGCTCAAGAATTAATCACTTTTCAATGTGAAAAGTCATTATCCTTCAAGAAATAAGAGCTTTTTGTGAGGGTTTGGAAGAGAGAATTGAGATGAAGATGTAGAAGTAGCAGAAAGTTTAGAGAGAAATGAGAGAATTGAGAGTGAAAAGTGTGGGAAATTTTGTATAATGGTTCCTTACCTTGAAAATGAGTGAATGGTTTCTTATATAGACTTTAGGTTCGGAGGGTGGGAGGTCGGGATTAGCTTTAGGTTTGGAGCTAGGGTCGGAGTTAGTTGGACTTGACTCACCGAGTCAAGGTGGTTAACTCGATTAGTTAGAACCAACTCGGTAACAATCTCAAGGTGAACTTCAACATCCAAAGGTGGAGATGCTTGGAAAATAAGGAACATGGTGCACTCAATTTGAAATGGAACATTAGAATAAATGCCCTTGGAATTAATTTAATAGCTTTGCAATGTCTAGAGATTTCTAGAATATTCCACTTGCTGCTATAATACTCGTAGAATCAAAGACCCAAGTGTGTGCAATGTTGTTGTCCCAACAATGCAGCAAAATCTGCAACTTTATACAGAGTAATCGGTTACAACATATCTGCTAACCGGTTACATGCTTGAAAACCTGCATTTATGGTGAAAAAATACACTATGTAACTGGTTACAGCATAACTGCTAACCGGTTACTGCAACCCAATTTACCAAAATTTGCTTGGAAGTGATGTTGAAGTCCTGGTTTCGATTCTCCACTCCGTGCTCTGATAAATAGCTATGAAATCCCTTGTTTAAAGAACACCGTGATCCCATGTCTTAGGAAAACCAATGATGTGTATGATTTACGAACGATTTATGACCTAACGGATATGCAGATGGATGCGAAACAAAAGCCAGAAAAAGTTAGAAAAAAGGTAGAGCAAATTTTGGGGTACTACACAGTGCATACAAACATTTAAACGAACGAACACGAATAGAACACTTCAAGAAAAAAACAGATTCATTGCATTAAAATCATCATTCAAAGCATAAACAAGTTTTTACATGCAAACACTGTACTAACAATCAATGAAAAATTACACATGAAAATGCAGTAAAGAAGCCGGAGATTGCCATTGTTGAGGAGACTTGACTCTGTCTGGAATTATTGCTTCTAATGACGTATTTATAGTCTGAGTGCCCCTTCGGGCGTCTTTAATTGAAATGCATACCATCTGTAGTGAAAGTAATGACCCCTGCATCAATCAGATCTTGCACCTTGTGCGGGAGCGCCTTACAATCCTCAGTTGAATGTCCTCGTGCCCAGCATGGTATCCACATCGAACATTGGCATTAAACCCTGGTGGATATGGAGGAATAATCGGATATGGTTTCTTTGGCACAATCAACCCTCTTTTAACCAATCCTGGCAGTAGCTGACCATACAATAATGGTAGCACAGCAAACTATCTCTTTCTTGGCTTTCGTCGATCCCCTTGGGAACTATTCTGCTGTTGATTCTGATTTGGGTGTTCCTCTGGTTCAAGCACTTTCCTCCTCAGGCCTAACCGAGGAGTAGGCAACAGTTGCGGATGTGGCGATTCTAGGACCGCGAATTGTAAAACGTGCCCCTGACTGGGTGTAGCCTCGGGAAAGCAAACAGGGATATTCACATCTTTTTCAACGGCTAGAACAAGACCACCTTGTGTGCTTATGCCGCCCGACATAAATTCAATTCCCTTCAAATCGATCAAATCTTGGACCTGGTGCTGGAAAGCCTTACATTTCTGCACAGTATGCCCCGACACACCAGAGTGGAAATCACAATGGACTCTTGCATCGTAATCTGGTGGGGGAGTACAAATAAGAGGAGCAAAAGTCCTTTTCTATGCCAGTTGCAACTGAAGGAGATACTGTAATATTTGAGAATATGACATAGGGAGCAAATCAAATGTTCTGTCAGGTATCTTCAGCCTCTGTGCGTATTTCTTAATCCTGGGCTTCTCTTGGGAGACAAGACCTGGATGCTGTCGGGAAAGTTCTGGAACCTCGGGTTGTGCACAAAATCTGTGAGGCACATCACTCTTTGGGAGAGATCCCAAAGGTAAGGGTGAACCGACAATTTCTGCTGCAGTCTTAGGCGTGGAATTGTCATCCTTTCTGAGCACACTTCTCACAACTTCCATAACCAGGCTCATCTGAGTCTTCAGTTGGTTGACCTCTTCCTTCATCATTTTCTGGTATTGAATCAACGCTTGCATTTTCCCCATAAACTGCCCCATTTGGCTTCGTACTTCCCTCAATTCCGCTTGAATTTGTTCCATGATCAACTTCTGACTGGCTTGAAAAGTTAAGTCTGCAATTCTGAAGAAGACCAGATCTGGGCAAGAATAACCAGACTCGAACACCTGTTATGCAAATGAGTATGGAAATGCAATGCAAGTGCCATGTTCGAATTTTTCCAAGGAATCATTCTGCTTTGATTCAAGTTTTTCACAAAAGAGCCACAAGAAATAGATGGAAATGCTCAACAGTAAGTCTCAAAGTTAAGATCCTTGGAAATACAAGAACATGTATGTCAGAATGTAGACATGTTGATGCAGATGCAACAGACAAGGGATCAAAGCTTCAACAAATTCTGAATAATTGTTGTGCTGATGACTGAATAAGTTCATAGGTATGCCTGAAGAGAATACCGGAATACTAGAATATCTGAATAATCATAATACCAGAATACCAGGCTGATAAGTCCATACTGATAAGAAAAACTAGAATACCGGGTAGGATGAAGGTCAAGGTTACCTGCAAACCTGTAAACACCCGCCCATCTCACATGTGGGTATTGTAAAGGCGAGGATCCTCAGCATCACGGGCTCTCAGGTCAAGAAATGATGATACGTCCACCCTTTCTGGTTTGGCATCATCATCAATCGAGGAGGCCTCCAATGATTCCCCTAAAAAAGGTCATCCTATGGCAAGTTCTCAGCTTCGGGTCCTTGGATCAAGAAGCGTAATGGGTTTGCCTTTTATGGTGTGCCATTATCACCTCTTGGGAGGAGTGCCTCAACTGAGTCCTCGGGGAATGGTCGCCAGAGTCGATATTTCTCCAGGTTACATTCCATCATCTGCACCAATGCGTAGGATAAAACATTACCAAAGAAAACCTCGTCTGGATGTGGAGTTTTCGTGTATACTACGTTTGGCCAAATGCCACACAAGTCACACTACTTTCCACGCTAATCCTAGGTGTACCCTCAAGCCTGGGTATTGGGCTTATCTGTCATGAATCCAACCCACCCAACAGAACAACAGCAGTAGAGCAGTATGATAACAGTAATTAAATGCAATAAATGCGGTAAAATACAGTAATATACAACATATAATGTAGAACAGTAAAACCCAATGAAATGAAAATAGACAAGCGCTAGGATTGACTCACATAGAGAACCGGGGTCCCCAACAGAGTCGCCAGCTATCGTAACTGCGAAAAAACAACCGGTAAAAACAAGAACAGAAGAGTCGCCACCGAACGTTATTTATCCCGGCGCAGGGAAAGGAAATGATCGAAGAAAACCTAGAAAGGGAGAAGACATGGTCATCGCAACCATAGTCCAGGTTTGGGAGTCAGTTGCGTGAGGGGAAGGTATTAGCATCCCCATGCGTCCATTGTACTCGATGGGATCCACGCTTGTTGTCTAAACAAATGGTGAGTTATCTACAGCCTACTGCTAAACGGAAATGAAACGGGAAAAAGAAAAGAAAAAAGTGACTCGGTAGGACATCGTCGTCCTAGGCCTACGTATTCCCTTGTATAATGGGAAAGTCAGATTCAACGTAGTTCGACAGACTACGGGTGGATGGGAGGAAGGTTGCTCACCAAGACATTGTCGTCTTGTGCCTATGTATCCTCAAACTATCCAGAGAGAGGAAATCAAAGCGTCCGTAGTTCGACCTACGGGTCGGTAAGAGGGAAGAGTGCTCGCCAAGACATCGCCGTCTTGTGCCTACGTATCCTCAATCTAACCAGAGAGAGGAAATCAGAGCGTTCGTAGTTTGTGGGACTACGGAAAATGAAAGGAAGGGTGCTCGCCAAGACATCGCCGTCTTGTGCCTACGTATCCTCAATCTAACCAGAAGGAGGAAATCAGAGAGTCAGTATTTCGGGGTAGCGACCACAAAAGTTAAGTGTTTTTATGAGCGACGTTAGGTTCGCGTCTGATAGTTAGGGTCGATGCCTGTTTGCGAAAACGGAAGTAACGTGCTCTTTTCTGAAAATGATTTGAAACCCAACAATCCTGAAGGATGAAAATGATTTGAATTTGTTTTTTTGTGTTTTTTAGACAGAAGTGAATTGAAGTTAATTTGAAACTCACATTGCACTAAAGTCTATGACATAGGAGCGAATGCGTCGCATGGTCGCCCCCAATAGAACGTATGCTAAACACTCTAGAAGAGTGAAGGGAGACCCCTCATTATTCATTTCCTATGTACTTAAGGCTCATGGTGCACAGTGCTTGTGGCATTCATTAAGTGTTTTAGAATTGTTATGAGATGAGAAGAGAAGACTCAAAAGGAGAAAAGAAAACACTAAGGGAGTTCTATCCTAATGTTGTCATGCAAAAGTGGCCCTAAGGTTGAGGTAAGACGGGAAGATTCTACCTAATGTTAGCATACATGGTTTGAAATCTAATGTCTACCCTACTCCAAGCTTAATCAAAGATTAAGTTGGACTAGGGAACCCTAAGGGAACATGCAAAAGTGAATCCAAGACTTAAGCAAGTCTTGAGATCCAAAGGGGAAGAAAAGAAATGAGAGATGAAGAAGAAAGTGAAACATGAGATGAGAAACAAAGTAGGGCAGAAAGCACATCATGCATATCATATCCAATTCATGCCACCAAACATGCTTCAAAAGATTACACATTGAAGCTCAAGCAAGAAGGTAGAAGCAAACAAGAAAGGGTACAAGCAAACTTGCTTTAGAAACTCAATTGAACACCATTAATCAACACACAAGGGATATATGAGTAAAGTAGGATGAGAATGAAGCAAAGTTAGAACTCAAGTCACATCTTGATCATCCAATTCAGACATGTAAGAAAGCTTCACATTAACATGCATCATGAACCAAAGTAGCAACAATCAAATGCTAGTGAAATGCATCATGGAAATCAATCATTAAAGACCAAGTGAAGTGAAAAACATGTAGTGAATCCAAGTGGGCAGTAGCAAATGCATCATCCATGAATCATAATCAAACTCAAACTAATCAACAAAGATCATCAAGTATCATACTCAAAACATATGGCAAAACTAGGCATGCATTCAACAAGATTAAGTCCTAAAACAATTCACATGTTTTCATGCAAGCAACACAACACAAAAGATGATCTATGCACCAAGTGCCAAGGCAAATCAGAACCTTAAACATGTCTCATCAATCCAAGAAAGATCACTAAGCATAAGTGTTCATTAACATGCTAAAAGCATCATCAAATGAAAGCATTAACCAAAAAATAGAAAAGTGATCCAATAAAGTCCTAAAAAATGTCCAAAGACAATTTTAAACATCTAATTAACATGTACAAAAATATTGGAACAAAACTAGCTCAAGAACATGTCCAAAAGTGATCCACAAGGCAAGGTATGCAAGTAAACGAACATGAATCGAGGGATAAAAAAATTTGAATGGCACGTCACTAAAAAGTAACTCAAACCAAGCCCTAACTAGCATCAAAACATCCTTATAACAAGGTCTAAATGTGGCTAAAAAATTAGCCTCAAAAGATAAGCAATGTTCAACAAAATTCCTAACCCTAGATGAAGGGTATCCTTGGAAACACAATTTCTAATTAAATCAAGATTAAATAATAAAAAGAAAATAAAAATATTAAAAAAAAAATACCAAGACATTGAACAATCAGAAACATACTTTTGGTGATTTTTATAAAATTTTATCAATTAAAATAAAAATGAAAACCAAAAAGGAAAGAAAAGAAAATTAAAAAAAAAACAAAAATAGAAGGAGGGGGTGCACTAGCATATAAAGCCACAAGAGGAATCTAGTTCATGCGCGTATGGGCTCCAAACAGAGGGGTATGAATATCAATAATAGGCCAGGCCAGATCAAATCATCAACAAAAACAAACAAAAGCTCAGCATGAGTGAAACGATGCGTTTCATTAAACGAGTCAAACAGGTCCATGGCCACGCAAGCAGGTCAGCGTGTTGACCTAGACCTCAGACGCCGAAGCTAGGGCTATGGTCGTCTTCTCCGGCAATGTCTCCGGAGTTGCAGGTCCTCTGACCATAATCAAACAACACGAACCGACCATCATTTTGAAGAGCTTTTCACGTTGGTTTCATATCCACCATTAAAAATCAATTTAAACCAGGTCATCACGACAAATTGAAGCTCAAAAGAAAACATGTCAAAACTGTAACCTTATCAAACAAGCTCATAGACATCACAAACATTACCTACAACTTGGTAGGACTTCAGAAGAACTCACAACATGCTTGAAAACTAGACAAAATTGGAGAAAACAGTTCAAGAATGTTACCTCATGGTGAGCTTGAAACACTTCCTTTCCACGTAAGAACAAGATCTCAGGTTCCTTCTTTAACCTCTTTGAAACCTCAGAAGCAAGAATCCAGCAAGAGAAATGGAGGAGAAACCCTTGAGATCTAAACCCGATGGTGAGCAAGTTTTGAGAGAATGTGTGAAAATTTGATCTGAACTTACCAAATTCAGCCTTGCCTACACGTTTTAGGGTTTGCTGGGTTTATATATGGTGGATTGGGACTGGTTTTGGGCCTGAAAATGGAATGGAGAGTTTGTTTAGGAATTTTGCAAAAAAAAAAAAGATATTATGAGAGTGAGGTACGGGTTGGTTTCACATGGGGTGCATCGAGTGGTTTTGTGAGCCAAGAAAAAGTGTGAAAAAGATGTGAGAAGTTCCTTAAGAGGTTTGGCACGTGGGAAATGAGTATGGTCAGAATGTAGCAATTTTCTCCTTTTCAAATTGTGGCAAAATGTGCAACATGTGTGCATGAAGAATATGCACTTGCTTGGTCATATTTGGCAATGAAAATGACATAAACAAAGTACTATCATTTGTATGGAATATGTACATCATCATGCTATAGGGAATGCTCATTAGAAATTACCAAATAATTCTTTCAAAACAACTCATGCCCTTCATTTTCCATGGCCATAACTTGGTAAATGTAGCTCCATTTGAGACAACCAAATATCCAATGAAAAGTAGGGAGAATGGAGAACAAAATTGGTGTTGAAAAGAAGTTGAAATGGTGCTTGGAAATCAATGTAATATGGCCATGAACATTGGTGTATGAAGCTGCCAAAAATATCTTAGAAAAAATTCTAAGTTTGGAAAAACCATAAGTTGAAAATGTCACATTTTGATCATTCATAACTCCATGAAAAATAACCCAAATGGCATGGTTTTTGTGCCCATTTTGAAGGGAATGTTTCAAACTACAACTTTCATGTGGAAAAGATTTGAAAATGAAGCCTTGATCATAAAGAAAATTGGCTTTGAAAATGGTTGAAAACTTTCCCAAAATAGCAACTTTTAAAACCTAGTTTTATTCCAAAAAAGGCAAGTTCTTAACTTTCTTGATTTTTCCAATTCCTTGAACACTCTTTGACCAAATCTCATCCATTGATCACATTTGACTTGGAAATCATCATGTTGACCTCAAAAAGTTAGGAGTTGACTTTTTCACTGCACAGTTGACTTTATTCCCAATTCTCCTAATTTTAAATCCTTTGAACAATTGAAACCCTTCTGAGTCAAATTGATGGACAATCTTCCATTCCTAGACATTTGGGGACATAAGGAATACCATGAAATCAAGTCTTGCCCAAAAAATTAGAAATAAACTGATTTTATGTGAAACCCTAATTTTGGCACCCACAGCCTAGGAGAAATCGACCTAAGCTCAAAACTCAAATTCCTCTGAGTATGATGTAGGATTTCTCAAACAAAGATGATATGCCACTTGATGGTGAAAAATCTTCAAAGATCTTGACCATTGGAGTGTTTTATTCAAGAATCCCAAAAACCTTAACTTGACAATTCAAGCTAGGAGGATTTAATCAGTGCTTCTCTTGATTATGAGCCATGCCTTGATGAGGTGAGGGCCTTGAGGCTTTGAGGGAGCCCCAAGGTTGAAAAATAAACTCAAGCTTGCCTTTGAAACAGATATTCTTCTCCTTGAGAGCCAAAATACCTTGATCCCATGCTAAGAACCAATGATATGCACAAATGATAATGCGAAATGAAATGAAACATAAGCCAGCTAGTGTTAGAAACAGAAGGCAAATTTTGGGGTGCTACACATGTCATCACATTTGCACCTCATTTTCATTTCCTAGACATAATACTCGGCCATCCTCTTCCTGTAATTCCAAGAGGTGATTCCTAGCACGTGTTTGGAACATATGACAACAATGAACAAACTAATGAAGGGCCAAGAAGCATTGAAGGAGGAGATCAGGATTCTAAAGAACCAGATGAGTTGGATGTTCGGAACCTTGCAAGCGTTGATGAAGAGGGAAGGGTTCCCTGTGACAACCTAGGAAGTCATCACTCCACATCCATCTAGTGTTACCACAGGTCTAGGGCAAACCCATGAGGAAACTCTTCATTTACTAGCATTTGGTTATCCCTCAAGATGTCATCATCAGCCTTTGAATGCCAAGTTGGCATATCAATATCCTTTGGCTATTTCTCTTCAAGGTTGCCGAAATTGGAACAATAAGAGGCAGAATTGGAACAAAAGGAACAAAGCTCACAATAAACAGATTCCTATGTCGCTTAGTAAGCTCTACCTGCTACTAATCCAGAATTCATTGATAATTCCTTTCACATTTGTGCCAACGCCATAAACATGGCACAATCCTAATACAAATGCAACATGTGAATTCCATAAAGGGGTTGTAGGACACAATTTGTATACTTGTTCTGTATTAGAAGCCTTAATACAAAAATTGATCCACAACAAGAGTTCAATCTTTAAAGAAGACCATCCAAAGGTTGAATGTGAAATACTATACTGAGACAATGGGGCATCTCGTTGAAGAATGCAAGAGTTACAGGCTCAAGTTACAAAATGTGATAGAGTCACTAGCGCCCCAAGGTGGAAGGCCAGATGCTGATATCATGATTTCCGAGCTATATGACAATAAGGGCAAAAGACCTATGAGACCTCTTAAAGTTTTATACCACTAGGAATAAGTCATGTGTGTGAGTTGATCAAAAACAAGATCTTGAGCGTCAAAAAAGTGACCCCTTTTCTGGACATGGAAAGTGAAGCTTGTCGAAGTCAATTCCCTAAAGCTAGCAATCTTTTGGTTGTTTCAGCATTCCCTGTTGTATTTTCTTTATATTTGGTTGTAAGCATGGTTGTTTTTGAATTGGCAAGATTAATGAAATGTTTATGCACCTTTTGAATCAATCCATTCGTATTCACTTGTTTTTCTTTCATTTGTTATGATAACATTGAATAAGCAAAAATATATTTCTCCCATCCACTTATCTTTATCAAACTGTTATTTTAACAAAGATTGGAAGGAGAATGATGAACACCAGATGCCTGAAATTGTTCTGGTATGCTTTTAATTAAGAACCTTGCCGATGATGTAAGGCATTGTTTCAAATCCTCAAACACTGGAGATATAAGGAGTTAATCCCTAGTCAACCACTTTGACCTAGAAGTAGTTGTTTTCTTTCGGAATTAAAAAACCCTTGAATCTTAAACCTGGGGTAGGGTAGTTCTCAATTTAACTTGGTTGTACATTCGAATATAAGAGCTTCATGCAAGACACCTTCAACTCTTTTAAATCAAGTGAACAAATGATGTACAAGTTCCCAAAGTGATAAATAAAGAAGGATCGTCAAGAAATTCTTACTCAAAGAATGAGTCGAGTCCTTTTAAAGGCAAAAGCTAAGAAAGATGGGAAGTTAATGACCTTGCCTTATACAAAAAAGTTTGTATGACAACCAAAAAGAAGTTGACCTTAAATCCTCACCATGAAAGTCCTCAATAGTAAAAAAGACCTAATGTTGTAAGGAAGAAATGACTTCCATCCTAATGGTCCCTTAGACTTCTGAACCATCATTATCAGTACAAATTCCCAATCCTTGGGAACCTGAGCACTAAGTCTGAGTTGACTAAACGTAGGATTGGAAGTTCATCACGAAGATTGGGTGGGTACAAATAAACTTTGAGCCTTTATCTTTTGTTTCATACACCGTGAACCAAGCCACGTTACAACCCTTAAAAGACCTAATTGAGGAAAGGTTGTTTTGAAAGCATACTACAGCTAGGTTGTGTTAACCAGACTCCTAATGATCTTTGTTAATTGTTTGTGTTGATCATCTCATCTGTCATTATGTAAATGGCTAGATACACTTTGTTTCTTTCATTAATTCATTCCACTATACGCCATATCAAAAAATTTTGATTTCAAAAGTTTACATGTATGTTGCATTAAAATTGACAATTTTTAAATGAACAATATCGTATGCAAGTTAATACAACGTCAAAAGAATCCCAACAAATATAGCCAGTTAGAGAATTTGACTTGGTAAAAGAAGTTCAGTCAGGAGCGAACCAATTTGAGAATCTGTCAATCTGAATCAACCACTTTAATGGTCATCTAATCAAAGGTTGAATCTTCTCAAAATTCAGACTAGAGTGAGCTGTCACAAAGAGCACAATGAGCCCACTTTTCAAAGGTTAGACAATCAAAAGAAAACCATCCCGTGAATGGGTCAATCAGGGGAAGACCTCTTCAAAGTTCAGGACATTGGGGCAAGCCATATTGAGGTCATCTCTTAGCAAGTCGCTTCTCAACTCCTTTAAAGGTGATAACTTCAAGGACCCACTAACAGGGGCAAGTTTAAGCCACAAAGGAGCACGTTGCTTAAAGACTTTGCTAAGTAGGGACAAACTGATTCTCGTTCATTACTGGCATTCTTTGACGAAATATAATTTTTATTTATATGAAAAGCCTAGTCGTCATTGACTCCCTTGTTCAAGTTGCTTTCCAGCTGTTGCCATTACAGTCTGACTATCCCTGAGGGATAAGTTCAAAGTCTCTATTATGCAGAATACCGCCAATCTGGGAGAGTTACGTCAAGATTCGACAAATCTCTCCAAGAGTTTGAAGATACTAAGGCATTGTTATGGGCAGTTTTCTGTAAAATCCTCTTGAGATGACGTCTTCTCATAAACCATGTGATGTGGGGAATTTGAGAATTGAAGTTGGTCTTGGTCACAAGATTTGTTGTTGTCAACCATGTAGTTTTTCAGTGTAGAACTAAGTGTTTTCCTAAGCAAGCGTGCTCTGGTGATCTGCCTTACACGTATCCCAAAGGGTCTCTACCTCAGGCAACTCTGACATGTTTGGGTGATTCCCCTGCGAGTATCTACTTCAAAGTGGTTATGGCAACTACCCGGTGAATGTCTACTTCAAGCAGTTGTGACAGGTTTGACGCAAGACTCCCCAGTTGGCAACTTCAGAATTCCTAATGAATCTCCTTAGCCTTATACTTCCTTAGTAAAGTGGATGTTTATATGTGAGTTTCTTACACTTCCACTCTTCTCCAGCAGTGTTGTAGCATCTTCTTGGAATTTATACCCAGACAACAAGTGGCAGCCTCTTTATTTGAGCAACTTGTTTGGTTCTCAGACATCCTATTTTGGATGACAAATGGCAGGCTCTTTCCCAGGAAGTTTGTTTACCCCCAACAAGTTGGCATGGTTGTCTACTTTTGTTCCACCAAGTGGTATCACTTTGAGAAGTTTGGTGAAAATTCAATTGGCCTTTCTCTTTATTTGAGAATATATTATCACAGATTAATTGGTATGCATCTCTTTTGAGATCCCCTATGAGGTTCCCTAGTCTCCGGCAAGGTTGTGAGTCCACAAGAAGTCGTAATGTTGCAGAAGCAGTTTTAGACCATTTTCTGCAAAAATCCCCAACGAAGCGTAAAGTGACGACACTTGTTGATTGATACGTTGGTCATGAAAATCCCCAGTGTACATCATGTGATGCATGTTGATTGATGTTGAGGATTTTCTCCCCAATAGAGTCATCTTTATTCCTTACTGAAGTTACCCTATTTTCTCCGGTATGCTGCCTTGGCTTTATACTTCCCCAAGTGAAGTGGATGTATGTCTCCTAGTGAATCTTTGGACTCTTCTGTTCCTTAGTGAATCTTTGAACTCCTCCATTCCTTGGTGATGCCTTGTGACTCCTTTCGCCCCCAGTAAACTGGATATGTTTATCTATTTCCCATGGAGTTTCAATGCAGACAGATACAGCCACGACTCTGGTCCATGCCTCCCCAATGAGGCGGATTTTATCCCCTATAAAGTCTCTAGTCATGGTGACCCTTTTCCAGTGGATATTTCTCTTCCAACAAGGAAATCAGATTCATGATGGAAACCCCTTAGGTGAAGTCATGATGTTATATCCCTGAGAAAAATACTCTTTTTTCTAGAGAAGGTTGAAACCTAGAAGTATGACTATGGTTCTGCATGTGGATTTCTATTCATCTCTGGCCAGATGTCTCCTTCTTGCAGAGGTTGTTCGAGCATCCTCGTCGAGATGTTTATTTCATCTCCAGTTTTCTTCTCCTTGTTTATTTTGTCAGCATAAGCATAAACATGACCTACATATACATGGCATATGAGCATGTTTGCCACCTCGATGTCTTTTGTTCGTTTACTTTGGCTGTGTTTACCACCAAGTAACCGGGTTTGTCTCCTCTTTCCAGTAGAGTCATCAGTCTTAAGCAGAAAGTGCACATCCTTTCTAAGTTCCCCCTCTGAGATTGATCTTCGTGGAAGATTGGTTGCTTCAGTTATTGTTTCCATGTTCGGATAAGATAAATCCCCAGTTGAGTTCGTTCCTCAATGGGTAGAGTCTCGATTGACTGTTTCTCTCTAGGTTGTTCCTAGATTGAACTTGGGCCATCACCAATATATCCCCGTGAAGTCCAATTGTCGTTGGCATCTTTGTTAAAGTCCAGTTATGTTGGCATCAATCCATTTGAAACTGGTCATGATACCTTTGCTTGCGATTTAAGTCCAATTGTTTTGGCACGTACAGAAGAGTTTAATTACCTTGTACCTTTCTTGATGTTTCCTGAAGATCCCGTTTGATCTCTTCATTTAAGGAATTTCCAGAGGCTTGGATGCTTATTCTTGGTTGAAAACTCCAACTGTGTTTGGCTTGATCTTAAGGTTTTGAGGATCTTGCTTGGGTCCAATCCTAAAGCTTTGAGGATTGTGTCTTTGTTTCATCCTAAGGATTTGAGTTTGTTACCTTTGTCTTGCTTTAGTCCAATTCTAAGGCTTTGAGGGTTATGTATTTGTTTCATCCTAAGGCTTTGAGGATGTTGCTTTTATCTTTACTTTGGTCTAATACAAAGGCTTTGAGGATTGTGTCTCCTTTTCATCCTAAGGCATTGAGGATGCTGCGTTTATCTTTGCTTTGGTCCAATCCTAAGGCTTTGAGGATGTTGCTTTTATCTTTGCTTTGGTTCAATCCTAAGGCTTTGAGGATGTTGCCTTTATCTTTGCTTTGGTTAAATCCTAAGGCTTTGAGGATTATGTCTTTGTTTTATCCTAAGGCTTTAAGGGTGTTACTTTTGTCTTACTTTAGTCCAATCCAAAGGCTTTGAGGATTGTGTCTTTGTTTCATCCTAAAGCTTTGAGGATGCTGCTTTCGTCTTGCTTTTATTCAATCCTATTGCTATGAGGATTTTGTCTTGTTTTTGCATGATCCTATTGCTATGAGGGTCTTGCTTTTGTTCAATCTTATTGCTATGAAGATTCTATCTTGTTTTACAAAATCCTATTGCTATGAAGGTCCTATTTTTGTTCAATCCTATTGCTATGAGTATTCTGTCTTATTTTACATGATCTTATTGCTATGAGGGTCCTGCTTTTGTTCAATCCTATTGCTATGAAGATTTTATCTTGTTTTACATGACCCTATTGCTATGAGGGTCCTGCTTTTGTTCAATCCTATTGCTATGAGGATTTTGTATTATTTTACATGATCTTATTGCTATGAGGGTCCTGTTTTTGTTCAATCCTATTGCTATGAAAATTCTGTCTTGTTTTACATGATCCTATTGTTATGAGGGTCCTGTTTTTGTTCAATCCTATTGTTATGAGGATTTTATCTTGTTTTACATGATCCTATTGCTATTAGGGTCCTACTTTTGTTTAATCCTATTGCTATGAGGATTTTGTCTCTTTTTGCATGATCTTATTGCTATGAGGGTCTTGCCTTTGTTCAATCCTATTGCTATGAGGATTTTGTCTTGCTTTAGTCCAATCCTAAGGCTTTGAGTATTGTGTCTTTGTTTCATCCTAAGGCTTTGAGGATGTTGCTTTTGTCTTTCCATGGTCCAATCCTAAGGCTTTGAGGATTGTGTGTTGTTTTAGTTTCTTCTAGAGTGTCACTCGGTCATGCTTGAACCTGTTGATCAACTACTCTGGATATTCCATAGTGGAGATAATCTTTCTGGTTCTACCTCCAGTGAGGATCCTTTCTTCTAGATTGTCACCAGGTCATGCTTGAACCTGTTGATCAACTACTCTGGATATTCCTCAGTGGAGACCATCTTTCTAGTTCTACCTCTAGTGAGGACCTTTTCTTCTAAAGTGTCACCCGGTCATGCTTGAACCTGTTGATCAATCACTTTAGATTTCCCCAGTTTGCTTATGTTCCCTAGTGTTTTGTCATCCCCGGTGAGTTTGTTACCCATTGTCGTTGGCACTCCCCATTTTCCTTCCTTTGTTTGTATTGTGCATCATCATATCATCATGCTAGATTTCATTGCATGTCAGCATGCCATAGGTCTTTTGTCCATAGCATAACATGCCATTGCATGTAGGGGTAAAATTTACGGTTTGCTATATTTAAATACCTTTCACCCTAATTTCACGAGGATTTGCAATCACTCATGCCATCCGGTAAAGTTATTTAAATATGGGCATTTGTCATACCCCAAATTTTGACCCTAGATTTCATCATCATTCTAGGAGCATCATGCATTGCATTGCTAACCCAACCTTGTACAAGTTATCTTTCTTTGTTTATTTCATCTGTAGAGAATCAAAAGGATCTTTATTTGATTAGTCAATATCTTGGATTGATCATCAAGCTACCAAGTATGGATACACTCAAGAGACCTTTCTCCACCAAGAATCAACTGCAAATTAATCTCATTACAAGTTCATCAAGGCTTAACTTCATCTGACCACAAATTAGGGTTTCATTAGACAAAGTCAACTGTGCCTTTGACTTTTGATCAAGACATTATCTCAAGCCTTGGGACATGATTCAAGATGCTCAAATAAATCCTTGGAGTCCATCCATGATGTTTAATAGACTCAAGAGTTCAAGATCATTGAAGATCACACAGTCAATTTCATCTGATATACAAGCCTTTGACTGCAAAGTTAACTCTTTGACTTTTGAGATTTTTGGTCAAAATTGAAGTCCTCAATTTAAATTTCAGGGAAACATGTTTGATCATTGAGTTTGATCATGTAAAACCAAGAATTTGGAGGTTTCTTTCTAAAAGGGTAAAGTGGAAGAAAGTTGAATTTTTTCTAAGTGTGGTGAAAAAAACCTAATTTGGTACCAACTTTGGAAGGTCATAACTTTCAATCTAGACCACCATTTTTTGTGTTCCAAAGATCAAATTGAATCCCTTACAAAATACTATAACTTTGAAAATGAGGGTCAATCTCCAAAAAGTGAAGGGATTTTGAGTTATGAAGCCATCAAGTTAGTGAAAAAACTTCCACACTTAGAAAATTTTCAAGGCAGTTTTCATTTTCAAAAAGTACCAAACTTTGAAGCCATTTTTCATTATGATCCATTGAGAATCAATAAATTCTTCAAACATGAAAATTGTAGAGCATTTTTTGGGCTTTTCAGAAAGTAAGGGAACTCATTGATACCATTTATGAGCCAGGAGATTCGAAGAATTGAAGTTGGCCTTCCAAATTTGAATTTTTGGTCATTCTCATGGCAAGTTCTTCATGTGATCTTGAGCCAAAGATATGTGATCTAGCTTTTTCAGTTCCTTTAACTTGTAAATCTTACCCTAATCAGAGAATTACACAAACCCTTGGTGTATTACACAAGGAATTGAGCCATTAACTAATTTTCATTTCCATTTATGGAACATTTTGCAAAAAGCTCCATATCCATTTTCATAAAGATCCACTTTTCCAACAACTCTTGCATTAAACTTCCAAAATGTTTCTTCTACACACAAACTATCTTTAGTTATTAGAAGTAACCTCTAGACCGCAGAAAAACATTATTATTCTTCTCCTTTCACTCCACCTTTTCCATCATGATCAAATGTGATTTTTGTGCATAATGAAACCAATCATCCAAACTACCATTCCAAGTGAACTAAATGCAACTTCTGAAAGTTACCAAGACCACTTAGAGGCTATATAAATAGAGAGCCAAGCCACAATACAACACACACCAAGATTTGCAAAAAAAAAAACACCTTTGTAGTAAAACTTCAAAACTTAAAACTTTTGAAACTTGTTTTGCTTGTGCATTCCTTAAACCAACCATCCAAGCATCTTCTAAAAATCAATTAGAACTTGTTTAGACTCTTAAACAAGTTATGTAACATCAATACCTCACTTCCTCTATTTGCAAGAAGAATCGTGTGAATGATTATAAGCAGTCGCAGAACAAACCAAGCATTTAAACTCTCTCCTAGGGGTATAAGAAGGCTAAGGGGATCATTATCTTGCTTTTGAAAGACTTGATAAGAGGAATTGAACCTTGCTCTAATAGGTAAGTTTCTTACACCTTGAAAATCCCTATTCATGTATCATTATTGATTGATTCCTGAAATAAAATGTAGACACTAATATGCTAAGTAGGACGCTTTAACTGTTTGCATTCTGTCATGCTTGTATGTGAAGTTTATGATGTTTAAACCTTATTGATTCAGTTATGGTTTTTACCTTGGTATGCCCTAACCATTGAGTTTTAGGATGTGAGAATAATACCATTAGATTCCTGGGATTTTTCCAAGCAATTTGCTTTTTTATATCTTTCAATTTCGTTAAAAAATGAAGAAGTTATGGTAGAAACCTTAAGATGCAGTTCTGATTTCTTCGTGTCTTTCTGATGTTCTTTGAGATACGACCTTTTTTTCTGATATTTTTTTCAGAAAACTCTTTTCGTCTTTTTGGTGTTCTTCCAGAAATGATCTTCGCTTCTGATGTGTTTTCAAAAACCTCTTTGTGTCTTTTTGATGTTCTTCCAGAAATGACCATTGCTTTTGATGTTTTTCCAGAAACCTCCTCGTGTCTTTCTGATGTTCTTCCAGAAACGACCTTTTCTTCTGATATTTTTCCAGAAACCTCCTCGTGTCATTCTGATGTTCTTCCAGAATCGATCTTTGCTTCTGATCTTTTTCCAGAAACCTCTTTGTGTCTTTCTAATGTTTTTCCAGAAACCCCTTTCTTTTTCATTTTTTTTCCACAACTTTGAAAACCCATAACTTTGTGCTCCCTAAGCCTTTTTGAGAGACTTTTTTTGCTATGTGTTCATAATTTTTCATATTTTATGATGGTGTGAGGAAATTCCAGAATTAATTAATTTTTCTTGCAATTATGCTTATTCAAAGTAGGCACATTTTTAGGTTTGTTTTAGGGTTTCAAATGCATTTCTTTGGTTGATTATTTGATTTTTCTTGATCACCATGCCTTGTTTGAATTTTGAATGTTATCCATGTTTAAGTGATGCTTTGACTAATTCATGTCTTTTTTATTGTATCCATTTTTAAGTAATGCTTTGACTTATACATGTCTTATGAACTTTATCCATGTTTAAGTAATGTTTTGACTTATACATGTCTTGTGAATCTTATCCATGTTTAAGTAATGATTTGACTTATACATGCTTATTTGAGCTTTAAATTGTATTCATGTTTAAGTAATGCTTTGACTTATACATGTTTTGCTTGAACTTTTTCCTTCTCCATGTTTAAAGTAATGCTTTGACTTATACATGTCTTGTGAACCTTCTCCATGTTTAAAGTAATGCTTTGACTTATACATGTCTTGTGAACCTTCTCCATGTTTGAGTAATTCTTTGACTTATACTTACTTTTTGAATGTCAGTTATCATGCTTGAATATCATCTTTGTCCATGTTCACCCATATTGTTCATGTGTACTTTAAGCTTTATCCCCAAGTGATGTTAGCTTATTAGCCTTCATCCTTCTTTTTTCTCTTTTGTTTCCAAATCCAAAGGAAATGTATTCTTATTGACCTTAAGTTATAGGTATCTTAGACTTAACTCAATTATCCTCTCTCCATTAGAGTCATCAACACTTTTCATCCTAGCCTTGTGAATGCTATTGCTATGAGCACTCACTTTCCCCTTTTAACCTAGCCTTAGGTTAGAGTTTTGTAAACTCTATGTAAGTGTCATTGCTATGGACACTTACCTTCCCTTTTGGACCTCGCTAGAGTCCTTTCTCCCTCTCAACTTAGACTTAGGATAGATTTTGTAGAACTTTACTTAAGTGTCATTGCTATGGACACTTACCTCCCCTTGGAATCTTGACCACATTCAAGAATTCTTTACCCTTTGTAAGGTGAGCTACAAATGCTCTGATTCCATCATAGTCAGGATACATAGGCACGAGATGCAAATTCTTGGCGAGCATACTTAATAAAAACCCTAGGTCTTTTCCTATAGACGTTCCCAAACAATAGTAAACAAATAATAATATAACATAAATACAACAAGAGGTTCATATAGAGTGCTATAGATACTTTGGGTGCTAATATATTCCCTTAGTATAACCAACCCCCAAACCTTAGATCTCTTAGCATTGTTGTTTCATTGCGCACTTTGGGTTTTATTCTATCTTTTCCCTTTCCTTTGGATAAGTTAAAGTTCAGTGGTGAACTTCAAAGATTTGTGGTTCACGTTAATTAATAGCTTAATATCAGGTTCTCACCGCAACAAGCTGTTACGACCCGTAATTCTCCCAGTCCAAAATTTCTTTTCACATGTTTCTGGTATCAAAATCAAGAGGGTTGTTACGGCCACTCGTAATAGATATTACGGGCCGTAATAGAGCCAAAAAAACCACTTTTTCCACGCGATTTTGTGCGAACTCTCTTATTTTTCAGCCTTTCAACAAGCCCTAAACCACAAGTTTTGACCTCCAACAATCCCAAAACATATCATATCATATGGCACATGGATCAAGGGAAATAAGCACATCACGACATCATTTCATCATCTCTAAATCACCATTAACACACATAAGGTCACAACCTTCAAACATCAATCAATGACATAATATCATCGACAACACCAAAATAGAATTTATGCATACATAAAAGGCACATGAATTTCATCACACAATCATCATAAATTATTTCTCAACATTCATCATCAAGTAAAAGAAAACTAAAAACCTACTCTACTATCCCCTCATGCCAATCACAATTGAAAACCATTACACACCCTTACCATAGATTTTCTCTAGCAAGGATTCCTTCATGCTCTAACGATGGTGCCCTTCTAAGACTCTCTTTCTTTGCCCCAACCTCATTCTCCTTTTCTCCAAACTTTTCACGTACAATTGAGGATTGATTCTTCCCCCGCCTCTCTTTTCCTAATAAATCCCTTTTTACTAGGCTTTTCCACTTCTACCCTTACTTAACCTAACTCTCTATTATGCCTCATTATTCTCCCAAATGCCAACTTTACCCCTTATTTCTCTATTCTCATATTTTAATTAAATAAGCCACAAAAAATCATTTTTATTATAATTATTAAATAATTCTAATAATTTTAAATTACTCTACTCATCTCTAATTACTCTCCACACCTGTCTACCTCATGGCCACACACCTTAACCATACAAGATAATTTAATTATTAATATTTATCAATCAAATAAATCACACAAAATTCATAAGAATTATAAATAAATGATATAATCTAAATTGGAGTGTTATAACTCTCCCCCACTTAGAGGATTTTTGTCCCTGAAAATTACCTGAGGAAAATAAAGTCGGGTACAACCCTCTCATCTGATCCTCATGCTCCCAAGTCATGCTCCCACCAGCTGGTCCTCCCCACACTACATTCACGAGGGCATTCTCTTTTCCCCTCACCTTGCTCACCTCATGTCCTTCAATTTTCACAGGTAAGTCCTCAACTATAAGGTTATCCCTTACTTGAACATCATCCATCGGAATTACATGCGATGGATCCGGAACATACTTTCTAAGCTGCGAAACATGGAACACATTATACAAATTCAAAAAATTCAGTGGCAACGCCACTCTATAAGCAATAGCCCCAACGCTCGCTGATATCTGATACGGACCAATAAACCGAGGAGTAAGCTTTCTTGACTTCAAAGCACATCCGACACTGGTCACTAGAGTGACTCTCAAGAATACATGGTCTCCCTCTTGAAACTCAAGATCCTTACTTCTTTTATCGTGATAACTCTTCTGTCTAATCTGCGAACCTTTTATTTTCTCCCGAATCAGCTTCACCTTCTTAGTAGTCTATTGAACAATCTCAGGTCCAAGTACCACACTCTCACCAGATTCATGCCAACACAAAGGTGTCCTACACCTCTGACCATACAAAGCTTCAAAAGGCTTCATCCCAATACTATAATGATAACTGTTATAATAAGTGAACTCAATCAACGGCAAGTGACTATCCCAAGTACCTCCTTGTTCAAGCACACAAGCCCTCAAAAATTCCTCCAAAGACTGAATAGTCCTCTCTGTCTGACCATCTGTGGATGATAAGTTGAACTTAACCTCAGCTTCGAACCCAAATCCTCCTACAAACTCTCCCAAAATCTGGAAGTGAACCTCATATATTTATCCGACACAATATTCAATGGAATTCCATGCAGCTTCACAACCACACGGATATAAATCTCTGCCAACTTCTGCAAAGAAAAACTGATGTTAATCAAAATAAAATGCACCGACTTTGTCAGTCTATCAACGATTACCCAAATGGCATCATGCCCTCTTAGAGTATTCGGCAACCCAGTTACAAAATCCATAGAAATGTTGTCCCACTTCCACTCTGGAATATCCAACGGTTACATCAACCCTGCAGGTTTCTGATTTTCAACTTTTGACTTCTGACAAGTCAAACAAGCATCTTTGTGGCTCCTGGGTGGATACTCAAGCTAATCTTATGACTTTCCTCTAGAATTGTTTTTTTCAACTTAGAATCATTCGGAATACAAATCCTGTCACGAAACCTCAGCACACCTTGCTCATCCACTTAAAAGTCACCATTCCCAACCTGATTATTTCCAAACATCAAGTTTACCAACTTCACATCCGACTTTAGGCTCTCTCTAATATTATTAAGAAAATCATTATTGATTTTCAACATACCCAACATAACACTCTGCAGTGTCAACTTACATACCAAACTCAAGTCTCTGAATTGCTCAATCAATTCAAACTCTCTAACCATTATAGTAGACATATGCAAAGACTTCCGACTCAAAGCATCAGCCGTGACATTAGCTTTACCGAGATGATAATTCAAGCCAAAATCATAATCATTAAGGAATTCCAACCATCTTCACTGCCTCATATTCAATTCTTTCTGATCAAACAGATACTTCAAGCTCTTATGATCACTATAAACTTCAAATCTGGAACCATAGAGATAATGCCTCCAATTCTTCAACACAAAAATAACCGCAACCAACTCTAAATCATGAGTGTGATAGTTTCTCTCATGAACCCTCAGTTGCCATGAAGCATAAGCTATAACCTTTCCATCTTGCATCAACACACCACCTAAACCCATCAAAGACGCATCGCAATACACCACAAACGGTTCATTTGGTTCCGACAAAATCAAAACCGAAGTTGTAGTCAACCTCTTCTTCAGCTCAATAAAACTCTATCACAATGAATATCCCACACAAAAGCTATACCTTTGCAAATCAACTGAGTCAACGGAAGTGTTAACTTAGAAAAGCCTTCAATAAACCTGCGATAATAACCAACCAAGCCCAAAAAACTTCTAATCTCTGTAACCGACTTCAGAGCCTCCCATTGTAGAACAACATCTACTTTGGATGGATCCACAACAATACCATTACCTGAGATAACATGACCTAGAAAACTCACCTCTTTCAACCCGAATTCGCACTTTAACAATTTAGCATAAAGCTTATTCTCCTGCAATACTTGTAACACAATCCTCAAATGCTCAGCATGTTCTTCTTTTGATTTAGAATAGATCAGAATGTCGTCAATAAAAACCACCACGAACCGATCCAAGTAAGTATGAAAGATTCAATTCTTATACTCCATAAATGGTCCAGGTGCATTAGAAATGCCGAACGACATTACCAAATACTCATAATGTCCATACCGAGTCCTGAAAGCCGTCTTCTGAATATCTTCATCCTTTACTCAAATTTGATGATAACCTGACCTCAAGTCAATTTTTCTAAACACCCGAGCACCTACCAACTGATCCATCAAGTTATCTATTCTTGGAAGTGGATACTAGTTCTTAATTGTCGCTTTATTAAACTGCCTGTAATCTACACACAACCTCATACTACCGTCTTTTTTCTTAACGCATAACACAGGTGCATCATTTCCCACGAAATCACCCTCTTGCTTAGCAAATAAAAACATCAGTTCCCCACTGTCACCAAACACAGATCCACACTCTAGAGGCAAGTCGCAGATATCTTCAGGAAAAACATCGGGAATTACACACCATTGACACATCACTATCCATCACAAAGCTCTCTATTCTATGAGAAGCAAACATTAATAATACATGATCGTTATCCCTCAAAGACATCCCAACATGACCTTGCAGACAAGAATCTCGATTCCACACCCTCATCGGGTTCAAGAAACAACACAGATCCAACAACGCTTGTACCCTTGCAATCAGCAGCACACTGAACCAACACTTCACAGCTGAAACATCTCGGAGAAGAAAAAGCTTATCCCCCACTTTTTTCAATCTCACTCCTACAGACTGATGATTAGAAAAACAAGCAAGCACCGACGGCGATAAACACACATGTCGCGTACTAAGAAACAAGCAACATTAGACAACCTGGTCAGACAGACCAACCAGGCTCTGATACCACTAATGTATCACCCTTCTAAAAAACCCACGAAATCAACGATTAATTTAATCATATAAACACAACCACAAGGGTGTCACACTTCATAAAACATCATAATTATCCTGCTCCGTAACACGTGTTACACAAAAATAAATATTAAATCGAACATACTCATTTCTGAGGCTTTTACGACATCTAGTTCTTTTAAAAACAATGCAGCAGATTCATCATAAAGAAATTCAATTATAATTCCATAACTAAAATTGAGTCTTAAACTCCAACAAGGACTTTGCGTATTGGTCAGATTACTACTGCAAGTATACAGCTTATCGAGTAGTTTTAAAAGATTGTCGAACCCACAAGGACTAATAATCAACCTAAAGTGATCAATTATTGCGGTGCAAAGCTAAGGCTTAAATCGGCGGTAAAAGGATCTTAATTTTAACGGGATTTGAAATAAATAACGATATGAGACCGAAGGATGATTTTCGTGCTCCTAAGGGACTCCATAAATTTCGGGTGTTAACAAAGATCTCAAATTTATTCTGTAGGAAATACTGATTTAAAGGCTCAATCTCACACTCTCGCGCTATTGACCAAGCCACATCTAATGACCCTAAGATTTTGTTCTAGCTCGCTCGGTAATTAAAAGATGCACTTTGAAAACCAACAAAGCCTAAATGAAGCCTAAAGCGCTCTCGATGTGTTTAAGTTCAGTGCTCAGTGTCTACTATCCGGTGCTTACCTCAAACTCTCATTCTATCAGACACACCTTAATGCATTTCTCACTCTCGTGACAAAAACGCTGTTAAGTAGCCTCTCGCTCTCACAACAACGTAACTTAAATTAAAATTAGACAATAAAGCCAGATTCTTGAACAATCATATTTTACACCGGTGGTTTCTACAGATTCCCTTCGAAACGATGGTCCTCAAACTATGGACTTAACAAGTTTAGGCTAACATATTAAATCCTAAAACTAACATGTTAACGGTGCTGGAAATTAAAACATACATGTTGATTGATTTTAACAAAAATACATATTTAGGTTTTTGTAGAAATTAAGTTATGTTGCAAACACGTATACGAAATTATGCAGTAAAAACGGAAGAATAGATAACCTGTAAAATGCGAAGAAGATAAACTGGAATTAAAAATTCTATTGAATATAATCTTGATCCAAGCGTACAAATCAGCGAAAATGTAAAGAACAAAATACAACAGTATAACAACTACTCAGTGTGAGCAATTGTTACTTTAGACAATAAATATGTAGTTAGCCTAGAGAGAATTCGGAAGCGCTTCCGCGGGGTACTTGGATGATGAAACAACCCTCCAAAGGGGTCTATATATAGAGAAATCTTGGATCCAAATAGTTTGGCTCGGATTTGAATTTGCAATGAGCACAACTGCCAAACAGCTGCAGGAAAACTGCTCCCGCCACAAACGGTGACCGTCGTCTGCTTAATAACGACTGCCATTGCTTCAAATTGGAGATTCCCTCCTTTTTGGGCATGGTGAACGCCTTCCTCAGGGAATGGCGAGCGCCATTCCTTTAAGGAGGCCAGAACTTGCACTGTTGCTGATTTTTCTTCATTCTTCAGCTCAACTTTCATTATTTTCTTCTACATTGCTGATAGAACACCTGTCAAGGCAAAACAAAGGAAAACATGAGTAAATGGCATAGAAAATGATAAGTAGAAATGCGCGAAATGAATCAAAAAGTATGATACAAAATCAAGTCATCCGTATGCAAGAGGACCTCATTGGCATAGTCATAAAAAAATTCTGGATTACTTCCCTACTAAGCAATCTTCACAAAGTTTGTCGGGCATCTCAAGACTTGGTATACCAGTTACCATATCTCGAGTAATCAGTTGATTGAGTGATCTAAAATTCAGATGGCCAAATCTTAAATGCCACAACCAACTAGTGGTCAACAACTATTATTAGGTATTTTACCTCAGTCGAATTGATCATGGTTTTAAATGTCCTATTCTCTCATAACCACCGAGAAGCCCTTTTCGACCAGTTGTCCAAGACTTATCAAATTGCACTTCATTCTAGATACATAGAGTATATATTTGATCATATCTTTTCCTTTATTTCTCCATTGAATAATTATGTCGCCAGTACCTTCTGCTTGCAACAAACTATTATCAGCAAGTTTGACCTTTCTCTTCTTTAACTCGTTGAAATTTGCAAACAACACTTTTCTACCAGTCATGTGATTTGAACAACCTGTGTCGAGAAACCAGATTTTGGTGTCGGCATGCTCATTTGCAACTGCATCCATAACCATCATGTCTTCAAAATTATCTGAATCTTGGCGTTCAAGGTTTGCTCCTTCATTCTTGCCTTTCTTATACCAACAATTCTTGGCCAAGTGACTCCATTTTTCATAGTTATAACACTACATGCCTTTTTTTTTTATCTTCTTTGTCTTTTTTATAGGAGTTTCCTTCTCCTCTTTTCGAGGATTCATAAGCTCTATCATCAACCTTACGCGTTTGAGGGTTCAACCAAGACTTCTTGCTCTGAGTCTTGCCTCATTTTCCCTTGAACTTGTCAGAACCTACATGTTTCTTCCATGTCTGAGCTTGTAGAACTTGTATCGAATCTTGATCACCTTTCATTTCGGCAATCCTCATCTCATGTGCCTCCAATGAACCAACCAAATCTTCCAATTTGAATATTTCAAGATTATTGGATTCTTGAATAGCAACAATAACATGATCAAAGTGTGAGTTCAATGCACACATTACCTTATCAACTATCATCTTATCAATTAGGATTTCACCACAACCTTTCATGACATGAACAAGCTTATGCACCTTTGAGACATAGCCTGCATTCTTTTCTTCTTCTCTCATATGTAGTAATTGATATTGCCTTTGCAACGTCTGCAATTTAACGACTTTAACCTGCTCACCTCCTTTGTAATACTTGACAAGAATATACCATGCCTCCTTCGCCGATTCAACATGGGAAATCCGATCAAAGTTCATCGAGTTTTCCACTGATTAAATATAAAATACAATCTTGCAGTCTTTCTTCTTGGTCTCCTTGTTCACGATTCTATGAGCATCAGTTGTGTTTTCAACAAGCTCAGGGACGCCATTAATAACCACTTCTAGGGTCTCATTAAAGCCAAACAGGGATTGCATTTGTTTTCTCCATCGGATCCAATTCTTTCCGTCAAGAATTGGAAGAGAATTTAGAATGCCATTGTTACCATTCATCTTTGCAGCAAACACGATTAACAATCCATGATCCCGAATACACGATCACCGACGTGTGATTCTTGAAAACACGATCAAGATATTAACTGGAACTCTAGATACCAATTTTTTAGTGCGCAAACCATTTTTAGTGAGGAGAGAAACGAGAGAGAATGAATAATAAGGATTGTTATTATTAAATGTGATTAAAACTGAACTACAATATGCGTGTATATATACAACTAAGTAACTTGAGTACTAAGTAACTAACATAATAAACCCTAACCCTAATCAACTTGGGCTTGGGCTATAATTTGGATTATATCACAATAGCATAAACAAGCATTTACGTACCAGAAACGATGATGAATAAGACAAAGATAGTGTTGGATGAAGCTTCGTTTCGATTGGACGAATATAAGTTTGTTTCCTTTGTTGATGAAGATGACAGCGAATGATGCTTCGTTTAAAGTTTTGTTTCAAGTTTAATACGAGTTGTGTTGGTAGTAATGGCACTTGGAAGTTTCATTTCAAGTGGATGATGATGAAGTACATTTCGTTTATGGAAGAAGATGAAATATCAAGTTTCGTTTATGGAAGAAAATGATTTTTTTTAGTTCAATTTATGGAAGAAGATGAAGTTTCGATTTTTATTCTAAGTGTACTTTCTTTTTTTGAGTTTATTTTATGGATGGATGGAATAGGGTTTTCTAGAATTAAGTTATGCAAATTGGTTTTACTATCGGTCAGATGGTCTAATAGAAAGATAATTTATAAGTTTTCCTATGTGTCCAGTTCCTCAAACGAGGGGATAGCCAAATAGTTTTCGTATCGGGCCAGGTGTCAATCAAGGGGATAGCCTATGTAATTTTCATATTTGTTCAGTTACCGAACCGAGGAGATATTTGGAGTTTTTCTATTGGATAACCTATGTAATTTTATTTTAAAATAAAATTAAAAAGAGTTTTAGGGAGAATTGGAAGACGTGTAACCAACAAGTTTTTTTATGGGTTGACTCTTTAACAAGGGAATAGGTAATTTTATTCTTAAATAAAATGAATTTTTTGGGGGGAATTGGAAGACGCGTAGTTAGAAACTTTTCCTGTCGATTTATTTGCTAATCAAGGGAATAGGTAACATTCATTAATCAAAATTTCAAAAATATCACTGCATTTTGTTTTCACCTTGTCCATCAATATAAAATCTCATTAAAACATGCATATTTTGTTATAGTGACTCCAACGACTTTTAAGAGAAAATTAACTAATTACTCAATTAGCGTGATTAAATTATATATATATATATATATATATATATATATATATATATATATATTGTGAAAAACGATGCCTTTCCACAAAGTATAAACGGTTTCTTTGTGATCAAGAAACACACAAGGGTTAGGGTTAAAGGAGAAACAAGAAAGGAAAAACAACAAGGATTAGGGCAAACATTTTCTGTTTACTATTCACTTTCTCATTTAGGGTTACAAATGAATATCAAAAATTTTTCACACTCAATAAACTGAGTGTACTTGCCTATTTATAGACTAACTAGATAACTTGCAGCCCAAGCTACATAAACAATTGGATCCTTAACACAAGGCCCAATTAGACAAACATTTCGAAAATACATATTAGAACAGACTTCGACTACAATATGTACCCTTCGACTACAGCATGTGACCCAGCTTCGACTTCATGCTTGTCTCCTGTCGAAATACATGAAAGCTTTCCCTCGACACAACATGAGTTCAACCCAATAGTCTCACAAATCTCCACCTTAGATCTAACTCAACAACCAGGGAATTATCAACTGTATACAGTGGAAAAACTTGCAACTCGGCAACGTCTTGGTAATCATATCAGCTGCATTGTCTTCAGTCAAAACCTTCAGCACCTGGACTTCACTAGGCTCGATTATCTCTCTGACGAAGTGCAGCCTCACATCGATGTGCTTGGTTCGCTCATGATAGGCTGAATTCTTCGACAGGTGTATTGCACTTTGACTATCACATTTAACAGTGATACTTCGACCTTGAAGTTTCAGCTTCTTTGCAAAAAACTTCAAGCCACAATGCTTCTTTCACAGCTTCAGTGAGGGCCATATACTCTGCTTCAGTAGTTGATAAGGTAATAAACTTCTGAAATGTTGCTTTCCAACTGATTGTTATGCCAAACATTATAAACACATATCCAGAAATAGACTTTCTGGAATCCATACAACCTGCATAACCAGAGTCGACAAATCCTTCAATTTCGACTATGCTATCACCACCACAGGCTCCACCATAAATCAAGACTCTTTTCAGAGACCCATTTATGTACCTGAGAATCCACTTTTCAGCTTGCCAGTGTGCCTTTCCAGGATTGGTCATATACCTGCTCACAAGGCTCACTCCATATGTTATGTATGGCCTCGTACAAACCATAACATACATCAAAGAACCCACTACACTAGCATATAGAATGCCACTCATATATATTCTTTCAGCTTCAGTACTCGGACTTTGAGTAGTACTAAGCTTAAACTGAGGATTTGTAGGTGTCACAACAGGCTTTGAATTCGACATACCAAACTTGTCGAGAAGCTTCCGTAGGTATGCCTCTTGAGATAAGCACAACTTCGACTACTTTCTATCTCTCCGGATGTCAATCCCAAGAATCCTGGCGGCAGCTCCCAGATCCTTCATTTCGAACTCCTTATTAAGTTCAGCCTTCACCTTTATTACATCCTCAACACTGTGTTGAATGCAAAATAGGGCAAGCAACAAAAATATTTATTTTCGGAAAGAATTCCCTCTAGGATTTATGTCGTGTCCACAGAGATCGATTCGAGGGAAAGAATGTCGTTCGACAATCTCTCGCGTTAATGAGTTTGGGTTTAAATGATTTCAGATAAAAATACAAAAATAAAACATAAGACAATAAAATGAATACATTATTAAGACGCGATAAAACTTGTCAGGAGTTGTATTTCAATCTACCCATCAAGCATTAAAAAATATATGGATCAAATGCACGCAACCTAAATCACTCATCAAAATCCCCACATATCGCTCACAACAAGAGGTTACGTCTAACGTAAAAGTTGAGAGATCAACCGCATTCTCTCGGAGGTGATGTCTCATGCAACTCAACAACACGGAGCATTAAGAATCGATACACACATGTGAATATTAGACTGCTTCCCATAGCCAATAGACATACATCTTAGGTCGAGTTCGAAAAGTATATTTCTATAGCGAAACAAACCCATTAAAATAGATAGTAAAGCAAATATGACATCGATTAAGAGTTGTAAAAGAGATTTTATACAAAGATCCATAAATATACATACAATCAAGAGAAACTTACATACAAAACCCCAACAAATGAAGAATACATAGAGAGGAAGGAAGAAGAACACAAATCTCACGTTTTTCAACTCCGATTGAAGTGGATTCGACTCCAGATAGTCAAGATATACACTCCATGTGTTGTTTCTAAGCTAAATCTACTCAAGAATGTGTTTGATGGAGTTGGGAGCAAAAAACCCCAAAACCATCCCTAAAATGTGTTTTTACCCCTATTTATTGCTGTCATCATCGCAGGCCGCGCTAAGCGCGCTCTGGGTGCTAAGCACGCCCTTACTAATGTCTAAACCGCCATAAAATCCCGCTAAACGTGGTCGGGAGCGCGCTACCTGTTGTCATGAAAAATGTTTCGGTCATAACTTGAGAACCATAACTCCGTTTTTCGCCCGATTCGAAGCGTTGGAAAGCTTATTCAATTTACTATCTAACAATGAATAAATATCAACCAAATTGGTGATTTTTATTATCCTTATTTTGAGCCTTATTCGTTGATGCGTTGCTCAAAATCGCGCGTTTGAAGCCGTGTCCTCGACACTTTATTGCTCATGCTCCAAATACACCTCAATACCTACAAAATGAGTAGAAAACTATCAAACGGTACATAAATACACTAAAATGTAAAGTAAACGTAATTATAAACAAATCGGGGTTTATTTGAACGATATTAACCAAAAAGTATCGATAAGTGCAACAAAACTTATATACAAAAATAGGTACATTCTGCACTTATCAACTCTCCCCAACATACATAATTGTTTGTCCTCAAACAAAGCCAACAACTAAAGGAACAAAAGCGAAATCCAAGAAATCATGCAACAACAAGTTTTGAAAACAGAAAACAAATGCAATGGTTCAATCGAAAAATGGTACACACAAAGTAAATACTTACCACTAAACTACAACGATAACATAATCACGAAACAAATGTAAAATACAAAAATCATGCCAAACATTCTAAAATAACCCAAGTTCAAACGTGAATCACACCTAGCAAAAATAATCATCGTTAGATGAAAAACACAAAATTAGGGACTTATCACTCACACAACAATCATGCAAATGTCATACCCCAAATTTTGACCACTAAGATTTCCCAACATTGTGCAAATCATCATCACAATATGGGTGAACCATCATGCCTCATCAAATGCCTCAAGGGTTGTTGAGCATTTACTACAATCAGAATTAGGGTTTCAAGCCCTCTCAGAGTTCTTAGACAAAGGATCAATCAAGAAATGACATGATCTTCAACTTGTCTAGCCTCTAAAATATCCACAATGGGTCAAAAGGATTCCCACTTCAAGGATTAAGCATAAGACTGCACCCTTCTAGATGGATCAAGTCTCAAGATCGACAGTGTCACCAAATTAGGGTTTTGGTTGACCAGGGCCTCCAGATGGAAATTTTTCATCTAGGCACAAGCCAATGATCCAAAACATCACCTAATATACTCCATGGAACCTCATGAACCCAATCATCCAGTCAATTTTGCCTCAGGGGATACATTCACTAAAAATCAGGAATTAGGGTTTCTTGACCTAATTCACCCCTAAGTTGACTTTTGGGACAAATCATGAACCAAGACCTCAAGAGAGGATTTGAGGATCTCCAATATACTATATTGATCCATTTGGAACAATGGATTGATCCAAGAAGCTTGAGCAACAAGTCTCAATTTCATCTGCACCACAATTAGGGTTTCGCGAGGAAAGTCAACTGTAACTTTGACTGTTGACCAGGACATGCTCCCAAACCCTAAGACATGATTCAATATACCCTATGACACCCATGGAACATGTCCATCAAGTTTGATTTAGGTCAAGGACATGATTTCCTGAAGAATTGCACAGTTTGGAATTCATCTGATAAAAAGTCAACTGTGCACAAAAGTCAACTTTGACTTTTTGAGATTTTTCACCAAAGTGGATTTTTAACTCTAAAATGATGTTAATGTATGATTTGAAACATCATTCATCAAGAAAAATCAAAGAAAGTGGGATAACTTGTAAAAGGGGTAACCATAAAAACTTAGAAAAATTTCTAAGTTATGGAAAAAGTGACACTAATGTGCCAACTTTCGAGAACCATAACTCCTAAACCACAAGGCCATTGTTCCGCATTCAAAGCTTGATTTGTAGATCACATTGCCCTCTACAAAAGCTTCATACTGACCTATGTCCAAATTCCTCATGGATTTTGAGTTATGGAGTGATCAAAATCAAGAAAAGTCAATTTGTTCCAACACTTAGTGAAAATTTCACTAAGTCAGAATCTGCCTTTACTTTTTTCCAAATGTAGGGGGATTTTTCACTTGGATTCAAAAGAGATCAAAACCAAACATGTTCAAACAGTTGTTGTATCATGTAAGGGCTTTCCAAAATGACCAAGAACATTACCAAATTCAATTTGAGCCATGAGATATGACATTGGCAAGTTGCCTTGCTGAAATCTGCCAAGGCAAGGCAGATTTTTGTACTTTTGGTCGATTTGCCAAAATCAGCCAAATCCAAATGCTCCTATCCACTTGGACACCTCTGAGGATTGAATCTAAAGGGGACAATCCCTGGGCCAAGCATCCAAAGTCTTTGGAACAAGAAATAGCATGTTGAACCTAGAATTGCCAAAATAGGGACAAAACTCCAATTTTGGATTAGAGCATTCAATGGAAGCATCAAGGTGGCATGAACTGAGCTCTTAGCAACTGAATTTAGTCAAGACTTATCCAAGACCAAGGGGACCAGCAGCTTGTGCCCTAACCTCTAGTCAATGGCTAGAGGAGACTTGGATTTTCATTTGCCAACATTGGCCAAACCTACTCAGCAGTTGCCATTCACTATTCCTTGCAAAACAAACTTACTCTACTATAAATAGAGCTCAACTGTGATCAGTTTGAGTACACCAAAGCCATCAAACAGATGCTTTCCTCAAAATCTCTTCTTTCACTCCAATTTTTCCTTCTAAGGCAAGTCACTATCGGGTTTTGAGTTTGAAAGCTTTTCCAATCAAACCAATCACACACACACCTCACATACATCATATAGAAGTGATCTAAACACTCACATAACATCTGGAACACAGATTTCACAAAATCACCAGCCAATTGCTCAAGTTCTTGACAGATTTGCAGTTGGGGTACCATCTCAAGTTCCAGATCATTTCAATCCATTCCAAGCATTCATACACACTCCATGGCACCTAGGGAAGCTATCCAGATCATTGGAACCTAGTTGTAACACCTCCAACACAAATCACGATCGCCAGCTGCAAGTGGTAAGCATGAGCTTTTCTAACTCTATGATCCATGCAATTTTTGTTGCACAATAATTTGGCCATATGTTCATAATCATGCATGGAACGTTTCCCCTCAATTAATTGCATTGTTTGAATCGTGTATCAAAAATCCTAGCCTTCATGCAGAAATTAGGGTTCTTGAGGATTTTTCGTGATTTCTTGTTTCATGCTTAATTTAAATGAAATTAATTATCATAGACATGATCGTGAGATTGAAATGAGTGGATTGGTATGTGGATTGCATGGTATAATCAAGTATTCAGTGAGATTGGAGAGAAAATGCAAATATGGGCAAACCCAGAACACGCGCGTGTTCTTGGTGTGTTCTTGGCGCCATTTTTTGAAAATTCAAATATTTTAATTTTGTGATTTTATTTAATTGATTCAAAAATTAATTTCTCTCTGAGTTTTAATGATTTTGAGTTGATTCTTTTTTTAATAATTCACAAAAATGTCAAAATATTTTATTTTCCCAAAAAATCCCAAAAATATTATTTATTTTATATAATTGATATTTTTACAAAGAATTAATGTTTTAATTGTTTTTAACATTTAAAATATTTTTTCCACCTTGATTTTGCAACTTTTAATGCCTTCTAATTATTTTGTAGGTCAATACTTAATTTTTGAAGCATTAATCCAAGATCACAATTTGTTTTCCATGTGTTAAACAATTTTGATCATTTTAATTGAATTTTTATTCAATTAAAACACATTTTGAAAACAAATTAGGGTTTTTGATTAATTCAACCCTCATAAATCATTTTCAAAACACTTTGGGCCTTTAACAGAGTGTAAGACCCAATCCTTTGTAAATTCCAACCATTTTGGGCCTCACTTATTGTATAAGTCCTGTGGTATTTCAAAAAGTTCGACGCGATCATCATCCGTTGAAAAACGAACTTTGGGCCTCTCCTTGAGCTATAAGACCCATTCAAAACTTTTGGGCCTCTAATAGAGTGTAAGACCCAACCCCCTTTTAACCAAAACAATTTTGAGTCTCACTTATTGTATAAGTCCCTCTGCGTTAAAATAAAACCTCGGCGCGATCGCCATTTTTGACAAAAAGTCATATGGGCCTACCCTCCTGTTATAAGCCCCACTCATTTCCTTTAAAACCTTTTGGGCCTCTTGAGAGAGTGTAAGACCCATCCCTTTGTACAGAAAACCGTTTTGGGCCTCAGTCACTTGTATAAGTCCCTCTGTACAAATTCAACAGTGTAATCACTGGTAAAACCCTGGGCCTCTCCTTGAGCTGTAAACCCCAAATCTTTCTTTTTCAAAGCACTTTCTCCTTTGATTTTGAAATATACTGTTGTTTTCAATCTTTCTTTGTTGAACAACTAACCAAACAGCATGGAAGCTCTACAACCGAATAAGTGTTTATACGCTTTCATTTACCGCTTTCATATACATATAATTGTATTGTGGGGCTGTTTCGCTGTAAGTCTTCTTTCATAAACTCATATCAACAGTGTAATAATAATATAGATATTTAGAGTTTCCCCGGTAACTACGTCTAGAACTAGGTGACGCCGTTTCGTTTATTCGAAGAAATAGACAACTAGATCCCCAATAGGATCACCAGATACAATCTTCTCTTCGGCTGTCCTCATTAGGAATTGTCAAGAAACTCTACTCCCAGAGATGAATGTATTCTCCATGAATGACATCTTTGAGTTTCTTCCAAATTCTCGAACTTTCCTGGCTTGATCTACTCCTTGTGAATAGCCTGTCTTGAATTTCTCGGGGTTTGAGGACCCACGGGCTTCTTAAAAGCATCGGCCTCCTCTTGGGCATCGTACAAGGACCCACAGGCTTCCTAAAAGCAACCCCGCCTCCTCTTGGACTTCGTACAAGGACCCGTCGGCTTCATAGAAGTATTCACAGCCTCCTCTTAGGCTTCGTATAATGATCTATTCCTCAGGGAATGATAGCCTCCTCTTGGGCTTCGTACAAGGACCCGTCGGCTTCTTAAAAGCTTTCAGCCTCCTCTTGGGCTTCGTACAAATTGTCCCGACGACCTCCTAGAGGTATAGGAACAAAACTTAGTCATCTCCATAGAACAGTCATTTCCAAGAGTCTACTACTATTTCTCAAAGCATAGTACAAAAGATGAAACTCTAGACATGGACAGTCTAATATCCTTGAGTCTCAAAGACATTCTCAAGTGACCCCTTCGTTAAATAGGAAGGGAACCCGTAGACTCGGACAGTCTCAATACCCTTTGGATTTCCCGTTTCCTCAAAGAAAAGGAAATATCCCTGGTCCTCAAATCAAATCCTTGAGTACAGTGTTACTTATATAAGAACTGATTTTCTCTTTTAAAATCAGTATATTGGACCTGTCACTCAACTGAAACAGTCACAGTAGCCTCCTCTTGGGCTTTATACAATGATTCTCCCCAGTGGAGTCAAACAACGTTTAGCCACTCTCTCGGGCTTTATACGAGATACCAAAAGGTTCTTATGGGGCCAGACAAATTTCAGCCTCCATCTCGGGCTTCGTACGAGATACAAAAACACTCTCTTGTTGAGTATAAAGGATCCTCTTGTAGGATCAACCCCTTTTAGCCTCTCTCTCGGGCTTCGTACGAGACACAAAAACACCCTATTATTGGTCCCATAGCCTCCTCTTAGGCTTTGTATAAGAAAACCACTAGTTGATCCAATCAACCTTTTAGCATCAAAGTTGTGCCTCGTTCACAGTACACGAACATCAACAACTCCTTCCCCTTCATCTAATCGCTGTAAGTGGCAAGCCTCTAGATCATCTACATCCATGCCACTGTCCATCTTTTAGCATGAGAAATTCCTAAGGAAAGATAGAATTGCTCTACACTGAGTTAAAGTCTTCTCCTTCAGGATACAAATCTCCTATAAAGGAAATTATGACATTGTCGGATTCACATATCCCGGTTAAAGTAATTCTCCTTTATAAACAGTTGTGACATACAACCCTCTCTTTAGAGATGACAAATTCTCTCTAAAGTCAACACTTTTAGCTTCACATCTTGGGCTTTGAACAAGATACAAATGGACTTTTTAGCTTCACATCTTGGGCTTTAAACAAGATACAAATCACCTTTCGCTTCACGTCTTAGGCTTTGAACAAGACACCAAAAAACCATTTCCTCCCATTGAATAGGAGGAACTACGAACGCTCTGATTTCCCTGTTTCGGTAAACGGGAATACGTAGGCATAAGATTGAAAGAAAAATCTTATCGACCACACTCAACAAAAACCAAAATCCCATACTTTCATATATCCGTCCTAATATCTAAACCTCCCACCAATCGACCGAACACCACTTTTAAAAAAATAAACCCAATCGAGACCCCGAATCTTTGTAGCATCTGTAACCTAACAGACCGCTGTTTAACCTCAGTATGCAAGTAGGGTTAGTTGGAGACATCTATTTCCCTTCCTTCACCAGCTTTAATAGGATAAAAAATGAATCGAACTGTAGTACTAGAGCGATTGTGCTTCGCAACCACGTCCAAAAATCACTCGCTTCAGAAAAATGGCGACTTCACAGGGGACTGGCGACTCTGCTGGGAACATATCATTAGGATCTATCTCACCTTTGTAGCGAGATCTTGGTCTCTTCCCATCTATTAGGTAGAAACTTTAAAAGTGGCGCCCACCGTGGGGCTCTTCTAACCTTTTTTCTCTTCTCTTGTGTGAAAACCACAGATTAGGGCTTCCGCCGGGGAACCCATTTTCTGTCAGGAACATAGGATTCATAGCTTTAAAGGTCTAGGACTTTAGGACAAATATATATACTGCTTTTCCTAATTGTTATACCTGTTTATTTTTCTGCTAATGGGAATGCGTTTGATGCCGCATGTGGAAAGATTGAGTATACACTTAAGATAAGTGATGGCGACGAGGTCGACCATCAACCTCAGTGGAGGCTGACCAATGCAACCCATTCCCTCTCATAGGCAATGGGCCGATTGTGATGTCTAAGAAGCTGAGGAGCCAAACCCTTTTGTAGTACGGAAGCTATCAGAAATAGTTGTCACACGATACTACCCTCATTTGAGGCAGATGATCTATTCTCGGTGAATGGCACTTACTCTAAGATTGCTCTACAACTCGCTGGCGATCCGCTTGCTGTTTTTCTTTCCTGGGAGGAGCTGATGATAATGAGTACAGGTACAAAAAATCACCCTAGTATAAACCTTTAGGATGGGTAGAGCCTTGACTTCATGACAACGACCCTTTGACCCCATGTTTTTTCTATGTTTTTGTGTGCTGCATTCATGCATTCATTTAAAAAACATTAAAACATTAAAAAAATTTCTCTTCTAGTCTCTCTGTTTTTTTAAAATAAACTAAGACTTTGATTGTAAATATCAGAGAAAAGGATTGTACTAATGGATTTCGGTAGAAGGAGAACTCATACGTACACCTTCAGGATTCCAAAACTAGAAGATTTGAGAGGTTTGGCGAGAATGATCACAAACCAAAAGGCCTTCAGATCCAAGTACGGAGGTCTGCTACCTCTGTTAAGGGTCCATGTGATTGAGGGAATCATGGACGCGCTCGTTCAATTCTACGATCCGGTTTATCACTGATTTACATTCCCGGATTACCAGCTAGCACCAACGCTAGAGGAGTATTCTCACCTGATCGATCTGCACATTATAGATCGAGCTCCATTTTCTGGACTGGAAGAAATTCCAAAGAATCAAACCATTGCAAGAGCAATTCATTTGGATGAGTCTGAGGTCAGGGCTCACATGACTACCAAGGGTGGCATACAAGGTTTGCCAGCCCAGTTTCTGACAAAGAAAGCTTTGTACTTCGCTAGTATAGGGAACGAGACTGCTTTTGAAAGCATCATTGTTTTACTCACCTACGGATTATTTTTGTTGCCCAACATTAATAATTTCGTCGATATCAACGCTATTAAGATTTTTCTCATTGGAAACCCTGTGCCGACTTTGCTCGCAGATGCGTATCATTGTGTACACTTGGGAAATTTGTACAGCAGAGGGGAGATCACATGTTGTGTACCTCTGCTTTATAAATGGTTTATCTCCCATTTACCTAAGTCTGCTACTTTTTGGGATCATAAGAGTGCTTTACGTTGGTCGCAGAAAATCATGTCCCTCACCAACTCTGACATAGATTGGTGTAATAGGATTTACGATGGAATCAGGATCATTGACCGTTGTCGAAACTTCCCCAACGTACCCCTTATAGGAACTAAGGGAGGAATCAACTACCATCCGATATTGGTTCTTCGTCAGTTTGGATACCCGATGAGGCATGTTCCGCTGAATGCTCATCTGGAAGGTCTTTTCTTCAAGGAAGGAGAAAGTGACAGAGCACTAAAGACGGAAATAGTGCACACTTGGAAACACGTTCATAAGAAAGGACGAGAGTCTCTAGGAAAACTGGATTGTGTCTCAGTGGAGCCTTATCTCCACTGGGTACAAACTAGAGCTCTCAAGCTAAAGATGCCTTATCCTCGTTACGGAATTCTTCCGCCGAGGGAATCTGTCATGTACTTCATGACGGAAACTGAAAAGCTTCAGGTTACTCTCAACAAAGTTCAGCGGGAGAAGAGGTCTTGGAAGAACAAGTACCGTACCCTCAACGTAGAGTGCATCAAAATACAGCAACTACTAAAAGATAAGGATGCTCTGATCGAGATTTTAGAGCAACATGTTGTAGAGAATCAGGATGACCAAAGGAATTTGCTCGCTCCTTTCACCTGGAAAAGGAATGACAACCAGACAACGACTCAAGAGCCCCGGTCAAAGAAAAGAAAGATACCAGAATCAACACACGAGTTCTCTCGGGACCCATTAGCTTAGGTTTCTGTTTCTGCACCTTGTAATCTACTGTATTTCCATTTCTGTAATCCTTTGAATTTTAATAAAAAGGGGTTTCCCCACCGTTTGATATTTGCAATCTAATTGTCGAAGTTTATTTTGATTAAACCAAAAAACAATTAATATAATCATTGCATTCATCATTCTCACATCGCGTATTCTTCTTACCTACGAATCTCATGTTTGTGTCTTGGTTCTAGAGTCAAACTGTCTCATTCGTACAATACTCGGGCTAATCGTCAGAAAAAGATGGATGATCTTGAGGAAGAAAATAGAGAGTTGAAAGAAGAGATCGACGCTCTGAGAGAGGATATGAGAAAGCTTCGTAACGACATGCAAGCCATGGCAGAAGCTCAGCTATAAAGGACTGTGATCTCAGAGATCACCTCAGCGCCCATAGTGGAGAAGTTTGATCCTAGGTATCAGATGCCGAAAGATCGTCCCTGAGGCATGCCTGCAAACTATATCCCGGAAGGATATGTTCCGCCGATCGTTGAAGATCAGGGAATCACAACAGATGCCGCTGGTCCTGAAGGTTACAAACTTTGGGAAAGCGAAGATACCAGAGGCATATTGAAGACTCTTGAAGGTTACAAACTTCGGGAAACGCCAAGATTCAATGTCGTAGTCACGGTACCACCCCCTGTGGTGCACACTGTCCCGGAAGGACAGATTCCACTGATACCTTCTGATAAGAAGGAAACTATGTTCAATAGAATGGATGAATTCCAGGAATAGTTCCTGGAAATGCAGAAGGAAATGCAAGCCATTCGCAGTCAGGATCTATTTGGAAAGGACGCCGCAGACCTCTGCTTGGTCCCTCATGTGAAAGTTCCACACAAGTTCCAAGTGCCTAACTTTGAAAAGTACAAGGGTAACTCTTGCCCTCAGAGTCACTTAGTGATGTACGCTCGGCGAATGTCAGCTTAGACTGAGAATCAGGACCTGCTGATTCACTACTTTCAGGATAGTTTGACCGGTGCCGCATTAAAATGGTACATGGGTTTAAACCGTGCTACGATTAGCACATTTAGAGATCTTGGTACTGCCTTCGTCCAGCAATACAAATACAATTTGGACATGGCACCGGACAGAGATCAACTCAGATCAATGTCACAAAAGGACAAGGAAACCTTTAAGGAGTACGCCCAGAGATGGCGCGAAATTGCTGCTCAGATTTGTCCACCTCTTGAGGAAAAAGAGATGACAAAGATCTTCTTAAAGACCTTAAGCTCATTTTACTATGACAGAATGGTTGCCAGTGCGCCCAGTGACTTCACCGAGATGGTGGGCATGGGAGTTCGTCTTGAGGAAGTCGTCCGAGAAGGACGTTTGGCAAAAGACGCTGGACCATCAAGCAGTACAAAACGATACGGTAGTGCTCTCCCTAAGAAAAAAGGGCAAGATATTGGGAATATCTTTCTCGGAAAGAAAAGGCAACGTTATCAACCAGTAGCAGCTGTAACTTCTGCTATCAGCCCTGCGCCTATTCCTACGTATCAGCCTCAGGTTGCGCAGAGCCAACCTAATCAGCAAAGGACACAACAGCCTCTTCAGCAGGCTCGTCCTCCATATAACAACAACCGTACAACACGACCGTCAGGGTTTGATCCTATACCTATGTTGTATGCAGAACTATTTCCGTTACTACTGGCTAAGGGGCACATTCAGACTAAGTCTCCTCTTACCGTACCGGAAAATCTGCCTTTTTGGTTTAAGGTGGATCAAACATGCCCTTATCATCAAGAAGGATCAGGGCATAACATAGAGAATTGTCTCAATTTCAAATCTGGCGTGCAAAAGTTTGTTAGGAGCGGGCTCTTATCTTTCAAAGATATGAATCCCAATGTTCTCACGAATCCGCTGCCTCAACACAAGAAAGCTGCAGTCAACCTGATTGAGAGAGAGTCTAACAATGTCTATCAAATTCACGATGTACTCTTGTTGAAGACCAATCTGGTCAAGATGCATTGTAGATAGAGTGGATATAGCCATGTGCCACCTCATAATTATCATCAATGTGATGTCTGCTCTAAAAGTAATAGAGGATGTTCTGTAGTGCAAGCAGCTCTACAGGAACAGATGGATCTCGGATGGATCCAAGAGCACCGAGTTCGTGGAGTTAACATGGTCTATACAAACTCCAACGTCATTCAGAACCACGACATATGTGCAATGAATGTCAACTTGGTGGCGATGCACTCAAGACAAAGCCAGTATCATAATCTACCACGACACGATTACAGTTCCTATCTGACTTGTTCGGTAAATAAACAGGGATGCTCTTTCATACAAGAGGCCCTCCAGCGTCAGATGGATCTTGGATGGATCCAAGACTACCATGATAGGAACTCTTATCAGATCAACATGGTTCAGATCTTCGATATTCGCGTGATGAATACCAATCTGGTAGAGTTACATGCTGAGCAGGTCCGACTCAGATTCTTAATATCACACGACTATCAAAGCTTTAAAGTAGGTTTCGAAAACGATCGAGGTTGTACCCTTGTCCAAGAGGCACTTCAGCACTTGTTAAATCACTGGTGGATGCCAATCTATATTGATGAAGATACTCAGCAGATTAGTATCAGTAACAGGAATCCTACTCGACGTCAAAGTCAGGATGTCCGATCTGTGGAAGCTAACCTAGTGAGGTTACATTGTATTTAAAGTGGGCGTGGCCAGGTGCCACCACACAATTATGACCGTTGTAGTGTCTGTTCGGAAAGTAACCAAGGGTGTTACCTTGTGAGAGTATCTCTTTAGGGTCAGGTGGATCGTGGAGAGATTCACCCATATCTGGGTTCTGGACCCGTCAACTGGACGCCGAACTACCTTGCCAATCAAGTCGAGGATGTTGTCACAATCTCTGGTCGTCACCAGACTAGGGATGTTTTTGCCATCATCCCTCTGCTTGACGAATCAAGAATTCCCAACCGGGAACAGATCGAGATTACTTATGATGGTCAGAAAAACCAGAAGGTTCCCATAGTCATCTATTTGCCGGGACCACTACCGTATAAATCAACTGAGGTTATCCCTTACAAATACGGTGCAACAACAGTTGAGAATGGAAAGGAAATTTCATTACCCTCCGTCGTGAATATTGCAGACATCAGTCGTGTAACACGGAGCGGTCGAATCTTCAACCGAGGAGTTGGAGAACCTAACAAGGAAAAGGAACTTCAGACAGAAGCTCCCGATCCATCAGTCGGTCAATCCAGTAATCCCGACCTTTCAAAAAATAATGATGAGATGCTGAAGCTCATCCAAAGGAGTGAATATAACATTGTTGATCAGCTGTTATGGACTCCTTCAAAGATCCCGGTATTATCATTGTTACTCAGTTCAGAAGCCCACAGGGAGGCTCTACAGAAAGTCTTGGAGCAAGCCTTTGTGGAACAGGATGTAACAATCAGACAGTTCGATAGCATTGTCTCTAACATCACTTCCTGCAATAATTTGGGATTTAGTGATGAGGAATTACCCGAAGAGGGTCGCCGTCATAACATGGCGCTCAACATTACAGTTAACTGCTAGGACGATGCTTTAGCCAGCGTACTAGTAGACACAGGGTCAGCCCTGAATGTTATGCTGAAGTCCACTTTGATGCAATTATCATTCAAAGCCCCTCCGATGAGAATCCGCGAGGTCGTCATCAAAGCGTTCGACGAATCTAGAAAAATAGTTATCGGCGAAGTTGATCTTCCCATAACTATCGGTCCTCACATTTTCCAAGTCATTTTCCAGGTCATGGACATCCGGGCAACATACAGTTGTTTATTAGGAAGACCTTGGATACACCAGGCTGGAGCGGTCACTTCGACCCTCCACCAAAAGCTAAAGTTCGTTCAGAACGATCAACTTATCACAGTCTGTGGAGAACAGACCTTGCTCGTGAGTAATTTATCATCATCTACTTGTGTAGAACCCGAGGAGGTTATTGGGACGCAGTTCCAAGCGCTGTCGGTGGGCAAGGACAATTAATACCAAGGAGGAACCTCGATTTCCTCATACAAAGATGATATCAAGCTGTCGAGAGTACCGATACAACCGGATGGGGACAGCTTGTCATTCCTATTGACAATAAAACAAAGAAGGGTCTTGGTTTTTCTGCAACCTGTACCCAGACAGCTGCTAACGATGAAAGTCTTTATCCCATTCAGAACTTCTTCCACAGTGGAGGTTTTCTTCACCCAGTCCCTCAAGCAGTTCATGCTATCAATGAGGAAGATCACTCTGACACAGAGGAAGAGTGGAAGTCCTATCTTAACAAGGACGGTTATATGTCTCAGGACGAAATGCAAACTCCTTTTTTCTTTCCTACAGAGATTCTGAGATTTATACCCAGGTCAGACATCGAAATGATATACGGGAATTGTGTTCCGGAAGGATGCCGTGCTCCGCCAAATTCATTAGAGGAAGACACTCCGATGAAAGACAATTTTGACTACACCTACTATGGCCCAATGGATGGTCTGCCAATGTGGCAACCTTATCCAGGAGACTTGGGGTAAGAGAGTCAGCCGAACAATGAAAATCAGTTGACCGTCATTGAACAGAATACCTGTGTCCCCACCATGTCATGGGATCAACACTCAGGTCATTCAGAAACTAATCAACATAATGATGAATTTGCAATGTTTGCAGGACTTGAATTCATCAACTATGCTTTTCCCGAGGTGAACGTCATCGAGAGGGATGACCCCTCCAGTTCCAGAGAAGTATGAGACACCCTAGGACAACCAAGTGGAAAATTTGACTATATGGTCAAGTACACCGCTTCCGAAAGCTCTCGTATCAGGCTCGAAGATATCCAGCCAACCGGATGGGGAGATACAGCTGAGAGCACAAATGCTATGCAAAATGCAACAGAGGAATTCTCCTACGAAAACTCTGCCTGGGAGACAGATTCCAATGATCCTGCTCTACCAGAAATCAGCGTTATTTCTGAAGACAAATCGAGGAAGGTGCTAGACTTTGTGATTCACCGAGGAGTTCGCCGCCAATGGGTTGCTGTCGATGTTCCGAAGATCGTTCATCAGTCAAAGTAATTGACATCTTTAACCTTTCACCCTGCCCAGGTGAAACGGATGTTTTGATAGGGCTTGCTTTCTGTAAATTTTCCCTCTTCGCTTCGGCCAAAGCAACAGAGTTTTGTTTTATAGGGCTGTAGTTTCAAGAATTGATTTGTTCATTAATAAAATAACGTCGTTATGTAATTTCCGCATTTATTGCGATTTTCTCTTTTCGCTTTTCTCAAAAAATAGTAATCCTAAAAAAACAATTCAAATAAAAAACAAGCAGTAAAATAAATACACTGCACACACTCACATTTTCTCTATCTCTTCTAAACACAAATCATCACGTCATGCAGATTGCTTATTTTAAACCCAGTTGAAACATATGATCCGATGCCTTCTCCTGACTTTGGGTTCCTGGTATTTGGGGCTGAAGAAGAAGTTGACAACGAAATTCCAGGAAAGATCTCTCGACTACTCAGACAGGAGGAAAGGTCCATTGAACCTCACAAAGAGCCATTGGAAACGGTAAACTTGGGTTCGGAAAAAGAGAGAAAAGAAATCAGGATTGGGGCACTGCTCAGTCCAACTGCCAGAGAGAGTTTGATAAAGCTTCTCAGAGAATTTCCTGATGTATTCGCTTGGTCCTATCAGGATATGCCAGGGTTGGATACCAGCATCGTGGAACATCACTTACCGTTAAGATCAGAATGTCCACCAGTAAATCAAAGGTTGAGACGGACTCACTCGGACATGGCCATCAAAATCAAAGACGAGGTACAGAAACAGATCGACGCAGGTTTCCTCGCTACATCTGAATATCCTCAATGGTTAGCCAACATCGTACCCATTCCCAAAAAGGACGGAAAGGTCAGAATGTGTGTTGATTACAGGGATCTGAACAAGGCAAGTCCAAAGGACGACTTTCCTTTACCACACATTAACATGCTGGTAGACAGCACAACAAAGTTCAAAATTTTCTCCTTCATGGATGGATTCTCGGGCTATAACCAGATCAAAAGGGCGCCGAAAGACATGGAGAAAACTTCGTTCATTACCCCGTGGGGTACCTTTTGTTACAAGATGATGTCGTTCGGCTTGAAGAACGCCGGGGCAACCTATCAAAGGGCCATGACTACTCTGTTTCATGACATGATACACAAAGAGATAGAGGTATATGTCGATGACATGATTGCAAAATCTAAGACAAAAGAGGAGCATGTGACCCACCTGTCGAAACTATTCGAGCGTTTAAGGAAGTACAAACTCCTCTTGAATCCCAACAAGTGCACCTTCGGTGTCCGTTCAGGGAAACTCTTAGGGTTCATCATCAGCCAGAAAGGGATTGAGGTCGATCCTGACAAGGTCAAGGCCATTCGAGAAATGCCTTCTCCGAAAACTGAAAAACAAGTCAGAGGATTCTTGGGACGTTTGAACTACATCTCCAGATTCATATTCCTTATGACCGCGACGTGTGTGCCGATTTTCAAATTACTCAAAAAGAACCAGGATTGCGTTTGGTCAGAAGATTGCCAAACCGCCTTCGACATTATTAAGGAATACCTGTTGAATCTGCCGATTCTATCACCTCAAGTGGAAGGAAGACCACTGATCATTTACCTCACAGTCCTAGAAGATTCAATGGGATGTGTACTTGGCCAACAAAACGAAACCAAATGGAAAGAGTCTGCCATCTACTATCTGAGCAAGAAATTCACCGATTGTAAGACTCGGTACACGATGCTTGAGAAAACTTGTTGCGCTTTGGCTTGGGCAGCCAAACGTCTTCGCCAATACATGATTCTTCATACTACTTGGTTGGTTTCCGAGATGCATTCAATCAAGTATGTCTTCGAAAAGCCTGCTCTCACGGAAAGAATTGCCCGTTGGCAGATGTTATTATCAGAATATGACATAGAGTACTACGCTCAGAAAGCCGTTAAAGGAAGCATTTTAGCCGATCATTTGGCTCATCAACCGATTGACGATAAAGAATCAACCGGGTTCGAATTCCCAGATGAAGATGTCATGTATCTAAAAATGAAAGATTGCGATGAACCGTTACCCAGTGAAGGGCCAGAACCAGGTTACCAATGGGGACTTATCTTTGACTGAGCAGTTAATCATTATGGAAACGGAATTGGGGCAATCATTGTTACCCCTCAGGGTACCCATATTCCTTTCACTACCAGACTTAGGTTCAAATGTACGAACAACGAGGCCGAATACGAAGCTTGTATTATGGGTCTCGAAGAAGCGATTGATTTAAGGATCAAAAACTTGGACGTATACGATGATTCAGCCTTGGTTATCAATCAGATAAAAGGAGATTGGAACACATACCAATCAGGACTGATTCCTTACAAAGACTATGCAAGAAGGTTGTTACCCTTCTTTAACAAAGTCGAGTTTCATCACGTCCCTCGTGATGAGAATCACATGGCTTATGCCTTAGCCACTCTCTCTTCCATGATTAGTGTAGGTCAATGGACTGACCTACCTAAGATTGACATAATGCGCCTTGAACGGCCCGCCTACGTCTTCACGATCGAAGCAGTCATAGACAACAAACCTTGGTATCACGATATCAAATGCTTCATTCAGAAACAAGAGTACCCATCTGGGGCACTTAGAAAAAACAGAAAAACCCTCAGAAGATTGGCTGAAAGCTTCTTCCTGAGTGGTGACACTCTTTATAAGCGGAATTTTAACATGGTCTTGCTCCGATGCGTAGACAAACCAGAAGCAGACATGCTTATGAAAGAAATTCATGAAGGATCCTTTGGCACTCATGCCAACGGACACACAATGGTGAGAAAAATTCTGAGAGCAGGGTACTACTGGTTGATAATGGAATCCAACTGCTACAAGTAAATGAGGAGGTGTCATAAGTGTCTGGTATACTCTGACAAAATTTATGTACTGCCATCACATCTCAAAGTTCTTTCTTCCCCGTGGCCTTTTTCCATATGGGGAATCGACATGATTGGCTTGATCGAACCTAAAGCTTCAAACGGACACCGGTTCATCCTGGTAGCCATTGACTATTTCACCAAGTGGGTCGAAGCAGCGTCGTACGCCAATGTAACCAGACAAGTGGTGGTCCGATTTATCAAAAACAATGTCATCTGCCGTTATGGTGTTCCGAGCCAGATCATTACAGATAATGGATCTAACTTGAACAACAAGATGATGAAAGAGTTGTACGTTGAGTTCAAGATCGAACACCATAACTCATCTACCTACCAACCCAAGATGAACGAAGCGGTAGAAGCGGCTAACAAGAACATCAAGAGGATCATTCAAAAGATGGTTGTAACCCATAAAGATTGGCACAAGATGCTACCCTTTGCTCTTCACGGTTATCGAACATCTGTTCACATTTCAACAGGGGCAACCCCTTTCTCTCTATTATACGGCATAGAGGAAGTTCTCCCCATAGAAGTAGAGATCCCATCAATCCGGGTATTGATGGAAGCTAAGCTTTCAGAAGCTGAATGGTGTCAAAGTCGACACAACGAATTGAACCTGATCGAAGAGAAGCGAATCACGACACTATGCCAATGTCAGTTGTATCAGCAGAGAATGAAGAAGGTGTTCGACAAAAAGGTCCGACCTCGTGTCTTCAGAAAAGGAGACCTCGTGCTCAAGAAGATACAATCGTTTCTCACTGACTCTCGGGGCAAATGGACCCCAAATTATGATGGCCCCTATGTGGTCACGAAAGCTTTCTCAGGCGGTTCCTTGAGACTTGCAACCATGGACTGAGAGGAATTTGCCTACCCCACGAATATTGATGTAGTCAAGAAATACTTCGCCTAAACTAAAAAAAACGTCTCAGTGGATTGAAAACCCGAAAGGGCGGTCCAGGCAAAAGTTAGAGACATGAAAAAAATCATCCCGATGGATTGGAAATCTCATAATACAATCCAGGAAAAAATTAGGGATAATGGCAAGTAACTATGTTCAACAGAGGCAAGTACCTCAGCAGCAGTTACATCATCTATCGGAGGAAAACTCCAGTCAAGGTCATCTTCGACAGAAGCTCAGGATGTCCCGAATTCAAAGTTGGTAGAAGGATAGTGGTCGTTATGTTTCAACGTAGCCCTTTTCCCTGTAAATTACCATTTTTAAACTTCATATATACTCTTTGGAATCACGCGTTTGGATGATCTCCATCTTATCAATAAAATTTGAGCCCTTGTGCTTTTGTTTGTAATCCTTATTTGGTTTAGCTTTACAGAATGGCGTTTTAACATGATTAGCGATTCTTGAAATAAAACAAAAATGAATTTACTTGTTAAAACTTTTTCTGCTTTTAAATTAAAGATGGCAATTTCTTTTGACTGGTGAACATCGAAAGAACGTCGATTGCGTCTCCAAAGGCGTTTGAATTTCAAAGTGCAGAATCAAAGTACTCCTTCTAGGCCAGTACGCCTGAATGAAGGATCAACAGTGTCAGATGTGACTATTCCATCTGACCTCTTCGGCCGAGTTCTCATCTTCTAAGCCTGATCAACGGTATTCCCCGCATGGATTATCTCTCCTAAGCAAGGCATAATTGCTATCTTGAACCAAGTGATACCTTTCATCTCCAGCAGTGGCCGAGTATCCAGTCGTGTTTATCCTTTAGTCTGTATGTTGCGTCAGTTTTGTCAGCATATACATACATACATCATGCATTTGATTTGCATTCATATTCATATTGCATCACTATCACTCTAGTCGGTCTTGTCCCCTAGTGATAACAGTCTTCTCAATCGAGTTGTCAGTTCTTGCCTCGCAAGGAAATGCTGTGTTTGAACAATCTCGCCTCTAGTGTATCTCTGGATTAGAGTCGGCACTCGACCACTTTGATAACTTGAACCTCTGAAAATCCAGAGAAGCTTTCTACAAATGTCACTCTTCGCCATCGAAGATGATATCCTTGCTTTCCCAGATTAAAGAAAATCCCGAGAGAAAGCCTCAAAATCAGAAAGATTCGACAATACAGCAGTTTTTTCTCTCCAAAAAAGACCGCTGATGAAAAGGTCATCGACACCTCAAAATTGGATCCCATCATATGGCATTTCTCCGGGAAGATCCCGAGAAAAGTATGATGTAAGACCCCAAGCGGAAGTAGTCTCTCAAGAGACTCATTTTCCCCAGATAGAGTCGACAAATAGCGTCTCCAACAGAGAAGTTTGTGCACCTCTATAACTCATACGAATGGGTTCCCCAGCAAGTCTGACATCAAAACTTTTTCCACACAAATGGCCTCTCCCCAGGAAAATCCGGCGAGAAGTTTGAGGAAAACCGCTACAAATAGTGTCCCTTGTCAATAAAGTTTATTGACGGAAGAAACTGAGACCAGTTCCTTGGTAGGAAACCAGGATCGAGGGGAAGTTTAAATCAGAAACTGAGACCAGTTCCTTGGTAGAAAACCAGGATCAAGGGGAAGTTTAAATCAGAAACTGAGACGAGTTCCTTGGTAGGAAACCAGGATCGAGGGGAAGTTGACAAGAGAAACTAAGACCAGTTCCTTGGTAGGAAACCAGGATCGAGGGGAAGTTTTTACCTTTTCTAAGCATCATTGCTTAGCAAAAATAAGATGAATGCGCAAGCTGCCATTCATAGCCATCAAAATTTCGGGTATTCCGATATTTAATCCTCTTGCACCCCGAATGCTCGAATACCTTCGTCATTCACACCTTCGGGTTCAAGAAGATTAAATAGGGGCATCTGTCATACCCCAAATTTTGACCACTAAGATTTCCCATCATTGTGCAAATCATCATCACAATATGGGTGAACCATCATACCTCATCAAATGCCTCAAGGGTTGTTGAGCATTTACTACAATCAGAAGTAGGGTTTCAAGCCCTCTCAGAGTTCTTAGACAAAGGATCAATCAAGAAATGACATGATCTTCAACTTGTCTAGCCTCTAACATATCCACAATGGGTCAAAAGGATTCCCACTTCAAGGATTAAGCACATGGCTGCTTCCTTCTAGGTGGATCAAGTCTCAAGATCGACAGTGTCACCAAATTAGGGTTTTGGTTAACCAGGACCTCCAGATGGAAATTTTTCATCTGGGCACAAGCCAATGATCCAAAACATCACCTAATATACTCCATGGAACCTCATGAACCCAATCATCGAGTCAATTTTGCCTCAGGGGATGCATTCACTAAAAATCAGGAATTAGGGTTTCTTGACCTAATTCACCCCTAAGTTGACTTTTGGGACAAATCATGAACCAAGACCTCAAGAGAGGATTTGAGGATCTCCAATATACTATATTGATCCATTTGGAACAATGGATTGATCCAAGAAGCTTGAGCAACAAGTCTCAATTTCATCTGCACCACAATTAGGGTATGCGAGGAAAGTCAACTGTAACTTTGACTGTTGACCAGGACATGCTCCCAAACCCTAAGACATGATTCAATATACCCTATGACACCCATGGAACATGTCCATCAAGTTTGATTTAGGTCAAGGACATGATTTCCTAAAGAATTGCACAGTTTGGAATTCATTTGATAAAAAGTCAACTGTGCACAAAAGTCAACTTTGACTTTTTGAGATTTTTCACCAAAATGGATTTTTAACTCTAAAATGATGTTAATGTATGATTTGAATCATCATTCATCAAGAAAAATCAAAGAAAGTGGGATAACTTGTAAAAGGGGTAACCATAAAAACTTAGAAAAATTTCTAAGTTATGGAAAAAGTGACACTAATGTGCCAACTTTGGAGAACTATAACTCCTAAACCACAAGGCCATTGTTCTCCATTCAAAGCTTGATTTTTAGATCACGTTGCCCTCTACAAAAGCTTCATACTGACCTATGTCCAAATTCCTCATGGATTTTGAGTTATGGAGTGATCAAAATCAAGAAAAGTCACTTTGTTCCAACACTTAGTGAAAATTTCACTAAGTCAGAATCTGCCTTTACTTTTTTCCAAATGTAGGGGGATTTTTCACTTGGATTCAAAAGAGATCAAAACCAAACATGTTCAAACAGTTGTTGTATCATGTAAGGGCTTTCCAAAATGACCAAGAACATTACCAAATTCAATTTGAGCCATGAGATATGACATTGGTAAGTTGCCTTGCTGAAATCTGCCAAGGCAAGGCAGATTTTTGCACTTTTGGTCGATTTTCCAAAATCAGCCAAATCCAAATGCTCCTATCCACTTGGTCACCTCTGAGGATTGAATATAAAGGGGACAATCCCTGAGCCAAGCCTCCAAAGTCTTTGGAACAAGAAATAGCATGTTGAACCTAGAATTGCCAAAATAGGGACAAGACTCTAATTTTGGATTAGAGCATTCAATGGAAGCATTAAGGTGGCATGAATTGAGCTCTTAGCAACTGAATTCAGTCAAGACTTATCCAAGACCAAGGGGACTAGCAGCCTGTACCCTAACCTCTAGTCAATGGCTAGAGGAGACTTGGATTTTCATTTGCCAACATTAGCCAAACCTACTCAGCAGTTGCCATTCACTATTCCTTGCAAAACAAACTTGCTCTACTATAAATAGAGCTCAATTGTGATCAGTTTGAGTACACCAAAGCCATCAAACAGATGCTTTCCTCAAAATCTCTTCTTTCACTCCAATTTTTCCTTCTAAGGCAAGTCACTATCGGGTTTTGAGTTTGAGAGCTTTTCCAATCAAACCAATCACACACACACACACACCTCACATACATCATATAGAAGTGATCCAAACACTCACATAACATCTGGAACACAGATTTCACAAAATCACCCGCCAATTGCTCAAGTTCTTGACAGATTTGCAGTTGGGGTACCATCTCAAGTTCCAGATCATTTCAATCCATTCCAAGCATTCATACACACTTCATGGCACCTAGAGAAGCTATCCAGATCATTGGAACCTAGCTGTAACACCTCCAACACAAGTCACGATCACCAGCTGCAAGTGGTAAGCATGAGCTCTTCTAACTCTATGATCCATGCAATTTTTGCTGCACAATAATTTGGCCATATGTTCATAATCATGCATGGAATGTTTCCCCTATATTAATTGCATTGTTTGAATCGTGTATCAAAAATCCTAGCCTTCATGCAGAAATTAGGGTTCCTGAGGATTTTTCGTGATTTCTTGTTTTATGCTTAATTTAAATGAAATTAATTATCATAGACATGATCGTGAGGTTGAAACGAGTGGATTGGTATGTGGATTGCATGGTATAATCAAGTATTCAGTGAGATTGGAGAGAAAATGAAAATCTGGGCAAACCCAGAACACGCGCGTGTTCTTGGCGCCATTTTTTGAAAATTCAAATATTTGAATTTTATGATTTTATTTAATTGATTCAAAAATTAATTTCTCTCTGAGTTTTAATGATTTTGAGTTGATTCTTTTTTTAATAATTCACAAAAATGTTAAAATATTTTATTTTCCCAAAAAATCCCAAAAATATTATTTATTTTATATAATTGATATTTTTACAAAGAATTAATGTTTTAATTATTTTTAACATTTAAAATATTTTTTCCACCTTGATTTTGCAACTTTTAATGCCTTCTAATTATTTTGTAGGTCAATACTTAATTTTTGAAGCATTAATCCAAGATCACAATTTGTTTTCCATGTGTTAAACAATTTTGATCATTTTAATTGAATTTTTATTCAATTAAAACACATTTTGAAAACAAATTAGGGTTTTTGATTAATTAAACCCTCATAAGTCATTTTCAAAACACTTTGGGCCTCTAATAGAGTGTAAGACCCAATCCTTTGTAAATACCAACCATTTTGGGCCTCACTTATTGTATAAGTCCCGTGGTATTTCAAAAAGTTCAACGCGATCATCATCCGTTGAAAAACGAACTTTGGGCATCTCCTTGAGCTATAAGACCCATTCAAAACTTTTGGGCCTCTAATAGAGTGTAAGACCCAACCCCCTTTTAACCAAAACAATTTTGGGCCTCACTTATTGTATAAGTCCCTCTGCGTTAAAAGAAAACCTCGGCGCGATCGCCGTTTTTGATGAAAAGTCATCTGGGCCTACCCTCGTGTTATAAGCCCCACTCTTTTTCTTTAAAACCTTTTGGGCCTCTTGAGAGAGTGTAAGACTCATCCCTTTGTACAGAAAACCTTTTTGGGCCTCAGTCACTTGTATAAGTCCCTCTGTACAAATTCAACAGTGCAATCACTGGTAAAACCCTGGGCCTCTCCTTGAGCTGTTAGCCCCAAATCTTTCTTTTTCAAAGCACTTTCTCCTTTGATTTTGAAATATGCTGTTGTTTTCAATCTTTCTTTGTTGAACAACTAACCAAACAGCATGGAAGCTCTACAACCGAGTAAGTGTTTATACGCTTTCATTTACCGCTTTCATATACATATAACTGTATTGTGGGGCTATTTCGCTGTAAGTCTTCTTTCATAAACTCATATCAACTGTGTAATAATAGTATAGATATTTAGAGTTTCCCCGACAACTACGTCTAGAACTAGGTGACACCGTTTCGTTTATTCGTAGAAATAGACAACTAGATCCCCAATAGGATCACCAGATACAGTCTTCTCTTCGGCTGTCCTCATTAGGAATTGTCAAGAAACTCTACTCCTAGAGATGAATGTATTCTCCGTGAATGGCATCTTTGAGTTTCTTCCAAATTCTCGAACTTTCCTGGCTTGATCTATTCCTTGTGAATAGCCTGTCTTGAATTTCTCGGGGTTTGGGGACCCACGGGCTTCTTAAAAGCATCGGCCTCCTCTTGGGCATCGTACAAGGACCCACGGGCTTCCTAAAATCAACCCCGCCTCCTCTTGGGATTCGTATAATGATCTCTTCCTCCGGGAATGATAGCCTCCTCTTGGGCTTCGTACAAGGACCCGTCGGCTTCTTAAAAGCTTTCAGCCTCCTCTTGGGCTTCGTACAAATTGTCTCAACGACCTCCTAGAGGTATAGGAACAGAACTTAGTCATCTCCATAGAACACTCCTTTCTAAGAGTCTACTACTGTTTCTCAAAGCATAGTACAAAAGATGAAACTCTAGACACGGACAGTCTAATATCCTTGATTTTCAAAGACATTCTCAAGTGACCCCTTCGTTAAATAGGAAGGAAACCCGTAGACTCGGACAATCTCAATACCCTTTGGATTTCCCGTTTTCTCAAAGAAAAGGAAATATCCCTGGTCCTCGAATCAAATCCTTGAGTACAGTGTTACTCATATAAGAACTTATTTTCTCTTTTAAAATCAGTATATTGGACCTGTCACTCAACTGAAACAGTCACAGTAGCCTCCTCTTAGGCTTTATACAATGATTCTCCCCAGTGGAGTCAAACAACGTTTAGCCTCTCTCTCGGGCTTTATACGAGATACCAAAAGGTTCTTATTGGGCCAGACAAATTTCAGCCTCCATCTCGGGCTTCGTACGAGATACAAAAACACTCTCTCGTTGAGTATAAAGGATCCTCTTGTAGGATCAACCCCTTTTAGCCTCTCTCTCGGGCTTCGTACGAGACACAAAAACACCCTATTATTGGGCCCATAGCCTCCTCTTAGGCTTTGTATAAGAAAACCACTAGTTGATCCAATCAACCTTTTAGCATCAAAGTTGTGCCTCGTTCATAGTACACAAACATCAACAACTCCTTCCCCTTCATCTAATCACTGTAAGCGGCAAGCCTCTAGATCATCTACATCCATGCCACTGTCCCTCTTTTAGCATGAGAAATTCCTAAGGAAAGATAGCATTGCTCTACACTGAGTTAAAGTCTTCTCCTTCAGGATAAAAATCTCCTATAAAGGAAATTATGGCATTGTCGGATTCACATATCCCGGTTAAAGTAATTCTCCTTTATAAACAGTTGTGACATACAACCCCCTCTTTAGAGATGACAAATTCTCTCTAAAGTCAACACTTTTAGCTTCACATCTTGGGCTTTGAACAAGATACAAATAGACTTTTTAGCTTCACATCTTGGGCTTTGAACAAGATACAAATCACCTTTCGCTTCACGTCTTGGGCTTTGAACAAGACACCAAAAAACCATTTCCTCCCATAGAATAGGAGGAACTACGAACGCTCTGATTTCCCTGTTTCGGTAAACGGGAATACGTAGGCATAAGATTGAAAGAAAAATCTTAGCGAGCACACTCAACAAAAACCAAAATCCCATACTTTCATATATCCGTCCTAATATCTAAACCTCCCACAAATCGACCGAACACCACTTTTAAAAAAATAAACCCAATAGAGACCCCAAATCTGTGTAGCATCTGTAACCTAATAGACCGCTGTTTAACCTCAGTATCCAAGCAGGGTTAGTTGGAGACATCTATTTCCCTTCCTTCATCAGCTTTAATATGATAAAAAATGAATCGAACTGTAGTACTAGAGCAATTGTGCTTCGCAACCACATCCAAAAATCACTCGCTACAGCAAACAATAGACTAAATTATGCAATCATCCAAAAATCATATTTAACACACAAAGGCAAGAATCACAAGGACTTTTCAAGGTTGTAGCGTGGTCGGGTAAACAAACAAGGGGCAATTCCTAAAGCTAATTGAAAAAAAACTTGCCTAAACCTAAGGGAGTGATCAACTCACAAAAGTTCAAACACAAAATTTCAATCAAACTTCATCTTTCATCCCAAGTGTTACCCAAAACACAATACTTATTTAGCACAATTATTTGAACTCTTTTTGTTTCCTTTTTCAAGGATTTTCTGTTTCTTTCTTTTTCTCTCTTTTTTTCTTTTCTTTTTCATATTTTTCTATTTTTTCTTTTCTTTTTCAACCTCATAGAAACCAACCAATGAGTAAACAACCATTCTCTCCCCAACTTGAATTCAACCACATCATCATGTGAATACTCCCTACTTTCTAAGGCAAGGCAAAAATTCATACAACAACACAAAGTTGAGGTCCAAGAAAAAACAAAATCCAATAAAAAATAAGTGAACTAAACACTCATAGACAAGCATTAAGTTCAAATAAAACATGGATCAAAAAAGCTCAAAGGGGTTACAAATGATCACACGCTCATAAGGTGAATTGACTATTTGGCTAGGTAGTTGTCAAAATGCCTTGATCCTTTTCATGCTTTCATATAATCAACACAAACAAAAGATTAAGCATAATAAAATCCAGTTAGAACAAGAATGTTGGTACTCCGCGCATATATGAACAATGGATAGCTTCCTCACAAAAAGGGTGGGAACTAAAGTGATTCACAAAATGAACAAGAATACACAAGAAAGCCTAAGTATCATGAATATGCTAAAGTAGAGTAAGCGATAAACACATACCTTGAACGTGCACAAAACTTTAAACACTATCATTACCATGCATTCGCAAGTTGAAATGATCAAAAATGGACAAACACCGAATGCGACCTCAAGCCATCGAACCAAACTTTGAGTCCAAACAACAACAAAAGAATTAGTTATACTATGGTTATGTACTATCTAAAGCCTAGGAGTAAGTGGGAAAAAAGGAAGGCAAGTGAAACAAAAAGAAATCACTGGCTCATCTCAGCAGAGCGCGCTAAGCAAGCAGACCCGCGTAAAGTGCGCTACACCAGAACCAGAAAAACAAGTACAACAACAGGATTCTGGTGCAGGCCTCCACTTAACACCTACATAATCTTATTTACAAAATCTCATAATGAAAAAGTAATAACGGAACAAAAAATGATAAAACATGCTTGTTTTACGTCGTAAGCTTGACGCCTATTATTTATACACACTTCTCCAAGTTGCCTCTTTACACGGTTAGTGCTCACCGACGAGGAAATCTTACCAAACACTTAGCAAACGTGAAGAGAAACAAACATATACACCAAATTTACAAGTATACAAAACATGTAAAATTCACAAATATGATAAACATATACAAGTATCAATATAAACAAGTGAAAATAGACAATAGATACGATATCCACAAAACTCAAAAACAAAGAAACTATCGCAATGCGATTCAATATCAAAACCAATCCCCGGCAACGACGCCATTTTGTTGAATGCAGAATAGGGCAAGCAGCAAAAATATTTATTTTCGGAAAGAATTCCCTCTGGGATTTATGTCGTGTCCACAGAGATCGGTTCGAGGGAAAGAATGTCGTTCGACAGTCTCTCGCGTTAATGGTTTGGGTTTAAATGATTTTGAATAAAAATACAAAAATAAAATATAAGACAATAAAATGAATACATTCTTAAGACGCGATAAAACTCGTCAGGAGTTGTATTTCAATCTACCCATCAAGCATTAAAAAATATATGGATCAAATGCACGCAACCTAAATCACTCGTCAAAATCCCCACGTATCGCTCATAACAAGAGGTTATGTCTAACGCAAAAGTTGAGAGATCAACCGCATTCTCTCGGTGGTGATGTCTCACGCAACTCAACAACATGAAGCGTTAAGAATCGATACACACATGTGAATATTAGACTGCTTCCCACAGCCAATAAACATACATCTTAGGTCGAGTTCGAAAAGTATATTTCTATAGCGAAACAAACCCATTAAAATAGATAGTAAAGCAAAGATGACATCGATTAAGAGTTGTAAAAGAGATTTTATACAAAGATCCATAAATATACATACAATCAAGTGAAACTTACATACAAAACCCCAACAAATGAAGAATACATAGAGAGGAAGGAAGAAGAACACAAATCTCACGGTTTGTCAACTCCGATTGAAGTGGATTCGACTCCGGATCGTCAAGATATACACTCCATGTGTTGTTTCTAAGCTAACTCTACTCAAGAATGTGTTTGATGGAGTTGGGAGCAAAAAACCCCAAAACCATCCCTAAAAATGTGTTTTTACCCCTATTTATTGTTGTCAACATCGCAGGTCGCGCTAAGCGCGCTCTGGGCGCTAAGCGCGCCTTTACTAATGTCTAAACCACCTTAAAATCCCGCTAAGCACGGTCGGGGCACTAAGCGCGCTACCTGCTGTCATGAAAAATGTTTCGGTCATAACTTGAGATCCGTAACTCTGTTTTTGCCTGGTTCGAAGCGTTGGAAAGCTTATTCAATTTACTATCTAACAATGAATAAATATCAACCAAATTGGTGATTTTTATTATCCTCGTTTTGAGCCTTATTCGTTGATGTGTTGCTCAAAATCGCGCGTTTGAAGTCGTGTCTTCGATATTTTATTGCTCATGCTCCAAATACACCTCAATACCTACAAAATGAGTATAAAACTATCAAACGGTACACAAATACACTAAAACGTAAAGTAAACGTAATTATAAACAAATCGGGGTTTATTTGAACGATATTAACGAAAAAGTATCGATAAGTGCAACAAAACGTATACACAAAAATAGGTACATTCTGCACTTATCACACTGTTGCCAGTTATGAGGATATTATCCACATAAAGCAACAAAATAACAAGTGAGTTTCCAGGTCGAAATCTGAAGTAAACACATTGATTGAACTGACTCCTAGTGAAACCAATGTGTGCCATGAACTTGTCGAATCTCCTGTTCCACTATCGAGGAGACTGTTTCAGGCCATACAAAGACCTATTCAGCTTGCACACATAATCTTCTTTACCCTTTTCTGCATACCCTTCAGGTTGACGCATCGGGATCATTCCATCTAGGTCACCATACAGAAATGTTGTCTTCACATCCATTTGCTCAAGTTCCAAATCGAACTTTTCCACCATGGCCAACAATATTTGAATGGATTTATGCTTTACAATAGGTGAGAACACATCATTGAAGTCGACTCCTTCTTTCTGAGTGAACCCCCTAGAAACCAGCCTCGCCTTAAAGCGCTTCGATATCACTCATTCGATTCCTTCCTTGACCTTGAAAATCCACTTACAACTAACTAACCTTGCTCCTGCAGGTTTCTCAACCAGTTCCCAAGTGTTATTATCATGAAGAGATTTCATCTCGTCATCCATGGCTTTTCGCCATTCAGTCTTGTTTCGACTCCTTATAGCTTCCTTGTAATCTCTAGGTTCTTCCTCAAGCACCTCACTTGCAGAGATTAAAGCAAAAGCTGTAAGATCTGCATAACAAAGTCTCTGAGGTGGCTTGATGACTCTTCTCGACCAATCTCTTGCCAGTAGGTATTCATCAACAGTTTCCTTAGCCTCTTCAGCATCTTGCTATTTGACTTCATCTGGGTTATGCACTTCAACATCAATATGCTCCACCTCAACAGGAATCTCTACCCGTTCCAGCTCCTCTTCAGAGATTTCTGCACTTCGACCAACATCACCAGTTTTCTTGAACGCCATTTCGACCTAATTGAAAACTACATCACGACTTGTGATACATCTTCTGTGACCTGGTTCTAGGGACCACAACCTATAACCCTTGACTCCCTCAGGATATCCAAGGAACATGCATCTCAGAGCTCTAGGTTCGACCTTGTCTTGCCTAATGTGAGCATAGGCTAAACAGCCAAATACTCTCAGTTTGTCGAGATCTGGTGGATGACCCGACCAAACTTCTTTAGGTGTCTTCATTCCCAGGGCAGTCGAGGGGCATCTATTTATCAGATAACCTACTGTTGAAACAGCCTCCGCCCAAAACACCTTCTTCAATCCAGGACTAACCAACATGCATCTAACCCTTTCAAGGATTGTTCGATTGAATCTCTCAGCTAAGCCATTTTGTTGAGGAGTACCTGCTACAGTCTTATTCCTTGCAATACCAGACTCAACACAGTAACTGTCGAACGCTTCGTTGCAGAACTCAAGGCCATTGTCGATTCTCAACCTCTTAACCTTTCTGCCAGTTTAAGTTTTGACCAGAACCTTCCAACTTTTGAAATTCTCAAAAGTTTCATCCTTCGTCTTCTGAATGAATACCCATAACTTCCCGGAATAGTCATCAACGATGGATAGAAAATACCTTGCACCTGAGTGTGAAGGATTCTTTGCAGGCCCCCAAAGATCAGCATGAATGTAATCCAGGGATCCATGTGTCCTTTGCTTGCCTTTGTTAAACTTCGCCCTACAGGATTTACCAAATACACAAGATTCACAAAACTCCAACTTTTTGACTTTGTCACCACCTAGCAGGTTCTGTTCCCCCAATTCGATCAGGCCTCTTTCGCTGACATGGCCCAATCTCATGTGCCATAATTCTGTCTTCGATACAGGTTTCGTGGATACAACATTTGTCGAACCACTTACAACCTCAGCCTCAAGGGTATACAAGCCTTGTTTCTTCACGCCTCTCAATACTTCCTTCGACCCCTTCATGACTTTTAGGATACCTTGCTCTCCTTTGAAGACATATCCTTTCGTGTCGAATTCACCAAGAGAAATTAAATTCCTCTTAAGGTCAGGTACATACCTAACCCTAGTCAATAACCTTATTGAATCATCATGGAGCTTGAATCTAACAGATCCAATACCTGCAATCTTGCAAGCTTTATTGTTTCCCAGCAGCACGGATCCACCATCTTGATCACATAATTCTTTAAACACATTCTTGTTTGGAGTCATATGCCAAGTACATCCAGAATCCATAATCCACTCTTCGCAAGAGTTGCTGCTCGAAACTACAAGGACATCAGATGATTCATAACCATCTTGCACAATAGCTGCATTGCCATTGTCCTTACCTCCATGATTATTCCGGCGCTCAGGACACACCTTTCTTGTGTGACCCTCCTTCTTATAGTGATAACATTTAATACCAGACATATCACCACTACAAGACTTCTGCTGAGCCTTACCTTTCTTCTTGTCAAACCTACCATCTTTCTTTGACGATCTCCCCTTCACGGACAACCCTTCACCAACTGATGATGATGGTTTCTACTCCTTTCTTTCGTTTAAATCCTTCGAATACAAGGCTGCTTTAACTTCTTCAAAGGTCAGGGACTCTCTTCCATACAACGCTTTATCTTCATTCATCTTGAATGAATACAAAGCCTGCTTCAGGTATAAATGATTTTCCAAAGATTTGGTCATGTACAAGCTTTCAAGCTTCACTCATAACCCCGATGTCGTCGTCTCCTTTGATAACTGTCGCAGAGCCTTATCACCAAGGCTCAACAATATTGCGTTGTGTGTTTTCTCTATCATGGTAGTATTTTCTTTTTCCTTTAACGCAACGTCCATGGCTGCCATTCCCTTCAACGCTTCCAAACAACCCTGTTGTACCAGTAGGGCTTTCATCTTCAAGCGCCACAAACCGAAATCGTTCACTCCGGTGAACTTTTCAATCTCATACTTTGTTGAAGACATCTTCTCCACGCTCACCGCACCAATTTGTTGTGAAAAACGATGCCTTTGCACAAATTATAAACGGTTTCTTTGTGATCAAGAAACACACAAGGGTTAGGGTTAACGGAGAAACAACAAAAGGAAAAACAACAAGGATTGGGGCAAATATTTTCTATTTACTATTCACTTTCTCATTTAGGGTTACAAATGAATATCACAAATTTGCCACACTCGAAAAACTGAGTGTACTAGCCTATTTATAGACTAACTCGATAACTTGCAGCCTAAGCTACCTAAACAATTGGATCCTTAACACAAGGCCCAATTAGACAAACATTTCGACAATACATATTAGAACATACTTCAACTACAATATGTACCCTTCGACTACAGCATGTGACCCAACTTCGACTTCATACTTGTCTCCTGTCAAAATACATGAAAGCTTTCCCTCGACACAACATGAGTTCGACCCAATAGTTTCACAATATATATATATATATATATATATATATATATATATATATATATATTGTGAGCAACAAGAAATGAGAGATTTTGTCACTCACCTAAGGGGATTGTTTGGTTGATGGTTTTTTGAGGGAAAAAAGGGGAGGGGATCAAAATCTCTCCTATAGTGATTTTTTTCTTTCTGAACCGAGATTTTTTTGAAGGGATGGGAGAGGAGAGACTTATATTGAAAGAAAATATTAAATGTTTAAGGTTTTATTTAATCAATTTCTCTTCTTTTATTTTAATGTTCGAGTTTATTTTATTATGATTAAAAGTTTTTTCATCTCTTAAGTTAATCTCGTATATTATAACCTTGGTTGCGTCCGTTTTTTCCAAATCAACATCATTTTTACTTTTATCTTTTTACATAAATTTTATTATTTTCATTATAATAACTTTTTTTTTTCATGGGTTTTATTTAGTTTTTTTTATTATTAGTTTTTTTAATTTTTATTTTAATTTTTAATTATATTAATGTTTTTCTTTATAATATTTTATCGTATTCAATTATCTTTTAAAATTATATATTATTATCATTGCTTTTTTATAAAATATTTTATAATATTTTTTGATTGAATACTTATATTTGTTAATGAATACATGCTTGAATTATAAATGATAAGTATCATTATATTTCTTTAAGAGATTTGTGTTCAAATTATGAGTTGTAAATATAGTTATTCTTAAGATAAAATTACAAGAATAAAAAGTAATTTAGTTTTAAAATATTTTTCATTCTCTTCTGAATCAAACATATTTGGTTTTAAAATTCCTCATCTTCCCTCCCTTTTCATATTTTGAACTATGTATATCAATTGAATCAAAGAGACTCTAATAGACTCCCTTCTCATATTTTAATAGACTTCATAATTGTCTTTTAGAGAGAGACTCTCTGACTTCTCTCTAGAGCACTGTTCATCTTCCACAACCACTAACCCTTTTCCAATTCTTCCATCGCCCAAAATGTATCAGGTTCATTAAGGTGCTCACTCATCCTTTCTTGTTAACCCATTCCTTTGCGTTCCTGATCAGTCTTCCCTGTAGATACTGGATGAGCTCTTCTCCATCTTTGGCTTAAATTCCTGGCTTTAGGGCTTAGGGGCCTCGGTGGGGAGGTGTTGTCATCTGGGTTTTACTTGGTAGCTGGTTGGCGTTCGCTGCTTTTTCTGGTTCTGGGTTTGACATTGCGAAGGCTGTTTGAAGATTTTAGTTTCAGTTCTGTTGCATTCAAGTGCGGCTTTTTCACCTATTGTTAGTTCGGGTTTAGTTGTTTTTCTGGTGTTTTGATCTTCAACAATGGTGTCTCATATGATTAACGACACTAATAGAGGAATATTGTCGGAGGTGGGTAAGAAGAGGGGGCATTTGGGGCGGAATCATGTTCTTGGGAGAATGTCGATTTGGAAGAACGCTTCAGGTAAAGTTACTGATGTAGATCTAAAAACTGCTTCTTCCTTTTTCTTTACCCAATTCCCAAATTCATACGAGGCGATACATATGTATGATATTTTCAAGGACTATGGTAGTATTCTTGAAGTGTTCATTCCCGGTAGGCTTGATATCAGGGGTAAAAGATTCGGTTTCGTTAGGTTCAAAAAAGTCGACGACGAACATCTTCTTGCCATTAATTTAAATAAAATTGTTATTAATGGCTACAAGATATTTGTTAATCTCCCAAGGTTCAAGAGACAGTTCAAGGAAGTTGGTAGTATCCCTCATGGTGATAACAGGTACCGGGCCAAGAAGTCAGTTGGTGAGTTTCAATTCAGGGGTGAGAAGTCGAGCTTTGTAGATGGTAAAACAACTTTTGCCCAGGTTGCTAAGGGTCCGGGTGTGATGAATGTGGCTAAACTGAATCTCAATAGGAACCAAGTTCTTTTACGTGAAAACCCTAATTTTGCTCATTTGAGCTTCGAGGTTAAAAGGGAACATCTTGAAAGATTTGAGCAGGCGTATACTGGAGTGTTGGAGACCCCTGGTTCAGCTCTAGAGGTTTTTGAAGCATTTCAAATGGAGGGTTTCTTCAACATTAAGATTACCCCATTGGGGGCCAATCTATGTCTCTTAGAAGAGGACAATCCAGGGGACATTAAAAAGGTGTTGTCTTAAGATTTTAACTGGGTTTCTAGATGGTTCTCAGATATTCGCCCTTGGTCACGTGAAGATGTTGACGAGGAGAGACTTACGTGGGTCAAGATTTTTGGACTTCCATGTCATGTATGGGGGGAGGATTTTTTCAAATTTCTTGCTGCAACTACTGGAGTCTTTGTCAAGATGGATGAGGATACAAGGAAACATACGAGATTCGACGTAGCTAGAATATTGATACGGACTAAATTTGCTATGAGCCTTAATGAGGTAGTAAATGTAGACGTGAACGATATGGTGTACAAAATTAAGATTGTGGAGGATTCATATGGGCCTTACATAAGAGATCATGTTTCGCTCAAGACAACATGTTACGATGAGGACAGTTCAGATGTAGTGGAGTCAGAGTCGAATTATGTAGGTGATGGGGAGTTTTGGGATATTTCTTCAAAGGTTCCTTGTACCCAGCCAGTTTGCCCAATGTCCAAAGATGTGGTGGCAACTGTGGTGGGGACACAAACTGAGAATCATGTTACAGCAGATAAAGTAGTTGGTGGAGAATCCCCTCATATGGAGGCCCTCAATTGTGTCAGTAGTTCCAGCTCAGATGCCTGCGGTTCTTTTAATCCATTCACATCTCGTGGACTATTGCCTGAAAAAGGAGGGTTGGATATTGAGGCCAGTTATTGTAGTGGAACTGATAAGATTCAGGGTTCAGGATTTTGCCCTGAACATGTATCATGTACTTTGTAGAATCAGGAAAAGGTTGTTGGGGTTGATTTGAATAAGAATTCTCGTGACGACTGCCTAGCTTTGGAGGTCATGTATAGAGAGATTGAAAACATTGCTGGTCACAAGCCTCTGTCTGTTGCAAATTCTAGATCTTTGAAGGATGCACTTATTGGTGAGTCTTCATTGATGAAGAAGAAGAAAACCAAAATTATCGAGGAAATTTATCAGAAAATTAAGATTCCTTTTTCACCGTCGTATTACGCTACTTTGCTTCAAGCTGAGAGCTCACATCCTAAATTTAATAAGGGTCAATTCAGCAAGTCAGAAGGTAGAAAGGTTAAGTTTGATATGGTACATGTTAACAAGGCAAGTGAATCCATTGATAACTCTATATCAGATTCTGGTTTTATCCAAAACAATTCTAGAATCAAGAAGAAATTAGAGGGTATTTCTGCTAGAGTGTGGGAGACTATCAAATCTCTAGGAATAGAGGCTGAGGAGGATGACAAAGTTTTCGAAAACATTTTGAGGAATTTAGAGGGTGTAGAGAGAAAATCGAGGAAAGATAAGAAGGAGGTTGCTAATAGTCCATTATGAATCTTGTTTCGTACAATATTAGAGGATGTGGGGGTGTGTTAAAGAGGAGGAAAATTAAAGATACACTCAATAAAGTAGGCGCAGAAATCTGTTTTATACAGGAATCTAAGTGTGTAAATGTAACGGATGATTTGGTGCACAGCATATGGGGGGAAGAATTGCCAGTGGTCTTCAGTTAATTCTAGTGGATGCTCAGGAGGTATGATAACTATTTGGAAGGTAGGCGTGTTGATTCCCATTTGCAGTTATAGGGGAAAGGGTTACCTTGGTATGCAGGTTATTTGGAGAGACATGAGGTGCTATTTGTTCAACATATACTCCCCTTGTTCTATTGCAGAGAAAAGGCAACTTTGGTCTGTTCTTATCAATCTTAAGAGGAGCTTGGAATCGGGATAGTGGATCATGGGAGGAGATTTTAACTCAATTAAGAGTTTGGCGGAACAGATTGGATATACAAGTCTAAATAGAAGGCATATGCGTGAATTTTCTGAGTTTATAAACATGATGGGATGTGTCGATTTACCTACATGTGGCATAAACTTTTCTTGGTTTAAATCTAAAGGAAATATATGTAGTCGGCTTGATAGATTTATAGTTACACCGGGTGTGTTTAACGACTGGAACATGGTGAGCCAAAGGATTGGAGATCGTGATATTTCTGATCACAGGCCGGTGTGGATCTCTATTAAAAATACCAATTGGGGTCCCAAGCCCTTCAAAATAATGTCGTGCTGGTTCGAACATGTAGCCTTCATACCTTTTATCAAAAAGGAGTGGCAAGAATGTAAGGTGGAAGGGAAAGCCTCTTTTATTCTGGCCAGGAAGATGCAACACCTTAGGGAAAGACTTCGATGGTGGAATTCTAACATATTTGGCTGGGTGGATACTAAAATCAAAGCGGAAACTGAAGCCATTAACGGGATAAAAGAATTGTTTATTTTAAAGCAGGGAGAAATTACGTCTGAGGAGGTGTCCACTAGAAATTCTGCAGAAGATAACCTTTGGAAGTCTTTAAGGATTAAAGGGAGTATCTTAAAACAAAAATCAAGATCGAAATGGATAGAAGAGGGAGATGTGAATACGAAATATTTTCATGCTGCGTTGAGAAGTCGTATAAATCTGAATACAATCAATGCAGTAGCTGTAGATGGCAAGACTGTGGAGGAGGTGGATAGGGTCAAAGAGGTGGTTAGGGACCATTTTGCCAAGAGGTTTTGCAGGTGCTCTAGATCTTTTCCTTCAGTTGGAGAATCCGGCTTCAAACGTCTTTCCAGTTTAGACAGTGAGGAAATTGAGACAACAGTTAGTGGACAAGAGGTCAAAGGAGCGGTATTTGAGTGTGCTGGGGACCGTAGCCCAGGCCCTGACGGTTTCAGTTTCGAGTTTTTAAAGAAGTGTTGGGATATAATAGGTGTAGAGTTTACTAATTGCATATTGGAATTCTTTGAAGGTGAGAAATTACATAAGACGTTCGCCTCCTCTTTTGTAGTTCTCATTCCTAAAAACGAGTGCCCTAGTAGTTTGGAAGATTACAGGCCCATTTCTCTCGTCAGTTCAGTCTATAAAGTTATATCCAAGATCCTTTCGAACAGACTTAAAAAGAAGTTAGGAGGTATCATTTCAAATTCTCAGACGGCATTCTTGGAAGGCAGAAATCTCTTAGATGGAGTCTTAGTTCTTAATGAGATAGTGGATTTGGCTAAGCGGCACAAGATAGAACTCTTACTTTTAAAAGTGGACTTTGCCAAAGCTTATGATTGCGTCGATTGGAACTATTTACGACACGTTATGAAGCTTATGGGGTTTGGCACAAAATGGATGAGGTGGATGGAGCTCGGGGTCTTCAACAGTTTCGCTTCAGTCTTGGTTAATGGGAGTCCAACCAAGGATTTTAGTGTATCTAGGGGTCTCAAACAAGGGGATCCCCTTGCTCCTTTATTATTTACTATTGCAGCAGAGGGGCTTGCGGTTTTATTAAACAGAGCGTCGCAATGTGGCATGTATTCTGGTTTCAAAGTCAGCCCCAACATATCTTTCCAGTTATTGCAGTATGCGGATGATTCGATTCTAATTGGGGATGGATCTTGGAAGAACATTGTGGCATCTAAGACAATCCTGAAGGGTTTCCATCTTATATCAGGTTTGGAAATTAATTTTAATAAGAGCTCCTTATTTGGTGTTGGTATTGATGAATCAAAATTGCTGGCAGCAGAACTTTTTCTCTCTTGCAGGACTTCCTCCTTTCCGTTTAAGTTCTTAGGCATTCCTATAGGTGGAAATCATAGACTAATATCCTTTTCGAAACCGATGATTGATAAAGTACGGTCAAGATTGAATTCATGGAAAAGTCGCTTCCTCTTCATGGGTGGTAGGATTACGTTGATCAATTCGGTTCTCTCTAACTTGCCGATTCACTATATGTCATTTTTCAAACTTCCTTCAAAGGTTACGCGTACTCTTACGTCGATTCAAAGAAACTTTTTATGGAATGGATTGGAGATTAAAAGAGGAGTGTCATGGGTAAGTTGGAGTGTGGTATGTAAAAGAAGAGAAGAAGGTGGTTTGGGGGTGAAGGATTTAAAACTGTTCAACAGAGCTTTATTGTTTAAATGGATTTGGAGGATTTGAGAGCATAAGGATTCGATGTGGAAGGAGTTAATAGATTTTCGGTATCCTGATAATACTTCCAGTTTCCATTCTGCTGTCTGTCACAAACCGTGTTTCTTTTCATCCAATTGGTGGCGAGATTTGATCCAGATCTCGAATATTTGCGGTACGAATACTGTTTCCCAATTAATTTCGTTTGGCTTAGGCAATGGTAGTAGAGTGCTTTTTTGGTCATCCAGATGGTTTGGAAATACAATTCTGGCTGTAGAATGCGCGGAGTTGTTTGCGGCAGCTGAACATAAAGGATGTTGTGTGGCGGAGTGCGGTAATTGGGAGGAGGGGAGGTGGAAATGGAACATCAATTTAAATTTAAATCATGTTGTTTCAATTGATCAGCTCCAAATGCAGTTAGCAACGTTATATTCTTCGCTGGCAGATATCTCTCCAAATGAAGATTCTACGGATTTGGTCCATTGGTTGTTAAAAGACGATCATGATTTTTCTGTTTCCTCTTTGTATTCGTTTTTGCAGGTAAGGCTTGGTGCGAACGATGTTCCAATTGGAGACGAAACTAGGGCCGCTTTTAAACTAATATGGATGGCTCAGGTCCCGTTCAAAGTCAAAGTCCATGGTTGGAGAGTGCTGCACAAGCGGATTCCTACACGTGAAAGTTTAGTGTGTAGAGGTATTATAACTAATACGCACGAAATGTCTTGCCCATTTTGTTTTTCAGAAGTTGAAACGGTCGGACATATTTTATTTCAATGCCAAAAATCAGGCAGTGTTTGGAATTATGTGTGTAAATGGCTAGGTATTCCAAACATCTTAGTTGGTAGCATTTTGAATCATTTTTCATGTTGGGTATTGGGGTGTGCGGGTAGGAAGTTTTTAGTTTCCAATGCGGTTGGTCTATGGTTGTCTATTTGCTGGATCATTTGGTCTTTCCGAAATAATATTGTATTTAGGGAAGAGTCTTGGGATTTCGATACGGTTACGAACCGCATTCTCTACTTTACTTGGTGGTGGATTGGAAAGAACCACAAAAGCTCAAATTTTTGTAATTACTACACTTGGGTAAAGTCCCCTTTTTGTGGCCTTTGATTTGTTTGTATAGGCCTTACATGTATACGGGTTGGATACCCCTCTTGTATCGTTGCTATATAAATTCTAGTTTATTAAAAAAAAAAACAAAAAGACTCTAATAGACCCTCACTCTACGTGGAAGTAAAATTTTCTAAAACTTGTTGGTAATTTTTTGTTTCAAAATCTCATGCATTTATTGATTATTTATCGAACTATCCTAAAAAATAAAAATTAGTGAGAAAAAGTATAAAATCTCTCTAAATTTGTCACTAAAGTTAAGGACAAAGAAATTTGAGAGAGATTGTATTTTTTTCTTCACAAATTTTTGTCTTTAATTTTTCCTTTTCTAGTTGTATTTTAATTTCTTGATTGATAATGATGTGTAAATGAATAAATCTTTGTAGTTGATAATGTCTATTAGAGTTCGGCCTAACACGACCTTACAAAACCGGTTAGTAAGGTGAGAGGTGTCACTCTATATAAACGATTTCATTGCTCTATCTCCAAGCAATATGAGACTTCTATATCTTCCTAATAATGTCAATATATATGCATCATCTAGCGTATATTTCAATTTGCATCCCTTGTCTTTTCTAATATGAACCAAGTTGATTTTAATTAATCGTATATGCTAACTAGTACTTTCTATATTAATTGATGCTATAGTTAATCAGAATCTCACTTCAATATACATGTCTTATTCTTTAATACATATATCATTTATGTTTGTATCTGTCTAGTACTTAAGACTTAAAAAAAAAGCACTTATTCGATGATGGGCAATTTCTATCATTTTCTGTTTTGGTTCTATTTAAATGATCCACTAAAATTTTGTATTGTAGCTTAGTCTATTAAAGTGAATTATTGCATCAAAGAATAAAGAAAGCATCTCAAACATTGATCTCAAAAACAATTATTTTATGTTGCCCTACATTCACCTCTAACCCTAGCTATACCCTCAAAACAATCCCAAGGTGTAATGTAACCCCAAATTAAGGAATTAATTAGCACTAGTGATTAATAGCCTCAAAACACTGACCACCACCTTTTTTTTTTCTGTTCTACTTTATAATAAAGCAAAAGCAAGAATAAAAAAGGAAAAAAATTGAATAAATTGATAGGAAAGAAAAAAGTATGCAAAGTTTGTTAACCTCATCTCTATAAAATACTTTGAGACCCCAAGACTTTACGTTTCTTCAAACACACATAGCTAGTAAGAAAGCAAAACACAACTCTTGAAAACTTTATCCAAAGTCTTGTTTGGTTGTACATACAAGGAAATTTATCATCACAAAGGTGAAAGTAGAAAAGTAGAAGAAAAAAGTAGCTTAAAATTTTTTCATTTTTCTTAAGAGAGGTTAATTATTTTTCTTTTCTTGAAGATGAAAACATGAAACTATTTTTTTCACACACATATATCATGAATATGAGAGTGTTGTTCAAGTGTAGCAAATGATGGCTGGAAACCCTAACTGGTGGAACATGCATCCACAATCTTTGAATATCCCTCAATATATGCTTGGATCTTCTTCAATCCCTTTTAATTCCTTGTCAGAAAATGCTGATGTTCCTCCTCAATCATGGAGTCAACTACTTTTGTTAGTTCAACCAAACTCTCTCCCTCTCAACCTTCTTCATTTGTATCCAGTTGCAGTTAACCTAATTGCACTCTGATGCAGTTGGCTTACAGTTATCTCAAAATCTTTTATAACTGCTGTTGCAGACTGCAATTTAAAACCATGACTTATACTAATATCTTATACGGTTACAAGTTTTCTTCGAATCTTATCCATTTTTTCTTAATCATAATTTTATTAAGTGAAATTTTTTGCAGTACTGGACTACCTGGAGAAGAAGAGAGGCTAGGTTTCGATCATTTTCAACCGAAAAACACAGAAAACTGGGATGTTCAAATTCTGAATCCATCTTCAAGAGTTCCTATTATGGATGTAATAAAGCATGAAGTTTCTCAGAGTGAGAATTTCTATAATCAAGGGAATCATCATGAAGAGTTTCATTCTTCTGGACTTGGTTCATCTTGGTCACACATGGTGCCAGTTTCTTCTCCAAGCTCTCATGTCACTACTAGCTTAAGTAGTGATAATATATTGGATTTCACCTATAACAAGCTAGATCATAGCAAAAACCAACTACCAGATCAAATATCTGAGGTAAAACATAGGTTTTTGTTAACTACTATTTTTCACAACTTCTATTAGCAGTAATAATTAACCGACACCTCAGAAAGAAAGCATGTTTGTGTCCATGTTAAACACCAACACCGATACGACAGACTAGTGATTACGTTTAATTTATTCATTATTCTGGTGTCTGTGTTGTGTCTGTATCCATGTATAATAGAATGTAAGTTAAGTATATATGATAATCAAATTAATTTTCTATATTTCATTCTTATGTTCTAGTGTAATAGTTCAACTGTTGGAGTTAATAAGAAGGCTAGGGTTCAGCCATCTTCAAGCCAACCACCTCTAAAGGTTAATCACTTACAAATTATAGTTAAATTATAGCTTCAAAAGTATATACTAATTAGTAATGAATATGAATCAGGTGAGGAAGGAGAAGCTAGGTGATAGAATAACAGCACTTCACCAACTAGTTTCTCCATTTGGAAAGGTAAGAAACTAAAGTTAATCACTCTATTATTACTATTATTATCAAATATAAACCATTATTATTTGTGTTAATTTGGTTTTAGCAGAAGTTTATAAAAACATGAAATAGTTGATTTTCAATTCAAAGTAACACCTTTCATGATCCAATTTTCTGTGCAACCCTTTTGTCATTGATTAGAATTTTGCACTTTTAACATTAAAAGAAGAAAGAAAGATGAGTGTATGGTGTTGTTCACTTTTGCAGACTGACACAGCTTCTGTATTATTAGAAGCCATTGGATACATCAGATTTCTGCAGAGTCAAATTGAGGTGATGTTTCTATATTATTATTCTATTCAGAATATTCAGTTAAAGTTTCTTCAATTTATATGTTAATTCTTTTCTTTAGGTTATGGGAGTTATCAAATTTTATTCTTCTGTTTTGTTGCAGGCACTAAGCTCTCCATACTTGGACACCGCAGCTTCAAAAAACATGATGAGGAATCAACATTCTGTATGTACACATATCCCAATGTCTGAATTTATACAGAATAAAAATGCACTAAATTAATTGACACCGATACCGTCTTTACATACAAACGATATTATAACTAGAGTTATTAGAAAAGGTATGTACTGAGATGCTGAACCGAATCGAACTGAAGTTAAAATAATTTAACTATTATATTTGATCAGTAAACCGAACTATATTGTACAAACTGTTCTAAAACCGAGCCAAATCGAAATTGAAATTGGAATAAAACAAGTTTTAATTTTTTTTTTTAAATTCAGAAAATAGTTTAATGGTTCTGTATTTTAGCAAATTGTTCGATTTTGGAAAAATTGTCTTTTAATAGTTTAAAATTTTGAAACCATATACCAAACCAATAGTCTTGGTTCGGTTTGATTCGGAATAAATTGAAACGGTTCAGTTCAATTCGAATAATCTTTTACTATAAACTAATTCGATTGATTCGGTTTTCTAAAAAAACTGTACGATTAAAAACCCTAACTACAACATGTTTAAAATTTGTTATATAATTAAATAAAATTTTTATTTATTTTGTCACGATAGAAAGGTGTCTTATGTGCACCAAATATTCAAAAACTTAAGACGAATTTGAATATTTAATATTTTTAATTTATTTATGAAAAAACTATTAACAGGTGCATGTTGAAAGAAATGCTGTGTTTCCTGAGGACCCTGGTCAGGTAAGCTTTATTGGATCCATAAATTAAGGGAAATTAATTAACCTTTCTTTACAATTAATTAATCAATCTTCAACAACAAGAAGCCATTGAAACAAGGTTTTATCAGCTTTTTATATAAAAAAAAAACGTTAAAGCTGTTGAAAAGCATGATGAAGCTGAATTGTTCAATTGAAGTCAAAGAATGGCTCAAATTTCATAGAGAATTTAAGTTAGTAATTAATTAATATATACTTTCTTTTTATTCTGGTTTCTAGCTGTTGGATGACACTGGCCTAAAAAGAAAGGGTGCTCCAATTCCAAACCAGGTATTCTTTTCTTTCTTTTTCTTCAAAAGGTGTCCCATAGCCATCATCATCATTTTAGTATTCTTCTTCATTTGACTCCTCCTAGTTTTAAATAAATTTATATATAAGATTCTATAATCACTATCACCATTAGTAATAGTATCATCATGTTCAAAAAATGAGCATATATAGGAAATATCACACTTTGCATAATTCAAAATAATATTATGTGGTAAAACTACGTCTGAACATGTTCTATTTCTATGTGGTAAAGCTATTATGGTGTGGAATTTTGCTTGTAAATGGTTGGGGATTCCGTGTATATTAGTTGAAAATATGGTCTCTCATTTAACATGTTGGATACAGGGTTGTGTCAATAGAGGGTTGGTTGTTAGAATAGCAGTAGGGTTATGGTTATCGATTTGTTGGATCCTTTGGTTATGCCGTAACAATATTATTTTTAGGGAGGAATTTTGGGATTTTGATACGATTTCAAATCGTATTTTAATTTATACGTGGTGGTGGATAGGTAGGAGTTATAAAAGTTCCTATTTTTGTAATTATTTCACTTGGGTTAATTCTCCGAGTGATTTTTGTAGTTGGTGATATTTGAGCAGCTATAGTTGTATACGGGTTGGAGTACCCCTTTGTACTCCGGTTTATACGAAAGTTTAGCTTATTAAAAAAAAATAATAATAATCATCAAAATTGTTTTAAATTTTGTGAGATTTTATGTAAATTAGTCAAGATTCAACCGTAAAAAAATAAATAAAAATTCTATTTAACTAGGATTTAATTATGACAAATATTTTATGATTTTTTTATTAATTTAGTTTAACTATAATAAAGTTGAGTTTGTGTCGTAATCTGCCTCGCATGTCTAAAAAAACGACTTATAATATCAATTGTGGTAGTAAGTTTGACAGAATAATGATCTATCATTTTGATTCTGGTTAAAACTACGCCTGATCTTATTGTAATTTGATAGATGTTGCTGTCATTAAACATGTACTAATTTTTGTGATATCAAACTTAATTAATTGAAAAATGATTACATTAATGTTGGCTTTTATATAAATTGTAGTAATTTATATTATTATCAACTAATTATTATTTTTTGGAATGATACTTAGAATGTAGAAGGTAATAAGGCAAAGGACTTGAGGAGTAGAGGGTTGTGTTTGGTTCCAATTTCATGCACACAACATGTTGGAAGTGAAAATGGAGCTGATTATTGGGCACCAGCATTTGGAAGTGGATTTTAATTAACATGCACGATGAAGAAAATTTGTGGATGATATATAATATAACATCATGAGCAGTCATTCTGTGGTAATTATGAAAAGATTGATTGCTCACGATGCTATATAATAATAACTGGAATTTTAAATCCTCTAATCTAATTAATTATTAGATGATAATCTATTATGTTTGGTTCAAAACTTCAATTGATATGTAAGTTTGGTTATGCTAAATATGCATGCTTTTGTGCTGAGTTGAAATTATTTTTTCTTTTGTTTAGATGTATTATTAGTAGTGGTGACTTTGTTTCTGATATTTGTTTTTTTAAAAGAAAATATATTTTTATTTAACTATTAAAATTTTAAGCTTTTTTCTTAAATTTAAATTTTAACTTTACATTAATTATTTTTTATTTAATATTATAGGAATTTAAGGTTTTAGCACATAATTTAATAAATACAACTAATATAACTGATTTCATAAAAAATATTGTATATTTTTGTAGAATGCAATTTATCTCACATTAATAACAAGAACCATGGTTGAAAAAAAATAATTGAATAGAAGACATTAAAAGTTATGGTATAATTTAAAATGTAATTTGTTTTGAGACAATAAGAAAATAATTTTTATTTTATTGATATTGATATTGTAAAATTAACATGTAAAATGATACAATTATTTTGGAAAATTGACTTATAATTTGAGATAAATGAATTTTTTTAACTATATTTTCTTATATGATGAAAACCTTTATTAAAAAGATGATTGATATGAGAGTCAACACCTTAATGAGAGGAAACACCTCCTTGTCCTTGTCCTCCCCCTCCATTTCTTCAAGGTTATGTGGGAGAATGTCATCCACCAACATAATGCATTTTCATACATTTAGATTGATTCTTCTGACTCTTGAAGATGATCAGGGACGATCTTTTCTGCCCTGCTTCCTAGTTATGGGATTGGGAGATCTAGGGGTTGTATAGTTTTGTTGTGAAAAAATGATACCGGAATAACAAAGTATGTTTGCTTTCTTGAACACCAAGAAATCCACAAGGGTAGAAAAAAAAGAAAAAAATTGAATAAACAAACGAAACCCTATTAGGGTTCACAAAGGAAGAGAAAATAGGAAGAAGAATAATAGAGAATTGGTTAAATCTGTTTTACTATTCACTTTCTTAATAGGGTTCAAAGATTACAAGTGAATACCAACAATTAACCTCTCTCAATCTAATAAGGTTTTGTCACACAAATAACCTCTCTCACTTGAATTAGGATTTTATCTTCCTATTTTTCCTTATACAAGATAAGAGATTAGCATGCTATTTATAAGAAAACTAACACTCTAACCTAATGGACTTTTTAACAATTACCCATTACAACCAAACTTAGGGCACAAGCTAACTTAAACAATCTGGATCCTTAACACAAGGCCCAATTCAATATGCTAACAAACCTAGCAATATTGACTAATGTATGTTATAACAAACTTTGACTACAACACGCATTACTCTGACAGAACACATGCGATTAAACTTCGACCTCATGCTTAATTCCTGTCGAACCAGAAGCTACCCTTCGACCATACTAGAGTTCGATCCAATATCTCACAAATCTCCACCTTGGAACAAACTTTATGACATCAAGGAACAAACTAGCTTTCTTCATGCAGCTTTATCAACTGCATACAGTGGAAAAACTTGCAACTGGGCAACGTCTTGGTGATCATATCAGCAGCATTATGATCCTGTCGAAACCTTCAACACTTGGACTTCTCCACGGTCGATTACCCCTTTGACGAAATGTAGCCTCACATCAATGTGCTCGGTTGGCTCATGATAGGCTGAATTCTTCGACAGGTGTATTGCACTTTGACTATCACATTTAACAGTGATAACTGGACCTTGAAGTTTCAGCTCCCTTGGAAAACCTTCAAGCCACAATTCTTCCTTTAAAGCTTCAGTTAGGGCGATATATTCCGCTTCAGTGGTTAATAAGGCAATAACCTTCTGAAGTGTTTCTTTCTAACTTATTGTTGTCCCAAACATAGTGAACACATATCCAGAAATAGATTTTCTAGAATTCATACAACCTGCATAATCAGAGTCAACATATCCTTCGATTGCTGTTTTACTATCTTCACCCAAGGCTCCACCATAAATTAGGACTTTATTCAGAGACCCATTTATGTACCTTAAAATCTACTTCAATGCTTGCCAGTGAGCCTTTCCAGGATTCGCCATGTACCTGCTTACAAGACTTACTGCATATGTTATGTCAGGTCTAGTACATACCATAACATACATCAAAGAACCCACTTTATTAGCATATGGAATGTTATTCATATAAGTTCTTTCGACATCAGTACTAGGACACTGATCTATACTCAGCTTGAATTGAGGGTTTGTCAGAGTTACAACAGGCTTTGAATTCGACATACCATACTTTTCGAGAATGTTCTGTAGGTATTCCTCTTGAGATAAGCATAATTTCGACTGTTTTCTATCTCTTCGGGTGTCAATCCCAAGAATCCTGGGCGCAGCTCCTAGATCCTTCATTTCGAACTCCTTATTGAGTTCAACCTTCACCCTCATTACCTCTTCAACATTATTGCTTGCTATTAGAATATCATCCATATAAAGCAACAAAATAACAAATGAATTACCAGGTCGAAATCTGAAGTAAACACAGTGGTCGAACTAAATTCTAATGAAACTTATGCGTGTCATGAACTTGTCGAATCTCCTATTCCACTGTCGAGGAGATTGTTTCAGTCCATATAAAGATCTCTTCAGTTTGCACACATAATATTCCTTCCCCTTTTCGACATACCCTTCAGGTTGCCTCATCAGGATTGTTTCATCTAGATCACCATACAAGAACGCAGTCTTCACATCCATCTGTTCCAGTTCAAGGTCGAACTGTGCCACCATGGTAAGCAACATTCTAATGGACATGTGCTTCACAACAGGAGAAAGCACATCATTGAAGTCGACACCTTCTTTCTGAGTGAACCCCCTAGCGACCAATCTTGCCTTGCATCTCTTCGACGCCACTCCTTTGATTCCTTCCTTAACTTTGAAAATCCATTTACAGCTGACTAACCTGGCTCCAACAGGTTTCTTGATCAGTTCCCGTGTGTTGTTGTCATGAAGAGATATCATCTCATCATCCATGGCCTTCCGCCATTCAGTCTTCTTTCAACTCCTCATAACTTCCTTATAGTCTCTAGGTTCTTCGTCGAGAACATCACTTGCAGAGATTAGGCATAAGCTATAAGATCTGCATACCCAAGTCTCTGAGGTGGCTTGATAATTCTCCTCGACCAGTCTCTTGCTAGTAGGTAGTCATTATCAGTCTCCTCATCTTCGACAGCATCTTCTACTTCTTCTTCGACTTCATCTGGGGTACGCAATTCAACATCAACATGCTCCACCTCAACAGGAATCTCTCCTAGTTCCAGCTCTTCGTCAATATCATAAGTTTTCTTGAAAGCCATCTTAGCTTCATTGAAAACTACATCTCGACTGGTGATACACCTCCTGTGACCTAGCTCTAGGCACCATAGCCTATAAGCTTTGACTCCTTTAGGGTATCCCATGAACATGCATTTCAGAGCTCTAGGTTCGACCTTGTCTTGCCTAATATGAGCATAGGCCACACAGCCAAATACTCTCAGTCTGTCGAGATTAGGTGGGTGTCCCGACCAAACTTCTTCAGGTGTCTTCATTCCCAAGGCAGTCGAGGGACATCTATTTATCAAATAAGCTGCTGTCGAAACAGCCTCCGCCCAAAACAGCTTCTTCAATCCAGCACTAACCAACATGCATCTAACCCTTTCAAGGATTGTTCGATTGAATCTCTCAGCTAAGCCGTTTTGTTGAGGAGTACCTGCTACAGTATTATGCCTTGCAATCCCAGACTCAACACAGTAACTATCGAACGCTTCGTTGCAAAACTCAAGGCCATTGTCGGTTCTCAACCTCTTAACCTTTCTGCCAGTTTGAGTTTCGACCTGAACCTTCCAACTTTTGAAATTCTCAAAAGTTTCATCCTTCGTCTTCTGAATGAATACCCATAACTTTCTAGAATAGTCATCAACGATGGATAGAAAATACCTTGCACCTGAGTGTGAAGGATTCCTTGCAGGCCCCCAAAGATCAGCATGAATGTAATCCAGGGATCCATGTGTTCTTTGTTTTCCTTTGTTAAACATCACCCTACAGGATTTACTAAATACACAAGATTCACAAAACTCCAACTTTTCGACTTTGTCACCACCTAGCAGGTTCAGCTTCCCCAATTCGACCAGGCCTCTTTCGCTGACATGGCCCAATCTCATGTGCCATAATTCTGTCTTCGACATAGGTTTCGTGGATGCAATATTTTCCGAACCACTTACAACCTCATCCTCAAGAGTATATAAGCCTTGTTTCTTCACGCCTCTCAATACTTCCTTCGACCCCTTCATGACTCTTAGGATACTTTTCTCTCCTAGGAAAACATATCCCTTCCTGTCGAATTCACCAAGAGAAATTAAATTTCTCTTCAAATCAGGTATATACCTGACTTCAGTCAATAACCTTATTGACTCATCATGCAACTTGAATCTCACAGATTCAATACCTGCAATTTTGCAGGATTTGTTATTTCACAGCAGCATCGATCCACCATCTTGATCACATAGCTCCTCGAACAATTCTCTGTTTGGATTCATGTGCCAAGTGCAACCTGAATCCATAATCCACTCTTTTCTTGAGTCGTTGCTTGAAACTACAAGGACATCAGATAAGTCGAATTCATCTTAAACAATGGTTGCGTTGCCATTATCCTTACCTCCATGATTTTTTAGGCATTCAGGGCGCACCTTTCTTGTGTGACCCTCTTTCTTACAGTGATAACATCGAATACCAGATGTTTCGCCACTATAAGACTTCTGCTGACTTTTACCTTTCTTCTTGTCGAACTTACTATCCTTTCACAAGAATTTTCCCTTAACGGCCAAACCTTCACCAACCGTCGAAGGTTTATGCTCTTTTCATTCGGTCAGGTCCTTAGAATACAAGGATGATTGAACTTCTTCAAAGCTCAGGGACTCCCTTCCATACAAGAGAGTTTCTTTGAAGTGAGCATGTGTTCTGGGCAAAGCCCACAACAGCAACATTGCTTGATCTTCGTCATCGATCTTCACATCAATATTTTTAAGATCAAGAATCAGCTTGTTGAACATATTCAACTGCTAATCCAAAACTTTGTCTATACTCATCTTGAATGAATACAAAGCTTGCTTCAGATAGAGTCGATTCACCAGAGATTTGGTCATGTGCAAACTTTCAAATTTCAACCATAACCCCGATGTCGTAGTCTCCTTTGATACCTGTCAAAGAACCTTATCACCAAGGCTCAACAATATTGCGCTGTGGGTTTTCTCTATCATGGCCGTTTTTTCCTTTACCGTTAACGCAACATCTATGACTGCCTCTCCCTTCAACGCTTCCAAACAATCCTGCAGAATCAGTAGGGCTTTCATCTTCAAGCGCCACAGACCGAAATCATTCACTCCGGTGAACTTTTCAATCTCATACTTTGTTGAAGGCATCTTCTCCACGCTCACCACACAAATTTGTTGTGAAAAAACGATACCGGAATAACAAAGTATATTTGGTTTCTTGAACACCAAGAAATCCACAAGGGTAGAAAAGAAAGAAAAAACTTGAACAAACAAACGAAACCCTATTAGGGTTCACAAAGGAAGAGAAAAGATGAAGAAGAATAGAGAATTGGTTAAATCTGTTTTACTATTCACTTTCTCAATAGGGTTCAAAGATTACAAGTGAATACCAACAATTAACCTCTCTCAACCTAATAAGGTTTTGTCAGACAAATTTGGTTATAAACTGCTATTCTTTCCTTTCTCTTTCAAACAAGATTACAAGTATACAAGAATAACAAAATAACCTTTCTCACTTGAATTAGGATTTTATCTTCCTATTTTTCCTTGTACAAGATGGGAGATTAGCATGCTATTTATAAGAAAACTAACACACTAACCTAATGGGCTTTTTAACCATTACCCATTACAACCTAGCTTAGGGTACAAGCTAACTTAAACAATTTGGATCCTTAACACAAGGCCTAATTCAACATGCTAACAAACCTAGCAATATTGAGTAATGCATGTTAGAACAAACTTTGACTACAACACGCATTACTACGACAGAACACATGCGAATAAACTTCGACCTTATGCTTAATTCCTGTCGAACCAGAAGCTACCCTTCGACCATACTAGAGTTTGATCCAATATCTCACAAGTTTGGAAATAATATTTTTATTCTAATGATAAATTGAGATGACAATTTTCTTGCGGGAGTACCACAATCTAGTGTAGGTTAGGATTTTTAGTCACAACTAACGAGAGACCGTGTAAGGCGTTCTCGACCTTTAAATGTTCTCCATTTTTTCGAGATTACAAAAGATTGTTGTTGCATGGCCGTCAACAGATCTTTGAGGAGATTACTAGTTTCTCGTCCTCTAATAAAAGACGGAATTCATGCAATCTTTGATATTGGAGGAGGTACCTTTTGGTTATGTGGTAGATTCATAATGGCTTCCAGTGAGGAAGATGACACACTAGTTCCATTGAACTAAATGTGTTATGGATTTTTAATGATGATGCTCGTCACCTAATCACTTCTGAAGTCCATTAGAGTGAGAGAGTGGCAAAAAATATCAAGTACTTTACTAAAATATGCCTACAACATGTCCTTACCAATTACCCAAGATTCATAGCTTGAAAACTGACTTGCTTGAGAGGGACGACGATGATTGGTTGACACTCCATAGATAAAAGTTTTATACATGAAAACCATTTGTCGATCAAGCAAGTAAGAACCATGTATGTGATATCAAGGGTTAGAAATATATAGCATTATTGGTTCTACACCATTCGCTTGACTTTATCATTAGAGGATTAGAGTTTTAGGACCCAAAATCCTATAGGGATAGTTGCACCCCTACATAGTTTTGGACAAATCATGATATGATCTTAATCATATGACTCAAATTTGACTATCATCTACTTTCTGATACACCTTTAAGGTGTACTTGTGGTTTTTTCTTTGATCAATGGCTTGAGACGACTCAAAATAATTGATGAATTAAGCTTCGTTTAATCCAAAGCATGATATAACTTTAATGTATATATATATATATATATATATATATATATATATATATATATATATATATATATATATATATATATATATATATATATATATATATATATATATATATATATATATATATATATACTTAAATTCCAATTTAAAGATTTTATTCAGAAAGATTAATATATACATTATAAGAGCACGAGTTTAAACACATAATACCTCACTTATTCACTTTTAAAAAGTGAAATTCAAATTATTCACTACGAGAAATAACATTTTTTATGACGAAGTTTTAACCTCGAACATGCCAAAATCGAGTGTATAGGTCCTGGGAGTGACATGTTTGATTTAAAAAAAAAACAATATTTTCCCTCAATTTTATAAAAGCTGAGGTAATATAGCTATAAGTGAGCTTCAGATTTTCTCCATAAAAAAATAATAAACCTATTACCTCGGTGTTTTTGAAAACCAAGGGAATATAACTAGCTATAAGGGAACATGCTTGGAATCTCTGTAATTGCATTTAAGGTTTTTTCAATGATTTCCCACTTGGCGCCTTCCAATCTTCTCTTTTTTTCTTAGTTACTTTTTTTTTCATTTTTTCTTGTTAATTAGTAATTCTCAAAATTTTTGTTATCAATAAAAATGAATAGGCAATAATATGAAAGGAAATATTTTGTTAATTAAAAATAGGACAACAAATAACTATTTCACATATTCAAATTTCTGACTCGACTCAACTTCAATAGTATCACTGTTAACTTTCTATAACTGAGAGAAAAGTTCAGAAAAAACTCTTCCATATTGCATGAGGAAAGTCATTTCCTCCCTAGAGATGATTATCATTTCCTTTAAAAAGTTAAAAATGGTAAGAGGAAGATTAACTCTGATGTTCTTGGTAAGAAATAACAAGAGATGCTTGTCATACCAAGTAAGCGTTTTCAGTTGTTTCTCTCTTGAACGGAGATTTGACACTAGAAGTTAATACAAAACTTTTTCAATTGGTAGTAGAGTAGCAGGACTGTTGAGATTATCGCAGTTGGTATAAATTAGGCGAAGGTGACGTAAGTAAACATTGTTAAATCTATAATGTTCAACACAACAACCTTCATCTTCACAATTTATTGTCTGAGCAATAAGTGACTGAGTAATTGTGATAGGAGAGCCATTGACATAGGACTAGATTGACTCAACATCATGACCAGATGGCCTAACCGGGACATTTAACCAGAACTCTTTAACGAGATTAATGTAGATGGATCCATGAAGAATGTCAAAGTAATCATTAAAATTTGTTTGCGAATAGTTTTCCTTAGATCAAAATCTTTGTCTTTTAAATCCTCGAAATCAACAAACTTTTCATTGATAACGAACAAAAGATTTTTATCTAAATTTGTTGAAGACATTTTTGAAGAAAAGAAAAGACTTTGAAGACACAAAGAGTTAGAAATGAGATGTTGAAGCTAGGAGTAGTGTTTAAATAAAGTGGAGATCAGAAATCAAAACAATCAGAGAAGCTCAAACGCCTCTTTGAAAATCCAAAAGATACTTTACATTTTCGAATATGGATGATCATTGCAATTCTAGTGATATGATTCCAATGCGCACCATGATATTTTTTTTTAGAAATGGACATCACATATTACCTCGGTTTTTATCCCGTTTATTTAAAAAATTCGAGAGGAAAAACAATTCAGGAACCTTTTTTTATTATTATAATTTTTTTTTGTAAACTAAATGATATATCCCGTCGGTTTCCTTAATAACTGAGGGATAAGATAATCAGATTTTATTATAAAAGCACTAGTTAAACAGATTTTACCCTAATCCTAACTTATATGTAGCTGCTTCAAACTCGAACGCATCATTCTTTTAGGATCTATCTCACAAAATGGGGTTGATGTTGTTGTTGTATTTAGAAGCTTGAAAAAGTTATCTATGATGGATTGCAAGTGTAGAAAAATATTTTTTTTCAATAGTTGAAACAAATAATTCTTTTAGAAGTTGGATGCATTCAATGGCTGGACCACAAAACTCCTAGAAATTGGATGTGTGCAATATTTGGACCAGATAACTTCTTACACCAAAATCCTTCTTTTGTTGTATTATTGTTTTCCAATATTATGTGTAAACAATGTAATTTAAAAAAAATCATGTTCACCTCGGTTTTAAAAACCGAGGGGTTAACTTAGCGTGATAATTTTATATATTGATCATCGTCCTTAAACAAATCTTTGTCGTCTATTTTATGATTATCAACACTCAAGACACTACCATTAGTGATCCGCGTGAAGCCTGGAAAATTTACTATATAAAGGTCTTCTGATATCTATAATTGATAAAGAAACATCATGAAGTGCTTTAAACTATCTACATCCTCTACTTTAAATTTTTCCATTATGAGTTCTTTATGATGGATTACACGTGCAGAAAATTATTTGGGTTTAAAGTTTATGTTTTTAAATATTCATTTGAGCAAAAAATCATTTATTTTTCTAACCTTTTCTTTGTTTTATATTAGAAACAAATACTTGCAAGGTGAAGCATTTGATCTTACCCAAATATTTGTTGGAATTAACCCAAAACCTTTTGAGAATTCCTATTCAATCTTGATCTCAAGATTGTTAACAATCACACGCAATGGCAACGAAAAGAAAAATTGAGAAAAAAAAAGAAAGAGAAAAGAGAAATAGTAGCGTTGAAGAAGAAGATGAAAAACTGCAAAATTCTTTCTGCCCACAAACTGTGGAAACTTTCAATATTCACTTGCAACTGCAAACTGTGAATTATCAAATTTGATGATTACAATAATAAGGGTTCCTCCCTATTTATAGATTTAGGTTAACTTGCATCTCAAGCTAAAGCCTAAGCTATAAAAGTCCAAAAATATCTAATATAATCTTTCTAAATCAAATCTGATCTTTCTAAATCAAATATAATCTTTCTAAATCAAATCTAATATTTCTAAAACAATGAATTACATATTTAACACACCACCTAATTCATTGTGTCTAAAATGTCTATATTCATCATTGCTTTTAGTCTTATGAAAACTTCGACCTGCTCTCCCTTCGTCATGATATCTGCAATCTGATTCTCAGTTCTGCAGTGTTCCAAGTTCATCTTCCCTTCTGCTACCTGCTCTCGAAGATAATGGAACCTCATTTCAATGTGCTTACTTCGACCATATGCTATTGGATTCTTCGCCAAGTTAATAGGTGACATGATGTCGATCTTCATGGTAATTACTCCATGACTCTTCCCTGTGATCTCTTCGACCAGGTTTACCATCCAGGTTGCTTGACATGCACAAAGGGAAGCAGCTATGTACTCTGATTCGCATGACGACAATGTCACTACTGGCTCCTTTCTCGAACTCCAAGTAACTGGTGTACCACCTAACATAAACACATAGCCAGCAGTGGATTTTCTATCCTTAGCATCACTACACCAACTAGAGATGGGTATCCCACTAACTTGCATTCTTTTCCTTCATCAGCTGCAGGAAACAAAATGTCGTAGTCGAGAGTCCCTTTCAGATACCTCAGTATCCTCTTCGTTGCTGCTAGGTGTGATACCTTTGGCTTCTGTATGAGTCTACTTACCATACCCACATTGTATGCTAAGTCAGGCCTTGTGTGACAAAGATATCGAAGTGACCCAATAAGCCTTCTGTATTGGGTAGGGTCGACATCATCTTCATCTGAATCTTTCAACAGTTGCAATTTTGTCTCACCTGGAGTCGAAGTTGGGTTTCAATCTTGCATCTCAAATCTCTTGAGTATTTCGCCTGCATATCTTCTTTGGTGCATCATCAAACCTCTACTAGTCTTGTAGAATTCGATGCCAAGGAAATATGAGAGATTTCCCAAGTATGACATTTCAAATTCCTCACTTAGGTAATGTTTGAAATCTTCGATCTCCTTCTTGCAACTTCCTGTTATCAACAGGTCATCGACATAGAGGCATAGTATAAGCAATTCACTATTACTTCTTCTTACATATACTTTATGCTCAGTCGTACACTTTACAAATTCCTTCTCCCTTAAGAAGCTGTTGATTTTCTTATTCCAAGCTCTTGGAGCTTGCTTGAGTCCATACAGGGCTTTATGTAGCATGTACACCTTTCCTTCTTCGCCTAGTTTCACATACCTAGCTGGTTGTGCGACATAAACTTCTTCGTCTAAGGGGTCATTAAGGAATGCACACTTCACGTCCATCTGACATGTGTGCCAATTGTTCATATTTGCTAGACCAATAACCAACCTGATTGTTTCGATCCTAGCAACAAGTGCAAACACTTTGTCAAAGTCAATTTCTTCCTTCTAAAGAAATCCTTTCACCACACGTCTTGCCTTGTGTCGAGTTACTTCTCCTCTAGGATCCACCTTCACCTTATAAACCCGCTTCACATCAATTGCCTTCTTGCATTGAGGCAATTCGACAAGTGACCAAGTGTTGTTAACTTCGATGGACTCTAACTCTTCATTCATTGCTTTTACCCACTTTGAATCTTTCAACGCCTCAGCTGCATTGATTGGTTCGACATCTGCATAGAAAGCATAATATACCAGCTCACCCTCTTCATCAACCACATTATCTGATGTAATTACACATTCTTGCAACCTTGCAGGCATGTGTTTTGTTCGTCGAGGTCTGCTTGGACCTGCTTCATCTCTGACTTGTTCCTGTTGAACTTCTCTTTCGACTTCAGTGGCTGGTTCTTTGCAAGAGATTCTCAATGAATTCTTCCTGACATTCTCAGTCCAACCCCATTCTTTAAGCTCATCTATGATCACATCCTTGATGATCACTACCTGCTTATTCACTGGGTTGAACAACTTGTAACCTCTAGTCGAATGATATCATATCAAGATCATCTTATTCGACTTATCATCAAGCTTCCTTCACAACTGATCTGGCACGTGTCTGTGTGCTATAGATTTAAACACCTTCAAGTGACTGAGGCTAGGCTTGACACCAGACCAACATTCTTCTGGTGTGATTCCTTCAAGCTTCTTCGTCGAACATCTGTTCAAAATATATGTTATTGTCGAAACCACTTCTCCTCATACTTCTTTGGGTAGATGCTTTCCATTCAACATACTTCTCACCATGTTCATGATGGTTCTATTCTTCCTTTCTGCAATTCCATTTTGCTGTGGAGTGTAGGTGGCACCACCTCATGCACAATCCCTTCTTTCTCACATAATGCATTAAACTCTTTCGACACATACTCTCCACCACCATCAGTCCTCAGAATTTTCAACTTTCGACCACTCTGTCTTTCAACCATAGATTTGAATCTGGAAAATACCTCGATCACATCACTTTTCTTCTTGATGAGGTAATTCCACAGCTTTCGACTATAATCATCTATGAATGTGACAAAGTATTTGTTGCCTGCAATCGAATCCACCTGGATTGGACCACATACATCAGAGTATATGACTTCCAAAATTGCCTTTGACTTCCTTCCTGCATCCTTGCTGAAGTTATTCTTATGTTGTTTCGACTGAACACACTTTTCACAGACTTCACTTGGAATGTCGATTTCAGGTAATCCTGAAACCATATTTCTTCTTTTTAGCTCTTTGATGTCATTGAAGTTGAGATGACCTAGTCAAAAATGCCATAATCATTCATCTCTGCTGGCTGCAGTTGCTAGGCACTTGTGCTCCATCACATTGAGTTCAATCTTGAAGGTCTTATTCTGAGACATTGGAGCCTTCAAGATCAACCTACCACCTACGTCGAAGACTCTCATCATCTTGTCTTCGATAACTACCTTGTAGTTCTTTTCGACAAGCTGTCCTATACTGAGCAAATTACTCTTCATGCCTGGTATGTACAACACATTGGAAGTTGTTGACCTTTTTCCATCTTTCCTCATAATCAGAACATCACCAACACCTTCAGCTGCTAGAGTGTTGTCATTTGTAAACTTCACCGTGTTCTTCGACGAGGGCTTCATGTTAACAAACCAATCTTTCCTTCCAGTCATGTGTGATGAGCATCCCGAGTTGAAGTACCATTGGTCCTAGAATCTCTCTTCGTCTCTTGTTGTAACCATCAGCAACATCTCTTCTTCTTCATGTTTCGCCAGCTTTGCATCAGTTTCTTGATTCTTCTTCTTTTCTGGCCAATCACTAAAATAGTGACCATACTTCTGACAATTGAAACACTGAATGTGACTTTTGTCAGGCTTTCTACCACCACCTCTTTGGTTGCCTTTGTTCCAGGGTTTTCTTTGATTCGACCAGTTTCCTTCATTCTGATTTCGACCAGTCGAATTGTTGTAGCCTCCTCTACCTTTGTTGCCATTCCAGCTTCCTTTGCCTTTCCTTTCCTTTTCTGACTGCGCCAGCAAAGCCATATCACTCTTCGACTTTCCTGCAGCTCTTTCAGTCATCATTTGTTCATGAGACTCAAGCGTCCCTTGAAGCTCATCCTTCGTCAATACTGACAATTCTTTCGACTCTTCTATGGCTACGACCACATGGTCGAACTTTGGATCCAATGACCTCAAGATCTTTGCAACAACTGATCTTGATGTCAATACCTCTCCACACACCTTGATTTAATTCAACAACTTTGTAACTCTGGTGAAGAAATCTGTTATACTTTCATTGTCTTCCATCTGAAGCAACTCATAGGTTCTCTTGTGAGTTTGTAACCTCGCCTCTTTCACCTTTTCTGCGCCTCCAAACGAATTTTCAAAAATCTCCCACTCTTTCTTTGCTGACTCTACATCACTAACCTTTTCAAATTTATCAGGATCGACACACTGATGAATTATAAAGAGAGCTTTATAATCTTTCTTCTTCAATTCTTTGTGTGCATCCTTTTCTTGATCTGTCGTGTTCTCTGCAAGCGGTGCTACTCCTTCCTTCACAAGATCCCAAAGATCTTGATAACAGAAAACCACCTTAATCTAATTGCACCAATTCTCATAATTATCTTTCTTGAGAATCGGAAGGTTCGTCGAAAAGTGCCCATTCGGATGATTCATCACCATCACGATTTTCCTTCCTTGAATCGCAACTGGAGCTCTAGATACCAGATGTTGGAATTAATCCAAAACCTTTTGAGAATTCTTATTCAATCTTGATCTCAAGATTTTTAACAATCACACGCAATGGTAACGAAAAGAAAAATTGAGAAAGAAAGAAAGAAAGAGAAAAAATAAATAGTAGCGTTGGAGAAGCAGATGAAAAACTGCAGAATTCTTTCTGCCCACAAACTGTGGAAACTTTCAATATTCACTTGCAACTACAAACTGTGAATTATCAAACTTGATTATTACAATGATAAGGATTTCTCCCTATTTATAGATTTAGGTTAACTTGCATCTCAAGCTAAAGCCCAAACTATAAAAGACCAAAAATATCTAATCTAATCTTTCTAAATCATATATGATCTTTCTAAATCAAATCTAATCTTTCTAAATCAAATCTAATCTTTCTAAAACAATGAATTACATATTTAACAATATTAAGGAGTCGAAGATCCAACATATAATCTTCAGCGATAATATAATTTTTATTTTAATATTTTGTGTATACAATATAATATTCTGGGTAAACATTGTAGTTTGTCAACAAATTATTTTTATTTATTTTCTGTGTAAACAATGTAACGAATTTCAATTAAAAAACAATCTATCATACCCCTCAGTTTTATTGTAAACCGAGATGTATGAGGCACAAGTTTTATAAATAATAAAAATGTTAATGCTGAGGTTCGAACCTATGTGCAAATTAATTTACCCATCAATGTTTAAAAAATCGATGTGATAAGCCATTACTTTTTATGACACCCTTCGTTACCTCACCACTGCAGACGAGGTAAAATGCATTTCGAGTCCGACGTTAAAATCACTTTTTGTAGTAGTGATTAAACTACTAAAACAACTTTGAGAAAAACCGTTTGAATAGTATTTTGCTTGAAATCGATTTTTCTTTTGTTTTGTTGGATATTCATGATCCTAAAGTGGTCCCATGGAACATTAGGACCACTTGGCTTAACTGTTTTTTCAAAATTAGCTTTTTAATGTTCCATATTTCTCATATTTTCATATAAGGGAACCAGTGTGCAGATCTATTAACTTCTCTGGTTATCAATTCCTCTTTGCCGCTGACTCGGGACATGCCTTCAGGGACTCTTATTCCCTTGATTGTGCACAACAAGTTGGGGCATCAACATTATAATTTTGTTAATTTCTAAGAGGGTTTTGGTCTAGTCCCGCTCTTTTGTATTTTTTGCTCCATTTCTAATATATTAGTTTTCTTAAAAGAAAAATAAAAAATTGAGAAAAACCATAATTATCAAAAGTTTATTTTATCGGTAAAATGTCCAAACAAAATTTAATAATGATTGATAATTACTTTTGAAACTATCCATTTTACATTACGGTAAAGATATAACCAAAAGATATGCTAGTTATTAAAGAAATAAAATTGATGACCTGAATTTAGGCATAAAATATTGAAATTTTATCCAAATTTTTATTCACTAATTTAATATGTAGTTTATATATAAATGTTTTAGGATTGGATCTTATCAAGGGTGGGTCTTTTAAAGCTTAGGGTGAATATCGATTCTGTTGGGCCTGTTTGAGCTTGGTGCTTAGACCATGCAGAGTTCATGGATTGTTTGTTTTCATGTTGTTAGAGGTTTGTTGCTGTTAAATGATTTAGATTTTTTATTTGGATTGGTTTTCCGATAATCTTACTAAGGTCGGTTGTTGGCTTATTCGAGGAAATCAATTGTTTCAGAGTGTTCATTTGGATCTTACTTCTATTTGACATGCAATGATCTAAACTATTTAGAAATTTTGTAATAATTTTTTTTCAAAATACTCGAATGTTGATCATGTTGTGAGCACGAGAATTGTGATCAAGTTATGGATTTTTAATGAGGAAGCTCATCACCTGACCACTTTTGAAGGTCAATGATGTTACAACGCGAGAGTGGCAAAAAATATCAAGTACTTTTCTAAAAGATGCCTACTTTATGTCCTTACCAGACCCAAGATTCGTAGCTTGAATGCTGACTACATTGAGAGGGAAGACGATGATTCGTTAACGCTCCATAAATATAATTTGTATGCATGAAAACCCTTTGTCGATCAAACAAGTGAGAACCATGTATGTGATATTAAGGGATAGAAATATATAGCATAATTGATTATACACCATTCACTTGACTTTATCGTTAGAGGATTAGGGTTTTAGAACCCAAAATCCTAAAGAGATAGTTGCATCCCTATACAACTTTGGACAAATCGTGATATGATCTTAATCATATGACTCAAATTTGACTATCATCTACTTTTCTTTACACCTTTAGGGTGTACTTGCAGTTTTTTCTTTGAACAATGGCTTGAGACGACTTGGTCTATTGATGAATTGGGTTTCGTTTAATCCAAAACATGATATAAAATATTTAGAAATTTCTTAACAAATTTTTTTTTTCAAAAGACTCAAATGTTGATTATAGTGTGAGCACGAGTGTTTTGATAGGGTGCCTGGCTACAGAGGCATACCCACTCACACTTGACAGAGTCCAAATGACCCTCTGATATTTATATTTTTTTATTGATAATTCTATTTGTTCTTACTTTACGCCTCTCTTTTTTCATTTTGCACCCCAAAATTATTTATTTTGCGCTCAGCTCCTGATAAAGTCTGCAGATCTAACTCTTTTCTCACCGCTATATGATAGGGAATTCTCTCCCGTTTGTAATCTTAGCCATTAATTAAAGAAAAAAATATTAAACAAAAAACAATAAAATGAACTGCTAATGAGGTTTTATTAATGCACTGCTCGGTCTCCAGTGTAAATATACATCGGAGACCATCCTAATCCACGTTATACTGTTACTTATTTTATAGTGTTTGTTTTTTTATCAATACTATAGCAATGACATAAAAAAATTTGGTGTCTCTCGTCTATATACACAATTTATTTTATTATTTAAATGAACTAAAATTATTTTGAAATCATAGTAATATGTTTTAGGAGTAATATTTAAATATAAAACAATTCGTAGAATCATAACTAAAAAAAGTTAACATCTCAACTAGGAATGCTAATTTGATCCATCTCTAGTGAGTATTAACAAAAATACTCATAATTAGTAGGATAAAAATTCACAAAAAAGTATATGAACATGTGCTAGAGTAATTATATACTTAAGTAAATGGATATGAGTGCAGATATAGGCATCTTAGTACCTATCTCACCCCCTTATATATATATATATATATATATATATATATATATATATATATATATATATATATATATGAGTGTAGATATAGTCTATCAATTTTTAAAAATACATAAATATTAAACCATTACATATTTAATATAAGTGTTGATTTATTTCATAATACAACAATTCATTTTTTAAAAACTTTTTAATTTTCTTAAAAATATAAAAGGATTTGAGGTTTTATAATTGATATATTTTTATTTTTTTAGAAATGCGAATAACGAGTAGGGGTACCAATACTTACATACTCATATGGAAGCGGTACAAGTATTAATGTTCGTATCCAAGCGAGTATGGGTTCAGATACAAGAATTTTTTTCAAACTACAGATATGGAGATGAGTACTATAGTACCATACCCAAACTCTATCAGTTGCTATCTTTATTCTCAACTACATCAATGCTTAATTCAGATTTTAAGGAAAAATATTTAATATATATATTAATAATGTTTATTATAAATTATGCAGAAATCTATATAATAAAAGTTAAATATTTTTAAAGATCTAATGTTTTTGATTAAAAGATAGTGAAAAAACTCTATACACAGATAATGTGTTAAGAAAAACAAAGCATAAAGAAAAAAGAGGAACACAATAACAACACAAGAGATTAACATAGAAACTTCAAAACCGAAGAAAATACCACGATCGTTGAAAATAACACTGTGTAAAAATTGTTACAATATATAGACTACCCTCAACCACCTAAGGGCCCAATACACCCGCACTCAGCAACACAAATATTTAACTACATTTCACAATACTCTAAACCAAAAGTATAAAAGAAAATATAAAAATTCAAATACAAATCTAAAGTGCTTTTGATTGATACATCTTGGAATGAAGAACTTGAATTTTATATATAGTCTTGGACTTCCTCTTTCTTCACAAAATTAAACAATGTTGGACTTCTTCAACATGTATATTTTCAATCAACCCCAACAATCTCCATTTTGATTGAAAATAATACATAAGCTTTTATTGTCTTCATCAACAATCATACTCCACCATAAAGAGTATAGTCACTTGAAGCTACATCACTCCAAAAAATTTCACATTGTCTTCACCGACAATCATAGTTTTAAAAACTATCATACTCTCTCACGAAGGTAAACCACTTCATTAATTTTACATTGTCATCACTGACAATCATATACATTATCATGAAGAATAAATTTCACTTGAAGTTAAACTAATCCAAGAATTTTATAGTCTTCACCGACAATCATAGTTTAAAAAAAACTATCATACTTCACCTAAAAAAGAGTATATTTCACTTGAAGTTAAACAAACCACTTCAAAAAATTTCACATGTCGAAAAACAGGTTGAAATATTATGGTGCAACTTCCTGGTTGGTCGGAAGCTCTTGAACCATCGACATAATCTCGCACCTTGGGTAATATTGATTACATCAACACATCTTTAACATTAACTATCCACAAGTAAAAAAAATTCTTCCATCAATTTTCTCTAGCTTAAACTGCATAGCGGAATTCATAACTATAGCTCAACAACTATTTCACAACATTACTTTCCTTTTCTAATGTGAAAGATTGGACAAAACTACAATCACAGAGCATACGAAGGGCACTTATCCTCAGATGGAACCAAAAGGCTCTGATGTCAGTTGTTAAGAAAAGCAAAGCATAGAGAAATAGAGAAACACAATAACAACACAAGAGATTAACGTGGAAACTCCAAAATTAGAGAAAAAAACTACGACACTTTAAAGGCCGCATACACCTGCACTTTCCAAAGCAAATATTTAACTACCCCTCACAACACTTTAAACCAAGAGTATAAGAGAAAATATAAATTGTCAAATAAAAACTTAAAGTGATTTTGACTGATACTTTTTTTAATGAAGAATTTGAATTCTATATATAGTATTAGACTTCCTCTTCTTTCACAAAACTAAATGATGTGAGACTTCTTCAACATATATATTTTCAATCAACCCCAACATAATGTACATAAATTTAATCTTAATAGAATTAGAGAAAAGGGCATAGACACAGTCAATGTTAACTAATGTCATTTTGATGATTAATAACAAATGTATTTGTGATAGTTATTAAAAAATATTTATGTTTGTCATCCAATAAAAGACATACATTTCGTCAAATCACTATAAAATTACTTGGGTGATTAGATGTCAAATATAAACTATTGATACATTTATATTAAAAAATAAAATAAAATAAAACAATTTTTATATTTAAATTTTTACATAATAATAAATAAATAATTAAAAACAGAAAATTCACCACTGACTTAAAAATCCTGCTCCGCCCAACACTGTTATACTGAATAAATTTAGACCATTTCTTAATACACCACCCATGTTTCTTATACACCACGTGAAATTTTGTTTTTGCCCCCCAGTTCCGGATGTGCACATCCGGACGCACCGTTTTTTTAAAAAACGTTGCCTTTTTCCGGATGTGCAAATCCGGAATGACAATTTACACGTATTCCAGATGTGCATATCCGGAAAAATGGTATATTTATTTTAAAAAGTAATAATAATTTGTATTTTAACAGAGTAATGATCATCCAACAATCGTGACAAACATGACCTCTGTAACCATAAGTTATATATCCAAAAAAGACACTGTGAATATCCGAACTCCCAAATCTATCCTCGAAGATTGTAGGACAAATCAAGATCAACAGTAAAACATTACTTCTTTGACGTTATCCAAGATAAATGACACCAGAGTCGACATAAAGTTGGTGGTACTCCTATTACCACTTGCAGAACCAATGGACTGACTTTGGGTCACAAGATACAGAGGAATTGTTTCTTCTCAGGTTCATTGCGAGGAGATAATTCAAGATCTCATTAAAATAACAGTGGATCCTTAGAAGGGAAATCGACCCGCTGGAATGATAAGATAATTTTGTTAGATTTGTGTATTCCTCATGATGGGATAATTCAGGGAGTGGCGTGTGGCTTTCTATAAATCAACTGGGTTTAAGCCTAAAAGGATTATATTTTACAGGTTCGCGTTGGTTTTTTCTAAATGATACATACTGATGTCTATTGATGTATATGTATATATTATAACTTGTATATTAATGATACAGTTCCTCTTGCTTATTATGCACACATGCTAGCTTTCCGCCCTCGATACTACATAAGTGAAGTCGAAAATTCTGATTCTTGTTCTGCAAGTGGTAATAGGAGTGCCACCAATTTTGTGTCGACTCTGCTGTCATTTATCTTGGATAACGTCAAAAAAGTAATGTTTTACTGTTGATCTTGATTTGTCCTACAATCTTTATATAATCCTTTTAGGCTTAAACCTATTGAGTCCATCTGTAGTGTTGGAGGATCAACAAAGAAAGATAACAGGAGCAGTGGTTACACTGGAGAGAAATGTGCATTCTCATATTTGATATGTTTTTAATCTCATTCTCATTAGAATGTATATTAACTTGCGATACGAAGAACAAAGTTTTCTGTTGTAGAGATACGAAGAACAAAGTTTTCTATTGCAGAGATACGAAGAACAAAGTTTTCTGTTCCAGAGATACGGAGAACAAAGTTTTCTATTGGAGAGATACGAAGAACAAAGTTTTCTATTAGAGAGATACGGAGAACAAAGTTTTCTATTGCAGAGATACGAAGAACAAAGTTTTCTATTGGAGAGATACAAAGAACAAAGTTTTCTATTAGAGAGATACGAAGAACAAAGTTTTCTAACCCTTTGACTCAAGATCTTCATCATGCTGTCAAGACCTTCTCGCTCCCCTCATTCGAATGTATATTAACTTGCGATGATATATTAACGTATGCGACCAACCGACAAAACTGATTTAAAAAATAAATAAAGTTATGCTATTTTCCGGATCTGCAGATTCGGAATTTTAAAAAATAAAGTTATACTATGTTTTCGGATGTGCACATCCGGAACACATCAGCATTTTAAAAAAAAAACGGTGCGTCCGGATGTGCATATCTAAAATCTGAGGGTAAAAACAAAATTTTATATGGTGTATACAAAACATAGATGGTATATTAAAAAATATCTAAATTTATCTGGCATTCATATAAGAAATCGACCACTGTCAATTTAACGTTATTCATTTCCAATTAGTTGGGATAATATATCTCTTCCTCAATATTTCAAATTCAGGTTACACACAAAGAAACATCACAAACATTTACACTCACTCACATTGTTGTACTTTTGTTGTTTTGCATATAGAAGTTTTTTATGACAGTTATAGCTATCTACTATAGATTTATATTTGTTTGTAACTGGAAATGACATAAATTTTATATATAATTATAAAAAGAAAAGCATACGAATTGTTGTCAGAAAGGCTTTATGTGCAGACATTCATGTGGATGGATGGATGTGGCGTGGCTGACCCCAATGCTAAATATGGACCCCATAGGGTCTTCTTTTTGGACCACTTTTTTAAATTTATAATATTATTACATTATTAATATACTCATCAATTTTATTTATGTCCTATTTTTAATTCGAATTTCCCACCAATTTTCAGATAGATGATGCTTTCATCATCATGACGATGCAGATTACATCATTCAAAGTTCAAACCAATATATATATATATATATATATATATATATATATATATATATATTCACATGATTTTACTATAGTATATTTCTTTGACAATTTTTTTATAGATATGTGTTGCCTTATATTAATTAATTCATTACTTTGGAATTTTGAATATATAGAGCCAAATGGGTAGTGGCAGTGGTTAACTTTTATGATCCACCAACGATAAATTAATTTATATACAATGATCGTTTAGAGATTAAATACTTATAATTAAGATTGTGGCCACACTACAAGAAAACAAGTATTTTGCTGGGTGATTTTGCTGAATGCTTTTTATCCCGCGAATAATTGTACTTGCTGGGTGTTATTCACCCCGCAACAAGGAAAATAAAAAAAAAATTAAATATTAATTTAGATCACGAAACTGTTGGAGGGAATTTCAAATTTTTTGAAATATACGTTGCGGGACGAAAAGCACGCCGCAACGTTTCTTAAAAAAATTTGGTGGGACATTAAAAGCTCACTTAATGAGGAGCAGGTGACCGTTCTGAAAAGGTCTGACCGTTTCAGACTTGCAGGATGCATATCACGTCGCAACATAAAGTTCTGACACAAGACTTGCGGAGTGTTTCCCACGCCGCAACCTTCAACGGTAATAAATCAACGCGTTTTCTTTTCCCAACACTCATAAATGTTTTCCCCAAATATTTTATTTTCCAAAACGTTTTCTCACATGTCTCTCATCCGTCTCTTTTCTCCTTCTCCTTCATTTCTCTCATTCTCCTTCATTTCTCTCAATAATCTGTTAATGGTATGTCTCTCTTTCTCAATAAATTTTTTTTCTCTTCTTCAAATAATAAGAACTAACTTCTATTTTTTTTTATGTTTGAAGTTGTAGTTGTTGGTGTTAGAATCAGAAGCAAGTATTATTGCTGTTAGTAGGTGAATCCGGAAATTTGTTCAAGAATCTCTTGTTGTTCTTGCTTGTAAGGTAAACATATTAGAGATTTAATTTTTGTTAATTTTTGTTGCTGGATTTAATTTTTTTTAGGTTTTTTGATAAATTTAGGGATGAATTTATTGTTGTTAAGTTGTTCTTATTTGAGAAAATTAGGGATGGATTTATGTATAATTTTTTATGTGATTTAAAATTTTTTATATCTTTTATTTTGTTTTTTTTTTCGTATTTCCTTAAAACATAATTTTAAAAAAAAATAAATTTGTTATATTTCTTAGAAATAATTTATTATATATATATTTTTTAAAACAGATTATTATTTTGATTTTAAAAACACATTATTATTATAAATAGATTGTTATTAAACACAGATTATTATTATTTTTTAAAAAATAGAATTATTATTATTATTTAAAAAAAACGAATTATTATTATTTATTAAAAAAACGAAATTAAAAAAAAAACTGAATGTTATTTTATTTTAAAATATATTATTATTTTTTTAAAATATGATATTATTAGAATTATTATTAAAAACGAATTATTATTATTATTTTAAAAAACGAATTATTATTATATATTAAAAAATGAATTATTATTATTATTTAAAAAACAAATTATTATTATTTATTAAAAAAAGAATTAAATAAAAAACTGAATCTTATTTTATTTTAAAATATATTATTCTTATTTTAAAATATGATATTATTAGTATTATTATTTAAAATGAATTATTATTATTAAATGTGATTAAATGTTGTTAAAAACATTTATAAATATGTGATTATATGTGATTAAATGTGATAAAAAGGTAATAAAATATTATATTAAATGTGATTAAAAACAGAATTAAAAATAATAATAGTATATGTATGTTTTTATGTGATTATTAAAAACAGAATTAAAAAAAAACTGAATCTTATTTTATTTTAAAATAAATTATTATTATTTTAAAATATGATATTATTAGTATCATTATTAAAAACGAAATATTATTATTATTTTAAAAAATGAATTATTATTATTTATTAAAAAACAGAATTAAAAGAAAAACTGAATCTTATTTTATTTTAAAATTATTATTATTATTTTAAAATATGATATTATTAGTTTTATTATTAAAAATGAATTATTATTATTAAATGTGATTAAATGTTGTTAAAAACATTTATAAATATGTGATTAAATGTGATAAAAATGTGATAAAATATGATATTAAATGTGATTAAAAACAGAATTAAAAATAATAGTAATATATGTATGTTTTTATGTGATTATTAAAAATAGAATTAAAAAAAAACTGAATCTTATTTTATTTTAATATATATTATTATTATTTTAAAATATGATATTATTAGTATTATTATTAAAAACGAAATATTATCATTATTTTAAAAAATTAATTATTATTATTCATTAAAAAACAGAATTAAAAAAAAATGACACACAGAGTTGCGGGGTGGAAATCACCCAGCAAAATATCCTGACACGCACTGCAAAGCTGCGTGATAAAAGCAGACTCACACAGTGCTGCACTTTTCTGATTTTTTGGAAAGTGAATTGCGGGGTGCTTTTAACCCAGCATAGTTGCGGCGTGATACACACCCTGCAAGAGTTGCGGCGTGATCCAGAATGATAGAGTTAAGTTGTTTTCTTTTAAGTATTTTAGTCCTACTCATTTGGATTGATCTTGGAAGGGAACTAACTTGAAAGCCCTGATCCAGTTTATTATTAACAGGCTTTACTCGCAAGAGTAATAGGTATGTAAGTTTTGGTGGGAGTACGATTTGTTGGAACAATTAGCATTTTAAAAAGAATGAAAAAGAAAAGAGAGGAAGAGAGAAATTATATTGTAAAAAGATAATTTTATTAAAGTAAAAAATTGCACAGTTTAGATTTATATATATATATATATATATATATATATGGTTCTGGTCGTTAGTCCTGTGTGTTGTGACTGTAAAACCGTTGGTTTACTTCACTGTAGGTACAATCCAAGAAACAATGAGTGGGAGAAAGTTAAGAAGAAAGACTATTGACTTCAAAAAATACCAATTTGTTTAGAAAATTTTATGCAAAAAATAATTTGTATTGAATTATGTCTCAAAGCTTAAGAGCATTAAGTGAGTTGGGAATTAGTAATTGTAGAAGTACTAATAACAAGATTTTATGTCCCGCGTCTCCTAGTACTATCAATTATGAATTAGATAAAGATAATTTTCAAAACCATGAATTAGAGATTCAAGAAATTGAAATTCGATTAGCTAACTGGTCTATGCAAGAAATTAAATTAAAGAAAATTTGTAAGATTAGTACTTTAGGATTTAATATTCAAAATATTATTCACGCAACTGAATGAGCGACTGCTATCAGTAATAAGTATGAAACCATAAACTTATTAAATAAACAACTTTTAGAAAAATATCATCGTGAAGGTTACAATTATATTCACTTAAGATTAGTTCAAGTGGCTATAAAACCTTTACATAAATTAGGATTGAATACCCCAAGCCTTCTAGTATTGCGAGATACTAGAATAAAGGATTTTCATAATTCAACTATAGTTGTAGTTGAGTCCAACTTAAATGACGGCCCATTTTATTTTAATTGTCATCCAAACTTTAGTATGAGCTTATCTAACGAGTTTACTCCAAACTCTAGTTATCTATGTTCAAACTCTTGGAGACACTTTTAATACTGGGGTGGCCTACAAAGATGTCATTACTAGAATAAAATATAAAATCTCTAAAGTCAATTATGATTTTAAATCTTTAAAATTGACTCCTAGAAACGAGACTTGTATTATAGAAGCCAATTTGAGTAAATCAAATATTATGACCCCAAAAATATTAACCGCTTCAAATATAATAAATAAGCTTCCAGAAAAATGGATATTAAGGGATGTTATTAAAACTGATAAAATAGAAGTTAGAATCATTAGAGATGTCATTCAAGACATTGACGGGTCAGTTAGGATTAGAATGAATAGAAGTCAATCCCACTGATACTACGCTTCAAGTAGTGTTAGTACTTCCTCTAGCACCAGACCCTTGGCTGTCAGACGATCAACTGATTCCACCATTAGAATCAATTTGGCCGGTGTGGAGTTCAATCCTAACGTCCCTATCCCAATTTATCAAGAGGAAACTTCTAGGTCACCTTCGCCTACTGCTTCGCAAGTTTTAGGTACCCTAACTAGAGAAGATCCATTCATCATAGATAAAACGTGGATCAGAAATAAGTTTATCTTAGATTATAATAAAGAAAAGAGAGATTGGTATTTCTCTTCTTTCAATAAAATATTAACAAAATTATATTTAGAAAATTTTTATAAATTTTTAAATTATCATGAAATAAATACATATTTCTTTACTTGGTTTGAATTACATTGTTTAGAAGGAAAAAAAATTAAAAATCCCTATGATAATAAAATGTTTTTAGACGTTAATACTAGGACTACAACTCAGCGGAAAACAATTAAGAAAGAGACTATTAACTCTATACATCCACCTTTAGAAGCTATTAAAATGTCTTCGCCTAAAGAATATGTTGAGATAGAAGCATCTCCTTTCAAAACAATTATACGTCCTGATGAAACTAAGAAAAATATTAATAACATTCATAGCCAACTTAACTTTACCAACCAAATATTAAGTACTATGTCAAAACAATTATAAAAAATTGAGGAGGCTATTACTCATATTATTGATTTACCCTCTACTAAACTTGACCCTACTAGACCAATATATCATTATGATATTCCCTCAAAAGAAAAACTGCAAGATATTATGTTAGGTCAAGAATATGATGGGAAAATTAATGAATTAATTAACAAATTAAATTGTTTAAATTTAGAATTAACATCCACTTTGCATACCCTCTCTCACGAAGGAGAAAGTAGTAGTAGCTTGAATAAATTAGGAAATAGAGGTCCTAGGCCAAAAAGGGTACCTTGAACAAACAACATCTGGATTATTGTAAAACTGAAATACAAGATTATTTAAGAAAGGGTCTAATCATGCCAAGCAAATCTCCTTGGAGTTGCTCCTCCTTTTATGTTGTCAATGCCTCTGAATTTGAACGAGGAAGTCCTCGTCTAGTACGTAATTATAAACCTTTAAATACCATATTGCAATGGATTAGATATCCAATTCCTAATAAGAAAGACTTGATTAATAGATTACATAATAAAAGTGTATTTTCTTAATCTGACCTTAATTCTGAATATTACCAAATTCAATTAAAGGAGGAAGATAAATACAAAACATTATGAACATTATATCAAAATTAAGTCTCTAGGTTTGTGGTGCCTTTCGGGCATTATGTGTGGAATGTTATGCCTCTAGGTTTAAATGAGCCTTCAGAATTCCAAAACATTATGAACATTATACTTAATGATTATTCTCACTTCACCATAGTTTATTTGGATGATATCCTAGTTTTTTCTGATTCTATTAATCAACACTAGACCATATGAATAAATTCTATGAAATAATTAAGTCTAATGGTCTAGTCTTATCTGAAAAGAAATTAAAAATATGTCAATCAAAGATTAGATTTTTAGGTTTTGATATTAGTCAGGGAATGTATACCCCTATTAGCCGGTCTCTAGAATTTTTTAGTAAATTCCCGAATGAAATAAAAAATAAAACCCTGTACAAAGGTTTTTAGGTTGTCTTAATTATGTCTCAGACTTCATTCCCAATCTTAGAACTCTTTGTGCACTATTATTCAAACGTCTAAAGAAAAAGCCTTCCCCTTGGGATGATTCTATGTCTCAAAGTATTATTCATATAAAGAAAATAGTAAAAAAATTACCATGTCTAGGAATCCCATGTCCTTGTGCAAAACAAATTGTTGAAATAGATGCCTCTAATCTTGGGTTTGGAGGAATTTTAAAGCAAATACATCTGGGTTCAGAAAAAGAACTAGTTGTTAGATATTATTCTGGGACTTGGACTTCTGGCCAATTAAATTACAACACTATTATAAAAGAAATTTTAGTAATTGTTTTATGCACTATGAAATTTCAAGATGATTTATTTTCAAAATCATTTCTATTAAAAATTAATTGCAAAACTGCAAAAAAAAATAAAAATACAAAAGGATGTAAAATATTTCGTTTCAAAACATATCTTTGCCAGATGGCAATCTTTACTTGCATGTTTTGATTTTGAAATCATGCATATTGAAGAAATTTAGAACGCCTTGCCAGATTTTTTGACAAGAGAATTTTTGCAGGGTAACCATGAACAACAAAAAGACGAATATTGAAGCGTCTTATGGCCCTCCCTTACAAATAAATGATAAGCAGATTATTTTGGGTTCACCCACCTACTTATCAAAGATTACTCCTTATAGTTCCTCCTCTAAAGGGACTGGAGCGAAAAATGCATTGGTTTCACCTTTGCAGTTCACTCAGAAGATTACGGCTTCCCCTTGTCCACAGAAGGATTCGCCATCCAAATTAGTATATTATACTCCTTCTCCTATGAAGAGGACAAATTATATTACAAAAAAAATTTCATTGCCTATTATTCCTTTGGAATCACATTACTGTCTTCAGGGCTCTTCTTTGGTGCAAGTTATTACAAAAGTATTTCCTCCAGGATTCTTCTTTTTACCTAAAAATACTTTTAAAACAACAGAATTTTATGAGTTTATTATTGTAGACTCAGACTCCATTAATCTCACTCATGAATATGAGAAATCAGTTATTAAATTTTCAAAGCTTAAATTAATAAGGTATTATCACTCGCTGATTGGAATCTTCCTCCAACAGCTGTTAAATCATTTTCAAGAGAATATACTCCTCAAAATTATAGCTATCTTGATTATATGGACGCCTAGTCTCATTTTCTTTGTGTAAAAACTTTTGAACACATTTGGTTCATTTGGTTTAACAAGAATATTTTATTATCTTTTCCGAACTGGTTCATACAGTGGTTTAATGTGTATGGATTTAATGAAGATACATTTCCAGATTATGTTGCTAAATCTTATATTGAATTTACTTCCACTATTATGTGCCCAAAGCACAAATCTTTACTGGCTTTTTGTGTCGTCTTTGGATTTAATTGGATTACCTCTTGGACGTTTTCTTCGGAACAAATTTGGCCGAAATATCCAGCCCAACAATTAGTTAAAAGGATATCAATTAAATTGTGGGTTAGATTTAACCCTGAATTACTATCACCAACAACATTATAGAATTTGTTTAAAGGTCATTCAAAATTATGCAAGACTTCATCTGCCTCTGAAGATGCTACTTTTTTGGCTAATTGATCTATAGTGTTAGTCACTCTATCTTCTACCGCGAATCCTAGAGAGTTCATTGAAAAATTAAAAGATGGTATGTCGGCCTTTTCGAAAGTGATAGAGCCTTTTGTACATCTGCACCGAAAAATGAAGACAAATGTTATGGTAGTCCAGAACTCTAAATATGAGTACATTATACCATGATATTATAAAATTACTAGATGAGATTTGATCCTATCAACAATAAAGCTACTTTGGCTTTTGTGAGAACCATTCTTAAAGCTACATTGACTTTTGTGCCTAAAGGATAAAGATGAAATTATTATCGCCTTTACAACTCAAATGGTTCTATACATTACTCATTTTGGTATTATTAAGCCATGTGGGCTACTCTACTTTTACTTTATGTTTTGGCCATATGGGTTTGTCGGCCACTAGTTTATTTATGTTTAATTTGAATTCCGGTTGTAATAAGTTTGAAGACCGGATTTCTTAGTTTTCTCCTATATATAGGAGTTCTAAGGGTTTGTTGAGGGCATTCGAAAATTGTGGAACATACTTGTTTAACAATTGTAGTGTCCCTGAGCAAACATCTCTTGCAAGTTTTATCAAGTTTTATCAATAAAAATGTCTTTGAGCATATTTGCTTATATTAATTATATTTTTTCATTTAATTATTATAACCATGATCTTTTAAATACAAAAGCGGTTTTGTATTTATCTTCCTCCTTTAATTGAATTTGGTAATATCTTGATTTATTTTTTTAAAGACAAACATAGTATTTAAAAAGTTACAAATTTTTCTTATTAACTTCAACCTTTAACCTTGACCTTTGAGTCTTGTTGGTGTGGCTGATGGTAGTGAGTGGTCCCGGTCTCTAGTCGCGTGTGTTGTGGTTGTAAAACTGTTGGTTTATCTCGCTGTAGTTACAGTCCAAGAAACAAACTATAAGAGGGTGGGAAAGAGTTAAGAAGGAGACCATTGACTTTAAAAGATACCAGTTTGTTTAGAAAATTTTATGCAAAAAATAATTTGTATTGAATTATGTCTCAAATCTTAAGAGCATTAAGTGAGTTGGGAATTTGTAGTTGTAGAAGTACTAATAACAAGATTTTATGTCCCACGTCTCCTAGTACTATCAATTATGAATTAGATAAAGATAATTTTCAAAACCATGAATTAGAGATTCAGGAAATGGAAATTCGATTAGCTAACTGGTCTATGCAAGAAATTAAATTAAAGAAAATTTGTAAGATTAGTACTTTTGAATTTAATATTCAAAAAATTATTCACGCAACTGAATCAGCGACTGCTATCAGTAATAAGTATGAAACCATAAACTTATTAAATAAACAACTTTTAGAAAAACATCATCGTGAAGGTTACAATTATATTCACTTAAGATTAGTTCAAGTGGCTATAAAACATTTACATAAATTAGGATTGAATACCCCAAGCCTTCTAGTATTACGAGATACTAGAATAAAGGATTTCCATAATTCAACTATAGTTGTAGTTGAGTCCAACTTAAATGACCGCCCATTTTATTTTAATTGTCATCCAAACTTTAGTATGAGTTTATCTAACGAGTTTACTCCAAACTCTATAGTTATCTATGTTCAGAATCTTAGAGACACTTTTAATACTAGGGTGGCCTACAAAGATATCATTACTAGAATAAAATATAAAATCTCTAAAGTCAATTATGATTTTAAATCTTTAAAATCGACTCCTAGAAACGAGACTTGTATTATAGAAGCCAATTTGAGTAAATCAAATATTATGACCCCAAAAATATTAACCGCTTCAAATATAATAAATAAGCTTCCAGAAAATGGATATTAAGGGATGTTATTAAAACTGATAAAATAGAAGCTAGAATCATTAGAGATGTCATTCAAGACATTGACGGGTCACTTAAGATTAGAATGAATAGGAGTCAATCCCACTGATACTACGCTTCAAGTAGCGTTAGTACTTCCTCTAGCACCAGACCCTCGGCTGCCAAACGATCAACTGATTCCACCATTAGAATCAATTTGGCCGGTGTGGACTTCAATCCTAACGTCCCTATCCCAATTTATCAAGAGGAAACTTCTAGTTCACCTTCGCCTACTGCTTCGCAAGTTTTAGGTACCCTAACTAGAGAAGATCCATTCATCATAGATAAAACATGGATCAGAAATGAGTTTATCTTAGATTATAATAAAGAAAAGAGAGATTGGTATTTCTCTTCTTTCAATAAAATATTAACAAAATTATATTTAGAAAAATTTTAGGAATTTTTAAATTATCATGAAATAAATACATATTTCTTTACTTGGTTTGAATTACATTGTTTAGAAGGAAAAAAAATTAAAAATCCATATGCTAATAAAATATTTTTAGACGTTAATACTAGGATTACAACTCAGTGGAAAACAATTTAGAAAGAGACTATTAGCTCTATACATCCACTTTTAAAAGCTATTAAAATAACATTGTCTAAAGAAAATGTTGAGATAAAAGCATCTCCTTTCAAAACAATTATACGTCCTGATGAAACTAGGAAAGATATTAATAACATTCATATCCAAATTAACTTTACCAACCAAATATTAAGTACTATGTCAAAACAATTAGAAAGAATTGAGGAGGCTATTCCTCATACTATTAATTTACCCTCTACTAAACTTGACCCTACTAGACCAATATATCATTATGATATTCCCTCGAAAGAAAAACTGTAAGGTATGAAGTTAGGTCAAGAATCTGATGGGAAAATAATGAATTAATTAACAAGTTAATATCTCGTAATCTTAACTCAAAGTATTCAATCTCGGTCTCTTCACTTCAGCGATTCCTTCATGAGTTTCAACCAATGTATTCCTTATTTTCTTTTTCGTTGTATATTGAGAGACACGGAAGAATTCATCCATGCTAAGCGCACTTTGAATTATGTTAATTTCTTTATTTTCATTAAGAATCTGTTTCTTATATCATCATCATAAGAGCTTTTAGTATTTGGAGTACCGACACCATTAACAACACTTACAAGTTGATGTGGACCATTTTGGACAGATTCCCATATTCCTTCTCCTTGTGCTTCTAAATGAGCCTTCATGAAAATTTTCCAGAAGTCAAAATATTCACCAGAAAATAGTGGGAGTTTATTGCTGCTACCACCATCTTTTAAAACCGGATTCGCACTTGTAGAAGCCATTCTAGTTCTGTAGGAAAATGTTACCTATAACCTGCTCTAATGCCAATAGTAAGTATGGAATGCACCTAAGAGGGGGGTGAATTGGGTACTTTAAAATTTTTATGGTTTTAGACTTAGCTATGATTATTTTTCCGATTGGATGTTAAATGATGAAAGCGGTAAAGTGCAGAAAAATAAAGGACACGACGATATATCCTGGTTCCCCTCACAATCCGAGAGTACTCTAGTCCCCTTACATAGTAATAGATTTTACTATCTTGGTTGGACTTTGTACAAGCTATCCTAGCCACTATACACAAGATCCTAAACCAATCAATAAGGACAATCCCCTTATGATCTTACAAAGTGAAATAAGAGAACAATCCTCCCTTAATCACTCGCTTGCTTCCAACAATCCTGGACAACAAGGAATTCAACAATAATATGAATTGTTGAAACCCAATATTTACCAACATGATCCACCGTTTCATGCTACTCCCTTGCAAGGCACCCCTTGTCCCAAAGCTTTCACTTGATCGGATCTGAATTGCGTAATCTTGTCCAAAACCTTTAAATCCCCAATGATCTTGAAGGAAAACCCCAGCTTGATTTTCTTATTTGAATTCCTCAAAGAACTCAACTCAATATTCTCGGCACAACAACCTAATTGAACGTTATCAACCCTAATTTAGATGGTCATCCAATCAAAAAATGATTATGTGTAGTTTGATTGAGTGTATGCATAGAAGAGAAGTTGAAGATGATGAGTGTGCTTTGAAATCCTGGTTTCATGTAGGTTTTACTCTAGAACCTTTCTAGATATGATGTATGTATTAAGTATTTATAAGTATGCAAGTTTGGAAGCAAAATGAATGCAAAAGAATGGAGAAATTTGTGATTTTTGAAAAAATAATTTATCGCATGTGTAGACCTATGAAAGTTATAGGTCGACCTATTAAAGCTATAGGTCGACCTATGAAAGCAAATGTTCCGACCTATCAAGGTCTTAGGTCAATCTATAAAGGTCATGTGTCGATATATGTTAGTCAGCACATAGACAATGGATACAGACTTCATTATTGAGGCATGGGTGTCGACCTGAAAAATATGTGTCGACCTATGTTAAAGATCAAACTTCTATAGGTTGACCTAAACATGTATATGTGTCAACCTATGATGTAGGGTCATCTCAGTAGTACTGTTTAAAGTCATGGAAAAATCACAGCTTTTGTTGGTAGGTTAGGGCAGGAGGTAAAACACTGGCAACGAGGTAGTTGATGTAATCGGCATACCAAGGAACTTATGATTCAGCAACAACAGCAGCCTCCCCATGTTCCTTTTTAATACCAGAGTTGTCCTCTTCAAGGAAATCAGTAATATGGGCATAACGGAGCAATTTAGCTCTTACATAGGCTACCAGACTGTCTTATGGAAAATAGTCATTAATCGGTACATCTTCACACTTACCATCATTTTATTCTCGACATGTGATCCTCCACTACATTTTTTGTACCTTTCTTGTCCCAGATCTCTATGTTAAATTCTTGTAGTAATAGGATCCACTGAATCAGCCTCGACTTTGCATCCTTCTTGGTTAGTAGGTACCAGAGGGCAGTGTTGTTAGTGTAAATGATAATTTTCGATCCTACAAGGTAAGAATGAAACTTATCAACATTGAACACGATTTCTAGAAGCTCTTTCTCAGTAGTATGATAGTTTATTTGAACTTTGTCTAGCGTCCTACTTGCATAGTAAATGGCATGCAACTTTTTATCCTTTTGTTGTCCTAAAACAACGCCTACTGCATAATCACTTGCGTCGTACATAATCTCGAAAGGTTCACTACAATCTGGAGGTTGCATTATGGGTGCAGAGATTAGCGTGATTTTCAATAACTGAAAGGACTTATGGCATTGTTTATTAAAGATGAACTCTGTGTCCTTCATCAACAGACCAGTTAGGGGTTTGGTTATCTTGGAGAAGTCCTTAATGAATCACCGATAAAAATCAGCGCGTCCAAGTAAGTTCCATACTTCTCTAATAGTTTTTGAGGTTGCAAATTTTTTGATAACCTTTATTTTTGCTCTATTAACCTCTATACCTCTAGCATACAGTAAGTGTCTAAGAACTATGCCCTCATTCAGCATGAAGTGGCAGTTCTCCCAGTTCAAAACAAGATTCACCTTAACACATCTCTCTAGTAGCTTCTTTAGATTAACTAAACAATTCTTAAAACTTGACCCACACATGGAGAAATCGTCCATAAAGACTTCCATTATGTCATCTATAAAGGTCGCAAAGATGGCCTTCAAGCATCTCTGAAAGATGGCTGGAGCATTTCACATCCCAAATGGCATCCGCCAGTAAGCGAAAGTGCCATATGGGGCATGTGAAGGTAGTAGTTTCGTGATTGCTTGGGTGTATCAGGATCTAGTAGAATCTCGAATACCCATCCAAGTAATAGAAATGTGAGTGCCTAGCTAGGCGTTCAAGCATCTGGTCAATAAAAGGGAGGGGGAAGTGTTCTTTCATGGTGGCTTTGTTTAATTTTCTATAATCGATACACATCCTCCAACCACTTACCGTGCATTTAGTTAAAGAATCTCCTCTCTCATTCTTAACTACTATCATACCACCTTTCTTCGGTACCACGTGTTCCAAGCTTACCCACTTGCTATCTGAGATGGGATATATTATCCCAACATTAAGAAGTTTCATGACTTCTTTCTTTAAAACTTAACTCATGTTGGGATTCAACCGTCTTTAATGCTCTCGAGTGGTTTTAGAATCCTCTTCTAGCATAATATGGTGTATGCACACAAATGGTTTGATTCCCTTGAGGTCATTTATGGAGGTATCCTAATGCCTCGGGATATCTCTTTAACACAACAAGTAGTTTATCAGTCTCTTCTCTACCAAGGTTAGCATTGACAATGACAAGGAGATTTAGTTCAGTATATAGGAATTCATATTTAAGGCTCTCAGGTAGCTCCTTAAGATCTACTTTAGGACGCTCTATGTCGGGCATCGGATCGGGAGTAAGGGCGAGTCACTCTTCTAGACCTTCATCTAATAGCAGCCTTGGGATCCATTACTTCCGATGTCGGAGGTGTAACCAACTATTCAGCAGGTGGTGCCTATAGCGACAACTATTTTAAACACTCATAATTGATGTCCACAAAACAACATGTATCATTAATAGCGAGAACTTTCATAAACTAGGATATAATAAAATTAATCTTCTTCTCACCGACCTCGAAATTGAGTTTCCCTCTCTTCACATCAATTATAGCACCTACGGTGGCTAAAAAGGATATTCCTAAAAAGATTGGAATATTGGAGTCTTCCTTTATGTCCATAACTACAAAGTTTGCAGGGATGTACAATTGGACGATTCTAACTGGAATTTCTTCCAGTATGCCTATGAGATATTTGACTGATCGCTCACCCAGTTGAAGGGACATTTTGGTGGGCTTCAAATCACCTATATTTAGCCTCTCACATATCGAGATAGGTATCAAGCTTATGCTAAATTTTAAATCGCATAGGGCCTTATCGATGACGAATTTTCTGATCACACAGAGAATCGACAAGCTCCATGGATCCTTCAGTTTAGGTGGCATATTATTCTATATGATGGCACTGAACTCTTTAGTAAGCACTGTTTTACTATCATTGTCAAGCTTCCTTTTATTAGATAATATCTCTTTAAGGAACTTAGTGTAGGAGGGCATTTGCCTAATGGCCTCCAAAAAGGGAATAGTGATGTGGAGCTGCTTCAAGAGCTCCACAAACTTTTTAAATTAACCCTCTGTTTTGGACTTAGCAAGTCTCTGAAGGTATTAAATGGGTGGCTTATAAGAGGGAGATACGTATGATTATTCCTTATCAACCGTCTCCTTTGCTTTGAGTGCCGACCCATTATCAACTACTTATTCTCTAACCTGGCTTTTGTCAGTCGTCCTCTCTGCTTCCTTCTCTGATATTTGTCCTACTGTCTGGTCTCTAACTTTATGATCAATGGGGCCATCTAATTATATTCCTCTTTGCAGTGCAATGTCATTAGCATGGCCTTTTGGGTTGGGTTATGGTTGGCCTGGAAGTATGCCAGCTGGGGAAGTAGTGGCTGCTTGTTGCTTGGCTACTTGTGAGATCTGAGTCTCAAGCATCTTATTATGCATGGTCATGGCATCTATCTTATTCACCAACTGTTTGATAAACTCATTTGTATGAAGATGAGGGTTCATGAATTCTTTGTTTTGCCGGGTTTGAGACATGACAAAATTTTCCATCACGAGTTTCATATTAGACATTTTATGGGTAGGAGAAGCAACAAGGGCTCCTTTATAATTTTGAAATCCGGGAGGAGTGGGAGGAGGTGGGCTTGGTGAAAATAAAGCATTATTGTTCTTATAGGAGAAGTTCAAATGATTTCTCCATCCAGAACTATAAGTATTAGAGTAGGGATTATCCTACACATAATTGGCCTGGTAATAGGAAAGCTCAGATAACAACTGGCAGTCATAGGTGACATGTGAAGGTGAGAAAAGTACACAATAATGGGAGGGTTGAATTATGTTTTCGGTTTTCTTAGTTTGCATATGATCAGAGTTCAGAATCTAAACTAGTGTTCAGATTCTGGTTAATTCTTAGCAGCAGAATGTTAACAGAAGAAAATTGAAATTCTGGTATCAGACGTGTGATGTTAGGGTGCGATGTCACAACAACACACTCTGCAAATGGACAGCAATAACAGTAACAAATCAACACAAAGAATTGTTCACCCAGTTCGGTCTAACTACCTACATCTGGGGGCTACCAAGCCAGGGATGAAATTCACTACTTGTAGAATTAATTTACAGACTCAACAACCCAGTTGATAATCTCCTAAACTTAGTTCCTACTAGTGACTTTCTACCTAAGAAACCACTTAGATATGAGAACACTACTCAATCCCTAAAACAATACTCAAGGAACAACCTCTTTGAGCAACCTTGATCTTACTTCACAGCTTTGATCAAGTAATAACTCTCTATTGCTTCACAACTTCTAAGAGAGGATAGAAAATGACTCACCAATTCAACCTAGAATGGTGTATACAAAACTCGTACAAAATACTTAAGACACTTAGCCTATGCTCTTGATCTTCTCTCTGTATTTCTGTACCTTTTCCTTTGGTCTTGTGCGCTTTATATAGCCACCTGAATTGGGCTTTGGACTGCTACAATATCTGACTTGATTTGTTATTTAAAACTGAATCTTCAAAATAGATTTTCTCCTAAAATCTTTTCAAACCTTCAACCTTTTAAATCTCCTACAAATCTGCACCAGATCTCCTATGCAGCGAAAATATCTAACCCAAGATATTCGCATCCAATGAGACAGCTTGCTCTCCACAATTCCAGCTAACACGCAAACCCTAACAACATCACAACCTGATGTTATTAATTCTGCAGATCTAATGTCACAACATCGCATGTGACATCAGACATCCAAACTTCAGCAATTAAACACTTAACACAACCCAGTGTTAAGACTCAATGTTGCAACATCAGCACTTTGACATCAACATTGAACATACTTTGTTTTACCAAAATTCCAGCCAATCCAAGAACTAACAATCTCCCCCTTTGGCTAATTTTGGCTAAAACAATCTCTGCACCTTCAGAGACTTCAGCAGCGGAAAAACTTCAATAATTTTTAAAACTTCAAGCAGCAGCATCTTCAATAAAGACTTCACAAAACTCTGCTGCAGCACCATCTTCAACAACAACATTCTTCAACATTCAAACAACTGCACATATTTCATTATTAGCAGCAATTAGCACTCCCCCTCAATGCAAAAGCCAGTAATTACTCCCCCTTAATTTCTGCACTTCTTTGTACTCTTTGATACTCTAGGTTCTCTTGGCTACTTCTTCCCCTTTTTAGCCACAATTAGACAATCTTCAATCAGGAGCCCTATTAACTACAATTAGTACTACCCTAGCTCTCATTGTTAGCCTCACAGATAGTAACCAGGAAAAACAAATCATAGAACAGAAAAACAATATAACGGGTGCATATACAGCACAATATTCATGATATAAACCATGCACAACAGTGCAGAAACAAAAACAACAGAATCAAAATTAAAACTACTAACTAAGAAAAACATTAAAAGCTTTAATCATCTGAGCTGAGATCATCAGCATCTTTTTCTGAACCTGGCTCTTCAAAATCATCATTATTGTTAGCATTGACTGCATCATCTTCTTTTTTTGCCAATCTCAGAGTCATGAGAAGTTTTTCAAATTTCTGCTTTCTTTCAGTACTCACTCTGATGACTTCATCCAACTCCTTGCAGGCTTCCTCTAGTTCAGAAATCATATCAGTCTTGACATGAGTATGATGAGTAGATGTTGAGGCAAATGCCTTGACATGATCAGCAACATGTTTTCCTTCAAATAGCTTCTGATGAAAAGACAAGTCAGGCTTCCTTCTACGCATAATATCATACTGGTGAAGAATCCCAGGATGCTGAGACAGAATTATCTCACAAATGAGGGATGGAAATGCAATAGGCAATTTCACAGCTCTTGTTGCAGCATGCTTGATAGTCTGATTATAAATGTAAGAGCCATAATCAATTAGTCTCTTTGTTCCAATGGCATAAACCAATTTGCCCAAACCTGCAGAAACAGAGGTCTTGTGGTTAGTAGAAACCTAGTTAACAGCACCTATTCTATGAAGAAGAGCATACTTCACACTTAGTAAACTTGCTGATAACTTCCCTTTTGAAGGCCAAACTTCTACCTGACCAGCTGTGATTTCTTTGCAGATAACATTATCAGAAACTTCTAATTCTCCATAATCTTCCTCGCTTCTTCCTAAGTAGGCATTGATTACTTTAGGAGAGAACCAGATACACTTACCCCTGACGGTAACTCTTCTGAAGGTTAGGCTTTTGCTGTCATCAATAGACTCAGGGATATTTACTATAAATTCTCTGACCAGTCTATCATAGCAACTAGTCAATCCTGACACAGTCCTTATGAGACCAGCAAACTTAATTAGATCTACAGTTCCAGTAGACTCTAAGTCATCTGCTACTAGCTCTCTTTCCAGAGCTATCCTTCTTTGGCTCACACAATTCCACATGGATGCACTTCTGGCACAGTGGAAAAAAATGTTATCAAGCACTTGATCAGCAGCTCTGTTCATCACAGGGTTGATGTCTTGAACATCACACTCTGAATCTGATTCTTCCCTGATTCTCCTCTTCTTGCCAGATATGGCAACTTTGCTTCATGACTTGGGAGAGTCTGCAACTGAAGTCCTTTTCTTTTCATTAGGAAGTGACTCCACTCCTTTCCCTTTCCTATCCTCCCTTCTTCTTGCAATCGCATTACCAATGATATCGCTATCATATGAGTCCTCAACATCTATAACCTCAACCTGATCCTTCCCTTTATAACTGTGACTATCATCCCTAGGGGACGATGTTCTGACATCAGGGATGACATCAGTATCTTCAAGATCTTCTTCTTTACTACCACCTTCAGCGCCTTGAATCACAGACAAGGCCAGTCCGTGAAGATTTGTGTCCTCACTTTGAGAGTCCACCTGTTCAGCAGGCATTTGCCTTAAAGGGACAGGAATCCCTTTCACACGTATTCCCTTCTCAAGAATTTTGGCGGCAATCTGCTCCAAATGCATGTCCACATCATACTTCTCTTCAATAGCTTGAGAAGATGATGACGTAGTTTCAGTTTTATTCAACTTGGTTGAAGGTTTAGAGATACCTGAATCTGGGAGTGCCATAGGAATATGTTCTTTGTCAGCAAGTTCTTTTTCAGAAGAAACCCTAGTTCGTACATGCGCAGGTCTTTGAGAATCAGAGTTCTTGGATGGGGAAGACATCGTTCCTTTGTAACAGACTAGGTTTAGAGAAGATTTTTCTATTCTGTTGAGATTAAGGGAGATGAACCGTTGAGAAGAGAACGCTTTGATGAATCTTGATATAGAATCAATATGGTAAGGCACCTGATTTTGAGTACCTCTTAAAGACCAATTACTAATTTTCTCCCTCCATAGAGACTTTCCTTTTAAAAATTTAAAAGGATTCACACCAGAACTCATTAACTCTGAGTGACCTTTCAGCATCCTTTCACACCTGATGTCATGGTCTGATGTTATAACATCAACTTGAACATCATCAGTTGAATTAACTTCAAGAGGAATCCACTGATAGCAATTATCTTTGGATCTGGCACCCTTCATAACAACCTGGTTATGTTCATTAGATACCTCACACTCATCTTTGGTGTAGTTAACTTTGTACCATTCATCACATAGCTGACTTATGCTAATCAGATTTGCATTCAAACCTTGGACAAGGATCACACTATCAAGAGTAAAACCATCAAGATTCTTCACTCTTCCACTTCCTTCTACTACTCCTTTTTCTCCATTGCCAAACACAACCTTATTTTCATGGCAAGGATTGAACTCCACCAACTGCTCCTTTGATCCAGTCATGTGCATAGAACATCCACTGTCAAAGTACCATGCATCCATGGCAAAATGTCCATCTGAGGTATAAGCCAATAGACACGTGACCTGAGCTTTAGGAACCCATTGTTTAGCAACTTTGGATCTGACCTCCTTCTGTCTGGCTTGAGGAACTGAATTTGGATAACCATAGAGTTTAAAGCACGAGGACTGCATATGTCCAACCCTGCCACAATAGAAGCATCTTACTATGTTATCTCTAAATTGTTTATGTCTTCTACCATGATAATGCTGTGGCTACCACCCATAATGTTGTCTCCTTCTTCCATAGTTGGATTGTCTTCTACTGTACTAAGGACGTTGTCTCCTAGGCTGTCTCCTATGGTGATGAGGCTTCCTTCTTCCATAGTGATGAGGCACAGCATTGTTGTATCCATATCCATATCCATACCAGTCTCTCTGAAGTTGAGACATCTGATGGGACATGTTCTGTTTGAACCTGGAAGCTTGCATACTCTTGTGATATTGGGGAGGCATATACTGACTAGCTCCTCGGAGCTGCATCTTCCTCTGATGGGGACCATTCTTTTTCTCAACATTCTGAGGCTGAACAATCTTCTTAGGGGTAGGATCCTGTCTTTTTGTTTGAGACATTGGTTGGGACACCTCCTCCTTTGTTCCTGAAATGCTTGCTTCAGCAGAAACCTTTTTCTCAGCCAGAAATCCTATACCTGACTTACCAGCCACTTTTTCTGTCTGAAGGATCTTATCAAGTGTGTCTGTACCACAACTCAGCATCCTAACAGATTTGGTCATATGCTCAAGATGAGCTTTGACCAGTGAGACTTCGTTTTCCAAATCAGCTTTAGCAGTCTCAAGCTGAGCAATCTGTTCCTTTTGACTCTTATTTTCTTGACAGATTTCAGCACTATTTAGGTAAAGCTCTTGATAAGTATAAGCTAGTTCCTCAAAGGTTATTTCTCCATCACTAGAATCATCATTAGAGACAACAGTTCCTGTCAAAGCTCTAACATGCTTTGCTGACTCACCTTCACTTTCACTATCAGAGTCAGACCAGGAAACTGTCATGCCCTTCTTCTGCTTTTTCAAGAAGGTGGGACACTCTTTCTTGACATGTCCATACCCTTCACACTCAAAGCACTGAACTCCTTTATCTTGGGCAGTTTTCTCTTCATCCTTCTCTTTTGATTTGCTGATGTCAGAAGATATGTTCTTGACATTAGGCCTAGAGTTATTGTTCATCCTCTTGAACACTTTGTTAAACTGTCTTCCCAACATAACTATGGCCTGAGATATATCCTCCTGGGATTCAGAACTATTTCCTTTTTCTTCTTGATCATTTGACACCAAGGCTGTACTCTTTGGCTTCTTTTCTGGTTCTTCCTCATTCAACCCAAGCTCAAAAGTTTGAAGAGATCCAATGAGCTCATCAACTCTCATCTTGTTGATGTCTTGTGATTCTTCAATGGCAGTTACCTTCATCTTATACTTCTTAGGAAGGGACCTAAGGATCTTCCTTACAAGCTTTTCATCTGACATTTTTTCACCAAGAGCACTGGATGCATTAGCTAGCTCCAGAATATTCATGTGGAAGTCATGAATAGTCTCACCTTCCTTCATCTTCAGGCTTTCAAATTTTGATGTTAGAATCTGAAGTCTTGACATCTTAACTCTAGATGTACCTTCATGAGTGGCCTTTAAAATATCCCACGCTTCCTTAGCACAGGTATTGATTAACCTGAAAATATTCTTATCCACTCCATTGAAAATTGCATTTAGAGCTTTGGAATTACCAAGGGCAAGCTCATCTTCTTCCTTGGTCCATTCTTCTTCAGGCTTTAGCTTTGAGGTGCCTTATTTATCTTTGCCAGCATCATCTTTCTCACACACAACAGGTGCTTTCCACTCTTTAATAATAGCCTTCCATGCCCTGCTGTCCAAGGATTTTAAGAAAGTAGTTATCCTTGGCTTCCAATAGTCATAATTGGATCCATCCAAAATAGGGGGTCTGTTGACGAATCCTCCAACTTCTTTGTCCATCTTTACACCAGAAAGTAAATTCCCTAGATCTCACCCAGAGACAGACAGGATGCCTGCTCTGACACCAATTGAAATTCTGGTATCAGACGTGTGATGTTAAGGTGCGATGTCACAACAACACACTCTGCAAATGGATACCAATAACAATAACAAATCAACACAAAGAATTGTTCACCCAGTTCGGTCTAACTACCTACGTCTGGGGGCTACCAAGCCAGGGATGAAATTCACTACTTGTAGAATTAATTTACAGACTCAACAACCCAGTTGACAATCTCCTAAACTTAATTCCTACTAGTGACTTTTTACCTAAGAAACCACTTAGATATGAGAACACTACTCAATCCCTAAAACACTACTCAAGGAACAACCTCTTTGAGGAACCTTGATCTTACTTCACAGCTTTGATCAAGCAATAATTCTCTATTGCTTCACAGCTTCTAAGAGAGGACACAAAACAACTCACCAATTCAACCTAGAATGGTGTATACAAAACTCGTAGAAAATACTTAAGACACTCAGCCTATGCTCTTGATCTTCTCTCTGTATTTCTGTACCTTTTCCTTTGGTCTTGTGCGCTTTATATAGCCACCTGAATTGGGCTTTGGACTGCTACAATATCTGACTTGATTTGTTATTTAAAACTGAATCTTCAAAACAGGTTTTCTCCTAAAATATTTTCAAATCTTTAACCTTTTAAATCTCCTACAAATCTGCACCAGATCTCCTATGTGTAATACCTCAAAATTTACCTTCATGTTTTCTCAATAATTGGTCTATGCTTTACTCATTTGCATTCCATAGTAGGTCATAGATTGCATAGCATGACATTCAGCATAAGGCATGGGATCAACACACTTGGTCCATATTCTCAAGTCTCAAGCTTCAAGGTGGCTCATGGGGTTCATCATATCTTCTTAAGATCATGCATGGCAAAAGATTGCAAGTGGATCTCTCCCTCCTAACCAGAGAGACCAATTAGGATTTTTGGTTTCAAGAGAGCTTCTTGAAGACTTTGGGGATTCAAGCATGTTTTTATGGTTTCCATATGCTCACAAGTGTTCATGGATGGAGATTTGGTAGATGGTTCATGGTGAAGAATGTTCAGTGGATCAGTTGCTGGTGAAATGAGGAAAAGTCAACTGTAAAGGAGAAAGTCAACTGTGGAATTTTGAGGGTCTTTTCATGGTTTTCAAGGTCTCACATCCTCATATGGTCTTCAATTGTCAAGATTCATGCCATTCTTCAAGAATAAAGAGTTTGTGCGAAAGTTACTAAATTTGGAAAATGACCTATAATGAGAACTTTCCATTTTTGGCAATTTTTCAACCACATTCAACTTGACTTTTCATCATTAAGGAAGCTCCAAATGAATTTTCCTCCAACATGAAAGTTGAATATCTTTCTCTCCCATTTCCAAAAAGTACTAGAACATCTCCATATCATTTATGGAACTCTAGTTATGGTCAAAACAATGCAAGGTGTATTTCATGGATTTCTTATATGTCAAATTTTTCACCTTTTGCATTTTGGCACAATTGGACTTGTAATTGATCTTTTTGCTTCATGTTATATTACAACATCAAAATACAAATCAAGAAGATCATTTGTGGCCTTTGAATCAATTCATTCTATGCCATATTTCTCATTATTTTCACATTATTCAAAAATGCAAATTGATTCAAAACTTACAAGCCAAGAAAGTGCAAGGCCCAAATTCAATTCAGAGGTGATACATGAGTAAATTGGAGGTGAATCATGCTGGTGGCAAGGGTTTCTCACGTGTGAATTAGTGGTGGTAGTACAAAATGCATTTTTGCAATTTCACCCAAATCTCATTAACCAAGGTTCTAATCACTTCTTAACCCTAATCAGTGAACTAATGAAGAGTATATATGCTTACGCATACCCTCACAGCTAGGGTAGAGACTCTCATTTGCACAATTTTGGTTTTTTGCTCTCACACTTCCTCTCATTGAATCTCACTCTTCTTGGAGCTTCTTTGAGTTTTCTCTTCATATTCTTGATCAATGAAGAAAATAGAGCAAGAATCAACTGCTATTTTGAGCTCATACTGAAGATTTCACCAAGTGCCATTCAAGAGGATTCAAACTTAAATCTCAAGATCTAGCACGATTTCAAGCTCTAGTTGCATTTATTTTGCATCTAGAGGTTCCAAGGAGTGGATCTGCAGTTTTTGGAGGGATTTCTTGGAGGTTTTCAAGTTCTACAAGGTTCAGGTTGGTGAATTTTTCATACTCACAGAACTCAGTTTTCTTGTGTGCATTATGATCTATGATGTTCACTGATTATCCTGATCTATTTTATTTGAAGTTTGGACGTGTGAAATGTGTGTAATGTGGATTTAAAATTTTAGATCTAAACTTGTTTTCGTTCGATTCTCAATGTGTGCTTGTTGTTTGGTAAAATGAGTTAGATATTCTTGATCCTTGTGTTTTTCTGGTTTGAATGGTGTATACATATGCATTTTCTGGAGAACTTTTGACTGCAGCTCACCGGAGAGGGTGGCCGGAGCCCTAGCTCCGGCGGCTGGAAGAAGTTCAGTCTGGTGAGGGGTTCCAATGGAGAAGAAGCAATCACGTCCGTCCGTTTCTTAATCCAACGTCCATTGTTGCGCCACACGTTCTATTATTTTGTTTTTATTTTAGTATTTGTGTGCTTGCTCACCCACGCGTGTTACCATGTGCCTACGATTCCGTCCTTTGATTTTATTTAATTTTTGAATTGCTGATGTAATGTGGTACGTTGATCTGATCGTGTGTTTGAGAGAGTGACAACACATTAAAAGGACTATGTGCCTATCACGTGGGAGTGTATTGTGTGCTGATTGCTTTGGTGCGCGCGTGTGTTTTGGATTATGGTGTGCATGTTTATCTGGACCATTGATCTTAAATACTCTTTGATGGTGTTGACTTGTTGATGAGCGTTAGATTAATCCGTTGGCTGTGATTTAATCTGCATGATTGACTGAGTCCATTGCTCCTCTTTGACTTTCGCTAGTGGGTTTAGTTTGTTTGGGCTTTACTATCTGAACCCCCTCCTTTGGGCCTTATATCATTTCCAACGCATTTTTCTTGCTGTTTGGACCCCCCTCATAGTTTATTTCATTTCTTTATTTTTATTATTTGTTTGTTTTGCATTTTATTTTCTAAAATCAATTTTATACATTTAAAAATCATAAATAAATTCATGAAACTTCCTTTTAGTTTTATAAAAATTTTCCATATTTTATTTTCTCATTTTATTTTATTTTTTGCATCGGATTTAATTAATTGCCTAATTTTCTTTTCTTAATTGTTTCACTTGCACACTCCAACTTGTGAAATTTCTTTCTCATCATCCATAAAACATTTTTAATCCATTCTTTTTGAATTTGTTAGATGACATTCTGAATTGCATAAGAACGTTTTTGTTTCATTTTTAAAACTTTCCCATATTGCATTTTGGTCCCTCTCCTTTGCATGTTGATACATGTTTCTCACTTGATCCTTGCTTATTTGTTTGAATGGTTTAACTTGTGTATTTTTGTGAGATCTTTTAGCATGTGGTTGTCTTCTGACCTAGTTCATTTGAGCTTAAATTTCATAATTGTTAAATGTCATATGATGCATGTTTGATTATTTGTGCTTAAGTGAATTATGCATGACTACATCTTGACACTTCTTTGTACATCTTGACTTGTGGTTCACCTTTTGACAAGCTATTTAACTCTTTTTGATCCAATATTTATGCATATGTTACTTGACTGATTTAAATTCCATTTTATTTTTTTTGGGGATTTTGTTGAGCCACTTTGCTATTTTTTTATTGATTTTTACTTGTGATGCAAGTTTGATTGAGGTATACTTTGATACATGATCTAGTTTGAGTGAATTTGCTTACTTGTGATGGAGTGATGCTTGAGATGTTTTTATGGTATGATCATGTTCTGTTTTAGATTACTTGTGGCTTTGGAATCATCCTCATTTGATCATTTTTCAATTTGTTCTTGATTTTACAAGTTGATGTTGTTTTGGACTTGAATATTGTGATATGTTCAACCTAATCTTGTGATGGCTTCTTTGTGTGAATTCACTCATAAATGAAACCTTTTGTTTGAATTGCATGATATGCTTGAGGTTCTGGTCCTCTTGATTTAGGGTTCATTATGTGATTTTCGTTTCACTTTATGCCTCACCCTTCTTTGCTTGTTTGCATGAATGATAAGTGAATGTCTTTCTCAATTTTGATGCATGTTTTGAATGTGTTGCTTAATGATTAATATTGTATGACTTGAGTTTGATCTTGGAATGATGCTAATGTGTATGCTACTGCCCTTTGGGTTCATTACTTGATTTTCATCTCACTTGATCATCATGGTTTGAATTATGTGATGCATATCATCCCCTTTGCTTTGTAACTTCTTTGGTGCATAATGTTGCATAATGTGAATCTCTTTTGCACATGTGAATTGTTGATGATGATTTGATGTGAGTTCTGGTTTTGTTTCCTTTTCATCTTGCCTCCTTCATTTCATCTTGATAAGAAGTTCATTGGTGTTTATTTGCACATCTCACACAAGTATGCTTGCATTCTTTCATGTTTAGCTTTGCATGTTTACTTGAGTTGTTTTGCGTTGATCTTTGAAGCATGTTGTTGATTTGAGTTGGACATTTATGATATGATGTGCTTGCTGCCACTTATTGTATTTCATTCCCTCTTCTTCTTCTTCTCCTTTCTTTTCTTTCACTCTTTCTCATCCCATGAATCTCAAGACTTGTTCAAGTCTTGGATTCCTTCCCTTTAGAGCTACCTAGTCCAACTTAATTTTTGATTAAGCTTCGAGTAGGATTAGCATTAGGTTTTAGGTAGTCTTTCTTCCTAAGCCTCACTAACCATAGGACATCCATGCATGATAACTTTAGGACTCTTAGTTTCCTTTTAGAGTTTCCTTTGTGTCATCTCTCGTCTCATCTCAAAACTTCTTCAAAACACTTAATAAAGGTTAACGTGTATTGCGCTTGGGCCTTATATGTGGAAAGTGGGGAACGAGGGGCTTCCTCTCATTCTTCTAGGATACCTAGTGTACGTCCTGTTGGGGACGATGCGCGAAGTATTCGTTCCTGTATTTAAGACTTTGGTTCAATGCAAGTTACAAATAATAGTAAAAAACACTTCTTGTTTAAAAAACTTCAAACAAACAATAACGTCTTTCCTTCGGGAATTATTTTCTCATCTCACTCACTCCCAGCGTACGAACGTGCTCCTACTCGTTCTCTTGCAAGATGGTAACGCCTAAGTCTCCATACGGCGAGCTGCAACACCTGAGCTAGAACGTAAGTCGTTCCCTAAAAAACAGAATCCACCCCTAGTGAGGAGAACTACGTCGCTCTGATTCTCATGCTCCCGATGAGATACGTAGGCAGTGGGGTAGGGCCCATGCGAGCACTTCTTTTATTTTCCCTACATTTTCTCTCTTTCTTTTTCCCTTCCTTTTCAAGTTCTCTAGCTAGTGGTTCCTTTTCCTTTCCAGCAGCAGCGGAGTTCCAGTTGACGACACCCTTTGATCGAGACAAGCAAGCGTGGATCCCATCGGGTACGATGGACGCGTGGGGGTGCTAATACCTTCCTCGCACGTAACCGACTCCCGAACCCAGATCTCTTGGTCGCAAGACCATGCTCTATCCTTTCCTTCAGGTTTATGCAGTGTTTCCTTTCCCTCTCTTGGGATAAATACACATTGCTGGCGACTCTGTTTTCTGCGCCACTCTCGCGTTTGTACCTTTGGATGCGAATCTTTCGGGAGCGACAGCTGGCGACTCTGCTGGGGACTCTGGTTGACCTCTTGCTGGTCCATCCCCTTTAGCGAGTCAATCCTAGCACTTGTTTGTCTGTTTTCGTTGGGTGTTTATTTTGTGGTGCTTTATTTTACTGTATATTACTGTATTGCTGTTTTATTATGTTGTATATTACTGTTTTATAGCTTTTATTGCATTACATTTCATTTTATTACATTTTATACTGGATATTGCTGTGCTGTGTTGGCTGGTTTTTTGTTTGGCAGGTTGGGTTATTCTGAGAGATAAGCCCAATACCCAGACTTGAGTACACCCTAGGACTAGAGTGGAAAGTAGTGGGACCTACGTGCCCGCTTGGTACGTTTGTGTGTTCACGAAATTCACAACCAGACGAGGCTATCTTGGGACGCATTCTGACGTGTGTGTCTTGCGCATGTTAGGGTGTTGATCTAGAGAGCTGTCGACTTTGGTGACCGTTTCTCCGATACCTCAGTTGCGCCTCTCCTCCCGAGATGTGACAGTGGCAGACCACGTTCCGTGGCAAACCCATTGCACATTCTCGATCCGAGGACCCAATGTTGAGGGACTCGCATAGGAGGACCTTATTTTTTAGGGGAATCAGTTGAGGCCTCCTCGATTGATGATGATGCCAAACCAGAAATGGTGAACGTATCATCATTTCTCGACCTGAGAGCCCAGGATATTGAGGATCCTCGCCTTTCTTAGTACCTACATGTGAGAGGGATGGGTGTTTGCAGGTCTGCAGGTAACCGAAACCTTCAACCTACCCGGTTTTCTGGATTTCTCGACAGTGTATAGTTATTTACCTGATTTTCTGGTTATCTCAGTGGTCCGATGTTTTGGTATTCTGGTATTCTGATTATTCGGATATTCTGGTATTCCGGTATTCTCTTCAGAGCAGACCTTTGAACTTATCCATTCAGCAGCACAGTGCAACCAGTTTGTGTGGATACCTTGATCCCATGTCAGTTGCATCTGCATCATCATTTTTGCATATGTGTTCTTGTATTTCCAAGGGATATTGACTTTGAGACTTGTTACTGAGCATTTCCATCTATTTCTTCTGGTTAACGTAAGGGAAAATTTTGAATCAAAGCATAAGGATTCCTTGGAAATATTCGAACATGGCATTCTGCATTGCATTCTCATACTCATTTGCATAACAGGTGTTTGAAGCTGGTTGTTCTCATCCTGATCTAGTTCCCTTCAGAATTTCAGTCTTAACTTTTCAAGGAAGCTGGAAGTTGACCATGGATCAAGTCCAGGCAGAGTTGAGGGAAATTCGAAGCCGAATGGGGCAGTTTATGGACGACATGCAAGCTTTGATTCAAGACCAGAAAATGTTGAAAGAGGAGGTCAACCAAATGAAGATTCAGATGAGTCTGGTTATGGAAGTGGTTAGAGGTGTGTTAAGCAAAGATAATACTCCCAGGCCTGACGCCGTGGCTGGAATTGTCTCTCCTCCATTGTTTGAGGGATCCCTCCCAAAGAATGATGTGCCTCACATGCCTTCTGCACAACCTGAGTCTCCGGAATTTCCTCGTCAGCAGCTACCTCTCGTCTGCCAAGACAACTCCAAGGCTAATAGGTACTCACTAAAGTCGAAGAAAGCTAATAGAATCTTTGATCCAATTCCTATGTCTTATGCTCAGCTGTTGAGGTATTTACTTCAGCTCCAATTGGTTGAACTTCGGACGGTAAATTCTCCTCATGGAAAGCTCCCATTCGATTACGATGCAAATGCCCATTGTGATTTTCACTCTGGCGCACGGGGCATGATGTGGAAAAATGTAAAGCCTTTCATCATGTGGTTCAGGATCTGATTGACTTGAGAACAATTGAATTCATGACAGACGGCGTAAGCGTACAAGGTGGTCTTACTCCTGTTGCGGCAAAAGAAGTGAATATCCCGGTTTGCCCTCATGAAGTTGCACCAAGTCAGGGGCATTTCTCGCAATATGTGGTCTTGGAATCCTCTCATCCCCAACTGTTGCCTGTTCCTAAGCCAAGTTTAAGGATGAAAGAGCCCGAACGAGAGGAAGGCACAAGTAGGTATCGGCAACAGAACTGTCATATGAAGAGTCAACAAAAGCCCATAAGGCAGGAGAGGAAGTTTGATCCCATTACTGTTCCTTACAGTTATCTGGTTGCCCGTTTACTTCAAGACTCTTTGATCGAACTAAAGGAAGCTTCTCCTGTTCCGTATCCTATTCCTCCAAATTATGACAAGAGTGCTAGATGCGAGTATCACTCGGGGACACAGGGGCATGCCATTGAAGATTGCAAGGTGTTTAGACACAAGGTGCAAGATCTCATTGACGTGGGGTTTATCATTTTCACTGAAGAGGGTCTGTACATTAACTGAAGTTCCCCAAGTGAGCACTTGAGACTACAAAGACATCCCCTGAAGCAATCAGTCCAGTCAGAGCCAAGCCTCCTCAGCAATGGCAATCATTAGTTTCTTTACTGCATTTCATGCGTAGTTTTCCTTTGTTTGTTTAAACATTTGTCTGCATGTAAAAAACTTGTTTGTGTTTGAATGAGGATTTTAATGCAATGATGTGTTGTTCCTGAAGTATCTTACTTTTATGCACTCATGTCATGTTTATATGCACTGCAATACCAACCTTTCTTGTCTAGACTCTTGGAGGGAGGATGACGAAATAAGAACGCAGACTTCTAATGGTACGCTTTCGGATAAAACCCTGTTAAGGATGTACAGGCATTGTTTCCAATTCACAAACACTGGAGAGCTAAGGAGATAAACCTTTGTCAGCCCCTTTGAGCCTAGTAGTAGGAGTTCTTTCTGAAAACGAAAAACCCTCAATTTTAACCCAGGGGCAGGGTAGGCGTCAGTTAGTTTGACCAAGTGTTCAACTTTCAGAAGGAGTGTACATCTGAGGATCCATTACCTTCCATTCTACTATCAAGAGGTTAAGAGGTGTAGAACCACAATGGTTACTCCTCACCAACCGAGGAGTGAAACAGTCACAACCCTTTCAAACAAGTCAAGCAAAACGGTGTCACACGACTTGTTCAAAAAAAAAAAAAAAAAAAAAGCATGCTAAGTCGAAAAACTTGGAAGCAAGTGACTTAGGCAAAAGTTAAGGCATCCCGTTGGACTTCAAAATTGAAAACTCAAAAGAGTCAGTCTTGGCAAAAATTAGGGAACAAAAAGCAAAAGAATGAGAAAGCAAAATGTCAAAAGGATTACAAAGAAAATCCTCGATAAGAATAAAGTCGTGTGACTACAGACACCAAAAGACAAAAGGGGTGACTGTTGATTCAAAACCTCGTCAGGTCTCGAATCACCAATTGCATGGGTTCTCTAGAAATCGGGAAACCTTTTGAGAGATGATCGCTTGTGCCAAATTAGCTGAACATAGGATTAGAGAATATCATGGAGAGTGGGTGGGTACCAAAAAACTTTGAGCCATAAATCCTTTTTTCTCAAAACCGTGAACCAGGCCACGTTACAACCCTTAAAAGTCCTAATTGAAACAGGGTTTAGTCTGAAGGCGTACTTCAATGAGACAATGTTCCTGACTCCCATAAGTTGTGCTAATAAGATTTTTGTTGGTGTTGCATGTGCGTATTGCTTTCCTTTCAAAAATAAGTGTCGTAACTCGGTTGTGCGGCATATGTTCAATAAGGACTTCAAGGATAACATGAGTGTTGCATTAGATTTGTCATTCTCATAATAAACATTTTCTGCTTGCATGTGTTTGACATCAAAGGAGCTTACACGATGAACATCGGTCGAGAAGCTTAAGCTGGCCAAGTTGAGGTGCCTGAGATTCCAGAGGACGTGCTGTTGAAAGATTATGTGGGAAAAAGGCGTTCCCAGCCATTTGTGTTGAGATGTAACCAATCTGGGACAATCACACCAGGAAATCTCTTTAAAATGTAGCCAAGATGGAGCATTCACGTTGAGAAAATTTCTTTGAACTGGGGCAATTATGTCGAAATCCGATAAATCTCTCCATAAGCGTGTAAACTGGGGCAATCACATCGAGATTAGGCAAATCTCTCAAAGATCAATCAGTCAAGGGCAAAATCACTGCAAGGATTATATTGAGGCAGGACACCTCAAGAGCACGAGAAGCTATCCTACTTCAAAGGACGGTTAATCAAAAGCACCTCTTCAAGATTCAGTATACTGGGGCAGAGTGTTGGAAATCTTTACGAATCTTATCGAGGCAAATTCTTTCGTACACTATGCAGTCTGGGGAAGTTATGTCAAGATCTAGAAACCTCTCAGAGAGTTTGAATACCCTGGAGGGACATATGCGCGCATTCTTTTGTTTGCAGGTGTGGAGATTTCATTGGATGGCTATGCAAATATGTATGACGTCTTCAAGCCAAAATCCTTCACAAGGCGCAAATGATCGTTCCTCTCCAGGCAGAGAGGACTTCTCAGCAGGAGAGTTATTCTTGGAGGTAGTCATCCCCAGCGTATTTACAGAGCTTCATGATCCCCAGCAGCGTTGTCAAAAGGGTAGTATTGTATCCTATTCAGTACTTCCAATAACTACAAGCTTTTCTGTGTTGATAACGGTTGTAAACTACCCTGTAGAGTTACTTCACACACCGTGAAGCTGATGTTCAAGACTCAGTAAGTATCCAGGAGTTGGGAGATGTCGGATCTTCTGTAAAATCCTCTTGGGACGTTTTCTTTAGATCAGACTTGTATCTTGGGGGCAAAATCAAGTGGTTGACCATCTCAAACATGGAGCATCATGAAATTCCCTGGCAGGAGTATTCCAGATCTATAATCCCCAACAGAGTGGCCTCCCAACTACTGCATCCTAGCTCAAGTCTCGGTATTAGTTTAAGAGTTGGAAGATGTCGGATCTTCTGTAAAATCCTCTTAAGGAACATTCCCTGGCATGAGACACTTTGAAATGATTCTCCCCGGAAGAGCTTGTTGTAAGCTTAGTTCCCCAGTAGAGTTTGAAGAGGCATGATCTTCTATAAAATCCTCTCAAGGGACATCTCCCTAGCAGAGTTTGCTGTAAGCTCATTAATCCCCAGCGGAGTTCTATGGTTATAGTTATTCCCCAAGCAGACTGGTTCAGATGATGCTTCCCCAGCAAAGTTATTTTTTCCTATAGTAGCCTCAACGGGTTTGTCAGGTCAGTGCCCAGATCAGGAGGTCAGGTCAATTTGTCTTCCCCGGTACGGTTTGCGACCGCGGAGTCAATCCAGCTAGTTATCCCCAGCGGGGTTGCTTTCCTTTCCTCAGCATTTATTTTGCTGAGGACCTCTTTGCATTTTGCATGTAGTGCGCATAGCATCCTCTAAAATGCGTAGCATTCCTTTTTGTGTGGAGCATTAGGGCAAAATTCAAACATATGCATGTGAAGCATAGGCCAATTTTGATAACTCGTGCGAGAGTCCAGAATTTTGCTCCTTATATCATTGACAAAGCCAGAAAGAATGCCTAGTTCATTCCCCGACAGACATTGCGAAACGATACAAGGGTTTCATCATCTTTCTCCCCACAGAGTCATATCTCTCAACTTGCAAGTCTCTTGGAACCATTCCTGATAAGATTCCTGCAGCCGTTCCCAACCACTCGTTTGAGTTTTAACCATGCTAGTTCCTGACAGGCCTCGTTACCCATTCTCGATAGGTAAATCTTGGTTATAAACTGCAGCCGTTCCCGACCGCTCCTTTGAGTTTTAACCATGCCAGTTCCCGACAGGCCCCGTAACCCATTCCCGATAGGTAAACCTTGGTTATAAACTGCAGTCGTTCCCGACCGCTCCTTTGAGTTTTAACCATGCCAGTTCCCGACAGGCCCCGTTACCCATTCCCGATAGGTAAGCCTTGGTTATAAACTGCAGTCGTTCCCGACCGCTCCCCTTGAGTTTTAACCATGCCAGTTCCCGACAGGCCCCGTTACCCATTCCCGATAGGTAAGCCTTGGTTATAAACTGTAGCCGTCCCCGACAACTCCCTTTGGTTTGAACCTTGCCAGTTCCCGACAGGTACACTTGCCCATTCCCGATAGGCAAAACAGGTCCAAGCTCACCAGCTCCCGACAGGTATTTCACCAGTTCCCGACAGGTTGCCCACCTGTTCCCGACAGGTATTTCACCAGTTCCCGACAGGTATTTCACCGGTTCCCGACAGGTTGTTCACCCGACAGGTTTCCTATGGGGTCCAATGGTTCTAAGGTCTTCTTCACCAACTTTTCTTCCTTACCTTTACAACATTTTCTCTTACCACAGTGCAAATTTTCTCGGTTATTTTTGTATTCAATCCCTATGTATCTTGAATTCCTGATAGCCGTAGCTTTCATCCATTCAGATTCACAGTTGATTGAATAGGGGCAGCTGTAATACCTCAAAATTTACCTTCATGTTTTCTCAATAATTGGTCTATGCTTTACTCATTTGCATTCCATAGTAGGTCATAGATTGCATAGCATGGCATTTAGCATAAGGCATGGGATCAAGGCACTTGGTCCATATTCTCAAGTCTTAAGCTTCAAGTTGGCTCATGGGGTTCATCATATCTTCTTAAGATCAAGCATGGAAAAAGATTGCAAGTGGATATCTCCCTCCTAACCAGAGAGACCAATTAGGGTTTTTGGTTTCAAGAGAGCTTCTTGAAGACTTTGGGGATTCAAGCATGTTTTCATGGTTTCCATATGCTCACAAGTGTTCATGGATGGAGATTTGGTTGATGGTTCATGGTGAAGAATGTTCAGTGGATCAGTTGCTGGTGAAATGAGGAAAAGTCAACTATAAAGGAGAAAGTCAACTGTGGAATTTTGAGGGTCTTTTCATGGTTTTCAAGGTCTCACATCCTCATATGGTCTTCAATTGTCAAGATTCATGCCATTCTTCAAGAATCAAGAGTTTGTGCAAAAGTTACTAAATTTGGAAAATGACCTATAATGAGAACTTTCCATTTTTGGCAATTTTTCCACCACATTCAACTTGACTTTTCACCATCAAGGAAGCTCCAAATAAACTTTCCTCCTACAAGAAAGTTGAAGATCTTTCTCTCCTATTTCCAAAAAGTACTAGAACATCTCCATATCATTTGTGGAACTCTAGTTATGGTCAAAACAATGCAAGGTGTATTTCATGGATTTCTTTTATGTCAAATTTTCCACCACAATTGGACTTGTAATTGATCTTTTTGCTTCATGTTATATTACAACATCAAAATTCAAGTCAAGAAGATCATTTGTGGCCTTTGAATCAATTCATTCCATGCCATATTTCTCATTATTTTCACATTATTCAAAAATGCAAATTGATTCAAAACTTACAAACCAAGAAAGTGCAAGGCCTAAATTCAATTCAGAGGTGATACATGAGTAAATTGGAGGTGAATCATGCTGGTGGCAAGGGTTTCTCACGCGTGAATTAGTGGTGGTGGTACAAAATGCATTTTTGCAATTTCACCCAAATCTCATTAGCCAAGGTTCTAATCACTTCTTAACCCTAATCAGTGAACTAATGGAGAGTATATATGCTTACTCATACCCTCACAGCTAGGGTAGAGACTCTCATTTGCACAGTTTTGGTTTTTTGCTCTCACACTTCCTCTCATTGAATCTCACTCTTCTTGGAGCTTCTTTGAGTTTTCTCTTCATATTCTTGATCAGTGAAGAGAATAGAGCAAGAATCAACTGCTATTTTGAGCTCATACTGAAGATTTCACCAAGTGCCATTCAAGAGGATTCAAACTTAAATCTCAAGATCTAGCACGATTTCAAGCTCTAGTTGCATTTATTTTGCATCTAGAGGTTCCAAGGAGTGGATCTGCAGTTTTTGGAGGGATTTCTTAGAGGTTTTCAAGTTCTACAAGGTTCAGGTTGGTGAATTTTTCATACTCACAGAACTCAGTTTTCTTTTGTGCATTATGATCTATGATGTTCACTGATTATCCTGATCTATTTTATTTGAAGTTTGGACGTGTGAATTGTGTGTAATGTGGATTTAAAGTTTTAGATCTAAACTTGTTTTCGTTCGATTCTCAATGTATGCTTGTTGTTTGGTAAAATGAGTTAGATATTCTTGATCCTTGTGTTTTTCTGGTTCAAATGGTGTATACATATGCATTTTTTGGAGAACTTTTGACTGCAGCTCACCAGAGAGGGTGGCCGGAGCCCTAGCTCCGGCGGCTGGAAGAAGTTCAGTCCGGCGAGGGGTTCCAATGGAGAAGAAGCAATCACGTCCATCCGTTTCTTGATCCAACGTCCATTGTTGCGCCACGCGTTCTATTATTTTGTTTTTATTTTAGTATTTGTGTGCTTTCTCACCCACGCGTGTTACCATGTGCCTACAATCCCGTCCTTTGATTTTATTTAATTTTTGAATTGCTGATGTAATGTGGTACGTTGATCTGATCGTGTGTTTGAGAGAGTGACAACACATTAAAAGGACCATGTACCTATCACGTGGGAGTGTATTGTGTGCTGATTGCTTTGGTGCGCGCGTGTGTTTTGGATTATGGTGTGCATGTTTATCTGGACCATTGATCTTAAATACTCTTTGATGGTGTTGACTTGTTGATGAGCGTTAAATTAATCTGTTGGCTGTGATTTAATCTGCATGATTGACTGAGTCCATTGCTCCTCTTTGACTTTCGCTAGTGGGTTTAGTTTGTTTGGGCTTTACTATCTGAACCCCCTCCTTTGGGCCTTATATAATTTCCAACGCATTTTTCTTGCTGTTTGGACCCCCCTCCTAGTTTATTTCATTTCTTTATTTTTATTATTTGTTTATTTTGCATTTTATTTTCTAAAATTATTTTTATACATTTAAAAATCATAAAAAAATTCATGAAACTTCCTTTTAGTTTTATAAAATTTTTCCATATTTTATTTTATTTTTGGCATCTGATTTAATTAATTGCCTAATTTTCTTTTCTTAATTGTTTCACTTGCACACTCCAACTTGTGAAATTTCTTTCTCATCATCCCTAAAACATTTTCAATCCATTCTTTTTGCATTTGTTAGATAACATTCTGAATTGGATAAGAACATTTTTTTTTCATTTTTAAAACTTTCCCATATTGCATTTTGGTCCCTCTCCTTTGCATGTTGATACATGTTTCTCACTTGATCCTTGCTTATTTGTTTGAATGGTTTAACTTGTGAATTTTTGTGAGATATTTTAGCATGTGGTTATCTTATGACCTAGTTCATTTGAGCTTAAATTTTATAATTGTTAAATGTCATATGATGCATGTTTGATTATTTGTGCTTAAGTGAATTATGCATGACTACATCTTGACACTTCTTTGCACATCTTGACTTATGGGTCACCTTTTGACAAGCTCTTTAACTCTTTTTGATCCAATATTTTTGTATCTGTTACTTGACTGAGTTAAATTCCATTTTATTTTTTTCGGGGATTTTCTTGAGCCACTTTACTATTTTTTTATTGATTTTTACTTGTGATGCAATTTTGCTTGAGGTATACTTTGATACATGATCTAGTTTGAGTACATTTGCTTACTTGTGATGGAGTGATGCTTGAGATGTTTTTATGGTATGATCATGTTCTGTTTAATATTACTTTTGGATTTGGAACCATCCTCATTTGATCATTTTTCAATTTGTTCTTGATTTTACAAGTTGATGTTGTTTTGGACTTGAATATTGTGATATGTTCAACCTAATCTTGTGATGGCTTCTTTGTGTGAATTCACTCATGTATGAAACCTTTTATTTGACTTGCATGATATGCTTGAGGTTCTGGTCCTCTTAATTTAGGGTTCATTATGTGATTTTCATTTCACTTTATGCCTCACCCTTCTTTGCTTGCTTGCATGAATGATAAGTGAATGTCTTTCTCAATTTTGATACATGTTTTTAATGTGTTGCTTAATGATTAATCTTGTATGACTTAAGTTTGATCTTGGCATGATGCCAATGTGTATGCTACTTCCCTTTGGGTTCAATACTTGATTTTCATCTCACTTGATCATCATGGTTTGAATTATGTGATGCATATCATCCCCTTTACTTTGTAACTTCTTTGGTGCATAATGTTGCATAATGTGAATCTCTTTTGCACATGTGAATTGTTGATGATGATTTGATGCGAGTTCTGGTTTTGTTTCCTTTTCATCTTGCCTCCTTCATTTCATCTTGATAAGAAGTTAATTGGTGTTTATTTGCACATCTCACACAAGTATGCTTGCATTCTTTCATGTTTAGCTTTGCATGTTTACTTGAGTTGTTTTGCGTTGATATTTTAAGCATGTTATTGATTTGAGTTGGACATTTATGATATGATGTGCTTGCTGACACTTATTGTATTTCATTCTCTCTTCTTCTTCTTCTCCTTTCTTTTCTTTCACTCTTTCTCATCCCATGAATCTCAAGACTTGTTCAAGTCTTGGATTCCTTCCCTTTAGAGCTACCTAGTCCAAATTAATTTTTGATTAAGCTTGGAGTAGGATTAGTATTAGGTTTTAGGTAGTCTTTCCTCCTAAGCCTCACTAACCATAGGACATCCATGCATGATAACTTTAGGACTCTTAGTTTCCCTTTAGAGTTTCCTTTGTGTCGTCTCTCTTCTCATCTCAAAACTTCTTCAAAACACGTAATAAAGGTTAACGTGTATTGCGCTTGGGCCTTATATGTGGGAAGTGGGGAACGAGGGGCTTCCTCTCATTCTTCTAGGATACCTAGTGTACGTCCTGTTGGGGACGATGCGCGAAGTATTCGTTCCTGTATTTAAGACTTTGGTTCAATGCAAGTTACAAATAATAGTAAAAAACACTTCTTGTTTAAAAAACTTCAAACAAACAATAACGTCTTTCCTTCGGGAATTCTTTTCTCATCTCACTCACTCCCAACGTACGAACGTGCTCCTACTCGTTCTCTTGCAAGATGGTAACGCCTAAGTCTCCATACAGCGAGCTGCAACACCTGAGCTAGAACGTAAGCCATTCCCTAAAAACACAATCCACCCCTAGCGAGGGGAACTACGTCGCTCTGATTCTCATGCTCCCGATGAGATACGTAGGCAGTGGGGTAGGGCCCATGCGAGCACTTCTTTTATTTTCCCTACATTTTCTCTCTTTCTTTTTCCCTTCCTTTTCCAGTTCTCTAGCTAGCGGTTCCTTTTCCTTTCCAGCAGCAGCGGAGTTCCAGTTAACGACACCCTTTGATCGAGACAAGCAAGTGTGGATCCCATCGGGTACAATGGACACGTGGGGGTGCTAATACCTTCCTCGCGCGTAACCGACTCCCGAACCCAGATCTCTTGGTCGCAAGACCATGATCTATCCTATCCTTCAGGTTTATGCAGTGTTTCCTTTCCCTCTCTTGGGATAAATACACATTGCTGGAGACTCTGTTTTTTGCGCCACTCTCGCGTTTGTACCGTTGGATGCGAATCTTTCGGGAGCGACACTATGCAGCAAAAATATCTAACCCAAGATATTCGCATCCAATGAGACAGCTTGCTCTCCACAATTCCAGCTAACACGCAAACCCTAACAACATCACAACCTGATGTTATTAATTCTGCAGATCTAATGTCACAACATCGCATGTGACATCAGACATCCAAACTTCAGCAATTAAACACTTAACACAACCCAGTGTTAAGACTCAATGTTGCAACATCAGCACTTTGACATCAACATTGAACATACTTTGTTTTACCAAAATTCCAGCCAATCCAAGAACTAACAAAAATAAATAATAGCAGAAGACACAAAGATTTATACTCATTCCTCCCTTAACTGAGAGTAGTCCAGTCCCCTTGTTTCACAAGAGATTTTCAGTATCATCAAAACATGATTACAATTGCTTATGCATTCTGCATAAGACTTTACACTTGCTCAGACCCAAGGTCCAAGACTTCTGCTCAAGCTTCTCACTCGAGACTTTTTTCTCATGTTCCACGAACCCAAGACTCCCTTGCTCAGGCTCTCAGCCCAAGACTTCTACACCAAGTCCCATGAAACGAGCCTTTCTTCTTGTACCTCCCAGGTCAAGACTTACTGCTCCAATTCCATGTACTAAGCATTCCTGCTCAAGCCTCTCAAGCTCAAGACTTTTGTTCTAGGTTCCATGAAACGAGCCTCCACTTGCACCTCCCTGGTCAAGACTTACTGCTCCAAAATTCATGAACCAAGCTATCCTGCTCATGCCACACTGGCTCAAGACTTTCATTCTCAATGAATCTACTTGATTAAGACTTTCACTTCTCAAGCACATAGCAAGAGACTTACGTGGCTCAACCATCTTGGCTTGAGACTTCCTTGATTGTATCCCAACCATACAAGACTTCTTCTCAATCAATCCACTTGATTAAGACTTTCATAGCTCAAGCACATAGCAAGAGACTTACGTGGCTTAAGCATCTTAGCTCGAGACTTCCTTGCTTATATCCTAATGACACAAGACTTTTATCTAAACTGCTGATCAAGCTCAGTAGAATAGAGAACAAGGTGTAGATGATACAATTATCAGAAGTACGGGAAATCACCATAACAAAGACCTAAAGCACTTAAGATTTCTAAGATATACATTGTGTAAGAAATCTTAAGGCTTTTACAATTGCAACCTACATCAGAAAAATCTGCATATACAATGAGTTGATAATTGATGATCTTGTTACTCCTTCTTCTGGTTGATCCTTGTTAAAGATTCAGTTTGAACCTTCAGCCATATTTACAGCCTTTTCAGGAACTATCTGATGAGAAGGTAACTTGATCAAGAGTCTTTGTTATTATTCCATAGTACAAGAGCCGTTGAAGATAGATACACCAGAAGATCTTATTCAAATGTGAAACATGTTTAACCTTTGAGTCTTCAAGAGATTATGTACTATTAGAGTTGTTGAGAGTAGATATCCATAAAGCTTCTCAATTTTTCTTGAGCCTTGCAATCTGTAGACTCTAGCTGATAAACTGATTTGACAATACAACTTGCTTTCTGTAGTACGGACAGCTTCAGCTTTATCACCATCTTAGAATGATACTAGAAGCTAATTTGCATTCAGTAAGTGTAGAGGCAATTATGTTTCTTCTTCTGATGTTGAGGCCTTCAGCTTCAGAGTCTTTTCCAAGCATCACTTAGTAAGTGCTCTTCAGATTCTGTTACCAAAAGCTAGCAATGCAGCAACTCTCAAAGTGTGCTTAATGTAGAACAAATTTTGACAATAATATTTACAAGTATAAGAACCTGAATACATGTGACACACATGAAATAAACCGTTTCTCTTTCAATAATTTGTTATCATCAAAACCCAAGGAAAATATGACATGAACAAATCTTGTTCAAACAATCTCCCACTTTTTGATGATGACAAACACAAGTATTTAAAAGACAATGTTGGGCAGTTATAACTTTATTTGCAACATCAGGGTATTAGGTTTGTAAGCTCCAAGAAAAATTAATTCAGTTTTCTTAGTAACATCAGAGTCTAAGGTTTGTAAGCTCCCCCTGAGTCAAACAGTTCCAAGGTTGAGGTTTGTAAGTTCCATATTTAAGAAAACCAAAAATATTATTTTAACTTCCTTTGGAAACATCAGAATACGAGGTTTGTAAGCTCCTCCTAAGTCTGATAGGCTAAGGCTAAGGTTTGTAAGCCCCTCCTTAGTTCTATGTACAAGAAAGTTAAAATGTGTCACCCGGGAAAGATAACCATAAAAACAGAAATATAAATAACAAAATTATAAATGACCAATATGTATAACTGAATAGGTACTCAATGGGTTCCGTTTCTAATTAAATACTTACCATTATTTCTCCCCATTTTGTCACATAAAAAAGAAAATAAAAAGAGAAGAAGAAAAGAATTATAGTCATAAACGCATCACATATCATCATTACAGGATTATTTTCCAAGGATTTGAAAAATGATCAAGTAACATGGGGTCATTAAGGATTGTATAATGTATGCTGAATACTTATTGGTTATAACAATTTCAAGAATCAAGCAAAGGATTTTATTTAAATATTTAGATTACCAGAAACTATTATAAAAGCAACCAAAATCTAGTTCATTTTCATCAACATTCACCACAGTTATGGAGTCCTCAGTTGAGAGTCATAAGGCTTCTGTCGTGACAGAAATCTCTGAGTGCTCTACAAGACAGAGTATCCAGAACCCTCAGAAGCCAGAAGCTTCAGAAAGCTTCAGCAACTGGTCATATGCCTTCTTCACTGAATGCTTCAGATGAAATCTCATCACCAGTACCCCAGAGACCTATAGAAGCAGGTCTATCAGTAACAATTTTGAAGATACGAAAGATACCCATAAAAAAGACAAAGAAGAAGAGGCTCAAAGAGATGTTTCACTGCTTTGTCCCAGAAGCAGAGGAGGGGAACATTGGTGCAGATGAGCCAAATTATGATTATGTCAATAACTTCTGTTATAAGGCACTGAATAACATAGATAGAGCTTAGTTTGAGATCAAACCTGTTTCTTATGTTTTTATGTAATCCTTTTGAGCTTGATTAATGAAAAGAAGTTATTTTGACTAATAAATATTAAGTAATCATTCAAACACCCAATCTACCTAATAGATAATTTGATAAACATTAATGAAGTAAAACTGACACCAGAAACAACAATTAAACTATTCAAGTATAAAATTCATAGCTATTAAAGAATGTTTAATAGGTTAGACTGTTAGATAACATTTCCAAGATATATTATTTAAGATATTGATAAGAGTTAATCAATATTAAAACAACATACACTTGAAACAATGTATGCAACATGTCTATATAAGAACTCATAGCATGCTTACTTTCATAATCACTTAATCCTCAAAACACCAAGATGTACAAACAGAAGCAAATTTGGGTTCCAAAGAGAGATTTCAGAAAAACAGCTATACTAAATGGAGCAACTCAGGCAAGTGAAAGCAAAGCGGCAACTGAAGGGTCTACTAGCAAGCAGATGACTTCAGAAGCTCTCACCTCTTCAGCATCCTTTGTGAAGACACACAGAAGAAGAAGATCTTCTGGATCCAGACGCAGAAATCAACTGAGAAAGGAGGCTTTGGAATTTTTCAAGGAAGAATGGCAAGATTACTTAGATAATCTGGACATGTCAGATGATCCTAGGGAATACCTTAGGGCCAATCTAAAAGTCTATAATGTCTAAATAATTTGTAATCCCTTCCTTCTTATTAATGATAAAAGTTGCAAACATTAAGTTCTTACTCCCATTACTTTTGATTCTTTTGAACAACCATAAATAAATATAATCAACAATTAACTGAAGAACAACATGAACCAACTTTGAATTAATAATAAGGTAACTTAATACAAAGTTTATAACAATTACAAGGCATAACTATGCAAAAATCTAACATCAGAATGTTTCATAGATAGCTTCAAACTTGTCTCTCCAGATTTTAAAAAAATTAGCCTCTAAACTTGTGATAACTCCCTGCTGAACAAGTAATTCTGAAAGAACTTGTTCAAAAGGAATGAAGAAAATATTTCCCTTGTGAAAGGAAGAAATAGTCTTCTTCAAATAGTCAAACTTAACTTGAGAAAGATCAATCTGCAAGTCTGAATTGAGAAGTAGAAACAGATATTTTCCAATAGGGGTCTACAAGGTCTAAATCCTTATCCTTAGGAAGTAAGTTTGAATTTAGAATCTGATTCCAAATAACAACATCAGGACAAATATTTGAGATCACTGATGTATTAGATGGATCTACAAATATACGCCAAGTAGGAAGATAGTGTTCCCAAAAAAGAGTTCCTGGGATTTCTTCAATTTCCTCACAATTGATCACATTAGCAATCGCTTTAGAGGTTACTGTTATAGAAACATCAGTTACTTTAGAAAGAATAACACACTCAGAATTCAGCTCAACAATGAAAGCATTAATCCAAAGCTCTTTGATAAGATCTGGATAAGTGGAACCACAGAGCATCTCAGAGTATCCATTTCATCCTTGTTCACACACAGTCTTCTAGAAGTTAAAGCCTAACTTAAGAAACTTATCAAAATCCATAAACTTTTCATTGATGACTACCAATTGATTCAAAGAAGAATTGACTAGGAAACTCATCTCAAGTTTGGCTTGATCAGCACACAACCACAGAGAAAATAAAATGAAAAAGAACCGAACAAGATTCCTAAAAGAATAAGAATCTTGTCAGAAGAAGGACAAAATGATGTTTCACAAGACAGGGGATAATGACAATAAGTATTCAAAAGAAAACATCATTACCCAAAGGTTCTTATCCAGCATATTTCTTGAATACACTAGATGAATTTTACCTTTATGAAAATTTAAGTATTATAAAAGTCTTTGAAAAACCTTTTACTTAAACTACTTTATCAGAAGTAAAGAATACTCTTCTGAATCTCAGAATCAGACAACTTTCAAAAGCTATCATCCATCAGATTCTAGTAGAACTAGACTGAGAAAGAGAGATATCTTTTGTCAGTCATAAGTCTCTAAGATTCTATTCAGAGCCAAAACTTCCTCTTGAAATAAGAGTCATGAGTGATTGATGAATATTGAATTATTTCCTTTGACAACTAACAAACAACAGTAACATCACAAAAAGTGAGGAAATTGTTTCCATAAATATGATCATCATTTAGCTTAATGAAATATTCAATATAGGTAAATACAACAGAGTTTCTTCTTAAAGATTTCTGAAGATCCTTTCAAAGGAGCTTCTCTAGAAATCTAACCGAAAATTTGTATTAACATCTACATAAATATCTCATTGAATCAAAAGATAAGACAGAAAAGAACAAGCATACCTTTTTTTTGTTATTTTCTTGGTCAGACACGTATCAGTATTCAGACTTAACCATCGAGTCTGAACACCGCTTTGAGCGGATTCTGATTCAATGAGTGTTGAACCAATGACTCCAGTACTCTCACCAAACTCAGTACCTCAAGCACTTGAGTTTAGGTTGTGGGCTCTTCTTCCATCAAATGTTGTAAACAATCTTTGATAAATGTAATGGAAGATGCCTTTGCTCCTTTCTTTGATATCTGCAACAAATACATTTAAATCATGACACTCATATTTCTATGAGACCATACATAAATGTTCAGACAGACTTTCCTTCTCCTTATGCTGCATTCTGACAGTAGTATCATGATTCATTCCAGAGTGTCAGACTAGAATAAACCATAATATGAACAAGATCTTGTTCTCAGTAGAATCATTAATTTCATTGTCCTGACTCAAGACTTTGAGATCTTCAATAAGCAAAGAATCAGATGATGTTAGATATCAGAGAATGGCATAAAACAAATTAAAGCAGCATCATCTAATTACCTGCATAACACAAAGAAAAATTGAAGGTTTCTCATAGACTTTTCCTTTCAAACAAATTCTACGGTGACCATTAATCAAGGAGCAATGAAGTCTCTTTAGATATCACCTTAAAGAGAATACTTCTTATTATCAAATATTGAAGCAATATAGATTGGGCATAATATCTTTCTCTTCAATAGTTGATTTTTATTTCAGGACTCAGATGCTTCTTCAAAAGCAGTAATGCTTGGCAGAGCCAAATTACTCTTTTATCTAAATCCTGCACTAATGTCATCTTCAAAAGAATATGCAGTGAAGATTAACTGACATTAGGTTCTGGTAGTGTTTCTCCTTGCTTTCAGATCTAGGAAATAAGTTGAAATACAAGTATTTCAGAAGCTTCTAAAGTTACTCTTCTATCAACATATATTACAACCTATCCATCTAGTTAAGAAGTACTTTTGATAAGAAATATAAGTTCCTTATCATCAGACACTTCAAAGAACCAAGCTTTAGGAAAGGTGATCTGTTAGATAGCTTTTCATCGTCTAATTTCATTTATTTTCTTCCAAGATTTTCAAGATAAACCAACATACCACAATAATTTCAAGTTGTATAACTTCTTGAATAACAGTGACCTCATGTTTGAATCTAAACATTACTTCTCAGAATTTTCTTGAAGGATCAGATGAAGTGTAACTAGACAAGCTTCAAAAACTGACTCCCACAAATCTGAGCACAATGGTTCAAAGATAGTCCGAGCATCAGACATATCAATGATGTTGACATACTTAGAAGCGGGATAGAGCACCTACCAGAATATAACTACCTCTGAAGATATTCAATAAGCTTCTTCTGAGCTGGTGATAGAGACTTTCAAATAGATTATCTCTACACCATTAACTTCTATAGTAATACCTTTTAAAAGGATATTCTATAGACCTTTATAACCCCTTTTATCAAGACCAATGAGTTAAAAATATGTTTTACTTTTCCATCATTTAAATTAAGTGGAATCACCTATTAATATGGTAGGAAAAGCAGTATAATATTTTTACGTGGCACTTGATTCCTTCTTGAAGGAAAGTCTTTGACATATATACATTTCTTATTGGATCATTATCTCCGCCACTGTTAAGTGTTATGCACATACCAGACTCTGATACCAATTGAAGGTGAGAAAACTACACAAGAAGAGGGGGTGAATTGTGTTTTGCATTTTCTTAGTTTGCATCTGATTAGAGTTCAGAATCTAAGCTGGTTTTTAGATTCTAGTTAATTCTTAGCAGCGGAATGTTAACACAAGCAAATAAATAATAGCATAAGACACAAGGATTTATACTGGTTCCACCCCTAACTGAGACTAGTTCAATCCCCTTGCTTCACAAGAGATTTTCACTATAATTAAAACATTATTATAATCGTTTATGCATTCTGCATAAGACTTTACACTTGCTCAGACCCAAGGACCAAAACTTTTGCTCAAGCTCCTCACTCGAGACTTCTTGCTCAAGTTCCACGAACCCAAGACTTCCTTGCTCAGGTTCTCAGCCCAAGACTTCTGCTCCAAGTCCCATGAAACGAGCCTCTCTGCTTGCACCTCCCAAGTCAAGACTTACTTCTCCAATTCCATGTACTGAGCATTCCTGCTCAAACCTCTCAGGCTCAAGACTTCTTCTCCAAGTTCCATGAAACGAGCCTCCACTTGTACATCCCTAGTCAAGACTTACTGCTCAAAAACTCATGAACCGATCTATTATGCTCAAGCCACATTGGTTCAAGACTTTCCTGCTCAATGAATCTACTTGATTAAGACTTTTACAGCTCAAGCACATAGCAAGAGACTTACGTGGCTCAATCATCTTGGCTCGAGACTTCCTTGCTTGCATCCCAATGATACAAGACTTTTTCTCAATCAATCCAGTTGATTAAGACTTCCACAGCTCAAGCACATAGAAAAAGACTTACGTGGCTTGACTCGAGACTTTCTTGATTGTATCCCAATGACATAAGACTTTTATCTAAACTGTTGAATAAGCTCAACAGAATAGAGAACTAGGTGTACATGATACAAGTATCAGAGGTACGAGAAATCACCACAACAAAGACCTAAAACACTTAAGATTTATAAGATATACATTGTGTAAGAAATCTTAAGGCTTTTACAATTACAACCTACATCAGAAAAATCTGCATATATAATGAGTTGATAATTATTAATCTTGTCACTCCTTCTTCTGGTTAATCCTTGTTAAAGATTTATTTTTAACCTTCAGCATTATTTATAGCCTTTTCAGAAACTAGCCATTGAGGAGGTAACTTGATCAGGAGTATTTGTTGTACTCCATAGTACAAGAGCCATTGAAGATAGATACATCAGAAGATTTTAATCTAATGTGTAAAATGTTTAACCTTTGAGTCTTTAATAGATTCTGTACTATTAGAGTCGTTGAGAGTAGATATCCATAAAGCATCTCAGCTTTTCTTGAGCCTTGCAATCTGTAGACTCTAGCTGATAAACTAATTTGACAATACAACTTGCTTTCTGCAGTACGGACAACTTCAACTTTATCACCAACTCTGAATGGTACCAGAAGCCAATTCGCATTCACTAAGTGTAGAGGCAATTATGTTTCTTCTTCTGATGCTGAGGACTTCAGCTTCAGAGTCTTTGCTACACATTGTCGCAGTGAGAATCAGATATCAAGCTATTGAATTAACTTCAATCATAAATCATAATTCACCACCGATCTTTAATTTATCCAAGGGAAAGGAAAAAGAACGAATAACCCATAAATATGCAATACAATGCAAAGCAAAAGAGAATCTAAGGTTTGAGGTTGGTTATACCTAAGGAAGGTGTTGTCATCCTAAGTATCTGTAGTACTCTTCGGGAACCTCTTGTTTTATTGTGTTATTTGTTATTTTTCTGCTAAGGGTGAAAAAAAGGGAAAGGATGACCTAAGTATGTTCGCCAAGACATCGCATCTCGTGCCTACGTATCCTGACGGGAATGGAATCAGAGCATTTGTAGTTCCCCTCACTACGGGGTAAAAGGGTGTAAAAAATGAAAGGTTGCTCGCCAAGGATTGACCTTGTGCCTACGTATTCTCAAGAGAAACTTGAGAAATCAGAGCATCCGTAGTTCGGACAACTACGGGTAAAAGCAATGTTTGTTGGTTGGTTTCAGGAGAAGCGACAAGTTGTCATCTTAAGGAGAATACTCGACTGAACCACCACAAACATGTGGAAGATGGATATTTGCTCCACATTAAGAAAAGGGCTCTGACTCGGATATCGGATCGACGAGTATGCCACATACCTCTCTCAAGCGGAAAAGAATCTACATCTTTCTCAACTATGCCATAGGGTAGGAGAATTATATCTCAACTAGGGATGACTCATGTCTAATCTCTCACGGGAGAAAAAGGGAGACTAACTGTAAGTTGTCTAAAGTTGAACATCCTAAGGGAAACTAACCTAAGGGAAACTACCTAAGAGGTATCTGTCTAAAGTCAAGAATCTAAGTATGTACATCCTAAGGTAATCAACCTAAAGGGAAACAGGGATCATGCACAAAGGTAAAATGCAAATAAAGATGACTGTATAGTCAACCAAAAGTCATTCCCTTGGACTCAAACAGGTAATCAGAAAGATTCAAAAGGCCACAAATGGATATCAGACAGAATAACCATCATGACAATGATATACAATGAGCAAACAACAAAGTTAAGAGCATGGACAAAAGACAGTGTATGTACACAACAAAGATCAAGGTAAGTAATCAAATCACAATGAAAAGGTATCATGAATAAATATAGGAAAATCTGGTCCAAAACAAAGAAGCAAATAATTACCAAAAATAAAATTAGGCCACAAGAGAATATGCAAGATCAGAATCATGAAGATAAACTCAAGAATGTACATTAGGAATTAACTTAAAAAAACGAGGATTGTCAGGATTAATTTAAGAATTAAATAAATAAAACCTAATTAAATCAACTTTAATTAAACCAAAATCTAATTAAAAGCTAATAAAAAAATCTAATTAAAAACTAAATAAAATAAAATTTAATTAAAACTAAGTAAATTAAAATTGAATTAAAAACTAAATGAACTAACTTTTAGTTAAAACTAAATAAATTAAATTTAATTAGAAAACTAATTAAATTAAAATCTAATAGAACTAACTAAACTAAATTCTAATTAAAAATCATTTAAACTAAATTCTAATTAAATTAAAAATCTGATTAAACTAATTAACTAAATTCTGATTAAAAACTAATTTAACTAAATTCAATTAAAAACTAAAATTCTAAATTCAATTAAGGTTATAAAATCTAGCTAAATCAAAAACAAAAGGGGGGTGCAGAATAAGTTATATGGGTGCGCATCGTGTATAGGGAGTTAAAAAAAAGAATTGGGCTAAGGCCCCAAGCAACACAAAAGGGCATCTGACCTCAAAGGAAATGGAAAGGTTCCCGAAGAACTAAACTCACGTGTTCATCAATATTTTCCCACTTTTCCCTTTTTCAATTGCTTTTTCTTTGCTTTTTTCTCGAATCGCAATTTTTTTCTTTCTCAGATCTTTCTCCTTCCACTCTCTCTTAGACGTTTCCATCTCTGTCCATCTCTCTCTTTCATGGTTGCCCTTTCGTTTCCTCGTCGGCGCGGATCCTTCTCAAACGAATAGATGGTGATGATGGCGGTGCGAGAATTGTAACACCCTTCTACCCAACAGACATTCACGAATAATATAACAACAATTATTAGAGTATAATCCCATAAGAGCGTCACATTTCGACATAACATCATAAATAGTGTTATCCTACTCTGTAACACAGGTTAAAACATCAAAATTTAATTCAAATAATTCGCAGTGGAAAACTTCACAAATCTTCAAAACAATCCAAGGGTTTTAAAATCAAAACTCAAAACATCATAACATCACCAAATAAAAGAACACTTTGGTTCGAATCAAATGTCCCGACCCGATGTTACATATCAGAGCAAGACCCTCTACATCGACCAAAATAACTAAAAGTACTTCAAGTAAACTCTTCACGCACCAGAAGCTAATCCTAATCACCTGCACGTTACCCACGTGGAGGTAACATTCAAACAGGCAGGGTGAGTAATCATAAACCAGTATACAAGATATAAGATAAGAAATAGTATTATAGCATTCATCAGAACAAACCAACAATCGTCATTAATACATCATCATCATCATCATCATCGTACACCATTTACAGTCATGTCATCAATCACAACATCATGCGCAAACACACAATGCCACATAAATATGAAATGCACACACAGACTCATGCATTTGGTACCAACTCGTCATAATTGATGGACACTGGGCCATGACCCTCCAAAGATCCCCACCAATAGGATTGATTCTACATAAGAACCGGAGCAACGTCATACACTCCAATCCACACAATGGGATTGAAGCCACCACTGGACTGAAGTCCTAAAAACCATCACTGGACCAAAGTCCTAGGATGCTATGAATCGTCATCCTCATAAAATCGTCACATTGCATCATCATTCATAAAATTAAACATCATATTATCTCATCATTGTCATGCATCAAAAGTTATCAAGGTCACGCATCATCATATACATCAAAACATCATCATAATACATCTCAGTTCATCACAATTTACTCATCAAAACACAACACATCAATTACCAAGGCCTACGAACAACAAGGCACAAGGCATCACAAAGCAAAGGAAAGAAAAATAAAATAAAATAAATCACTGCTCTTGCTCGCCTGGTGAAGTTGTACGCTCGCCTGGGTTTCGCCCGGTGAAGCAGGGGCGAAGCACTCCCCTCTCCCTTCGCTTCTCTTTCGCCTGGCGAAGCCACTGGCTCGCTTGGGTGTTCACCCGGCGAAGCTGGGGCAAAACATCTCCCCCATATAAAATCCAGAAACCCTCTTTTTTCCACCTTCCCTTCGCCTCTCTTTCGGCTGGCGAGCAGGGAATTTCGCCTGGCGAAAGTGTGCGAACCTGCAACTTTCAGTTGCGTTTGTGCACTAACTCAGACCCTAAGGGGTCTGCGATTACAGCACCAAATCATCTAGTTTTTGTCATAATTCGTCATAGAACAACACATCAACCCCAATACATCATCATAGGTTTATTCCTAACATCAATTACGTCCCTAAAACCCCCGAATTTCGGCACTATCTCTAATTCCTCTTTGTCCAACTTACCCCTTGGACCCCTAATACTCTTTTCCATCATTGTCCTCACTTAACCATCCAAATTTACCACCTTGCCCTTAATGCTTCGTTTTAATTATTTATATTAATAATAATAATAGTAATATATATCACATAATCATATTATTATTACCAAAATAATATTAACACACTACATACTTCTAAATACCCTCAACACCCCCCCTTAACCTCATAATACTACACAACATAAATCATCAGACACCAAAATAATTCACCAAAATTTACCAAAAATACGAATATTTATATTAAATCAATTAAATAAATATTCTACTCATTTTGGGGTGTTACAAGAATGATGAACGATAAAGGTTTGGAGGCGGAAACGAGAAGGACTGCATTGCAAACCAGGCATAGTTGTTGTCGTGATTGTTGAGCTGCTGAGTTGTGGATGTCGGCGAGGTGGTCTGGTGAGGAACAGAGGTCATGTAAGGTTCAGACTCGGTTGTTTACATGGTGTCAGAAATGGTGTGAGGAGTTTGAAAGAAAAGACGAGTGTCTAAGTTTCATGGAGTTTGTAACACCCTAAACCCCAAAAACAATTAATAATAGAAAATCAGAGTAAAATATAACATACAACGTGTAGGATGCTACATTCAACGAACAGTTGCTCATGCATACAATATGTAACACATAGATACTGCATATTTCAACCGTACTTAATTAATCTCTTCATATAGCAGCGGAATTCAACTAAAACATAACATGTGTAGTACCATATAATCATCATCAAGCAAATAACGTGGTAACAATTAATAAAACAAATAATGACAAGGGTTCCAAAACCCTAGTGTTACACATCAGAGCAGACGCCGACACAACGAAATAAAATAGAAGACTCCATCTTTACTAACTTCAACTTCGCACTAATCCTGCTTATCTGCACGTTACCCACATGTAGGTAACATTCAAACAGAAGGGGTGAGATCCTCAAATCAACAAAATAAATGCATAATATAAATATAAAAGCATTTAAACAATTACACGATTCATCCTATCATTACCACATCAACGACATCACACTCTTCCACATAATCAGACAACCGTACAATTCACCATACAACATAATATAATGCAATGCAATGAGACCCACGTCTCGACTCAATGCATGTGGTACCAATTGATCCATTTTTCATGATCATAATTCCCGTCGGAATATCAGTCGCTCACACCCCACATGGGCACACGACATCCGTGATCGCTCACACCCCACATGAGCACATGATCACCTCAACAACAACAACAACAACACAATTCTATTTCAAATAATCCCGATAAGACGCTCACATCCCACATGGGCACATGACTTATCGCACAACTTATGCAACATGGCATGCATACAAGGACAACATACAAAGACAAATAAATGCATATGACTATCAATGCATCAATACGTCACACTATAATTATCCAACACGCATCATATACCTGCCAACACATACAACAACAGTAATCCACAACCACAACACGCATGCACACAACCAAATTCATCATTCTAACGCACAACACCTAACACATACACGAAAACCCAATTAGCACGTCAAATGGTTGGAATTATGGTACATAAATTAATTTTAACAAAAAGTATGTGAAACCAGCTTCCCAACAATTCGAACGGCGGCTAAAACGGACATAGAGATTAAAAGTTATGAATTTTTGAAGTTTGATAAAATTATGTCCTTAACAGTAGCAGACATCACTGTCATGCTCGCTGCAAGTTCGCTCAGCGAACTCTCGTTTGCTAGAAGTTCGCCTAGGGAACTTGCCCACGAGCAACTATTCCCATACAAAAACCAGAGACTCACTCTTTCTCCTCTCCGTTCGCTACACATTTGCCCAGCGAACTGGAGTTCGCCAAGAGTTTGTCTAGCGAACCTGGGGCGAACTTCCCCACCACACATCCCAGAATTCCTCTTCCTTCTCTTCATTCGCTACCTTATTCGCTTAGCGAATCTGGGGCGAACATTCGCTCAACAAACTTTTGTTCGCATTGCGAACTACGGGATTCTGCAAGTTCTGCAGTTGCGATTTCAGCACCATTCCACCCCAACCCTTCTCTGATTTTACTCCCAAACAGCCCAAAAACGCACATATAATCCTATATTATCATACATACAATTAGGAATGCATAGGCCACAATTTAACCGATCAATTTATGCATTTTTCCTCTTATCAAAACCTCCGACATGCAAAATCCCCAATCCCAAATCAATACAAACAACACGTAGGGATGATCCTAAAGGTTTATCTACCCTCATACAAACATTATACAACCCTTAAGAGATTAAAGAACCCCACCCTTACCTTAGAGTTCTTAGACAAAACCCTCGGCCTCAACGATGGCTTTTCTCTTCCCTTCTACCCTAGCTCTCCTCTTTCTCCTTTTTCCCAAAAACACGTACTGAATGGCTTCTCTCCTCTAATTCCCCCCTTCCTATTTTCTTTTCTAATATCCTTTTATTATTAATATTATTATTATTATTTCAATATTATTATTATTATTATTATTTTACTAATTAAATAATAATAACAATATCATTTAATAATTTAAAATAATAATATTAATCAAATAACTATTCTCACCACACCACCAATATCTACCTATTTGGTCACACACTCCCGACATTTTATTCCCTTTAATTCTAAGGTCACTACCCTATACTAAGGACAACCCCAAACACAACTACACACACAAATGCACCACAACATATAATTCCAATTACGAAAAATAATAAAATAAATTGGGGTGTTACAGAGTTCACGGTGATTTTCACACGTGAAGAAGGGGCTGCGTTTTCGCAGTTGTCGGTATAAGATGGCAGTGGTGAACGTTACTCATGGTTTCGATTCTGCTCAGAAGAGGACGCGGAAGAGAGTGAGGGTGTGTAGGTTTGTGGTCTGTTCGTAGTGAGACGAAGCCAATGGTAAGCATAGCAGCAGGGTGGATAGTTGAACAATGAAGTTAATGGGGGAAGCAAGGTTGTTGAAATCTCATGGTCACTTGCCGGAAATAGGTTACGAACAGAGGGGTTATTTTATTTGTTTGTTATGAAGGTGATAGAAGTTGCAGGTGGGTATGTGTGCTTTTGCGGATCTGTTACGAGCACGACTCTGTTGTTGTTTTCTTCATGGTAAGGATAGTTGTTTTGGGAGTTTTAAAATAAAGGAGATGATGGTGGTATGATGTGGATGAATGCTGAAATGTGGAAATGGATAAAGTTGTTGTTGTTGATGTACAGAGGAGGTGAGTTTGTAAGTTTGTGAGCAGAGGTTATGAGAACAGGTTATGAAAAAAAAAAGAAATAGCAGGTTTTGGTTACTATGTGTTGTGAAAGATGATATTCGGTGGATGGTTAATGTAATGGTTTTTGTGAAGAATTTTTCATGAGTAAAATATGGTGGTAAGGTATTATGAGAAGTATAATGGAAGGTAATGTTGTGTGTTTTTTAGTTTCTACATGAAAGTGGTGTGTGGCTGGAAAGATGATGGCCGCATGGGTGAGGTTTGTAGTGCATGGTAGAAAAAAAATAGCAGCGTCCTAAGTGTGAAGAGAGTGGGGTCTTAAAAGTGAATCAAGAAGTTGAGAGTGAAAAGAAAAAAAATAGTCCCTCCCACGTCCCTCTTGTGTCAAAAAAATGAAAAGAAAAGTTTTTCTATCTTTTACTGCCAAAGAGACGTTAGAGATTTTTATTATGGGCAAGGACTCATTTTTCTTCCCCCTATCCACGCTTCCGAGAGAGAGAGAGAGAGAGAGAGAGAGAGAGAGCAGTGGGGACCGGGTATGCAGGTTGTGGTACTGGTAGGTAGTGGCAGTATGTATCACCAAGATGAAATAAAAACAAAAGTGCTTTATGAAACTTCCTCACTAAGTGTTGTTAAAAATAGAATAAAATAAAAATATTATTTTAAAATAAAATAAAAAAGATAAAATGAATAAAATTACTACCCTAAAAAAAGTAAATAAATAAATAAATACACTATAAAAATGAAAACTAAAATCAATACAGATTAATAAAAAAACAACAATTACTAATTAAAATTAACATAAAGTCAGTTAAAAGCGAGATATCGAACTGGTATCAAAGTGCTCAGAAAAATAAAACGAATACGTCAAAATGATCAGCGTAAAATATACTTATCGGAAAAATACAGCGTTTGGTCAAATTTCAAAAATAAATTTTACCCGCTAAAACATCTTAAACTGTCCAGAAATGCGACCAAAAAGTGATTGAAAAATTTAAATGAGCATGTCAGATTAAAGTACACGAAACATAGATTAATATGACCGACGTCTGCAGGCTCGATTTTAAAATTCTCCGTCCACTGATTTTTCGCACTGTTGACTTTTATTTGACCGATTCGGCTGTAAATTCCAACAAATTTATTTTGGCTGATAAATTGGGTGTTATGCAAGATGAAATGTGTGATATGTCATGCAGACAATGCAAAGCGAAAAATGCAGAATCTTAGTGTCAAGAATTAGGGTGTGACAGATGCCCCTATTTAAGTTTCTTCTATCCGGAGATATGGAGATTGAAATCTTTGTCTCGACGAGATAGGAGAGACTTAAATACAACATGCACAATTTTTGGCCCTAAGATGCCACAAGATGCACATGATATGATATGAAATGCAAGACAAAGATCCTGTGGAGAAATGATGCCACAAGAGAAAAGTATACGGAAAACACCGAAACACAACTAAAGAATGAAAGACCCGACGAGGAGCAACTTAGCAAAGCATAACTCCACGGGAAAAAGATCCAACTCCACTGAGGACGAGACTCAACTCCACTGGGGAAGAGACTCAACTCCACTGGGGAAGAGACTACCACCTGACAATCACAAGGTATCTTAAGCACAGGGTGATGAACTTGTGATGAAATCTTTTAACCAATCCCACTCGGTGAACCTACTGTCGAGACCAACTGTGGGGATTTCAAGAGATATCAACTGGAGGAGTCTACTGCCGAGACTTAGACCTCATTTGAGAATACCCTCTGCCAAGGTTTTTATTGAAGGAGATGTCAACTATTAAAATCACTAGGGAATCTGCTGCCGAGATTAACCAGGGAATCTGAAAAGAGGACAACTATTTGTTGAAGTTAAAGATGTATCAAAGTTAACCAGAAAATCTACTGCCGAGATACTGGAAAGAAAGAAACATCTTCTATTAAATTCTGCTGGAAATCAACTGCCGAGAATAACCATAGAATTTACAAATGAAAACACCTTCTGCCGAGGCCTACAGGAAATCTTCTGCCGAGACTTGCCAGGAAATGAAAGGAAAATACCTACTGCCGAGGTCTACTGGAAATCTTCTGCCGAGACTTGCCAGGAAAGAAAATAAAATACCTTCTGCCGAGGCTTGATGAAAGTTTTATTTTAAACTTGTCGGAGAATCTACTGCCGAGATTAACCAAAGAATCTGAAATAGAGCAAACTTCAAAATAATCAAATGATCTATTTAAAAAGATGATAAACCTCCCCCCGTCTCGTGTCGCAAGCCATAGACTAGTCCCAGTTTCTTATTCAATCAAAGTTTTCCTTGAGAAAGGTAAAATAAACCTCCCCTCGTACCGGGTCTTGGACCGCGGACTAGTCTCAGTTTCTTCCTGGAATGGTGAATATTTATGGGAGAGTATCTTTCACAGGGAATTGGAACTTCACTGGAGATCTACGACTTCACCAGGAATCCATAAATTTCTGGAGATTTGGAAGTTTCACCAGGGATCTTCAAAGGAGATGCTAACCGGTTAACTTGTAAACATGTCTTCTCAAATAAAGAGAAAGATTAACTGAAACTTCACCAGACTTCTCGGAGAGATGCCATTTGATGGAAGCCAATTGAGTAGTGGACTCACGGGGAGAACATCACAGGGGAGCAATATTGCTGTATTTTGGGGTTGCAGAAGCAAACAAAATCCTTGTAACAAGAATTCTCAAATAAAGAGAAATACTTGTAAAGTATTCAACAAACTTCTCTGACAGATTTTCGGAGAGATGCTATTTGATGAAGAACAGTTGATAATTTTGATAGCTGGATGGGGGATAGACAAACTGTCTTGAAAAGAGACTGCCATTTGCCACCCAAAATAGAAAACCTGAGACTGAAACAAACTGCTCAAATAAAGAGCTGCCATTTGTTGTCTGGGCATAAATTGCTGAAGAAAGGATTTTGCTTCAAGGGTGATCTTCAAGTAGATTCTTCTTGGGGAGGCAAAGTGCAAAATAAATGCACGCTCGATCTAGGTTCAACAGCCTAGAGAGACTCAAAATTGTGATTGTCCGGGACCAAAGTTCAATTCAGGAAATAACTGAAGAGAAACGGTCAAGCAAGACTCTATCCAATGAGGAATGAACTCCACTGGAGATTTATCTTATCCAAAAATGGAAAAGAAAACTAAAGCAACCATCTTCCACGAGGATCGAACTCAGTGGGGAAACCGGAAAGGATGTGCTTTTTCTGCTTAGGGCTGACGACTCTACTTAGAGGGGGAAGACACACCCAGTCACTTGGGGATAAATGCAACCAAAGTGAATAAATCAAGCAAACAAACATACAAAATGTGCATGCCATGAATATCTGAATGAATGTATGTCATGTTATGCTTATGCTGACAAAACAAACAAAGAGAAGTAAACTGGATATGAAATAAACATCTCGACATGGATACTCGCCCAATCTTCGCAAGATAGAAGCATCACTGGGGACGAATGGGAAGCCACATATGGAATCACAGTCCTGCATCAAGGCTTCAAACTTATCTGGGGAAGAGAGTACTCCACTTGGGGATAAACATCATGACCTCACTGAGGGGATTGTCAAGATGAATCATTCTACTCTGTTAGGGATGAGAAAGATCCATTGGGGAAGGATCAAACTCATGATTGGAGAGACTTCATAGGGAATCAATATCCACGACGAACTGAAGTAGTCTGAAAGAGAGTTGGAGATACCATAGATGAGGCCTCACTGGGGATAAAATAAATATCCACTTCTTTGGGGAAGCTTGGATCAACATAGCAGCAACAAATGTCAGAGTTGAGACTTCATGAGGATGAAATAAACATCCACTTCGCTGGGGAAGATTGAAGTTATAAGAAATTCACCGAGGAGTGAAATAACATTCATTTCACTAGGGAAGGTTGAAGACAAGGAAATTCACTGGGGGAATTCTTAGGCCGCCAACTGGAGAAATCTTGCATCAATCATGCCATAACTGCTTGAAGTAGAGATTCACTGAGGCATTGTCATGGCCACTTACTGGGGACATGGGTGAAGAATGATGTGAGAATAAATATGTTTTGTATTGAAGAACTGCGTGGTAGTCGCCATTTTGAACAACAGTTGTTGTGAATGGATAAAATAATCTTTAATTCTCAAATACCCCAGATCACATGGTTTATGAGAAGAAATAATTCCAAAAGGATTTTACAGAAAACTAGGCATCCAAGATGCTTCAACGTCTTTAAACTCTTGGAGAGATTTATCGAATATCGACGTAACTGCCCCAGATTAACTGTATTATGCATACCTGGGTCTTCAAACTTGCCCGTTAAGGATGGTCAGACTGTAGAAGCAACAACTGGGAAACAACTTGCCCCTGTTTAGCATAGTCTTCAGGCAACATGACCCTGGATAGGATCATCATTTTGAGATAATTTGTTATTTACTCATCAGAGTTTCAAGCCTCAAAAGATTGAGCTCATCGTTGATGCTCATATGCAAGCTTCTATGATGTCAAGCAATGTTAGCACACAGAAAAATGTTAATTCTGAAACTGCTAACGCAACAACAATGTTTGTCTTGAAGTTTTTATTGAAAAGATATCACAATAACTCGTGACCGAATCACTAGTTAGGATATGAATTAATTTTATAAAGCCAACACAAATTTTGAGCATAACTCATAGAAGTTAGGAAACGTCATCTCATCGAGTATGCTTTCAAAATAAACCCTGCTTCAATTAGGTCTTTAGAGGGTTGTATCGTGGCTTGGTTCAAGGTTTATGAAACAAAGGATATAAAGCTCAAAGTTTGTTTGTACCCACCAATTCTTCGTGATGTTCTCCAATCCTATGCTCAGTCAACTCAGACTATACATTCAGGTTCCCACAGGTTGGAATTTGTATTGATGATAGTAATGATGGTTCAGAAGTCAAGGGACTTTTGAAATGGCAATCACTACTTCCTTACCAAAATGTTTTCCATTGAGGATTTTCATGGTGAAAGTTTTAAAGATTTCCTCTTTCTAATGGTCATACAATCCTTTTTGTGTAAGGCAAGGTCATGAGCTTCCCATCTTTCTTAGCTTTTGCCTTGAAAGGGACTCGGCTCATTCTTTAAGTAAGGAAAGTGATTAACCAGCTTAATGATTACGGTGAACCATCATTGGCATTTGACTTAAAGACATCTTCGACACTTGCTTGATGTGTACGAAGGAAAATTTGTGAGTGCAACCTTTATATGAAAGGTGTCTTGCATGAATGCACAACGAAGTTAACTGAGAACTACCCTGCTCCAGGTTAAAATTGAGGTTTTTGGATTTGGAAGAAAACTCCTACTTCAAGGCTCAAAGGGGTTAAAGAGGGTTTATCTCCCTTATATTTCCAGTGTTTGGGGATATGAGACAATGCATTACATCATCAGCAGGGTTTTATTCAAAATCATACAACAAGAGATCTTGTGCTTTTACTTTCGTCATCCTCCCTCCAATTCTCTGCCTAAGCAAGAGATTGGGTAGTATTGGCATTATAAAGCAAAAAAAGCATTTTATGAGTGCATACGAATGGATTACTTCAAGACAAACATATTCATTCCATTAATCATTCAAAACAAACAAGTTCTTACATGAAAATCATGTTTTTATAATCAAAGGAATAACAATAAATGCAAGAAAATAAACAAACAACCTGATGATCTTGGGAATGAGCTCTCCTCTTGATTTCACTTGGAAGGACTCTTTGGAGTCTTCATATTCATCAGCATAAAGGTGTTCCATTCACAACTGGGTTTCCTCCCTTGAAGGTCAGCGTCTCATCGTCGATCATCTCTTGGACATTTTCTTGGAAAACCTTGCACTCTTTAATCGGATGCCCCTCTGCTCCATCATGAAACTCACAACTGGTATTTGGATTGTACCAAGGAGGGCGAAACTTCATGGCTCTGGTCTTTCTGGGTTTCATCACCGAGTTTTGGGCAAAATAAGACCACAATTGACTGTAAGTCATTAGGATTGGATCAAACTTGCGAGTCTCTCCTTTTGGACTGTTGGGAGGTCTCTGCTGATTCTGGCGTTGATTATGATCATTCCGATTCTGAGCTTGTCAATTCTGACATTGATCTTGAGGAGCCAACCTTTGTTGCTGGAATGGAAGCTCACGAGGTAGTGATTGCTGGCACTGAACAGGCGTTGCATACTGATATTGGTGATAAGGCACCAGAACTGGAGCTTGCAAGATCTGAGGAGAATCCCAAATTGCATCAACTTCAACACTTCCCTCCTCTTAGGAATCACTAACAGATTTCTCTTCATTAGCTTGGCTATTCGAGTCATCTTGGATTCTTCCACTTTTGAATGCGTCCTCGATGGTTACTCTGACTTCAACAATTTTAGAGAACTCTAATGGCACAACACCTACCAACCTGGCATAATAAGAGTCTGACAGCGTCCTTAGAAACAGCTTGGCTAACTCTTTCTCTTGGAGTGGTGGATGAACTTGGGCTGCCAACTCTTTCCACCGTTGTGCATACTCCCTGAAGGATTCGTTGTTCTTCTGACTCATGCTCATCAACTGATTGCTATCTGGAGCCATGTCCATATTATAACTGTATTGCTTCACAAAAGCATCAGCTAGGTCTTCCCAAGACTGAATATGGTTCCTTTCTAGTTTCATATACCACATCAAGGATGCCCCACATAAACTTTCTTGAAAGCAGTGAATCATCAGCTTGTCATTGTCGATAGAAGCAGTCATCTTTTGACAGAACATCGTCAAATGGTACCTTGGATAGCTAACACCCTTGTATAATTCAAAGACAGACATTTTGAACTTTGGGGGAATAACCACGCTCGGAACCAGACACAAGTCATGAGCCTTAAGACCAGATGTATTGAGTTCTTTCATCATCTTCAATTGTTCCTCGAGATCACAAACTCCTTTCTCGATTTCTGCAACTCTAGGATCATTCACTTTTGTCATAGATCTGACATTCTGAGGATTTGGCAAATACCTCGGAAGACGGGAATCTCTTTCATCAACTTGAACAAACAAGTTATCTTGCACAGGCTGAGATCGAACAGGAACATCCACTTGTGGAGTATCGTCGTCAGGAGGAAAACCGTACACCGGGTTTTTCGTCACTCTAAAGCCTGACATGGGATCAACATTCTTTGTCCTCTCCATTATCCTTCAGTAACTTCTTCAAGCTCGGTATGAATGTCAGGAGATTAGCTGAGTGACACAAGGACGGAAGGCCGAATGAGTCTCTATTTAGGGAAAACATGTATGCAAATGATGCAATGCTACATGATGCATGTTGTGCAAATGCAAATGAGTTTCAAGGAACTCAAAAGTTATGTTTGCAAACACCATAAAGTGGATAACACTTTTAATGGCTGGAAATCTCATTTCTTTAAATAGAGTATAATTTCCAAAATCCATGGTAAAACCTATGATGTTTGCAAGAATAACTCTAAGTTCCTTGAAAGAGGTTAGAAACATGGGGCATGAATGCATGGAAAGAGGGATGAGTTCACAAACACATGTATACAGTTGAACACATATACACATATATACATGCAATTAAACAAAGGCCTAGGTTTGAAGAACACGGGCGTGGAGCCATGGTCTACCCATCCCAAGAGGTGTGTACTAAGGGTTCTTGTACCTGCAGAACAGGGTTCTAAGAAGTTCCTAGAGTCAACAACCCATCTTTCGGATTGTCACACCCTAATTTTTTACCCTAAGATCCCTTTTCTTTTGCATAGCATCTTTAGGTCATGCGGTTCTTGTGTGCGTGTTTATCATCACTAACCAGTTTGTGCAGGAGTGATGATTTCAAGTGTGGATAGTTCTGTTCTCATAATCAAGTGCCTCAAGACATATTTTAATGGTCATAGGGTTTCGTGCTTGATTAAATCACTCTCAAGGCTATGACAATTTATTTTTAGAGCACGGTCGCGATTAAACTCTCAAGTGTTTGGGTGGTTAATTTATTTCTACTGTCAAGCCATGTTTTACAATTCAAGTAGTGTTCAAGGCGCGCTACATAGTTTCCAGAGCAGACCACGTCCATTTGAATTTAAGAGGAATCAAGGCCATAATTTTCACCATTTAAATTGCAAAAAATTTCATGTTACAAAGCTTTATGAACAAAGTCCAATTGGATTCAAAGTTTCATGATAATAGGCCAAATATACACTCCAAGTTTTTGTTCCAAGCATTAATCCAAGACTTTTAAAGTAATAAAGGATTTTTGCTATGACCAAGTTTGTCTAGGGGCAAGTTATAAGTTTTCTTCTAAAACACGTGATGGCAAGATGGTAAGGTAATCATAATTCAAGAGAGCAATACCAAGAATTTTGTGTAGCATCTTAGTACAAAAATAAAGTTATGTCAAGATATGGCAAGGTGACTGTCGCTCCCGGGATTTTCATCCTAATACAAACGCGAAAGTGGCACGAAACAGAGTCGCCAGCAATGTGTATTTATCCCAAAAGAGGGAAAGGAAACACTGCGTAAACCTGAGGGAAAGGATAGAGCATGGTCTTGCGACCAAGAGAAAAGGTAAGTGTTAGTTCCTGGATTGGCTGGAATTTTGGTAAAACAAAGTATATTCAATGTTGATGTCAAGGTGCTGATGTTGTAACATTGAAGTCTTAACACTGGCCTGTGTTAAGTAATTAATTACTGAAGTTGGATGTCTGATGTCACACAGGTGATGTTGCAACATCAGATCTGCAGAATTAACAACAGCAGGTTGTGATGTTGTTAGGGTTGCGTATTAGCTGGAATTGTGGAGAGCAAGCTCTCTCATTGGATGCGAATATCTTGGGATAGATATTTGCTGCTGCATAGGAGATCTGTTGCAGATTTGTAGGAGATTTAAAAGGTTGAAGATTTAAAAAGATTTTAGGAGAAAATCTGTTTTAGATATTCAGTTTTAAATAACAAATCTGGGAGATATTGTAGCAAGTCCAAGACCAATTCAAGGAGCTATATAAAGCGCACAAGACCAAAGGAAAAAGGTACAGAAATACAGAGAGAAGATCAAGAGCATAGGCTGAGTGTCTTGAGTATTTTGTACGAGTTGTGTAACCAGAATTCTAGGGTGAATTGCTGTGTTGTATTCTGTCCTCTCTAGAAGCTGTGAAGTAATAGAGAGTGGTTGATTGATCGAAGCTGTGAAGTAAGATCAAGGGTACTCAAAGTGGGTTCTTTGAGTGTTTGTAAGGGATTGAGTGGTGTTCTCATACCTAAGTGGTTTCTTAGGTAGGAAGTCATTAGTAGAGTATAAGTTTAGGAGATTGTCAATGGGTCGTTGAGTCTGTAAATTATATCTACAAGTAGTGAATTCCATCCCTGGCTTGGTAGCCCCCAGAGTAGGTTGGTTGTAACCGAACTGGGTCAACAATTCTTGGTGTTATTTTACTGTTATTGTTGTGCATTGTGTAGAGTGTGTTGTTGTGACATCACACCTTAACATCACACGTCTGATACCAGAATTTCAATTGGTATCAGAGCAGGCATTCTGTCTGTCTCTGGGTGAGATCTAGGGAAGTTACTTTCTGGTGTAAAGATGGACAAAGAAGTTGGAGGATTCGTCAACAGACCCCCTATTTTGGATGGATCCAATTATGACTATTGGAAGCCAAGGATGACCACCTTCTTAAAATCCTTGGACAGTAGGGCTTGGAAGGCTGTTATTAAAGAGTGGAAAGCACCTGTTGTATATGAGAAAGATGATGCTGGTAAAGATAAAGAAGGTACCTCGAAGCCAAAGCCTAAAGAAGAGTGGACCAAGGAGGAAGACGAGCTTGCCCTTGGAAATTCCAAAGCTCTGAATGCAATCTTCAATGGAGTGGATAAGAATATCTTCAGGTTAATCAATACCTGGGAAGTTGCTAAGGAAGCGTGGGATATCTTGCAGGCTACACATGAAGGAACATCTAGAGTTAAGATGTCGAGACTTCAGATTTTAACATCAAAATTTGAAAGTCTGAAGATGAAGGATGATGAGACTATTCATGATTTCCACATGAGTGTTCTTGAGCTGGCCAATGCATCTAGTGCTCTTGGAGAGAAGATGTCAGATGAAAAGCTTGTGAGGAAGATCCTTAGGTCCCTAACTAAGAAGTATAAGATGAAGGTTACTGCCATTGAAGAATCACAAGACATCAGCAAGATGAGAGTAGATGAGCTCATTGGATCTCTTCAAACTTTTGAGCTTGGGTTGAATGAGGAAGAACTAGAAAAGAAGCCAAAAAGTATAGCCTTGGTGTCAAATGATGCAGAAGAAAAAGGAAAGAGTTCTGAATCGCAGGAGGATCTATCTCAGGCCATAGTTATGTTGGGAAGACAGTTCACCAAAGTATTCAAGAGAATGAATAATAACTCCAGGCCTAATGTCAAGAACATGACTTCTGACACCAGCAAGAAGGATGAAGAGAAAACTACCCAAGATAAAGGAGTTCAGTGCTTTGAGTGTGAAGGGTATGGACATGTCAAGAAAGAATGTCCCACCTTCTTGAAAAAGCAGAAGAAGGACATGCCAGTTTCCTGGTCTGACTCTGATAGTGAAAGTGAAGGCGAGTCAGCAAAGTATGTGAGAGCTTTAACAGGAGCTGTGGTTTCTGATGATGATTCTAGTGATGGAGAAGTAACTTATGAGGAGTTAGCATCTACCTATCAAGAGCTGTGTTTAAAAAGTGCTGAGATTTGTCAAGAAAACAAGTGCCACAAGCAACAGATTGCTCAGCTAGAGAATGAAAAGACAGATCTGGAAAATGAAGTGGTGCTAGTTAGAGCTCACCTTGATCAAATGACCAAGTCTGTTAGGATGCTGAGCTGTGGTACAGACACACTTGACAAGATTCTTCAGTCAGAAAAAGCTACTGGAGACAAAGCTGGGATAGGTTATGTGGCTGAGGACAAGGGAACTTCAGAAGGAAGCACTTCAGGTTCAAAGAAGGAAGTGTCACAACTTTCATCTCAACATCAGCCAAAGAAGTAGGATCCTACCCCTAAGAAAGCTGATGTTTCACAACCTAAGAAGATTGAGAAGAAGACTGGTCCCTATTAGAAGAGAAAGCAGCCACAGGGAGCTAGTCAGTATATTCCCCCACAATACCACGAGAGCATGCAAGCTGTTCAGTTCAAACAACACATGTCTCATCAGGTGTCTCAACATCAGGACAACTGGTATTGTTATGGATATGGATACACCAATGTTGTTCCTTATAGATATGGAAGAAGAAAGCCACACCATCATGGGAGACAATCCAGGAAACAACATTCTCAGCCGTCTTATGGGAGAAGATATCAACATAATAGATGGCAGGGCAGTTATGGTAGACCACATTATGGATGACAGCATAAGCAATCTCATCATGGCAGAAGATTCAGAGATGAAAGGGTGAGATGCTATTATTGTGGAAGGTTTGGACATATGCAGTACTCTTGCTACAAGCTGCATGGATACCCTTAACCTCAAAACAGATGGAGAGAGCACAGGCCCAAAGTTGTTAAACAATGGGTACCTAAGGAGAAGGTGAAGTGCTTGTTGGCTCACTTGGCTGACAAAGAGGCTAAAGAAGGAACATGGTATTTTGACAGTGGGTGTTCTAAACACATGTCTGGATGTAGATCCATGTTTGATGAACTTAGACCTTGCCCCTCTCTTGAAGTTATGTTTGGCAATGGAGAAAAAGGTGTTGTTGCAGGAATTGGGAAAATGAAAGGTGATGGTATACCTGAGCTTGACAATGTTCTGTTTGTCAGTGACTTAAGTGCAAATTTGATCAGCATAAGCCAGTTGTATGATGAAGGTTACAAGGTAAACTACACTAAGCATGAGTGTGTGGTTTCTGATGAGCATAATCAGATTGTTATGAAGGGTGCCAGAACCAAAGACAATTGCTATCAGTGGATTTCTCTTGAAGGAAATTCAACTAATGATGTTCAAGTTGATGTTATAACATCAGACTATGACATCAGGATGCTGAAAGGTAACTTAGAGTTAGTGAGTCCTGATGTGAACTGTTTAAAAGGAAAGTCTTTATGGAGGGAAAAAGTCATTGACACTCCAAATCAAGCTCCTTGCCTCCGACCCCCCTTTCCCGGTGGTGCAACATCACGCTTTTTCAAGGCCCTGTTCTCGCAACGAATTAACTCCTTCGACTTCAAGAATCAACGCTCACTGAAAAGAGCCATGGCGTCTCCATCCAAGAAATCTGAGTGTCAAAGTTCCACAAAAGGAAGAGTTAGGGTTTCCACTGACGAAGGTTCAGCATCCGATCCTATGGACATTGAGCCCCTCTCAACCATTCTTCCTGAATCAGGTAAAGCTAGACCTTCTAAACTTATTCCAAAAAGGGCTGGGACTATTTTTAGAGATAATGAAACGAAAAAGATAGTTACGAGTGTGCCATTTAGTAATGAAACAGCACCTAGGTCACCCACTTCTCAAACGGTTGAGGAAAAGGTAGATGTGGACAAAAGCTTTGATCAGATTGTTGAGAAAGGGCTCCCTATAAAGGGTATATCTAGACCACTGAGACAAATGCCTGCGGAACATTCTGAAAGGGAAAAGAGCGACATGCAAAGTGCAGCTACAAATCTTCATAGACTTGCTATGTCTGTTATTGAAGATTCTGAAGTAAGAATAGAAGAAGATGATGTGCAGGAGGAAGCTAATGTTAAGGGAGATGTTGGAACATCACCTGCTGAAACTACTCCTGGTGAAGAAAAGAATGAGGATGTCATCAATGTGGTTGATTTATCTGATGATGAAGTCATTGGAAAAGCTGTTCCAAGTATTGCTAAGAGACTGAAGACAAGGAAAGGAAAGACAGTTGAATCCTCTCCAAAGAAGTCATCTGAAGGCAAGAAGAAAACTACTGTTGTTGGTCCAACCAAGCCATGGAGCAAAGTGGCTGTGAAATCCAAAAAGAGGAAAATAAGGGAAGATTCTTATTCTGACCTTGATGATGAGGATGATATTCATGACATCACACCTGTCAGAAGGACAATTTTGAAGAGAATCTCTAACAAAGTCCCTGAAGTTCCAGTCGACAACATTTCCTTTCATTATGCCAGCAGTGCATCAATATGGAAATTTGTATGTCAGAGAAGACTGGCCCTAGAGAGGGAGCTTGGAAAAGAAGCTTTAGAGATGAAGAATATCATGGAGCTGATTAATGAGGCTGGGTTGGTAAAGACTGTGACCAAGTTTCCTAAGTGCTATGAAAGTCTTGTCAAAGAATTTGTTGTCAACATTTCTGGAAATATTGCTGATAAAAAGAGCATTGATTTCGTGAAAGTTTATGTGAGAGGAAAGTGCATTAATTTCTCTCCTAGTACTATCAATAAGTATCTAGGAAGAGATGATGAAGAGTATAGTGAACTTGAGATGACTGATAATGATATATGTAAAGAGATTACAGCTGGTCAGATAAGGGTTTGGCCATTGAAAGGGAAGTTGCAGGCCAGTAAACTTAGCATCAAGTATGCAATTCTTCACAGAATTGGTGCTGCCAACTAGGTGCCAACATACCACAAGACAACAATCGCTGTTGGATTGGGCAGGTTTATCTGTGCTGTTGGGAAGAAGATCAAGTTTGACTATGGAAGCTACATCTTTGAGCAAGTGGTGAAACATGCTGAAACAAACGCTATCAAGTTACCCATAGCATTCCCATCTCTTGTGTGTGGAATCATATTGGAGCAACATCCTGAAACTTTAACAAGCTCAGACATAGCTTGCCAGAGGAAGACAGCCTTGTCCCTACACCCTAAACTATTTTCTGGACATCATGTTCCAGACATTGTTCTAACATCAACTACTGAAGTCAAGAAGAAGACTACAAAGGCTGAACTGATAGAAGAATTGAAGACCATGTGCAAAGACCTTGAGGCAGTCATCAGTACCAGTTTGGTTAGAAAAGAGAGACTTGAAAAGCTGATCCAGCAGGTGATGATGTTGAGAATAATGTTAATGGCTATGAGGAAGATAAAGTTGATGAGTGTGAAAATGCCAGTGGGGATAGCTCAGAGGAGGAGAATCCTAAAGAAAAATCTAGTTCAAATGAAGACTAGCTTATTTGCTTTTGCACCTAGTAGTTTTTAGTTTTTTTTATGGTTTTGTAATTTGAATTTTGTGTTGTTTTATGCACTGGTTATGTTTTTAGTTTCCTTCTATGATTTGTTTTGCCTGTTTACTAACTGAAAGGCTAACAATGAGAGCTAGGGTATACTGACTATAGTTAATAGGGCTTCTAACTGAAGTTTGTCTAATTGTGACTAAAAAGGGGGAGAAAATATCCAAGATAGTCAAGAGTATCAAAGAGTATTATTGCCATATGCTGCTAATGTGATACAGATATTAAGGGGGAGATAAATTGATGCTGCTAAAAGGTGTTTAGTGGTTCCGCAGTTATTAAGGGGAAGTGTTGACTGATCATGACATTTGAAGAGTGCAGCCAAGCAGACATCAAAGCGGAGAAAAAGTGTTGCACATTGTGAGCTACTGAACAGCTGTGATGCTGGTTCATGTTTTAAAGGAGGAGCACCAATTGGCTGTTGTCAATAATGAAGATGGTGTTGCAGCAGATCAAGTGATGAAGACTATGTAAAGTGTCAAACTGCTGCTGATTGAGTTTCAAATTTTTGAAGTTATTCCGCTGCTGAAGTCTCTGAAGGTGTAGAGATTGTTTTAGCCAAAATTAGCCAAAGGGGGAGATTGTTAGTTCCTGGATTGGCTGGAATTTTGGTAAAACAAAGTATATTCAATGTTGATGTCAAGGTGCTGATGTTGTAACATTGAAGTCTTAACATTGGGCTGTGTTAAGTAATTAATTGCTGAAGTTGGATGTCTGATGTCACACAAGTGATGTTGCAATATCAGATCTGCAGAATTAACAACAGCAGGCTGTGATGTTGTTAGGGTTGCGTATTAGCTGGAATTGTGGAGAGCAAGCTGTCTCATTGGATGCGAATATCTTGGGATAGATATTTGCTGCTGCATAGGAGATCTGTTGCAGATTTGTAGGAGATTTAAAAGGTTGAAGATTTAAAAAGATTTTAGGAGAAAATCTGTTTTAGATATTTAGTTTTAAATAACAAATCTGGGAGATATTGTAGCAAGTCCAAGACCAATTCAAGGAGCTATATAAAGCGCACAAGACCAAAGGAAAAAGGTACAGAAATACAGAGAGAAGATCAAGAGCATAGGCTGAGTGTCTTGAGTATTTTGTACGAGTTGTGTAACCAGAATTCTAGGGTGAATTGCTGTGTTGTATTCTGTCCTCTCTAGAAGCTGTGAAGTAATAGAGAGTGGTTGATTGATCGAAGTTGTGAAGTAAGATCAAGGGTACTCAAAGTGGGTTCTTTGAGTGTTTGTAAGGGATTGAGTGGTGTTCTCATACCTAAGTGGTTTCTTAGGTAGGAAGTCATTAGTAGAGTATAAGTTTAGGAGATTGTCAATGGGTCGTTGAGTCTGTAAATTATATCTACAAGTAGTCAATTCCATCCCTGGCTTGGTAGCCCCCAGAGTAGGTTGGTTGTAACCGAACTGGGTCAATAATTCTTGGTGTTATTTTACTGTTATTGCTGTCCATTGTGCAGAGTGTGTTGTTGTGACATCACACCTTAACATCACACGTCTGATACCAGAATTTCAGTAAGGGAGTCGGTTACGCGAGAGGAAGGTATTAGCACCCCCTCACGTCCATCGTACCCGATGGGATCCACGCTTGCTTGTCTCGATCAAAGGGTGTAAGGAAAAAATGCTGGAAAGAGAAAGAGAAACAAATGTAGGGGAAATAAAAGAAGTGCTCGAATGGGCCCTACCCCACTGCCTACGTATCTCATCGGGAACATGAGAATCAGAGCGACGTAGTTCCCCTAACTAGGGATGGATTGTTTGTGTTTTTTAGTGGAAACATCAGAGTGCGCGTCCCAGCAGTTTAGGTGTTGCGGCTCGCTGTATGGAGACTTAGGTGTTACCTGTTTGCGGTAGAACGGACGTGACGAGTCCTTAAGACTGGAATGAAAGAGATGAGAAAAGAATTGTTTGTTTGTTTGAAGTGTTTTAAAAGTCTTTTATTTGTTTGCATATGATATTGTATCTAAATTTTAGTCATTGGAGTGTATACATTCTCACACTCCAAGATGGAATGAGCAAGAAAGTACACTTAGTGTGAAGAAGACCCTCACACTTAGTTCCAATTATCAAGGTTCAAACACACTAGCATACTTGTATTTATTAAGTGTTTTTGTTGATTATGAAATGAAGAAATGTTTTTCTTTATTTGTACCTTCAACAAGAATTGCATTTAAGTCCCTCATACAAGATCAAATGTTTAACACATTGACCCAAGATGGGCCATATGCTACACATTTTAAGATTATAAGAGAAGACCCCTTATAACCTTTCCTTTATATGAAAGGCCTAAATGCAATAAGTGCCTACCTTTATTAGGTATTTTGAATTTTCTTTGAGATGAGAAGATGAAAGACTCAAGGTTTGAAAAAAAATGCTAAGGGGAAACTAGGTCCTAATGTTATCATACAATGATGGCCCTATGGTTGAGGTAAAAAAGGGAATTCTACCTAATGTTAGCATACATGGATTGCTATCCTAATGTCTCTCCTACCTCCGACTTAATCAAAAATTAAGTGGAGCGAGGAATCCTAAGGGGTCATGTTATCAGACAAGTAAACACAGGATAAATCAATCACCAAATGAAATAAAATAAACTAAGGAGTAAACAGTGTCAGTTAACAATAATATCACACAATCACAATAAGAAAGAGGGAGCTTTAGCCAAGGGGTCATATCAACCGAGGCAAACAAGCTAAGTGTGGGAAGTAGGTACTCATCCAATGGTATCGAGAACCATGGAGAGCAGAGTAAAAAGGGGAGGATGTGAATTAGATCACATAAGCATCAGCATTGGTCAATGCGAGCTAAAGACAAAGAGTGGGGGTTGGTTGCGAACCCTATCTTCCACTTGACCGACTCGATAACAGAAGCAGGTAATGTTCAAAGCTTCAATCATGTAATGAGATCTAAGAACGACTCGACTAGAATAACGGGGGTCGATTACGAACCCTATCTTCCGTCGATTGCCTCTTTAGAGGTCTTCAGCACAATATCAACCAATCACGATCATGGCCTCACTTGAGGGCTTTCCATACAATCCTACTTATCATGGCATCGACTATTCCTACTTCTCATGGCATTTGAAAGCATTAAAGAGAAGTGAAGAGATAAGAAGTCCTACCAAATGGATATGAATCCGTAGCAAAGCAGCGAAAGCGCAACGAAAGCAAGTCACGAAAGCACCTATAAACAAATAGCAAACCAAGTTAGAAACAAGTTTTTATTTACAAAATGAAATGGTCAAACCACATTTGGAATGTCTCCTTCATGTACCTTGCACATGTGAACCAAAGACATTAGTAATAACAAGAGAGTGTATGTACAATATAAAGACCTAAGTCTAATGACTATGTACATTTTGAGTCACATTAGTCACAGTGAACGACCTAAAAGGATTGTGAAATTACGAGTCAAGTTACAACTATGCTACAAGACTAATCTACTTTGAAGTTAAAGGTAAACCCACAAAAGAAATCACCTAAGGGTTACAAGTATAGGCAAAGGACATGAAAGTAAACCAAAGCCATAATTGAACTCATGTTAGAAGTGTGCACATATCTTATAAACATCCATTAATGGCTAAAGTAAAGCAAGTTTGACAAAACAAGGCAATGAGCCATAAACAGCAGCAACAACAGCGCTCCTGCACCTGCATAGCTATAAAAACCAACAACAAGTAAAAACAGCATATAACAGCTACTATTTCCAGAACGGGGTAGGTGTGTATACAATCAGGCAGAATAGTAACATTTTATAGCACACTTTGTGCACAGCAGCTGTGTATGTGGCAGCAACTTTTACATTTTACTAATCAATTGTAAAACACTACAAAACAAACTCAAAGGTTAGTCAAAATTCAAATGGAGCTTGTCAATAAGAAGTAAATGAAATCAATACAAAAAATGTAACCACAATTAGCCACACCTCTATGCAAAACATATTAAGGACTATTAACAAAGTTAACTAATGAAACTATTAAAAAGATTGGTTAAAGTTAGCATTAAAATCTAAGTACATTCCATGTTAGAACAAAATCAAACCAAACTATATCAATGACCAATTAGTTCAAAGTTAATTCTAATGAACAATTAGTTAGTGGACAATTAAGCCCAAAACAATTAGTGAGCAATTAGTGAACAAAACAAATATTCAAAAACCATTAGCAAAATGTAAAGTCAATTATCAAAACAATTGTAAAAAACAATATCAAAATGTAATCTAATAAGTCCAAAATCTTAACCAACGTTAAACTACAAAGTCAATTAACTACTAAAACATGTTCAAATGTCAAGGTTAAGTTCGAATTAAAAAAAAAAGCAAATTCTAAAATGGTGAATTAATTCCAAAACCTATTTCTAAAATCATGAACTAATTCTAATCATCCTAAATCAATTAAGCTATGTTAAAATGTCAATTGAAGTTAAAGTCTAATTAGGCCAAGGTTAACTCCTAACCTAATTCTAATACAGAACCTAAATCAATGGCAATGTAAAAAATAAATCTTATAAACTCTAATTAATCTCTAATCCAGTTAATTTCTAAAAACAAAAAAAAGAAAGAAAAAGACAAAGACAAGGAAAGGGTTACCGTGGGGGTGCAGTAAGTACATTGGGGTGTGAGGTGTGTGTGAGCTCTGCAGGTAGGGGGTGGATAAACGAATTGGGTGTGTGGTGAGGATAATTGGTCTTGAGCCCAGTTCAGTTCACAGTTAAACCTAGCACAACATCATCTGACTCCTTTCACGTCTCAACTTCTCCTCCCTCAATCTCCTCTAGCTCGCCGCCACCCTGTTCTTCCTCTCCATATTCTTCTCCGTTCAAATCACGCCGCCGGCGTCCCCTTCTCCGCTCACTCTGTACCTTCAACAATCGTGTTCTTTCTCACCTTCAACGTCGTTCTTATCCTTGCCTTTCCTCCTTCTCGATTCGAATCGCACCGCCGGCGATCCCACCTCCTTCTCCGTTCTCTCAATCAAATATCACCTCCTCTCACTCAAAGGCTACGTTGAACCTACAAATCCCTCAGCGAATTAGATGATCGGACCTCATTGACCGTCACGCTTCAATAACCAGGGCTCGCTTCCTAGGGTGAGGTATGCGGTTGCATCGTTTTCCAAATTGCAACCAAAAGCTTTCATAAACTGATGATACGGTGCAGACGGTGACGGATCCGCAGTGAAAATTGGAAGGGAACATAGGGTTTGAATTCGTCTCAGGTTCAAAGTTCGAACCAAATTCCGTTCGTAAAGGCTTGCCAACGGCGAGTTCAAAGTGGCGAAGATAAATAAATTACGCAAGATTGCCGAATCGTACCAAATCCGACGACGGTTCGACGGTTGACGTTGACAGGTATTCGCCTTATTCCTCCTCTCTTCTTCTCCTTTTCCTCTGGTTATTTGAATGTGTGTTGTGAAATCACTGATTTGTGGATTAAATCTTAAGAATTGCAGAAAGCTTCAATGATTCGTTGATGCTTGATGTTTTCTTTAGATTTTCTCGCAGGAGATGGATATCGCTTGCGGATTAATGAAGATTCGAAGGAGCTTTTGCTTATCAGACTTTTCTCTTCCAGAATTTCGCGATGAAGTCGCCGATGCTACGATTCAGGTGCGATCTTTTGATTCTTTTCTCCTTTTCACTGCGAATCTGAACCCTCCTTCTCCTTCTTCTTTCGTAATTCGACGACTGTTGCTGAATTCTTGTGAATTTGTCACAGATTGTTGATATTGATTATGGTGAATGGTTTGAGATTGAAGTTTACCGGAGAATGATGAAGGTTTATGCGTGATGAAGGTTCCAAGAAGCTTCTTGGAGCTTGAAGATCGATGGTGAATTGTTGATGATGAAGAAGAAGAATTGAAGCCAAGGACGAGGAAATCGGTTATGGAGGATGAAGAGAAGATTGAAGAGAGATCAATTGTGGAAGGTTGCAGAAGGTTTTGTGTGAATTCCGTTAGAGTTAGTTACAGATCCAGTTCTGAGAATTATTGTGAGATAGAAATTGTTAGAAGGAATTGGAATGAAGTTCCGTTTTTTCAGTAGTGAATTTTCTCTTCGAAATTGGAGGAGGAGAATTGTTAGAGGAAATTGTGGAACTGTTAGAAGTTAGGATGATTGGAAAATCGGTTAGTGTCTTGGTTCTGTTATGGATTCTATTTTTTATTATGAATCATTTTTCCTGCTATTGTGATAATTTGCGATGAATGTAATTATTGAATTGAGCTGGAAATCCTTTTCTGTCCGCGTACATATCAATGAGCTATGTACTTTTTCTTTTCTTTTTTCATGAACAAACCAAGTTATAAACTTCCCAAAGCCATCTGGTAGTGAGATTATTCCTGCGCCTTGCAATATTATTGTCCTATTTCAGAATACGCTGCTTATTGTCGGTTATGTAGGACTTTGGTTTAAAGATGAGATTGAGTTTTGCAATGGATTTTGTGGACTTAAAAAGTGGGATTTGAATATGAAGTGGAAATGTGAATGGAATTGGATATTGATTGAACTGAAAAATGGTTTATGGAAAATGGATTTTGGACTTGGTTTGAAGTAAAGAATGGTTTTGGCCAATGGATCCAAATTGGATTGAAAATTGGTTTAAAAAAATATGAGAAACAATGGTTTAAAATGTGAAAAAGTATATGGACTTTATTGGCTTTGAAATGGATATAAAGTGGACAATATGTTAAAAGTGGCTATGGGTTAACCTTGGATTCTTGAATCGGACAGAAGAAAATGTCATGGATAATGACGTAGAAATGTATATGGATAGAGGTTCAAATATGACTTAATGGACTTGTATTATGAATTCCAAGTAACCCATATGAATCTCGTTTTCAAACTTCACATGCCTTGTGGGATCAAAGTGAGAGGACATATGACATAAGAGACCTTTGTGGCTTGCTTGAAGACCCTTGGCTCTTGTTCCCTTGCTTTGGATGATCAACACCTTTGAGAATCACTGATCCCATGCCCTTATGCAAGATGCCATGCAATGCTCTATGTTTTGTTTTTCTATGCTTGAATGCAATGCAATGAAATGAAAGCTCATGCCAAATGATATGAAGAATGAGAGGGCAAATTTTGGGGTATTACAGTGACTACAATGCAACAAGATCCACGTTGATAATAAAGGACAGTATCTTGGTCATCACAAATTAAGGTCCTTGACTCACAAAGAACAAGATGTCCACAATTCAAGGGATTACATTTGGGACCTAAAGTAGGACTTTCAAGCTTACACATGCCGTGAAAGAGGGACAACATATTAATTAATCCTATTCCTCCTGTATGTGCCTACCATAATTACTAGGCAGTGAGATTCACATATACACGGATAAATATTCCCTAATTACATATATTATTTGTACTAAGAAAGTTATCTCCTTTTACTTAACAACTTGCGGACTCGCCACATCCTTCAAAGGGACTTCGAACAGTGCAGTGCCGTGACACTATAACTCCATAGAGGAGGTTGTATGAGGCCGACTCAACAAGAGAGTGGATATATCGGTGTCTTGTACAAAGCCCAAGACGAAGGCTAAAAGAGACTGACTCTTTGGGGATATCATTATATGAAGCCTAAGAGGAGCCTAACTCCACCGAGGAGGTACTTATCTGTCTTGTACAAAGCCCAAGATTGAGGCGAAAGAGGTTTGACTCAACAAGAGAGTGTTTTTATCTGTCTCATACGAAGCTCGAGATTAAGGTAAAAAAGGGTTGACTCAATAAGAGAGTGCTTTTATCTGTCACGTACGAAGCCCGAGATTGAGGCTAAAAATGGTTGACTCAACAAGAGAGTGCTAAAAGGTGACGAACACAACAAGAGAGTCTATGAGAGTGGTTGACTCAACAAGAGAGTCTGAAAAGGTGATCGACTCAACGAGAGAGTCTGAAAGGGTGATTGACTCAACAAGAGAGTCTGAAAAGTGATTGACTCAACAAGAGAGTCTGAAAAGTGATTGACTCCACAAGAGAGTCTGAAAAGTGATTGACTCAACAAGAGAGTCTGAAAAGGTTAACTCTGCTGGGGAAAATCATTGTATAAAGCCCAAGAGGAGGATGACTTTCCTGAGGAAAGGATTATTATATAAAGCCTAAGAGGAGGCTAGCTTCTGCTGGGAATTATTGAGATCCCGAGGCAGGTCCAAGTGGTGAATCAACTCTTGCTGAGGGTTACAGAAGAGTTGAGATATCAGATGCCTTGAGTTTCTAATTTGGGATAGTGTTATACTAGTGATAGACTGACCCTGGCTTGGGGTTTTTAGGAGAGAGATGGGGTTTTAGGACCTACAAGTTTTAACTCTGCTGGAGATTAATCCAGAATCCGGGGTTTCTTCCTATGTTTGTAGGGAACTTGAGAATGTCTTTGAGACTCAAGGAGATTTAGACTGTCCAAGTCTATTAGTGTGGTCTATCTTTGTATAATGCCCAAGAGGAGGCCGACTCGTTTAAGGGATGAGTCTCAAACCTAAAATTGGTCTGAGGGCTTTTGTGACTCCTTTTAGAAAGATAGCTCTAGCAAAGGATGACTAAGTTTTGTCCTATACCTCTAAGAGGTCGTGAGGGTCCTTGTATGAAGCCCAAGATAAGGCATGAGAACTTTTAAGAAGCCGACAGGTCCTTGTACAAAGCCCAAGAGGAGGCGGGGATGCTTTTAGGAAGCCTGTGGGTCCCAAACCAAGAAAAGTTCAAGAAATGCTATTCACAGAGAATAGATCATTTAGCGAAAGTTCTGTGATTTGAAGAAACTCAGGAGATGCTATTCACAGAGAATAGATCAACTCCGGGGAGTAGAATTTCTTTGACAATTTCTAGGGGTGACAGTCTGAGAAAAGGTTCACCGAGAATACTGCCTTTCTCTTTGTTCTATATTGATTAACCCCAAGAGAAGGGAAGACTGTATCTGGAAATCCTATGGGGATCTAGTTTTGACTGTATTTAAGAGTGACCAACATGGCTTTACCTAGTTCTAGACCTAGTTGCCGGGGAAAACTCTAAATAACTATACTAGTATATATACAGTTGATATATGACAAGTATTTAAAGGAGAATGAAAGAAGACTAACCATGCACAACTTCCCACAATACAGTTATATATATTGGACATGTATTTAAAAGAATGAAAGAAGACTAACCATGCGCATCTTCCCACAATACAGTTATATATATTGGACATGTATTTAAAAGAATGAAAGAAGATTAACCATGCGCAACTTCCCACAATACAGTTATATATATTAACGCGAGTAAATGAAAGCAGATAAAAACTTACAGGTGAGCAAGCTTCCATGTTGTATTGTTAGTTTTTCAAAGAAATTAAAGAAATTTTTTATAACAACTGTATATTTGAATCTAAATCAAAAGGGAAGTTGTTTTGAAAAGATTGTTGGGGCTTATACTCAAAGAGAGGCCCAAGGTTTACAGTGATCGCACCGTTGTTTTAAATATCATATCGGGACTTATACAACGACTGAGGCCCAAAGAGGTTTTTTTTGTACAAAGGTATGTGTCTTACAACTCAAGGAGAGGCCCAAAGATTATTTTGAAAAAAGGAAAGATGGGACTTATAACACGAGGGTAGACCCAGTTGGTTTGTTTGAAAACGGCGATCGCGCCGGCCCAGCAAGGTATCTTATTTACAAGGAATGGGTCTTACACTCTATTAGAGACCCAAAAGGGTTTTTGTAAAAGTGATGGGGCTTACAACTCAAGGAGAGGCCCAAGGGTTTTATTTTAAACTGGCGATCGCGCCGAGATTTTTTATCGTGTAGGGACTTATACAATATCTAAGGCCCAAAATGGTTTTGGTTAAAGGGGATTGGGTCTTACACTCTATTAGAGGCCCATGAGTGTTTGAAAAAGATTTGTGAGGGTGAAAATCAAAGAAACCCTAATTTTATCATTTTTAAAAGTAAATTCTTAAAGAAAATCAATAAATAATGATAAAATACCAAATAAGCTTGAATAAACAACTTGTGATTTTTGGTTGAGACTTGAAAAATAATGTTTTAATCACAAGATGAATTAAAACTCAGTTGGTTTTGATTTTCAAGATAAAAATCCACTTTTAAAAGTGTTTAAAACAATTAAAAATGAATTTATTTACAAAAATATCAACTATATTAAATAATTAATATAAATCTGATTTTTTTGTGGAATAAAATATTTTAATATTTTTGGGATTTTTTGCTAAAAGAACCAATCAAAAATCATTAAAATTGAGAGAGATATTAATTTTCCAAATCATTTAAAATAATATAACAAATATTAAAAAAAAAGGAAAAAATGGTAAAAAAAGAGTATCTGGGGTGAGGGGGATTCGAACCCCATACCTCTTGTGTGCAGCGTGCGCCTTCTACCACTGGAGTGGTGATACATCCGTGTATCAAAACCACCCCATGAATACATGAGGCATGCCTTGTTTTTGGCCTGACCAAGGCAAGGCAAGGCAAGGTTTTACCCAAAAACGTGAAGCTTGTAACTTTCTCATTTCTCCCTGGATTGAGACAAAATTTAGGTCTATCCTGCCTAGAATTTCACAAGGAATCTAATGGCGGTGGTGGTTTTTTCAGATGAGGCTCCTATTTCAAAACCCGATAGTGTTCTTGAAATAGGCATATAATTGCATTTTCTATGCTACCTCTTGTTACAGGCATGAATTACATGATGAATTGGTTCAAACACAACATATATAACATGTATGAGATGTGCATGATCAGTGGACCTCAAAGCAATGCATATTTCAAAGAGTTCAAGTTGTGATGCTTACCTCTTTAGGAGCTTTTTGGGCTATCTGCCAAGTTTCTTGTGCCAGAAGTAATTTGATGCTTTAGACACTCTCAATTGATCCCTTAGAAGCTTTTAGAATGGTTGGAACCAGCTGGAATCCTCAGGAACAAGTTTGAGCTCTTTCTTACAAAAAGGGCAAAAATGACCAATATGGCAACTCTCTCAAATGGTGTTCCAGATGTGGGGAACCATTTGGGACAGTTCAAGGATGATATTTGGAGTGTGTTTGAGGTTTTATCTGGTTTTGAAAGTGAATGAATCAAGACATGGCTTGAAAAATGCTAAAAAGTCCAATGTTGAGGTTTTGAGAGAGGACTTTGAGATTTTGGTGTTACAGGTCAAATATGAGAGTTTGGACAACTTAGATATGACATATTGGATGTGTTTGGATCATGAGTTGTGATGGAAATGCACTCTAACTAAAAAACTCAGAGTTACCTTGCAAAAGACGGCATTTTAGAGAAAGGGATTTTGAGGAAAGTAAGTGTTGTAGTGCTTTGGTGTACTCAAACTGAGCATAAATGAGCACTATTTATAGTAGAGCAAGTTTGTTTTGCAAGCAATAGTGTGTGACAACTACAGCAGGTTGTTGGCCAATTGGATCACTTTGGAATCTTAAGTCTCCTCTAGCCATTGACTAGAGGTTAGAGCACAGGCTTTGTAGCTTTGGTTCAGAGATAAGTCTTGACTGAATTTAGTTGGAATAGGCTCAGTTCATGCCACCTTGGTGCATCCATTGAATGCTTGAAAACAAAATTGGAGTCTTGAAGCATCTTTAGCCTTTTTAGGTTTGGCATGCTGTTTGTAGATTCATTGACTTTGGAGTCTTGGAGATCAGATCATCCTCCTTGGATTTGATCCTCAGATGTGTCCAAAATGATGACAAGGCTTGGATTTATCAGATTTGGACAAATCGAGCAAAATGCACAAAATCTGCCAAATTTGTTTTGAAAAAATCAGTTCATGATGCCATGTTTCAAGGGTTGTATCTTCTTGCTCAAATGGAATTTGGAGATGATCTGGTACTTGTTAGAAAGCCCTCATGGCATACTTTAACTTTGATGTCCAACCCAAGACCTGGGTTGACTTGGATCAAGGTGAAAAATGTCCCTACATTTTGGAAAAAGTAAGGCAAATTTTGACTTAGTGAAAATTTCACTAAGTGTTGGAAAAATGTGATTTTCATGTTTTCAGCCATTTTGATCAATCCATAACTAAAAATCCATGAAGAATTGGAATGAGATGTAGTTGACACTTTTAAAGTATGCCATGAGAGCTACAAATCCATCTTTGGACCATCCAAAATGGTTGCTTGGATCTCAAGTTATGATCCTTGGATGTTGGTACCCTAGCCATTTTGTTTCATAACTTAGAAAAATTCTAAGTTTTTTATGGTTACCCCTTTTATAAGTTATCTCACTTTCTTTGATTTTTCTTGATGAATGATGATTCCAATCACAGATTAACATCATTTTAGGGTTAAGGAACCTTGGTTGACCAAAAAAATCAAAAAGTCAAACTTTGACTTTTTGTACAGTTGACTTTTTCAGCAGATGAAATCTAAACTGTACGATCCTCTATGAAATCAAGTCCTTGACCTAAATCAAACTTAATATATGGATTACATAGGTGTTGTAGGGTGTATGGAATCATGTCCCAAGGTTTGGGAGCATGTCCTGGTCAAAAGTCAAAGGCACAATTGACTTTTTCTCTCAAAACCCTAATTGTGGTTCAGATGAAATTGAAACTTGTGAATCAAGTTTCATGGGTTAATCCATTGTTGCAAATGGATCAACGTGGTGTATTGGAGACCCTCAAATCATGTCTTGAGGTCTTGACTCATGTTTTGTCCCAAAAGTCAACTTAGGGGTGAATTAGGTCAAGAAACCCTAATTCCTGATTTTTATAAATACATCCCCTGAGGTTAAATTGACTTGATGATTGGGTCCATGAGGTCCCATGGAGTATCTTAGGTTATTCTTTGAAGCATTGGCTCATGCCCAGCGGAAAATTTCCATCTGGAGGCCCTGGTCGACCAAAACCCTAATTTGGTGACACTGGCGATCTTGAGGCTCGATCCACTTGGAAGGTTGCAACTTTGTGCTTGATTCTTGATGTGGGAGTCCTATTGATCCTTTATAGGTGTTGGAGAGTTTAGAAAAGTTGAAGATCATGTCATTCCTTGATTGATCCTTTGTCTAAGTGCTCTGAGAGGGCTTGAAACCCTAATTCTTGTTTGTGGTGAATGCTCACCCCTTTTTGGGGAGACTGATGAGGCATGATGGTTCATCCATATTGTGGTGATGATTTACACAATGATGGGGAATCTTAGTGGTCAAAATTTGGGGTATGACAACGTCATGCAGATTGCTTGTTTTAAACCCCATTGAAACATACGATCCAATGCCTTCTCCCAACTTTGAATTCCTGATATTTGAGGCTAAAGAAGAAAATGACGAAGAAATTCCAGAAGAGATCTCCCGATTACTCAGACAAGAGGAAAGGACCATTGAACCTCACAAAGAGCTGTTGGAAACGGTCAACTTGGGTTCAGAAGAGAGAGAATAGAAGTCAAGATTGGGGCACTGCTTAATCCAACTGTCAAAGAAGGTTTGATAAAGCTTCTCAAAGAGTTTCCCAATGTATTCGCTTGGTCTTATCAGGACATGCCCAGGTTGGATACCAGCATCGTGGAACATCATCTACCTTTATGATCAGAATATCCGCCGGTAAAACAAAGGCTGAGACTGACTCATCCAGATATGGCCATCAAAGTCAAGGAGGAAGTACAAAAATAGATTGACGCAGGTTTCCTTGCCACATCAGAGTATCCTCAATGGCTAGCCAACATTGTACCATTTCTGAAAGAGGACGGAAAGGTCAGAATGTGTGTAGACTACAGGGATCTGAACAAAGTTAGTCCAAAGGATGACTTTCCCTTACCACACATTGACATGCTGGTAGACAATACAACAAAGTTCAAAGTATTCTCCTTCATGGATGGATTCTCGAGCTATAATCAAATCAAAATGGCGCTGAAAGGCATGGAGAAAACTTTATTCATCACCCCATGGGGTACTTTGTGTTACAAGGTAATGCCGTTCGGTTTGAAGAATGTCGGGGCAACCTATCAAAGGGCCATGACTACTCTGTTTCATGACATGATACACAAAGAAATAGAAGTGTATGTCGATGATATGATTGTCAAATCTAAGACAGAAGAGGAGCATGTGACCCACCTGTGAAAGCTATTCGAGCGTCTGAGAAAGTACAAACTCCGCTTGAATCCCAACAAGTGCACATTTGGTGTCCGTTCAGGGAAACTTTTAGGGTTCATCGTCAGCCAGAAAGGAATTGAGGTTGATCCTGGAAAAGTCAAGGCCATTCAAGAAATGCCTTCTCCAAAGACTGAAAAACAGGTCAGGGGATTCCTAGGACGTTTGAATTACATTTCCAGATTTATATTCCTCATGACCGCGACATGTGCGCCGATTTTTAAATTACTCAAAAAGAATCAGGACTGCATATGGACAAAAGACTGCCAAACCGCCTTCGACAGTATCAAAGAGTACCTGTTGAACCCACCGATTTTATCTCCTCCAGTGGAGGGAAGACCACTAATCATATACCTAACAGTTTTGGAAGACTCCTTGGGTTGCGTACTTGGCCAACAAGACGAAACCAAAAGGAAAGAGTCTGCCATCTACTATTTGAGCAAGAAATTCATCGACTGTGAAACTTGGTACACTATGCTTGAGAAAACTTGTTACGCTCTGGCTTGGGCAGCCAAACGTCTTCACCAGTACATGATTTTCCACACTACTTGGTAAATCTCCGAAATGGAACCAATCAAGTATGTCTTTGAAAAACCTGCTCTCACGGGAAGGATCGCCCGTTGGCAGATGTTGTTATCAGAATACGACATTGAGTACCATGCTCAGAAAGCCGTCAAAGGAAGTGTTTTAGCCGATCATTTGGCTCATCAACCGATTGACGATCAGGAATTATTCGGATTTGACTTCCCAGATGAAGATGTCATGTACTTGAAAATGAAAGATTGCGATGAACCGCTACCCAGTGATGGGCCAGAACCAGGTTCCCAATGGGGACTAATCTTTGACGGAGCTGTCAATCATTATGGAAACGGAATTGGGGCAATCATCATAACACCTCAGGGTACCCACATTCCTTTCACTGCCAAATTGACATTCAAGTGTACAAACAACGAGGCCGAATACGAAGCTTTTATCATGGGTCTCGAAGAAGCGATTGACGTACAGATTAAGAACTTGGATGTGTATGGATACTCAACCCTGGTTATCAATCAGATCAAAGGAGATTGGAACACATATCAATCAGGACTGATTCCTTACAAAGACTACGCGAGAAGGTTTTTACCATTCTTCAACAGAATCGAGTTTCCCCATATCCCTCGTGAAGAGAATCACATGGCTGATGCATTAGCCACTCTCTCTTCCATGATTAGTGTAGGTCAATGGAATGACATACCTAAGATTAACATAATGCGCCTTGAGGGGCCCGCATACATTTTCACAGTTGAAGCAGTCATAGATGAAGAACCTTGGTATCACGACATCAAATGCTTCCTTCAGAAACAAGAGTACCCACCGAGGGCATCCATAAAGGACAGAAAGACCCTCAGAAGGCTAGCAGGCAGCTTCGTCCTGAGCGGTGATACACTCTATAAGAGGAATTTCGACATGGTCTTGCTCCGATGCGTAGACAGACCAAAAGCAAACATACTGATAAAAGAAATTCACGAAGGATCCTTTGGCACTCATGTCAATGGAAACACAATGGCGAGAAAAATTCTAAGAGCATGGTACTATTGGTTGACCATGAAATCTGTTTGCTACAAGTACATGCGAAGGTTTCATAAGTGTTAGATATACTCGGACAAAATCCATGTACCGCCTACACAACTCAAAGTTCTTTCCTCCCCATGGCCTTTTTCCATATGGGGAATCGACATGATCGGCATGATCGAACCCAAGGCTTCGAACGGACATCGATTCAGCCTAGTAGTCATTGACTACTTCACCAAGTGGATCGAATCAACATCGTACACCAATGTAACCCGACAGGTGGTAGTCCGTTTCATCAAAAACAATCTCATATGTCGTTATGGTGTTCCAAGCCAGATCATTACTGATAATGGATCTAACTTGAACAATAAAATGATGAAAGAATTGTGTGCTGAGTTCAAGATCGAACATCATAACTCATCTCCCTACCGACCCAAGTTGAATGGAGCGGTAGAAGCAGCTAACAAGAACATCAAGAAAATCGTTCAAAAGATGGTTGTAACCTACAAAGACTGGCACGAGATGCTACCCTTTGCCCTTCACGGTTATCGTACATCTGTCCGCACTTCAATAGGGGTAACCCCTTTCTCTCTAGTATATGGCATGAAAGTAGTTCTCCCCATAGAAGTAGAGATCCCATCAATCCGGGTATTGATGGAAGCTAAGCTAACAGAGGCTGAATGGTGTCAAAGTCGACACGATGAATTAAACCTAATCAAAGAAAAGCGAATAACGACACCATGCCACGGTCAGTTGTATCAGCAAAGAATGAAGAAAGCATTTGACAAAAGGGTCCGACCCCGAGTCTTTAGAAAAGGAGACCTCGTGCTCAAGAAGATACAATCAGTCCTCACTGATTCCCGGGGCAAGTGGACTCCGAATTATGACGGCCCCTATGTGGTCAAGAAAGCTTTCTCAGGTGGTGCCTTGAGACTCGCAACCATGGATGGAGAAGAATTCTCCTATCCCACAAATATTGACGTAGTCAAGAAATACTTCGCCTAATAAAAAAAACGTCTCGGTGGATTGAAAACCCGAAAGGGCGGTCCAGGCAAAAATTAGAGACATAAAAAAAAATCACCCCGATGGATTGGAAATCTCAAAGTACAATCCAGGAAAAAAATAGGGATTAATGGCAAGTAACTACGTCCAACAAAAAGGGCAAATCCCCCAGCAGCAGTCCTGTCATCCATCAGGAAAACTCCAGTCAAGGTCATCTTCGACAGAAGCTCAGGATGTCCAGAATTCAAAGTTGGTAGAAGGAATACAGTCATTCTGTTTCAATGTAGCCCTTTTCCCTTTAATTACCATTTTCTAACTTTGTAAATACTCTATGGAATCACGCGCTTGGCTGATTTCCATCCTATCAATAAAATTTGAGCCTTAGTGTTTTTGTTTGCAAATCTTATTTGTTTTAGCTTTACAGAACGACATTTTAACATGATTAACGATTCTTGAAATAAAACAAAAATGAATTTACTTGTCAATTTTTTCTGCTTTTAAAATAAAGATGGCAATTCTTTTGACTGTTGAACATCGAAGGAACATCGATTGCTTCTCCAAAGGCGATTAAGCTTCAAAGTGCAGAATCAAAGTACTCCTTTTAAACCAATACGCCTGAAATAAGGATCAATTATATCAGATGTGATTTTTCCATCTGATATCCCCGGCAGGGTTCGTACCTCCTAAGTCCGACCAACGTTTTTCCCCGCGGGAACTACTTTTTCCTAAGCAAGGCAGGATTGCTATCTTGAACCAGTGATACTTTTCATCCCCTGCAGTGGCCGAGTATCTAGTCATGTTCATCCACTAGTCTGTATGTCGTGTCAATTTTGTCAGCATAAACATACATACATCATGCATTATTGATTCATATACATATTCATATCGCATCACTATCACTTTAGTCGGTCTTATCCCCTAGGGATAAAAGTCCTCTCAATCGAGTTGTCAGTTCTTTCCTTGTCAGGAAATGTTTTGTCTAAACCATCTCTCTTCCCCGGTTTATTTGTGGATTAGAGACGGTCTCCGATCACTTTGATAACTTGAACCTCTAAAAGACAAAAAAACCTTCGACAAACGTCACTCTTCACCATTGAAGATGATATCTTCGCTTTCCCGGATTAAGGACAATCCCCAGAGAAATCCCCTCAACTAAAAACTCTCAGCAACACATTGATTTTTCTCTCCAAGAGAGTCAATGTTAATGTAGTCATCAGCACCTCAAAATTGGATTGCATCACATGGCATTTCTCCAAGAAGATCTCGAGGAAAAGTATGATGTAATATCCCCAAGCAAGAAACAGCCTCTCAAGAGACTCGTTTTCCCCAGTAGAGTCAACAAATAGCGTCTCCAACAGAGAAGTTTGTACGACTCTACAACTCAGACGAATGGGTTCCCCAGCAAGTCTGACATCAAAACATTTTCCCATCAAATGGCATCTCCCCAGGAAAGTTCGGCGAGAAATTTGAGGAAAACCACTACAAATAGCATCCCTTGTCAAAAAAGTTTATTTACAAAAGAAACTGAGACCACTTTCTTGGCTGAAGACCAGGATCGAGGGGAAGTTTATTTCCGAAATTGAGACCAGTTCCTTGGCTGAAAACTAGGATCGAGGGGAAGTTCTCATCAGAAACTGAGACCAGTTCCTTGGCTGAAGACCAGGATCGATGGGAAGTTTATTGACAAAAGAAACTTAGACCAGTTCCTTGGCTGGAGACCGGGATCGAGGGGAAGTTTCACCCTTTTCTAAGCATCATTGCCTAGCAAAAGAAGATGGATGAGCAAACCGCTATTCATAACCACCATCAAAATTTCGGGTATTCCGATATTTAATCCTCTTGCACCCCGAATGCCCGAATACCTTCGCCATTCACACCTCCGGGTCCAAGAAGATTAAATAGGGGGATCTATCATACCCCAAATTTTGACCACCAGGATTTCCCATCATTGTGCAAGTCATCATCACAATATGGATGAACCATCATGCCTCATCAATCTCCTCAAAGATGGTTGAGCATTCACTACAATAAAAAATTGGGGTTTCGAGCCCTCTTAGAGCATTTAGACAAGGATCAATCAAGAATTGACATGATATTCAACTTGTCTAACCTCTCAAACATCCACAAAGGATCAAGAGGACTCCCACACCAAGAATCAAGCACAAAGATTTGCAGCATTCCAAGTGGATCAAGCCTCAGGATCACCAGTATCACCAAATTAGGGTTTTGGTCGCCTGAGGCCTCCAGATGAAAATTTCCATCAAGGCTTAAGCCAATGCCTCAATGTATGGTCCTATAAGCTTAAAAGGATCTCAAGAACCCATCCACAATGGCAGAATCACCTTGAAGGTCCATCTATCAAAAAATCAGGAATTAGGGTTTTGACCTAATTCAACCCTTGAGTTAACTTGTGAAGTGAGGCATGGCTTAAAGCTTCAAAATGGACTTCAAAGACCTCAAATACATCATATTGACATGTTTACAAGATTTGATTGACTCAAAGAGCTCAAATCATAAGCCACAATAACTCAAGACCATCTGATCACAAATTAGGGTTTCTGATGAAAAAAAGTCAACCCTACCCTTGAGTGTTGACCTACCCTTGATCACAAACCTTGGGGAGAGGTCTAAGACATTCCTAAATACCCTTTGAGGCCATCCATGAAGTTTAATTGAGCCCAAGGATTGATTTCACAAAAAGATCACAAAGTCAAAATTTCATCTAATGAAAAAATCAACTGTACAAAAATCCAAGTTTGACTTTTTGGATTTTTGGTCAACCAAGGTTCCTTAACCCTAAAACAATGTTAATATGTGATTTGAATCATCATTCATCAAGAAAAATCAAAGAAAAAGAGTTAATTTGTTAAAGGGGTAACCATAAAAAACTTAGAATTTTTCTAAGTTATGGAACAAAGTGGCTAGGGTACCAACTTCCAAGGACCATAACTTGAGATCCAAGCAACCATTTTGGATGGTCCAAAGCTGGATTTGTAGCTCTCATTACATACTTCAAAAGTGTTAACTACATCTCATTCCAATTCTTCATGGACTTTTAGTTATGGAATGATCAAAATGGCTAAAAACATGAAAATGACATTTTTCCAACACTTAGTGAAATTTTCACTAAGTCAGGATCTGCCTTACTTTTTTCAAAATGTAGGGACATTTTTCACCTTGATCCAAGTCAAACCAGGTCTAGGGGTGAACATCAAAGTTAAAGTATGCCATAAGGGCTTTCCAACAAGTACCAGATCATCTCCAAATTCAATTTGAGCAGGGAGATACAACCCTTGAAACATGGCATCATGAACTGGTTTTACAAGGCAGAATTGTGCACATTTGCTCGATTTGTCCAAATATGATAACTCCAAGCCTTGTCATCAATTTGGACACATCAGAGGATCAAATCCAAGGGGGATGATTTGATCTCCAAGCCTCCTAAGTCCAAGAATCTACAAGTAGCCCTAACAAACCTAAAGAGGCTAAAAAGTGCCAAGACTCCAATTTTGTTTCCAAGCCTTTAATGGATGCACCAAGGTGGCATGAAATGAGCCTATTCTAACTGAATTCAGTCAAGACTTATCCCTGAACCAAGAGACCATAGGCCTGTGCTCTAACCTTAAGTAAATGGCTAGAGGAGACTTGAGATTCCATTTGATCCACATTAGCCACAGACCTGTACCAGTTACCATTCACTATTGCTTGCAAAACAAACTTGCTCCACTATAAATATGTCTCATTTGTGATCAGTTTGAGTACACCAAAGCACCCAAACTGATGCTTTCCTCAAAATCACCACTTTCACTCCAATTTTGCCTTCTAACTTAAGTCACTATAGGGTTTTGAGTTTGAGAGCAATTCCAACCAAACCAATCACACACACACACACCTCACATATAACATATAGAAGTGATCCAAACTCTTACATAACATCTGTAACATCAGATTCTCAAAATCACCAGCCAATTGCTCAAGTTCTTGACAGATTTGTAGTTGAGGTACCACAACCAGTTCCAGCTCAATTCAATCCACTCCAAGCATTCAAACACACTCCTTGGAACCTAAGGAAGCTATCCAGATCATTGGAACCTAGTTGTAACACCTCCATCACCAAACTCGATTGCCAGCTGCAAGAGGTAAGCATGAACTCTTCAAACTCCATGATGCATACATATTTTACTGCACAATAATATTGCCACTTAATCATAATCATGTATGGAGTGATAACCCTCAATCAATTGCCATGAATCAATCGTGTATGGAATTTCATGGTGTTCATGCTGAAATTAGGGTTCTTGAGGTTTTCTTCTGATTTCTCACTCAATACTCAAAATAAATGTAATTAATCTATATGGTTGTGATCCTTGTTCAAAAACAAACAAGATTGGTGTTTAAATCGTGCAAAACCATTGAGAAATCATGGAGAAAAGTGAGAAAATGCAAATCTGCGGAAACAGGGCACGCGGGCAAGAACTTGGTGTTCTTGGCGCCCTTTTTCAAATTTTTGAATATTTGAATATTTTGATATTTTTGTTAATTGATTCAAAAATTAATTTCTCTCTGATTATTTATGTTTTTGAATTGATTCTTTTTCTCAAAATTCACTAAAATGTTTAAATATTTTATTTTACAAAAAAAATCCAATTTATATTATTTATTTAATATAGTTAGAATTTTTTTAATTAATTTCATTTTAATTGTTTTTAAACATTTTTAAATGGAATTCCCACTTTGATTTTTCAAAACCAATTGAATTTCAAACTCTCATGTAATTGAACATGATTTTTCAAAATATTTTTCAAAGTGTACAACTTATTTTGAATATATTTGGTATTTTATATAATTTATTTTCATTTAATTTCCTTTGAAAAATAACATTTTTATTTAAAATTAGGGCTTTCTCTTGATTTTAAATTTTCAAACACTTTTGGGCCTCTAATAAAGTGTAAGACCTAATCCTTTGTAAATAAAAACCATTTTGGGCCTCAGATGTTGTATAAGTCCCACTGTGTTTTCAAAATCACGGCGCGATCATCGCCTTTTAAAACAAAATCATCTGGGCCTCCCCTTGTGTCGTAAGTCCCATCTGTCTTTTTCAAAAATAAATCTTTGGGCCTCTTGAAAGAGTGTAAGACCCAACCCTTTTGCAAATGAACCTTTTTTTGGGCCTCAGTCGTTGTATAAGTCCCAGTACGATCTTCAAAACAACGATGCGATCACTGTTAAACCTTGGGTCTCTCCTTGAGTATAAACCCCAATAATCTTTTCAAAAACAACTTCTCTTTTGATTTAGGTTCAAATATACAGTTGTTATCAAAACATTCTTTAATTTCTCTAAACAACTAACAATACAGCATGGAAGCTTGCTCGCCTGTAAGTTTTATCAGCTTTCATTTACTTGCTTTCCTATATATAAATGTATTGTGGGAAGTTGCTCCTCTGTAAGTCCTTCTTTCATACCCTTTTAAATACTTGTCATATATCAACTGTATATATACTAGTATATCTATTTAGAGTTTTCCCCGGCAACTAGGTCTAGAACTAGGTAAAGCCAGTTGGTCACTCTTTAATACAGTCAAAACTAGACCCCCATAGGATTTCCAGATACAGTCTTGCCTTCTCTTGGGCTTAAACAATATGGAACAAAGAGAAAGGCAGTATTCTCGGTGAACCTTTTCTCAGACTGTCACTATTAGAAATTGTCAAAGAAGTTCATTTCCCCAGAGAGGATTAATTCTCGGTGAAACCTCTCTTGAATTTCTTCAAACCCTAGAACTGCTCCTTAAAGAAAAGATTATTCTCGGTGAAACTTTTCTTGAACTCTTCTTAAGTTTGGGACCCACAGGCTTCCTAAAAGCATCCCTGCCACCTCTTGGGCTTTGTACAAGGACCCTCCGGCTTCTTAGAATTCTCATGCCTTCTCTTGGGCTTAATACAAGGACCCTGAAGACCTCTTAAAGGTATAGGACATAAATTAGTCATCCTTCAATAGAGCAGTCTTTCCAGTGTCAAATCTCAGACCAATTTAGGGTTGATTCTCATCCCTTAAAATACCTGCCTCCTCTTGGGCATCATACATAGATAAACTCTTCCACACCAATAGACTTGGACAGTCTAAATCTCCTCTTGAGTCTCAAAACATTCTCAAGTTCCCTACAAACATAGGAGAAACCCCGGTCATTCTGGATCAATCTCCAAAGGAGATAAAACCCTTAGGTTCAAAAACCCAGTCTCTCTCCTAAAAATCCCCAAACCAGTGTCAGTTTATCATCGGTATAACACTATCCTAAAGATGACTGGTTTACATCCTGAGTGAATCGCACACTCAAAGATAACACAGAGTCACCACCGAACTTTATTTAGTCCCAAAGGACAGGGAAAATATCGATAAAACCCAAGGGGAAGAGAAACGAGAACGGGGGTCGGTTATGCGAAAGGAAGGTACTAGCACCTAACACATCTGTCGTACTCGATGGGAACCATTTCGCTTGCTTCTAGGTTTGGGTGGTTTATCTATCTAAAGGCTTCTAGCTAAAAGAAAGGAGAGAGAGAGAAAGGGGAAAGAGAAAAGAAAGAAAGGATAGTGCTCACGGAGGATTGTGGCCCTCGTGCCTACGTACCCTCATAGTGCAATGAGGAAATCAGAGCGTCGTAGTTCATGGAACCAGGGGACAGAAAGGAAAGAAGAAAGGGAGAAGGAAGGAAAGGTGGAAGTGTGCTCGCCAAGACATTGTGTCTCGTGCCTACGTATCTGACATTCGAAAGAATGCAGAATCAGAGCTTTTGTAGTTCGGGGAACCGAACGGAAAACAAAACAAGACGGAAACAGGGAGACGAAAGAAGTGGTGTCAAAACAAAGAGCAAGAGTGAAAGAAAAACTCTACTGGGGAAAACCACACAGTAAGAGCGATTGCACAAGAGACTAGGAAAAGAAATGGTGTCAAAACCAAGAATGAAAGAAACTCCGCTGGGGATAACAAAGAGGATTGGTGTCGAAACCAAGAATGAAAGAGCAAAGGGAATAGAAAGGGATCCGCTGGGGAAGAAAAATAGAGAATGGCTAGAGATAGAGGGCATGTATTCCTACTGGGAAACGAACAAAGGGATGGTGTCCAAACCAATAGGAAACTCGGTATATTAACTGGCTGGCAGTGGTTAACCGAAGAGAAAGAGTAAGACCCAGGTGGGGAAAAGAGGTTAGTGTCAACAGACGGACTGTGACAAACCCAAAAGAGAGAGCACTGAACCAAGGGAAGGTGTTTGACTCTGAGGGGACCTCGGTATGTTAACTGATAAACAGTGGTTAACCGAGGAAAGCAAGGATTGCAACTCTGTGGGGATAGAGAAGCATTGGTTCTAAAAGAGAAAACTGTGATTAACCAGAAGAACGGGTGTAGGACCGATCGAAGGTCGTAACCCAAAAGGGGTGTTGGTAATGACTGAACAAACAGCGCTTGACCAACGAAGAAGGGTATTGAACCAAAAGAGGTTACTAGCCCAAGGGTGCAAGTATTTGAACCAATAAAGGTTGCCAACTGCTGGGGATTCAGTTTTAACAGGAGAACTGTGATTAACCGAGAAAAATGAGTGATTAACCAAGAGAAGGTGATTAACTCAAAATGGGCTTCAGTATTTCAACAGACAGGCTATGGTTAACTGAAGAAGCAGGTGATTAACCAAGATACGGTGATTAACCCGGGGAACTCAGTATGTTAACAGACGGACTATGGTTAACTGAGAAGGAGCGCAAACATTGGTGCTTTAACTGACGGACAATGATTAACCAACAAAGGGAGAAGAACCAAAAGAAGGTTGCGAACTCCGCAGGGGATTCAGTTGTAACAGAAGTACTGTATTTAACCGAAGAAAGACAAAAGAAACTCTCCAGGGGAATCAAAAGAACAATGATTGACCGCAAGAAAAGAATAGGGTATTGAAACGAAGAAGGCTTGCTAACCCAATGCACAAAGGATCGTAACCACGAAGGAGATTAATCCAGAGAGAAATTGGAAGAGATTGCAAAGAGCAAAGAGTGATCAAGGATCGACTCGACTGGGGAAAGAAAGCACACTACCTCCTGGAGATAGAGATGACTACGCCAAGCACAGGGTCATTCATCCCGTACCTGAAGTAATCAGAATGAGAGTAGGAATTCTCCCTTCTCATTCCTTCTCTAACACACACAGGGTGTAATGCAGAAATTGAGCTGGACGGCCCAACATCTCCAAGTTGAACAGTACTCCCGTGCGGAACGGACAGCGTAACAACTCTAACTTGTACAGTGCTCCAATGTAGGGCGCAGCACGAAACTCCAACTCCACGGGGGAAAAGAGAGAAAAAGCTCTAAAGAGATCCTAAAGAGAGGAAAAGGGAAGATCAACTAATCGAAACATGGTTTCAATCAATTAATCAAAAGGGAAAACCATGCCAACAATTTTCCAAAGAGAGTGGGAAATCGTTAAAGCAAAGAGGTGTGAATTATTGATTATACAAGATTAAATTTGTTCAATCAAGTACAAACTTAATGCAAAGCAAGAAGGAAATGCACAAACAGTACCAAATGATAACCAATATGCATTGCCAAACATGTTAACAAGTGATCAAATGGAATGTAAAATGTTCATGAACAAACATTGCCAAAGTTGCAAATAAACGGAAAATTAAAAGTCGAGCATCAAAAGTTGACAAGTATGTTTCAAACAGAAGTGAAATGACACTTAAAACATCCACCAATATCAAGCACATTGATCCATGGAACTTAAAGGAAGAAAGCATGTGCAACACACTTGAAAATGCAAGAAAATGGCCATTCTGTACAGTGGTAACCAGTTACTCACTAGGCGTTAACCGGTTACTTGCTTGAAACTTGCGTATTTTGGTGAAAATTGCACTGAGTAACCGGTTACTCACCATGTGTTAACCGGTTACCACTGTGACAGTGGCAAAAATAACAGAAAAAATAGCTTTCCAAAAGTGATTTTCATCACTTAATCACTTATACTAACCATTACATGCTAGATCATGAACTTGTGCACGAAAATTATATCATGTAAGTGCAATTAACTTGCAAACAATAATCATGGAGATCAACGATCAAGCAAGTGCATAATAAATTAAATCGAAAACGATCGAAATTCACATCGTAAATACGCGGAAACGATCGAAACAGTTAGCAAAGATAGATCTACCAACCTACAAGGCGGAGATGTGCCTTGGTAATTGTTGCAAAGCGTTCTTGATGCAGAAAATTAAAGAAAACCAGAGGAATCTTCAATTCGGTGACGAAACGTGTCGAAATCGAGCAAAATGCGAAGAAATTCCGAAACGCGAATTCGAACCGTTGAAAGTTGAAGCAAATACTTGAGATTAATCCATAAGCTATGATAACTCCAGAAATCCAAGTAGAATTGCAAAATTGATGAAGGTTGAGCTCAAGAAATAATCACTTTCAATGTAAAAGTGATTATTCTTCAAAGTAGAAATGAGCCTTGGTGAGGTTTTGGAAGAGAATTGAGATGAAGATGAAGATGTAGCAGAGAAAAATCAGAGAGAATGTGGGAGAATTGAGATTGAAATGTGAAGAATTTGTGTGAGAAATCTGTGAAGTGATGGAGAGAATGGTTGAGAGATTGAAAAGTGAGTGAAGGTGAGTTTATATAGACTTTTGGTTTGGAGTATGAGAGGTTTGGAGATAGCTTTGGACTTAGCTTTGGGAGGTTTGGAACTAGGCTAGGATTTAGTTAGACTTGACTCACCGAGTCAAGGTGGTTAACTCGGTTAGTTAGACCCAACTCGGTAACAATCCCAAGGTGAACTTCATCATCCAAAGATCCACATTATTTGAAAAACAAGGAACATGGTGCACTTGATTTTAAGTGAAGCATTAGAACAAATGCACTTGGAGTGAATTGAATAGCTTTGAGATGTCTAGAGATTTCTAGAATATTCCACCTGCTGCTAGAATATTGTAGAATCAAATACCAAAGAGAGTGCATGGATGTTGTCCCAAAATGCAGCAGGAATTACAATTTTGCACTGAGTAACCGGTTACTCACCACACGTTAACCGGTTACTTCAGTCAATTTTGCCCAAATTGCTTAGGAAATGATACTGGAGTCCCAGTTTCGATTTTCCACCTCTTGATTTGATGAGTGAGCATGGAAACCTTCATTTTGAGCTCGTCTTGATAATGTGATGACCTTGTGAGGACACGATTAATAGGGCTTGGAAAACCTGAATATCCTGCAACAAGAAACACACAAAGAAAAGTGCGAATGTGTATGCTAACGATGCGAATGCTCATGTTCATGCAAAAGGCAAAAGAGGGAGGTCAAATTTCGGGTTACGACAGCTGCCCCTATTTAATCGGCTTGGACCTGAATGTATGAATTGCGCCAGCTTTTCGATGATTCGAGGTAAAAGGGGATTAAATAAAAGAGTAGCTCGAAAATTTGGCCGACGGCGGCAAAAGGAGCGATGCAAAGGTAGAATAGATAAGTGCAAAGTTGACTGAAAATCTACTGGGAGATAAGTCAAGCAAAAAGAGAGGGAGTATGATCGATGCACATGCTATGTATGCGTTTCTACATGATGCTTGATATCATGCAATGCAAAGGCGTAAGGTAAGGCATAGTGTGAAACGGTTAGGTAGAAATCGTAGCAAAACGACTTCGACATCCTCGGTTGGGGAGAGGATCCACAGATAAAGATAACCTCATGCTAGAGAAGAGAGTTCACAAAGGATGACGATTCTGCCGGGGAAAGAAACCGAGAATATCTCAGGTTTCTAAATCACCATGGCTATCTCTATTGGGGATGAAAGAATCAAATTGATCCTTCCTACTAAGATTGGCTCTGCATGGGGAAATACATCCTTCCAAATCATGCTGACTTTTCTGAGGAGAACCCACTGCTGCTGGGGGCAGATAGTTTCAAATCATTGGAGCTGATGTACAACCCTTGTTGGAAAAAGAGAGCAAAGTACCTTTGCTGAGAATACTTCGGCAACCTGCCCAGAGACATTACAAATTTGTCGGAAAAAAAAGATGTGTAAACAAGCTTTTTCGACAAATCGTAATGACGCTCGCTGGGGGGATGATGTCGCTGCTGAGGAACTGCCGAGGAAACAACAACTTCTTCATAGAACCATCATATTGCCGGCCAGGTGTTAGGCTTACCAATGGATATTACTGATTATCCTGCAGGAGTTACCAGTAATACATGCAATGCATATTGCTTTCTCGATTGATTTAGCTTTTTATTGTTCTCAGCATTTTTTTAGTATTATGTGATCACAAATAATTGTTTATTTTATAAACAAAATACTGGAATGAAAACAAATTGAGATAACAAAGAATGCATTTTATTGAATGTAGGATTTTTGTACATAAAGTGTGTACAAGGATGCAAAATCCTTGATGAGGAAATTTGCAATGAAATTGAAAAACAAATGTAAATGGCAAAGGGAAATTATGTTTTGCATTGATTACAACATTGGCTACCATCCACTGTAAGTCTAGGTTCCAACGCCTTGCACCTGTTGATGATGATTGGAATGTTCTGTTACCGTCTGAGGTCTAGCTCTGATAAAGAGAGGCTCAAGTGTTCACAATCAATGCCTTTATCCCTAATTTTTGCCTGGATATGTTTTTCTATTTTTTTTGTCCATCGGGATGCCCATTTTTGCCTAAGTCGCCCTTTCGGGTTTTCAACTTAGCGGGCTATCATTGTTTTTTCATTGTCCCTAACTTTTGCAAGGACATCTCTTTTTTTGGTCCATCGGGACGTCCATTTTTGCCTAGATTGTCCTTGCGGATGTCAATCTAGCGGACTTTATCCATTTTTTTCAGGCATAATATTTTTTGACTGTATCGGAGTTCACGGGCGACGGCAACTCCTCCCCATCCATTGTGGTGAGGATCAGGGCTCCACCTGAGAAGGCTTTCTTGACAACAAAGGGTCCTTCATAGTTGGGAGTCCATTTGGCTCGTGGATCCGAGGTGAACAGGTGAATATTTCTTGAGCACGACTTCGCCTTCACAGAATGTTCGAGGAAGAACTTTCTTGTCAAAAGCTCGCTTGAGGCGTCTCTGATACAATTGACCATGACAAACGGCTGTAAGGCGCTTCTCTTCGATGAGATTCAGCTGGTCGTATCTGGATTGAACCCATTCAGATTCATCAAGAACTGCTTCCATGATGACTCTGAGCAAAGGAATTTTGACTTCAATGGGTAGAACTGCCTCCATACCATACACTAGCGAATACGGAGTTGCCCCAGTAGAGGTGCAAACTGAAGTTCGGTAGCCATCCAGTGCAAATGGAAGTATTTCATGCCAATCCTTGTAAGTCTTGACCATTTTCTGGACAATCCTCTTTATGTTTTTGTTTGCTGCTTCAACGACGCCATTCATCTTGGGCCGATATGGTGAAGAGTTGTGGTGCTCGATCTTAAATTCTTGACACAACTCCTTCATCATATTGTTATTCAGGTTGCTTGCATTGTCTGTGATAATGTTGCCAGGAATTCCATAACGACAGATTATCTCTTTCTTGATAAATCTGGAAACCACTTGTCGTGTAACGTTTGCATAGGAAGCAACTTCAACCCACTTGGTGAAGTAGTCGATAGCAACTAGAATGAATTGATGACCGTTGGAAGCCTTCGGCTCGATCATTCCGATCATATCTATACCCCACATGGAAAATGGACAAGGTGCAGTCAAAACATTCAATGGAGTTGGAGGCACATGGATCTTGTCTCCGTAGATTTGGCATTTGTGACATCTTTTGGCAAAGTTGTAACAATCTACCTCCATGGTGTCCAGTAATACCCAGCCCGAAGGATCTTCTTGGCCATAGCAGGACCTTTAGCATGTACACCCTCACAACCCTCATGTATGGACCTTATGACCGTGTTTGCTTTGTGTCTACACTACGCCAAACAAGGGAAAAGAGGGCGCTTTTTTTGGCCTATGACAGCGCTTAAAAGTGCTGTCTAAGCCAGCGCTGTCGTAGGTAAAGACAGCGCTTTTTTATTTATGAAAAAACGCTCTCTAAAAGGGTACTTAAGACAGCGCTTATAAAAGCGCTGTCTAATGTATACGTTTAAAATTTTAAAGAATTTTTTTATATACTTTAGAGAGCGCTTTTTTCTTCAAAAGCGCTCTATAAAGTGGGACTTTAGACAGCGCTTTTGAAAGCGATGTCTAATGTATACGTATAATGATTTTTTTATATACCTTTAGAGAGCGCTTTTAAGGGTGGACTTTAGACAGCGCTTTTGAAAGCGTTGTCTAATGTGTAACCTTAGACAGCGCTTTTTTCTCAAAAGCGCTGTCTTTTGTCTACGTATAATTTTGAAGATTTTTAAAAAAAATCCCATTTTAACCATTTTTTTATGCAGAAACCTGTATAATTCACATTTCCATAAACCTGTATAATTCACATTTCAATAAACCAGTATGGATACGCATTTCCATCAACAAATTCTATTTCAAAACTAGAATTTACATTAATGCAGAATTCGCACAAATGATATAAACTAGAATTTGTACATTTCAATAAACTAGAATTTACATGCAGAATTCGCACAAATTCTATTGTATGGTTTCAAACCTGCATAGAATTTACATTTCAATAAACTAGAATTTACATTCACAAAACTATACATTCAAGAAAGAATTCTTCTTGCAATAAAAAATTCGCACAATTCCTCCTTAGTATCTTGCAATTGTTTCCTCGTGTAATAAGGACACGCCATATCATCGAAATACTACATAACAAAACAAAATACGCATTAGTTAAGAAATAATATATAGATGTTTTGTGTTATCAAGTAGCATCACTAATAAGCAATATTGTGAAAATTAATATACCTCCACTTTGACCCATGTAATATTGGTTGCTCTAGCCCGTGCTACTCGTGCGTATCTTCCTAGTTACTAGACATTTGACCTGTAAGAAAGAAAAAAACAGAAATTAAATGACAAATATAAAAATCCATAATCCTAATCCATTGAATGATATAAGCTATATTGAATGATATAAGCTATAATTTTACAACTAGTACCTTTTTCACTAACGTCTCTTTCTTTTCTTGTTTGGAGTATGTTCTACCCGTCTCTTAACAACACTGACGGTTGGATTGATCCAAATACCCTCATTATGATCATTTCTAGTATATGATTCATTCGCTATAATATTTTCATCTTGATCATTTCTAGTAAAAGATTCGATATCAACATCAATATCACCTTGATCTCCAACGTTTTCATCAATTACTTTGTTAGATAAAAGCACTATAGACCATTTTGTACTTGTCGGATCAGTGACATAGAACATTTTTTTAGCTTGAGAGGCTAGAATAAAAGGCTCATCTTTGTACCCCACCCTATTAAGATCCACTTGCAAAAATCCTGACTTATCCATTCGTACGCCATTATTATTTTTAACCCACTTGCAACGAAATATAGGAATCTGAAACTTCTCATAATCAAACACCCAAATGCGCTCGATAACCCCAAAATATGACAGATTTGCAAATTTGGGGTTTAAGTCTTTCACACTTGAAATGTGCATTGCTTCAGCTACCACGGTGACACCACTATTTTGCATAGTACTTTTATCATCTTGTTCTTTGGTATAAAATGTGTATCCATTAATTGCGTATGCGCTATAAGAAAACACGACCATACTTGGACCATATGCTAAACATCTCAACCTTTCTGTTATTGAATCGTGGTCTGAATAATACTTTGAATAAATATGATCCTTAAACCAAGGTATGAAACTTCGATTGTGCTCTCGTACTATCCAATTCTCATTTCTATTCGGATTTAAACCTCGAAGAACATCCTTGTGCATTTCAACATACGGCTCAACCTCATTCTCATTGTGCAGAACATACAAATGCACTTGATCCCGTTCGACCCTTGATACTGTCACAACTTCATTTCCAATTAACTTTTTTCCTTCTTTTTTTTCGACAATATGAGATTTAGGGAGTCCAATTGATTGTACATTGGACAAATATTCAGTACAAAATTCAACCGCTTCTTCAACAATGTATCGTTCGACAATACAACCCTCTGGTCGACTTCGGTTTTTCACATACCCTTTTAATATTTTCATATAACATTCAGCAGGGTACATCCATCTCATATAAGCCGGTCCACACAATTGTGTCTCTTTCACTAGATGAACAACTAGATGAACCATTATGTCAAAAAACGAGGGAGGAAAATACATTTCAAGATCACACAAAGTAATAACTATTTCTTTTTGCAATGTTGGTAAGATCGCAGGATCGATCACCTTACTGCAAATTGACTTGAAGAAAAAACACAATTTAGTTATTGCGCTTCTTACTTTTTCTGGCAGAATAGAACGTATACCTATTGGTAGAAAATGTTCCATTATAACATGGCAGTCATGCGTCTTTAAACTCTTTAACTTGAGGTCTTTCATAGACACAAGTCTTCTAATATCTGAAGAGTATCCTTCTGGAACTTTAACTTCACTTAGAAACTTACACATTATTTTTTTCTCCTTTCTAGATAGAGTATACGCAGCAGGTGGTAGATATGTTTGTTTTCCTTTCTTCAAGGGTCCTAATTCAGTTCTTATCCCCATATGTACCAAGTCCTTTCTTGCTTTAAGGTCATCCTTAGACTTTCATGGTATATTGAGTAACGTACCAATAACACTGTCAAATACATTTTTTTCAATATGCATAACATCGAGAAAATGTCTTACATACAACGACTTCCAATATGGCAGTTCAAAAAAAATTGACCTCTTCTTCCACCCACTTTTGACAAGTGTATGTGCAAAAGGCTTTCCAAACTGAGTTGTCACATCTTTCACCTTTTCAAAAATTTGATCACCTGTCAATATAGTTGGAGCTCTACCATGTTCTGGCTCTCCATTGAATGCTTTTCTCCACCCACGATAGTGATGATTAGAATTTAAGAATCTACGATGACCGAGAAAGACATTCTTCTGACCAAACTCCAATCGCGTCCAATCTGTTTTATCTTCACAAATAGGACACGCACATTGACCTTTTATGCTGTACCCTGATAGATTTCCGTATGCTAGAAAATCATTAATTGTGCCAAACAACATCGCCCTCAAGTTGAAACTTTCTTTCCTATACCCATCATAAACCTCCACACCATTCTCCCACAAAAATTTTAAATCTTCGATTAAGGGTGCTAAGTATACGTCTATGTCATTCCCTGGTTGTCTAGGCCCAGAAATTAACATAGATAACATCATGTACTTACGCTTCATACATAGCCATGGAGGTAGGTTATAAATCATTATGATCACACGCCAAGTGCTATGTGAGATACTTTGAATACTGTGTGGGTTCATTCCATCAGTAGATAATGCCAAGCGAAGGTTTCTTGCTTCTTTTCCAAATTCAGGATAATCATCATCAATTTTCATCCACTGTGGTGAATCTGCCGGATGTCGAAACTTTCCATCAATAATTCTTTCATATGCATGCCAAGTCAAGTGTCTTGAATCGGTCTCACTACGAAACATGCGTCAAAATCTCGGAATTATAGGAAAATACCATAAGACTTTTGCTGGAGACAACTTTTTCTTATATCGAGAGACACCATATTTAGGACACTCATTTAACGATGCATACTCATTTCGAAACAATACGCAATCGTTTGGACAAGCATGTATCTTATCATAGCTCATGCCAATATAGCACAACATCTTTTTGGCCTCATATGTTCGATTGGGAAGAGCATTATCCTCTGGAAGCATATCTTTCATAAGGGCCAATAATTCTGTGAAACTTTTATCCGACCATCCATTGCCCGCCTTTAAGTTGTACAACTTTAATACCGCAGACAATCTTGTAAATTTGGTGCAACCCAAGCAACCCGACCATCCTCAATAAATGCGATGCCAACTGAACCGCGTCAACCCGACTCCCAAAACAGCAACCCAAGCAAGGACATATCATTCGACTGGGGTCTTTGGCGTGCGCAACAGTAAACTTAACGAATTCCGATACCCCATTGTCGTACTCTTTCGACAATCGACTTGAAGACATCCATTTCTTATCCATAGTTATACTAATTAAACTAAACAAAAACAAAAAGAAAAAATGTTATACCTGTAGGGAAACGATCCGACTTTCACACTTTGAACACAAGTAACCCCTATACACGTATCATAAAATGAAATATCATTAATTGACCAATTATGAGTCATAACTTGATAAGTGGCAACTAACTTATAATTTAAAGTATCAAAAAAATTCTAATTAACTTATAAAGTAGACAATTATAATTTAAAGTATCAAAAAAATTCTCTCCTCAATAAGTATAAAGTAGACAATTAACTTATAACAAAAAGTCACAAGTTCTAGAAAATAAAAGTAATGAACTTGGAAAAAAAGGATAGACCAAACACAATCAATTGGAAAAACAGTACAACACAAATAGCGAAATACAATTTCAATCAATACTAGGTTGTTTATACTAATCAACTTTGCCAAATATACAGTAGAAAATATTTAAAAGTAACCTTCCACAAAACTAGGTTGTATCATGAAATATCTTTTCAATAATAGTCATCGTTGTGAAGATACTTTAATATTATTTTCCTTATGAAAATACCTTCCACAAAACTAGGTTGTATCATGAATGCATAACACAATGAGCTTATTATAAAAAAAGAGGGACATTTGTAAAAATAAGAGATGAAAGATTAAGGATTTTGCAAAATATACAAGAAAAATATACATGAAAAATACTTTGCAAAATATACATGAAAAATATACATGAAAAATACTTTGCCAAATATACATGAAAAATAAAAGCAAAAAATAGGTTCGATTCTGCAACAATAAAAGAGGGAGCTTTTATCCTCATCGTGAAAACTTTTTCAGCATAAAAATCAAATCAAAAACAAATTTTAAAAACAGAGAAATGAATAATAAAAGAATAACAACGTACCTTATTCGTTTTCAGAGGATAAGAGAATAAGAACAACAACAACAACAACGTTTTCACGAATGGAAAGCAACAATGACGGCAACGGTGACGACAATGGCAATGCAAGAACGACGGCAATGGCAATGCAAGAACGACGGCAAGGGTTTAGAGAAACGGTCGAGAGATAAAATGAATAGAAGTGTCTCTGAAAATGTTTAGAATTGTTTTATATTTTAATTAGTACAGGACTTTAGAGGGCGCTTTTCCTTAGAAAGCGCTTTCTAAAGTGAAAATAATTAGAGTCCTATAAGAGCGCTTTCTGAAAGCGTTTTCTAAGGTGGCCTTTAGACAGCGCTTTTTAAAAGCGCTCTCTAAAGTAATACCTATAGCAGCGCTTTTTGGAAAGCGCTTTCTAAGGTGGTCTAAGGTGGCAGTCTTTTACAGCGCTTTCGAAAAGCGCTTTCTAAAGCCTTTCTATTAAGGCGCTTTTTTTTAGCAAAATTTTTTTATTCTTTTTAGCAGCGCTTTTGTATAAAAGCGCTGTCTTTTAGGTGTCGTCTAAACATATTTTTGGCGTAGTGCTATCCACGCATCTGAGCAACACGGAATCATAATTCCTCTTGTACAGTATACCACCACTTAAGAAGAATTTGGTGCAAAGCCGCCTAAGAGCTTTCTTATCAGTGATAGTGATACCCTCGGGATATTCCTGTTTTTCCAGATATCTCTTAATGTCGTAGAACCAAGGCTTGTCATCAGACTCATCCTCGATTGCTAAATAATGTGCTGGTTCGTTCAAGTGATCAATGTGGATATGAGGAGCTTCATTCTTCCACTTGACCTTGAACATGGATGCTAAGGTGGCAAGAGCATCAGCTAGTTGACTTTCCTCTCTGGGGATATGATGAAAAGAAATCTCATCAAAGTAAGGAATCAACTTCGCAATGTGTTGTTGGTACGGAACCAGCTTGGAATCCCGAGTCACAAAATTCCCTCTGACTTGATCGATGACCAAAGCAGAATCTCCATAGACCTCAAGAATCTTGATTCTCATGTCAATAGCCACTTCAATACCGTAGATGCATGCTTCGTATTCAGCCATATTAATGGTGCATGCAAAGCATAATCTAGCAGTGAAGGGAAGGTGAAAACTTGTTAAAGAGATGAGGATAGCACTGATTCCACGACCTTTAGAATTGGAGGCACCATCGAACACGAGCGTCCATCGCGCCCCTGGTTCGGGTCCTATGTCAGGGTCTTGAGTCTCATAATCTCTGATGAACAGAACATCCTCATTGGGAAAGTCAAACTTCATCTGTTGATAACCCTCTACAGGTTGATGGGCAAGGTAGTCAGACAAGACACTCCCTTTTATTGCTTTCTGGATAACATGTTGGATATCATACTCAGTTAACAGCATCTGCCACCGAGCAATCCTTCCAGAGATAGCAGGCTTTTCAAATATGTACTTTATCAGATCCATTTTGGATATCAACAAAGTAGTATGGCAAATCATGTATTGTCATAGGCGTCGAGCAGCCCAGACCAGAGCACAGCAAGTTTTCTCTAAGAGTGAGTATCTAGTCTCACAATCAGTGATCTTCTTGCTCAGATAGTATATTGCATGTTCTTTTCTGCCAGTGTCGTCGTGTTGACCCAATACACATCCCATTGATTCATCGAAAGTGGTGAGATACATGATTAAAGGCCTACCAGGAACCGGCGGTACTAAGATCGGTGGTTCTTGCAAGTATTGTTTTATCTTGTCAAATGCTTTTTGACAATCATTATTCCATTCAACCGATTGATTTTTCCTTAGTAATTTGAACATTGGTTCACAGGTAGCCGTCAAATGGGAAATGAACCTTGAAATGTAATTGAGTCTGCCCAGAAAGCCACAGACTTCTTTTTCTGTTTTGGGAGGCGGCATGTTCTAAATTGCCCGAACCTTATCAGGATCAACTTCAATGCCCTTCTGACTAATAATAAAGCCCAACAGTTTACTAGATCGAACTCCGAAGGTGCACTTCGCAGGATTCAACCGCAATCTAAACTTCTGGAGTCTGTCAAACAGTTTCTTCAGATGAACCAGGTGCTCATCTTCAGTTTTGGACTTGGCAATCATATCGTCCACGTAAACCTCAATCTCTTTATGAATCATATCATGAAAGAGGGTTGTCATGGCACGTTGGTATGTTGCCCCTGCATTCTTTTGACCGAATGGCATGACTTTGTAGCAATATGTACCCCAGGGCGTGATGAAAGTAGTCTTCTCCATATCAGTTGGGGACATCTTGATCTGATTATATCCTGAAAAACCGTCCATGAAGGAAAAGACAGAGAACTGCGATGTGTTGTCTACCAAGACATCAATATGAGGCAAAGGAAAATAATCCTTCGAGCTTGCCTTGTTGAGATCTCGATAATCCACACACATTATGACTTTACCGTCCTTCTTAGGAACTGGGACGATGTTGGCAATCCATTCAGGATATTCAGAAGTGGCTAGAACCCAGCATCAAGCTGCTTCTTTACCTCTTCTCTGATTTTGAGTGCCATGTCGGGTCTAGTCCTTTTGAGTTTCTGTTTGACAAGAGGACATCCAGGCTTGAGTGGCAAGTGATGCTCAACGATGTTGGTATCCAACCCAGGCATATCTTGATAGGACCAGGCGAAGATATCAACATACTCTTTCAATAACTTGACCAACTCGGAGTGTACATGCTCTGCAAGGGATCCGCCAACCTTGACTTCTCTTCTGACCTCATCAGTACCAAGGTTAACGACCTCCACTGGCTCTTTGTGTGGTTGAATCTCTCTATGCTCGTGCTCAAGGAGCCTTGCTAGTTCAGCCGGTAATTCATAATCTTCCTCACCATCTTCTTCGGCTTGGTTAATTGGAATTCCAGAATTATAATGGATGTTTGCCATGTTATTATCAATGCTTTTATTAGTTCTGCATGTTTATGATTAGAATGAGCTATTTAAAAAGGTGAAAATAAAAGAAACTTTTGCCATTTGTTTGAGAAAAGTGAAATAAAGAAATAAAATAGAGCATGATTTTGAATGCAAAAAACTTTTATTTATTGATCACATAATATTGCAAAAGCGTGAGGCCCTTTACAAGCTATCCACTCGTCTCGGGCGAGGACGAGGGAATGAGAAAGCAAAATGCATTACATGTTATATGGGAAAACCACATGAATCACGGTAGATGTCCAATTGTTGAGCTTGAAACCCGACAGACATTTGCACAAAAGGCTTGAAGCCTGATTACTGGGACCAGCATCATCAGCAGCTGCCACGATGTCACCTTGCTAGAAACCCGCGCTATGGAACTTGATTAAGTTACACTGCTTCTGATCAGAGGAACCAGATTGATGACCAGGACGATAACCCAATCCAAAATGATTACGCTTCTCAACCACATCAATCACGTGCCCCCAGCCTGACAAAGCACCTTTCTGGATAGTCTCCTTAGCGCTCTTAGCAAATGCTAGAGTCAATTGTGGTGATCTAATTTGACTAGTTGAAGCAGAGCTGACATCTTCGAACTCGAGACACTGCAACGGCACCTCAGCTATGCCTTCCTCGGTCTCGACGTATCAAAAAGATGATAACTCGCTTACAATCAGATTCTCTTCACCCCAGATGATGACAAGCTGATCATCAAACATGAACTTCAATTTCTGATGCAAAGTGGAGGTAACTGCCCCTGCAGCGTGGATCCACGAACGACCCAGTAAGCAACTATACGCAGGATTAATATCCATCACCTGGAAGGTAATGGTGAACAAATGCGGCCTAATATGGTTAGGATTATCCTTGAAAATCTGACACTTACCATGCAATCCTTTCAACAGCCCGTGTTCATTCAATTTCTTAAAAACCACAGTCATCGGGGTCTTTACCTCGTCAACATCCATGATCAATTCAACCCTTGGACTATCCTCAACCATATTAACTGCAGGTCCACCGTGATTCGGCAACAGATTATTCTGAATGTTAGGTCCTTCCTCAGCAAAAGTTAGAACCTTCTTATCAATGAGTTCCTGCACTTTGGTTTTGAAAACAAGGCAATCCTCTGTTGCATGTCCTATGTACCCAGCATGATAAGCACAAGATGCATTTGGATTATGCTTCGGGCCAAATGGAGGAATTGCAGGCGCAATCTGTTTGGGGACAATTGCCCCTTGGTGAACCAAGTAAGGAAACAATTCGGTGTACGAAACCAGAATCCTGTCGAAATTTGGACGCTTACGGTTTCCTTGATTGTTGTTGCTCTGACGGTTCTGATTCTGCTGATTTTTGTTGTTCTGTTGATTCTGTTGCTGATTCTGAGCATTCTGAACTGGTTGTTGTGGATGATACTGATATGGAGGTTGTTGATACTGTGTAGCAGCAATGTACGGATATGGATAATATGGCATAGGAGCCATGAGAGCTTGATACTGAGGAGAAACTTGAGCTGTCACAGCGTTGGCTTCACCTTCCTTTTTCTTGGGCTGACTGTTTTGAGACTTTCTAGTGGTCGGCTGCTGGGAAGCAGCTCCAGGAATCTTTCCAGTCTTCAAACCATTTTCAATTTGTTCACCAATCGTTACAACATTAGAGAAGTTCGATGAAGAACTATCCACCATTTTCTCGTAGTAGGATCCTTACAATGTACCCATAAAGATGTCAACCAACCATTATCCGAGAGAGCAGGTCGCACACGAGATGCCATCTCACGCCATCTTTGTGCATACTCCTTGAATGTTTCAGCTGAGCGCTGAGACTGATTCTGTAATTGCAATCTAGTGGGCGCCATATCAAGATTATACTTGTATTGCTTCACGAATGCTTCAGACAAATCCCTCCAAGTACGGATTTTGCTGCGCTCAAAGCCCATGTACCATTCTAATGAAGCGCCAGACAAACTATCTTGAAAACAATGAATGAGTAATTCATCATTATCAATATGGGATGTCATCTTCCTGCAGTACATAGTGATGTGACTACGCGGGCAACTTAAACCTTTATATTTTGGTAAATCAGGTATCTTGAATTTCTGCTGCAGCACCACATTTGGAACCAAACACAGATCTTTGGCCTCCATGCCAAAAGTATAAAACCCTTCAATAGCTATGATACGGTCTTCCAATAACTTGTATTCAACAGATCTGCTCTGATTAGTGGTTCTGACAAGAATCTGGGGATTTGGCAGCTGAGAAGCGGCCGGAGCATTCACTTGCGGAGTAGCAAACTGAGAAGGATACACCAAACCCGGATTAAAGATCTGACTAGCATTATGACCCATCGGAACACCATACGAATAATTCGGAGGAGGTACCACATCAGCTGAGGAAGATGCCCCAGAATAGAACAGGAGGACCTCTATACACATGCTCTTCTTCATCAGGAGTTTCAGTATCAATCAATCCGGCGGTTTGATGAGTTTGAACCTGAATATTCTCAGGATCATCATTCACCACTGGAGGCGGGACTGGAGTAGGCATGACCCATGGATATGCGGAAGCATTCCCATTAGGCATGGGCGCAACAAAAGGCTGATATGGCATGAAGGCACTACCATTATTTGCAATCTGAGGAGTGTAATTTGGAGGCATGCCCCAAGGAAAACCAGCGGGCATCTGGTTCAAACCGGGTTGAACAACAGGCTGATTCACAGGCTCAACTGGCACTTCAACTCTAGCAGGAGAAGGAACAACGACAGCAGGAGTAGCCGTAACAACAGGGGGAATAGTCATAACAGGATTGACAACAGTTGCATCAGTAGGGGTTGCAACAACAGTGGCAGCAGCAGCAGTTGTCGCTCCCGGGATTTTCATCCAAGTACAAACGCGAAAGTGGCACGGAACAGAGTCGCCAGCAATGTGTATTTATCCCAAGAGAGGGAAAGGAAACACTGTGTAAACCTGAGGGAAAGGAAAGAGCATGGTCTTCCGACCAAGAGATCTGGGTTCGGGAGTCGGTTACGCGCGGGAAAGGTATTAGCACCCCCACGCGTCCATCGTACCCGATGGGATCCACGCTTGCTTGTCTCGATCAAAGGGTGATAGAAAGGATAATGGAAAAGGATCTGCTAGCTGGAGAACTGGAAAAGGAAAGGAGAGAGAAAGAGAAACAAATGTAGGGAAAATAAAAGAAGTGCTCGAATGGGCCCTACCCCACTGCCTACGTATCTCATCGGGAACATGAGAATCAGAGCGACGTAGTTCCCCTTACATAGGGAAAGTTGTTTGTGTTTTTTAGGGAACGGCTAATGTTCTAGCTCAGGGGTTACAGCTCGCTGTATGGAGACATAGGCGTTACCGTCTTGCAAGAGAACGAGGAGAAGCACGTTCGTACGTCGAGAGTGAGTGAGATGAGAAGAGAATTCCCGAAGAAAAGACGTTATTGTTTGTTTGTTTTTGTCTTTTAAGAAAGAAGTGTTTTGATTATCTTTGTTTCTATAACGCATATTGCATTCAAGTCTATAACAGGCCGTATGCTAAACACTCTAGGAAGGTGGAGAGAAACCCTCCTCCTTCCATTTCCCATACTTTAGGTTTAAGTCCAATACATGTTATGCCATCATTAAGTGTTTTTTACTTTTGTTTTGAGATGAGAAAGATAGAGACTCAAAGGTGAGAGAAAAAGGAAGTTAGTTGTTAGTGTGCTCGCCGAGATATCGCATCTTGTGCCTACGTATCCTCAATCTGAAAAGAAAGAGGAATCAGAGCATCCGTAGTTCACACTACTACGGGTGAACGGGAAACGGTCTCGATTGCATGGGTGCGAGAGAAATGGTGATACTCACGGAAAGTCTACGGGGGAAACTCGGTCCTACAAGTCAGCATGCAATGATGGTCGTAAGGTCAGGATCAGAAGGGAAGTCTACCTAATGTTGTCATGCATGGATTGCTATCCTAATGTCTCTCCTACCCCCGACTTAATCAAAAATTAAGTGGAGCGAGGAATCCTACGGGATCATGTCATCAGGCAAGTAAACACAGGATAAATCAATCACAAAATAAACTAAGAGCAATCGAAAGAATAAGCAGTGTTAGTCAACAGCAATGTCACACAATCAAAGTAAAAAAAGAGGAAGCTTTAGCCAAGGGGTCATATCAACCGAGGCAATCAAGCTAGCTATGGGAAATAAGTGTGCTCATCCAAAGGTATCGAGAACCATGGAGAGCAGAGTAAGAAAGGAAGATGTGAATCAGATCACATTAGCATCAGCATTGGTCAATGCGAGCTATAGACAAGGCGTGGGGGTTTGATTACTAAACCCTTCTTCCACTTGACGAACTCGATAACAAGAGTAAGCTATATTCAAAGCATCAACATGAAATGCGAGCTAAGAATGACCTGGGACTAGAAATGGCGGGAGTCGATTGCGGACTCTCATTCCGCCTAATGCCTTATTTGAGGACTTTTCGGGGAAATGGGAATGGGATGCCTCTTTGGAGGTCTTAGGCACAATATTAAACAATCACAAACAGAGCCTCCTTTGAGGACTTCCAGCATTGCCGGCCAAGTGGCACGGACTCCCAATCCTACTTCTCATGGCATAAAAAGGAAAAAATGCGGAATTAGTAAAAGAGAAGAGAAGTGATACCGAACGGATATCAATCCGTAGCAACGCAAGCAAAGTGTAAGCAAACCGGCACACTTCTAGTAACCTAGTATAAACGAGCAAAAGTGTTAGAAAGTGGAATGGATCCGTGAAAGGCATGGAACCAAATGCTCTTCAAAAAACAATAAAACAAGGCCATAAGCCATAAACAGCAGCAACAACAGCGCTCCAGCACCTGCATATCTGTAAAAACCAGCAACAAGTAAAAACAGCCTATAACAGCCACTATTTCCAGAACAGGGCAGGTGTGTATGCAACCAAACAGAATAACAACATTTTACAGCACACTTTGTCCATTACACCAGTGTATGCTACAACAACTTCTAATCAAATGTGAAACACTACAAAACAACTCAAAGGTTAGTCAAAGTAATCAATGAAAATAACCAAAGTGAGCAACTAAGATCAAAAGGAAATGTCAATAAGAAGTAATTGAAATCAATACTAAAATGTAAACAACAATTAGTCAAAAATCTATGCAAAACATATTAAGGACTATTAACAAAGTTAACTAAACTAAAATCTAAGTATAGTCAATGTTAAAACAAAATCAAATCAAACTAAGTCAATGACCAATTAGTTCAAAGCTAATTTCTAATTCTAATGAATAATTAATGGACAATTAAGCCAAAAACACTTAGAAAACAATTAAGCTAGAAACGATTAGTGCACTTAGGCAAAAACAATTAATTAGCAATTAAGCTAAAAAAACAATTATTCAAATCCAATCTACTTAGTCAAATTAATTAATAAAACCTAAGATTTATTGAAAATCTAGTTCTAACCTAAGATTATCTAAATTCAATTAAACCCTAATCAATTACTAAATCAATAAACCAAAGTTAAAACTAGTCATCAACCTAATTAATCAACACAAAAAGCCAAAAACTAAAATCGTAATCAATTAGCATGGAAAATGAAGTCAGGGGGGTGTAGTATTGAAAGTGGGGGCGTGATGAGAAGACAAGTGGTGTAATGAGCAAAATTGGACGAATGGGTTTAAGAACCCAACCCGGTTTAATATTAGCTAAGACCTAAACCTAAATAAGGGAGTGAGATCCTAATAAAACCTCACAACACTCTCCTCTTCCCTCAGCATGCCGTCTTCACCTTATCATTCATCAACCGTAAAACGCCACCTTCAATGGCTTCTTCTCTCCAAACTCAAAGTTTTATTGCAATCTCTCCCTAAACGACGTCGCTTACACGCGAGCTACTCCGCCGTGCCATGGCTTCACGTCGTCGGTGGCACATAAGACTTCTATCTCAACTCCCTCCGCAAAGGTTCGAATACAAATCGCCAAGTAAAACAGGACCGCAATTCATAACGATCCATAGCAATCACACAAACCAAACAAATGCAAGAGCAAGTATTGCGAACAAAATACAAAATTAAAGCTCAGATCGAGATTACCGTATTTGCGCGATGAAGGCGACGAATTGAACTCTGCAACGCTTAAGGTATGAAATTCGTTCGATGCTCGCTGTTGCTCTACGTTCCACCTTCTTCTACCTTCTGCGTGTGCGTTTTTGGATCGTTTCTTCAACCTTCTTGTGTGAACGGAGTATCCTTCATACTCCTGAATTTGTGACTGAATTCATAATCGGTCTTTCCTTGCAGGTTCTTGGATTTGTGAATTTTGCAGGTGGTTGAATTGTTCTTGCAGTTGCGTCAGAACTAGTGTATCAAGGAATGAAGACGATCGTCGCGTGATGTTAAACGTCGAGTTCACCGTTTCTCTGAATTTTCTTCTTCGCGAATTGTTCTTGAAACAGTTATGATTGATGATGAATTCTCCCGACGAAGTCTCGTTTCAACCTCCTCTTTTGTACGACGGTACCAACATGACGATAACGGAAACTCCATGTATAACTTCCTTATCTCGCGATTTCCGATTCGTGACGTTAGAGTCTTCTTCTCCTTCTCTGATTACTAAGGTGAATCACCGTTGTTGTCGCTGTGTTGACGTCGAATCGTTGCATTCTGCAGGTTCTTGATTTGATGAAATTCTTAGTTGATGTGAATCGAAGAAATTGTTGCGGTTGTTGAATTCAAGGTCGTGGAAGAAAATTGAAGACGATGATGAAGAGAAGGTTTTGGCCGTGGATTTGTTGCAAGAAATGGAAATTGGATGACGATGAGAGATTGATGAATGATGCGTTGAAGTTTGGTGATGATTCAAGGAGAGTGAAGATGGTTATTGAAGAAGAAGTGAAAAATTGGTTAGTTCTGTTGTGGAACTGTTTTTGGAGTTAGAATTATGTTGGAAGTGTTAGGAGTTAACCGGTGCGATTCTGTTATGTACTTTTATTATTTTTTTCTCTGTTAGCTATCAACTTGCGGCTAACAATCTTTGTAGTGACATGAAAAATGAAAATTGCCCAGCAAGATCATCACTCACACGCTTGGATAATTTCCTCCCCTCTGATGCGCTAACTTGGCTTTTGCCATCAAATTCTTTATTTTATTTTTTTTTGTATCATCACTTCGCTCTTAATCCTCTTGCATTGAAGCGTTATAATGGGTCCTAAGACTTTTCCATGGAACTTTGATACTTGTTAGAAAATGGTCATGTATTAAAATGGTTTGAAAATTGGTTTAAAATGATACATGGACTTTGGATGTGGAATTGAATCAAAAATTGAATATGGGTTTAAAAAAAGAATATGGATGTGTATATGTGACTTATGAAATGGACATGGATTTTAGTTTGGATTTTAGAAGAAAATGGATCCAAAATGGATTGGATATGAAAAGGTTTGGATAATTGGAATTTGTTAATTAAAAGCGGATATGGACTAAGAATGGGTACAAATGTGGATATTGAACCTCGAATCGGTTGAAAATGGAAATGAATATACACAAAATGATTTGGAAATTGAGCATTGGATATGAGTTGAAATATGGTTAAATGGATAATATAAAAGGTAAAAATGGACTTGGATAGAAATGGTTAAAAAAAGGATGTGGATATTAGAAAATGAACAATGGATTTTGATGAAAATTAATAGAAAATGGAAATTAATAGAAAATGGTTAGAAATATTGAAAATGACTTAATGATGAACTGGTATAAGCCTTCCACTGATATTTCCACTAACGAGCACCTTGACTGATTTTAATCCAGGAACCACACTCACCCTTTTTACAATATCCTCTGATAAAATAAGTACAGCTACCCCGAATCAATTGCAACGACCATTTGAACCAATTGAAAACCTTGCGCTGATTATTGAATCCACACCTCCATTGAAGAATCTCAACTGATGAACAGTCCACAAGCTCAACCATAAATAAAAACCTAAATCACCCAGATGTACACTAATGAACTTTGCAGAAGATGACTTGCAGAATCACCCCTGAATAGGGCAAACACTTATAACAAGAAAATCCTTCGATCCCATGTCTTAGAAGACCAATGCAATGATATGATTAAGAGCTATGACCTAATGGATATGCAGATGAATGCGAAACAAAAGCCAGAAAAGGTAGGGCAAATTTTGGGGTGCTACAGCTGCACCTATTCAATCAACTTGGACCTGAAAGGATGATAGCAACGACTTTCAGACGTTCAATGTAGAAGGTGATTGAATACAAAATGAACCGCAAAATTTGCACTCTGTGGAGAAATAATAAAACTAGAGCCCAGTCATACTTTGCAAAGCAGTCTGACGGAAAGACAACATACCCAGCAGACCACATTGTCAAAGGGATTTGACGGAAAGAAAAATGGAACCCCACCGAAAGGACACATCGACAAAGTAATTTGACGGCAGGAAGACTCAACTGAAGGAACACATTGTCACAGGGATGACAGAAAGGAAACTCCACCAAAGGAAACACATTGTCATAGGGATGACAGGAAGAAAATCTGAACAAAGAAGACACATTGTCATAGGGATGACAGAAAGGAGATGAGACCCAAGAAACACCTCGTCAAAGGGTTGACGGGAAGAAAACCTGACTTAGGGAGCACATTGTCAAAGGGTTGACAGAAAGAAAATGAACCCCAAGAAACACCTCGTCAAAGGGTTGACGGGGAGAAAAGATAACCAACGGACCACATCGTCAAAGAATTGACGGAAAGACAGCCCGAACACCCGACCGAAGGGACACATTGTCATAGGGATGACAGAAAGAAAATGAACCCCAAGAAACACCTCGTCAAAGGGTTGACGGGAAGAAAAGAATACCTAACGGACCACATCATCAAAGAATTGACGGAAAGACAGCCCGAACACCCGACCGAAGGGACACATTGTCATAGGGATGACAGAAAGAAGACGAACCCCAAGAAACACCTTGTCAAAGGGTTGACGGGAAGAAATTCCACCGTAGGGACACATTGTCATAGGGATGACAGAAAGAAGATGAACCCCAAGAAACACCTCGTCAAAGGGTTGACGGGAAGAAAACCTTACGACGAAACACATCATCAAAAGGGTTTGATGGAAAGGAAACCTGACCGATATGTCGTCATCAAGGGGTTGATGGACAAAGACTGGTCGAGGGTAAGATCGACGTATGATCTACGACCCAAAAGAAAGGTAAGCAGAGGGGCTGATTGTAATGTCTGCTGGAGATATGTCACCGTCTTGACTGAACATTGATTTGGGCTTTCGCGCAGGGTACCAAATCTGGCTTATGCTTTGCATGCATATGTTTGAATTTCCTTCTATGGCGCAATGCTCCATATAAAATGGAAATGCTACGCGATTTGAGGATTCAATGATCACTATATGCCAAATGCTGACGCATGCTCGGGCTACCGGGAAAAGAAGGATGTGCCAAGTATGATTGGACTTTGCTAGCTATGACAGGTGAAACCTGATGGTGATTATTTTTTCAAAGGCGAAATCTTTCTGGGTACCAATGGGGATTGGATTTTGTATGAAGTGCCAATAAGGATTGGACTTTTGGTTTGAAGGAAACGCCAATAGGGATAGGGCTTCAGGTTTTTGAAAGATGCCAACAAAGTGGACTGTGGAAGGATGTCGAGAAAGGTTGGGCTACAGATTTGCTGTTCGGTTTTACAAGGTTTCATGCAATGCTATGCTAATGATATGCGTGGTGATTATGCAATGATGTTTATGATATGCAACATAACCACTCCAGCAAAATAAATGCTGAAGAGACGAAGCTAACTCCGCTGGGGATAACAAATCGAATCGCCTTCAAGGTCATAAATGCTCGAGATCCCGACGAAACCTTCATTCGGCAGGAAAGCATGAATAATAACTGTCTGCTGGAGAAACATCCCAGGAATCTGCTGAAGAAAAGTACCAATGAAAATCGGTCTTTGACTTGCTGGGGAAAACTTACCACCACTAACAAATCTGCTTGGGGAACGATGGTTGATGATATCAACTCTGCTAGGGAACAAGGTCATACATACCCCTCTGTTGGGAATCTACCTTTTACCCTTACTCTGTTGGGGATATGGGAACAACTTTACCGCAAACTAGGGAAGCACAAACTCCACATTATTATATGAACTCTTGCTGAAAAGCAATAACTTCGTCACACTGGCTAGGGGAGAGCGAACTCCTGAACTCTTGCTGGGGAGAACAATCACAGTCTTCACAATGCTCTGCTGAATGTGACAAAAACTTCAGCTATTTCTGCCAAGGAGAAAAAATCTACTAGGGACGTCACGTGTTAACTATCACCATGAACCCTGCAGATGTGATATGACCAAAAGAGGTGCTCGGATGCGGCATAACCTGTAAATGAACATGTCTTTAGAATGTCCCACGAAGATCCAACATATATTGCCCCAGACTGTGATTTACCATTCTCTGGAGAGAATAACATTTTGTGCTTTTGGGGTGGCCTGCCCCAGTTTTGAAGTGATTTTGCCTCTGACTGTCTTATCTGTGAAGGAATACCTCTGACTGACTGACCTTCGAGAGATTTGTCGAATCTCGACTTGATTGCCCCAGATTCTCGACATAATTTCCCCAGATTAACTGAATCTTGGAATGAATCGCCCATTTGATATGACTTGCCCCGGCTCAACGAAGTACTCGAGCACTTTGCACCTTAGATTGATCAATCTTTCAATTGTAGAAACTTTCCTGATCAAGCACTTACTCGCAAGTAAAACAATTCATTTTGAAAAGATAACTCTAATGCAATGCATATGACAGTTTTGAAATCCAAGTCTGTTCACTGGAAAAGTGTTATGACATATAGTGAACGAATCACTTATTAGAATGTCACATCAATACCAACATGAGTGGTAAGAAAGTCCTTTTGGGAGTCAGAACTGACGCGATTTTAACCGAAGTATGCTTTCGAAACAACCCTGCTTCAATTAGGTATTTTGAAGGTTGTAAAGTGGCCTATTTCGCGGTTTAAGAAAAAAGGATATAAGGCTCAAAGTTTTGTTTTGACCCACCCATTCTCCTTGATGTTCTCCAGTCCTACGTTCAGTTAACTCGACACATGCGTTCACCTTTCAAAAAGATTATGAACGATATAAGGATAGAAGGAACCCACACGGTTTTCGGAGTGACAGTCACCCCTTTTTGTCTTCGGTGTCTGTAGTCACACGACTTGTTCTTTATCAAGGATTTTTCTTTTGTAATCCTTTTCGCTTTTTGTTCTTTTGTTTTTTTTATTTCCCTGATTTTTGCCTGGAATGATTCCCTTTTTTTAATCTTTTGATTTTGAAGTCCAGCGGGATGCCCTACCATTTGCCTAAGTCATTTGTTTTCAAGTCTTGACTTAGCGGGCTTTTCTTTTTTGATATTTTTCTTTGATTCTTTTTCTCTCTCTCTCTCTCTTTTTTGAACAAATCGTGTGACACTGGCTTGTCTGACTTGTTTGACAGGGTTGTGACTACCTCACTCTTCAGTTGGTGAGGGATAACCGTTGTGATTTGATCCTCGAATGGGACGCTCCTTTTAAAATTCGAACGCATGGTCAAATTAACTGACACGTACCCTGCCCCAGGTTAAGATTGAGGGTTTTTTCGTTTTCAGAAAGAAACTCCTACTACTAGGCTCAACGGGATTGACAAGGGATTATCTTCCTTATATCTCCGGTGTTTGAGGAATTGAAACAATGCCTGTACATCATCAGCAGGGTTTTGTCCCAAAAGCATACAATTGGATGTTCTGCGTCTTTGAATATCATCATCCTCCCTCGGATCCTGCTTAAACAAGCATATGATATCGATAAAAAGTATGAGTGAACACGACTGGATTTAATCAAAACATGCATATTTATTTCATTATCATTATCAATTAAAAACAGACGAGTTTTACAAATGAGTTTGCACTTTTTAATAGAAAAGAAACTACAAATGCAAAGAAATGACATGATATAAAAGACTGCCAGCTTCGGGGAACTGGGCCTTCCAATCTTGATTTGCTACTGTGTTAGCCATCTTCAGAATTGCTCATCGAAGTCAGTCTGATAATCATCTGCACAACTGCTCTCAGTGACTTCTTCCATAACCTGAACTAACGAACCCGCATAACTGGATGAAGGAGAGTCGTGGATCTGAATACCCTGAGGCGTGAATGAGCACATGTTGGAGTCAAGAAGTGTCTGGACCTTACTCCTAAGCACCTTACAATCTTCAGTTGAATGCCCATGTGCCCCAGCATGGTAGTCACAACGGGCGTTGACATCAAAACCTGGTGGATAAGGAAAAGGCACTGGCTTCAATTCCTTCGGCACTATAAGTCCACCTCTGATTAAATCTGGCAGCATCTGACTGTACGACATTGGCAATTGAGCGAAATTCCTCTCGGGCTTCCTTGGTCTTTGTCGGGCGTGCTGACGCGGCTGACGGCGATATGATCATTGACTCTGAGGAGGTCTTTGATTTGCAGAAGAATATTGTCCATGATATGAAGACCCATAAGATTGTTGACTCTGAACAGTTGATATGCCTGAACACCGAGAACGAGGTGGTGAAGATTCCTGAATGGAACTATTTTCCTCCTCGAATTCTTCTTGAGAACTGACAACTGATTCGCTTTCATTAGCTTGGAAGCTCGAGACGCCTTGGAGCTTTCCACACTTGAGCAGTCTCTCGATGCGTTCTCCCACCATTACCAGGTCAGAAAATTTTGCTGCCCCATTGACGATCATCTTTTCCAAGTACGGCCCTTGCAAGGTATCCATGAACAAATCAACCAATTCTCTATCCGAAAGTGGCGGTTGAACACGAGCGGCTAAATCTCTCCATCTCTGAGCATACTCTCGAAATGATTCATTATCTGCTTGAGACAAGTCTTGCAAATGCATCCGACTGGGAGCCATGTCAAGATTATAACTGTACTGCTTTACAAAGGTGTTAGCTAGGTCTGTCCATGATTTGATGCAACCACTTTCCAACTGCATATACCAATACAAAGATGCCACACTCAGACTGTCTTGGAAACAGTGGATCATGAGCTTGTCATTGTCGACATGTGAGGTCATTCTTCTGCAGAACATCACCAAATGTAGTTTTGGGCAGCTATCCCCTTTGTATTGCTCAAACTTCGACATTTTAAACTTTGGAGGCATTACCAGGCCGGGCACCGAACACATGCTTGAAGCACTCAAATCAAGATTATCACGCCTCTCCAGGGCTTTAATTTTCTCGTTCAACACACGGTATCTTTCGTCATCAACAGATCATGGATCCTTAGGGTTCATCTTCGGAACTACCCCTTGGACATCTGGCACAGAGAAGGCAAGGCTCTGATAGTCTGTGGCATCAAGAGAAGACGAATGTCCGTCTCGGAAGATGGTACGCTCGTGTATAGCATGATTCACAACAGGAATTCGTACAGGTTGAGCTTGAGCAACATTGTTCACCAGAGGTGGAATGACATTCCCAATAACTGAAGTCCTCTGAACATTGGCCTCTCCCCTAGTCATGGCTCTCATAGCTTCTACCAGTTGGTCCAATTGATTCTTCATAAAATCAACATCGGCCCTAGTCACAAACTGATTCTGTTCCCCAGAGTTCATGATTCTTCCAGAAGCTGATTCAAGTCCAATACGAAAGTCGGGAAATCAAACTGCAGTTCAGATAAAGGATGGAGGAGCTCACTGTTCTGGCCTGAAGAAGGATATGCAAAAATGATGCAAGATGCAAATGCAATGCAAAGATGAATGCAATAAGACATGGGATCAAAGCTTCCACATATTCTGAATAACTGTTGTGCTGATGGCTGAATAAGGTCATAGGTCGGCTCTGAAGAGAATACCAGAATAACTAGAATACCAGGCTGATAAGTCCACACTGACAGGAAATCCAGAATACCAGGTATGTTGAAGGTCAAGGTTACCTGTAAACCTGTAAACAACCCGCCCCTCTCACATGTGGATACTAGGATCCTCAGTATCCCGGGCTCTCAGGTCGAGAAATGATGATACGTTCACCATTTCTGGTTTGGCATCATCATCAATCGAGGAGGCCTCAACTGATTCACCAAAACGAAAGGTCCTCAGCTTCAGGCACTGAGGTCGAGAAGCAATAGTACATTCATCCCTCGGGGTACAGTACTATCGCCAATCGAGGAGTGCCTCCACTGATTCTCTTTTAAAAAGGATATCCTATAGCAAGTTCCCAGCATTGGGTCCTCGGATCGAGAATGTGCAATGGGTTTGCCACAGAACGTGGTCTGCCACTGTCACATCTCGGGAGGAGTGCCGTAACTGAGTCCTCGGGAATGGTCACCAGAGTCGACAATTCCTCAAGAGAATAACTATTGGCCTGCATAACATGCAGTAGCAGAAAGCTCCTGATAGAACCTCGTCTGGTTGTGGGTCTCATGAACAACAATACGTGGTCACCACCACGCAAGCGTCACGACTATCCACTCTAATACCTATGTGTGTACTCAAGCCTGGGTAGTGGGCTTATCTCTCAGAACACCCTGCCCGCCAAACAGAAAAACAGCACAGCACAGTCCAATATAGCATAATATAGCATATGAAATGAAAATGCTAAAATGCGGTAAATACAATAATATACAGTAAAGCAGTAATACAGTAAATAGCAATACAGTACAACAGTAAATACAGCAAAACACAGCACCACGGTAAACACCCAATGAACGAAAAATTAACAAGCGCTAGGATTGACTCGCTAAGGAAACCAGAGATTCTGGGTTCGGTCCCCAGCAGAGTCGCCAGCTGTCGCTCCCGGGATTTTCATCCAAGTACAAACGCGAAAGTGGCACGGAACAGAGTCGCCAGCAATGTGTATTTATCCCAAGAGAGGGAAAGGAAACACTGTGTAAACCTGAGGGAAAGGAAAGAGCATGGTCTTGCGACCAAGAGATCTGGGTTCGGGAGTCGGTTACGCGCGGGTAAGGTATTAGCACCCCCACGCGTCCATCGTACCCGATGGGATCCACGCTTGCTTGTCTCGATCAAAGGGTGATAGAAAGGATAATGGAAAAGGAACTGCTAGCTGGAGAACTGGAAAAGGAAAGGAGAGAGAAAGAGAAACAAATGTAGGGAAAATAAAAGAAGTGCTCGAATGGGCCCTACCCCATTGCCTACGTATCTCATCGGGAACATGAGAATCAGAGCGACATAGTTCCCCTCACCTAGGGAAAGTTGTTTGTGTTTTTTAGGGAATGACTAATGTTCTAGCTCAGGTGTTGCAGCTCGCGGTATGGAGACTTAGGCGTTACCTTCTTGCGAGAGAACGAGGAGAAGCACGTTCGTACGTCGAGAGTGAGTGAGATGAGAAGAGAATTCCCGAAGAAAAGACGTTATTATTTGTTTGTTTTTGTCTTTTAAGAAATAAGTGTTTTGATTATCTTTGTTTCTATAACGCATATTGCATTCAAGTTTATCGTATAAGATCGAATGCATCGCATGGTCGTCCTAACAGGCCGTATGCTAAACACTCTAGGAAGGTGGAGAGAAACCCTCCTCCTTCCATTTCCCATACTTTAGGTTTAAGTGCAATACATGTTATGCCATCATTAGGTGTTTTTTACTTTTGTTTTGAGATGAGAAAGATAGAGACTCAAAGGTGAGAGAAAAAGGAAGTTAGTTGTTAGTGTGCTCGCCGAGATATCGCATCTCATGCCTACGTATCCTCAATCTGAAAAGAAAGAGGAATCAGAGCATCCGTAGTTCACACTACTACGGGTGAACGGGAAACGGTCTCGATCGCATGGGTGCGAGAGAAATGGTGATACTCACGGAAAGTCTACGGGGGAAACTCGATCCTACAAGTCAGCATGCAATGATGGTCCTAAGGTCAGGATCAGAAGGGAAGTCTACCTAATGTTGTCATGCATGGATTGCTATCCTAATGTCTCTCCTACCCCCGACTTAATCAAAAATTAAGTGGAGCGAGGAATCCTACGGGATCATGTCATCAGACAAGTAAACACAGGATAAATCAATCACAAAATGAACTAAGAGCAATCGAAAGAATAAACGGTGTTAGTCAACAACAATGTCACACAATCAAAGTAAAAAAAGAGGAAGCTTTAGCCAAGGGGTCATATCAACCGAGGCAATCAAGCTAGCTGTGGGAAATAAGTGTGCTCATCCAAAGGTATCGAGAACCATGGAGAGCAGAGTAAGAAAGGAAGATGTGAATCAGATCACATTAGCATCAGCATTGGTCAATGCGAGCTATAGACAAGGCGTGGGGTTTGATTACTAAACCCTTCTTCCACTTGACGGACTCGATAACAAGAGTAAGCTATATTCAAAGCATCAACATGAAATGCGAGCTAAGAATGACCTGAGGACTTTTCGGGGAAATGGGAATGGGATGCCTCTTTGGAGGTCTTAGGCACAATATTAAACAATCACAAACAGAGCCTCCTTTGAGGACTTCCAGCATTGCCGGCCAAGTGGCACGAACTCCCAATCCTACTTCTCATGGCATAAAAAGGAAAAAAGGCGGAATTAGTAAAAGAGAAGAGAAGTGATACCGAACGGATATCAATCCGTAGCAACGCAAGCAAAGTGTAAACAAACCGGCACACTTCTAGTAACCTAGTATAAATGAGCAAAAGTGTTAGAAAGTGGAATGGATCCGTGAAAGGCATGGAACCAAATGCTCTTCAAAAAACAATAAAACAAGGCCATAAGCCATAAACAGCAGCAACAATAGCGCTCCAGCACCTGCATAGCTGTAAAAACCAGCAACAAGTAAAAACAGCCTATAACAGCCACTATTTCCAGAACAGGGCAGGTGTGTATGCAACCAAACAGAATAGCTACATTTTACAGCACACTTTGTCCATTACAGCAGTGTGTGCTACAACAACTTCTAATCAAATGTGAAACACTACAAAACAACTCAAAGGTTAGTCAAAGTAATCAATGAAAATGACCAAAGTGAGCAACTAAGATCAAAAGGAAATGTCAATAAGAAGTAATTGAAATCAATACTAAAATGTAAACAACAATTAGTCAAAAATCTATGCAAAACATATTAAGGACTATTAACAAAGTTAACTAAACTAAAATCTAAGTATAGTCAATGTTAAAACAAAATCAAATCAAACTAAGTCAATGACCAATTAGTTCAAAGCTAATTTCTAATTCTAATGAATAATTAATGGACAATTAAGCCAAAAACACTTAGAAAACAATTAAGCTAGAAACGATTAGTGCACTTAGGCAAAAACAATTAATTAGCAATTAAGCTAAAAAAACAATTATTCAAATCCAATCTACTTAGTCAAATTAATTAATAAAACCTAAGATTTATTGAAAATCTAGTTCTAACCTAAGATTATCTAAATTCAATTAAACCCTAATCAATTACTAAATCAATAAACCAAAGTTAAAACTAGTCATCAACCTAATTAATCAACACAAAAAGCCAAAAACTAAAATCGTAATCAATTAGCATGGAAAATGAAGTCAGGGGGTGTAGTATTGAAAGTGGGGGCGTGATGAGAAGACAGGTGGTGTAATGAGCAAAATTGGACGAATGGGTTTAAGAACCCAACCCGGTTTAATATTAGCTAAGACCTAAACCTAAATAAGGGAGTGAGATCCTAATAAAACCTCACAACACTCTCCTCTTCCCTCAGCATGCCGTCTTCACCTTATCATTCATCAACCGTAAAACGCCACCTTCAATGGCTTCTTCTCTCCAAACTCAAAGTTTTATTGCAATCTCTCCCTAAACGACGTCGCTTACACGCGAGCTACTCCGCCGTGCCATGGCTTCACGTCGTCGGTGGCACATAAGACTTCTATCTCAACTCCCTCCGCAAAGGTTCGAATACAAATCGCCAAGTAAAACAGGACCGCAATTCATAACGATCCATAGCAATCACACAAACCAAACAAATGCAAGAGCAAGTATTGCGAACAAAATACAAAATTAAAGCTCAGATCGAGATTACCGTATTTGCGCGATGAAGGCGACGAATTGAACTCTGCAACGCTTAAGGTATGAAATTCGTTCGATGCTCGCTGTTGCTCTACGTTCCACCTTCTTCTACCTTCTGCGTGTGCGTTTTTGGATCGTTTCTTCAACCTTCTTGTGTGAACGGAGTATCCTTCATACTCCTGAATTTGTGACTGAATTCATAATCGGTCTTTCCTTACAGGTTCTTGGATTTGTGAATTTTGCAGGTGGTTGAATTGTTCTTGCAGTTGCGTCAGAACTAGTGTATCAAGGAATGAAGACGATCGTCGCGTGATGTTAAACGTCGAGTTCACCGTTTCTCTGAATTTTCTTCTTCGCGAATTGTTCTTGAAACAGTTATGATTGATGATGAATTCTCCCGACGAAGTCTCGTTTCAACCTCCTCTTTTGTACGACGGTACCAACATGACGATAACGGAAACTCCATGTATAACTTCCTTATCTCGCGATTTCCGATTCGTGACGTTAGAGTCTTCTTCTCCTTCTCTGATTACTAAGGTGAATCACCGTTGTTGTCGCTGTGTTGACGTCGAATCGTTGCATTCTGCAGGTTCTTGATTTGATGAAATTCTTAGTTGATGTGAATCGAAGAAATTGTTGCGGTTGTTGAATTCAAGGTCGTGGAAGAAAATTGAAGACGATGATGAAGAGAAGGTTTTGGCCGTGGATTTGTTGCAAGAAATGGAAATTGGATGACGATGAGAGATTGATGAATGATGCGTTGAAGTTTGGTGATGATTCAAGAAGAGTGAAGATGGTTATTGAAGAAGAAGTGGAAAATTGGTTAGTTCTGTTGTGGAACTGTTTTTGGAGTTAGAATTCTGTTGGAAGTGCTAGGAGTTAACCGGTGTGATTCTGTTATGTACTTTTATTATTTTTTCTCTGTTAGCTTTCCACTTGTGGCTAACAATCTTTGCAGTGACATGAAAAATGAAAATTGCCCAGCAAGATCATCACTCACACGCTTGGATAATTTCCTCCCCTCTGCTGCGCTAACTTGGCTTTTGCCATCAAATTATTTATTTTTATTTTTATTTTTTTTGCATCATCACTTCGCTCTTAATCCTCTTGCATTGAAGCGTTATAATGGGTCCTAATACTTTTCCATGGAACTTTGATACTTGTTAGAAAATGGTCATGTATTAAAATGGTTTGAAAATTGGTTTAAAATGATACATGGACTTTGGATGTGGAATTGAATCAAAAATTGAATATGGGTTTAAAAAAAGAATATGGATGTGTATATGTGACTTATGAAATGGACATGGATTTTAGTTTGGATTTTAGAAGAAAATGGATCCAAAATGGATTGGATATGAAAAGGTTTGGATAATTGGAATTTGTTAATTAAAAGCAGATATGGACTAAGAATGGGTACAAATATGGATATTGAACCTCGAATCGGTTGAAAATGGAAATGAATATACACAAAATGATTTGGAAATTGAGCATTGGATATGAGTTGAAATATGGTTAAATGGATAATAGAAAAGGTAAAAATGGACTTGGATAGAAATGGTTAAAAAAAGGATGTGGATATTAGAAAATGAACAATGGATTTTGATGAAAATTAATAGAAAATGGTTAGAAATATGAAAAATGACTTAATGATGAACTGGTATTAGCCCTCCACTGATATTTCCACTAATGAACACCTTGACTGATTTTAATCCAGGAACCACACTCACCCTTTTTACAATATCCTCTGATAAAATAAGTACATCTACCCCGAATCAATTGCAACGACCATTTGAACCAATTGAAAACCTTGCGCTGATTATTGAATCCAGACCTCCATTGAAGAATCTCAACTAATGAACAGTCCACAAGCTCAACCATGAATAAAAACCTAAATCACCCAGATGTACACTGATGAACTTTGCAGAAGATGACTTGCAGAATCACCCCTGAATAGGGCAAACACTTATAACAAGAAAATCCTTAGATCCCATGTCTTAGAAGACCAATGCAATGATATGATTATGAGCTATGACCTAATGGATATGCAGATGAATGTGAAACAAATGCCAGAAAATGTAGGGTAAAATTTGGGGTGCTACAGTAGTGTCCCTCTAGGCACGAAGGAGTTCCATAATGATGTCCATGTTCGTCTGGAACTGATCCATCCGACCTTGGAATTGAGCCAGAGTTTCCTTGTAAGCAGGGTTCTCAGCTTCGAAGTCAGCCATGATTCTGGATTTGTTTGAGCGAGTAAAATACCGATGTCAAGTCGTCGTCTTGCTACAAGGAAGGCGGACAAGGATGAGCAACGGTTTCGGATGAAGGGACGTGCATATGTGTGCAAATGAATGTATGATATGCATGCAAAAATAAAGTTTTAAATTCCAGGAATTCTTAAACTTATCATTGTTGACAATAATCATAAAGCATACAAGTAAAGGCACAAAAGATAGAGTGAGCAAGAATCTTCATTTATTCAGCAATAAAGGAAAGAAGCAATAAGTCGAATACAAGTCAAATATCTGCCTTTTGGGCTACAACAAAATCCGCACGGATCCTATCAAATACCACCCTACATACAGACAAGAAATGGAAAACAGCCCAAGGAAGCTGGTGTGGCAATGCATCAGCATATGCATTCCTCAACAACCCAGGTAGGTTCTCCAATGCATGCTCAGCAAATCTGGCTAGACGGCCATGCCTCTCACTCCAGTACTTCGCATCCTTCATGAGATTACACAACAATGAATGATTAGGTCCCTGAAGCATGTCCTGAAGAAAGGCCTCTTTCTGATCCAGGAGGTTCTGTAGATGACGACTTTGATGCTCCCAATGAGTGCTTTCTGTGTTGAGCTGACTAATCTGCTCTTGGCTCTGATGTGCTTGATCTTGCAGCTTTTGAATCTCACCGAAGACCTTGTCGAGCTTAGCTTGACACTGAGAAAAGTCTTTTGCTAAATGATTAGCACGGTCTTGTTCACTTTGCCACTTTGCCTTGAACTCGGATAACTTCCCTCGAAGCTCTTCAAATTTCTTGTTATAGCTCAGCTCCTCCTTGTAGGCTTGATAATGAGCATCGGCGAGTTGTCTCTTCTTTAAAGCAAGTCCCTCATAGGTGCTCTTCAAAGCATCACCCACCTTCCTACGTTTGTTCTGTTCAACCTCCACCTTTTTGAGCATGCGCTCGCGCTTCTGATGGAGGTCAATCTGCAGTTTATCCTTCTCGAAAGTGACTCTATCAAGGTTGAGACGAAGATTAATATTCCCCTTCTTTAACTTCTTAATAATCAGCTTGAGTTGATCGACCTCAGACGGAGGAACAATGGCAAATTTAGGAAGCTTGGCATTCATGGAAGGCTTAAGAGAGAATGGCAACAAGATCTCTTTGACGCGTTCTTTGACCCAAAGTGTGTAAGCTTCCTTGGCTACGCAATTCTTCTTACCCAAATCGGCTCTTCCTTCGAGATGAATCTGAGTCCAAGCGACACTGAACCTCTTCAACAAACCCAGGTCATCAACCCCTTCATAAAAAATGAACTCCTCCACTACCTCAGGATCAGGCTTGGCAACCATAGGGTATCCCAACTATCGAAAGGCCATTCTCAAATTGTAGTTAATTCCACCCTTTGTACCCAAGAGAGGCACATTGGGGAATTTCCCACAATAGAGAATGATCGGAATGTCGTCGAAGACTCGAGAATACCAAGAAATATCATCAGCAGTAAGAGACATGATTCGCTGAGACCACTTGAGATTACCCTTATTCTCAACAAAGGGACCCTTCTGCGGAAGGTGAAACATGAACCATCGGTACAACAAAGGAGCACAACAGACAATGGTTCCCTTCTTCTTTTCATTCCTAGAATGAATAGAATGATAGGTGCCAGCAAGAACTGTCAGAACAGGGTTCCTGGACAAGAAGATACTGATGGCAGCCTGATATACGAAATCCTCCATGATCGGAAACAAGACAATCCCATATATCAGCAGAGCAAGAATGGCCTTGAAAGCCTTCCAGTTTCCATCCTTAGCAAAAGAAATGGCCTTGTCAACCAAGAATTTCGAAGCAAACCCTCGAATACCTTTCCCTTTGGTCTTGAGATTATCCTCCACATCCTTCTTACTAATGCAAAGCGCATCAGCAATAAGATGAAACTTTGGACAACTGCCAGTGTAGACATACGGAACCTGCTTCTTGATCTCAACCCCCAGAATATAAGCATACTCCTCAAGTGTAGGTGCTAGCTGATAATCCTGAAATGTGAAGCACCTAAATGGCGGGTCGTAGAACTGAACCAGAGTGTGAATAGAAGTGATGTTGACTTCAGTGTTGAGGATGGTCAACAGATTACCATAAGTACCTATGAAAACCCCTCTGTGATCTCCAACCAACAAAGATGCCAAACCTCTCAAAATACCCAGCTTAGGCTCCACGAACTTGTAACTGAAGATGCCACGACACCCAGTACTCATCTCTATGATAATGCCAACAAAAGATAAGTCCTCAAAAACCTGGAAATGCACATGCAAAAATTAATTTACATGATGAAATGACATGCAACACAACAAGAAGCCAGCACTGCCCGAATAGTCAAGTCTGAACAGTCTGGATATCTGCATATAATTTTGTGTCGGTGCACCATAATCTGATGTGTCAGTGAAGAAATCTGGCGTGTGTGAGAGAACAAAGGTATGAAGTGGCTTTTTTTCCTGCAAAACCCATCCCCCTCACGGGTGTGATCTAGACACAACAAGGTGATCCCTAGAAAGGTCGCCCAAACCATAGGACTCGGAATGAAAACCCCCGGCCGTAGTGAATTCACACAGGACGGAAGTATTCTCAAACTAATCACGATCTGGGATGTGGGTCTCGTGATATGCCAACGCGTAAAATGCAGGCCTCACGACTATCCACGTTCTATACTATGTGTATACTAGGCCCGGTGTTAGGACCTTTCTCTCCAATAATATCTACCCATCCCAACAATAGCAGAAAATAGAAGATACCCAGAATATGCAGCATATGAATATTCAAAGCAGTAAAGAAATGCGATAAACATAAAGCTAAAGCATAAAAATAATGCTAGTAAAGCGCTAAAGATAAATACCCAAACAAGCAAGAAAAGCAAACAAAACTAGGCGAGACCCCAACTTGCAAGCGCAAGGACTCCCTAGCAGAGTCGCCAGTTGAAGATGGCTAGTTTACATCCTGAGTGAATCGCACACTCAAAGATAACACAGAGTCGCCACCGAACTTTACTTAGTCCCAAAGGACAGGGGAAATATCGATAAAACCCAAAGGGAAGAGAAACGGGAACGGGGGTCGGTTATACGAAAGGAAGGTACTAGCACCTAACGCATCCGTCGTACTCGACAAGAACCATTTCACTTACTTCTAGGCTTGGATGGGTTATCTATCTAAAGGCTTCTAGCTAAAAGAAAGGAGAGAGAGAGAGAGAGAGAGAGAGAGAGAGAGAGAGAGAGGAAAAAGAAAAGAAAGAAAGGAAAGTGCTCACGGAGGATTGTGGCCCTCGTGCCTACGTACCCTCATAGTGCAATGAGGAAATCAGAGCGTCGTAGTTCATGGAACCAGGGGACAGAAAGGAAAAAAGAAAGGGAGAAGGAAGGAAAGGTGGAAGTGTGCTCGCCAAGACATCGCGTCTCGGGCCTACGTATCAGACATTCGAAAGAATGCAGAATCAGAGCTTCCGTAGTTCGGGGAACTGAACGGAAAATAAAATAAGACGGAAACAGGGAGACGAAAGAAGTGGTGTCAAAACAAAGAGCAAGAGTGAAAGAAAAACTCTACTGGGGAAAACCACACAGTAAGAGCGATTGCACAAGAGACTAGGAAAAGAAATGGTGTCAAAACCAAGAATGAAAGAAATTCTGCTTGGGATAACAAAGAGGATTGGTGTCAAAACCAAGAATGAAAGAGCAAAGGGAATAGAAAGGGATCCGCTGGGGAAGAAAAATAGAGAGCAGATAGAGATAGAGGGTATGTATCCCTACTGGGAAACGAACAAAGGGATGATGTCCAAACCAATAGGAAACTCGGTATATTAACTGGCTGGCAGTGGTTAACCGAAGAGAAAGAGTAAGACCCAGGTAAGGAAAAGAGGCTAGTGTCAACAGACGGACTGTGACAAACCCAAAAGAGAGAGCGCTGAACCAAGGGAAGGTGTTTGACTCTGAGGGGACCTCGGTATATTAACTGATAAACAGTGGTTAACCGAAGAAAGCAAGAATTGCAAATCTGTGGGGATAGGAAAGCATTGGTTCTAACAGAGAAAACTGTGATTAACCAGAAGAATGGGTGTAGGACCGATCGAAGGTCGTAACCCAAAAGGGGTGTTGGTAATGACTGAACAAACAGTGCTTGACCAACGAAGAAGGGTATTGAACCATAAGAGGTTACTAGCCCAAGGGTGCAAGTATTCGAACCAATAAAGGTTGCCAACTGCTGGGGATTCGGTTTTAACAGGAGAACTGTGATTAACCAAGAAAAATGAGTGATTAATCAAGAGAAGGTGATTAACTCAAAAAGGGCTTCAGTACTTCAACAGACAGGTTGTGGTTAACTGAAGAGACGGGTGATTAACCAAGATACGGTGATTAACCCGAGGAACTCAGTAGGTTAACAGACGGACTGTGGTTAACTGATAAGGAGCGCAAACATTGGTGATTTAACTGACAGACAGTGATTAACCAACAAAGGGAGAAGAACCAAAAGAAGGTTGCGAACTCCGCAGGGGATTCGGTTGTAATAGAAGTACTGTATTTAACCGAACAAAAAGGAAAGAAACTCTTCAGGGGAATCAAAAGAACAATGATTGACCGCAAGAAAAGAATAGGGTATTAAAACGAAGAAGGCTTGCTAACCCAATGCACAAAGGATCGTAACCACGAAGGAGATTGATCCAGAGAGAAATTGGAAGAGATTGCAAAGACCAAAGAGTGATCAAGGATCGACTCGACTGGGGAAAGAAAGCACACTACCGCCTGGAGATAGAGATGACTATGCCAAGCACAGGGTCATTCGTCCCCTACCTGAAGTAATCAAAATAAGAGTAGGAATTCTCCCTTCTCATTCCTTCTCTAACACACACAGGGTGTAATGCAGAAATTGAACCGGACGGCCCAACAACTCCAAGTTGAACAGTGCTCCCGCGCGGAATGGACAGCGTAACAACTCCAACTTGTACAGTGCTCCAATGTAGGGCGCAGCGCGAAACTCCAACTCCACGGGGGAAAAGTGAGAAAAAGCTCTAAAGAGATCCTAAAGAGAGGAAAAGGGCAGATCAACTAATCGAAACATGGTTTCGATCAATTAATCAAAAGGGAAAACCATGCCAACAATTTTCGAAAGAGAGTGGGAAATCGTTAAAGCAAAGAGGTGTGAATTATTGATTATACAAGATTAAATTTGTTCAATCAAGAACAAACTTAATGCAAAGCAAGAAGGAAATGCACAAACAATACCAAATGATAACCAATATGGATTACCAAACATGTTAACAAGTGATCAAATGGAATGTAAAATGTTCATGAACAAACATTGCCAAAGTTGCAAATAAACGGAAAATGAAAAGTCGAGCATCGAAAGTTGACAAGTATGTTTCAAACAGAAGTGAAATGACACTTAAAACATCCACCAATATCAAGCACATTGATCCATGGAACTTAAAGGAAGAAAGCATGTGAAACATACTTGAAAATGCAAGAAAATGACCATTCTGTACAGTGGTAACCGGTTACTCACCAGGCATTAACCAGTTACTTGCTTGAAACTTGCGTATTTTGGTGAAAATTGCACTAAGTAACCGGTTACTCACCACGTGTTAACCGATTACCACTGTGACAGTGGCAAAAATAACAGAAAAAACAGCTTTCCAAAAGTGATTTTCATCACTTAATCACTTATACCAACCATTACATGCTAGATCATGAACTTGTGCACGAAAATTATATCATGTAAGTGCAATTAACACACATTGCAAACAATAATCATGGAGATCAACGATCAAGCAAGTGCATAATAAATTAAACCGAAAACGATCGAAATTCACATCGTAAATGTGCGGAAACGATTGAAACAGTTAGCAAAGATAGATCTACCAACCTACAAGGCGGAGATGTGCCTTGGTAATTGTTGCAAAGCGTTCTTGATGCAGAAAATTAAAGAAAACCAGAGGAATCTTAAATTCAGTGATGAAACGTGTCGAAACCGAGCAAAATACGAAGAAATTCCGAAACGCGAATTCGAACCTTTGAAAGTTGAAGCAAATAATTGAGATTAATCCATAAGCTATGATAACTCCAGAAATCCAAGTAGAATTGCAAAATTGATGAAGGCTGAGCTCAAGAAATTATCACTTTCAATGTAAAAGTGATTATTCTTCAAAGTAGAAATGAGCTTTGGTGAGGTTTTGGAAGATAATTGAGATGAAGATGAAGATGTAACAGAGAAAAATCAGAGAGAATGTGGGAGAATTGAGATTGAAATGTGAAGAATTTGTGTGAGAAATGTGTGAAGTGATGGAGAGAATGGTTGAGAGATTGAAAAGTGAGTGAAGGTGAGTTTATATAGACTTTAGGTTTGGAGTATGAGAGGTTTGGAGCTAGCTTTGGACTTAGCTTTGGGAGGTTTGGAACTAGGCTAGGAGTTAGTTAGACTTGACTCACCGAGTCAAGGTGGTTAACTCGGTTAGTTAGACCCAACTCGGTAACAATCCCAAGGTGAACTTCATCATCCAAAGATCCACATTACTTGAAAAACAAGGAACATGGAGCACTTAATTTGAAGTGAAGCATTAGAACAAATGCACTTGGAGTGAATTGAATAGCTTTGAGATGTCTAGAGATTTCTAGAATATTCCACCTGCTGCTAGAATATTGTAGAATCAAAGACCAAAGAGAGTGCATGGATGCTGTCCCAAAATGCAGCAGGAATTGCAATTTTGCACTGAGTAACCGGTTACTCACCACACGTTAACCGGTTACTTCAGTCAATTTTGCCCAAATTTCTTAGGAAATGATACTGAAGTCCTGGTTTCGATTTTCCACCTCATGATTTGATGAGTGAGCATGGAAACGTTTATTTTGAGCTCGTCTTGATGATGTGATGACCTTGTGAGGACACGATTAATCGGGCTTGGAAAACCTGAATATCCTGCAATAAGAAACACACAAAGAAAAGTGTGAATGTGTATGCTAACGATGCGAATGCTCATGCTCATGCAAAAGGCAAAAGAGGGAGGACAAATTTCGGGTTACGACATATCCCAAATCAGAACCTCAAGGCATCTGATACCTCAACTCTTCTGTAACCCTCAACAAGAGTTGATTCCCCAGTTGGACCTGCCTCGAGATCTCAATAATCCCCAGCAGAACATAGCCTCCTCTTAGGCTTTGTATAATGATCTTTCCTCAGCAAAGTTAGCCTCCTCTTGGGCTTTGTACAATGATTCTCCCTAACGGAGCTAATCTTTTCAGACTCTCTTGTTGAGTCAATCACCTTTCAGTACTCTCTTGTTGAGTCAACCCTTTTAGCCTCAATCTCGGGCTTTGTACGAGACAGATAAAAACACTCTCTTGTTGAATCAATCTTTTCCAGCCTTCTTTTAGGCTTGGTATAAGGGTTTCCCCTAGCAGAAGTTAGCCTCCTCTTAGGCTTTGTATAATAATTTCTCCAGCTTGTTCAACCACAATCCTGGGCTTCGTACAGGACAGAAAAAAGCACTCTCTTGTTGAGTTAAACCCTTTTAGCCTCAATCTTGGGCATTGTACAAGACATAAATCTTCATAAACTTCTCTTAAGCTCGGGACAAATTTCTTCCCCAGCGGAGTCAAATCCTCCCAGCCTTCCTTTAGGCTTTGAGAATTAAATTTCCTAAGTTGAGTCAAACTTATTTCATCCTCAATCTTGGGCTTTGTACAAGACAGATAATACTCTCCCGTAGAGTCAAACTCATTTCAGCCTCTATCTTGGGCTTTGTACGAGATACCTAAAATATCCTTAACCGAGTCAATAAAGTCTCCGTTCAGCATCAAATCTTGGGCTTTGTACAAGATAGATAAAGATTTCTTTCCCACTGAGTCAGTTTCTTTTCAGCCTCAATCTTGAGCTTTGTACAAGACACATACAAACCCTCCCCTACGGAGTCAAACTCTTTATAGCCTCAATCTTGGGCTTTGTACAAGACAGACAGAACATTTTCCCTGGAAAAGTCAAACTTTTAGCCTCCTCTTAGGCTTTGTATAAAGATATCCCAAAAGAGTCAATCTCTTTTTAGCCTCAATCTTGGGCTTTGTACAAGACATATAAACACTCTCTTGTTGAGTCAGTCATTCCTAGCCTCCTCTTAGGCTTTGTATAAGGACTTCCCCAGTGGATTCAATCAACCTCTTAGCTTTAACCCTGGGCTTTGATCAAGGCACACAAAAATCCACATCCCCTCAGAGGAAATATCTCTATAGGAAGTCACTTCTATGTTTATCACTTATCAAAACAGACATTCAAAAAAAACCCTAATCCCCGATAACTGCTGTAAGAGGCACTCTTGTTGATTCAAATATCCAAGTTATTGTCCATCTTTTATCATGGTAAACCCTTTCTTTCATCTAATTGTTGTAAGCGGCAAGCCTCTGGATTATTTACATCCACGCCACTGTCCCTCTCTTAACATGAAATATCCTAAGGAAAAATGGCATTGCTCTACACTGAGTTAAAGTTTTCCCCTTCAGGACCAATCCCCTATAAAGGAAATTATGGCATTGCTGGATTCACATATCCCAGTTAAAGTAATCCTCCTTTATAAAGAGTCATCCAATAGTTGTGATAAACAGACCAAATGTTTCCCTTTAGAGATGACAAGTTCTCTCTCAGTCAAACCTTTTAGCTTCAATCTTGGGCTTTGAACAAGACACAAATAAATCTTTTAGCTTCAATCTTGGGCTTTGAACAAGACACCAAAATAATATCTTTTCCTCCCTTAGAATAGAAAGAACTACGTTTGCTCTGATTTCCCTGTTTCATTTATACGGGAATGCGTAGGCATAAGATTGCGAAATCTTAGCGAGCATACTAACCAAAAACTCTAGGTCCAGTACCGTCATATCAATCAAAACTTAGGTCCAGTACCTTACCAAAAACATCAAAAAAAACCCGAACATCAACAAAAACTCACTCACTCTCTCATCTTTCCCAAGAAACTTTCCCAACCCATTAACGGATAAACACCATCAAGTATAAAGCGAAACCTAAAGCTAACATCCTGTGGATAACCACATATAGGATGGGTAATTGACAACTCCCCATCGTATAACCTGGCCCCGAACTCCCCGAATCTCTTTAAGCGTTTGTTCAATTAAACATTCGCGTGCAAGGTTAGTTTTAGATAGCTTCCCTTTCCCTTCCAGCTTTACGGGATAAGTAAGAAATCAGAAAGTAGCAACCCCCTCCTCTTCATTGAGGAGAAAACCCCAATTCCGCGATAAGGTGGTCGCATCACCGACAAAAATCGCGCTCTACACTCAGCCAATTGCATCACCCTCACAGATCCATTATCACAAACTCAAGATAAAACAATCCTCAGAAATTCAGAAGATACATACGCACACATAAAGGTACTCATACGGAAAAGAAGGAAAAGCACTTATCTATACGTAGGTGGTCCGTGAAAACTTGGAGATTCTCCTCAACTTCCATCTTTGACGCCTTTTTTTTACCTAAAACTCTGTAATTTGTAATCAATCTTTTAATGAGAATTGGGGTATGGGATTTGTTTGGGGTTAGGGTTTTTTTCGTTGTTGCGATTGTTTGATTCAGAGAGTGACGAGAGAGAACGAGTGCAATTGATCGAGAGGTGATGGGGAAGATTTGGGAATTAGGGTTTTGAAAACCCATTGTTTGAGAGAAAAGGGAGCGAGAGATGAGAGACGAGAGAGGAGTCTGAACCTCACTCTCATTTTCGTTTTTTTTTTGTTTTTGTTTATTCGTATGCACGCACTCCACAACACAACCACGATACACCTCATGTTTTATCACTCCGATAACGACACATTCACATCAAGCGGCCAGGATCTGAGGGTCTACGATGGACCCTCTCCCTTACGTAGCGCCTAATCCCTCTGTTCTTTTTAATACAAATCTTTTAATTAATTTATCTTTTTTTATTAAATAAATTCATCATGTTCTTCTTTTCTTTAAAAACCAACCTTTTAAAAAAAATAAATATGTAGAAACTTTAATAATCTTTAAACAAAAATTAATAAAAAAAGTCTAATCTTTCTTTTAATGATAAAAAAAATAAGTTTTAGATAATAAAAAATAATAATAAAACCTTAAATAAATAATAAACTTTTTATAATAAGTTTAGAATAATATATTTTATAACAACATAAAACTCTTTTAATGACCTTTTTTAATAGTTTGTTTATAATAAAAAAGATAAGACTTTTTTTTATAAAGATAATTTTTTAAAAAATAAAAATAAAACTACTTTTCTAATTAATATTTTAAAGGTGCTTCCCCAAAAAAATAACAATAATAGTTTTTTTATTAAAACTTTTCTCTTATATTAGAATTAAATCTTTTGATATAACCTCTTCTCTTTGACTAGGATAAAACCCTTTTTTTCCTAGTTCTTCCCCTTCGTGACTCGTGTTTGGGTAGATATTTCTATGTGATGTATGCACTTTACTTGTTTGTCTTGATGTGTGCATCTTATTTGTTCTAAACCCCTTTCAAAAATATAAAATTTTCGATCCAACGTCGAGCCATTTTCCACCTTCGTAAGCCGATCGATTTTAAGCATCGCTACCAACCTTTCGGTCACTATACACAAGACTAGCCCACTTTGCTAGCACTCGCGTTTAAATCTTATAATTAATTACATAATATTCAAGGGAAAACCCCATGCATGATAATCATTTATCGTGCATGGTGCATTTGCATTTCATACTTCCCTATAGGTCTCCATACCCTTTAAGATAAGATTATCTTAGACACCTTTAGGATAGACTTCCTAAGTTAGTCCCCCTTAAAATCAATTAAACATCTTTAGCTCACCTAATTCTCCATACAAGATAATTAGATGTGAATCATCTCAAAGAAGGGACATACAATCACATACCCCACAAATACAAACAAGTCTCAAAACTGTGGTGGTTTCTTAAGATAATGACTCATCTTTTCTCCTAGACCTTCTTCAAACCTTTAGTATCCCTTAGAGAGAAACTACAAGTGCTCTGATTCCATTCCCGACAGGATATGTAGGCACAAGATGCGATATCTTGTCGAGCACACTTAGGAATAGAACTTTAGGTCTTCCTACCCTTAACCCATAGCAAACAAATAACATAATAAAACAAGAGATTCCTGTAGAGTACTACAAATATCTAGAATGCTAACACCTTCCCTAGGTATAACCAACCCCCGAACCTTAGACTCTTAGTTTGCATTTGCATTGCATACTGTTGGACATTCGATCTTTCTCCCTTCCCTTGGATAAATCAAACACCGGTGGTGAAATGATTTGCGATTCAAGTTAATATAATAGCTTGATATCCAATTCTCACCGCGACAGAAATGACGACTTCACTGGGGATTCTTTGAGGGTTTCCCCTAACTTGTTTATTTATGGTATTTGTTGTATATTTGTATCTGTTATTATACGCTTGCTTGGGTTTTTCTGTGTGCAGGGTTGTCACTTTGTGTGGTGAGATAAGTCCTGCACCCGTACTTGAGTGTAAATTATGATAGGACGGTGATATATTCAAGGAGACTTTTAGGGAGTCGATTCCCGAAGAAGTTGAATTGAGACATCACCACTCAGTTGATGCCCTCTCGAACTTAATGTTGTTCAACGAGTCTATTCGTGAAGACGATATTACTTTTGACCTAGGAGCCCGTGAGACTGAGAACCGTAGTTACCTTTAACCCCACTTGGCCTATTAGGATGTAGTGTGGTGGCTATGAGGGAGCCTATTCCCGAAATGGTTGATACGCGATACTATACTCAGACGAGATTCTCTTGAGAATATTATTGACTACCAAGTGATTTGGAAAATCGATAATATCCGAAAGATAGGTTGTGGACTCTGGGAACTTTTAGAACCCGTTCGGCAGGTACATTTGAAACCATAGTACACACCTATTGGGATGGTTAGACCTTGGCTTCATGCTGTGACCTTTTAAACCTAGGACTCTTTGTCTGTTTATGTGCTTTGTGCTTCTCTCTGTATGTTTGCATAAATGCATTCATAAGTATCATACCATAAAGTTTCATGGAACTTAGCTTTGTTTGTAAACATCATAGGGATATCATGGACTCTGGAAGAAAGAAAACGTTGAAGTACACTTACAAGAGTCATGATCTGGACGATCTAAGGAAACTGGAGACCTTGTTGACAGACAAAGAAGGATTCAAGAGTATATATGGGAAATTATTATCTTCGTATAACGTGAAGAGTGATAAGGGATTTCTGGCTACTCTACTTCAGTTCTACTTCTTTCTACTCTACTCTACTCTACTCATCTTGGAAGAAGCTCAGATGGAAGAAGAAATCAAGAAACTCAAGAGAAGACCATTGGAAGAGTCTCCTTAGATCTATCATTATTAGCTTTTATTTAGCTTTTATGTCATGATTCTTGTAAGGCGTACAGGCGCGTTTGTAATCAATTTTGTAATAAATCAATCTTTTAGTATTCTGATATTAATGGTTGTAAATGTTTTTAATAAAATGCGTCTTTTGATATTCCCTGATGATTATAAATAGCTGAGTTCCATGAAACTTGCTGCATTCGTATTGCATCTTTAGCATTGCATCATTTTGCATACATCTTTTCTCTACCTCAGCTTATTCGGTCCCTTATCTTTGTGTCGCTCAGCTGATCTTCCGGCATTCGTACCGAACTTGAAGTAGTTACTAGGGGATAATGGATAGGACACAAAGTATGGATTCCATGTCAAGCTTCTGAGTGATGACTAACCCGATGTACGGCTTTCCTATTGACGTCAATACTCCACAAGTGGATGTTCCTACTCGATCTCAGCCTGTGCAAGATAATCCGGTTGGTCAAGTTAATGAAATAGATTCCCGCTTTCTGAGGTATATGCCAAATTCTCAGAACATCCGTCATGTGATAACTATGGATGGTCCTAGATTGGGAGAAATTGAAAAAGGATTTTGTGACCTCCAAGAACAATTGAAGATGTTAAAAGGACCTAACGCATCTGGTCTTAAGGCTCCTGACTTGTGTCTAGTTCTGGGCGTGGTTTTTCCCCCAAAGTTCAAAATGCCTGTCTTTGAAGTATACAAGGGTGTTAGTTGTCCAAGGTACCATTTGACGATGTTTTGTCAAAAGATGACCACTTATGTCGACAATGACAAGCGGATGATTCACTGCTTTCGAGAAAGTTTATCTGGGGCATCCTTGTTGTGGTATATGAAGCTAGAAAGGAACCGTATTCAGTCTTGGGAAAACTTAGCTAACGCTTTTGTGAAGCAATACAATTACAATGTGGACATGGCTCCAGACAATGACCAATTGTTGAACATGTGTCAGAAAGATAACGAGTCCTTCAGGGAATATGCACAACGGTGGAAAGAATTGGCAGCCCAAGTTCAGCCACCACTTCAAGAGAAGGAGCTGGCCAAGATGATTCTAAAAACACTGCCAGACTCTTATTATGTCAGAATGATAGGCGTTGTGCCATTAGAGTTCTCTAAAATTATGGAGGTCGGAGTAAACATCGAGAATGCACTCAAAAGTGGGAAAATTAAAGATGTCTCGAATAGACAAGCTAATGAAGAGAAGTCTCTTAGTGATTCCCAAGAAGAAAGGAGTGTTGAAGTTAATGCAATTTTGGATTCTCCTCAGACTTTGCAAGCTCTAGTTCCGGTGCCTTATCACAAACGTCAGTATGCAGCGCCTATTCAGTGTCAGTAATCACCACCTCATGGACGTCCGTACAAATGACGAAGGTTGACTCCTCAGAATCAACGTCAAAATCCACGAATTCAGAACATGAATCACCAGAATCAGCATCAGGATCAGCAGAGACCTCTGAATAGTCCAGAAGAAAAGACTCATTGGTTTGACCTAATCCCAATGACTTACAGTCAATTGTGGTCTTACTTTGCCTGAAACTCAGTGATGGCGCCCAGGAAGACCAGAGCCATGAAATTGCGCCCTCCTTGGTTCAATCCAGATACCAGTTGTGAATTTCATGACAGAGTGTTGGGGCATTCGATTGAAGATTGTAAGGTTTTCCAAGAAAAGGTCCAAGAAATGATCGACGATGAAGTGCTGACCTTCAAGGGAGGGAGCCCAGTCGTGAATGGAACACCTTTATGCTGATGGACGTGAAGACTCGAGAAGTTCCTTCCAAGCCAGTGGAATCAAGAGCAGAGCTCACTCCCATGAACATTAAATTATTTAGTCATTTTCCGCATTTGTTACTATTTCTTTGATTATAAGCATGTTTTGTGTGTAATAATTTGTTATTTTGAATAATTAATGCAATGATAATGTTTGTCTTGAAGAAATCCATTCGTTTCACGCATTTTAAATGCTCTTTCTATTTTATAATGCCAATACTACCCCAATCTCTCGCTTGGGAGGAGAATTGGATGGAGGATGATGAAATCACAAACGCAAAATCTCTTGTTGTATGTTTTTTAATAAAACTCTGCTGATGATGTAAGGCATTGCTTCAAATCCCTAAACACCGGAGGTATAAGGGAGATAGACCCTCGTTAACCCTTTTGAGCCTTTGAAGTAGGAGTTTTCTTCTCTAAAATCAAAAATCAAAAAACCCTCATTTTTAACCTGGGGCAGGGTAGTTTTAAAAAAAATGGAGGGAATATCACGAAGATTGGGTGGGCACAAACAAACTTTGAGCCTTATATCCTTTGTTTCTTAAACCGTGAACCGAGCCATGATACAACCCTCAAAAGACCTAACTGAAGCAGGGTTTATTTCAAAAGCGTACTCATTGAGATATTGTTTCCTGACTACTATTAGCTATGCTCAAATTCGTGTTGGCATTATAAAATCGGTAATTTAACCACCAAGATATCTTTAAAATTTTTCAAGACAAACATATGTTGCATTAGCAGTTTCAGAATTAACATTTCTATGCTTGCTAACATTGCTTGACATCATAGAAGCTAGCATACGAACATCAGTGATGAGCTAAATCTTTTGAGATTTAAAACTCTGATGAGTAAATGGCTGATCATTTCAAAAGCATGATCGTATCCAGGGGCACGTTACATGAAAACTTTGCTGAGCAGGAGCAAGTTGTTTCTTTCACAGTCTGACCCCAAGGGGAAAATTCGAAGATTCAGTGTGCAGAATACCATCAGTCTGGGTCAATAACGTTGAGATTTGATAAATCTCTCCAAGTTTGAAAACTCTGTTTTACATAACACAGTCAATCTGGGCCAGTTACGTCGAGATTCGAAAAATCTCTCCAAGAGTTTGAAAACATTGGAACATGTTGGATGCCAAGTTTTCTATAAAATCCTCTTGGAATGACTTATTCTCATAAACCAAGTGATCTGGGGCATTTGAGAATTGAAGACTCGACATCCGTTCACAACAACTGTTGTTCAAATGGCGACTACTAAGCAGTTCATCAATGCAGAACTACATTGCTCTCACAACTTTCTTTACCCAGGCCCCAAAGAGCTCCTGTCTCAAGTGGTGTGACGACTCCCCAATAAGTCTTTACTATAGGTAGTCACGACTATTCCCCGGTGAATCTCTACTTTGAGCAGTCACGACATGTTTGACGCAAGATTTCCCCAGTTGGCAACCTAAGAATCCTCAGTGAACTTCTTTGGTTTCAACCTTCCCCAACGAAGCGAGTGTTTATTTCACTCCTCAACGGATTTTCTCACTACCTCAATCTTCTCCAGTAAGGGCGGATGTTTATTTAATCCCCACGAAGTTTTATCTCCGACATCTTCAACCGCTATGTTGATCTCCAAGCTTCCCCGATGAAGTGGATATTTATTTTATCCCCATGAGGCCTCAGCTTTGGCATTCACAACTTTCATTCAGACTACTTCAGTTCGCAGTGGATATTTATTTTATCCCCATGAAGTCTCTTCACATGAGTTTGATTCGTTCCCAGTGAATCTTTCTCATCCCCAACAGAATCACAAGGTTCATCTTGACAATCCCATCAGTGAAGTCATGATGTCCATCCCCAAGTGGAGTGCTCTCTTTCCCCAGATTAATTTGAAGCCCTGATGCATGACTGTGATCCCAGATGTAGCTCTCCATTCATCCCCAGTGATGCTTCTTACCTTGCGAAGATTGGCTGAGTATCCGTGCCGAGATGTTTAGTTCATCTCCAGTTTTCTTCTTCTTCGTTTGTTTGTCAGCATAAGCATAACATACATTCATTCATTTAGATTCATGGCATGTGTGCATGTGTGCATTTTGCATCTTGTTTTTGTCTGTTTTGTTCTTTCACTTTGGCTGTGTTTATCCCCAAGTGATCGGGTTTGTCTTCTCCCTCCAAGTAGAGTCGTCAACCCTAAGCAGAAAAAACACATTTTTTCTATTTCCCCACTGAGTTCGATCCTCATGGAAGACGGTTGCTTTAGTTTTCTTTTCAATTTCTGGATAAAGATAAACCCCAGATGAGTTCATTCCTCACTAGATGGAGTCTTGTTTGACCGTTTCTTTTCAGTTATTTCCTGAATTGAACTTTGGTCCTTGACAATCACAATTTTGAATCTCTCTAAGTTGTTGAACCTAGATTAAGTGTGCATTTATTTTGCACTTTGTCTCCCCAGGATGAATCTATTTGAAGACCTCTATGAAAGACACAAGTTATTCTCCAACAGTATTATGGGAGTTAAACCCAGACAACAAGTGGTAGCTCTTTATTTGAGCTCTGTTTTCTATGCGGATGACAAATGGCAGTCTCCTCAAGACAGTTCGTCTATCCTCGATGAAGTTATCAAGGTTATCAACTATTCTCCATCAAATGTTATCTCTTCAAAAATCATTCAGAAAGGTTCATTGAAGACCTTCCAGATGTTTCTCTTTATTTGAGAATCCCTATTAGAAGAATTTTGCTAGCTTCAACACAGTTTTCAACTACAACAATATTACTTCTCAGTGGTATTCTCCCCAGTGGGTCCACAATCCAATTTGCTTCCATCAAATGGAATCTCTTCGAGAAGTTTGGTGAAGATTCAGATGATTTTTCCTCTTTATTTGAGAAGACATATTTTACAAGGCAGCCGACCCGCATCTCTTTTGATGATCCCCGGTGAAACTTCCAAATCTCTAACAAGTTATGGATTCCAGCTGAAGTCATAAGATCTCCAGCGAAATTCCAATCCCCCGTGAAGATGCTTTCCCCCAAGTATTCACCTTTCCTGGAGGAATTCAAGACTTTGCTCGAGGCAGACAACCTCGTAGCTTTCATTTCAAGACTTCGCTCGAGGCAGATAACCCCGTAACCTTCATTTCAAGACTGTGCTCGAGGCAGACAACCTCGTAGCTTTCATTTCAAGACTTCGCTTGAGGCAGACAACCTCGTAACCTTCATTTCAAGACTGTGCTCAAGGAAGACAACCTCGTAGCTTTCATTTCAAGACTTCGCTCGAGGCAGACAACCTCGTAACCTTTATTTCAAGACTGTGCTCGAGGCAGACAACCTCGTAGTTTTCAATTCAAGACTTTGCTCATGGCAGACAACCTCGGAGCACTGAGTTCATTTTTACCCCTTTTCAAGTGGAATACTTGACTGAAGACCTCGGCAGTAGGTGGATTCCTGGTTATTATCGGCAGAAGATTTCCATAAGGCCTCGACAGTAGGTATTTCCCTAGTTATTCTCGGCAGAAGATTTCCAGAAGGCCTCGACAGTAGGTATTTCCCTGGTTATTCTCGGCAGAAGATTTCCAGAAGGCCTCGGCAGTAGGTATTTCCCTGGTTATTCTCGGTAGTAGATTTTTAGAATACCTCGGCAGTAGGTGGATTCCTGGTTATTCGCGACAGCAGATCTCCAGCAGACTTCGACAAGCAGTCGTTTCTTTCCAGGATCTCGGTAATAGATTCCCTGGTTAACTTTCAACTTCGACAGACAGTCATTTCTTTCCAGAATATCGGCTGTAGATTCCCTGGTTAACTTTAAACTTTGACAAACAGTCGTTTCTTTCTAGGATCTCGGCAGTAGATTCCCTGGTTAACTTCAAAATTTGACAGACAGAGATTTCTTTTCTCAGCAGATTCCTCAATACTTTGATAATGGACACCTTTTCAATAAAACATTGGCAGAGGGTATTCCCAAGGGAGGTTCTAAGTCTCAACAATAAACTCCTCCAGTTGATATCTCTTGAAGATTCCTCCGGTTGACCGCTAAAGCAGGATCCTCAAGCAGATTTTTTTTAGAAGATTTCATCGCAAGTTCATCACCCCGCTTAAGACACCTTGTGATTGTCAGTTTGTAGTCTCTTTCCCCCAGTGGAGTTTGGATCTTTCCCCATGGAGTCTTGCTTTGCTAAGTTGTTCCTCGCCGGGTCTTCCTTTCTTTAGTTGTGTTCCAACATTTCAACCTGTTACCCCCTGTGACATTATTCCTCATAGGATCTCTGTCTTGCATATCATATCATTTCATGTCATAGCATGTGCATTTGGTGGCATCTTAGGGCCAAAAATTGTGCATGTTTGTATTTAAGTCTCTCCTATCTCGTCGAGATGAAGATTTCAATATCTATATCTCCGAATAGAAGAAACTTAAATAGGGGCATCTGTCACACCCTAACTTTTGACCCTAAGATCCCTTTTCTTTTGCATATCATCTTTAGGTCATGCGGTTCTTGTGTGCGTGTTTATCATCACTAACCAGTTTGTGCAGGAGTGGTGATTTCAAGTGTGGATAGTTCCGTTCTCATAATCAAGTGCCTCAAGACATATTTTAAGGGTCATACGGTTTCGTGCTTGATTGAATCACTCTCAAGGCTGTGACAATTTATTTTTCGAGCACGGTCGTGATTAAACTCTCAAGTGTTTGGGTGGTTAATTTACTTCTACTGTCAAGCCATGTTTTACAATTCAAGTAGTGTTCAAGGTGCGCTGCATAGTTTCCAGAGCAGACCACGTCCATTTGAATTTAAGAGGAATCAAGGCCACAATTTTCACCATTTGAATTGCAAAAATTTTCATGTTACAAAGCTTTATGAACAAAGTCCAATTGGATTCAAAGTTACATGATAATAGGCCAAACATACACTCCAAGTTTTTGTTCCAAGCATTAATCCAAGACTTTTAAAGTAATAAAGGTTTTTTGCTATGACCGAGTAATAAAGGTTTTTTGCTATGACCAAGTTTTTGTTCCAAGCATTAATCCAAGACTTTTAAAATAATAAAGGTTTTTTAAAGTAATGGGCAAGTTATAAGTTTTCTTCTAAAACACGTGATGGCAAGATGGTAAGGTAATCATAATTCAAGAGAGCAATCCAAGAATTTTGTGTAGCATCTTAGTACAAAAATAAAGTTATGTCAAGATATGGCAAGGTGACTACAATGCAACGAGATCCACGTTGATAATAAAGGACAGTATCTTGGTCATAACAAATTAAGGTCCTTGACTCACAAAGAACAAGATGTCCACAATTCAAGGGATTACATTTGGGACCTAAAGTAGGACTTTCAAGCTTACACATGCCGTGAAAGAGGGACAACATATTAATTGATCCTATTCCTCTTGTATGTACCTACCATAATTACGAGGCAGTGAGATTCACATATACACGGATAATTATTCCCTAATTACATATATCATTTGTACTAAGAAAGTTATCTCCTTTTACTTAACAACTTGCGGACTCGCCACGTCCTTCAAAGGGACTTCGAACAGTGCAGTTCCGTGACACTATAACTCTATGGTTCATCAATTGTCTCGTTACGGCAATAAGCACACCAAACCCAGAGTCAATGGATAAGGTCGAAGAGATTGTCGCTGTTAAAGTGGACCTGAAACATCAAACAATCTAAATCAGGAGCAGAACCGCATATGACTCTCACAAAATGCACTCGACATATGCTATGACAAGGAGGTACAAAGGCAAAAGTAAACAAAATGAAAGGTCACAAGTTTCGATTTCTATGCAACGAACGCATAAGCTCCATTAGGATTAGTATAATTGCAGCATGACAATAATCCATCCTTCCACGTTAGTGCCCCCGAGCTTATAGAGTTATGCTTAGGTGACAACAAAAGGATTGAAAGAGTTTGAAATTAACATTCAATCAAAATCTATCCAAGCACTTAAGAAATATGAGATCGTCCGGCCTATTTTTTTAGATGGCTAATGTTACTAGAAAGTATCCTCCGCCTACTAAACTTTTGTACCTGCTACCGCTGCCGATTACTGCTATGAGAAAGCCATCCTATGAAGCTCTTTATCAGGATTTAAACACTACAGGCGCGAAACTATACGTGTTGAGTCTGCAATATTGGGAAATCATCAAAAATTGCAACGAAAGAAAAATAGTGTCATGAGAAGCTTACGAAGACAAACTATTTCAAGTACAAGCATGTTGATAAGGGACAAAGAAGCTCGCGAAATGTTCAGTTGGAATGCTTCGAAACCGACGAATTTGATCCGAAGTACAACAGCACGCTGTGAAGGTAACTGGTTCTGACCTGTTTTGAAAAGAGCTAGAAGCAACGAGTCAAAATAACGATGCGACTGAGAGGTCAGAGTTACGCCAGAATTGGTTAACATTGCTGACCATGGAGGAGGTTGGTTTATCTGCCATACCTCTAGATGAAACCTCTGATACAATACGGAAGAGTGTTGGAAATAGCAGTTGACTTCATGATGGCTGCTGCCTCTTTGTAACACAAGTCAACGACGGTTTACCAAAGATCCTGTCAGAGAAACAATTAAGGTTAATAAGTGAGCTAAAAAAAGATGGAAACAAATCATCTTCAATAAAAATCAATGTAAAGTCAGATCATGGCTGGAAAATCAAGAGCACTTATCAAATCATCACCATCTCGCAACCATGTTAGCTCTCTACTCTAGCACACCCTACCAGCACTTTGTTTTTGATTCTGCAAACCCGCTAAAGGTGCAAAACATGTACAATCGGGATCATGAGTTTCGTCATTTACAAAAACCAGGAATTAAAAAAAAATGGAAGGTCACTTATAATACAAGACCAGAAAGTCTATACAAACGCACGAACCGTGGCCAAGAAGTTCGACAATCTCAACAAGCTCATTGCTCGATCTTTCTTTTTTTTCTTCCAAGCCATTCCCATTGCAGCTTCTTAATGCTCCCTCTGCCATCCTCTGTTGTTTTGTAACATAGAGATTTTGTTTCGTAACATTGAGACTGCGAAGAAAATGAAAATAGTTTAGAAGACATTGTGACCATGCTTGAACATTCCATCAAATTCCCCGACACAATTCAGGAAAAGAAAAGGTTATCAGGAAATTTTAACACTACAGTTAAGACATACTACACATAACATTGTTGTGAAGCTCAATTGCCTCGTGCTGAAACGGAAGTACCAAGAAAACTAAAGCACCTGCTCAAATGTTGTGGAGAAACCGTAAAAGTTCCGTTTAGAATTCCAAGACAGAAGCATGCCTAGGTATCATTAGCAGTAATGAGCAACCTGGACAGACAAAAAAAACTGGTAGAAGTTAGCTGCAGAATTGAAAATAAATGCGGAAACCCAACCAAACATCAACCAACCAATTCTCAAATAACGGCTCACTCTGACCTGGAAAATGGTACGGCAGTTCACAACAATCATTAAGGTTCCTAAACACGCTCAATTGAAAGTAAATCAAACATCATCAAAGCTAATTCAAAATCATTCCAAGCAATTAAGCAATTATTATGGCAATATTTGATTCGACAGACACATTTTTTTACATGTTCGGTTTAAAAACGGAAACCATATCGCAATTCATTTGCTTTTCGCAAACACAATCAGAAAATTGCAATTGGGAACATTAATAGCTTTCAATTCAGATTTTAATCAGTGAAGTCTATAAATTGGACATTCACATGAAGCATCAGGGAACAGAGATCATACACGCATAACACAACAAGAAAATCTTCAGAACCTCTCCACACCAAAGTATACACGCATTGAAGAAAAGATCATCACAGAGTTCACAACAGAAAGGGACATCATCACACACTCAAAAATCAGACACAAAAAAAAACCATAATGCGGGCAGAGAGTGACGAGAGAGAACGAGTGTAATTGATCGAGAGGTGATGGGGAAGATTTGGGAATTAGGGTTTTGAAAACCCATTGTTTGAGAGAAAAGGGAGCGAGAGATGAGAGACGAGAGAGGAGTCTGAGCCTCACTCTCATTTTCATTTTTTTTGTTTTTGTTTATTCGTATGCACGCACTCCACAACACAACCACGATACACCCTCATGTTTTATCACTCCGATCACGACACCTTCACATCAAGTGGCTAGGATCTGAGGGACTACGATGGACCCTCTCCCCTGCGTAGCGCCTAATCCCTCCGTTCTTTTTAATACAAATCTTTTAATTAATTTATCTTTTTTTATTAAATAAATTCATCATGTTCTTTTTTTTTTTTTTAAAACCAACCTTTTAAAAAAAATAAATATGTAGAAACTTTTATAATCTTTAAAATTTTTTTTTAATAAAAAAAATCTAATCTTTCTTTTAATGATAAAAAAATAAGTTTTAGATAATAAAAAATAATAATAAAACCTTAAATAAATAATAAACTTTTTATAATAAGTTTAGAATAATATATTTTATGACAAAATAAAACACTTTTAATGATTTTTTTAATAGTTTTTTTATAATAAAAAAGATAAGACTTTTTTTTATAAAGATAATTTAAAAAAAATAATAAAACTCTTTTTCTAATTAATATTTTAAAGGTGCTTCCCCAAAAAAATAACAATAATAGTTTTTTTTTATTAAAACTTTTCTCTTATATTAGAATTAAATCTTTTGATATAACCTATTCTCTTTGACTAGGATAGAACCTTTTTTTTCCTAGTTCTTCCCTTCGTGACTCGTGTTTGGGTAGATATTTCTATGTGATGTATGCACTTTACTTGTTTGTCTCGGTGTGTGAATCTTATTTGTTCTAAACCCCTTTCAAAAATATAAAATTTTCGATCCAACGTCGAGTCATTTTCCACCCTCGTAAGTCGATCGCTTTTAAGCATCGCTACCAACCTTTCAGTCACTATACACAAGACTAGCCCACTTTGCTAGCACTCGCGTTTAAATCTTATAATTAATTGCATAATATCCAAGGGAAAACCCCATGCATGATAATCATTTATCGTGCATGGTGCATTTGCATTTCATACTTCCCTATAGGTCTCCATACCCTTTAAGATAAGATTATCTTAGACAATTTTAGGATAGACTTCCTAGGTTAGTCCCCCTTAAAATCAATCAAACATCTTTAGCTCACCTAATTCTTCATACAAGAGAATTAGATGTGAATCATCTCAAAGAAGGGACATACAATCCCATACCCCACAAATACAAACAAGTCTCAAAACTGTGGTGGTTTCTTAAGATGATGACTCATCTCTTCTCCTAGAGCTTCTTTAAACCTTTAGTATCCCTTAGAAAGGAACTACAAGTGCTCTGATTCCATTCCCGACAGGATATGTAGGTACAAGATGCGATATCTTGTCGAGCACACTTAGGAATAGAACTTTTGGTCTTCCTACCCTTAACCCATAGCAAACAAATAACATAATAAAACAAGAGGTTCCTGTAGAGTACTACAGATATCTAGGATGCTAACACCTTCCCTAGGTATAACCAACCCCCGAACCTTAGACTCTTAGTTTGCATTTGCATTGCATACTGTGGGACATTCGATTTTTCTCCCTTCCCTTGGATAAATCAAAGACCGATGGTGAAATAATGATTTGCGATTCAAGTTAATATAATAGCTTGATATCCAATTCTCACCGCGACACGGATATTATCGAATTCCCAAATAACTCGGTAGTCAATAATATTCTCAAGAGAGTCTCGTCTGAGTGTAGTATCGCGTATCAACTATTTTGGGACAATTCCCTCATTGTCATCGCACTAAGTCCTAGTAAGGCCAAGGTGGGGTGAAAAGGTGACTAATAGTCATCAGTGTCACGGGTTTCTAGGTCGAAAGTAGTAATGTTTCCACGAATTACTCGTTCAACACGACTACAATCAATAGGGCCTCCACTGAGTTGTGGTCTCTCAAGTCAACTTTTTTGGGAATCGACTCCCTCAAAGTCTCCTTGAATATACCACCTTCCTATCATAGGTGCGCTCAAGTCCGGGTATAGGACATATCCTCACCACCCAAAGTAAACACCCTGCATACAGAAAAACCCAAACAGACAGATATATATACAAATATACAACAAATAACACATATAAAACAAGTTAGGTGTAACCCTCAAATATCCCCAGTGAAGTCGACATTTCTGTCGCGGTGAGAATCGGATATCAAGCTATTGAATTAACTTGAATGAAAAATCATAATTCACCACCAATCTTTAATTTATCCAAGGGAAGGGAAAAAGAACGAATAACCCATAAATGTGCAATGCAATGCAAAGCAAAAGAGTATCTAAGGTTCGGGGGGTTGGTTATACCTAGGGAAGGTGTTAGCATCCTAAGTATCTGTAGTACTCTACGGGAACCTCTTGTTTTATTGTGTTATTTGTTATTTGTCTGCTAAGGGTGAAAAAAAGGAAAGGAAGACCTAAGGTGCTACTCCTAAGTATGTGTGCCAATACATCGCATCTCGTGCCTATGTATCCTGACGGGAATGGAATCAGAGCATTCGTAGTTTCCCTCACTACGGGGTAAAAGGGTGTAAAAAAGGAAAGGTTTCTCGCCAAGGATTGACCTTGTGCCTACGTATTCTCAAGAGAAACTTAGAAAATCAGAGCGTTCGTAGTTCGGACAACTACGGGTAAAAGCAATGTTTGTTGGTTGGTTTTAAGAGAAGGGACAAGTTGTCATCTTAAGGAGAATACTCGACTGAACCACCACAAACATGTGAAAGATGGATCTTTGCTTCACATTAAGAGAAGGGATCTGACTCGGATATTGGATCGACGAGTATGCCACATACATCTCTCAAGCGAAAAAGAATCTACATCTTTCTCAACTATGTTATGGGGTAGGAGAATTATATCTCAACTAGGGATGACTCATGTCTAATCTCTCATGGGAGAAAAAGGGAAACTAACTGTAAGTTGTCTAAAGTTGAACATCCTAAGGGAAACTAACCTAAGGGAAACTACCTAAGAGGTATCTGTCTAAAGTCAAGAATCTAAGTATGTACATCCTAAGGTAATCAACCTAAAGGGAAACAAGGATCGTGCACAGAGGTAAAATGCAAATGAAGATTACTGTATAGTCAACCAAAAGTACTTCCCTTGGACTCAAACAGGTAATTAGAAAGATTCAAAAGGCCACAGATGGATATCAGACAGAATAAGCATCATGACAATGATATACAATGAGCAAACAACAAAGTTAAGAGCTTGAACAAAAGACACTGTATGTACACAACAAAGATCAAGGTATGTAATCAAATCACAATGAAAAGGTATCATGAATAAATATAGGAAAATCTGGCCCAAAACAAAGAAGCAAATACTTACCAAAAATAAAATCGGGCCACAAGAGAATATGCAAGATCAGAATCACGAAGATAAACTCAAGAATGTACATTAGGAATTAACTTTAAAAAAAAAAGGATTGTCAGGATTAGTTTAAGAATTAAATAAATAAAACCTAATTAAACCAACTTTAATTAAACCAAAATTTAATTAAAAGCTCATAAAAAATCTAATTAAAAACTAAATAAATTAAAATTTAATTAAAACTAAGTAAATTAAAAATTAATTCAAAACTAAATGAACTAACTTTTAGTTAAAACTAAATAAATTAAATTCTAATTAGAAAACTAATTAAATTAAAATCTAATAGAACTAACTAAACTAAATTCTAATTAAAAATTAATTAAACTAAATTCTAATTAAACTAAAAATCTGATTAAACTAATTAACTAAATTCTGATTAAAAACTAATTTAACTAAGTTCAATTAAAAACTAAAATTCTAAATTCAATTAAGGTTCTAAAATCTAGCTAAATCAAAAACAAAAGGGGGAGGTGCAAAATAAGTTATATGGGTGCGCATCGTGTATAGGGAGTTATATGGCTCACGTATTCATCAATATTTTCCCACTTTCCCTTTTTCAATTACTTTTTCTCTGCCTTTTTCTCAAATCGCAATTTTTTTATCTCTCGGATCTTTCTCCTTCCACTCTCTCTTGCACATTTCCGTCTCTCTCTTTCATGGTCGCCCTTTTGTTTCCTCGTCGGCGCGGATCCTTCTCAAACGCAGAGATGGTGATGATGGCGACGCGAGAATGATGAATGATGTAGGTTTGGAGGCAGAAACAGGACTGCATCGCAAACCGGGCTGAGTTGTTGTCGTGATCGTTGAGCTGCTGAGTTGTGGATGTCGGCGAGGTGGTCTGGTGAGGAACAGAGGTCATGTAAGGTTAAGACTCGGTTGTTTACGTGGTGTCGTAAATGGCGGGAGGAGTTTGAAAAAAAAGACGAGTGTCCAAGTTTCATGGAGTTCACGGAGATTTTCACGCGTGAAGAAGGGGCTGCGTTTTCGCGGTTGTCGGCATAAAATGGAAGTGGTGTACGTTGCTCATGGTTTCGATTCTGCTCAGAAGAGGACGTGGAAGAGAGTGAAGACGTGTAGGTTTGTGGTCCGTTCGCAGTGAGGCGAAGCCAATGGTGAGCATAGCAGAAGGGTGGATAGTTGAACAATGAAGTTAATGGGGGAATCAAGGTTGTTGAAATCTCATGGTCACTTTCTGGAAATAGGTTGTGAATAGAGGGGTTATTTTATTTGTTTGGTATGAAGGTGATGGAAGTTGCAGGTGGGTATGTGTGCTTTTGCGGATCTGTTACGAACACGGCTCTGTTGTTGTTTTCTTCATGGTGAGGATAGTTGTGTTTGGGAGTTTTAAAATGAAGGAGATGATGGTGGTATGATGTGGATGAATGGTGAAATGTGGAAATGGATAAAGTGTGTTGTTGTTGATGTACATAGGAGGTGAGTTTGTAAGTTTGTGAGCAGAGGTTATGAAAACAGGTTATGGAAAAAAAGAAATAGCAGATTTTGGTTACTATGTGTTGTGAAAGATGATATTTGGTGGATGGTTAGTGTAATGGTTTTTGTGAAGAATTTTTCATGAGTAAAATATGGTGGTTAAGTATTATGAGAAGTATAATAGAAGGTAATGTTGTGTGTTTTTTAGTTTCTACATGAAAGTGGTGTGAGGCTGGAAATATGATGGCCGCATGGGTGAGGTTTGTAGTGCATGGTAGAAAAAAATAGCAGCGTCCTAAGTGTGAAGAGAGTGGGGTCTTAAAAGTGAATTAAGAAGTTGAGAGTGAAAAGAAAAAAAAACAGTCCCTCCCACGTCCCTCTTGTGTCAAAAAAATGTAAAGAAAAGTTTTTCTGTCTTTTACTGCCAAAGAGACGTTAGAGATTTTTATTATGGTCAAAGACTCATTTTTCTTCCCCCTATCCACGAGTTCGAGAGAGAGAGAGCAGTGGGGACTGGGTATGCAGGTTGTGGTACTGGTAGATAGTGGCAGTATGTTTCACCAAGATGAAATAAAAACAAAAGTGTTTTATGAAACTTCCTCACTAAGTGTTGTTAAAAATAGAATAAAACAAAAATATTATTTTAAAATAAAATAAAAAAGATAAAATGAATAAAATTACTACTATAAAAAAAAGTAAATAAATAAATAAATACACTATAGAAATGAAAACTAAAATCAAAACAGATTAATAAAAAAGCAATAATTACTAATTAAAATTAACATAAAGTTTGTTAAAAGCGAGAAATCGAACTGGTATCAAAGTGCTCAAAAAAATAAAATGAATACGCCAAAATGATCAGCGCAAAATATACTTATCGGAAAAATACAGCGTTTGGCCAAATTTCAAAAAAAAATTACCCGCTAAAACAACTTAAACTGTCCAGAAATGCGACCGAAAAGTTATTGAAAATTTTAAATGAGCATGTCAGATTAAACTACGCGAAACATAGATTAATATGACTGACTTCTGCAGGCTCGATTTTAAAATTCTTCGTCCACTTATTTTTCGCACTATTGACTTTTATTTGACCGATTCAACTGTAAATTCCAACAAATTTATTTTGGCTGATAAATTGGGTATTATGCAAGATGAAATGCGTGATATGCCATGCAGACGATGCAAAGCGAAAAATGCAGAATCTTATGGTCAAAAATTAGGGTGTGACAGACATCACTTAGCAAGTGTTCTTCAGATTCTGCCACCAGAAGTTAGCAATGCAGTAACTCTCAAAGTGTGCTTAATGTAGAATAGATTATGACAATAATATTTACAAGTATAAGAACTTGTATACATGTAACACACATCAAATAAACCATTGTTCTTTCAAAACTTTGTTAAGATTAAAACTTAAGGAAAATATGTCATGAACAAATCTTGTTCTAACCACATGTCCTTGGACTCCACATATTTCGCAATTGGGAGTCACTATAAAAATGGTAGGTGCAAGAGTAATAGTCAGATTATCGATCTTTTAATTGAGGGTATCTACCTTAGCATTTATGTGATCTAGGCCTCTCAATTCGAACATACAACCTTTAGGCTGGGACTTTTCTACCGAGGTGTGCTCGCTACCCCACTGAAAATGATTCTAGGCCATGTTTTCAATAAGGTGGTAGGCCTCAGAGAAGGGCTTATCCATCAGAGCCCCGCTAGTCGTAGCATAAATTGTGATCCTTGTGTTATAGAGGAAACCATTATAGAAAGCATGGATAATTAACCATTTCTCTAAACCATAATGCGGGCAAAGTCTCATCATGTCTTTATACTTTTCCTAAGCTTCAAAAAGATATTCTCCATCAGCTTGTCTAAAACAAGTTATTTGGTTTCTCAATACTACCATCTTACTAGGCGGGAAATATCTAGCTAAGAACACCATCTTAATCTCATTCCATGTCGTGATAGAATTAGATGGTATGGACTGTAGCCAAGCTCTGGCTTTATATCTCTGGGAAAAGGGGAAAGCGCAATCTAATAGCTTCTGGATTGACACCATTATTTTTCAAGGTATCAAACACTATAATAAAACACCAAAAATATCTTTTTTCTTGCACAGAACTACGTCTCTTTGAATTCCTCATTGTACCATAGGATACGTAAGAGCAAGACTCATAATTTTGTCAAGCACATTAATAAAATACTTTTTTGTGACCCCTTTCTTGTTGGAAATTCACCACAAACTATGGTAGTTCCTCTTCAATCTTGAGAAAGATTGATAAATGTTGCGGTGAGAATTGGATAACAAGCTATTAATTAACTTGCATCGCAAAACTTTGAATTCACCACCGACTTTGATTTATCCAAAGGAAAGGTTCAAGATCGAAAAAAAACCTAAAGGGGGGAGATCTAAGGTTCGGGGGTTGGTTATACTAAGGAAAGGTATTAGCACCCATAATATCTATAGTACTCTACAGGAACCTCTTGTTTTATTTTGTGTTACGTTATGTTTGCTTGCTAAGGATAAGATATTGCTAATGACTATGAGGTCAAAGGCTAGATGGCTATGAGGCCAAGGTGATAATGAGCTATCTATGACTATGAGTTCAATAGAGAGACTTTGACTATGAGGTCAAGATTGGAAAATGGCTATGAGGCCAAAGGAGAGGGGCTATGACTATGAGGTCAAAGCTTTGCCTATGACTATGAGGTCAAGGGTAAGATGGCCCTATGACTATGAGGTCAAGAGGTGATCCTATGACTATGAGGTCAAGGGATGGTAATGAGTTTTCTATGACTATGAGGTCAATAGAGAGACTTTGACTATGAGGTCAAGGTTGGAAAATGGCTATGAGGCCAAAGTTTTGCCTATGACTATGAGGTCAAGGTTGAATAGATCACTCTATGACTATGAGGTCAATAGGGGGTCCTATTGACTATGAGGTCAATGGGGGGAGGTTGCCTAAGACTATGAGGTCCAAGGTAGCAATGAGTTTTCTATGATCTTGAAATCAATAGAAGAACTTTTCCTTTGGAAGGAAGGGGGAGAATAACATCTTGTAAACAAGAGTTATAGTGGGGTTGAAATATAATGAAACATATTGAGTTTAATAATTCCAAACAGTAAGCATTTAATCAACACATGAAGTCAATTCTTAAATGTGAACATAGCAAATAGTAAGTACAAGTGATCATGTAACTGTGACAATTATGGCAGAGGAGGCAATCACAATTTGAACCAAATGCATTAGGAGTTATGCAACTTATCAACAGAGAGCAAAACAAACAGCATTGCATGGTAAGACTTATTAAAGTTAGGACACAAGACTTTACAAATCAAGTACATTTCACAGAAAACTCAATTCAAAAATCAGTAGTCACGTGAATATGTCAGGCAGGGTTGGGAAGGCACAAGAAACGATTGGATTTAAATCATGCAACTTCAACAGAGAATAAGAAAACAAACAACAATCTCATGGTAAGGTTTGTTAAAATCAGGGAAACAAAGTTTCATGAATCACAGCATACTTCCAAAGTAACTCATTTTAAAATCAGTGGTCACACAAAATAAACCAAGTATGGCAGAAAAGAGAATTTTCATGGTTTGAAAGCAAATGTATTTGGAATCGTGCAACCTTAACAATCAGAAGCCAGAAAAATCAGGATAACATTCTTATGACGCGGTTTTGTTCAAATTCAGTGAGTAATTCTCAAACAAAATTTCACAAGTTTACAAAATATTCCTAAGAAAAATCCTCTAACGTTTTCAAAAATGATTGATTTTATTTACAGAAAAAAGTAAGCATAAAAAAAAGAGGTTTAGGAATTTTTTAATTTTATTGTTTTTTAGATAAGATGAAAAAACTAATGGTAAAATGAATAAATAATAAACAAAATAAGAAAAGAAAAAAAAATGGCGGGTGCCACTACAAGGTGGCTTGCGCCACCTGTGTATGTGAGTGGGAAGGTGGCTTGCGCCACCTGTGTGTGTGGGAAGAAGGTGGCTTGCGCCACCTGTGTGTTTTATTATATTTCTTTTTTTGTTTTTTTTAAGTGGTGTGGTTTTTTTTAATATTTCTTTTGCATGGGACATCTTATTTTATTTATTTCTTTTAAAAAAAAAAAGGGGTGGCGGACGCCATATTTTAACGTGGCAAGTGCCACCACAAACTTCTTTTATTTTTGTTCAGTTTTCTATTAAACCCAACAGAAATCCAGTTAACGATTAACACAACAAAACTAATATGTTAACGATTTTATCACAAGAACAAGTAATAAACAGGCGATCAGGAATATAAAAACATGATAACCAAATGGAGTAGAATGATCACATGCTCAGACGATAATGAGATAACAAATATGATAACAGTATGGTGCAAGTATGTATCACATGATCATTGTGTATATAAAAATAGAGTGAGATAGAATAATACCTAGTGGAGAAAGTCCACTGCCTCTTCACCGGTGAGAGTTTCTGGAAGTGGTGGATGTGGTTTCCTTCCTCAACTGCTACAGCGTCAACACCGTCAGAAAGAGACACGACCTTTTGGTGGTTTGGAGATTTGAAGTGTTTACGGGAGGGGATAAAAAGGATAAGTTCTTGCAAGCTTTAAAGGTTACTTACAGAACTTAAAAAATGGAAAAGTGAAGAGGTTTTGATGAGTTTCTTGGTATTTTCTCGGAGCTCTTTGTTGTAGTGTTTCTGTGTGTTTACTGGGGATGAAAATGGTGGATTTCTTGCAAGCTTTTGAGTGTTACTTGCAAGACTATGGAAGAGAGAAGTAGAGAGAAATTTCTTGGCAATTTCTGGTGTGTTTGAACAAAGGAGAAGTGGTCTCCTTTTATAGGCGAAGCAAATTGATCCGGGTATTGGAGACACAGTGGACCAAAGCATTATCGGTAGGGAAAAAATTAGGGTTTGCGTGGCCTGTTGGGTAAGGAATTAAGGTTTGTGTATCACTCCCCTCATCCGTTGATCTTAGTCAACCTTGATGATCACTATACTGAACAAGTGCAGCGGAGGAGGTGGTGGTGCAGTCTGTTATTTTCACCTTTCAATGTTCACTCCAAAAACTCCTTTATTTGTGTCATGAGAGAGAAGATAGAAAAAAGGTAATATTTAGTGACCTCACAAGATTGTCTTACAAGCCAAGCATCTTCAGATTTTCAAATAACCAGTGGCATATGGACTAACCCTAGATGCACAATGCCTTGCTGCTTAACCATACGGGAGCACCATTTTGAATTTTCACAATTTTATGGCCCTTGATCCAAATGACACATTTTGGGCCCAATAGAACTTTAAGCTAAATCATATGTCCATGAACAAAAGAAAATGTCATGGGAACACACTTTAGAAAATTCTAGGTCACAACATTTAATCCTTCCATGCTACCTACTTTGAGATTTTGCACCTTGGTAAATATTTATCCCAATGAAAAATTCTTGCACTTAAGAGAAAAATCTTTAAGGCTCAAAGGTGGATTCCAAGGATGTTTATTAACACATAGAATAATGTCTCAAGGCTTGGGATCACACTTTTCTTGACATGAAAGGCATTTGTTTTCTTGTTAAAAAAGACTTCTTGGATGCATGTAGATTCAGATGGTTGCATTTGGCCAACAGATGTATTAGGGAGACCTTGTCCTTTTTATGTAAACCCTATCTTCCACAATAAAAAGAAACAACTTGCAAAAAGAAATGGTTAGTTAGCAATGCATATATGATTGAGGTGCAAGAAAATATGACATATAAGGGGTAAAATTTGGGGTACAACAGTTGCCCCTATTTAAATAGCTTCACCGGATGGCACGAGGAATGGAAATCCTCGGGACGTCAAGGTGGAAGATATTTAAATATAGCAAACCGAAAATTTTGCCCTTAGATGGAATGCAAGTGCTAAAAACATGCAACAAACATGCATATGCTGACATGCCATGAACTCTAGTATGATGATATGATGTCATTATAGTGTAAAGATGCATGCAGAATAGGACACCAAAGATAAAGAACGAACCACCACAGGCGAGCATTGCCGGGGAAGGATGAAGGTTAGTATCCATGAGGAAAACTCACTGGGGATACAGACTGATCAACAAAAGAGACTCACCGGGGAGACTCCAAGGGAAATACTGGGGATAGAAAAACAAAACTGAGGGGGAAACCCTACGGATCCTCACCGAAGATAGGCGCCAGAGAGGAGCTCTCCATTAGGGAAAGATCCAGGGAGATGGACGACAGGTTCATATCTGACCGGACGACACTGGGGAAATGAAACACACTCTGATTGGGCATGAAACCAGACCAGAAAGAAGACATGATCTCTACTGGGGATCATTTTGAAATAAAATGATAGACATATCTTGGGGATTTATTATACTAAAGAGTTTAAACAGGATCTTCAAGAAAAGCCAGAAAAAGACAGTGATAAACTCTGCGTGCCAGATGAAAAGATGATTGGACTTTAGCTGGGAATAAGGTTAATGATCATTAATGATTAGACCTGGGTACCAATATGAGTTGGAAAGGACACCAATTTGGGGTTATAGTTTGACTACCAGTATGAGCCGGATCTTAGATACCAGTATGAGCTGGACTTAGGTTTATGTCTGACCTGGCTTGTATATCGTCAGAACTAGTTGACGATCAAGAATAATAACACATATCCGAAGGTACGAAACCTGAGCTCGGAACACCCCATCAAACAGACTGGCGGGAAGAAATAACAACATATCCGAAGGTACGAAACCTGAGCTCGGAACACCCCATCAAACAGATTGACGGGAAGAACTAACAACATATCCGAAGGTACGAAACCTGAGCTCGGAACACCCCATCAAACAGACTGACGGGAAGAAATAACAACATATCCGAAGGTACGAAACCTGAGCTCGGAACACCCCATCAAACAGATTGACAGGAAGAACTAACAACATATCTGAAGGTACGAAACCTGAGCTCGGAACACCCCATCAAACAGACTGACAGGAAGAAAAAGAACATATCCGAAGGTACAAAACCTGAGCTCGGAACACCTCATCAAACAGATTGGTGGGAAGAAATACCTCAAATAGTGATCACATCAAACAGGTTGATGGAAAGTGACTAATTAAAGGTAACATCATTGGTAACTGTGGAAGTATGAATGAAACCAAGGACGTATAAGCTTCTCAGGAGAGAGATTGCCACTTATCGTTGTAGAGGTAATGATAGCAAAACAAGCTTCTCAAGGAGATTTCCACTTGTTGTTGGGTATAAATTCCAAAGAGATGTTGATATTACAACACTACTGGAGAAGCAATTGTCTTCAATGAGGGTCTGCAAAAGATTCTTCCTGCGAGACACAATGCAAAATAAATGCACGTTCAAGATGGGCTCAGAAACCACACCTGCCATGGATCAAAGTTCAATCTAGGAACAAGCTAGAAAGAAACGGTCCAACAAAACTCCGGCCATTGAGGAATGAGCTCAAATGGGAATTATCTTATCCTATGTATGGAAAAAGATAACTGAACCAACCATCATCCACGAGAACCAATCTCTGTGGGGAGTTTAGAAAGGTTGGGCACTTTATGCCTAGGGCTGACAACTCTATTGGAGAGAAGAGACAAACCCAGTCACTTGGGGAGATAAACGCCAAAGTGAACAAAACAGGTAAACACCAGAAAAGGAAACATATATGCTAAGATGTTATGCACATGAATGCTTATACCATGCTTATGCTCATGCTGACAAAATAGACAAAGGGAAACGAGACTGGAGATGAAATAAACATCTCGACAAGGATACCCAGCCAAACTCAACAGGTTGGACCATTACTGGGGATGAATAAGTAGGATCAACAACTCCACTGGGGAAAAGAGTATTCCACCTGAGGTATAGCATATTGACTTCACTAGGATTGCCGTCATGAGCTTGATTTCTTTGCTAGAGGAGGAAGATCCATGGATATTTGCCAAGATCGAAAGAAGCCATTCACTGGGGAGTTGACAGAGGATATCACAAGAATAGAGTCATTCTGCGTCCTGACTTGCATGACGATCACCATAATGAACAACGGCTCTTACAACAGGTAATCTTCAAATCTTCTCTGCCCCAGATTACATGGTCTATTGGGAGAAAATACCAAGAGGATTTTACAGAAGAATCAGCATACGAAATGCTTTAATATCTTCAAACTCTTAGAGAAATTCATGGATCTCGGCATAACTTCCCCAGATTGACGGCGCTTGCACAACAAAGTCTTTAAGCCTGCTCTTCAGACTGTGGGAGTAACAACTGGGAAACAAACTTGTCACATGCTAAGTGGATGCCCAAACTGATTGACCTTTGAGATATTTGTCTAATCTCGACTTGACTGCTTCTGATTAACTGGTCTACGAGGATACGTCATCAAAAGGATTTTACAGAAGAATTGGTATACCAGGTGCTCCAATATCTTCAAACTCTTGAAGAGTTTCATGGCTCTTGACATGTCTGCCCCAGTTTTACTGCATTTACACAACAAGGTCCTTGAACTTGTTCTTCAGACTGGTTGATCCATGAAAGAGGTGCCCCAGACTAATTGACTTTTTTAGAGATTTACTGAATCTCGACCTGATTGCCCCTGATTAACGGTTTTCGCGATACAAAGTCCTCAGACTGCGGTAAAAACAACTGGGGAACACACTTGCCCCTGTTGGTAGGTCATTGGAGTCCAAACTTGTCGTAAGATGACCTCAAGAAAGCATGTCCCAATATCCTAAATTTGAAGAGTTCTTGCCCCTTGATTTAGTAGCTCTTGGGATGCTTGATCTATGGAGGAGATGCCCCAGACTGAGCCCTTTATCAAGTCAAATTCCCTAGCTGACTTCATTCCTTTGATATTGAATTGTTGTACAAACAAGTATTGTTCATTTAAAATTGGCAATTTCAATATAACATTCATTCAAACTTTTAAAATCAAGTTTCATTGATGAAACACACACGGTGGAATGATCAAATACTTAAAACAAAGTGGATCTAGTCAGTTACGGAATGACAGATGAAGTGATCTACATACGCAAATAGCAAAGATCATTAGGAGTCAGGTTAATCAACCTTGATGTAGTATGCTTTCAAAACAACCTTACCTCAATTAGGTCTTTTAAAGGTTGTATTGTGGCCTGGTTTACGGTTTATGAAACAAAAGATAAAGGCTCAAAGTTTATTTGCCCCACCCCTCCTTCGTGATGAACTCCAATCCTACACTCAGTTAACTCAAGCTATACACCCAGGTTCCTCTAAGTTAGGAATGAATTGATGATAGTTGACGATAATTCAGATGCCTTTGTAGTCATTACTCCCTTGCAGAATTTGGTTGTCCTTTGTTGCTGAGGTTTTGAGACCTCCTTTTGTCTTTACTGAGGTTTTGAGACCTCGTCTTCCTTTTTCCTTGATCGAGGTTATGAGACCCCCTCTTTGCTTGATTGAAGTTATGAGGTTCTTCTTTGTCTTGCTTGTTGTACAAACCTTCTTGTATAAGGCGAAGTTTTGGGCTTCCCAACTTTCTTAGCTTTTGCCTTAAAAGGGACTCGGCTCACCCTTCGATTAAGGATTTCTCAACGATCCTTCCTTATTTGTCGCTTCGGGAACAACTTGTGCGACATTTATTCACTTGATTGGAGAGAGCTGACTGATGTCTTTGCATGAAGTGCTTGCATTTGAGTGCATAACCAAGTTAAACTGAGAACTACCTTACCCCAAGGTTAAGATTTACGGGTTTTTTGTGTAAGGCAAGAAAACTCCTACTTCTAGGCTCGAAAGGGTTAACGAGGGATTATCTTCCTTATTTCTCCAGTGTTTAGGAATTTAAGCAATGCCTTACATCCTCGGTAAGGTTTAATCGAAAGCATACCACAGCAATTATGGATAATATTTTCATCATCCTCCCCAATCTTTACTTAACAACAAACTTGATAAATGGAAAGAAACAAGATGAAGATTATTATTTTTTTTATATGAGCATAAAAGTAGATGAGTGAAACGAATGGACTTAATCAAAAGATGCACAAACATTTCATTAATGCTGCCAATTTGAAAGTACAACAAAGCTTATAAGCAAATACAAATTCAAAGTGCAAAGGAAATACAATTGAAAATACTGAAATAAGCAAAATGCAGCCAGCTTCGGTGAATTGATTTCAAAAGATTTCAGTTTCCGGTCCCAAGCACGGGAACACCTTCTCCACTAATCACTAGTTCCTTGTGATACAGAATCTTGAGAGGCCTCTCAAGTCTTTTGCCTTTGGCATAAAGAGTTGAGACATTGACATTTGATGTACCTTCCTAAGGTTGCAGTGTTCTTAGCAGGTTTAACAGTCTCGTTTCGAACTCTTTGCATTCTTCAATGGGGTGCTCCATTGTCCCAGTGCGGAATTTGCATTCAATCTCTGGATGATCTTCTTCAAAGATCAAATCCTTGTTGTGGATCAGATTTTGCACAGTAGCTTCTAAAACCAGGCAACCATCCAAATTATGTCCTCCAGCCCCTTCATGAAAGTTGCAAGTCAGATTTGCATTGTTCCAAGGTCCTGGCACAGGGTTGTAAGGTTGAGGAGTCACCAACTTGTTCTGAATCAGCAGTGGGAACAGTTTGCTTAACGGCACCGAGATAGGAGTGTAGTGAACCTCTCCCCTTTTGATAGAGCACCTCTTTTTATTTTGTTTTCGATAACCTCGAGGAAAAACAACCGTTGGAGGCTGAAACACCCTTTCGGTAGACACCTGATGACGATTACATTCTGGTGCGAGACCAAGACCAAAGATTGGTTGGCGTGAAGTTTCTCCAAAGGCAAATCCTTGGTATGGGAGAACCACAGGAGATGGCAAATATTGGTTGATTTGAATGCCTTGAGGCGTGAATGAGATCCTCTCAGAGTCTAAAAGATTCTGAATCTTACTCGGGAGTACCTTACAGTCTTCAGTTGAATGCCCCTGTGCCTCAGCATGGTAGTCACATCAAGCATTGACGTCAAAGCCTGGTGGATATGGAAACAGTACTGACTTCAATTCTTTTGGCATTATCAATCCTCCTTTGATCAAAACTGGCAGTAATTGACTGTATGACATTGGTAGCTGAGTGAAATTTCTTTCTGGCTTTCTTGGCCTTGGTCGTACATGCTGGCGTGGTTGATGGCAGTTCGGCCCCTGATACTGAGGAGATTCTCGAGTCGGAGGATCCACAAGAGCTGGTGGACTGACAACTTCTCTAGGAGTAACAGGGTGAGCGTGCTCCTCTTTCCTCATCAGGGCTTACAGAGTTTCCAGAACCCAATTCATCTGGCATTTGAGTATTCTGACCTCCTCTTTCAAATCTTCTTGGTTCTTCAGAATTTCATTCATTGTTGCCATTGTCTTGAATAGGTGCTGGGTATCCTTCAGACATAGAGGAAGAGACTCAAGACCGAGAAATGCAAATGAGATGCGAATGCACATGGAATGTGAATACAAGCCACGTGGTTTCAAGGAAATCAAAGGAAAGTTGCAAAAAATTTTGTGGAAAAACTGAAGAAGTTTTTGTTTGTAGGATCCAAGCTCTATTGCTGTTTTGAAAAGGAAGTGAATGTCTGAATTCCTTGAAACCAACAATGGATGCAAATGAGATGTATGCAATGCATAAACACGGGTAAATATACACAGATATATGTACACGACACAACACATGAGTCTTAGGTTTAGAGGTCACATGAATGGAGCCACGGTCTACCCATCCCAACAAGGTGTGGACTATAGGTTCATCAACTGTAGAACAAGGTTCTAAAAGTTCCCAGAGTCTACGTAAATCCTTCGGATATTATCGGCCCATGTGACTACTCACGCGGGTTAACAATATTCTCAAGATAAACTCGTCTGAGTGTAGTATCGCGTGACAACTACTTAAGACTTGCTCCCTTGTAGCCGCCGCACTACGTTCTAAAAGGCCAAGTGTGGTGAAGGTAACTACAGTTCTCAGAATCCCTGGCTCCCAATTGAAAAAGTAATATCAATGCGACTGCTCACATCAGACATCAACAATCCCAAAGGGCCTCATCTGAGTGTGGTCATCATATGCCATAAATTGTTAGGACTACTCCCAACAACCGACTATTGATTACACCACGATCCTATCATATGTGTACTCTCAAGTCCGGGTTAGGACTTATCTCACCACTCAATAGCACCATGCCAACAAAAGATCTCAAGCAAAGCATATATACAAGTAAACACATAGATATGTTCAAATATAGCAAACAAGCATAAATAACATAAGAAAAAGCAAGGTGGGCTTAACCCTCAAAATACTCATCTCCCCAGTGAAGTCGCCATTTCTGTTGCGGTGAGAATCGGATAACAAGCTATTAATTAACTTGCATCGCAAAACTTTGAATTCACCACCGACTTTGATTTATCCAAAGGAAAGGTTCAAGATCGAAAAAAAACCCAAAGAGGGGAGATTTAAGGTTCGGGGTTGGTTATACTAAGGGAAGGTATTAGCACCCTTAATATCTGTAGTACTCTACAGGAACCTCTTGTTTTATTTTGTGTAACGTTATGTTTGCTTGCTAAGGATAAGATATTGCTAATGACTATGAGGTCAAAGGCTAGATGGCTATGAGGCCAAGGTGATAATGAGCTATCTATGACTATGAGGTCAATAGAGAGACTTTGACTATGAGGTCAAGATTGGAAAATGGCTATGAGGCCAAAAGAGAGGGGCTATGACTATGAGGTCAAAGCTTTGCCTATGACTATGAGGTCAAGGGTAAGATGGCCCTATGACTATGAGGTCAAGAGGTGATCCTATGACTATGAGGTCAAGGGATGGTAATGAGCTTTCTATGACTATGAGGTCAATAGAGAGACTTTGACTATGAGGTCAAGGTTGGAAAATGGCTATGAGGCCAAAGTTTTTTCTATGACTATGAGGTCAAGGTTGAATAGATCACTCTATGATTATGAGGTCAAGAGGGGGTCCTATTGACTATGAGGTCAATGGGGGGAGGTTGCCTAAGACTATGAGGTCCAAGGTAGCAATGAGTTTTCTATGATCTTGAAATCAATAGAAGAACTTTTCCTTTGGAAGGAAGGGGGAGAATAACATCTTGTAAACAAGAGTTATAGTGGGGTTGAAATATAATGAAACATATTGAGTTTAATAATTCCAAACAGTAAGCATTTAATCAACATATGAAGTGAATTCTTAAATGTGAACATAGCAAACAGTAAGTATAAGTGATCATGTAACTGTGACAATTATGGCAGAGGAGGCATTCACAATTTGACTTATTAAAGTTAGGACACAAGACTTTACAAATCAAGTACATTTCACAGAAAACTCAATTCAAAAATCAGTAGTCACGTGAATATGTTAAGCATGGTTGGGAAGGCACAAGAAACGATTGAATTTAAATCATGCAACTTCAACAGAGAATAAGAAAACAAATAGCAATCTCATGGTAAGGTTTGTTAAAATCAGGGAAACAAAGTTTCATGAATCACATCATACTTCCAAAGTAACTCATTTTAAAATCAGTGGTCACACAAAATAAACCAAGTATGGCAGGAAAGAGAATTTTCATGGTTTGAAAGCAAATGTATTTGGAATCGTGCAACCTTAACAATCAGAAGCCAGAAAAATCAGGATAACATTCTTATGACGCGGTTTTGTTCAAAGTCAGTGAGTAATTCTCAAACAAAATTACACAAGTTTACAAAATATTCCTAAGAAAAATCCTCTAACGTTTTCAAAAATGATTGATTTTATTTACAGGAAAAAGTAAGGATAAAAAAAAGAGGTTTAGGCATTTTTAATTTTTATTGTTTTTTAGATAAGATGAAAAAACTAATGGTAAAACGAATAAATAAAAAACAAAATAAGAAAATTAAAAAAAAAGAGTGGCGGGTGCCACTACAAGGTGGCTTACGCCACCTGTGTATGTGAGTGGGAAGGTGGCTTGCGCCACCTGTGTGTTTTATTATATTTCTTTTTTTGTTTTTTTTTAAGTGGTGTGGTTTTTTTAATATTTCTTTTGCATGGGACATCTTATTTTATTTATTTCTTTTAAAAAAAAAAGAGTGGCGGACGCCATATTTTAACGTGGCGAGTGCCACCACAAACTTCTTTTATTTTTGTTCAGTTTTCTATTAAACCCAACAGAAATCCAGTTAACGATTAACAACACAAAACTAATATGTTAACGATTTTATCACAAGAACAAGTAATAAACAGACGATCAGGAATATAAAAACATGATAACCAAATGGAGTAGAATGATCACATGCTCAGACGATAATGAGATAGCAAATATGATAACAGTATGGTGCAAGTATGTATCACATGATCATTGTGTATATAAAAACAGAGTGAGATAAAATAATACCTAGTGGAGAAAGTCCACTGCCTCTTCACCGGTGAGAGTTTCTGGAAGTGGTGGATGTGCTTTCCTTCCTCAACTGCTACAGCGTCAACACCCTCAGAAAGAGACACGGTCTTTTGGTGGTTTGGAGATTTGAAGTGTTTACGGGAGGGGATAAAAAGGATAAGTTCTTGCAAGCTTTAAAGGTTACTTACAGAACTTAAAAAATGAAAAAGTGAAGAGGTTTTAATGAGTTTCTTGGTATTTTCTCGGAGCTCTTTGTTGTAGTGTTTCTGTGTGTTTACTGGGGATGAAAATGGTGGAATTCTTGCAAGCTTTTGAGTGTTACTTGCAAGACTATGGAAGAGAGAAGTAGAGAGAAATTTCTTAGCAATTTCTGGTGTGTTTGAACAAAGGAGAAGTGGTCTCCTTTTATAGGCAAAGCAAATTGGTCCGGGTATTGGAGACACAGTGGACCAAAGCATTATCCGTAGGGAAAAAATTAGGGTTTGCGTGGCCTGTTGGGTAAGGAATTAGGGTTTGTGTATCACTCCCCTCAGCCGTCGATCTTAGTCAACCTTGGAGATCACTATACTGAACAAGTGTAGCGGAGGAGGTGGTGATGCAGTCTGTTATTTTCACCTTTCAATGTTCACTCCAAAAACTCCTTTATTTGTGTCATGAGAGAGAAGATAGAAAAAGGTAATATTTAGTGACCTCACAAGATTGTCTTACAAGCCAAGCATCTTCAGATTTTCAAATAACCAGTGGCATATGGACTAACCCTAGATGCACAATGCCTTGCTGCTTAACCATACGGGAGCACCATTTTGAATTTTCACAATTTTATGGCCCTTGACCCAAATGACACATTTTGGGCCCAATAGAACTTTAAGCTAAATCATATGTCCATGAACAAAAGAAAATGTCACGGGAACACACTTTAGAAAATTCTAGGTCACACCATTTAATCCTTCCATGCTACCTACTTTGAGATTTTGCACCTTGGTAAATATTTATCCCAATGAAAAATTCTTGCACTTAAGAGAAAAATCTTTAAGGCTCAAAGGTAGATTCCAAGGATGTTTATTTACACATAGAATAATGTCTCAAGGCTTGGGAACAAACTTTGCTTGACATGAAAGGCATTTGTTTTCTTGTTAAAAAAGACTTCTTGGATGCATGTAGATTCAGATGGTTGCATTTGGCCAACAGATGTATTAGGGAGACCTTGTCCTTTTTATGTAAACCCTATCTTCCACAAAAAAAAGAAACAACTTGCAAAAAGAAATGGTTAGTTAACAATGCATACATGATTGAGGTGCAAGAAAATATGACATTTAAGGGGTAAAATTTGGGGCACAACAATAACGCACCACAAACACGCAATGACAATGATGAAGATGAAAAACAAATAGCAAGAAAGAAAACGATAGAAGAGAAATATTTGGAGAAGAGAATGTTACCCACGAACTGTGAGATTTCAGATTTTATTTTACTTGCAATCTTGCAACTGTGAATATACAAAACACTAGCACTGTGATAATCTTCACTGCTTGTTCTGCTTCTGCATTCTATTACAAAGTACAGGTATTTATAGATTTAGAATTACAAAGGCCTAAAACTCTAAAGGCCCAAAATATCTATTTGAACTAAATCAAATCTAATCTAAATCATATCAAATCTAATCTAGAAACAAATCTGTGGTGAAACAACCTGTTTCGACACACTGCTTCGGCACTTCGACTTCGACACTCTTGGCTTCGACTTCAACACTTAGACACTAGGAATTACAATTTAACACACCACCTAATTCATTGTGTCTAAGTTGTCCACATTCATCATGGCTCTTAGTCTTCTGAAGGCTTCGACTTGCACTCCCTTCGTCATGATATCTGCAATCTAATTCTCAGTTCTGCAGTGTTCCAGATTCATCTTCCCTTCTGCTACCTGCTCTCGAAGATAATGGAACCTCATTTCGATGTGCTTGCTTCGACCGTGAGCTATTGGATTCTTCTCCAAGTTGATAGCTGACAAGTTGTCGATCTTCATGATAATTGCTCCATGATTCTTCCCTGTAATCTCTTCGACCAAGTCCACCATCCAAGTTGCTTGACATGCACAAAGAGAAGAAACTATGTATTCTGCTTTGCATGATGACAATGCCACTACTGGCTCCTTTCTCGAACTCCAAGCAACTGGTGCACCACCTAACATAAACACATATCCAGCTGTGGATTTTCTATCCTCAACATCACTACACCAACTAGAGTCGGTGTATCCCACTAACTTGCATTCTTTACCTTCATCAGCTGCAGGAAACAAAATGCCGTAGTCAAGAGTCCCTTTCAGATACCTCAGTATCCTCTTCGTCGCTGTTAGGTGTGATACCTTTGGCTTCTGCATGAATTTACTTACCATACCCACACTGTATGCTAAGTCAGGCCTTGTGTGACAAAGGTATCTAAGTGACCCAATAAGTCTTATGTATTGGGTTGGGTCGACATCATCTTCATCTGAATCCTTCGACAGTTGCAGTCTGGTCTCAACTGGAGTCGAAGTTGGGTTGCAATCTTTCATCTCAAATCTCTTGAGTATTTCGCCTGCGTATCTTCTTTGGTGCATCATCATACTTCTACTAGTCTTGTAGAATTCGATGCCAAGGAAATATGAGAGATTTCCCAAGTCTGACATTTCAAACTCCTCACTTAGGTCATGTTTGAAATCTTTGATCTCCTTCTTGCAACTCCCTGTTATCAACAAATCATCGACATAGAGGCATAGTATAAGTAATTCATTATTGCTTCTCCTTACATACACTCCATGCTCAATCGTACACTTCACAAATTACTTCTCCCTTAAGAAGCTGTCGATTTTCTTATTCCAAGCTCTTGGAGCTTGCTTAAGTCCGTACAGGGCTTTGTGCAACCTGCACACCTTTCCTTCTTCGCCTCGTTTCACATACCCAGCTGGTTGTGCGACATAAACTTCTTCATCTAAGGGGCCATTAAGGAACGTACACTTCACGTCTATCTAACATGTATACCAATTGTTCATATTTTCTAGAACAACAACCAACCTGATTGTTTTGATTCTAGCAACAGGTGCGAACACTTCATCAAAGTCGATTCCTTCCTTCTGTAAAAATCCTTTCGCCACAAGTCTCGCCTTGTGTCGAGTTACTTCTCCTCTAGGATTAACCTTTAACTTGTAAACCCACTTCACGTCAATTGCCTTCTTGCCTTGAGGCAATTCGACAAGTGACCAGATGTTGTTGACTTTGATGGATTCTAACTCTTCATTCATCGCTTTCACCCACTTCGAATCTTTCAATACCTCAGCTGCATTGACTGGTTCGACATCTGCGTAGAAAACATAATGTACCAGCTCACCCTTTTCATCGACCACATCATCTGTTGTAATTACACATTCTTGCAACCTGGCAGGCATGTGTCTTGTTCGTCGAGGTCTGCTTGAACCTGCTTCATCTGCAACTGGTTCCTGTCAAACTTCTCTTTCAACTTCAGTGGCTGGTTCTTCACAAGAGATTCTCACTTAACCATTCTTGGCATTCTCTGTCCAATCCCATTCTTTAAGCTCATCTATGATCACATCCCTGCTGATCACTACCTGCTTATTCACTGGGTTGAACAACTTGTAACCTCCAGTCGAATGATATCCTATCAAGATCATCTGATTCGACTTGTCATCAAGTTTCCTTCTCAACTGATCTGGAACATGTTTATGTGCTATCGATCCAAACACTTTCAAGTGGCTGAGGCTAGGCTTGACACCAGACCAACATTCCTCTGGTGTGATTCCTTCAAGCTTCTTCGTCGGACATCTGTTTAAAATATATGTTGCTGTCGAAACTGCTTCTCCCCATAATTCTTTGGGTAAATGCTTTCCATTCAACATTCTTCTCACCATATTCATGATGGTTATGTTCTTTCGCTCTGCAACTCCATTTTGATGTGGTGTGTAGGGTGGCACCACCTCATGCACAATCCCTTCTTTTTCACATAATGCATCAAACTCTTTCGACACATACTCTCCACCACCATCTGTCCTCAGAATTTTCAGCTTTCGACCACTCTGTCTTTCGACCATGGATTTGAATCTGGAAAATACCTCAATCACATCACTTTTCTTCTTGATGAGGTAAGTCCACAACTTTCGACTGAAATCATTTATAAACGTGACAAAATATCTGTTGCCACCAATCGAATCCACCTGGATTGGACCACATACATCAGAGTATATGACTTCCAGAATTTCCTTCGACTTCCTTCCTGCATCCTTGCTAAAGCTATTCTTGTGTTGTTTCGACTGAACACACTCTTCACAGACTTCACTTGGAATGTCAATTTCTGGTAATCCTGAAACCATATTTCTTCTCTTCAGCTCTCTGATGTCATTGAAGTTGAGATGGCCTAGTCGAAAATGCCATAACCACTAATCTCTGCTGGCTGCTGTTGCTAGACACTTGTGCTCCATCACCTTGAGTTTAATGTTGAAGGTCCTATTCTGAGACATTGGAGCCTTCAAGATCAACATACCACTTGCGTCGAGAACTCTCATCATCTTGTCTTCGACAACTACCTTGCAGTTCTTTTCGACAAGCTGCCCTATATTGAGCAAATTACTCTTCATGCCTGGTATGTACAACACATTGCAAATTGTTGACCTTCTGCCATCTTTCCTTATAATCAGAACATCACCAACACCTTTAGCTGCTAGAGTGTTGTCATTTGCAAACTTCATTGTGTTCTTCGACGAGGGCTTCATGTTGACAAACCAATCTTTCCTTCCAGACATGTGTGATGAGCATCTTGAGTCCAAGTACCACTGATCTTGGAATCTTTCTTCATCTTTCGTTGTGACCATCAGCAACGTCTCTTCTTCTTCATGTTTCGCCAGCTTTGCATCAGTTTCTTGATTTTTCTTCCTTTCTGGACAATCACTAACATAGTGACCATACTTCTGACAATTGAAACATTAAATGTGACTTCTGTCTGGCTTTCGACCACCACCTCTTCCTCTACCTGCAGCACCACCTCTTTGGTTGCCTTGGTTCCAAGGTTTCTTCTGAGTCGAATTGTAGCCTCATTTACCTTTGCTGCCATTCACGTTTCCTTTGCCTTTCCTTTCCTTTTTCGACTGCGTCTGCAAAGCCATATCACTTTTCGACTTTCCTGCAGCTCTTTCAGCCATCCTTTGTTCATGAGACTCAAGCGTCCCTTGAAGCTCTTCCTTCGTCAATACTGACAAGTCTTTCGACTCTTCTATGGCTACTACCACGTGGTCGAATTTTGGAGCCAATGACCTCAAGATCTTTGAAACAACTGATCTGGATGTCAACACCTCTCCACATACTTTGATTTGATTCACCAGTTTTGTAACTCTGGTGAAGAAATCTGTGATACTTTCGTTGTCTTCCATCTGAAGCAACTCATAGGTTCTCTTGTGAGTTTGTAACCTCACCTCTTTCACCTTTTCTGCGCCTCCAAACGACTTTTCAAGAATCTCCCATGCTTCCTTCACTGACTCTGCATCACTAACTTTTTCAAAGTTATCTGGATCAACACATTGATGGATTATAAAGAGCGCTTTATAATCTTTCTTCTTCAACTCTTTGTGTGCAGCCTTTTCTTGATTCGTCGCGTTCTCCCCAAGCGGTGTTACTCCTTCCTTCACAAGATCCCAAAGATCTTGATAAAAGAAAACCACCTTGATTTGCTTGCACCAATTCTCATAATTATCTTTCTTGAGAATTGGTAGGGTCGCCAGAAAGTGCCCATTTGAATGATTCATAGCCATCACGATTTTCCTCCTTGAATCGCAACCGGAGCTCTAGATACCAGATGTTGGAAATTCACCACAAACTATGGTAATTTCTCTTCAATCTTGTTCTCAAGATTGATAACACACCACAAACACACAATGGCAATGATGAAGATGAAGAACAAACAGTAAGAAAGAAAATGAGAGAAGAGAAATATTTGGAGAAGAGAATGTTACCCACGAACTGTGGGATTTCAGATTTTATTTCACTTGCAATCTTGCAACTGTGAATATACAAAACACTAGCATTGTGATAATCTTCACTGCTTGTTCTGCTTCTGCATTCTATTACAAAGTACAAGTATTTATAGATTTAGAATTACAAAGGCCCAAAACTCTAATGGCCCAAAATATCTATTTGAACTAAATCAAATCGAATCCAAATCGTATCAAATCTAATCTAGAAACAAATCTGTGGTGAAGCAACCTATTTCGACACACTGCTTCAGCACTTCGACTTCGACACTCTTGGCTTCGACTTCAACACTTAGACACTAGGAATTACAATTTAACATTTCTTTTTCTCTTTTAATAACTCAAAGAAAACAAATGACATAAGTTAACATTCAATCGCAAGTTTTACTAAAAGGTCCCCGTTTAGTACAACGGACGTGAGAGGTGATTATACCTTCCTCTTGCGTAATCGACTCCCGAACCCGAATTTGGTTGCGATGACCATTTTCTTTTTTAAGGGTTTTATCGATATTTTCCCCTTTCTTCTTGGAATATATAAAGTGTTAAACGACAGGCTTCAATCTAGAGGGGGGGGGGGGGGTGAAGAGATCACAAATTTAAAATCAAACTTTTGGAAAAAATGGTTTTCAAAAGTTTTATGGCACAACAGAACCCGAATCGAATCGTCTAACCGAACCTCTATCGAAAAGCTCGGATATGCGCAAAGGTACACAATTGAATGATAATGAACAAAAGTTGTTCAACAATGATCAATCACAAACAATTAAATGCTACACTATACTTAGAGCTTATTTCCAAGGATAAAAAAACACAAAAAAAACAACTTATCAAACACTTTGTGTGCAATCGATATCTTTTGGAAATTTGATTTGTTTTGTTGATCCAAAAACCAATCACAATCAAACAGATTGTGATTATATCAACAAAGTCAATTTCAAAATGTGATAAAAAATTAATTTCCAAATGAATTGATCAAACAATAATGGATTCAATAATTTGCAAACACACTAATTAAGAGAGAGAGAGAGCACTATGCCACGGAAGGGAAAATACAGCGTTTTTTTTTTGTTGCTTTTAACAGCACTTAAAAGCGCTGCCTAAGGTGGCGCTGCTATATGTAAAGACAATGCTTTTGTTTTATGCAAAAGCGCTGCCTTATGTAGGCCTTTAGTAGCGCTTTTTCTGGAAAAGCGCTTTCTAAAGTAGGCCTTTAGCAGCGCTTTTTCTGGAAAAGCGCTGTCTAAAGTTGGCCTTTAGCAGCGCTTTTTCTGGCCTTTTATGCTTTCTATTGGCATCTTTAGGCAGCGCTTTTTCAGGAAAAAGCGCTTTCTATTGTCCCCCTTTAGACAACACTTTTTAAAGCGCTGTCTAATGTATTTTTATTTCACTTTAAGACAGCGCTTTTAATGGAAAGCGCTTTCTATTGTGAACTATAGGCAGCGCTTTTTCTGAAAAGTGTTGTCTTTTCTTCACGTAAATTGTGCTTTTTAAAAGCACTTTTTTAAAAATCAGAATTTAGGAAGCGTTTTTTATTTAAATACGCTGCCTATTCTTTCTTTTTTAGAAAGCATATTTTTGGAAATAATACCATAAACCTATATAATTCAAGCCTTTATTTCAAACACATAGACATTATATGCCATTCAACAAGCCTTTATTTCAACACATAGGCCTTATATTTCAACCATTGAGCCTTTATTTCAACAAACAAGCTTTTATTCAAACATATGCATTATATACCATTATAATCCAAAATATATACACCATTATAATTCAACACATAAACCATTTGATATAAATCAACACAACAACTTTCATACCTTATATGATTCTTTTCTCAATAAAGTATTCACACAATTCCTCCTTGATTTCTTCCAATTTATCTTTCGAGTAATGAGCACACTTGTATTCATCAAAGTACTACATAATAAAACATAATATGCATGATTTAGTTAAAAGTAATAAATTATATGAAATATTCGATAAATATTAAAATAAATCCTAAGTTATAAATCCATACCATGATTGGAATCTCTATTTGATCCAAATGAAGGATTTTTCTCATAAACCTCAAAACGTAATAACTGCAATATATACTTGTATTGCTCTAACAAAATAAAAACAAATAAGAATATATAATTGTCTTGTTTTATCAAGTATCATCACTATTATAAGCAAAATTGTGAAAATTGATATACCTCCACTCTGATCCATGTAATGTTGTTTACTTTAGGCCGTGATACTCGAGCTTCTCTTTGTGATCGGATTAATAGCAACCAACAAACCAGTGACCACTGTAAAAAAAAACAAAAGTTTAGATGGAAATTTTCTACGCAAAAGATACAAAGATTAGAATGAAATTAGAATGAAAATCTAACCCGTTGCCAGTATTATACGGGCGGAAGACACGAAATAGAATCTGTTTGACAATTGATTCCCGCGCATCAATTTGTCATACAAGAACCTTAAATAAAAACATAATAAACATTTGACTATTTTCATTGAAATGTGTAAATAAATTGTTCAACTTATTAAATAATAGACACGAAATAGTACATTTTGCACTAACGTCTCTTTCTTTTCTTGGTTGGAATATGTTCTACTCGTCTCTTAACAACACGGACGGTTGGATTGATCGAAATACCCTCATTATGATCATTTCTAATATATGATTCATTTGCTATAATATTCTCATCTTGATCATTTCTAGTAAACGATTCAATCTCAACATCAATATCACCTTGATCTCCAATGTTTTCATCAATTACTTTGTTAGATAAAAGCACTATAGACCATTTCGTACTTGTCGGATCAGTGACATAGAACACTTGTTTAACTTGAGCGGCTAGAATAAAAGGCTCATCTTTGTACCCCACCCTATTAAGATCCACTTGCAAAAATCCTGACTTATCCATTCGTAAGCCATTATTATTTTCAACCCACTTGCAACCAAATATAGGAATCTGAAACTTCTCATAATCAAACACCCAAATGCGCTCGATAACCCCAAAATATGACATATTTGCAAATTTGGGGTTTAAGTCCTTCACACTTGAAATATGCATTGCTTCAGCTACCACGGTGACACCACTATTTTGCATAGTACTTTTATCATCTTGTTCTTTGGTATAAAATGTGTATCCATTAATTGTGTATGCGCTATAAGAAAACACAACCAAACTTGGACCATATGCTAAACATCGCAACCTTTCTGTTATTGAAGCGGGATCTGAATAATACTTTGAATAAATATGATCCTTAAACCAAGGTATAAAACTTCGATTGTGCTCTCGTACTATCTAATTTTCATTTCTATTCAGATTTAAACCTCGGAGAACATCCTTGTGCATTTCAACATACGACTCAACCTCGTTCTCATTGTGCAGAACATACAAATGCACTTGATCCCGTTCGACCCTTGATACTGTCACAACTTTATTTCCAATTAACTTTTTTCCTTCTTTTTTTTCGACAATATGAGATTTGGGGAGTCCAATTGATTGAACATTGGATAGATATTCAGAACAAAACTCAATCGCTTCTTCAACAATGTATCGTTCAGCAATACAACCCTCGGGTCGGCTTCGGTTTTTCACATACCCTTTTAATATTTTCGTATAACGTTCACCAGGGTACATCCATCTCATATAAGCTGGTCCACATAATTATGTCTCTTTCACAAGATGTACAACTAGATGTACCATTATGTCAAAAAACGAGGGAGGAAAATACATTTCAAACTCACACAAAGTAATAACTATTTCTTTTTGCAATGTTGGTAAGATCGCGTGATCGATCACCTTACTGCAAATTAACTTGAAGAAAGAACACAATTTAGTTATTGTGCTTCTTACTTTTTCTAGCAGAATAGAACGTATACCTATTGGTAGAAAATGTTCCATTATAACATAGCAATCATGCGTCTTTAAACTCTTTAACTTGAGGTTTTTCATAGACACAAGTCTTCTAATATCAGAAGAGTATCCTTCTGGAACTTTAACTTCACTTAGAAACTTACACAATAATTTTTTCTCCTTTCTATATAGAGTATAGGCAGCAGGTGGTAGATATATTCGTCTTCCTTTCTTCAAGGGTCCTAATTCAGTTCTTATCCCCATCGCTATCAAGTTCTTTCTTGCTTTAAGGCCATCCTTAGACTTTCCTTGTATATTGAGTAACGTACCAATAACACTGTCAAATACATTTTTTTCAATATGCATAACAATGAGAAAATATCTTACATACAACAACTTCCAATATGGCAATTAAAAAAAAATTGACCTCTTCTTCCACCCACTCTTAACAAGCGTGTGTCCAAAAGTCTTGCCAAACTGAATACTCACATCTTTCACCTTTTCAAAAATTTGATCACCTGTCAATATAGGTGGAGCTCTACCTTGTTCTGGGGCTCCATTGAAGGCTTTTCTCCACCCACGGTAATGATGATTAGAATTTAAGAATCTACAATGACCGAGAAAGACATTCTTCTGACCAAACTCTAATCGCGTCCAATATGTTTTATCTTCACAAATAAGATACGCACATTGACCTTTTATGCTATACCCTGATAGATTTTCGTATGCTGGAAAATCATTAATTGTGCCAAACAACATCGCCCTCAAGTTGAAACTTTCTTTCCTATATCCATCATAAACCTCCACACCGTTCTCCCACAAAGTCTTTAAATCTTCGATTAAGGGTGTCAAGTATACGTCTATGTCATTCCCTGGTTGTCTAGGCCCAGAAATTAACATAGATAACATCATGTACTTACGCTTCATACATAGCCATGAAGGTAGGTTATAAATCATAATAATCACAGGCCATGTGCTTTGTGAGATACTTTGAAAACCGTGTGGGTTCATTCCATCAGTAGATAATGCCAAGTGAAGGTTTCTTGCTTCTTTTCCAAATTCAGGATAATCATTATCAAGTTTTATCCACTGTGGTGAATTTTCCGGATGTCGAAACTTTCCATCAATAATTCTTTCATATGCATGCCAAGTCAAGTGTCTTGCATCGGTTTCACTACGAAACACGCGTCTAAATCTCAGAATTATAGGAAAATACCATAAGACTTTTGCTGGAGGCAACTTTTTCTTATATCGAGATACACCGCATTTAGGACACTCATTTAACGATACATACTCATTTCGAAATAAAACCCAATCGTTTGGACAGGCATGTATCTTATCATAGCTCATGCCAATAGAGCACAACATCTTTTTGGCCTCATATGTTCGATTGGGAAGAACATTATCCTCTGGAAGCATATCTTTCATAAGGGCTAATAACTTTGTGAAACTTTTATCCGACCATCCATTGCCCGCCTTTACGTTGTACAACTTTAATACCTCAGACAATCTTGTGAATTTAGTGCAACCATTATACAACGTATGTATCTGTGCAATTGTCGCTTGAAGCATAGGCCGTATTATCCCCCGATTCAACATTCCCGTTACTTTTCTCACCATGCAAATTCCAACATGTATAACTTCGATCAATTCCATGCCTCATTAAATGCGATGCCAACTGAACCACGTCAACCCGACTCCCATAACAGCAATCCAAGCAAGGACATGTCGTTCGACTGGGGTCTTTGGCATGCGCAACAGCAAACTTAACGAATTATGATACCCAATTCTCGTACTCTTTCGACAATCGACTTGAAGACATCCATTTCTTATCCATGGTTTTACTAATTAAGCTAAACAAAAACAAAATAAAAACTATTTACCTGTAGGGAAGTCAACAGCTTCTAGACCCACACAGTGTAAGATTCTTGGAAACAGTCAGACTTTCACTCTTCACAAGTAACCCCTATAACAAATTCACTAAGTTAGTGATGATGGTGTATGTTAAATATAACAGGACAAATTTAGTATATAATAGGACAAACAAGATATATCGGAGAAACAAGTCAAAGTCTCAAGAATCAATTAATTTCAACAATTTCATTTTCATTTTCATCACTAACATACCAAATATAACAATTAATTTCATTATCATTTTCAATCAACAATTAGATTAAAATAAAGTAATCACTAAAAAGTATCCATCAACAATGTCATTATCATCAATTAATTTCAAAAAATCATCACTAACATTCAACATCAACTTACAAAATTAACACCAATTCCCAACATAAATCCACCACAAATATCACTATTTATCATCTTCAACTTTACTACAATAACAATTTCAAAATCAAATTCAAACAACAACCACATCAACACTAATTCACCAAATCGACAACAACCACATCAACACTTTGATACTCTAACAACACTTATTTTTCTAACAACCCTCATTTTTGTAATGGATATAATTTCCTATAATATAACAACACTTATTCAAACTACATTCAAACTAACACTCTCAAACTAAAAACAAAACAAAAACAAAACAAGATGCTCAAGAACAAACCCTCAAGAACAAACAAAAGAAACTATATAGCAAGCTCAAGAACATTAAATAATCATTGAAACTCAAGAACAAATAAAAGAAACAGTGACACTCAGGGAGGAATGTCGGTCAGAGAAGATGGAGATACGAACAGAGGAACAGTGTCGGTCGGAGAAGACGGACAGAGGAATGCCGGTCGGAGAAGACGAACAGAGGAACAGTGCGGAGGGAGAAGTCGCGAGAGAAGGAGAGACACGGCGGAGGGAGAAGTCGCGAGAGAGAGGGAGAAAGAAAATAAATGATTAGGGCGTTCTGAAATAATAATGAAAAGTTTTTTAATATTTATGAAATAATAACATAAGACAGTGCTTTTGGAAAGCGTTTTCTTATGTATTAGCTTTAGCAGCGCTTTTTCTCTAAAAGCGCTTTCTTTTTAATTGCCTATAGCAGCGCTTTCAGAAAGCGCTTTCTAATGTGTGGCCTACGTAAGGCCTTTAGCAGCGCTTTTTTAAAAGCGCTTTCTAAAGTGTGCCTTTAGCAGCGCTTTCCTAAAAGCGCTTTCTAAGGTGTCACATTTGTATGACTTTTAGCAACGCTTTTATGGAAGCACTTTCTAAAGTAGGCCTTTAGGCGGCGCTTTTTTTACGTGTGTTTTTTTAACACATATAACAGCGCTTTTGATAAAAAGCGTCGTCTATGAAGTGATGCCAAAAAGCAATTTTGACATAGTGGAGAAAGAGAGAGAGAGAGAGAGAGAGAAGGATTTGTTTAGGCAGTTTCCTAATCGTCCTCGCTATGGGTACGTTTGCCCTCAATTCCAATTCGAATTGAGATAGTTACAATTAATCTTACTTTGCAAAAAGTGTATATACAAGAGATGAAGAACTCTAACCCTACAAATTTTATGGTTTGTTGTTGATTCCACCACCTCCAAAACCCTTGATCAAAGATTGATCAAGTCACCAATAATGCCACTTCAATTCATCAATTCTTGCTACTTCCTTCCAAGGCACCTCCTTGTCCCAAGGATTTCACACGGTCGAATTAATCCCAAGCACGCACTTGTTGAAACCCAAGATTAACCAACACGATCCCACGTCTCACACTACTCCCTTACAAGGCACCCATTGTCCCAAGGTTTTCACTTGATCGGATCCGAATTGCGTAATCTTGTCCAAAACCTTCAAATCCTAAATGATTTTGAAGGAAAACCCCAGCTTGATTTTCTTATTTGAAACTCTCAAAGAACTCAACCTAATATTCTCTGCACAACAACCTAATCGGACGTTATCAACCTTAATCTAGATGGTCACTCAATCAAAAAATGATTATGTGTAGTTTGATTATGTGTATGCATAGAAGAGAAGTTGAAGATGATGAACGTGCTTTGAAATCTTGGTTTCATGTAGGTTTTACTCTAAAACCTTTCTAGATATGATGCATGTATTAAGTATTTATAAGTATGCAAGTTTGGAAGCAAATGCAAAAGAGTGGAGAAAATTGTGATTTTTGAAAAAAATGCATCGTATGTGTCGACCTATGAAAGCTATAGGTCAACCTATGAAAGCAAATGTTCCGACCTATCAAGGTCTTAGGTCGATCTATAAAGGTCTTGTGTCGACCTCGTGTCGACCTATGTTAATCATCACATGGACAATGGTTACAGGCTTCATTATTGAGGCATCGGTGTCGAACTGAAAAATCTATGTTACGACCTATGCTGAAGAGCAAATTTCTATAGGTTGACCTAAACATGTATGTGTCAACCTATACTGCAGTGTTTTCACAAAAAACTTGTTTTCAATGCATTTATGATGTATGAACCTTTTTCAAAATATTTTAATGTTGCCTAATGCTAAGATGCACATCTAGAATTAGAGCATACCATCCAATATACATTAACGCTAAACTATCATAGTTTTGACTTCATTTAAAATAAATCTAACAAAAAGTTATACTCACATAAAGTTCAGTAGAGACTTTGTTCGAACTATTTTTCTGCGACCATCACGAAGGATCTTATTTTTCGAGATGCAACAGGGTGTGCCTCTTTTTCTTCTTATTCTCAAATTGGTATGTGGTTCTCACAACCCCTCTATTCTTATAGAAAATAAAAACCCTAATTTTATTTATTTGTTTTATTTTCATTAATTCCTTTAGTTTTTAATTATTCTATCCACCTCCCTTTATTTTATAAATACACATTATTAACCTCATAATTTCTATTTATTTAAAATTCTTCAATTTCTATTATCTATATTATTTTATATAAATAAAGTTTTAATTTATGTTATTATTATTCTAAAATAAAACACGAATAAACTAGAAAACAAACCAAAAATTGAATAAAATTCTAAATAAAATTTTGGGGTGTTACATAAAACCTCGGTTTGGTTCGGGATCAACCTGGTGTAAAATCTCAATTTAATTCGTGGTTAGCCTGTGTAAAACCCCGGTTTGGTTCAGAGGACAACCAGTTCAAAACTCCACATTTTGTTTGAGATAAGTCCGTAAAAAATATAACCTTAGCTTGGTGACTACCTTCTTTAAGTTTGTGTTTTGTAAGAGGACTAACCACCTCTCTATGTTGTCGTTGTTTGGTTGAAAGTTAGCCTGAAACTTCATTTTTTTTTTATATAAGGGGTTCAAGAGTTTAACCTACTAAAAGATCTTAAGCATTACTAGATATTTTCAAGATAAAATCTTGGGGACATGATTATGTCTTCTTTGCTAAACCTGTATAATTCTCTGGTGTCATTTCTCATACTCTTAATTCTTTATTTTTCGCATATTTATTTTACGCTGCTATTACTCAAACGTTTTTATCAAGATGTTTTTAAACTTTGAAAATGATAACAATGAGTTTTTAAACTACTATTTTCAAACCCGCACAATTCACCCCTATTATGTGTGGAGTCACATGTCCAACAAGTGGTATCAGAGTCTAACTCTTGTTCAAATACTAATCATCTCAGGAGGAAGATGACTTTCGACACTTGTTCTATCAAGAGATCATTCTTAAACACACATCCACAATTTAGTGGCGATCGGTTTGAATTATGGAAAGATAGATTTAAATTTTTCATTCAAAATATTGATTTAGAATTATGGGAAACAATAATTAACGGTGTGTTTATTCCAACTCACTACATGAATGGAGAAGTAGTAGATAAACCTAATTTTCTTTGGACCGTAGAGGAAAAGAGAAAATTTGAAATTAATTTGAACAATAAGAATTTTCTAGTAATGTCCTTAGATGATAGTAAACTCCTGTACGTTTATAGTTGTAATTCCAAGAAGGAAATGTGGGATACTCTTGAAATGATATATATAACTTTTCCCAGTTTCTAACAAAAACAAATAAACACACGAGGAGAAGAAAATGAATGGTTAATTCACAAATTTTTTTCTAAACTTAGAAACTTTGGAAATCATTTTGGAACGTCTATTACTAACAAATATCTAAGTGTTAATAATTGGAATCAGAAATTTGATCCAATTCTTAAATCAAAAGATGAGAACATTTATGAATTTCAGAAAAAATCAAAGAAGTATGAAATCATAGAAAATTATACAAAATAGTTTAATTACTTATAGATGAAGGCATAAGCTCGAAACTTGAAGAATCCTTAGCAAGTTCATCAAACTCATATCAAACAACTCCCATGGTTTCCTTTGAAAGAACATACCGTGGAAGATGATCCAGTGGAATCTTTGAAAGAAGAGAAGAGAATAAAACATCCATAAATGAAGAAGTGTCAATCATACAAAGAGTCTTCGAAGAATCTTCTTCTAACAAAAAAAAAAAGAAGTCTGCTTGAAAGTATCTCACAAGGAAGATGATCAAGAGGTAACAAAGCTATCTTACAAGAAGTTAAACTTAAAATCTCATTAGACATGCCCATCTATAACCTCTCCCAAAGGGTTAAACTTAGTGTCCCATCAGATATACTCCCCCAACGAATAGTCTACTAAGCACTTCGCCCTTTATTAAGCCCTTGTGTTTGAGGAGTTGTGTTGTGATATATTTGCGAAAGGCTTACAATGGGAGAGGAGATCATAAGGGGCGATGGGATCATACCATTCATAAGGGAATAACACATCTCAAAATACTCTTTGCTTGCACGGAATAGGGAAACGTGAAAAATGACATGTCTAAATCAAAGGTATTGCAGTAATATGGAGTTAAGGGAATAACTCACATCTCCCTAAGAAATAGAAATTCAACGGTCCACTAGAATTACTATGTGGACGGTTGTAACTCCCCAGGAACCCTGAAACAAGGCTCATATGCCTCTATAAATATGGTTGAGGATATATTCTAATACACAAAAATACCCCAAAACACATATCTTTTCACCTCAAAATAGGGCTTCTCACAACTGTGAACATGTCCTAAAACAACCAAAAATACCTAAAACCACCCCTACCAGGAGTATCACACATCTATACTTTTTTAGCATATATATATATATATATATATATATATATATATATATATATATATATATATATATATATATATATATATATATATTCCATTAAAACTATAATTTTCATCATACCTTTTATAGTATTTGATGTTCTATTTTTTTATGTGACATAAATGGTTTGTTACATTTATTTTGCTAACAATTTTTCGATTATACTTGTTTCTTTTTTTATTTTTTCAATTTTTGTTTGAATAATTTTATAAGACTGCAATATATCAAATTTATTAGTTTATATTCAATAAAATATACAATTAATATCAAAGACATTTATATAAATATATTATAAACTATTTCTTTTAACTACATTAGTTATCGATAATGATTTAATAACACGGGTGGACTATATTACGGTAAACAAGTTTAGTCTACATAACCAAATAGTAAATTTATATTATACGGCCTACTCATTGATGACATCATGACACCTTGTCTTACATTTTTTTTTTAGTATTTTGTGTAATATTTAAATTAAATAGTGACTAATATTGCATGAATCATAGCAAATTTTAATAGGATTTTAAATATTGTGCAAATTTTCATTTCATTTCACAATCAATGCACATTGATTGTCGATGGAGGGAGGGAGAGAATAATTGTATTATTAGAATTGATATTGAAACTAAATTTCAATATGTCTATTTTTATACAACTAATTTGTATACTAAGTAACAAACCCCAAACCTTAATTAACTTTGAATTTGGGCAAAACAACTTGGATTATATCACAACATACCCCCATATAAACCAAGTTGTTAAACGTACGTTAATCATAGTCGATCTGAAGTAATTGTAATTTCTTTCTTAAATTCAGGAATATGTAGATCTTTAATCCTTTGATGAAAATGTTTGTCAACTGTGTTTCACTCGAACAATGTCTCATTTCAAATTCACCCTGGTTTACCTCTTCCCTTAGGAAATGAAACCTTGCCTCAATATGCTTACTTATCCCATGCAGAACTAAATTCTTTGCAAGATTAATGGTTGACTTGTTGTCGATCTATAGCAACATAGATTTTTTCACTTCGACCTCCATCTCTTCCAACACAAATCTAATCCAAATTTCTTGACACACATCATCGGATCCTGCTATATACTCAACATCACATGATGATAATGCCACCACAGGTTGCTTTCTCGAGCACCAAGAGATTGAGGCAGCATATACTTGAAAGAAATAACCAATTGTGCTTCTTCGATCTTCCTTATCTCCACACCAATCAACATCTGAATATCAAGTAATCTCAACTTCTTTGCTTTTAGAATCTCGTAGAAATAGAATTCCATAGTTTTTCAATCCTTTTAAGTATCTCAGGATTCTTCTTGCAGCCTTCATGTGTGACACCCTTGATTCACTCATGTATCTACTTACTAATCCGTCTGAGAAACCTATATGAGGTCGACTGTTGCAGACATATCTCAGAGATCTGAAAATTTGTTTGAATAAATTGACATCAACTTTGTCTTCATCTCCATGCTTCTCCAGCTTCAAATTTGGTTTGACAAATGAGGATGCATGATTCGAATCATCCATTCTGAATCTCTTGAGTATCTCTTTGACATACTTTCTTTGATGTAGCACCATACCTTGCTTCGACATCAGCTCTTTGAACTTCGACAAACTCTTCAAGCTATTTCCAATTACCAGCAAGTCATCGACATATAAGCAGATGATTGTTATATCTTGTGCCACAAACTGTGCATATACACCATACCCTGACCTGCATTTAATGAATTCCAATTTGACTAATTATGAGTCGATATTCTTGTTCCATGCCCTAGGTGCCTGCTTGAGGCTATATAGCGCTTTGTGCAACTTATACACATTCCTTGGTTCCTCCTGTATTACAAACCCAGGAGGTTGTGTGACATAAACTTCTTCGTCTAAGGGACCATTCAAAAATGTTGATTTCACATCTAAGTGAAATGTCGATCAACCTTGCTTGCATGCTAAGGCTATAACCAATCTGACAGTCTCCAATCTTGAGACAAGTGCATATACTTCAGAGTAGTCGAGTTCTGCTCTCTAAAGAAATCCTCATGCTACTAATCTTGCCTTAGGTCTTGCTATCGACCCATCAACATTATGCTTCAACATGAACATCCACTTCACTTCAATAACTTTTGTATGTGTTGGAAATTCGACTAACTCACATGTGTGGTTTCTTTTAATCGCTTGTAACTCTTCGGCCATAGCTTCCTTCCATTGTTTATCTTTGAAGGCCTCGCTATAGATGATTGGTTCAACACCTACAAGTAAAGCGAAATGAACTGAAAATATCCATCTGGTGTGACTTCATCTTCACCAACCACTTCATCGTCTTGAAGCCTTGCTGGGAATACTCTGGTTCTTTGAGGTCTTTGGCTTGTGCTATCCACACCTTCTCGATTGTTTGCTTCGACTTTGACAATGACTAGAACATTATCGAGTTGAATTTCTTTGTACTTACTACTTTCTGCATCAACTTATAGCCCATCAATGACTTGTTAGTCGCATCATCTGAATTCCAATCCTAGACAGAATTCTCATCAATCACAATGTCTTGACTCATTATGATCTTATTGTTCATTAGATTAAATAGCTTGTATGCTTCAGTCTTATGATATCCTACTAGAATTATAGATTCACTTTTATCATCAAGCCTCATTCTCCTAGCATCAGGAATATGCTTGTAGCAAATAGAGCCAAACACCTTCAGATGACTCACTAATGGTCGTTTTCCACTCCACACTTCTTCCAGAACCTTGTTCTTCAGCTTCTTGGTAGGGCACCTGTTTAGAATATAAACTGTTGTAGTGACAACTTCACCACATAAGGATTTTGGCAAGTTCTTCTGCTTCAACATGCATCTCGTCATATCCAATATGGTTCTGTTTCTTTTTTCCGCTATTCCGTTATATGGAGGCGTTTAGGGAGTATTTACCTCATGATCAATAATGTGTTCTACACATAACTCCTTAAATATCTTGGATGTGTATTCACCACCTCCATTCATTCGCAAAACATTGATCTTCTTTTCACTCTGGTTTTCGACAAGCATCTTGAATCTCTTAAAGATTTCAAATACTTCGTCCTTTCGCTTAATCACATAGATCCAAAGCTTTCAACTATACTCATCGACAAATAAGACAAAATACTTGTTTCCACCAATGGTATGATCCTTAAACATGGCACATACATCCGAATGTACTACTTCTAGTATGCTAAAGGATCTTATTAGCATAGTCGAAACGAAAGACTTTCTGGTGCACTTTTCGACTAAGCAACCTTCATAGATATTGTTGCGCATCTCAAGACTTGGTATACCAATTACCATATCTTGAGTAATCAATTGATTGAGTGATCGAAAGTTCAAATGTAGAAACCTCAAATGCCACAACCAACTATGCTTGTGGTCGACAACATTTTTTAGACATTGTACTTCAGTCAAACTAATCATGCTCTTGAATTTCCTATTCTTCGACAAAGGAGATTTCAAGACTAAATTATTATGAGTTTCAAAGAGTTCCAATGCTCACTTATTCATAATCACTGAGAAAACTTTTTCGACCAGTTGTCCAACACATAGTAGATTGCAGTTCATTCCAGATGCATAAGGTACATCTTTGATCATAGCTTTTCCTCCATTCCTCTTTTGAATAATTATGTCGCCAGTACCTTCTGCTTGCAATGATCTATTATCAGCAAGTTTGACCTTTCTTTTCTTCGACGAGTCGAAATTTGCTAACCACACTCTTAGACCAGTCTTATGATTTGAACAATCCGAGTTGAGGAACAAGATCTTGGAGTCAACATGGTCATCTGCAACTGCAAACATAACCACCATATCTTCATAATTATCTGAATCTTGGTGTGCAAGGTTCGCTCCTTCCTCATTGCCTTTTGACGTTCCATTGTCTTTATTGTACCAATAATTCTTAGCTAAGTGACCCCACTTTTCACAGTTATAGCATTGCACACTTTTTTTCTCTTTGTCTTTATGATAGGAGTTACCGTCTCCTCTTTTCGAGGATTCATAAGCCCTATCATCGACCTTATTCTTTTGAGGGTTCTACCAAGACTTCATGTTCTGAGTCTTGTCTCTTTTTCCTTCGTACTTGTCGGAACCACCATGATTCTTCCAAGCCTGAGCCTATAGTGCTTGTATCAAATCTTGAACCCATTTCCTTTCGACAATTCTAATCTCATCCACCTCCAACGAACCAATCAAATCTTCTAATTTTAGGGTTTCAAGATTGTTAGATTCTTGATCAAAGTGAGAAGTCAACGTACGCATTACCTTCTCAACTATCATCTTATTAGTTAGGGTTTCACCACATCCCTTCATGAGATGGACGAGATTTTGCACCTTTGACACATAGCTCACAATCTTTTCATCTTCTCTCATATGCAATAATTCATACTGTCGTCGCCATGTCTGCAATTTGACGATTTTGACTTTCTCACCTCCTTCATAGTACTTGTACTATTAGGATTGATATTGAAACTGAATGACAATATGTTTATTTATATACAACTATCTTGTATACTAAGTAACAAACCCTAAATCTTAGTTAACTTTGGACTTAAGCTATACAACTTGGATTATATCCCAACAAAACGGAGCAAGAATATCATCAAGAGATTGAAGAAAAATGAAACATAATTTTAAGTTGCTATTGAAGAAGAAACACTCTAAAAAAATAGTGTCGCGATAGAGTTATATCGGAAAGTGATTTGTCTTTCACTAAGGACATGCTACGTTGGATGAAATGAATCCCGGTGCAATTTTGCTATAAAAAAATCTATTATTAAAGGAAAACATATGCCAATTAAAAAGGGTTCTGAATTTTCATTTAAGAGAGGTAGTTGCAGTGTTCTTCGTGATATGAGTTGATGTTTTTTCGCCATTGAAATTCAATTAAAATCTTGTAATTCGTGTATTGTTTCTTGAACATTTTAACTATGATTTATTACATTATGAACAGGTAACATCCCTTTTAAGAATGACGCATTACTGATTTGGGGAGTAACCTTTTACAGTTAACGCAATTGTTCTTTTAAGTTATTTTATTGATGATTGATCACCTATAAAATGATTTACAATTTATTATGTGAAACAAGAGTGAAATTAGCAAACATTTTGAGAATTATTTTTAGTATAACATATTTATTAAAAAAATTACCAAAAAAAATAAAAATTCAAGAAAAATACCAAAATGACGTTGTTTTGAAAAAAGTTAACAGAGTGGCGTCATATGGTATGGCGCCTCAGGCTAAAGGGATAAACCCTAAAAGCCATACCATATGATGCCTTAGTTGTTTAAGGAATACCCTAATTTTTTTTTTTCTGTTTTTCATGGGAGGCGCCATATGGTATAGCGACTCAGGCCATTTACTCTTTTTTTTTTAATTTTTATTTTAATTTGGAAATTGAAAAAATTAAAGGAAAAAAAAATAAGGGTAGCCAAAAATACATAACCATGTTCAGAATAAAAATTTGTACAATTGATGGTAAAGAAAAATTTAATGATCGTGCCTATCTAAACGTCCACCGGTTCCACATGTCGGGGCTCTTGCGCGGCGTCTTTGTGTACCACGATTTTGTTGAGGTGTGTCTGGCCTTTGCGTATGCTGAGATGGTCCTGGCGTATCAAACAAATTTTGAAGCATCTGTCCCCAATAGCCGTGGAGTTGCCGCCAACGGCGCTTCTGTAATTCAGTTGCATGTCCATGTTTTCGTAGTTTATAAGGGGGGGTGGATTGGTTGTGGACTGTATGGTTGGCCGAAATGTTGCAATGAAGGGTGTTGGTACCGATCTAGTGGTTGATTTGGGGTTTGGTAGTCGAATAGTGGGTGGGTTTGTTGGTCATAGGACAATTGTGTTTGCTGGTTGTGGGGCGCATGTGTGTTCATTTGCGGGGGGCTATGGTGGGCTAGGGTGGGTTGAAAGAGTTTTCAGGGCTATAAGCATTAGTGGGGTCGGTGTAGGTGGGCTGACAGTATGGGTGAGGCTGTTCTTGTTGTGACTGTGTTGGTGGCATGATAGGGTTGCGACTTTGGAAGATTGATTCGGTTGGCATACCTTGTTGTTGGGTATAATAAGGTGTATGATGTAGGGCATGTGGCTGGGCATGTGGTTGTGAGGAAGAGGCACGTTGGCGCAGATCAACTAGATATGCCGGCTGAGAGATGAATTGTTGGGGTGCTGTAATAGACCTAAACCAAATCATATATTGTTGACTTGGTATAGGATCTTCCACAACAACGTCGGATAAGATGTGCTGGTGTCGATTCTCCCAATGTTGACACATCTCTGTTGCAAAGTTCGTCCAGTGACCCACAAACCACTGTGTGTCCACTCTACGTAGATGCCACTCTCCCAAACGTGTTGGAGCGACCGAAATATCTTGATACATTCCGAACTGTAGTTTTACCCGATCGCTTTGATGCATCTCCACAGTGGTGAACCGAATGATGGGTGTCTTTGATGTCCACACTGCAGCATCATTCGCGTTAGGCTGGTGGTCGAGACCCTCGTACGGCCTCCAGACAAACTACAAGAAGAAAATAATATATAATTAAAAATTCGGCGGTGTTGCAATTTATGAGACAAAATTATGGTATTTTAAGAAAAAATTACGTTGTCTGGGCCAATGTGATCTATTAGGTTGCGGTAGATAGTTATTGCGCTCCTGGGATTTCGATGATAAGTTATTCCCGGCACTGACCACCTAAAAAACGTGACACAAATAAGTTAGTTACAAATAAACATCTCATTAAACGACATAAGTTCGAGTAGTAAAATTGAGCTTACTTGTTTCCGTAGGGAAAAGTGAATGGATTCTGGTTAACAGGAGCTAGCGTTGGCATTCTGGACCAACCCCACGCTTGAAGGAGATAAGCGCAGCCATAAAAAGTACAAGTGTCTTTTTTTTGAAGTTTTACAGAGGGAACTATAGAGATGGGCCAGGACAGCTGAACCCCAACTATATTCGCGCACTTTGTTGATGTTAGACAACAAAGGTAAATACATAATATTCACACTATTTCCAGTACTTTCTGGAAATAAAAAGTGACCGAACAAAAGCATTAAATAGCACCGAGTTTTTTGTATCTTGTAATACAGGAGGGTTTCCTCGCCTAATACAATAGACTGGTAGTATTCTTTAAGGTATTTTAAATTAATGCCTTGGCCCCTAGGTCGACCATCCCGTGTTAGTCCAGGTGCATCGAGACTGAGTGTGTGTGCCCAACAACTGATCACACAGTTGGTTGTTTACAAAAACGTTCCTGTTGACGGCCTTTTTCTCGATGCATAGGCCAAGCAACATATAAACATCTTGGAGTGTGACCGTGTATTCACCGAATGGAAGGTAAAATGTGTGGGTCTCTGGCCTCCATCGTTTTGGCAAAGCTAGAATGAATTTTGGGTCAACCGTGTATGACGTGATATTAATCAACTCACCAAATCCACATGCAGTTAGGTAATCTTCGATGAATGGGTAGTGTGGCATATATTCGTGCCCACGACAACGGAACATTGATACCTCTTGAACAAAAATATAGATAACATTACTTGTATAAAAAGATGGTTCTAGGTTAAGGAAGACAAAACGAACCAAAGTCAAAACACTTACAAAGTCTGCAATATTTTCCGGTGTGCCTCTGTGATCGTTTCCCATGGTGAGTAAAGACATTTTTTGGTATGAAGAAGAAGAGGTTGTAATGGATGTGAATATTTTGTGATTTGAGTATAAGAGTTTGTGATCAGAAGAGTTTGTGATGGGAAGAGTTTGTAAAGTGGAGAGAATGTATTTATAATGGTGAAGAATGAGATGAGGGAAGTCACATGATATTGCATGCATTCTTGGTCATTGTGTAACAAATCTCTTAGGTGTTCTCTTGCATGCATGCTTTGGAATTATAGTGTAACAAGTGTAGTCATAGAGAGAAGTGTATTGCTTTTTCGTGTGATGAGAGGAGTATAAGGAATCTTGCTGAAAATGCATGTAACTCCATGTGACATACTGCATGCAAGGCTAGTGTAGTCTTGTGATTTCGTAGACTGTGCAAATGAATAGTGTAGGCATGATAAACAATAGTGCAGAGACATGCTAATGAATAGTGGAAGGCTAGTGTATGCATGCAGACTTGTGTGGTCTTGTCAAGGCTAGTGTAGGCATGCAGAGTTGTGTGGTCTTGTCAAGGCTAGTGTAGGCATGCAGAGTTGTGTGGTCTTGTCAAGAGTTGTGTGGTCTTGTCATAATAGTTGGGTGTCACTTAAACACTATGCTCCAAAGACTGTTGTCATCTTGGAGACATTGCCGGCGTATAAGTTGGACGGGAATTGTGTAAGTGGAAATGACATTATCCACAGACTCTTCTGGGCGTTTGAACCATGCATCAAAAGATTTGCGTACTGTAAACCTATAATTCAAATTGATGGAACAAGGTTGTACGAAAAATATAAGGGCACGCTACTGATGGTCGTGGCACAGGATGACAACATCAACATTTTCCCTATCGCCTTCGCTCTTGTTGAAGGGGAGACTGCTGGAGGTTGGAGTTTTTTCCTAAAAAATATCCGACAATACGTTGCTCCCCAACCTAACTTATGTTTGATCTCTGATAGACACCCCTCAATCGAGAGTGCTTAGAACAATCTTGATAACGGTTGGTAGGATCCTCCCTCAAGCCATGTGTATTGCATTAGACACATCGGTCAAAATTTCATGCGGGAGTTCAAGGACAAAGGGCTAAAGAAGATGGTTACTAACGCGGGCTATGCACTAGCAGAGCCTACCTTCGATACTACCGTGACGAGATCAGACTGACAAACGCAAATGCATTGAGATGGATTAATTATTCAACGGGAGAAGTGGACAAGGACATACGATAATGGGCAGCGATGGGGCCACATTACAACAAACCTCGTTGAATCTATGAACTCTGTATTTAAGGGCAGCCGAAACCTACCGATAAGGCTTTGGTGAGGTCAACATATTTTAGGCTCGCTGCACTCTTTGATACCAGACGTACAAAGTTGGGTTCGGTCTTGCAATCTGGGCAGCTGTTTAGTGATAGTTCAATGGCATTCATGAAGGACGAAGCTGCAAAGGCTAACACACATGTGGTCACGGTCTTTGACCGTACTAAAGGGCACTTCAGTGTTGTAGAGTTTATTGATCACAATGAAGGAAGGCCTAGGGGATGTTACCGAGTGGAGCTGGATATGAGTTGGTGTGACTGTGGAAAGTTTCAGGTATTTCGTATGCCTTGCTCCCATGTAATAGCAACATGTTCAAAGGCCCGACTGGACCCAACCAACTATCTCTCTGTTCTTCACCAAGTCATTACTCACTACAACAAAAGTAAGTTATAACATCGCACCTTAGACAGCGCTTTAATACAAAAGCGCTGCTATAAGTTAAAAACAAGGAAACTATTCATTTAAAAAAATAAAAGCGCAAAAAAATATGAGACCTTAGACAGCGCTTTGGTCAAAAGCGCTTTATAAGGTCTTATAAATTTTTTAAAAAAAATTTAATGGAAAATATTAGACAGCGCTTTAGTTAAAAGCGCTTTCTAAGGTCTTATAAATTTAAAAAAAAATATAAGACCTTAGACAGCGCTTCGGTAAAAAGCGCTTTCTAAAGTTTTATTAATTTAAAATAAAAATTAAAGGAAAATATTAGACAGCGCTTTCCTTAAAAGTGCTTTCTAAGGTCTTAAAAATTAAAAAAAAAAAAAAATCAAAAGCGCTGTCTAAGGCCAACCTTAGAAAGCGCTTTTAAAAGCGCTGTCTAAGGTCCACCTTAGAAAGCGCTTTTATGAAAAGCGCTGTCTAAGGTCTAATTAAATTAAAATATATGAATAGTCAGTATTCATTTTCATATTTCCGCTCTTTCTTCTCCCCTGCATGCGAACTGAGCTCAAAACCCTTGCGAACTCAAACCTTCACCGTCAACCGTCCTCCACCGTGTCGTCGTTCGTTGTTGCCGTCGTTGCATTGTCGTCCGTCCGTTGCCGTCGTTGTATTGCCGTCTGTTGCGAACTCATTGCCGTCATTCGTTTCTGCTCTTTGTAACTGATACATTTCGTTCTTGCATTGTCGTTGTTACCGTCGTTAAAGGTACGTCGTTGTTGTGAAGAATAGGGTTTTGTTGCTTTACATTGTTGTTGTAGGGTTTTGTTGCTTTACAATGTTGTAGTGAATGAGTATGTTTGATGAGTTTTGTTAATGAAGTTATGTTGGACTGTTTTATTAATGAAGTTTTGTAGTGAATGAGTATGTTTGAAGTTTTGTTAATGAAGTTTTGTAGTGAATGAGTATGTTTGATGAGTTTGTTAATGAGTTTTGTTAATGAAGTTTTGTTAATGAAGTTTTGTAGTGAATGTGTATGTTTGATGAGTTTGTTAATGAGTTTTGTTAATGAAGTTTTGTTAATGAAGTTTTGTAGTGAATGTGTATGTTTGATGAGTATTTTTGATGAGTTTTGTTAATGAAGTTATTGTTTAGGTCGAAATTAGTTGGACTGTTGTTGGAATTTGAATTGTTAACATGCTAGTTTAGGTTAGTTTTAGTGAGCTAACTCCAAGTATTTTTGTTTGGTAAGATTCAAGGTGTTTTGATGAGAAATAACTAAGAGTAGCCATGCCACATAGAAAGGGAGCCATTATAGCTAAATAACCAATGTTGGTGGCACCACTCCTAGTTTTATGGACTACACTCATATTTGTTTTTACTCCAATGTAGAATAGGAACAACGTGTAACCAAATATTGAAACTAGTCCTACAACTTTAAGGTTTATTTTAAAACATATTTTATATTAAGACTTATAAATAGTTTAGTTTAGTTTTATTTTTTCCACCTCTTAAATCTTCTAAAAAACTCTTAAAATTGCTAAGAAACAAGTAATTCATATTCCAACCAAGAAAAGAAGGAGATGTTAGTGAAAGAGGTAAAATTTGTTATATACTTGATTTCTATATTATATTTGTTATATATTATGTCATATTTGTTATATTTGATAACCTTGATTTCTTTATTATATTTGTTATATATTATATTTGATATCCTTGATTTATTTATTACAGGTTAGATGGCTACTAACAATGATCACCCACATGATGATGATCACCCACATGATGATGATCCCGATATTCAGGTTGGAAGTAACAGATCTATGGAAGAAGAGATTAGAAGAGGAATAACCATTATGAAGAGAGTGATCTGTGCTAGAGATCAAGGCATCACTTATAATGTGCATTGGAGCGCTTCGAATACACTTATTGAGCCTAACGGTCATACTTTGACAAGTTTCATTGGTGCACTTGTAAGGAATGTGGTTCCTATTACTTGTGATGATTGGAGAACCAAACAGTTGAAGGAAACCAAAGAAAAAATTTGGAATGAGATAAAGGTAACATAATTATGTCTTTAATTATGCCAACTAATTATGTCCTTCAAATTATTTGTACTAACCAATGTGTATGGTTTTTTTAGAGGTGCTTCAACGTCGAGGAAGAAAGAAAAGCTTTTTTGATGAGATTGGCAGGGAAGCTCCTAAGAGGGTTTAGGACATATTTAAACCGCACCTATCTTAGGGATGCTGACGATAACTATGTTGATGGAGAGTATCCATCTAAATATGCAAGTTTGATTTCACCACAAGAATGGGTAACGTTTAAATCCAAACGACAAACCCCAGAATTTAAGCGATTAAGTGCAATTAATCGGGAAAGAGCATCAGCTCCCAAGTATAAATACAGGAAAGGACGTGTTGGATATGGACGTTTGGAGCAATCTTTGGTAAGTATCAATATATTGCAATGATATAATAATTGTTCATCATGAGTTATATTTGATCATATTATTTGGCTTTATATGTAGTTACAAAAGGCGAATAGCTCTGAAACATCTCTTCCTGCACATGTCTTGTGGAAGGAAGCCCGTGTGGGCAAGTCTGGAGTTGTTGCAGAAGAGGTTCTACAAGTATTTGAGAAATGTGTAAGTATAACAATATTTCTTTAATTAAATCAAAACTTTATTAACAAATATTTGACAAATATTCGATATTCATCTGATTTTCAGGAGGCGTTATCTCAGTCTGTATCTCCAGATGATACCAGGAGCATACTTAGTCGGGCATTAGATGTCCCTGAGTATTCTGGTCGGGTGAGGGGTAAGGCATTTGGGATCACCCCGACCTCCTTGAATATTAAAAAGGGAAAGGTTGCTAGTAATTCAGAACTTCAAGCTAAATTGGAAGCACTAGAAGCTGAGGTTCGGGAATTACGAAAGGAAAAAGAAAGGGATAACGCTTCAGGTTTTAGAGATGGATCGGAGAAAGATAGTATCAACTGCAGCTTTCATCCGATTATTCCAGAGGTAGTTATATATATATATATTTATGAAATTAAATTAGTAGCTTAAATTATTTAAATGACATATATACACATTAACAATGGCATATTTATTTTTGGTTTTAGGGCGTTTCCCAATGTCAGCTCTTCTTATCTTCACCAACTTATCGGAAGGTTGCAAAGGGAAAAGTGTATAACAATGGGGTACAATTACTTCACAATAAATCCCTCCCTACTGGAAGTTTGAAAGTATCAGTTGATATTGCTATAGAGGAGGAAGCACCATTACCCTATCCTGACGATGATTCGGATGTAACATTGGTGCGAGCTGCTATAGGGTCGTATGTTGCATGGCCGTCAAACCTCATACTCGTAGGATATGAGGTATGCTTAAAACCGTTATAAACCTTTGTTAACCTTAATGTGTAGATTCAAAGATTTTACGAGCATTTTATTTTCATTTTTTACATGGTAATGTTATTTAGACTCCAACAAGATCCAAAACAAAGGATAAGCGGATTCCGGAGCATACCTAGTCCGTTGTTTCAAAAAAACAGGTACATCACAATTATATGATATTTATGCATAGAAAATGTTAAATTGGAAATCTTATACTTCATCTAACAAATTATATGATATATAGCTGCCTGGTAAAGAGATTAGCAACATTTCAACGCAAAAAAATGTTGGTGCTAAGAAGAGCAGGGGTAGAAAACAACCTATCTCCAAGTTTAGGTCGTGCCTCCAGACGTATCTACAAGTGACAGATATTATCACCGGAGGTGTTCGTCTTATACATATGGAGAAAGGTATCTATGGCTTTGAACATGACCAAAATATTGGTAATGAAGACTTCGAGCAAGTTTTCAATCATGAAGAATTGGGCGTCACTGTTGTCAATACATACGTGAGGTATATATCCGATCTACTTTGGTATATTAATTGAACAACTTATTTACTTTATGTTTCAAATGAATAGTCTAATGTTAATGATGTTTTTATTTAAGGTTTCTGTATGACAGAGTTATGCGCCCACACGGATTGCAGCAAAGATTTGCATTCCTATGCCTGGCGTCTGTCAACTTAACCTTAATAATCAATAAACCAGATGAGGTCCTGGCGTATATACGCAACGTCTTTATGGACAACCAAGAAACGGAAAAGTTGTTCTTTTTACCGTTTAATACTGGGTTAGATTTTCATTCTAAATTCATCTATTATAGTTTTTTTGTATTTTGACGTCGTGTAGAAAGTTTCCATCTAACACTTGTTTAATCTTACAGTGGACATTGGTTGTTGGTCGCAATTAATCCTAGCAGAGCAATGGTGTATTATCTGGATTCGTTAGGAAATGATTGGACAACATACCCGGATTTGAAGAAGTGTATTGACACGTAAGTGAGATTGTTCTAAATATGAATGTGTATATTTATTTGTTTGTTTATTTATTTATGTGAATTGTTCTAAATATTCACTTATATTTTATTAGCGCTATACAAGCTTTCCTAGCACTACGAGATAGCCATCTACCACGGCGGAGAGTCAACCCCATTATTACATGGAATTATGTGAAGGTATATTAATTATCACATGTTTTATTATATTAGTGATGCTACTTGATAAAACTTAGGATTTATCCATATTTTCTTTTCATTTGTAGTGTCCTCGGCAACGCAATCAAATAGATTGTGGCTATTTCATGTTGAGGTTTATGAGAGACACTCTTTTGTTGGATCGAATAGAGATTCCATCCGATGTATGTATTTCTAACTTATGAGTTATTTTAATATTAACACATATCTCTCATGTCTAATGAAATAGTTAAAACTAAATCAAACTATGTTATATTATTATGTAGTACTTTGAAGAATGCAAGTGTGCTCATTACTCAATTTCTCAATTGGATGAAATTAAAGAGGATTGGTGTCAATACATTATGGAACTCGGAATTTTACAAGGTATAATATTGTACTCTTACTTTAATTGATGAGAATTTAAATATGTGTAACTTTGTTTATGTATTCTTTTAATTGAATCACAATCTTTGTGTTTTCAGGACCTATAATGTAGATTTGAAGCAATGCTTTGGTTGGATGCAAAAGTACTAGTATAAGTAATATGTGCATTTGTAGAAAAAATGTAATGATTTGTAATTATAAATAGGTGTATATATAATTTTGGTTTGTAATTTTAAATATATATATTGGTTTGAATTGCCAATTGTTTTGGATATATAATTTTGGTGTAAATTGGTACTTTTAAATAGGATAAATTGGATTGATTTGAATCTCCAAATTGTGGTATTTTTCTGAAAAAAATTGCTGGTTGAAAAACAGGTCAAATTCTGGTTGAAAAAACCTGGTAAAAATTGTGGTTTAAAAAAATTTATATAAAATTTTTCGTATACCTTAGACAGCGCTTTTGGTAAAAGCGCTGTCTAAGGTGGGGATTAGAAAGCGCTTTTGACAAAAGCGCTGTCTAAGGTGGACCTTAGAAAGCGCTTTTACCAAAAGCGCTGTCTAAGGTATACCTAAAAAAGTTCAAAAAGGTTGACCTTAGACAGCGCTTTTGGAGAAAGCGCTGTCTAAGGTATACCAAAAAAATGTCAAAAAAGGTAGGGCTTAGACAGCGCTTTTGCTGAAAGCGCTGTCTAAGGTATACCAAAAAAATGTAAAAAAAGGTAAGGCTTAGAAAGCGCTTTTCCCAAAAGCGTTGTCTAAGGTATACCTTATAATGTCAAAAAGCGTTGTCTAAAGGTACCATAGACAGCGCTTTTCATTAAATATACCCCCCTTTAGACAGCGCTTTTGGTATTACCCAAAGCGCTGTCTAAACCTATAGCAGCGCAGGTTTAGACAGCGCTTAAAAGCTCTGTCTAAGGGCAAAAAAAAGCGCTGTCTATGGTCTTATCTGTTGTAGTGACTCTATGCAATGTCTACGACACTAGCTTTTAAGTGGTAGCAAAGGAGGACTACTGGCCTCCATACGAAGGCGAAATTGTGTGGCATAATGATTTGATGCAAAGAAATAAAAAGGGTCGCCCTAACAGCACCTGTATTCGAACGGAGATGGATGCAGCAGACAAAATGGTGAGGTTATGTGGTTTGTGCCGCCAGCCAGGCCACAATCGTACCAAGTGTCCCAATGTAGGCTCTAGCACAACTATGAACTTGTCTATTTATAACAACAACAAATTTTATTTCATTGATGGCATACCTAAGCGATTACAACGACATAACATAACAGAACATAACTTAATAGCTAAACATCAACAAATAACAACGACATAACCTAATACCAAATCAGAAAATAACAACAACATACCGAAAATAAACAACCCAATGCATCAACTAATCTAGAAAATTACAACCATCAAGTTAATTTTCTTTAGACTCATCATCATCATAAGGACACCAGCATCATTTTGCATTTTTCTCCAAGTGCGGGTGACTCCATTTGGACTAGACTCCTCAACCTGCCTCTCAATCTTCCTGATCTTTTCACCTGCCTCAAATTCTCCTTCTAGCCAGCGATACAGTTCCCTATGCAAATGCTCCAGTGTCTGCGTGTTCCAGAGTATCATCTTCATTTGAGGCTTTGTTGCTGAGAATATAACTAGGGCATTTCTCTTTATCAGTGGAAATGTTGGAAACGGTTCCTCCGGTGCTATTGATGATGAGATGGAAGACGATTTAACCACTCAGACATGGTGGGAGAGGAGAGATTAGGATATTGGTGAGGGAAGGGAGAAAATTAGGGTTTTGGTGAGAAGTGTGGTGTAATAACAAATGAGGGTATACCCTTATTTATAGGCACATGATACCTTTTTAAAAAATACAATTTATTATAAATAAAAATATGGCTTAAATAGTGTTTTCGTCCCTGTAAGTTAGCGTGTTTTTGGTTTTCGTCCCTGTAATTTATTTTTCTTGGTTTTAGTCCCTATATTTCACATTCGTGTTCGTTTTAGTCCTTAAAACCAAAATCCGCAGGAAAATCTGCAGGAAATCCCGCAGGAAACCTTTGGATTTTCCTGCGAATTTTGACTTTAGGGACTAAACAGCAAGCAAAAAGTAAGATATAGGGACTAAAACCAAATTTTTTTTTTTACAGGGACGAAAACCAAAAACCCGCTAACTTACAGGGACGAAAACACTATTTAAGCCTAAAAATATTAACATTTTAAACGTTAAAAAAAAGGGGGGGCTTGAACTAAAGCGCCATATGGTATGACGCCTCTCCTGAAAAACTAGGGCATCCCATTTTGCCTGTGTCGCCATATGGTATGGTTTTTGGCATACGCCATATGGTATGGCGCCACCCTTGTTGCTATTTTTCCAAAGACCGTCATTTTAGTACATTGTTTGAAACAATGGATATTTATGTATTATTTTTGAATAATAGTGTTATTCTAAAAAAAATTCACATTTTGAATTAATATTCTAGCCTCCTACCACCTAGAGATAGATGTAAATTCTTGAAATCTAAATATTTTAATTAATTTTAATTGTTTAACCATAAATTATAATTTGTCAAGAGATTGAAAAATTCTAATATGTTGTTAAAAGTTAATTAATTAACTAAGATATTATAATTAAATAGTTTTAAAAATGGATAATCACATGAAATAATAATTTTTAATTGGGAAGATCAAGCCAGGACAGCAAGAAAAAAACACAGGTTTTATCATTATCTCTTTCAAAACCATTCAAAACTTTTGTTATTCAATTTGTTTAATATTAAATTCAATACTAATTTTAATTATTTTATTCGACAGTTAAGATAATAGCTCTCCACACAATATTACTTATTTAGTACATTTGCGAAATCACTATCATTCATATACCCATCAAAACAAACAGGAAAAAAGCTATCCAATTTGAGAGTGAATCATGATCATTTTCTATTAATTAAGAACTTTCATTCTATAATTAATCACTTTTTTACTCTTCCTCCTTTGAGCCATTTTCTTCACAAATCTTGAATATTTTTTCATTCTGACCCCTATTCTTGATTCTTGAATTCAATGAGCTCTTTTTCCTTTGAGCTGATAGCATCACTTCCCTTGTCATCAATCAGTGTATTCACATCATTGGTACCATTTTCTTCAGTACCTTCCTTTGATACCAGATCGACGGTAGGTCCATAAGCCCAACTGCATACTAAATAATACACTAAATTTAGAGCACTAAGTTCAGTTATAACCCAATAGTACTTGTCAAAACGACCCTTGTTAATATTATCATCAATCCACCCTTGTTTTCCTCCTCTTGAAGTAACGTTTTCTATGGTGCTAAATACAAAAGAAGATAACAAATTTCCTACAGCCATTCCCAATACACCGAGGGAAGTGGCAATACTAGACATACTCCTTGGAAACTCTGTGTAATAGAATTCATTTTGGCCTATACCATTGATTGCATCCGCTATACCACCCAAACAAAGTTGAGGCGCAAGCCACATCGCAGACATTTTCAACACTCCATGAGGATCATTCAAGTATCCTTCTTTGATCGCTTTCTTTCTCCTTATACTCTCAAAAGTCGCCGCGGTTACCAAATGGAGAAAAGATAAAAACAACCCTATTCCCATTCTTGTCTTTGGACTTATCCTAACCGATTCCCCTTTTATCTTCGATGCTAGAGGAATAAAAACGCGGTCGTAGAGAACAATCCATATAAATATTGCACTTACCAAGATAACACTAAAAGATCCTGCTGGAACTTCAAAGTGTGAGGTGATATGTCTGTCTAAGGATTTAGCTTGAAGCAATCCAAATGATCCTCCAATGTTAAGAGACATCATGATCCCTGTTGACCATAGCGGAATAACTCTAACAATGGCTTTTAGTTCTTCTACTTGATCTACTGTGCATAGACTCCATGGATTTTTCGCCGAACCATCTGAAGCTATATCTTGCTCGCGATTCTTAATAACACAAGCTTTATTCATAAACCTGAAAATGAAAATCTTAAGCCGATGAAAACTAAGTCTTAATCCGACAAATGGTTTTTGAGTCTACATACCTTAGTCTATCAGTTGGAACAAGAAGATCCGAGTCCTTGTTGTGATGATAAAATTCAGCTGAGTTCTGTGATGGTAATTGAAACTTTCTGTTCTTATAAGCAGCCACAGTTACTTGAGCAAAACCAGTTAACAAAGTGGTTCTTTTTGTAATCTTGACATAAAGAGGAGAAGCGAGAAAGAATAAGAGAGTAGATAAAAGCATGAGTGCGGCCGGAACACCAAAACCGATCTTCCATCCGAGATGATCTTGGATATATACGATTATAGTGAGAGCAATTATGACAGCCATAGTTGTGAAAGCATAATACCAACTGAAGAATATTTCCAAAACCCTATGGTTATTTGGATTATTTTTTCTGTTCACTTGGTCTGCACCAAATGCTAAAGAACACGAAAGACCACCATTTCCAATCGACATTAGACCGAACGCAGAGAGTAACACTGCCATTTGAGATTTTGATGCTGATTTACAGCCTCCAGTTTGATGGTTGCAAGTAGGAGGCCTGGCTTGTGGGAACATGGCTGTTAACCACAACAGTGTTATTCCCAGAAAAGTGACAGCAGAACCTAAGCCAACGCCGAGGAATCGACCTAAATAAGAATCTGCAATAAAAGCACCAACAATAGGTGTGAAATTGCTTGCGGCAGAAGATAAGAGAAGAATCTGAGTGGCACTTCCAAGATGAAGTCTGTAACTTCCCATCAAGTAGGTTATCATGTTTGGTAATAATCCCAAACTAGCCATTCTCGCAAGTGCTTCATTCGCTGCAACAACAACAACAAGAAAACCATAGCATACAACAAGACTCAAACTCATTAAAGAATGATAATAAATAATCAAAGTAATAATAGATATGATACCAATGATGAAAGGTATGGTGATAAGACCACCCTTGCGTCTTTCTGATTGTTGTGAAATTTCATGAGAAACCATTTCATGATCAGCATCAACAAGTGAAGACAGTTCAACTTCCTTGTCCATTTTCATGATGCAAATGGAAGATGGAAGGACAAGGAGAGAATGAAGTGTTATCAATGATTGTTGCGAATTGCAACCGTTTTTACGTGTACAAATTTATTTGCCGTAAAAACTTAGGCTTAAAAATCATAAAGTTTTGGTTGATTTATTTCTCTTAAAATCATAAAAAACAGAAAAATGGTCAATTTTCACTAACTTTCATTAATAGAGAAAAATTGTTTCAAATAAAAATGAGAAAAATTACGAAAATTTTAAAATAAAAACGGGAAAAACAGGTTGCTTTAGAGAAAACGCGGTTACAGAAGTTAAAATAAAAACAAGAAAAAAATTATATTATTTTTATATAAAAAAGAAAAAGAAGTAAAATAATTGTTGTTTTTCTCAATAAGTTTCTAGAATTACTTATTAAAATGAAAATAAATTATATCAAAAACACATTTTTCTTAGCATTCAAGCATGAACTTCACGTTAATTTGATTTTTTTTAATAAGTACGCGTGTAAAAATAAAAATTGAACTTTTTATTTAACGTTTTTTAATATACTATGTATTTTCTTCAACTCTTCTAAGTAGTATTAAATAATGTTTTAAAGAAAAAATATTTGCATATTTTAATATTTTTAAATATTAAACGTCATATAGTCAAATTCTTCTCCCTATAATGCAATAAAGAGTCAAAAATTTCTTTTTAAAATAAAATAAACGTTATAGAGAAAAAATATTTTAAATTAAAATGAGAAAAAGAGAAAAAAAAAACGTTTAAAATAAAAACAGGAAAAAGAAGATTGTTATAAAGAAAACATGTTTACAGCAGTTAAAATTAAAAACAAAAGAGAAAAATTATATTATTTTTATAAAAAAAGAAAAGAAAAAGAAGTTAAATAATTGTTGTATTTTTCAATAAGTTTCTATGATAAAATTGAAGAGAAAAAATGTTTAAAATAAAAACAGGAAAAAAAGATTGTTATAAAGAAAACATGTTTAGAGCAGTTAAAATTAAAAACAAAAGAGACAAATTATATTATTTTTATAAAAAAAGAAAAAGAAGTTAAATAATTGTTGTATTTCTCACTAAGTTTCTATGATAAAATTGAAATGAAAATAAACTATATAAAAAAACCCGTTTTTCTTTATATATTATCAACAAACATAAATGTACTTCACGTTAATTTAACTGTTTTTTTTTTTTTATAAACAAACGCGTAAAAATAAAAATTTGACTATTATGTTTAACTTTCTTTAATATACTATATACTTTGTTCAATATTTCTCTGTATTATTAAAATTCTGTTATAAAAAGAAAATATTTACATATTTAAATATTTTTAAATATTAAAAGTTACATAATCAAATTCTTCAATCTATTATGAAATAAATGTTAGAAGTCAAATTCTTCTCTCAAATATGAAATAAACGTTATAAAGAAAAAAATAATAGAAAAAAAAAAGTTGTTATAGAGAAAACATGTTTCTAGAACTTATAATATAAAACAAAAGAGAAAAATTAATTATTTTTATAAAAAAAAGTTAAATAATTGTTGTATTTCTCAATAAGTTTCTATAATAAAATTGAAATGAAAATAAACTACAGTCGAAACTCTTTAAATTAATATTCGGTAAATTAATAAATTTTCTAAAATAATAAATTTCCCCGGTCCCGACTTGGGTCAATGTAAAAAATTGAAAAACTCGTTAAAATAATACGATAATAATTTTTCGGGAGATCCCTTTATAATTTTTGGTTCCAAGAAAATCATAAATTAATAATTCATAGAAACTGAAAAAAAATATATTACACTTTATTGAAATATGATTCAATAGTTGTCTGTTTTCCTTTAAAGTTCAAGTCTATTTGGAGCTCATCTCTAACTTTCTTATTGCATCCAATAGCTCAGGTGTTGTATTTTTGTATTGTATCATAAAGTTGTGAAGAGTGTTCGACGCCATAAGTGCTTCCTTTCGCGTAACAGGCTCCAAAGACACCGTATCATCTTCGTCGTCATCCTCTGCATTGTTCTCAATGATAGTACCCACAATATCTTCTAAACTCTGAACCTCCGAACATGCTTCATTTTCACCTGGGTAGTTCATTAGATTGTCGATATCCATCTTATTACGATAGCCACATTGATTGATCATAGTCTCGAGGTCTTGAGTTTCTTCATCAAAAGTGGATTCATCCAAATTTCTTGCAACGTCACTAGCTGAACAAATTTTACAGTGTTGGAAGCAATTCGCTATTGTTTCTTTTCGAACATCTATCGTCCAAGTTGGGATTGCCAAATTGATAGCATCAAGGACATTTATCTTCCCTGGATCAGATTGTCCCACCTCATAACCTTCCAATATTTTGCAGTAAAACCTTCTACGGTAATGCATCTTGAAACCTCTTATTATCCCAGCATCGCAAGGTTGAATCTTTGATGTCATGTTGGGTGGCAAGAAGAACAACTCAACGTTTCTTAGCCCTTCAATATTTCTTGGATGTGCTGGACAATTATCCACCACAAGTAGAACTCTTCTACCATGCATCATTTGGTCAAATGAACGAACATATTCATCAAAAAGCACACTAGTCATCCATGCTTTTTTGTTAGCTCGATACTGACAATCTAAGCTATTCATGTTGACATTCTTGAAGCAACGAGGCTTTGCATATTTCCCAATAATCCATAGAGGGATTTTTTCAGTGCCATCTTCATTGCAACAAACAACTACCGTCAGCCTTTCTTTATCTTGTTTTTTTCCTTCAAGTTGTTTTGTTGCCAGTGAATGATCAGCTTGTAGCCTACAAAACAACCCAGTTTCATCCATATTGAAAACATCTTTCATAGGGAACTGATCAATTTTCTCCCGAATCGATACCAATTTCTGCTCCATGTCTTATACATCAACAGACCCACTATCGCCAAAACGACGAAATGACTTTATGCCATGTCGGTGCTTGAATTTCCCAAGCCATCCTATAGAGAAGTTAAAATCTGAATCATCATGAGGGTACACGAGTTTCATTGTATCTCTTGCCTTCTGCAAAATTAATTCTCCTGTGATATTCACACGTTCTTGATGCTGGAGAAACCACTCATAAACAACCTTCTCCATGTCATGATATTTTGCTGGTTTGTGTCTTTTGATCTCTGCTCTTCCCTTTTCTATTTCAGCAGAGAGATAGTTATCTGACCGCTTAAGTGTGTTTGATATTGTTCCTTGACTAACTTTCAACTGAAATTTTCCCTCAAGCCATCTCTGCAAGTCTTTTTGTGTGCTTGTAGGATTATCTCTCTTGTACTCACATAACTCCTTACGTATTTGATCTGACATAGTTGATTTTGCAACACTTTTTAGATGAGAAACCATCTTGTGAGATATGATTTGAATACTCTAACACATTCATGTAATTTATATACAGTATGCCAAACTTGCTTAAGAATACATTGAACACATTTGTTCCTCTTGTTTACATTTACTGTACTTCAAAAGTCATTATTGATTTCCAATGCATATGAACACAGTAGTTACTAATTTACGTTGAGTCCCAAGGTTCGCTGCAACGTAATTCTAAGAGGCATAGACTAATTTGCCTTTTTGTTTGGTATGTACAGTATAACTACTTAAAAACTCTTTAAATTAATAATTATTAATTTATCGATAAATTAATAACTCTCTAAATTAATAAAATTCTCCGGTCCTGACATTATTAATTTATAGAGTTTTAATTGTATATAAAAAAACACGTTTTTCTATATATATTAACAACAAACATACATGCCCTTCACATTTGTCTAACTTTTTTTTAATACGCAAACGCGTAAAAACAAAGAGAGTTTCTTAATACACCACCTAAATTTCTCAGGCACCACGCGAAATTTATTTTTTGCCCCCAGATTCTGGATGTGCACATCCGGACGCACCATTTTTTTAAAAAACATTGATGTGTTCCGAATATGCATATCCAAAAAAATTCTGGATCTGCAGATCCGGAACAATTTCTTATTAATTCGCGCCAGACCTTCTTCCTCCCCCTCATTCTTCACATTTTCATTTTCCAAACACCAAACTCTCTCAAACTCTCAAATTCTCAATCCCACAAATCTCGACTTTTTTCACTCGAGTTCGGCGCAGAACAACTTCTACAACGATCAAGACACTCCAAATCCTCCGTATCTCAATTTAATCGGTAAGTTTTCAAACTTTAGAGTTTCAGAGTTATTTTCGAGTAATCAATTTAGAGTAGACATTTAGGTGTAGAAATTGTTAGGTAGTATGAATAACATAGGTTAGAGACAATGTAGGTATTGTTTGCTACTTCAAACGGACGATCAGGGCATTGAAATGCCCTTTTCCATGGCACAGTAGCCATGGCTGCTATTTTTTAGCTTGAAAATACGTACCGGATGTGCAGATCCGGAAAGATTTTAACGTTAAATATTCTGAGTGCTTTCGGATGTGCACATCCGGAAACACCCAACGTTAAATATTCTGTGTACTTCTGGATGTGCAAATCCGGAAGACACTTGGTTTTTTTTGGTTTGTTTGTATTTTTAAAAAATTATAATTTATTTATTATGCTTTGCAGATTATATGGTTGGCAGAGACGGTCGTATCATACATGGACAGACATCTCAGCACGCATCTGTCCGACGTGAGCGGATACAATCTACAACCGAGGCTTCCGGCGCAGAGGGAGTTGGGGTAGCCCCTACAGCTGAAAGACATCCTACACCACAGTCATCCATATCACAGGTTCAGGCCACTTCCACATCACAGGTTCAAGCCACTCCCCCGTCAGCCGCCGATTCTACATCTCGGAGGCATCAGGTTTCTACTTCTAGTTCATCAAGGTTCCATCCCGCACGCAGGCATCGTCGGGAGACTCCAGCTCCATCAGCTGCTCCTATTTCATCCCCTGTTCCTGTTCCTGAGGGTGATCACCCAACACATGAGGGTGGTGACGCCGATGACGATTTCGATGAGCTGGACGGTTACCCTGGGGGACCGTCTGATATGTCCCTACTCGTGGGGTACTCTGAGCATACTGCCAGATATGTCTGGCTAAGAGAGGTAACCTTTCTCGGTTTATTTATAGAATTGTTTTCGTTGAAAATATGTTCATTTGTAACATTGTTTTATTTGAAAATTTTCAGGAGAAGGATTCACAGAAGTTCTATAACCATGGGGGCAAGGTTATGGACATGCTTGCGACGCTGTCAGGGGATGAGTGGTTCACGTCTGCACTTGCTACCTCTGGTCTTGGAGGCCTGTCTAGGATTGGGTATCCCCAGATCATGTACAGTATGCTGATGGCCTTTGTTGAGAGATGGCACCCTGAGACATCCGTATTCCATCTACCGTACGGCGAGATCACGATCACACTTGACGACATCTCGTGCCTTTTACATCTATCGATCACGGGTACCCTTCTCCTTCATGGTAGGATGTCGAAGGGGGACGCGATGGAGATGCTGATTGAGGAGCTTGGGGCTACCCCAGAGGAGGCACTTGCGGAGGTGACCCAGTTGAGAGGCGCACACGTCCGGTTCTTCTTTCTGACACGCATATTTGGTGATGAGCTTGAAGAGGCACGACGGGCAGCAGGGGATGCAGCTGAGGTGGCGATCCACAGGCAGCGTGCCTTGAGATGATACTACCTGTTTTTGCTCGGCATGCAGCTGTTTGTGGGCAGCAGCGCCTATTATGTTGATGTCGTTTACCTCAGGTACCTTTTGGATCCCACAGAGATCCATGGGTACAACTGCGGGGTGGCTACACTGGCATACACCTATGCTAGGCTCTCAGATGGTTGCCTCTGAGCAGCCAAGACTGTGGCAGGCAGCTGTACGCTATACGTGGTAACAATCTAATATTCTAAGTCATTTTTTCATTTCTTTTCTTTCTACATTAATTATAATGTTTGACACCGATGTTATAATTTCTGTTTCAGGTGTGGATATTACAACACTTTCCCAAGATTACTGGTTGGAGGAGTGTCGACGGGTACACTGAGGATATGCCACGTGCTGCTGCATTTCTCCTGCTCAGAGGGAACTAGGCGCCCGACCCCTACAGAGTGTATCTTGATCGGATGGCTGCTGAGGACGTTTTTTATCACCCCAATGCCGATCACCGTGTGACGCGCCCGTTCGATGAGGTTTCACTGTTCTCAGGATGGTTGGCATGCAGTTCGATCATTACTGCTCGATACCTGCCGGAGTGCGTCTTGCGCCTGTTCGGTTACATGCAGACGATCCCCAGGATGCCTCATGAATATGCTCCTCTAGGCTTGACCCGCGTGCAGATATATGAGATATATGATGACTTCCAGTCCCACTTGGTACCGAAAGAGGCTCGGGCGACCAGAGCGCCGAGAGATTGGAGCGTTGCTGTCGGGTACATCATGTGGTTCTACACCGTCTCACACCCATGCATGGTGCCCATTGCTGAGGGATCGCCACCCAGACCTGCTCATCAGGAGATATTAGAGGAGCGACAGTCTCAGCTGGACCATACTCAGGATGTCCTACCTCGCTGTCGTGAGATAGAGCAGATAGTGCGGACGGCAATTGCGGACGGTCACCTCCCTGAGGGCTCTGGTGCCATACTTGTCGTGGATAGGATTATTGAGATTGCTCAGGGGGCACTTCAGTACCACAGACATCGAGCCAGGACGGCGAGTCGGAGCAGAGGAGCAGGGGAGCCAGGAGAGATCCTTCGCCATACACAGTAGTTTTTTTTTATGTATTCTATTTTTATTACATGTATGTACTGTATTTTAAGAGAGGTTTATTATGTATATATATCATTTTATTTTATATATGGATGTTGTCCAATGTATATTAAGTTGCGACGATATATTAACATATGCGACCAACCAACAAAACCGTTTTAAAAAAAAATTAAAGTTCTGCATTTTTCCGGATGTGCAGATCCGGAATTTTTCTGGATGTGCATATCCGGAACACATCAACGTTTTTTAATAAATTGGTGCGTCCGGATGTGCACATCCGAAATCAAGGGACAAAAACGAAAATTCACGTGGTGCCTGAGAAACATGAGTGGTGTATTAAGAAACTCTAAAAAATAAAATCTGAATTGTTTTGTTAAACTTTCTTTAACCTACTATATACTTTGTTCTAAAAAATAAAATCTGAATTGTTTTGTTAAACTTTCTTTAACCTACTATATACTTTGTTCAATACTTCTTGATATTATTAAAGTAAAGTTATAAAGGGAAAATATTTACATATTTTAATATTTATAGAGTCAAATTCTTCAATCTATTATGAAATAAACGGTATAGAGTCAAATTGTTCTCTCAAATATGAAATAAACCTTATAAAGAAAAAATATTTAAAATAAAAATGAAAAAAAGAGAGAAAATATTTAAAATAAAAATGGGAAAAAGAGGTCGCCATAGCAAAAATATGTATATAGAAGTTAAAATAAAAACGAGAGAAAAAAATTATATTATTTTTATAAACAAAAGAGAAGTTAAATAATTGTTGTATTTTTCAATAAGTACATCAAAAACAGTTTTTCTTTATATTTTATTAGCATCCAAACGCGCACTTCACGTTAGTCTAGCTAATTGTTTTAATATACAAACGTTTACTGAACTTTTTCATTTAACTTTCTTTTAACATATGTAATTTGTTCAACTCTTCTCTATATTATTAAAGTAATGTTATAAATAGAAAATATTTATATATTTTAATATGAAAATAATAGAAAGAGATTATTACAAAAATTAAAATTAAAATGTTATATTTTTTAATAAAAAAAGATAGGAGAAGTTAAATAATTAGATAATTACAAAAGAAATTAAAAATAAAATTAGAATGAAAATAACGTATATCAAAATCATTTATAATCATAAAGGTAGAAGGTGAATGGTGTAAAACCCCCTTTCTATACCCCCAAATAATCACATAATCATTTAGGCACATATTAAAAATTCCGTCAGAGTATAATTATAAACATAGCATAAAAGAGGTATGTCACATTATACATGAAATTAAAACATTCAACACCTGCTCAACGATTGATATGCAACAGTGGGGTAACTTTGCAACAGAGGAACTTAGTCCTTACACCCACATCTCAATATTTAGAATAAAAGCGGAAAATCTAAACATTGAATAACATCAAACATATATACATATATATAAATATCATCAAGTGTTATCCACCAACATAGTTCATGTTTACATAAACATTCATCAACAAGATACATGTACAAATGTATCACAAAAGAATCAAACACATCCTAGCTACCCGGTGCTACATATCAGAGCCGACTGACCAAAAGAATGAAGACACGCTTCACAAAAAGACCACCAGCATACCTACTCTGCAATGCCTCATAGAGCATCATAAAACAGCAGAAGGGTGAGAAATATTATCATAATAACAATGCATATAATTATATATCTTAGCATAAAAATACACATATTCTACATTCTCACCACAATTCATCACAACTCACTCATATACAACACAATGTATATATATATATACAAACCAAGCATATTCATCATGCATACTTTCACCATTCTTATCATTCCACATAAACATACATATTCATGTTTATTCATCAATGCACCATTATAAAGATGATAAATGCAAATCATAGAGACCGACTCACGACTCTATGCAAATGCAATGCGGGTACCGACTCAATCATCTCAAGTTCACTCGGGAACTTATTGGAACCATCGCTCGTTACCAATGTAACTCCCCGTCGGGCCTACGATGTTCACCCATTGCTCACACCTCACATAGGCACACAATGTTTATGGATTACTCACACCTCACATAGGCACACAATCCGATTGCTCACACCTCACATAGGCACACAATCGTTTGTAATCATCGCTCACATCTCACATAGGCACACGACGTTACAACGGATTCTTATTAGAATCACACAACATAAGAATGTACATCATTATGCTTCACATACAAAATGACTCGAAACATTCTTGAAATGCATACATATTCACCCTATATTCATGCATTCATCTCATATTATCACATACAATCTATATACATCCACATCAATGCACTATTGTATGATTCACATTCAAAACACACATTTAAAACGGTAAAAGTCGCTAAATAACACTATTCCCGACTTTCCGACATAATTAAATCGGCTAACATTTTCCAAATCATTATAATAAGAAAGTAAAGCTCAATAGCTACACAACGATACCAAGAATGTAAAAATCGGATAAACGGAACATAAGTTACGAAAGAAAACGATATTTTGAAAAGTCCCATTTTTACACTTCTCCTGCTCATACGCGTATGGACCTATGTCATACGCGTATGGCCAAATCCCTTACGCGTACACTACGCAAATCACCAGATGTCCGGGAAAAATGAAGTCCCATACGCGTATTGGCCCTGAAACGTGCCTCCCATACGCGTATTGCCCAAGTCAATACGCGTATGGCCTGCCCCAATACGCGTATGGCCAGGCGAAATGCAGAATTTTTCTGCTGAATTTTTGTTCTGCGTTTTCACCCAAACCACACCCAAATTCATCACCTAAACTCAGAAAAACACCAATTTGATGTACAACGACATGTATCAATCGTGTATCAACAACAAGGAACACGAAAAACATCATTTCCAATACTAATTAATCGAATTCTAACACTTTCCACACAAATGGGTTTATACAAAAACTCATAAAAATCAACAACAACAACTACACAATCATACATAATGATATACATTGATGAGATCATAAGATTTCACACCCTTACCCGATTAAATCGATTCCTAGAAGTTGTTTTGAAGATTTCCAAGCTTTTCCTCTTTTCTCCTCTTCCTCTTTCTTTCTCTCCTTTTTCTCCCTATTTCTCTTTTCTTTCTCTTTCTCTCCTATTTCCTCTTATCTCTTTTTCTTTTCTATTTTCTACTCAAATTCAATTAATTCATTTTATCACATAATTCTACACTTAATCACTTTTCTACCAGTTTTACTAAATTTCTCACAAAATTCTATTTCCACTAAATTTCTAACTTATCATTAATTGAGAAATGTCCAAAATACCCTTCATTCTAATTTCCCCGAAAACTCTCAAAAACGGTAACATATCATAACATGTCAACATAGCATATTAACACACCAATTTCACAAATAAAATAATTTATCACTCAATTTAAATAAAAGACTCAACAAAAATGGAAATAATCGGAATCAGGGCGTTACAACTCTCCCCCACTTTAGAAATTTTCGTCTTCGAAAATATTACCTGATTCAAACAACTCCGGATACGACTCTCGCATCCTACTCTCTAGTTCCCAAGTCATACTGCCTTCCGTAGCGCCTCCCCACACTACTTTCACAAGCGCAATATCCTTGCCCCTTTGCTTCTTAACTTCACGATCCAAAATCCTAATCGGTAAAGCTTCAACCGTCAGGTTATCTCTCACTTCAACCTCGTCCATAGGAATAACATGTGACGGATCCGGAACATACTTCCGAAGTTGCGAAACATGGAATACATCATGCAAATTCGAATGATTCGGAGGCAACGCCACACGGTAAGCCACAGCACCAACTCGTGCAGAAATCTGATACGGACCAATAAAACGAGAAGTCAACTTCTTTGACTTCAAAGAACGACCCACACCCGTAACCGGCGTAACTCTCAAAAACACATGGTCGCCTTCTTGAAACTCAAGATCTTTCCTTCTCTTGTCATGATAACTCTTTTGTCTATTTTGAGAAGCTTTCATCTTCTCACGAATAAACTTTACTTTCTCCGTCGTTTGTTGTACCATCTCCGGTCCAACTATCGTCCTCTCACCGGTTTCATGCCAACACAAAGGTGTTCGACATCTCCGACCATACAAAGCCTCAAATGGTGCCATACTTATACTTGAATGAAAACTGTTATTGTAGGTGAACTCAATCAACGCCAAATAACTATCCGAAGCACCACCTTGCTCGAGCACACAAGCACGCAATAAATCCTCCAACGATTGAATTGTCCTCTCGGTTTGACCATCCGTTTGCGGATGATAAGCCGAACTCAATCTTAGCTTAGAACCCAAAGCCTTTTGTAAACTCTCCCAAAACCTCGATGTGAATCTAGGATCTCTATCCGGTACAATACTCTTAGGAACTCCATGTAACTTCACAACCGCAAGAACATAAATCTCGGCTAACTTCTCCAAAGGATAACTAATATCAATTGGAATGAAGTGAGCAGATTTAGTAAGCCTATCAACGACTACCCAAATAGCATTATGACCTCTTTGCGTATTCAGCAATCCCGTAACAAAATCCATCGATATACTATCCCATTTCCACTCCGGAATGTCCAACGGTTGCATCAATCCACTAGGCTTTTGATGTTCCACCTTAGACTTTTGACAAGTTAAGCACGCATACACAAATTGAGCCACATCCCTCTTTAATCCGGACCACCAAAAGATTTTCTTCAAATCTTGATACATTTTATTCGCTCTCGGATGAATACTTAAGTTACTTCGGTGTCCTTCTTCCAATATCATCTTTTTCAACTCCGCATCATCGGGAATACAAATACGACCACAGAATCTCAAAACTCCAAAATTATCAACCTTGAAATCCTCATTCTCATTCATCATCACATCAACGAACTTCAAATCCAACTTTTGCTTTTCACATACGGTTGCAAGAAAATCATTCGTAACATGTAGCATACCAAGTCTCACACTTCTCGGCATCATTTCACAAACCAAACTCAAGTCTCTAAAATTCTCCAAAAGTTCCCATTCTCTCATCATCAATGCGGACATATGTAACAACTTCCGACTCAAAGCATCGGCCACCACGTTTGCCTTACCCAGATGGTAATTCAAACCAAAATCATAATCCTTCAAAAGCTCTAACCACCTCCTTTGTCTCATGTTCAATTCTTTTTTATCAAATAAATATTTCAAGCTCTTGTGATCACTAAAAACTTCAAATCTTGCACCATAAAGATAGTGCCTCCAAATTTTCAAAACAAACACCACGGCCGCTAACTCCAAGTCATGTGTAGGATAATTCTTTTCATGCACTCTCAATTGTCTTGAAGCATAAGCCACAACTTTTCCATCTTGCATCAAAACACCACCTAAATCAACCAATGAAGCATCACAATACACAACAAATGGTTTCGTCGGATTTGGCAAAATCAAGATCGGAGTCGTTGTCAACCTTCTCTTTAGCTCATTGAAACTCTCTTCACAATGAATATCCCAAATGAAAGCCTTTCCTTTACAAGTCAATTGCGTTAACGGAAGTGCCAACTTCGAAAATCCCTCAATAAACCTCCGATAATAACCCGCCAAGCCTAAAAAGCTTCGAATCTCCGTAACCGATTTAGGAGCCTCCCATTGCATCACCGCATCAATCTTGGATGGATCAACACTAATACCACTACCGGAAATAACATGTCCAAGAAAACTTACTTCCGACAACCAAAATTCACATTTCGACAACTTAGCATACAATTGTTTCTCTTTCAAAATTTGTAACACAATCCTCAAATGCTCTTCATGCTCCTCTTGAGACTTAGAATAAATCAAAATATCGTCGATGAACACAACCACAAAACGATCTAACTGCTCATGAAAAATACGATTCATGTATTCCATAAACACACCCGGCGCATTAGAAACCCTGAATGGCATCACGGAATATTCGTAATGGCCATACCGTGTCCTAAAGGCCGTCTTTTGAATATCCTCTTCTTTCACACGAATCTGGTGATATCCCGATCTCAAATCAATCTTGCTAAAAACACGCGCACCAACTAATTGGTGTATCAAATCATCGATCCTTGGAAGCGGATACTTGTTCTTAATTGTCACCTTGTTCAATTGTCGATAATCAATGCATAACCGCATACTCCCATCCTTCTTCTTTACCAACAATACCGGAGCACCCCAAGGGGAAACACTTGGCCTTACAAATCTCTTGTCCAACAAGTCATTCAATTGCTTCTTCAATTCTACCAACTCCGATGCCGACATACGATACGGTGCCATCGAAACAGGTCTAGTACCCGGAACTAGATCAATAGAAAACTCAACTTCTCTTTCCGGCGGTACATCCGTAATATCCTCCGGAAACACTTCTGAAAAATTACACACCACTGGGAACACATCGAGCTCAACTTTACTCTCCACCGACAATGATGCAAATAAACCGAACAATTGAGCTTCGTCCGCTAAAAGTTTCTTCAACTCTTTAGTGGATAGGAAACTCTCATCTTCATCGTCTTCCAAAGAAGGAAACCTCACTAACTTGTGATAGCAATCTATATGAACTCGATTAAATTGCAACCAGTTCATACCCAAGATTACGTCCAATCCCTTCAATGGTAAACACACTAAATCCATAATGAAGTCTTTACCATACATGGTCAAAGGACAACTTACACACACCAAAGACGTAGTTACCGACCCTGAAGCAGGAGTCTCAATAACCATCTCACCACTCCAAGAAGTCATAAACAAATTCAAACGCTTAGCGCACTCATGAGAAATGAATGAATGAGTCACTCCCGTATCAATAATAGCAACTAAAGGCGTACTATTAATAAAACTCTACTCAAGGTCATCTTCGACAGAAGCTCAGGATGCCCTGAATTCAAGATTGGTAGAAGGATAGTGGTCGTTATGTTTCAACGTAGCCCTTTTCCCTGTAAATTACCATTTTCAAACTTTGTATATACTCTTTGGAATCACGCGTTTGGCTGATCTCCATCTTATCAATAAAATTTGAGCCTTGTGCTTTTGTTTGTAATTCTTGCTTGTTTTAGCTTTACAGAACGACGTTGTTAACAAGATTAACGATTCTTGAAATAAAACAAAAATGAATTTACTTGTTAAAACTTTTTCTGCTTTTTAAAGATGGCAATTTCTTTTGACTGTTAAGCATCGAAAGAACATCAATCGCTTCTCCCGAAGTAAGCAAACTTCAAAGTACAGAATCAAAGTGCTCCTTCTAACCCAGTACGCCTGAATGAAGGGATCAACTGTGCCAGAGACCTTGTTTCATCTAACACGCCTCGGCCGAGTTCTCATCTCCTAAGCCCGATCAACGGTATTCCCCGCAGGGATTATCTCTCCTAAGCAAGGTGGAATTGCTATCTTGAACCAGCAATATCTCTATACGCCCCGCGATGGCCGAGTATCCAGTCGTGTTCACCTGTCAGTTTGTATGTCGCGTCAGTTTTGTCAGCATAAACATACATACATCATGCATTATTGATTTGCATTTACATTTCATATTGCACAGCTATCACTCTAGTCGGTCTTACCCCCTAGTGATAAAAGTCCTCTTAATCGAGTTGTCGGACCTTTCCTCGTTGGGAAGTGGGTCATCTAAGCAATCTCTCTCCCATTTATCTCTAGATCAGAGTCGGCATTCGACCACTTTGATAACTTGAACCTCTGAAAGGCCAGAGAACCTTCAACAGATGTCACTCTTTGCCATTGAAGATGATATCCTTGCTTTCCCGGATTAAAGAAAATCCCCAGAGAAAGTCTCTTAAGCAAAGGTTCGGCAGTGCATCAATATTTCTCTGAAAATCCGCTGATGAAAAGGTCATCGGCACCTCAAAATTGGACCACATCATATGGCATATCTCTGGGAAGATCCCTAGAAAAGTATGATGTAAGATCCCCAAGTGGAAACAGTCTCTCAAGAGACTCACTTTCCCCCAGTAGAATCGACAAATGGCGTCTCCAATAGAGAAGTTTGTGCACCTCTACAACTCAGACGACTGGGTTCCCCAGCAGGTCTGACATCAAAACTTTTTCCACTCAAATGGCATCTCCCCAGGAAAATTCGACGAGAAGTTTGAAGGAAAGTCGCTACGCATAGCGTCCCTTGTCAATAAAGTTTATTGACAAAAGAAACTAAGACCAGTTCCTTGGTAGGAAACCAGGATCGAGGGGAAGTTTAAATCAGAAACTAAGACCAGTTCCTTGGTAGGAAACTGGGATCGAGGGGAAGTTTACAATCAGAAACTAAGACCAGTTCCTTGGTAGGAAACCGGGATCGGGGGGAAGTTTACAACAAAAACTAAGACCAGTTCCTTGGTAGGAAACCAGGATCGAGGGGAAGTTTACAATAGAAACTAAGACCAGTTCCTTGGTAGGAAACCAGGATCGAGGGGAAGTTTGTTTCCGCAACTAAGACCAGTTCCTTGGCTGAAGACCAGGATCGAGGGGAAGTTTACCTTTTCTAAGCATCATTGCTCAGTAAAAGAAGATGGATGCGATCCGCCATTCATAACCATCAAAATTTCGGGTATTCCGATATTTAATCCTCTTGCACCCCAAATGCCCGAATACCTTCGTCATTCACACCTTCGGGTCCAAGAAGATTAAATAGGGGCATCTGTCATACCCCAAATTTTGACCACTAAGATTTCCCATCATTGTGCAAATCATCATCACAATGTGGATAAACAATCATGCCTCATCAAATGCCTCAAGGGTTGTTGAGCATTCACTACAATCAAAATTAGGGTTTTAAGCCCTCTCAGAGCCTTAGACAAAGGATCAATCAAGGAATGACATGATCTTCAACTTGTCTAACCTCTCAAACATCCATAATGGATGAAAAAGGACTCCCACTTCAAGGATTAAGCACAAGGCTGCTCCCTTCTAGGTGGATCAAGTCTCAAGATTGACAGTGTCACCAAATTAGGGTTTTGGTCGACCAGGGCCTCTAGATGGAAAGTTTCATCTGGGCATAAGCCAAAGATCCAAAACATAACCTAATATACTCCATGGAACCTCATGGACCCATCCATCAAGTCAACTTGACCTCAGGGGATGCATACATCAAAAATCAGGAATTAGGGTTTCTTGACCTAATTCACCCCTAAGTTGACTTTTAGGGCAAATCAAGAGCCAAGACCTCAAGAGAGGGTTTGAGGGTCTCTAATATACCATATTGATCCATTTGGAACAATGGATTAATCCAAGAAGCTTGAGCAACAAGTCTCATTTTCATCTGCACCACAATTAGGGTTTCGCGAGGAAAGTCAACTGTAACTTTGACTTTTGACCAGGACATGCTCCCAAACCCTAGGACATGCCCCAATATACCCTATGACACCCATGGAACATGTCCATCAAGTTTGATTTAGGTCAAGGACATGATTTCCTGAAGAATTGCACAGTTTGGAATTCATCTGATAAAAAGTCAACTATGCACAAAAGTCAACTTTGACTTTTTGAGATTTTTCACCAAAATGGATTTTTAACCCTAAAATGATGTTAATGTATGATTTGAATCATCATTCATCAAGAAAAATCAAGAAAAGTGGGATAACTTGTAAAAGGGGTAACCATAAAACTTAGAAATTTTTCTAAATTATGGAAAAAGTACCACTAATACACCAACTTTGGAGGACCATAACTCCTAAACCACATGGCCATTTTTTCTCATCCAAAGATGGATTTGTAGCCCTCATTACCCTCTACAAAAACTTCAACTAGACCTAAGTCCAATTCATTAAGGATTTTGAGTTATGGAGTGATCAAAATCAAGAAATCACACTTTGTTCCAACACTTAGTGAAAATTTCACTAAGTCAGATTTTGCTTCACTTTTTGCCAAATGTAGAGGGATTTTTCACTTGGAATCAGAAGAGATCAAAACCAAACTTGTTCAAACAGTTGTTGTATCATGTAAAGGCTTTCCAAAATGGCCAAGAACATTGCCAAATTCAACTTACACCATGAGATATGACATTGTCAAGTTGCCTTGCTGAAATCTGTCAAAGGCAAGGCAGATTTTGCATTTTGGCTCTATTTGCCAAAATCAGCCAAATTCAAATGCTCCTATCCACTTGGACACATCTGAGGATTGAATCTAAAGGGGACAATCACTGAGCCAAGCCTCCAAAGTCCATGGAACAAGAAATAGCATGTTGAACCTAGAATGGCCAAAATAGGGACAAGACTCCAAATTTGGATTGAAGCATTCAATGGAAGCATCAAGGTGGCATGGACTGAGCCATTCTCATCTGAAATCAGTCAAGACTTATCCAAGACCAAGGGAACCAAAGCTCTGTGCCCTAACCTCTAGTCAATGGCTAGAGGAGACTTGGATTTTCATTTGCCAACATTGGCCAAACCTACTTACCAGCTGCCATTCACTATTCCTTGCAAAACAAACTTGCTCTACTATAAATAGAGCTCAATTGTGATCAGTTTGAGTACACCAAAGCCATCAAACAAATGCTTTCCTCAAAATCTCTTCTTTCACTCCAATTTTACCTTCTAAGGCAAGTCACTATCGGGTTTTGAGTTTGAGAGCTTTTCTAATCAAACCAATCACTCACACACCTCACATACATCACATATGAGCTGATCAAACACTTAGATCACTTCTGAAACACCAATTTCACAAAATCACCAGCTGGTTGCTCAAGGTTTTAACCAAAGTGCAGCTGAGGTACCACAAAGTGATCCAGCCAATTTCAATCAAGTCCAACCATCCAAACACACTCCATAGGGTGTAGGGAAGCTGTTCAGATCATCACCACTCATCTGTAACACCTCCAAATCAAAAATCACATTGCACTTGCTGTCACAGCTTAGAGGTAAGCACATACTTGGTCATCTCTCAATCTATGCATATTTCCTCGCACAATAATTTGGCCATATGTTCATAATCATGCATGGAATGTTTTCCCTCAATTAATTGCATTGTTTGAATCGTGTATCAAAAATCCTAGCCTTCATGCAAAAATTAGGGTTCTTGAGGATTTTTCATGATTTCTTGTTATATGTTTAATTTAAATGAAATTAAGTGTTATAGACATGATCGTGAGGTTGAGACGAGCATAATGATATGTGGATTGCATGATATAATCAAGTATTCAGTGAGATTGGATAGAAAATGCAAATCTGGGCAAGGCAGAAAACACGTGTGTTCTTGGTCCATGTTCTTGGTGCCATTTTCATAAATTCAAATATTTGAATTTTGTGATTTTATTTAATTGATTCAAAAATTAATTTCTCTCTGAGTTTTAATGATTTTGAGTTGATTCTTTTTTTAATAATTCACAAAAATGTTAAAATATTTTATTTTATCAAAAAATCCCAAAAATATTATTTATTTCATATAATTGATATTTTTGAAAAGAATTAATATTTTAATTGTTTTTGACATTTTAAATATTTTTTCTACATTGATTTTGCAACTTTTAATGCTTTCTAATTATTTTGTAGGTCAATACTTAATTTTTGAAGCATTAATCCAAAATCACAATTTGTTTTTCACATGTTAAACAATTTTGATCATTTTAATTGAATTTTTATTCAATTAAATACATTTTTGAAAACAAATTAGGGTTTTTGGATTAATTCAACCCTCATAAATCATTTTCAAAACTTTTGGGCCTCTAATAGAGTGTAAGACCCAATCATTTCTTGACCAAATCATTTTTGGGCCTCACTTATTGTATAAGCCCCGATACCGTCAAAAACAAACGGCGCGATCGCCGCCTTTCAAAATAACCCTTGGGCCTCTCCTTGAGCTATAAGACCCATTCAAAACTTTTTGGCCTCTAATAGAGTTTAAGACCCAATACCCTTTTAACCAAAATCTTTTTTGGGCCTCACTTATTGTATAAGTCCCTCCGCGTTAAAAGAAAATCTCGGCGCGATCGCCATTTTAAACGGAAAAATCAACTGGGCCTACCCTCGTGTTATAAGCCCCACTCTTTTTCTTTAAACTTTTTGGGCTTCTTGAGAGAGTGTAAGACCCATCCCTTTGTACAGAAAACATTTTGGGCCTCAGTCACTTGTATAAGTCCCTCTGTACAAATTCAACAGTGCGCTCACTGATAAAACCCTGGGCCTCTCATTGAGCTGTAAGCCCCAAATCTTTCTTTTTCAAAGCACTTTCTCCTTTGATTTTGAATATACTGTTGTTTTCAATCTTTCTTTGTTGAACAACTAACAAAACAGCATGGAAGCTCTACAACTGAGTAAGTGGTTATTGCTTTCATTTACCGCTTTCATATGCATATAACTGTATTGTGGGGCTGTTTCACTGTAAGTCTTCTTTCATAAACTCATATCAACTGTGTAATAATAGTATAGATATTTCGAGTTTCCCCGGCAACTACGTCTAGAACTAGGTGATGCCGTTTCGTTTATTCATAGAAATAGACAACTAGATCCCCAATAGGATCACCAGATACAGTCTTCTCTCAGGCTGTCCTCATTAGGAACTGTCAAGAAACTCTACTCCCAAAGATGAATGTATTCTCCGTGAATGGCATCTTTGAGTTTCTTCCAAATTCTCGAACTTTCCTGACTTTGATCTATTCTCGGTGAATAGCATTGCCTTGAATTTCTCGGGGTTTGGGGACCCACGGGCTTCTTAAAAGTATCGGCCTCCTCTTGGGCATCGTACAAGGACCCACAGGCTTCCTAAAAGCAACCCCGCCTCCTCTTGGGCTTCATACAAGGACCCTACGGCTTCTTAGAAGTATTCACAACCTCCTCTTAGGCTTCGTATAATGATCTCTTCCTCCGGGAATGATAGCCTCCTCTTGGGCTTAGTACAAGGACCGATCGGCTTCTTAAAAGTTTCCAGCCTCCTCTTGGGCTTCGTACAAATTGTCCCGACGACCTCCTAGAGGTATAGGAACAGAACTTAGTCATCTGCATAGAAAAATCCTTTCATAGAGTCTACTACTGTTTCTTAAAGCATGGTACAAAAGATTGAAACCCTAGACTCAGACAGTCTAATCTCCTTGAGTCTCAAAGACATTCTCAAGTGACCCCTTCAAAAATAGGAAGGAAACCCGCAGACTCGGACAGTCTCAATACCCTTCGTATTCCCCACTTCCTTAAAGAACAGGAATAACCCGGATCCCTAAGTCAAATCCCTGAGTACAGTGTTGCTCATATAAGAACTGATTTTCTCTTTAAAATCAGTATATTGGACCTGTCACTCAACTGAAACAGTTACCATAGCCTCCTATTGGGCTTTGTACAATGATTCTTCCCAGCGAAGCAAATGTTTAGCCTCTCTCTCGGGCTTTGTACGAGACACATAAGGGACTCCCTCGTTGAGTCAATCACCCCTTTCGCCTCTCTCTCGGGCTTTATACGAGATAAAAAAAGGTTCTTATTGAGCCAAACAAACAACAGCCTCCATCTCGGGCTTCGTACGAGATACAAAAACTCCCTTGTTGAGTCAAATAGCCTCCATCTCGGGCTTTATACGAGATACCAAAAGATTCCATCGTCGAGTCAAAACCTTTTAGCCTTTCTCTCGGGCTTTGTACGAGACACATATTAGCCTCCTCTTAGGCTTTGTATAAGAAAACCACTGGTTAACCCAATTAACCTTTTAGCATCAAAGTTGTGCCTCGTTCACAGTACACAAACATCAACAACTCCTTCCCTTTCATCTAATCGCTGTAAGCGGCAAGCCTCTGGATCATCTACATCCACGCTACTCTCCCTCTTTTAGCATGAGAAATTACTAAGGAAAGATGGCATTACTCTACACTGAGTTAAAGTCTTCTCCTTCAGGTTAAAACCCCCTATAAAGGAAATTATGGCATTGCCGGATTCACATATCCCGGTTAAAGTAATTCTCCTTTATAAACAGTTGTGACATACAACCCCCCTCTTTAGAGATGACAAATTCTCTCTAAAGTTGAGACCTTCCAGCTTCATATCTTGGGCTTTGATCAAGATACAAATCACCTTTCACTTCAAGTCTTGGGCTTTGAACAAGACACCAAAAACACCCATTTCCTCCCATAGAATAGGAGGAACTACGAACGCTCTGATTTCCCTATTTTGGATAAACGGGAATACGTAGGCATAAGATCGAAAGAAAATATCTTAGCGAGCACACTAAACAAAAAAAACAAAATCCCATATCTCCATCAATTAAAAGCAGTAATTCAAAAACATCAGTCCTAACATCCTAATCCTTGTTCCCCGCCAGAAACCTTCTGTCTAGATATAAACCAGTATTGGCGAAAATACAAATAACCAGTACAAAGGCCCCCCACATTGATAGCATCCGTAACCTAACAGACCGCTGTTTAAACTCAGTATGCAAAGCAGGGTTAATTGGAGACATCTATTTCCCTTCCTTCATCAGCTTCAATAGGATAAAAAATGAATCGACCTGTAGTTTTAAGCTCAAACCGCAGAGAGCGACCAGCGCTTAAGAACCGCATCCAAAATCGCTCGCTACAGTTGTTGGGAATCAAATCTTGCTACACATCATTTATTACTACGGTTTTTTAAGACAACCGTCATTAAATTATTGTTTATAAATCCAGCAACTCACTGGGCGCAAAAATTTTAACCTATTACAACGGTGTATATGAATCTGTTGTGAACTTGGCATTGTTGTTTGCGTGTTTTGTAGTAGTGTGCTAAGCCTAAATCTATGTTTAGAGTCTAGAACCTAACAGGTATCCAACGATAACACCCATATCAGATTCATGATTGATTCACATAAAATGCTATGATCAGAATACATACATACGCTTAACCCTTTTTACATGCATTCACCTAATTTGCCAAATGTATGTGAACTTAGTTCTTCATCATTATTATCACGCATCCTCACAATACTGTTTGCATCAAAAATGTTATCGTGGTCTTTACCATATTGATCCTACTCATGCTACTCATGCTACTAATCAATACAATAAAATAAAAGTGATACTAGTGAATATCAACTTATAAGACTATGTCAAAAGTTTGCTCATTGATAGATGAATATCTAAGATCTAAGGTTTTAAAGGTTTTGTCAAGACCCACAAATAAGAAACTAAAGACAACATCAATACTGAATCCAAACTAGTTCACAAACATATATTAGATGAAATACATAAGGTATCAAAAGATTACATCCAACCCCAACAAGAAATCGAAGATCTTACCTTCTCCTTCTTAAGGTTTGTGTTTCTCTCTCTAAAACATGCTTGAAATGAAGAGAGATAAAATTCTGATTTGAAAATATAATACGTGTTTCTAAAAGTGAGAAAAGTACTTATTTAGTATTTACAAATTCTGTGATGTTCGCCTAGCGAATAACCTATTCACCCAATGAAGACTACTTTTGGGCACTTCATGTGCCTCAAGAACAGTTAAACCGCCCTTAGAAAATATTTGAGTTCGCAGTGCGAACACTTCTTCGTACAGCGAACCTCTTCGCATCAACTTCTCCCAGCGAACTTTGGGCCCTTTTCCTACTGCCTATAATTTGGGATGGTTCAATGGGGCTTCACCAGGACTTCTCCCAGCGAATATTCGTTGGCTGCTCGCTGGTGTTCGGACAACGAACTTGTTTATTCCTCTTCTTTTCTTTGGCTTCTTTGTCCACTCCTTTGTGTCTTAATCATTGATGTTTTGTGCCTATATTCTGCACAATAACACACACATCAAAGAATCCAAAGGTATTTGTAATATGTTGAAGAATCACACAAGAACAAGAAATAAATCTAATAAAATATGAGAAATGAGTTGAAAAATGCAAAGAAAGATGGTTCAATTTAAGTCAAAATTTGCACTTAACACATATGGAGCTAAAGCTTTGAATTATATGTTGTTTATAAATATTAATGGTTCAAGTGTTATTGCTCATGCATTATAGGCTAGTCAAAATTGTAAGATAAAACCAAAATGTGTATTAAAAGATCATGACATGTCAATAAAAGGGGTTTACCTGCAGTATTTACTACTACGGAATACACATATAATCACGGTTGGTAGAAAGATTCTACTACGAATGGGGGTCAGTAGTAAGATAACTTGTGGTTGTATGTTCCCTCTCTACAACAACGTTCGACTATCCGTGGTAAAAAGGTTGTAGCACATAACATACCACTACGATTGTTTAAAACAACCGTAGTAAAAGGTTTTGATCTGGGGTTCGATTCCCAGGGCCTGCATTTTTTTTTCAAATTTCAACACATTTCACCACGGTCCTGGAATCAAATTTAAATATATATATATATATATATATATATATATATATATATATATATATATATATATATGAGATATGAAGTTATCACTACTACAAAACGCGCAAACAACAACGTCAGGTTTACAACGGAATCATATACACTGTTGTAATATATTAAAATTTTCGCGCCTAGTGAGTAGCTGGATTTATAAACAGTAATTTAATGACGGTTGTCTATAAAAACCGTAGTAATAAAAGATGTGTAGCAAGCTTTGATTCTTAGCAACTACATTTTTTCCATTTTTTAGAGTACATTAAGCGTGTGTCACTTAAGTCCTTTATTTAAAAAATAAAATATAAATGATTTAACAACGGTGAATTTAAACAACCGTTATTATAAGCTTGTGTCACTTAAGTCCATTATTTAAAAAATAAATTGTAAATGATTTTACAACGGTGAAGAAAATCAACCGTTGTGAGAGGACTTAAATTTCCACTACGGTTGCGTTACCCAACCGAGATTAAAGGGTTTACTAATAAATTAAAACAAAACTTATTTTGTATTTCTTTCATAAGACGCCCTAGGCGAACAAGCGAGCCAGAGACGACAACAGTGGCATAATCTTTACTTTCTTCGTATCCATTCATTTGGAGCTCAAATCTTCACCTTTTTCAGTACGACACTCTTCAACATCTTCATTCCTTTTATCTTGGTTTATGTTGTATATGCTCAAATATTCACCATCTTCCTTCATTTGATTCCTCAGCTTCGAAGTACGGTACTCTTCAACATCTTCATTCCTTACGTGCATAAGATTCTCAGCTTCGAAGTACGGTATTCTTCAATATCTTCATTCTTTTTTTCTTTGTTTATGTTGTATATGCTCAAGTCAGTATAAGAGTACATGTTTCATATGCTTTAGGTTTAGATTTGCATATGCATATGCTTAAGTTTTTGGATTAGATTTTGTTGTGGCATTCACATTATTATACGTGTATAAATTTCAGAAATTGTTATGGGCCGTAGTTGGATGAAGCCGATAGATTAGGTCCGGTTTATGAGAACGACGTTCTTGAATTCCTTGAATACGCTGATAAACATCTTCCCGACAATAATGGTATCTTTTATTGTCCTTGTGTTGTTTGCGCGAATATAAAAAAAGGGTACAAAGAAAGAAATATTCAATCACCTTTGTTGTGATGGTATATGTCAAAATTATATAATATGGATGTGGCATGGAGAGATGGATAAAGAGGAAAGTCGGGCGTCACAAAGTCAAAGAGTGGATGAAGATGAATATATGGAAGATTAACTAGAGGATATGTTCTGTGATATTGGGGAATCATCTTTTAAGAATGCTCATATTTATGATACTTTATGTAGTGATAAAGACACTCTTTTATATAAGGGATGCACAGATTTTACACGATTATCGGCGGTGTTAAAGTTGTTTAATCTGAAGGTAAAAAATGGATGGTCGGATAAAAGTTTCACGGAATTACTTGAATTGCTAAAGCAAATGTTACCAAAAGATAACAAATTGTCGGATCGTTGCTATAAGGCCAAGAAGATATTGTGTCCAATGGGTCTGGAATATATCAAAATACATGCTTGTCCTAATGATCGCATATTATACCGGAAAGAGTATGAAGACTTGTATCAATGTCTGAAATATGGTGTGTTGCATTACAAGCTAAAGGCAAACAATGGTGATGACAATGACTATGACAATGTTAGTAGGAAGCATCCTCCTACTAAAGTGTTATGGTACTTGCCAATAATTTCACGATTTAAGATATTTTTTGCTAATTTGAATGACGCAAAGAATCTTAGATGGCATGCAGATGAAAGGACTTGTGATGAAAGGACTCGTGGCCTGTTCTTCTCACTATTTACAACCTATCTCCTTGGTTGTGCATGAAGCACAAGTATATACTATTGAGTATGATGATTTTTGGACCACGACAACCTGGTAATGTGTGTTTAAGGAAAGGATTAATGAAAACTTGATGACTGATTGTCCGTTGGGTTGTACTTTGGTATAAATTACCAATTTGTAATATATACCATGGTAATCTGATTTCATTGGGTATGATATGACATTTGTTGGTTATCATAGATAGAATTTTGATTTCTCTTGTGGAAGTTACAGGTATATAGAACAGGGTTCTGCAAAGTTGTGCAAGAAATCTGGTAGCCATGATGCTCATGTTGTATTTGCTATATGGTGATGTTGTATCTGTGAAAATTCCAATTGGTAAAGGATGTTGCTTTTTTCAAGTTGGTGTTAGGTAACACTTGTTGTATTGCCAATATCATCAATAATGTAATACTCCGTATTTTTTTCTACTCCGGATAATATTATATTGTGATTAACTGAGTCCAGTGTACTCTAAGAAATTATTTGATTAAATAATTAGAGTAACTGTGGAACTTAGAATAAATCCAATTAATATTATCTGACTCTGTGGTATTTTATTAATTTGGACTTAAGAGACTTTTTGGACATTTAGTAGTATTATTTCTACTACTAGTTTACTACTTATTTCCTTTTCCTTCCACTTTCCAAACATAAAAGAAAAAGATAGTAAGAAAGAGGGAGAAAGAAGAAAGAAGGAAAGAAAAGGAAAGGAAGGAGAAAAAAGAGGAGAAAGAGGAAATTTGAAGAACATCAAGAATCATCATCATTCATTCATCAAATCTTCACCCAAGTTTCTCATCATCCTCATCTTGATCATCTAGAGGTGGGTTCTAGTTAAAAACCACATTTTTAGAGTTTTTGGAATGATTGAGTTTTTAGGTCAATATGTGGAATCGATGATTTTAACGGTTAGAAATCGATAGAAATTGCGTAGAATAGTCGTGATATGTATATGATCAATTGTTAATAATTGTTTTGTGGTTTGGAAATGATTTGGTGTGAAAAATATGGATTTTGGAACCCTTGAACCAATGAAAACGCAGCAGAAAATTCTGATGCTGTAAAAAGCGTCGGGCGAAATAAAATTCCGCCAGGCAAAATCACAAAAATGCCTCTGCTTCGCCGGGCGATTCCAAGAGGCGCAGCGTTGTCACGATTCTGTAACTTTCATTTTTTGAAGAAGTATTTTACGCCTCTGCTTCGCCGGGCGAAGCAAGAGGCAAAAGGGAAAGCGCCGGGCGAAATTTAAAAGCGTCGGGCACTCCTGAGATTTTTTCAAATGTCCCCTTTCTTTTAAAATTCATAACTTTTGACCCGTTTATCCGATTTGAGTGTTCTTGATAGCGATAGAAAGCTATGGAAATAATCTTTCTGATGATGGTAAAAGATGTCAATTTTATTGCCCAATTAAATAATCGGAAGGAACCCGAAGTGGAAATTCATTTGATAATTTTGTGTAAACTATGTTTTAAATTGTGTTAAGCTATTCTATTACATTAATAAGGTATGTTTTGCCTAATCTATGGTTGTTAACATGTTAAAATTGTGTATGCATGTAATATGAAAATGAAATAGGGAGAGTGAGGAAAACATAAGCCTTAACTATAAATGAACCTAGTGTGACTAGGATATTGATGGAGTGAAACACTAGTATGGAACATGTGTATAAACCTTTGTGGTTTGGTGAAAAGACAAGAGAGGTCTTAAGGTGAATGTGGCCTTGTGATTGTTGAATACAATCCCATATAGTTATTATCATGTAATCGTAACCGGTCTAACTTGAGTGTAGTTTCATGGGTCTCGAGCTCCTCTGAAACAGGTACACAATTACTTGGTAGGTTTGATTCCCTATGCGTAGTACGATTGGAGCCTAAGGGTAAAGAGACTTGTGATGGTTAACAGGCCATGAGAAGTGACGGTTCACGGTTAACAGGCCGGTGATCCCGAATCCAATTCGTATGCCAAGTAACTACAAGGATCTATGACTCGGGTCGACTTCTAGACGTAGGAGCGGACGGGAATAGAAGATGCCTTGGTATGGTTATCGATTAATGATGTGGTGAGTTAATGAACTCATGTCATGTTTCTATACAGTGTGAGATTATAAAGTGTGAACTCAAGAGTCCTTCCCTTTCCCCGGACTTGAGTTAGGATTGTTAGAACCGTACATAATCTGAGAGAATCCATAAGATAGGGAACTCACTAAGATTTGATGTATCTCACCCCACGTTGTTGATGTATTTCAGGTGTTTCAGGTTCCGAGAAGGGTAAGGACAAGGTCGTTTGATATTTCCTTTCACGTTGATGGCTAGCTTCCGCTATGTTGTTATTTTGAGATCATTGTTATGATCTAGTTCTTAGTTTTTATCATTTTGGAGCATCTTGTATATGTAATGCCTTAGACTTTTAGTGTTATGTATTAGAGGCATTTATGTGTATAATATGTTAACTAGGAACTTATTGTATTTCAATACCCAAGACTTGGATTCATATATATAATTTATGCTTTGATGTATGGATTTTATATATGGGTGTTATAGTTGGTATCAGAGCAGGTCGTATCCTCGACCTAGCCATGAAATAGTATAAGTGCTTCTTTCCGTTTCATATACGTTGTGTCGCCATTGGTCTTAAGTGTTATATTTATGGCATTGAGCCTGATCAACTTAATCCTATTTGTATGACCCTTAGGAACATGGCTGACGGACGTAGAAACACTCGCGGCAGACCCGCAAACCCTCCAGCTGGGACGAATCCTCCGGGCGGCAATGGTAATGCTCCGTTGTATCAGTTTATGCAACAGATACAACAACAACAAAATCTATTCATGGAGCAAATGGTGCAGCAAATGAATGGAGGTTTGCATCCTACAGTGGTTGTTCCAGAAGCTGAAGGTGGGAAATTCTGGGACTTTATCCGCATGAATCCTCCGGAATTTCAGGGTGGATTAGATCCTGTGAAGGCTCACGAATGGATTTCAGGTACGGAAAGGATTTTTTTAATAGTTCATTGCAGCGAAGAGAACAAGGTGTTGTTCGCTTCTCATTCACTGAAGGGTCCCGCCATGAGATGGTGGGAGAGTGCTTCGGCTCTAATGGCTATTCAAGAAGTGCCGAAGATGTGGGAACAATTCAAGGTTGTTTTCATGGAGAAGTATTTTCCGAGTTCGTTGAGGACTCAGAAGGAATTCGAGTTTCAACAACTGCGACAGGGCGGTATGACGATAGAAAGTTATGCCGAGAAGTTCGAAGATATGGCTACATATTTTAGGCAAGACATGTATGCCCCTGATGAGAGGTGGAAGATATATCAATTTCTATTTGGTTTAAGGGCTGAAATCTCACATAGCGTCTCTCAGAGGGAGTTTGCTACTTATGCTGAAATGTTAAGACAATGCTATGTGGCAGAACATAGTTTGAAAAAGGTTCGAGATGAAAGTGTAGCAAGTCAGGTAACTCAAGGTGATCGTGGAAGGTCTAATCAACCATTTAGACCTAGACCACAATCCTTCAAAGGGAAGCAGGTACAAGATACAAGGGCGAGTACACCTCCCGTGTGTCGCACTTGTGGCAAGAATCATTTTGGAAGGTGTGGTTTTGAAGGGTTAAAGTGTTTCTAATGTTAAAAGGTGGGTCATATGAAGAAAGATTGTCCTCAGAATAGGACTCAGACACAAGGAAGGGTTTATACCTTAGATGCAAGGAAGAAGAAGAGTGACAATTCCTTAATTGCGGGTACGTGCCTTGTTAACAGATTTCCTTGTTTTGTTTTATTTGATTGTGGAGCTACGAACTCTTTTGTGTCTATGCAATGTATAAAGCGACTTGGGTTGCGGTCCGTCCCTTTGTCTCCTCCTATGGTGGTCACTACCACCATGGATGAAATAGTTGAGACACCATTGATGTGTGAAAACTGTGTTTTGTCTGTGGACGGTAGAGTGTTTCAGATTGATCTTATTTGTCTATCGCTTAAGAAAGTTGATGTCATTTTGGGGATGGATTGGCTTTCTGCTAATTCGGTGTTTATTGGGTGCGAAGAAAAGCTCATCATCATTCCATCTAATGATGCTACCCCGAAAGATGCCTTAACAACTATTCTTGAAGGTACGTTGCTCCAACTATTTTTATGGACTACATGAATCGTATATTCTAGGCTTACTTGGATCAGTTCGTTGTGATCTTCATTGATGATATTATTATTTATTCTCGTACTCCACAAGAGCATGAAGAACATCTAAGGATTGTGTTATCGGTGTTGAAAGAGAGACAACTTTTCGCTAAGCTAAGCAAGTGTGAATTATGGATGTCAGAAGTTAGTTTTCTGGGTCACGTTATATCACAAGGAGGTGTAGCGATAGATCCGTCAAAAGTTGAAGCAATGATTAATTGGGAGAGACCGAAGAATGTTTCAGAAATTAGAAGTTTCTTGGGACTAGCAGGTTATTATAGAAGGTTTATCAAAGGTTTTTCACAATTGGCGTTGCCAATGATGAAGCTTACTCGGAAGGATTGCCCCTTTGAGTGGGATTCGGTGTGTGAACAAAGTTTTATGAGTTTGAGGGAAAGGTTGACATCGGCTCCGGTTTTGATTATTCCCGGTTCTAGCAAGTCTTATGAGGTGTTTTGTGACGCGTCCAAGATGGGTTTGGGAGGCGTGTTAATGCAAGAAAGTCACGTGGTGGCTTATGCTTCTCGACAATTGAAAATTCATGAACAGAATTATCTAACCCATGATTTGGAATTAGCGGCGGTTATGTTTACCTTGAAGGTGTGGCGTCACTATTTGTATGGAGTACATTTTGAATTGTTTAGTGATCACAAGAGTTTAAGGCATCTCTTTGACCAAAAGGAGTTAAACATGCGTCAAAGGAGGTGGATGGAGTACTTAAAAGATTATGATCTAGAGTTAAAATACCATCCGGGTAAAGTAAACAAGGTGGTCGATGCCTTGAGTAGAAAATTTTTGAGAAAGGCTAAGTTAATGATGTTAGAGTACTCTTTGTTGGAGAAGTTTAGAGATTTAAACCTTAATTTTGTGTGGACTCCTAATGGTGTGATCATGGGAAATTTGAATGTCAATTCTACCCTAAGAGTTGAGATTCGACAAGGTCAAACGTTGGATGAAAAGTTGTAAGAAGCGTTACTTCTACCGGGTTTTGTGCATGCTAATGATGGAATGATTATGTTTAACCAAAGAGTTTGTGTTCCGAATAATGCAACTTTGAAAAGGAAGATTTTAGAGGAGGCGCATAAGGGTGCTTTTACTATTCATCTGGGTTCCTCAAAGATGTATCGAGATTTGATAAAGGACTATTGGTGGTCCGGTATGAAAAGAGATGTTGCGGTCTTTGTGTCGGAATGTGCGGTATGCCAACAAGTTAAGATTGAACATCAAAGATCGGGTGGATTGTTACAACCCCTAGACATCCCAGTTTGGAAATGGGATAGTATTTCTATGGTCTTTGTGGAAGGATTACCCCGTACTCAAAATGGTTATGATTCAATTTGGGTGATTGTAGATCGTTTGACGAAAGCGGCGCATTTCTTAGCCGTGAAGACTACTTTCAAAGCAAGTAATCTTGCGAGATTGTTTATTGCGAAAATTGTAAGATTGCACGGTGTTCCCTCTAACATTGTGTCGGATCGAGATCCGAAGTTTACTTCAAGATTTTGGAAAGCTTTTCAACAAGCTATGGGTACGGAGATGCGTTTGAGCACGTCTAATCATCCTCAAACAGATGGTCAGACTGAGCGAACAATACAAACAATGGAAGATATGTTGAGAGCTTGTTTGCTAGAAAGTAAGGGGAATTGGAAAGAACTTCTACCGTTGATTGAGTTTTCGTATGAAGCATTGTATGGGCGAAAATGTAGAACACCTTTGTGTTGGGCGGAAATTGGTGAAGATAGAATTTTGGGACCCGAAATCATCCAAGAGACTACGGAAAAGATCCGAATGATCCGCGAGAAAATTAAGCAAGCACAAGATTGACAAAAGAGTTATGCGGACAATCAAAGGAGACCTTTAGAATTTGAAGAAGGTGACCATGTGTTTTTGAAAGTTACTCCTAGATTGAGATTTAAAGGACCGTTTAAGTCACGCAAGTTAAGCCCGAGATACGTGGGACCGTATCAGATCTTGGGAAGGATTGGTGAAGTAGCTTACAGGTTGGCCTTACCGCCTTCTCTGTCGGAAATGCACGATGTTTTCCATGTATCTCAACTTCGGAGATTTGTTCCAGATCCTCTTCAGCCGATTCTACCGGATACTGTTGAAATAGAAGCAAACTTAACATTTGAACCTCAACCGAGCCGCATTGTGGGAAGAGAAACGAAAGTATTAAGGAATAAGGACATTTCTCTTGTTAAGGTGCAGTGGGATGTAACGCATCCGGGTGATGCAACTTGGGAACTTGAATTGGAAATGCGAAATGCCTACCCTCATTTGTTCAGGTAATCTCTAAATTCGAGGGCGAATTTCTATTTAAGGGGGGGAGGATGTAATACCCTGTATTTTTTTCTACTCCGGATAATATTATATTGTTATCAACTGAGTCCAATGTACTCTAAGAAATTATTTGATAAAATAATTAGAGTAACTGTGGAACTTAGAATAAATCCAATTAATATTATCTGACTCTGAGGTATTTTATTAATTTGGACTTAAGAGACTTTTTGGACATTTAGTAGTATTATTTCTATTACTAGTTTACTACTTATTTCCTTTTCCTTCCACTTTCCAAACATAAAAGAAAAAGATAGTAAGAAAGAGGGAGAAAGAAGAAAGAAGGAAAGAAAAGGAAAGGAAGGAGAAAAAAGAGGAGAAAGAGGAAATTTGAAGAACATCAAGAATCATCATCATCCATTCATCAAATCTTCACCCAAGTTTCTCATCATCCTCATCTTGATCATCTAGAGGTGGGTTCTAGTTAGAAACCACATTTTTAGAGTTTTTGGAATGATTGAGTTTTTAGGTCAATATGTGGAATCGATGTTTTTAACGGTTAGAAATCGATAGAAATTGCGTAGAATAGTCGTGATATGTATATGATCAATTGTTAATAATTGTTTTGTGGTTTGGAAATGATTTGGTGTGAAAAATATGGATTTTGGAACCCTTGAACCCATGAAAACGCAGTATAAAATTTTGATGCTGTAAAAAGCGCCGGGCGAAATAAAATTCCGCCAGGCAAAATCACAAAAATGCCTCTGCTTCGCCGGGCGATTCCAAGAGGCGCAGCGTTGTCACGATTCTGTAACTTTCATGTTTTGAAGAAGTATTTTACGCCTCTGCTTCGTCGGGCGAAGCAAGAGGCAAAAGGGAAAGCGCCGGGCACTCCTGAGACTTTTTCAAATGTCCCCTTTCTTTTAAAATTCATAACTTTTGACCCGTTTATTCGATTTGAGTGTTCTTGATATCGATAGAAAGCTATGGAAATAATCTTTCTGATGATGGTAAAAGATGTCGATTTTATTGCCCGATTAAATAATCAGAAGGAACCCGAAGTGGAAATTCATTTGATAATTTTGTGTAAACCATGTTTTAAATTGTGTTAAGCTATTCTATTACATTAATAAGGTATGTTTTGCCTAATCTATGGTTGTTAACATGTTAAAATTGTGTATGCATGTAATATGAGAATAAAATAGGGAGAGTGAGGAAAACATAAGCCTTAACTATAAATGAACCTAGTGTGACTAGGATATTGATGGAGTGAAACACTAGTATGGAACATGTGTATAAACCTTTGTGGTTTGGTGAAAAAACAAGAGAGGTCGTAAGGCAAATGTGGCCTTGTGATTGTCGAATACAATCCCGTATAGTTATTATCATGTAATCGTAACCGGTCTAACTTGAGTGTAGTTTCATGGGTCTCGAGCTCCTCTGAAATAGGTACACAATTACTTGGTAGGTTTGATTCCCTATGCGTAGTACGATTGGATCCTAAGGGTAAAGAGACTTGTGATGGTTAACAGGCCATGAGAAGTGAAGGTTCACGGTTAACAGGCCGGTGATCCCGAATCCAATTCGTATGCCAAGTAGCTACAAGGATCTATGACTCGGGTCGACTTTTAGACGTAGGAGCGGACGGGAATAAGAGATGCCTTGGTATGGTTATCGATTAATGATGTGGTGAGTTAATGAACTCATGTCATGTTTCCATATAGTGTGAGATTATAAAGTGTGAACTCAAGAGTCCTTCCCTTTCCCCGGACTTGAGTTAGGATTTTTAGAACCGTACATAATCTGAGAGAATCCATAAGATAGGGAACTCACTAAGATTTGATGTATCTCACCCCACGTTGTTGATGTATTTCAGGTGTTTCAGGTTTCGAGAAGGGTAAGGACAAGGTCGTTTGATCTTTCCTTGCACGTTGATGGCTAGCTTCCGCTATGTTGTTATTTTGAGATCATTGTTATGATCTAGTTCTTAGTTTTTATTATTTTGGAACATCTTGTATATGTAATGCCTTAGACTTTTAGTGTTATGTATTAGAGGCATTTATGTGTATAATGTGTTAACTAGGAACTTATTGTATTTCAATACCAAAGACTTGGATTCATATATATAATTTATGCTTTGATGTATGGATTTTATATATGGGTGTTATAAATAGTGTGTTATTTATGCCTCGCTTGCCATATACGTTATATTTTAATGCCTTCAGTTGTTTCTGTAATAGAAAGAATGTTGAGGAAGCTATTCAGGGATTGAATAGAACAATGACATCAAATCAGACCGTGTGTCTTTTTTGGGTAGCAGTCCGGGAAATAAGCATGTCACTTCTATTTTCTTCTACTTCAAACTTAATTTATTCGTAATCTGATCCAGTTTGATCTTTGTGTACTAAATGTTTTAATCTAAATTTTCTCATCGTAACCATGTACATGCATCATCAATGAATGTTTTTATATCATCATTATTTAATGTTTTATGACAGGTTATTTTAGTAATGTTTTATACATAACAAAAATTTATAGGAAAGGCCTATAATAGTTTACAACAACATCATGGTGCGGCATCTTAGGGCCCATTATTCCTTAAACACACATTACCACTTCTTATGTAAATAGAATTTGGGCCCATTATTAGTTTATTTAATGTTTTGATTTCCAATGCCCCTTCTTAAATTAGAATATAATAAAAAATGAATGAGTAACTTGACCATCACTATTCAATAACCAGCAATGGTTTTTGAATTAAAGAAACACTAAAGACTTTCAACTAAACCTATTAGATTTTCAATGTAGAGAGAAGATGAAGAATCAGAGAAATCATTATAAAAACTGTTAGTTCTTGTTACTTGGCTGGAATTTTGGTAAAACAATGTTGTTGTTGAAGATGTCATATGTCTGATGTCTTAACATGAGTTACTAACATTCAGGTTATGTTAAGTTTTTAGGGTTGCAGTTTTGTGTGCTGATGTTAAACATGATGTCTTGACATCAGTTGGCAGAACATCAGAACATCAGTCTGCTGAGTTATTAGGGATGCACGTGTTTTTGTGTGATGGTGAGATTTTTGCTTAGTGAGTGATTGCAGGCAAATATCTTGGAAAAATTATATTCAGGTGCAATCATTTGTGGATGTGGAGAAGATCTTGCTTCTGTTTTTAGGGCTGGATGATATGAAAAGATTTGAAGAATAAAGTATGTTTTAATTTCAAATCAAATCAGAGATTTTCAAGGAGTCCAAGCCCAAGTCTAGATTTCTATTTAAAGCAGCCACAACCCTACTTGGATGATGACGGAAAGCAAGAGATTAAAGACTGAGTGTCAAGTGTGTTTTTGTCTGTGTTTTGTAAACCTTTCATTCATCTTTGATTCTTGAATTGGTGTGATTGTTTTGAGTTGTTAATTGTTCTTGATCAAAGCTTTTAAGCAAGATCAAGTTGTGTTTTGGAAGTGTGACTTATATACTTTGTACTCTTTGAATTGTGTCATTGTGGTGATTTAGAGGGAGTGAGTGGTTTCTCATATCTAAGTGTATCTTAGGTAGAAGTGTCATTGGGTAGTGATTATGTTAGTGGATTGTCAACTGGGATTGTTGAGTCTGTAATTTAATACTACTAATAGTGAATTTCCTCCCTGGCTTGGTAGCCCCCAGACGTAGGTAGGTAGACCGAACTGGGTGAATAATTCATTGTGTTGATTGACTGTTTTTATTACCTTGTTTCATATAGCAGATTGTGTTGTTGTGACATCACACTTAACATCACACATCTGATACCAGAATTTCAATTGGTATCAGAGCAGGCATCCTGCTCTGCATCTGGGTGAGATCTAGGGTTGTTACTTTTTGGTACTATGGACAAGGAGAGTGGTGGATTTGTGAGTAGACCCCCTATTCTAGATGGCTCAAATTACGATTATTGGAAACCTCACATGGTTACCTTCTTGAAGTCCTTGGACAGCAGGGCTTGGAAGGCTGTGTTAAAAGAATGGAAACATCCTGTTATTGTTGAAAAAGATGGAACATCTAAGCTGAAACCTGAGGAAGAATGGACCAAGGAAGAAGATGAACTTGCGCTTGGAAATTCTAAGGCTTTGAATGCCATTTTTAATGGTATTGACAAGAACATCTTTAGGCTGGTCAACACTTGTGAAGTGGCTAAGGAAGCTTGGGATGTCTTGAAAACTACTCATGAAGGAACCTCCAAATTCAAGATGTCAAGACTTCAACTGCTGACAACAAAGTTTGAAAATCTGAAGATGAAGGATGATGAGACCATTCATGATTTTCACATGAATATTCTTGAGCTATCAAATGCTTCTAGTGCCCTTGGAGAGAAAATAACTGAAGAGAAGCTGGTAAGGAAGATTCTTAGATCTCTTCCCAAGAGATATAAAATGAAGGTGACTGTTATAGAAGAAGCTCAAGACATCAGCAAAATGAGGGTGGATGAGTTGATGGGTTCTCTTCAAACTTTTGAATTAGGGATGGATGAGGAACCTAAAAAGAAGACCAAAAGCATAGCTTTGGTATCTAGTTCTAAAGATGCTAAGAAAGAGAATAGGCCCGAGTCACAGGAGGAGATGTCCCATGCCATTGTTCTGCTGGGAAGACAGTTTAATAAGGTTCTAAAGAGGATAGACAGAAGCTATAAACCTAATGTCAAGAACATCACTTCTTACACTAACAGGTCAGGTGATCAGGTGAAGAAAACTAGAGAGGAAGAAAAGTCCAATGATGGCAAAGGAATACAATGTTATGGATGTGAAGGTTATGGCCACATCAAATCAGAATGTCCTACATACCTTAAGAAGCAGAAAAAGGGTATGTCAGTCACTTGGTCTGATGAGGATACTGATAGTGAACCTGAAGGAGAATCAGCCAATCTTGTTAGAGCTATGATTGGAATTTGTGAGTCTGACAATGATTCAAGTGATGAAGAAGTTACTTATGAAGAGCTTGCTGCCTCTTATAGAAATCTGTGCATTAGAAGTGAACAAGTCTGTCTAGAAGGAGAGAAACAAAAGAAAATCATAATGCAGATAATGGCTGAAAAGACTGAGCTTGAGAAGGAAGTCAGTATGCTAAAGTCTAAACTGGAATCTATGTCAAAATCTGTCAGAATGTTGAATAATGGAACTGATGTTCAAGACAATATTCTTAATATTGGAAAAACTGCTGGAGACAAAAGTGGTTTGGGATTCAACAATGTTTCAGCTTCAAATAATGTTATTTCCAAGCCAGTGATGTTAAAACAGATGTTTAAACATCCTGACAGGACCCCCTCTAAGAAGAAATTTAGGTGTTGGAGATGTCATCATTGTGGGCGTTTTGGACACATAAAGGCTTATTGCTATAAGCTACATGGGTATCCTCAGAAGGCGCGTCAGTTGGATCCCAGACAGAACATTCACAAAGGTAATCAGGTCATCAAACCAAGGAAGCAATGGGTTCCTAAAGGAAAAGTTGTCAGCTTAATAGCTCACACTTCTCTTAGGGTTTCTACTAAAGAAGACTGGTACTTTGATAGTGGATGCTCAAGACACATGACAGGAGTGAAGAATTTGTTGGTGGATGTTAAGCTACATTCTTATGGACATGTAGCTTTTGGTGATGGTGTCAAAGGAGAAATCAAGGGTATGGGAAAGATGAATTGTACTGGTGCTCCTAGGCTGGATGATGTACTTCTGGTCAAAGGGTTGACAACAAATTTGATCAGTATTAGCCAACTGTGTGATCAAGGGCTCAAAGTTGACTTTACAAAAACTAAGTGCATTGTCACAAATGAGAAAGGTGAAGTCATCATGAAGGGTGTTAGGTCTAAGGATAACTGTTATCTATGGGTGTCACAATACTCAAGTCTCTCAACATGAGTTTTTGCTAAAGAAGATGAAGTCAAAGTCTGGCATCAAAAGCTGGGACATCTTCATCTGAAGGGAATGAAGAGAATCATATCCTCAGAAGCTGTCAGAGGAATTCCTAAACTCAAAATTAAATAGGGAAGAGTTTGTGGAGATTGTCAAATAGGGAAGCAGACCAAGATGTCTCGTCAGAAGCTTCAACATAACACCACTTCTAAAGTCTTGGAACTTCTTCATATGGACATGATGGGACCTATTGTAACACCCCCAATCTAAATCCCCAATTCATAAAAAGAAGTAAAAGAAAATTCAAAATTTCGTCAGAGTACATTTAAATGATCATGGCATAGACCGAGGGGTCACATCAAATTGAAACAAAACATACAACACCTGCTCATATAGATATGCAACAGTGGGGTAGCAATCAACAGAGGAACTCAATTCCTTACACCCACATTTCAGAATTTAGAATAAAAGCGGAAAATCTAAAACTGAATAACATACATATATATATCACATGAAAAGTTTGTCATACATCAACTTGTACATGCACAAGCCAAAAGATATATATACAGAATACACATTAATCACTAACGACCTCCCTAACTACCCGGTGTCACATATCAAAGCCGACCGACAAAAGAATGAAGACGCAAAGCTTCACAAAAATACCTCCAGCAACTCTAATCTGCAATGCCTCATAGAGCATTATAAAACAGCAGAAGGGTGACAAAAACAATCATAATACAGTTGCATATAATTATATATATAACACAAAAATACACATATATACGGTTCTCACCACAACTCACACCATAATTCAAACACAAGGCAGTACAAGACACAATACATATTTTCATCACCAACACATATCCATATATCAATTTATCCACAAATCCACACATAACCAACCATAAATGATTTATGCAAATGCAAGAGGCCGACACAATGACTCTATGCATATGCACATGCGGTACCGACTTCCATTGTTTCTCATCACTAGTTCACTCAGGAACTCTGCTGGAACCATTGCTCGTTACATCACTGTAACTCCCCGTCGGGCCTACAATGTTCCCCACCGCTCACACCCCACACGGGCACACGGTGTTTATGGATCGCTCACACCCCACACGGGCACACGACCCGATCGCTCACACCCCACATGGGCACACGACGTTATAGCGAATTCCCTCTGGAATCCAAACCGTCACTCAGGACGTCTCAACAATGCATATCATGATGCTTGGCATACAATGACCCATGACATTTAATATGTACACATAAATACATTCATTTATATCTACAAAATCACACTTTGCACTTATGCCCAAAATAATGCATTTAATTTCCATACGGTCACAAATCATCTCAACCCCATCTAAACACATACATTTACCTCATACAACGGCACCTTGCACAATACACATCAATTACGCACAATTATAACGACAAAAGTCGACAACCGACACTATTCTCGATTTTCCAACATAATTAAATTGGCTAACAATTTCTGAATCATCATAACAAGAAAGTACAGCTCAATAGCTACGCAACGATACCAAGAATGTAAAAATCGGATAAACGAAACACAAGTTACGAAAGAAAACGATACACGATATTTTGAAAAGTCCCATTTTACAAATGTCCTGTCCATACGCGTATTGCCAAGGTCCATACGCGTATGAGCAGAGACTCATTTTTCCCAAATTCCACGTTAAAATGACCGTACGCGTAATGACCAAAACCATACGTGTATTGCCCTGAAATGCTACGCGTATCATACGCAAATGGGCAGATGGCCGAGCAAAATAACATCCCATACGCGTATTGGCCCATGACTCGCCCTCCATACGCGTATTGCCAAGGTCCATACGCGTATGAACATGCCCCATACGCGTATGACCTGGAAAAACCAGAAAAATTCTGCAGAAAAATTGTTCTACGGGTTCCCAACCAAAATCCTCCAAATCATCACTCAATACCCAGAAAAACACCAATACACTTACTAACAACATGTATCTATCATATACCAGTAATAATGAACACTAACAACATAATTTCCAACACATTTAGTCAATTTCTAATCAATTTTACCAAAAATGGGTTTTACTAAATTTCTTCCTTTCAATCCAACAAATATCACCAATACACATACATAATCATACACAATCATACAATAATTGAATTTCGCACCCTTACCCGATTAAACCGATTCTAGGAGTTTATTTCTTTGATTTTCCCAAGTTTTCTCACTATTTCTCTTCTTCTTCTCTTTTCTCCTCTTTTTCTTTCTTCTCCCTTTCTTTCTTTCTATTTTTCTCTCTTTCTATTTTCTATTTTCTTACTTAATGAAAAATATCCTAAAATGACCAAAATACCCCCACACTCAATTATCTCGCAAACGATCCCAAAACCCGATAAAATGTCACAACATTGAAAAATAACATATTTTCAGATAAAAGTCGAAAATAAAATAAAATAATAATATAATAATCAAACGACTCGATTAAATAAAACTCACACAAAAACTGGGTCGTTACAACTCTCCCCCACTTAGAAATTTTCGTCCTCGAAAATATTACCTGAGACGAACAAATCTGGATACGACTCCCGCATCCGACTCTCCAACTCCCAAGTCAAATTGCCCTCAGCAGCGCCGCCCCACGCCACTTTCACAAGTGCAATGTCCTTGCCCCGCAGCCGCTTCACTTCGCGATCCAAAACCCTAACTGGTAATGCCTCAACTGTAAGGTTCTCCCTTACCTCGACCTCATCCATCGAAATCACATGCGACAGATCTAGAACATACTTCTGAAGCTGTGAAACATGAAACACATCGTGCAAATTCGACAGATTCGGCGGCAACGCCACCCTATAAGCCACAACACGCACTCTCGCGGATATCTGGTAAGGACCAATAAACCGAGAAGTAAGTTTCTTCGATTTCAATGCACGACCCACACCTGTTACCAGCGTAACCCTCAAAAATACATGATCGCCCTCTTGAAACTCAAGATCCTTCCGTCTCCGATCATGATAACTCTTTTGTCTACTCTGAGAAGCTTTCATCTTCTCACGGATAAACTTCACTTTCTCCGTCGTCTGTTGCACCAATTCTGGCCCAACTACCGTTCGCTCACCAGATTCGTGCCAACACAACGGTGTCTGACACCTTCGTCCATACAATGCTTCAAACGGTGCCATTCCAATACTAGAATGAAAACTGTTATTATACGTAAACTCAATCAATGCAAGATAACTATCACATGCACCACCTTGTTCCAAAACACAAGCCCTCAACAAATCTTCCAACGACTGAATCGTCCTCTCCGTCTGACCATCCATCTGCAGATGATAAGCCGAACTCAATCTCAATAATTAGAACCCAAAGCCTTCTGTAAACTTTCCCAAAACCTCGATGTAAATCTAGGATCTCGATCAGAAACAATACTCAATGGAACCCCATGTAATTTCACAATCACACTGATGTAAATCTCAGCTAACCGCTCCAAAGAAAAACTGATGTCAATTGAAATAAAATGAGCCGATTTAGTCAGCCTATCAACAACCACCCAAATAGCATTATGCCCTCGCTGAGTATTCGGTAACCCTGTTACAAAATCCATGGAAATACTATCCCATTTCCATTCAAGAATATCCAACGGTTGCAACAAACCACTAGGCTTCAGATGTTCCACCTTCGATTTCTGACAAGTCAAACATGCATAAACAAACTGAGCCACATCTCTTTTCAATCCAGACCACCAGAAAATCTTCTTCAAATCTTGGTACATCTTATTCGCTCCCGGATGTATACTCAAATTACTCCGGTGTCCTTCCTCCAAAATCATCCTTTTCAACTCCGCATCATCTGGAATACAAATCCTACCTCGAAATCTCAAAACACCATTAACATCCACTTGAAAATCACTACCCGCATCTTTTCCTCCAACCAACATCATATCCACAAGTTTCACATCCAACTTTTGCTTCTCATAAACAGTCATCAGAAAATCATTAGTAATCGTTAGCATACCAAGCCTAACGCTATCCGACGTCACTTCACATACCAAACTCAAGTCTCTAAACGATTCCAAAAGTTCCCACTCCTTCACCATTAAAGCGGATATATGTAACAATTTCTGGCTCAATGCATCGGCTACCACGTTAGCTTTACCAGGATGGTAATTCAAGCCAAAGTCGTAGTCCTTCAAGAATTCCAACCATCTACGTTGCCTCATATTTAGCTCTTTCTGATCAAACAAATATTTCAAACTTTTATGATCACTAAAGACTTCAAACCTTGCACCGTAGAGATAATGCCTCCAGATCTTCAACACAAAAACCACTGCCGCTAATTCAAGATCATGAGTAGGATAATTCTTCTCATGAACTCTTAACTGCCTTAAAGCATAAGCCACCACCTTACCTTCTTGCATCAGAACACCACCTAGACCAATCAAAGAAGCATCACAATAAACCACAAATGGTTCATTAGGATTCGGCAAAATCAAAATCGGAGCTGTCGTCAATCTTCTCTTCAGCTCAGTAAAACTCTCCTCACACCGAATATCCCAAATGAACGCTTGCCCTTTACAAGTCAACTGGGTCAAAGGAAGTGCTAGTTTCGAAAAACCTTCAATGAACCTCCGATAATAACCGGCCAAACCCAAAAAGCTTCGAATTTCAGTAACAGATCTCGGAGCCTCCCATTGTAGAACTGCTTCTACTTTAGATGGATCCACAGCAATACCATTACCTGAAATTACGTGTCCAAGAAAACTCACCTCCGACAACCAGAATTCACACTTGGATAATTTAGCAAAAAGCTTCCTCTCCTTCAAAACCTGCAAAACAATACGCAAATGTTCTGCATGCTCCTCCCGAGACTTAGAATAAATTAAGATATCATCAATAAACACCACCACAAAACGATCCAGATGCTCGTGAAAAATACGATTCATGTATTCCATAAACACACCTGGCGCATTAGAAACCCCGAACGGCATCACAGAATATTCATAATGACCGTATCGTGTCCTAAAAGTCATTTTCTGAATGTATTCCTCCTTCACCCTATCTGATGATACCCTGATCTCAAGTCAATCTTACTAAACACACACGCACCAACTAACTGATCCATCAGATCATCAATCCTTGGAAGAGGATACTTATTCTTGATCGTCACCTTATTCAACTGGCGATAATCAATACATAATCGCATACTGCCATCCTTCTTTTTCACCAATAACACTGGAGCACCCCAAGGAGAAACACTTGGTCTCACGAACCTCTTTTCCAACAACTCGTTCAACTGTTTCTTTAACTCCACCAACTCAGATGCCGACATACGATAAGGTGCCATAGAAACAGGTCTAGTACCAGGAACTAGATCTATAGAAAACTCCACCTCTCTCTCTGGCGGCAAGTCTGAAATATCCTCAGGAAACACTTCCGAAAATTCACACACAACAGGAAACACCTCAAGTGAAACTTGACTTTCCACAGTTAAAGATGCAAACAAACCAAACAACTGAGCTTCCTCCGCCAAAAGTTTCTTCAACTCTTTGGTAGATAAGAAACTCGAGTCTTCGCCTTCCTCAAGAGAAGGAAACCTTACTAGCTTATGATAACAATCAATATGAACTCGATTGAATTGCAACCAATTCATACCCAGGACCACATCTAAACCCTCCAACGGTAAACACACCAAATCCATCTCAAAGTCTTTACCATAAATGGTCAAAGGACATCTTAGACAAACCAAGGAAGTAGTTACTGACCCCATTGCTGGAGTATCAATAACCATTTCACCACCCATCACAGACAACACAAGATTCAAACGCTTCGCGTACTCAGACGAAATAAACGAATGAGTCGCTCCAGTATCAATAATAGCAATCAAAGGAGTACTATTAATAAAACAAGTACCTCGAATCAGACGATCTGCACTTGAAGTCTGAGTTCCCGATAATGCAAACACTTTTCCACCAGCTGGAGCCTGCTTCGGTTTCGGACACTTGGTACTAATATGACCAAGTTCCCCACAGTTGTAACATTTCACCACATTCTTCCTTGTACAATCAGCTGCAACACGTCCTACACCTCCACAATTAGTACATTTCCTCAAATATTTCCTGCACTCAAACTGACGATGCCCCAACTCGCCACATTTATAACACCTCAAAGGACTAGACATACCCCCTCCACCTGACCTTTTCTCAAAATTCCCTCTTTGTTTACCTTTATCAGTTGGTGTCACATACGGACCACCACGGAACTGTTGTTTCCCTTTCCTCTCGCTCACACTCTTGTAATGAGTAGAACGAGCCTTACTGTCTTCTTCATAAATCCTACAACAATCTACCAAATCAGAAAACCTCCGAATCCTCTGATATCCAATTGCCTGCTTTATCTCAGGACGCAAGCCATTCTCATACTTCACACACTTAGAGAATTCTGCAATCGCTTCAGCATAATGAGGATAAAACTGCACAAGTTCCACAAACTTAGCAGTATAATCGACAACAGACATATTACCTTGCTTTAGTTCCAGAAACTCAATCTCCTTTTTTCCCCTCACATCTTCCAGAAAATACCTCCTCAGAAACTCCATACTAAACACAGCCCAAGTAATCTCCTCCTCTGCAGCTTCCAACACACGTCGAGTACTAACCCACCAATCATCAGCTTCTTCCAATAACATGTGAGTACCCAGTCTCACCTTCTGATCTTCATCACAATCCATTACTCGGAAAATCCTTTCAATCTCTTTCAACCAAATTTGTGCACCATCCGGATCATATCTTCCTTTAAAGACAGTCAGTTTGTTCTTCCTGAACTCATCATTACCCGCAGCATTAGGTGCACCCTGCACAACACGAGCCATAGCTTGCATAGCAGCAGCCAAAGCAGCATCATTCCTACCAGCCATATTCTGTTCATTTCCAATAACAGAAACTATGGTTAAACAAACAACTCATCCAACCACAACGACCAACAAGGACTGACACAACTGACACGGACTGACACAAACTAGCTCTGATACCACTTAATGTAACACCCCCAATCTAAACCCCCAATTAATAAAAAGCAGTAAAAGAAAATTCAAAATTTCGTCAGAGTACATTTAAATGATCATGGCATAGACCGAGGGGTCACATCAAATTGAAACAAAACATACAACACCTACTCATATAGATATGCAACAGTGGGGTAGCAATCAATAGAGGAACTCAGTTCCTTACACCCACATTTCAGAATTTAGAATAAAAGCGGAAAATCTAAAACTGAATACCATACATATATATATCACATGAAAAGTTTGTCATACATCAAGTTGTACATGCACAAGCCAAAAGATATATATACAGAATACACATTAATCACTAACGGACAAAAGAATAAAGACGCAAAGCTTCACAAAAATACCTCCAGCAACTCTAATTTGCAATGCGTCATAGAGCATTATAAAACAGCAGAAGGGTGAGAAAAACAATCATAATACAGTTACATATAATTATATATAACACAAAAATACACATATATACGGTTCTCACCACAACTCACACCATAATTCAAACACAAGGCAGTACAAGACACAATACATATTTCCATCACCAACACATATCCATATATCAATTTATCCACAAATCCACACATAACCAACCATAAATGATTTATGCAAATGCAAGAGGCCGACACAACGACTCTATGCATATGCACATGCGGTACCGACTTCCATTGTTTCTCATCACTAGTTCACTCAGGAACTCTGTTGGAATCATCGCTCGTTACATCACTGTAACTCCCCTTCGGGCCTACGATGTTCCCCACCGCTCACACCCCACACGGGCACACGGTGTTTATGGATCGCTCACACCCCACACGGGCACACGACCCGATCGCTCACACCCCACATGGGCACACGATCGTCTATAATCATCGCTCACACCCCACATGGGCATACGACGTTATAGCTAATTCCCTTTGGAATCCAAACCGTCACTCAGGACGTCTCAACAATGCATATCATGATGCTTGGCATACAATGACCCATGACATTTAATATGCACACATAAATACATTCATTTATATCTACAAAATCACACTTTGCACTTATGCCCAAAACAATGCATTTAATTTCCATACGGCCACAAATCATCTCAACCCCATCTAAACACATACATTTACCTCATACAACGGCACCTTGCACAATACACATCAATTACGCACAATTATAACGTCAAAAGTCGACAACCAACACTATTCCTGATTTTCTGACATAATTAAATCGGCTAACAATTTCTAAATCATCATAACAAGAAAGTACAGCTCAATAGCTACGCAACGATACCAAGAATGTAAAAATCGGATAAACGGAACACAAGTTACGAAAGAAAACGAAACACGATATTTTGAAAAGTCCCATTTTGCAAATGTCCTGTCCATACGCGTATTGCCAAGGTCCATACGCGTATGAGCAGAGACTCATTTTTCCCAAATTCCACTTTAAAATGATCGTACGCGTAATGACCAAAACCATACGCGTATTGCCCTGAAATGCTACGCGTGTCATACGCAAATGGGCAGATGGCAGAGCAAAATAACATCCCATACGCGTATTGGCCCATGACTCGCCCTCCACACGCGTATTGCCAAGGTCCATACGCGTATGAACATGCCCCATACGCATATGACCTGGAAAATCCAGAAAAATTCTGCAGAAAAATTGTTCTACGGGTTCCCAACCAAAATCCTCCAAATCATCACTCAATACCCAGAAAAACACCAATACACTTACTAACAACATATATCTATCATATACCAGTAATAATGAACACTAACAACATAATTTCCAACACATTTAGTCAATTTCTAATCAATTTTACCAAAAATGGGTTTTACTAAATTTCTTCCTTTCAATCCAACAAATATCACCAATACACATACATAATCATACACAATCATACAATAATTGAATTTCACACCCTTACCCGGTTAAACCGATTCTAGGAGTTGATTTCTTTGATTTTCCCAAGTTTTCTCACTATTTCTCTTCTTCTTCTCTTTTCTCCTCTTTTTCTTTCTTCTCCCTTTCTTTCTTTCTATTTTTCTCTCTTTCTATTTTCTATTTTCTATTTTCTTACTTAACGAAAAATATCCTAAAATGACCAAAATACCCCCACACTCAATTATCTCGCAAACGATCCCAAAACCCGATAAAATGTCACAACATTGAAAAATAACATATTTTCAGATAAAAGTCGAAAATAAAATAAAATAATAATATAATAATCAAACGACTCGATTAAATAAAACTCACACAAAAACTGGGTCGTTACACCTATGCAGGTAGAAAGTCTAGGTGGGAAGAAGTATGCTTATGTTGTTGTTGATGACTATTCTAGGTACACCTGGGTAAGCTTCATCAAAGACAAAACTGAGGTGTTTGATGTGTTTAAAGATTTATGTCAAAGACTCCAAAGAGAAAAAGAGAGTAATGTCATCAGAATAAGGAGTGATCATGGGAGGGAATTTGATAATAGCAAGTTTGCTGAATACTGCTCTGCTGAAGGCATCAGTCGTGAGTTTTCCTCTCCTATTACCCCTCAGCAAAATGGATTTGTTGAAAGGAAGAACAGAACTCTCCAAGAATCTGCTAGGGCAATGATTCATGCCAAAAAGCTTCCTTACCATTTCTGGGCTGAAGCCATGAATACTGCTTGCTATATTCACAACAGAGTTACATTGAGAAGAGGCACTTCAGATACATTGTATGAACTGTGGAAAGGGAGAAAACCAACTGTGAAGTATTTTCATGTTTTTGGAAGTAAATGTTATATTTTGTCAGATCGTGAACAAAGGAGAAAATTGGATCCTAAAAGTGATGAGGGAATCTTTCTGGGGTACTCTACAAATAGCAAAGCTTATAGGGTTTTCAACTCCAGAACAAAGGTTATGATGAAGTCTATAAATGTGGTAATTGATGACAGTGACATAAAGGAAGATGCTGATGTCCTGGATGATGTTGGAACATTGTTTGGAGATGTTACATCATAAACTGAAGATAGAAGTGTTGCTCCCAGTCCTGGTGATGCTGAGGCTGAACCTGAACAACCTAATAAAGAACCATCTATTAGAGTGCAAAAGGATCATCCAAAAGAGCTTATCATAGGTGATCCAAAATCAGGGGTTAGCACTTGATCAAGAGAGGTTTGTCAAATTCTTATTTTGTGTCCAAAGTTGAGCCCAAGAATGTCAAGGAAGCACTGACTGATGAATTCTGGATTAATGCCATGCATGAAGAGCTGGAATAATTCAAGAGGAATGAAGTATGGGATCTTGTACCAAGGCCTGATGGAGTTAATGTGATAGGCACCAAGTGGATTTACAAGAATAAATCTAATGAACAAGGAGTGGTCACCAGAAACAAGGCCAAATTGGTAGCACAGGGATACACTCAGGTTGAAGGAATTGATTTTGATGAAACCTTTGCACCTGTGGCAAGACTGGAATCTATCAGATTACTATTAGGTGTGGCTTGTATTCTCAAATTCAAGCTTTTTCAGATGGATGTTAAGAGTGCCTTCTTAAATGGGTATTTAAATGAAGAAGTTTATGTTGATCAACCAAAAGGGTTTATTGATCCAACATTTCCCAATCATGTGTACAAGCTAAGGAAAGCTCTCTATGGGTTGAAGCAAGCACCAAGAGCTTGGTATGAAAGGCTTATTGAATTCTTGGTTGTAAATGGTTACAGAAAATGAGGGATTGACAAGACTTTGTTTGTCAAAGATGAAGGAGGAAAACTGATGATAACTCAAATATATATTGATGACATAGTATTTGGTGGGATGTCAGATGCAATGGTTAAACATTTTGTGAAACAGATGCAGTCTGAGTTTGAAATGAGTCTTGTTGGAGAGCTCAGCTATTTTCTGGGTCTACAAGTTAGACAAATGGAAGACTCCATATTCATCTCTCAGAGCAAGTATGCTAAGAACATTGTGAAGAAGTTTGGTCTGAAAAATGCTAATCACAAGAGGACACCTGCTCCTACTCACTTAAAGTTGTCTAAGGATGAACATGGTGTGAGTGTGGATCAAAGTCTATACAGAAGCATGATTGGTAGTCTACTGTATCTCACTGCTAGTAGACCTGATATTTCTTTTGCTATTAGAGTTTGTGCCAGATATCAATCTGAGCCTAAAGTTAGTCACTTGAATCAAGTGAAGAGGATTCTGAAGTATGTGAATGGGACTAGTGACTATGGTATGCTTTACAGTCATGGATCAGGTACTGAGTTAAGTGGTTATTGTGATGCTGATTGGGCAGGGAGTGCTGATGATAGAAAAAGCACTTCAGGAGGCTGTTTCTTCTTAGGGGCTAATTTGATCTCTTGGTTTAGTAAAAAGCAGAATTGTGTGTCTCTTTCTACTGCTGAAGTTGAGTACATAGCAGCAGGGAGTAGTTGTTCTCAACTTGTTTGGATGAAGAAAATGTTAACAGAATACAATGTCAAGCAAGATGTCATGACATTGTACTGTGATAATATTAGTGCTATCAATATCTCCAAGAACCCTATTCAACATAGCAGCACTAAGCATATTGATATACGTCATCATTTTATAAGAGATTTGGTTGAAGACAAAGTAGTTGCTTTGGAACATGTTGCTACTAAACAACAATTAGCCGATATTTTTACAAAGGCCTTAGATGCAAATCAATTTGAAAAATTAAGAAGCAAATTAGGAATTTGCATATATATGAGGATTAAGTGTGCTGGGAAGTGTCTTGTGCAGTTGTGGACTTTATTGCATATGTTGAGTTTAAAGGAAACAGGATTTTATTCAACTGCTGAAAGCATACAAGATAGATTTTAGTACATCAAAAGACCAAGCAAAGGATCTAAAGATTATACCAACCCCCTGAATCAAGAAAAGTCTTCCAATCTTCATCCCATTCATCATCAGAAGCATGAAGTTGCTATGGATGCTTTTTGATGGTTTTCATCCTTGTCTCTGATGCTTTTCTTGTTCTTGTTGCTCCTGAAGTTGCCCCAGCTGTAGACTGTGTTTTGTTCTTCAGCTTCTATGGATTTGGTTTCTTGACCTCTTGCATGTGTCTCTTTCCTGCATCTTTGTTAGACTGACTCATGGTTCTATCTGTGGTATGTTGCTAGAAGCAAGGAGGCTTGGTTTTTATACTGTATAAAGAGTCTTTGTTTGTATCGCCTTACCAGTCAAAGTGGTCTTTGGTTTGGGAACTTGTTTTCTTGGGAAGCCATTTATGCGACCTTGTCAAATTGGATGTCAGAACTTCGTGTTTGCTGCCTTGGTAGGTTAAGAGGTTGTCAAATTGTGGATAAAAAGGGGGAGAGTTAGTGTTTGCTGTTTGATGGTTGTTGTTGCCTAGCCTCTTGTTTTGAGGGGGAGTTTTGAGGTGTGCAGCTTTGGAAGTTGGTGCTGCTTTTATTTATCCGCTGCAGGTTTTTCTGATGTTGGCTGAGGTTGTTTTAGCCAAAATTAGCCAAAGGGGGGGATTGTTAGTTCTTGTTACTTGGCTGGAATTTTGGTAAAACAATGTTGTTGTTGAAGATGTCATATGTCTGATGTCTTAACATGAGTTACTAACATTCAGGTTATGTTAAGTTTTTAGGGTTGCAGTTTTGTGTGCTGATGTTAAACATGATGTCTTGACATCAGTTGGCAAAACATCAGAACATCAGTCTGCTGAGTTATTAGGGTTGCGCGTGTTTTTGTGTGGTGGTGAGATTTTTGCTTAGTGAGTGATTGTAGGCGAATATCTTGGAAAAATTATATTCTGGTGCAATCATTTGTGGATGTGGAGCAGATCATACTTCTATTTTTAGGGCTGAATGATATGAAAAGATTTGAAGAATAAAGTCTGTTTTAATTTCAAATCAAATCAGAGATTTTCAAGGAGTCCAAGCCCAAGTCTGAATTTCTATTTAAAGCAGCCACAACCTTACTTGGATGATGACGGAAAGCAAGAGATTAAAGACTGAGTGTCAAGTGTGTTTTCATCTGTGTTTTGTAAACCTTTCATTCATCTTTGATGCTTGAATTGGTGTGATTGTTTTGAGTTGTTAATTGTTCTTGATCAAAGCTTTTAAGCAAGATCAAGTTGTGTTTTGGAAGTGTGACTTATATACTTTGTACTCTTTGAATTGTGTCACTGTGGTGATTTAGAGGGAGTGAGTGGTTTCTCATATCTAAGTGTATCTTAGGTAGAAGTGTCATTGGGTAGTGATTAAGTTAGTGGATTGTCAACTGGGATTGTTGAGTCTGTAATTTAATACTACTAATAGTGAATTTCCTCCCTGGCTTGGTAGCCCCCAGACGTAGGTAGGTAGACCGAACTGGGTGAACAATTCATTGTGTTGATTGACTGTTTTTATTACCTTGTTTCATATAGCAGATTGTGTTGTTGTGACATCACACTTAACATCACACATCTGATACCAGAATTTCAAAAACTTCATTCCTCTTCTTACCATCACATAAGTAGTATCATTGAAGAGGAATAATCAAAATGAGTTCCAACAATGCAGTCCAGGTCCAACAAACTGTAGATGTTTAACAACCTATCCAGGTTAAAGATGCTGTAGAGGTCCAAGAAGTTGTCCAGGTCGTAGATACTGTAGAGGTCCAACAAGTTGTTCAGCCCGAACAAGCTGTACAGACCCAACAGACGGTCGCCTTGCAAGGAATATGAACCAGGAGGAGAACAAGGAGATCAAGAAGAAAGAGAAGGAGGACAACTACAATCGATTCAGATGATGATGACGTAGTACCGTATAGTTGGAGTAACTTTATGTCAGCTAGGGCATTTAGATTTGATAATTAAAACTTAAAAGTGTCTTTGTTGTCTTTTATATTCAGGAGTTTTAGATGTATTAAATATGAAACTTGCACTTGTGAAACATTTTGTTGTCTTCAATATGGCACACACTTATTATTAAAAGTACTTGAATGAAAACTTTATCACAAATGTGAGTTGTATTTTCTGTTGTGATACGGTCAACGATAATACAAGTTAAAAAATGGAATTATATATAAAAGCAGGATGATATTTGTTAATCCTGCAGAATATATAACAATAGTTATACATCATAACTGTTATAATATCTCGCGTGCTGTCCAGAAAAAAATAAATATCAAAACGGCGCAGCTGGGAATCGAACCTAGGACCGTTAATTTTATCACAACGGTCCTTTGGAAAACCCGTTGTGATAGGGCACGTGTTTTCCAGTTTATTACAACGGTTTCTGGGCCGTCATAGTAAGTATAATATATACAACGACACTCTACATAACAACGCATGAGCCCGCGTGATTATATATCTTTACCAACTGTTGTTAAATGGGTTTTCCGTGGTAGTGTATATTAGAAGAAAAATATACACTAATCAATATTGTTGTACAAGTTTTCTGCAGTTCATGATCCATATTTCGCTCTTTAACAGCTAGATCTTGTTTTAATGCTCCTAGTTCTTCAAACACCCCTTTCTTCACCTATAGTTCATTTTGAAAAATATTATTTACTTTGTAAACAAAATCAAAGATGAAGGAATGATCGGTTGAAGAACTAGAAGCATTTAACCAAGTTCTAACCGTTAAAGTGTGAAATGTTGATAATAGGCTAAAGAAATCTTGTATAACTTAATATCTCAAATTATAATTTTCAAATTCAATTCGAAGGTTATATATTCGATAACGGGTTGGAGAAACACTCGAACTACATACGATATGATAAACTCAACTTTTATGATACGTTGACTGAACGTAATGAAGCTTCAATTTAGAAGGTATATCGTTAAACAAATCTTAACAACAACAAGCATCAACAACAAACCTTAAACAACATACAACATACAACAAACAACTTTTATTAACAAAAAAAATCATCAACAACATACAATATACAACTTTTATTACTAACAACATACCACTTTTATCAACAACAACAACATATCAACTCATAAAATATTTCACGGATGAACCTTTTATTGAAAAGATTCATGGAGAATGAATACGAAGAAATGAGCTACTTGTATTAGAATGACATCCATAATGAAAGGAAGCTGAAGTGAGAGATGCAAATTTGAGTTAAATTTGAATGGATGTCATTCTGAGTGTTTCACACAAGTTTGCATCTTTCACTTTAGATTCATCCTCCTTATAACTTTTCTTAATAGTATGTGGTTTCTTGAGATTTTTTTTTCATTCACCTTCCCTACCTACAAGTCAAAATGTATTAGTTTGACTTTGTAATTATAATAGATGCAAAAAGTTCACTTCTAATCCACACATTTCTATAATCAATAAAGCAGCAGTACTGCCACTTTTGTAATCTCCATTAACGCTTTCTTGAACATATACTTCTATAATCAATAAAAGTTCACTTCTATAATCTCCATTAACTCTTTTTTGAACAGACAACATGTTAATTAGATTTGGAAACAAAAACTATTGATCCAATAGCAAAAAACATAATCTTTTAACATAGCAAATACCATAAAAGAAGCTTTAGAGAAATAAGAAGCCTTGTGAAGATTAACATGCAACATAGACATTTCCTAAGATTTGATGGAGTTAGTTCACATGTCGTAAGCTTTGATGCAACAAAGATAACCCTTCAAAGAAGACGAGTTTGCTGCATGTAGGTTTTCAAGGTGAACGAAAATGAGTTTGGTGTTTCCATCTTGCATGTTTGTGAAGAAATGGTGTGGAAACGTTAATGGAAATTACGATATGGCGTGAGAGAGATGTTAGGGTTTTTTTTTTAGAAAGACGGTTGTTATGCGTTGAAGCATGATAACTTCGCTTATATATATGCAATACCTTTCACCATGGTTGATAATAAAAACCAGAATGAAATTTAAGAAGATAGGTTGTAAGTCGTGAGAAGAATAAGTTACGAAGAATGGTTAGTACTCAGATTACTAAAGGGGTTCATTCCATCGGTGGCAAGGCCAAGTCTAAGGTTTCTTGGCTCAGTGCCAAAATTTGGAAACAACGAATCAATTTTATACCATTGCAAAGAATCAGCTACATGGCGTGTGTTTCCATCACATTTTCTTTTATCTGCGTGCCAACTAATATTTTTTACGTCATTCGTATTAGCAAAAAGTCTCTTGAATCTTGAAATTATTGGCAAGTACCATAACACTTTAGCAGGAGGTCTCTTCCTACTAACATTGTCATTGTCATCACCATTGTTGTCCTTCAGCTTTTAACACGACACCCCACATTTCAGACATTGATCCAATTTTTCATACTCTTTCCTGTATAATATGCAGTCATTAGGGCATACATGTATTTGATATACTCCAAACCCATTGGACACAATATCTTCTTGGCATTATAACAACGATCGGGCAAATTGTTATCTTCAGGTAGCATTTGTTTTAGTAAATAAAGCAATTTCGTGAAACTTTTATCCGACCACCCATTTTTCGCTTTTAGATTAAGCAAATTTAAAACCGCGGACAATCATGTAAAACTTGCGCACCCCTTATATAAAGGGGTGTCCTTATCACTAGATAAAGTATCATAAATACGAGCTTTCTTAAAAGAAGATTCTCCAATATCACGGAACATATCTTCAAGATGGTCATCCATATATTCATCTTCATCAACTTCATGACTTTGAGACGCATTGTTTCACTTTTTTTCCACCTCACCATGCCACCTTCATATTATATAATTTTGACATATACCATCACAACATAGGTGATGGAATATCTCATCATTTGTACATTTATTTATATTTCCGTAATTAACACAAGGACAATAAAATATATCATTATTGTCGAGAACATTTTGATTAGCATATTCAAGGAATTCAATAACTCCTTTCTCATATACCGGATCTAATCTATCAGCTTTCATCCAACTACGATCCATAACAAATTTTGAAATTTATATCAAAACAATGTTGTGAACGACACAACAAAATCTAAACCTAAAGCATATCGAAAAACTGAGGCATATTCATAACAATAATATAACTCTAAATCTTAAGCATATAAATATCCATTGTAGCAAAGTTATAATATTTTTTTCACTTCTAAATCCAACAACAAATCATAAAGCATATGAACTTTGCACGAAACAGACCACAAAATCAAATAAGAATGAAGATGGTGAAGATTATCAAGAATTAGGAAGATGAGGAAGAGAGTGAAGTTTGCACGAAACATACCGTACTTCGAAGAGGAAGAGACCAAGAATGAAGATAATGAAGATTATCAAGAATGAAGATTCAAATGAACGGAGATTGTGAAGATGAAGATTTCGCTATCGCTATCGTTGTCGTCTCTGGTTCGCTAGTTCGCTTAAGGTTATGAAGGAAATAATGAATCTGTTTTGTTTTAAATTTATCAGGAAAACCTTTGACCACAGTTGTTACATTCAACAGCGATGAAATGTAGATCTTATTACAACATTTGTATAGTAAAACCGTTGTTAAATAGTTTTCAATTTTTTATTTATTTATGAACTTAAGTGGCACGCGCTTTTTGTAATAGGAAAAATGGAAGAAAAAAAATATAGTTGCTAGGATTTGAAGCTTGTAACACTTATTTTATCACCACGGTTTGTTTACCTCAACCATGATTAAATAACTTTCAAAAAATAAAAAATATATCAGACGCATCCAATTTGCGATATTACAACGGTGGAAAGTCTAACCGTAGTAGTATTAGTGTTACCAAAGGTATATTTTTTAGTAGTGGCATCTTTTTTTGATGCTGTTATTTGATTTGGGTGAAGCTTTGTATTCTTTTTTAGTGTTTCAAGTCTGTTGTGTAACTGCTAAATTGATTGTATTTTTCTAGTGATATTTCTTGTGCCCACTTTTATAATGCATAGCTTCTTTTGTCTTTTTCAAAAAAATATTCCCTCCGTTCCTTTTTAAGTGTTATTTTTTTATTTTTTTAGCATATGATAAACATTTATTCAATATTGTAACTTTTCATATAATAATTATCATTTTACTTATAATAATCTTAATTATTTATTACATTCATTTTTTTTTTCTTTCTGTAATAATTATTTAGGGGTAATTTTGACAAAAATACATGTAATCCTATTTTAAACTTTACAAGTGATAATTAAAATAAAACAAAAAATTATTCTAAAAATGACATATAAAAGAACGGACGGAATAATAATAAGACAGTTAGGCAAAATAGTTGATATAGAATCAAAAGAACAAAATGGTCATAATTTGGTTGCTTTGGATTAAATTGACCATCAAAATGATGATTTGTCACAAAAATAAAAAAGGGTAATTGAGTCTTTTCCAAAACCATTATTTTTTTTATATTATATATTAAAGAAACAAATTTTACTATAAACTTGACTAGATCTACTAAGAAACAATATAAAGAGAGTTGTTTGACTAAGCTTTATCAATAATAAGTACGAAAATATTTAATGAACAGATATAGAGTCAATATACTATGCCAAACAATTGCAGTTGTGTTATTTTTTATTTGATAAAATTAATTTTTGGCAATGCAAAATTATTTTGCGATGTTTTATATATTTGTAATTTTTATTTTAAAAATTATATTACTTCGTTTTTTATTATAAGTCGTTTTAGGAAAATATTTTGTACCACAATATAAATCGTTTTATAATATCAATAAATTATTAATATTGTTTTTTCTATTATATTCTTAAATATTTATTATTCTTTCTCCTTTTAATTATGTAAATTTGTCTTTTCAATATTATTAATGAAGGACAATTTTATAAAATTTTTCATAATTTCTCTTTTCAATACCATAATTATTACTTTTCTTAATACATGTGAAAAATAAAAAAAACGACTTATAATAAAAATGGAAGAGTATTTTTTATAATATTATATTTTTATAACTTCTAAAATAAAAATAATTGACCGACAATTTATATATTATAAGAAAGACTCCATAATATATGTGAGTCAATGTCAAAGTATAATCCCTTAGTATAACATTGATAAATGTGACCAAAAAATGATGACGACAATAAGGCCAAATATTGTTTTATGAATAAAAAGTAAGTGTGAACTCCTATATACTAATTAATTCTACAAGTTGACTGTCTTTGTCTTGTGTTGTGTATAATTTCAAACATTCAATGTATTGAACCATAGTATATGGAGATTATTATTAATATTTTTAGTTTTTGTTTTTATTAATAAAAAATTAAAACCCACATGCAATCGTGGTAAGAATGTGTAGGAATATAATACTCCAATAAAAATTCTTTAACTATAAAACTCTTGGACTAATAGACAATGAATGCAAAAGCTTTATGTTTCATTTCATTTTCCACTAATAATCATTATAACAATTAGTTTGAAAGATTTCAACTCATTTTCCACTAATAACCATTAGTTTGGGAGATAAATTAAACTTAGTGATATATATCACAATTAGTGCGCACTTATATCCATGGTTAATACACTAAATTAGTAGAAGTATACATCATGTAATTTTATCATCCTTAATTTTGTTGAGCAATTTTATCATCCTTAATTTTGGTTTCTACTTATTATTCATATCATCATGCATGTCCATTTGACAGAGGAAGGATCGATGATGAAATTGGAAACTCTACTGAATTGAATTCTATGTTGAAGGTTGTGTCATTATGAGTGAGATGATGATGATTAAGGATATTACTCGTATCAAATATCAATCCATTAAACAAAGATATTACCAAATGCCATATATTGTTTTTTAATGTTAATAATATTTACATTACATCACATCAGAGATATTTTAGTAATAATCTAATGTATGTATTATTCTCATTTTAAATTAACAAGAATATAACTCAATTACTTTTTTAAATTTCAAATTCCACTCGTACTTTTCTTTTTTATATTTTTTTACTTTCATTTTAATTTTTTCTTTCTCTTTTTATTTTGGCTAAAATACAGTTTTGGTCCCCCTATTTTTCAAAATTCACAGTTTTGGTCCCCCTGTTTTTTTTTTTAACAGTTTTGGTCCCCCACCCCTCACTGTTCATGTACGGACGTGTACTGTTCATGTACAGACATGTACGGACAAGTTACTGTTCATCACTTTTTTTGGGCCAAAATTGGGGTGGGGGACCAAAACTGTTAAAAAAAAAAACAGGGAGACCAAAACTGTGAATTTTGAAAAACAGGGGGACCAAAACTGTATTTTAGCCTTTTATTTTTTAAGCATAAATAAATATATAAATTGAATCTTTTTTAATGAAATTAAGAGAAACACATAAAAAATTACTCAACCAAAAACATAATTATTTTAAGATTATTTAAAAATAATTCATAATTATTAAAAATTATTTTTAAATGTAAAAATTTCTATTTTTTTCACGGACCACTATTAGCAAAATAGATATTTTATTTTAATTAACAATTGTCTTTCTTTAAAATACTAAATTCTTATTTTCAAATGTTAAAATTTCTATTTTTCTTATGAGCCACTATCAGCAAAATATCTATTTTATTTTAATTTACAATTGTCTTTATTCGATACACAAAATTCTTATTTTTAAATGTCAAAATTTTTCTATTTTTCTCGTGAATCACTGACAGCAAAATATATATTTTATTTTAATTAATAATTGTCTTTAATTGAGACGCAAAACTCTTGTTTTCAAATTTCAAAATTTCTATTTTTCTTATGGACCACTATCTGCAGAATACTTATTTTATTTTAATTAATAATTATTTTTATTTAAGATACAAAATTCTTATTTTCAAATGTCAAAATTTTAATTTTTTTCACAAACGACTATCAACAAAATACATATTTTATTTTAATTAATAATTTTCTTTATTTGAGACACAACTTTTATTTTCAAACGTAAATGTTGAATTTATATTATTATTATTATTATTATTATTATTATTATTATTTATTTTATAATTAAATAATGAAAAGAAAGGTAATGCATTGACAATGTAAATTTTTTTACATTATCAACCAATGACGACCATGCATAGGGGTGTTCATGGGTACGGGTCAACCCGCGAACCCACTCACCCAACTCAGCCCTTATTTTTACCCAACCCAATTATATACGGGTCCAGCCCAAACCAACCAATTCAAACCTATTGGTATTTGGTTCATGTAACGAGTTTGAAGTTTTAAATTCACGAACCCGCGAACCCAACCCATTGATGTGTCACACTATTTTTATATTATTTTATTTATAAATTATCTAGCATAATTCTTACAATGCATATATATATATTTTTAATATAATTATAGTTTTAATTAATTGTAATAGCCTAAGTCTAAATCAACTTTGAGAGATCAACTTTATTTATCAAAGAGAGATATATCTTACCTTTTAAATTATACTTTACACCATTTGTATATTTTTCTAACTTGATATGAATCGTTAAAGAGTTTTTAGATATTAATCAATAAATTTTATTTAAATTAAATACTAAAAGTTTAGGATTTTTTAAATATTTTTGTAAAATAAATGTGTTAAATAAATTGATATTTTATTTATAATTTGAAAATTATATTTAGTGGATGACCCACGAACCCAACCCAACACAACTCATTGATGAGCGGATTGATTTGTTTCGGGTTTAGTTTTAAACGTACGGGTTGAACACTCAACCCAACCCAAAAACTATTGATCGGGTCGGGTATTGGATTTAATCAAATTAGACTCAACCCAATCTATGAACACCCCTAACCATGCATTCCGCTAAGTCATAGTAAAAATTTTAAACAAATTATATGACATGGCAGAATGATATATTCCTATCGAATGACTGTGTAAAATATTTTTACACTATCAGTGCATAATAATTAAACTCCTAAATAATTTATTTTAAATTTATATGTATATATAAATAAAATATATATTGTATTAATAAATTTACCCATACAAATGCACCGGTATCTTATTAGTTATGAGTAAAAGAAAAATTGTTTTATTATCTTTTCACAAAGGGACAGAACTAGATAACATGAAAATATATATTATACTATATTATAGTATATCATTCTTATTTATATTATGTAAAATCTAAAAAATATATTTGATTTGTTGAGGTGATTAAATATATAAAGGATTAATTGATGTGAGAATATTTATTAAATAGATAATTTAATAAATTGTAAATGAATTAATGGATTTTAGTTCATTTAAATAAAATTTTATTCAATTCATCAACTTTTCATATCATCTATAATCGGTGGATCTAACAAAGAGTTATATAAATTTTAAAAAAAGAGATCAAAGTTGATAGACCAAAATTGTAAATAATTAAATTAAAAATAAATATAAATTAATTTTAAATTAATTTAATTAAGTTAGATATATGATTATCTTGAATTTTTTCAATTTCTCCCTCACTCCATGCCAAATTAATTTTAATTTTTCACTCACTCATAAAACCAATTTTATTTTTCCTCTTTTATAAGTTAATTTCACTTTAATAATATTTTAATAATAATTTTTCTTTCTCCAATTGTTTTCTCACATTCTCTGTATTCATGTGTTGGTAAAAAAGAAAACAGGTGGGTGTTGCCCTTACAAAAGGTATGGACTCTCAACAATTTTTGTAGGTATATGACGTTGTAGGGTGATTAGGGTTTGCTCACGACAGCGAGAAGTCATATATGGTGGTGATTTACAATGATATAGAGGTCTTGTTCACGCGAGGTGAGAGATTTATTATTGAGTGGTGTGCTTAGGTATAAGTATATGTGGGATGTGATATGTATGGCTTAAGATCTGTCTTTTTCCCCTTGTGGGAGAGGTATTTATACATGCCTCTTGGACCTAGGGTTTTCTTGGGAACAATCTGTAACACCCCAAAATAATTATAATATTTACTTAATTGATTTGTTATGATTATTCGGTGTTTTAGTGAATTTTGGTGAATACTTTGACGCTTGGTGACTTTGCGTGGTGTTGTGGGGTAGCTTTGGGTTAATGGAATATTGAGGTATCTTAGAATTAGCAAATTAATTAGAATTATTTTATTAGTAATAATAATAATAGAATAATTTGAATATTTAGAATATTATTTGGAGTATTATTATTATTATTTAGAATAATTAAGAGGACCATTAAGGGTAAGACGGTAATATTGAGAAGGTTGATTGAGGATAGTATGGGTAAACCATAATTAGGGTCCAAGAGGTAGGTTTAACAAAAAAGAAAAGTGGAAATTAGGAGAGATATTCTGTGCAACCTAAGAAGTGAAGAGAAACTGAGGAAAGGAGGCTAGGGCACAGAGAACGAGAGAATCAACCGTAGAACCGCAAAAAGAAGAGTCTCTTGCTGGAAAAGTCGAGGTAAGGGGGGTTAATCCGGGTTAATATGTCTGATATGGGTTTAAGGTAGATGTATTTTGTGTGTTTGCGTTTTGACGAATTTGTGCTGAATCTATGACGAATCTATGGTGAATTTTCGTAACTCTGTATGTGTATGATTTATGTCATGAATTCTATATGAGTTGTTGTAGTTACTGTGAAATTCATGTGAATATTTGTTGTTGCTGTGATGAATGTAAAACAAAACCAGATCTGAGATTGAGGGTGAGATTAATGAATTAGGACCTAATAATTAGAAAGAAATTGATGAAAATAATGAAGTAGGATAATGACTTAGATCTGTGATGAATCGAAACAGTTTTGGGTCCGATTTTGGAAGATCAAAGATGCTGGAATGGGAGGTTTTCGTTCAGATGCGAAATCTGATTTTTTGAGGGTTTTCTGGCATTACGCGTAACAGAGGGAGTATTACGCATGAGAGGGGACATCCCCAAGGTAATACGCGTAGCATACGCACCCGTCCCCAGGGCCAGCATGGCCCTCTGCCAGTACGCGTAGTGTACGCGTAATGGAATGGTGGCAATACGCGTATGGGAAGCTGGGAATGCAGGGGTATACGCGTATGGGAAGCCATTATGCGTATGGGGTTCTTTGGAAGGGGTCATACGCGTATGGGCTAGCCATTACGCATAGGGGAAGATTGAAGGGGATTTTGAGAGCAAAACCTCTCTGGTGATATGCGTAACAGGGATGGTGGTACGCGTAAGAGAGGCCTGGGCAGGTGGCCCTACGCGTATGATACGCACGTCAGTGGGCGAGGAGTTGAGCCATACGCGTATGGGGCATGGCTATATGCGTATGGATAGAGCTGTTGGCAGATTTTCCCGTTTTTGCGATTTCTGTCCCGATTTCGCTTGTAATGCGGTATCTTTGAGACGTAAGGCTAGGATGGGGTAATAAAACATGAGTAAACTAGTAATGAAGATGAATGGGATAAAATCGGGAATTTTTATGTGACGAGTATAATATGACGAATTGTGAGGTATAATGACGAATTGTGACGAGTGCGGATTGGTGTTGTATAATGATGTTTGATGTTGATTCATGGATGATGATGCAATTATGACGATTTTATGATGATGATTATTATGATGATTTGCATCATGCATTCATGGCATAGTTAGGACTCCGGTCCATTTAGTGGCTTCAATCTCATTGTGTGGATTGAAGTATTTTGTGACGTGCTCCGGTTCTTGTGTAGAATCGATCCTATTGGTGGGGATCTTTGGAGGGTGATGGCCCAGTGTCCATCAATTATGACGAGTTGGTCCACATGCATGAGTCTATGATGTTGCATTTGCATATTGTGTGGCATTGCATTCCATTGATGTAATTGATGTAGTAATGATGTTTGTGAGTGATTGATGATGTTTGTGTTTATACTTTATCTTGCTTATATCTTATATATTGATTCGTGATTACTCACCCTGCCTGTTTGAATGTTGCCTCCACGTGGGTAACGTGCAGGTGATCAGGCTTAGCTTTCTTGGCGCATGAAGATTTAGCTTTTGAAGTATTTTGATTTCTCCGTCGATTAGAGGGTCTTGCTCTAATATGTAACATCGGGTCGGGACGTTTGAGTCGAACGATTATGTTCTTTTATTGTTGGCATAAGGATGTTTTATGATGTTTTGTTTAAGAAGTTTTGGATTATAAAAATTGGTTTAAATTTTGATTTCTGCTGCGTGATGTTTAAATAAATTCATGATGGTAAAACCCGTGTTACGGAGCAGGTGGTTACTTGATGCTTTGTGACGAAATATGGCGCCCTTTTGGGACTTTACTCTGATTAAATTTTTGTTTTTATTCGTGACGTTTGTTGGATAGAAAATGGTGTTACACAGTCACTGCCCACCCAGTCAATGGTGGACCGTTGAATCCTTATTTCTAATAGGGGTGTAATACCCTACTTTCCAATTCGACAAATAATCAAATATAACACCCATAACATATAAATTATTCAAGTAGAATTCTACTCATACAATAACAAAACATACATGAACCACATAAGTGAATATTAAAATTATTTGATAAGCAGCGAAAATTATAAAATACTTGACATTAAATAGCCTAAAAAAACATTATTAGTTTGAAAATTGGTTCAACATCAATATAAATGAAAAGATATGTAACATAATCAGAATAAGAGAATGACATGTGTCCCTCGTGTTACATACCTGAGCGACTCAAACTATACGACTCGATTGACAAGAAACTAAAGAGGCACAACACCATCTTCTACATCAAGCTCCTACTCAGGTACTTGATTGTATGTACTCTAGGGGAACACAGACACAACATCAAACATAAATGGGTGAGAATACCTTTAAATAATAAACGGTGCACAAAACATCAGAGTAGATTCACACGCTACAAATCATACACATATCAAATATGTGTTGGGGGATTTATTAGGGAGCAATGATACATAGCGTAGGACTACACCACTTGTCCACCTTAAAATCTTAAGGTGATAGGTGTATGGGTTCTCCCATTTATAAATGCTCAAGTCACCACATTCCTATTCAATGTGGGACTATTATCCATACTACTCACACTTGTTATATTATTCCAACAATATGCACCACAATATCATGTATTCACATTTCACCCATGTCACAATCAAATTCACGCAATTCCATACAAGGGTATTCAAGAACATTCAAACATCTTATTGCATAATATTTATGTAATGCAATGCAACATCGACTCAACTCATGCATGTAGAACCGACTTAACATTTAGTTCTTCATATGAACTGGGTCCCCTCTTTGAACCCCAAACCCTCACTCTGAGCTCCAAGCCCCCACTATGAGCTCCGGACAAGTCACCAGTCCCCTCCCTGAACTCGTGACTCGCCTCTTTCACAACACGACAACATATAATGCATGGCATATAACAATGCAATGACAACAACACAACCAATGAATACAACCCCACTCTGACTGTAAACAACCATACAACAACATCAACATAATAAGAAATACAGCCACACTCTGAGTGTAATCAAATATGCATTCAGTGCATCACCAGTAGTTCTCACTCCGAACTACTCGTCCCATCAATTCATCAACAAACATGTATAATAATTCACATAATTATACTTGCAATTTCACCACATATATTCACACATTGAACATATATCCACAATTACACATAATACTCATTTATGCATAATATCAATTTACAACAGTCGATTAATTACATAATTCAATTAATAAACTAATATTCATCAAAACACACCAAACAGTAGACAAACATTGACTGCAAGACAAAGCCACACCAAAATTCCAACTCATATGGCTAAGATGCACCCACTGATACGATGACGGGTAGTCTGTCACCAGGGTGACACCCATCATCACCCATATCCCTCAATTGTCACCCCTGTGACGACCGGTAAGACCTTACGCTTGCTTGGAGACCATGACGGTCTCCCTATCAGACAGCTAACACCTGTCAGCATCTCAACGTACATGACAACCAGGCCGTCATGCAGGTGACATCTGTCACTTGTTAGCAGAAGCAAAGTACGTGTTCGACCATTACAGAACCTTCAAAACCTCAAATTCAATTTCATAAAATCCCCAAACAGTCCAGAATTAATACATACATATTTATCACATATTAGCATGTTATTTCTCATTAGTTTAACATGTTATTCCATCAATAAAACACCAAAAATCATAATTACATTCATGCTATAAAACCTTCAATTTCATACCAAACCTCATGCTTATCAACAGTTTAACATAGACAACAATCACCACATTTACATAGCATAAATTTTAGATCAATACACATGATTAAACATATTCATATCAAGCAATACACAAAATAATCCATTGATGGAAAAGGGGAAAATCCTATTGGAGGTTAAGGGAAACCTCTCTACCCTTTCATGATTAAGGCACCCTTAGATGAATAATCCCCCTTACCTATTAAATCAACAAAATTACAAGCAAGCCCTCCTAAGGTCTCCTTTCCCAAAGTCGTAGCTCTCCAATATCCTTGCTCTTCTTCTTCTCTCTTTCACGTTTACTAACAAATGCTCTCCAAGCACTTATTTTTTATTTTTCTTAAAATAAATACTAACCTAATTAAGTTTCTTTTAATTAAACTCTTGTTCCAACTAAACATAAGCTCTACATTACTAACCACCTCATTTTCTATTATTTTTGAAATTCTGGCGTAGCAGACATCAGATGTCCTAACACATGTCAAGATATTGTTCTGCATAATCATTTAAACAAGAATAGAATAGACTGATACCTTGAATATGAGTAACTGCAAAATCACAGATGTTTCAACATCTGTTCCAACATGTTAATTAATACTGAATTGTAAATTGCATAATGATAAACAACACAGAATATGATGGCCCAGTTCGGTGCAACTCACCTACATCTGAGGGATACCAATCCAGGAAGAAGACTTCACTATCAGTAGTATAGTTTTATGTAAACAACCTCAGGTTTATAGTAAACACCCACGCTTACCTATCACTACCCAATGAAGACTTTATCATTAGAAGTCACATCTAATTGATAAGAGAAACCCATCTCACTCCCTAAATCACAACCTGTGATTATCTAACAATTAATACCCCATAACTGTATCATCCCTATTGAAAGACACCCCTTCCAATACAAAGTTCAGTCAAGCATCCTTGACTAACAAGTTAACTTAGATTTGCTTCAAAGCTTCATCAAAGAACAATACACGATTCATTACCTACGGGTTTCTGAATCTGTACAAGTACATATGTCTACCACACTACATCAAATCGATACAGAGAGAGACTTACAAGAGAAACCTACGACTCTCAAAACCTAAACCCTAATTTACAAAATAGGATTCCTAATTCTATGTCGTCCTCTCCCTCCTTTTGTCTAGGTCTTGGTCTTCTTTTATAGCCTTCTGCTGAGTTGGGCTTCATATCTTTGATCTTTGATCCATTTCCAATCGCGCCTTGAATCTTGGAACAGATTTAAACAAAACATGGTGTGACAGTCATGATGTCGAATCTACATGCTGTGACATTTCACTCAACATCTTTAGTCTGGGCTTAAACCTTAATGTTGGAACATCTTTCCCAACATTATGTTTTACCAAAATTTAGTCAAACTCTTAGAGCTTTCAATCTCCCCCTTTTGACAAATTTTGGCTAAAATATTCTTCAGCCTGATGGTGCATGTAGTGGAAAAATACTTGAAGCAAGTGCCAAGGAAGAGGGATAAGATCATTTCGAGTTACCCTCTTCATTCCCTTGTGATACCGAATACATAGAGAATGTAACTAAGATCACAAAACACAACTTGCTTCCTAACTCTGATCACAAAACACAACTTCCCAAGATGTTAAAACCCAGAACGTTGGAACATCCTTTGAGACATTTTTGCAGATCAGGAACACAAATGCACATACACCTCTCAACAGTAAGCCATTCTCCCCTTTTTAGCCAAAAATTAACAAAAATGACCCATGCAGACCCATACCCAAATTGTGCTTACCCAAAGACGGACAAAACTCATTTTCTCTCAACTTAATAAGAAGAGGTTTTACAATTCAAGCATCACAACTCTCCTTAAATAATGAAGAAGCTATGTAGGTAGAGCTAATCCAAAAGACTAGTCAAAGAGTGCAATAACTGCTGTTCGAGTTAGTTTCGAAAGGTTTCACCTTTTCTGACTTGTCCTCGAAACTGCTTCTGAACAGTGTCCTGATACCTAACCTGATTTTGTCAGGCTTATGGTCCCCACAGATAGAACTTTCTTAATCCAGATTTAGCAAACTTAATTACAGCAGAATTTGTTCATTGACCTTTCCATCAGCAAAAAAACTAATTTCTTCTAGACAACAACAGAATTTCCCAAGATACTTGTACCACTTCTAATTCAATCCATTGAAATCAATAGCAGAATCAGAACAACCTGATAAGTTCACCCAGAACTTATACCAATAAGACAATGTCACAACATCTCATCAGACATATCATCCTCTCCTGAGGCAATCTATCACAAATTGTTTGAAACCACAAACAATCTTGATAATCAATTTGCACCACTGCAACCATATATCTAAAATAGAAGTCTAACTCCCCCTGTCATAAATAACCAGTGCTCATTTGCTAAAAGAACACCCTAAATGAATGGAAAACATAAGACACGTCTTCATGTCTTCATGAGCACACCCTCTGTTCAACACACCTGCTAAACGTATTCACCTAATGCTTGACCCTCAAGCAAACCATGTACCACACCAGTACATTAATCAGACAGAAGTTCTCCCCTATCTTTCTCAACAGATGCTTCTTCAACAAGAACCACCCAAAATCACCGCATGATATCCCATGACAACTTCATGATCATATAGTGAGAGTACCAGGAATGCATCCTTGTACCATAACTAACAAACTCTTGGATTGAGACCAAACTCCATTGATCTCTCTCGTCCAGAAACCATCTATACACCACACGAATTCCTCCTGAATTCTCATGTATAGATCTCCTTGTTCCTTGAGATACAACCCAATTGAATCTGAATGCTTCACATTCCTCAAAGAGACACACAGGGCCCCTTATTTTGCTAGCTCGCCCAGATGTTCTTCACACTTGAAGGACATCAAACACATGCTCCAGAAATATTCAGCCCATATGCTCCACAAGCACCAACCTGATCCACTTCTGGCATGTCACATTCACATCAGACTTCCAAGACAATCCTTTACCCATCATTCTCCCATACGATAAGATAAATACCTCTTAGACAAGATGTGAACAAAGAATCCTACTCAAGGATAACTAACCCAGAAGATGTTCTAACATCAGTTAGGAAATCCTTCACATATTATAGACACCAATCAACATAGTTCTAGATATGCTCCACCACTAGACTTACTATCTGCATAGTAATCTAACTGAAGATCTTCAAACAACGCTGCACCACCAGCTTGATTAACAAGAACTCCAGAAACCAAAGAGAGAAATAAACTCTCATCCACCAAAAGAAGGTAATCTTCCATCATCAACCTAGAACTAGGCATGGCAACGGGGAGGGTCGGGGGCGAGTTTAGCTAGCCCCGCACCCGCACCCGCCTCCCTGTTATAGACCCGCCCCCGCCCCCAAACTCAGTCGGGGATGAAAATTTACCACCCAGACCCGCCCCCGATAGAAACGGGTTTGCCCGCACCCGCACCCGCCCCCACCCGAAAAAAATATTTTTTTTAAATAGCAATAAAAATTAACAATTTTATTAAAAACTTAACCATTTTAATAATAAACGTGTTTCTAAAGATGTGAGTTTGAGTGAATGGTGAGAAATGACTAATGAGGATTTTTAATTACTTCTTCAAAAGTGAATAAATGTGATATAAAATAATTTAAATATGGGTATTAAAGTAAATATTGTAAGACCGGGCGGGGGCGGGGGCGGGTACGGGCGGGTAGTAGCATCTCCCCGCCCCCGCACCCGCACCCGCAATTACAAACCGGGTTTTACCCGCACCCGCACCCAATCAAATCGGGTTTCCCCCGTTAATTTCGGGTGGGCCCGGGCTTTCTTGCCATGCCTACCTAGAACCTCTACCACAAGTTCCAAGATAGACAAGAATCAAAACCTCCTCACGTCTTCAACCAACTACCCTTCTGACCAAGAGTAATTTGTTCCAAGACACTCCTCAAAAGTAATCAAATGCCACAGTTTGATTATCCTGATTTCTCGAATCCACACATGAGAACCACCAAATGCCACTTTTGATTGCCTCATCCTTTTTAAGAATTCCCACAAGATACACTGATCCACCAATGAAATCTGATCTTCAAGTTACATGAACTACTTGCTCCATAGCAAGACATCTTGGATCCACCAAGCCTTAGACATGTAACATCTTCTCCATCCACAGCTCCTGCAAACTGCATGAGATAGACCTTTTTGAAGAATCCAAAACTTTCATTCTCCCGTAGATCAACTTATCTTAAGCTGATGTGCCACATCACCAGCTGAGATCCTGATGTTAAGCTTGATGTTAGAACATTCTGATATGACATCCAGCTGCTGAATTCAACTCCTCCTTCTGCCACTTAGAAGAACCTTTTCCCTTTAACAGAACAAGAGTTCCATGCTCTCATAGATTTGATTCAACAACCAAGTTTGAGTAGACAACCTCCATCCTGCTTAATCTTATCACATGTATTCCATTCAAGCTCACACCTTGATGAATATCTGCTTTGAAACTCCAAAGAACTCACACCTGCCATGTCTGATTCTTCAGAAGAGAAGTAGTCATAGACACCATAGCCATACCAAAGAATGCCACTTTCCTTAGTAGAGCAGTCTGTAGAAAGTCAGAGATAATTGCCACTTAACCTTGACCTCCAAGATGAGCAAGATCCCATGCTCCTAAGTACCTAGATCAGAAATAAACTGATCTAAGTTGTGCCATCACCAGCACTCCATTATGGAAAAGTCTCTTGCCACGACACTTTCCAGATAAACACCAGATACTTCTAGTAACTTTGAGAACAAGATTTGGTTCTGCATTAATACCTTTGAGTTTTGATGATATCAAAGAAGTATGTTTGTATGAACAATTTTGTGAGTCTAAAGTTTGTTACTTTTAAGAATCTAACAAACAGGTTCTGCTTCCGTTAAATGGCATGGATATATTGTTAAAAGAGAATATTATGTCTACACACTAAACTTGATCTGCTAACTGCTTCAGGAGAATCTAAAGATTTCAAGACTCTGATATAATATGTAAAGAAAACAAGTTTTGAAGACAGAGGTTCTGATGAACGAAGCTCATATGCTGAAAGACTTATATTCACTAGAGAAAAAGATCTGAAGACCCAATATAGTCTCTACTCATGCTTCAACTAAATACCATCAGGAGTCTCTGAAGATATGAAGACAATGTTCTAAGCGAACAAGGTACTGAAGATTAAGTGCTGAAGACTCCAAAGGCGCAGTTCTGAGGACTGAAAGACTTGAAGATCTTAAGAACCGAGCTACGTTTTCCCTTCTTACTCATGCTCGCAGAAGCCTCTGAAGTTAAGAAGATTTGAAGACTAAGCAATAAGTACAACTGTACAACAGTACAAACGAAGATATCTTGGAAATAGTGCAAATAATACTAATGAAGATATCTTGACAAGACAGGACACAAAAGTATTATCTGTCCCCACGTCTCTATCAAGCTGCCATCAGTCTAAATAGCAATGATTACTTTTCAACGGTCATATTCTACACAGCTGTATAAAGACACGAAGACTTGAAGAAAGATACACACGAAAGCTCACTGGAAACTACTCTCTTACTAATATCTTTCTTAAAGTCATTTAGATCCAAACTTGTTTACATTTCAGCTTGTAAAAGAAGCACTATTCTGTAAACGATACTCATTCAAACTTAGGTTTGTATTCCTTAAGAAAGACCTGTAAGGTTGGATTTCTTGATAAGTCTAAGACGTGTTGTCTTAGAGGATTGTTCCTTGAGAAAGACCGGTAAGGTTGGATTTCTTGAGAAGTCTAGAACTTGAGAGTTTTAGAGGTTGTTATTAGTCACCAACAGTTTGGCTTGTGCATTGTATTAATATGATTGATTAGTGGATTAAGACCTCGATTGAGAGAGGCAAAATCACCTTGGAGGGTTGACTAGATTAACTTGAGGAATTCTCAAGTGAACTAGTATAAACATACTGTGTTATCTCTTTCTAAGCTTCATTAAGATTATTACTCATAAGTTAGAAAGTTGTTAAAAAGGGATTAGTATAAAGAAACGATTTTTGAAAAACCAATTCAAACCCCCCCTTTCTTGTGTTTTTCACACCTTCAATTGGCATCAGAGCTCCGGTTCTAAGGTGATAAAAAGGTTGAATTTTTATCAAACACTTAACAGTGTTCAGTACCGATCCACGTGTGAAAAACAATGGCTGCATCTGAACCAAATGTTACTGCTAATGAAAGAGATTCTTATAGTGCAAAACCTCTTATCTTTGATGGGGAAAAATTTGACTATTGGAAAGATATAATTAAAAGTTACTTTTTGGCTTTTGACTTAGATCTATGGGATCTGGTAGTTGAGGGCTATAGTTACCCTGTAGATTCTGAAGGCAAAAAGATTGTCAAAAGTGCATTAACAGATGCTCAAAAGAAGACTTACAAGAATCATCACAGAGCAAGAACGATTCTGTTAAATGCAATTTCATATACGGAATATGAAAAGATCACAAACAAAGAAACTGCAAAGTCTATTTTTGACTCTCTCCGAATGACTCATGAAGGCAACGCTCAAGTCAAAGAGACAAAGGCTCTTGCACTAATCCAGAAATATGAAGTCTTCAGAATGGAAGACGATGAATCTGTGGAAACTATGTTTTCGAGATTCCAGATGCTTGTTGCAGGACTCAGAGTTCTGGACAAAGGTTATTCTACTGCTGATCATGTCAAGAAGATTATCAGAAGTCTGCCGGTCAAATAGAGACCAATGGTAACAGCCTTGAAACTAGCAAAGGATTTGAACAACATAAGTCTTGAGGAATTAATTAGTTCTTTAAGGAGTCATGAAATAGAACTTCAAGAAGATGAACCTCAGAAGAAAGGAAAATATATTGCTCTAAAGGCTAAGTCTAAAAAGAAAAAGGCTTATCAAGCAGAGGAAGAATCTGAAGAATCCGAAGAAGATTCAGACGAAGATGAACTATCTCTCATATCAAAGAAGATAAGCTAACTGTGGAAATACAGAAGGAATAAGTTCAGAGGACCAAGAAGAAGATCTGAGTCTATACATGGTCAAAAGAAAGCTTATGGAAGAGAAGTTACATGTTTTGAATGCAAAGAGTCTGGGCATATCAAGAATGATTGTCCAAAGTTCAAGAAAGATGGAAAACCTAGAAAAGCTAAAAAGGGTCTTATGGCAACTTGGGATGATTCAGAGTCAGGAGAAGATTCTGACGGAGAACATGCCAATATGGCATTCATGGCTAAGACCAGCACGAACGAAGTTCTATCAGAAGAAGAACTATCATACTCTGATGACGACAGAGAGGTGCTTTCATCCTTATCTCGTTCTGAACTTGAAATAGGATTATCTGAACTTATGGAAAGGTATCAACTTCTTCTAAGAAAACACAAAACTCTGAAAAAGACTTTTATGGTTCCTTCCGAGGACCTTACTAAGAACAAGCAAACTATTTCTCAATTAAACAAAAAATTATTTTTCTTAGAAAAATCAAATGTTGTTTTAAAACGTAAAGTATCTAAGTTAGAAGAAGAGATCATGTCTGACATTACTGTCACTAATGAAGTGGTCAGATATGATAGAGCTTTTCAGCACTTCCTTGCTAATAGCATAGATAAAAGTAAAATGGCTTCAATGATCTATGGAGTTAGCAGAAATGGAAGTAGAGGTCTGGGATATTTAGGACCATCACAACCATATGATGAAACTAAGAATATCAAGCTAATACCTCTATCTAAACATTTTGTGCATGCTGACACTAAACTGAAATGTCCAGAACCAGAAGGTTCTAAGTCTGTTATATCACAAACACAGACACGGAAGAAAACTTCCAAACTCAAATATTATGCACAAATACCACACTATTATCCTACTGCACGAAAATCCAAAGGTGTCAGAACCTTTGGAAAGACTAATGTGAAAGGACCCACAAAATGGGTACCTAAGAATAAGATAATTTATGTTACAGATATCCTTAATGGCGCCACTGAAACACCAGTCATGGTACCTGGACAGTGGATGCTCGCGACACATGACGAGAGAAAGACATATGTTCCAAGATTTGAAACTTAAGCCTGGAGGCGTCGTCGGTTTCGGAGGAAACCAGAAGGGAAAAATCATTGGCTCCGGAACTGTTGGTAATGGTAAACTTCCTTCTATAAATAATGTTCTTTTAGTTGACTGTCTAATGCATAATCTGTTGTCAATTAGACAACTTAGTGACAATGGTTATGACGTTATTTTCAATCAAACGTCTTGCAAGGCTGTTAGTCAGAATGATGGATCTGTTCTGTTCAGTGGTAAGAGGAAGAACAATACTTACAAAATTAAATTATCAGATTTAAAACATCAGAATGTAAAGTGTCTCTTGTCTATCAATGAAGAGCAATGGGTCTGGCACAGACGTCTGGGTCATGTTAGCTTGAGAAGAATCTCTCAGCTGAACAAGCTAGGACTTATCAGAGGTTTGCTAAATCTGAAGTACTCTTCAGATGCTCTTTGTGAAGCATGTCAGAAAGGAAAGTTTTCAAAAACTTATTTTAAAGCAAAGAATATTGTTTCTACCTCTAGACCATTGGAACTTCTTCACATTGATCTATTTGGACCAGTGAAAACTGCTTCTATCAATGGTAAGAAATATGGACTAGTCATCGTTGATGATTACAGTCGTTGGACATGGGTAAAATTCTTAAGACACAAGGATGAGTCACATTCTGTGTTTGCTTCCTTCTGCACCCAAGTGCAAAATGAAAAGAATTGCAAAATCGTCAAGGTCAGAAGTGATCATGGTGGAGAATTTGAAAACAAAGATTTTGAAAAACTTTTTGATTCACATGGGATATCTCATGATTTTTCTTGTCCTAGGACTCCACAACAAAATGGAGTTGTAGAAAGAAAGAACATGACTTTACAAGAAATGGCTCGCACCATGATCCAAGAAACTGACATGGCTAATCATTTTTGGGCAGAGGCAGTTAACACATCATGTTATATTCAAAATAGAATCTCCATAAGACCTATTTTGAGTAAAACTCCCTATGAATTATGGAAGAATAAAATTCCCAACATTTCTTATTTTCACCCTTTTGGATGTATTTGTTTTATGTTAAACACTAAAGAGAATCTTGGCAAGTTTGATCCCAAAGCACAGAAGTGTCTGTTGTTAGGATACTCTGAACACTCAAGAGGCTACAGAGTTTATAACACAAAATCACGGATTGTGGAAGAATCAATTCATGTCAGATTCGATGATAAGCTTGACCCTGAAAAGTCAAAGCTAGTTGAAAAGTTTGCAAATTTGGAAATCAGCTTTTCAGAACCTAAAGAAAAGGCAGAAGAAGTTAAAGCTCCAGAAGTTCATACTTCCAATATCATTGATGTATCGTTTGATACTCCACAACAAAAGAAGAGGATAATCTCAACTTCACACCCTGAAGAACTAATTCTGGGTAGCAAGGACGCTCCCATCAGAACTAGATCATCTTTCAAACCCTCTGAAGAAACACTTCTGGGATTGGTGTTGTTAATTGAGCCAACGACAGTTGATGAAGCTCTTATGGACAAGGACTGGGTTCTGGCAATGGAAGAAGAACTTAACCAGTTTTCAAAGAATGATGTATGGGATCTTGTCCCAAAACCTAAAGATGTGCATGTAATTGGGACTAAATGGGTATTCATAAACAAACTCAATGAAAAGGGAGAAGTTGTCAGAAACAAGGCACGACTTGTTGCACAAGGTTACAGTCAACAAGAAGGGATAGATTACAATGAAACCTTTGCTCCAGTCGCCAGACTAGAAGTAATACGCTTGTTAATTTCCTTTTCAGTAAATCATAACATCATCTTATACCAAATGGATGTGAAAAGTGCATTTTTGAATGGTTATATATCAGAAGAAGTTTATGTCAAACAACCTCCTGGATTTGAAAACCCATAAAAGTTAGATTTTGTTTTTAAACTAAAAAAATCTCTCTATGGTCTGAAGCAAGCTCCCACAGCTTGGTACGACAGATTGAGCAATTTTCTTTTAGAAAATAACTTCACCAGAGGAAAAGTTGACACCACTCTTTTCTGTAAATCGTACAAAAATGATATTCTTATAGTTCGAATTTACGTTGATGATATTATTTTTGGTTCTACTAATCCCTCTCTATGCGGGGAGTTTTCAAAGTTAATGCAAGCAGAGTTCAAAATGAGCCTGATGGGTGAGTTGAAGTTCACCCTGGGAATTCAAATTGATCAGAAACCAGAGGCTACTTACATTCATCAAAGTAAGTACACTAAAAAACTTCTAAAGAAATTCAACATGATTGATTGTAAAATAGCAAAGACTCCAATGCATCCAACATGCGTCATGGAAAAAGAAGAAGTAAGTGGTAAAGTTTGTCAGAAGATGTATCGTGGTATGATAGGCTATCTTCTATATTTAACTGCTTCTAGACCTGATATTTTATTCAGTGTCCATCTGTGTGCTAGATTTCAATCAGATCCTAGAGAATCTCATTTAACTATTGTTAAAAGAATTCTAAGGTATTTGAAAGGAACTAATAACCTTGGCTTGATGTATGAGAAAACATCAGAGTACACTCTATCTGGTTACTATGATGCAGACTATGCTAGAGACAGATTGGAAAGAAAAAGCACATTTGGAAACTGTCAGTTTCTAGGGAAAAATCTGATCTCATGGTCAAGCAAGAGACAATCAACAATTGCTCTCTCAACAGCAGAAGTAGAATACATATCCGCTTCCTTATGCAATACATAGATGTTGTGGATGAAGAATCAGCTAGAAGACTATCAGATACACGAGAGTAACATTCCTATCTTCTGTGATAATACTGCTGCTATCTGTTTAAGTAAGAACCATATCTTACATTCTAGGGCTAAACACATAGAAATAAAACATCATTTTATCAGAGACTATGTTCAGAAGAGAATTTTGTGCTTAAAATTTATTGATACAGACCATCAATGGGATGATATTTTTACAAAACCCTTAGCTGAAGATAGATTTCAAATTATCTTGAAGCATCTGTGTAGCGCGGTTTTTGTGGTTTCGAATCACTATCGCTTTGGTACTACAATTCGATTCATTTTTTATCCTATTGAAGCTGATGAAGGAAGGGAAATAGATGTCTCCAATTAACCCTGCTTGCAAACTAAGGTTAAATAGTCAAAACTGTTGGTTTACAGATGCGGCTTTAGTTCGTGGGTTTCTCTCTGCTTATTTTGTTCAGAACGAAATACCGGGATTGTTCATGGGAAATTTGTTGGGATACAGTGCTAGATTGGCCTTTAGGTAGGGGACTTTGGGGTTTTTGATTAGTGTGCTCGCTAAGATTCTTTTTCAATCTTATGCCTACATATTCCCAGGATAGGGAAATCAGAGCGAGCGTAGTTCCTCCTATTCTATGGGAGGAAATGGTGTTTTTGTGTCTTATTTAAAGCCCAAGACATGAAGCTAAAGGTGGTTTATATCTTGTTCAAAGCACAAGATGTGAAGCTGAAGGATCTATTTGTATCTTGTTCGAAGCCCAAGATATGAAGCTAAAGGGGTTTGACTTTAGAGAGAATTTGTCATCTCTAAAGGGGTCTGTTTGTCACAATTGTTGGGTGACTGATTATAAAGGAGAATTACTTTAATTGGGATATGCGAATCCAACAATGCCATAATTTCCTTTATAGGGGATTTTTAACCTAAAGGAGAAGACTTTAACTCAGTTTAGAGCAATGCCATCTTTCCTTAGGAATTTCTCATGCTAAAAGAGGGACAGTGGCGTGGATGTAAATAATCCAGAGGCTTGCCGCTTACAGCAATTAGACGAGGGGAAAGGAGTTATTGATGTTTGTATGTTGTGACCAAAGCATGATTTGATGCTAAAAGGTTGATTGAATCAAACGGGGATTTCTTTATACAAAGCCTAAGAGGAGGCTAATGACCCAACAAGAGGATGCTTTTGTATCTCGTACGAAGCCCGAGATAGAGGGTAAAAGGGTTGACTCAACAAGAGAGTGTTTTTATATGTGTCTTGTACCAAGCCCAAGACGGAGGCTAGAAGGGTTTGACTCAACAAGAGAGTCTTTTTATATGTGTCTTGTACGAAGCCCAAGACGGAGGCTAAAAGTGTTTGACTCAACAAGAGAGCCTTTTATACTCAACAAGAGAGTGATTTTGTATCTCATATGAAGCCCGAGATGGAGGCTGTAAAGGTTTTGACTCAACAAGAGAGTCTTTTATACTCAACAAGAGAGTGATTTTATATCTCGTACGAAGCCCGAGATGGAGGCTGAAAGAGTTTGACTCAACGAGAGAGTCTTTTATACTCAACAAGATAGTGTTTTGTATCTCGTACAAAGCCCGAGATGAAGGCTGAAAGAGTTTGATTCTGCTGAGGAGAATCATTGTACAAAGCCCAATAGGAGGCGAGGGTTACTGTTTCAGTTGAGTGACAGGTCCAATATGTTGGTTAAAAGAGAAAATCAGTTCTTATATGGGTAATGTTGTACTCATGGATTTGATCTGAGGACCGGGATTATTTCATGTTCTTTAAGGAAACGGGGAATCCGAAGGGTATTAAGACTACCCAAGTCTACGGGTGTTTTTTCCTTTTTTTGACAAGAACTTGAGAATGTTTTCGAGACTCAAGGAGATTAGACTGTCTAAGTCTAGAGTTTTATCTTCTGTACTATGCTTAAGAGAGATTAAGAGACAGTACGTTCGCGGTAGAAAGATCTAGACTCTTTGAAAGATTGTTCTATTAAGATGACTAATTTATGTTCCTATACCTTTAAGAGGTCGTCGGGACAATTTGTACGAAACCCAAGAGGAGGCGAGAAAAACTTTTAAGAAGCCGAAGGGACAATTTGTACGAAGCCCAAGAGGAGGCTATATTCCCGGAGGAAGAATCATTATACGAAGCCTAAGAGAAGGCTGTGAAAACTTCTAAGAAGCCGACGGGTCCTTTCACAACGCCCAAGAGGAGGCGGAGATGCTTTTAGGAAGCCTGTGGGTCCTTGCACTAAGCCCAAGAGGAGGTTGATGAACAGTTCGAGAAGGGGTTTCACTTGGAACATTGGCCTTCTGTATATGAACTGTTCAAGGGGGAGATTTCTTAGATCTAGTTATCTAAAATTGTTGTGAAAGAAAATTCTCATGGTTTAGGTTAAGTTGAAATATCCGGGAGAACGTCGGATGTAAGGAGACGAGGTTTTGTCTAATTCTAAGCGTAGTTATCGGGGAAACTCTAAATATCTATACTAGTATTACACAGTCGATATGAGTTTATGAAAGAAGACTTACAGTGAAACAACCCCACAATACAGTTATATACATATGAAAGCGGTAAATGAAAGTGGGTAAACACTTACTCGGTTGTAGAGCTTCCATGCTGTTTTGTTAGTCGTTCAACAAAGAAAACTTTGATAACAATATTATATTCAAAATCAAAGGAGAAAGTACTTTGAAAAGATTGTTGGGGCTTGCAGCTCAAGGAGAGGCCCATGGTTTTATCAGTGATCGCACTGTCGTTTTGTACAGGGACTTATACAAGTGACTGAGGCCCAAGAAAGGTTTTCTGTACAAAGGGGATGGGTCTTACACTCTCTCAAGAGGCCCAAAATGATTGAAAGTGAACAAAGATGGGTCTAATAGCTCAAGGAGGAGCCCAATGGTTAATTTTGAAAAGGGCGACGATCGCGCCGAGGTTTTGAAAACACTGTGGGTCTTATACAATGACTGAGGCCCAAAAATTTTTGGTTTCAAAAGGGGATTGGGTCTTACACTATATTAGAGGCCCAAAATGGTTTTGAATGGGTCTTATAGCTCGAGGAGAGGCCCATATGGTTTGTTTTAAACGGGCGATGATCGCGCCAAACTTTTGAAATACAACGGGACTTATACAACATTTGAGGCCCAAAATAGGTTTGTATTTATAAAGGATTGGGTCTTACACTCTATTAGAGGCCCAAAATGCTTTTAAAAGGTTTGATGAGGGTTGGATTAATCAAAACCCTAATTTGCTTCCAAAATGTATTTTAATTGAATAAAAAATTCAATTAAAATGATCAAAATTGTTTAACATGTGGAAAACAAATTGTGATCTTAGATTAATGTTTCAAAAATCATGTTTTGACCTACAAAATGATTAGAAATCATAAAAATTTGTAAAATCAAGAAGGAAAAAAAATATTTTAAATGTCAAAAACAATTAAAATATTAATTCTTGGCAAAAATATCAATTATATGAAATAAATAATATTTTGGGATTTTTTGGTAAAATAAAATATTTTAACATTTTTGTGAATTATTAAAAAAAAAGAATCAACTCAAAATCATTAAAACTCAGAGAGAAATTAATTTTTGAATTAATTAAATAAAATCACAAAATTCAAATATTCAAATATTTGAAAAAGGGCGCCAAGAACATGGCATGAACACGCGCCCTTCCTCTGTTTCTGCAGATTTGCGTTTTCTATCCAATCTCACTGAATACTTGATTATATCATGCAATCTACATATCAATCTACTCGTTTCAACCTCACGATCATGTCTATGGTCTTTAATTTCATTTATTTTAAGCATAGAATAAGAAATCAAAGAGAAACCTCAAGAACCCTAAATTCTGCATGAAGGTTCAGAAATTCCATACACGATTCATACAAAGCAATTGATTGAGGGTAAACACTCTATGCATGATTATAAACATATGGCCAAATTATTGTGCAGAAAAAAATGCATGGATCATAGAGTTAGAAGAGCTCATGCTCACCTCTTGCAGCTGGTGATCGTGTTTTGGGTTAGAGGTGTTACAGCTAGGTTCCAATGATCTGGATAGCTTCCTTAGGTGCCATGGAGTGTGTCTCGATGCTTGGAATGGATTGAAATGATCTGGAACTTGAGATGGTACCCCAACTGTAAATCTGTCAAAGGTTTGAGCAATTGGCTGGTGATTTTGTGATTTTGGTGTTCCAGATGTTATGTGAGTGTTTGGATCACTTCTATATGATGTTTATGAGGTGTGTGTGTGATTGGTTTGGTTGGAATAGCTCTCAAACTCAAAACCCGATGGTGACTTGCCTTAGAAGGCAAAATTGGAAGTGAGAAGGTGATTTTGAGGAAAGCGTGTGTTTGATGGCTTTGGTGTACTCAAACTGAGAATAAATGAGCTCTATTTATAGTAGAGCAAGTTTGTTTTGCAAGCAATAGTGAATGGCAACTGCTGCAGAGGTTTGGCCAATGTTGGCAAATGAGAATCCAAGTCTCCTCTAGCCATTGACTAGAGGTTAGAGCACAGAGCTGTGGTTCCCTAGTTGTTGGATCATTCTTGACTGAATTCAGTTGCAAATGTGTCAGTCCATGCCACCTTGGTGTATGCATTGAATGCTCCAATCCAAAATTGGAGTCTTGTCCCTCTTTTAGGCATTTCTAGGTTTAACATGCTACTTCTTGTTCCAAAGACTTTGGAGGCTTGGATCAGTGTTTGTTCCCTTGAGATTTGATCCTCAGATGTGTCCAAAGTGATGGCAAGGCTTGGAATTATCTAATTTTGTCAAATCGAGCAAAAGTGCAAAATTCTGCCTAGCCTTGGCAGTTTTCAGCAAGGCATATTGCCATTTTCATATCTCATGGCTCAAGTGGAATTTGATGGAGTTCTTGGCCATTTTGGAAAGCCCTCATATGATACAATAACTGTTTGATCATAATTGGTTTTGATACTTTTTGGATCCAAGTGAAAAATGCCCCTACATTTGGAAAAAAGTGAAGGCAGATTCTGACTTAGTGAAAATTTCACTAAGTCTTGGAAAAAAGTGACATTTTCACTTTTTGTGATTTTGGCCATTCCATAACTTGAAATCCATGAGGAATTGGAATGAGTGGTAGTTGAAGCTTTTGTAGAGGGTAATGAGAGCTACAAATCCAGCTTTGGATGGGGAAAAATGGCCTTGTGGTTTAGGAGTTATGATCCTCCAAAGTTGGTACCCTAGCCACTTTGTTCCATAACTTAGAAAATTTTCTAAGTTTTTTATGGTTACCCCTTTTACAAGTTATCCCACTTTTCTTGATTTTTCTTGATGAATGATGATTCCAATCACACATTAACATCATTTTAGGGTTAAGGAACCATAATTGTGAAAAATCTCAAAAAGTCAAAGTTTGACTTTTGTGCACAGTTGACTTTTTGTCTGATGAATCCCAAACTGTGCGATCCTTTATGAAATCAAGTCCTTGACCTAAATCAAACTTGATGGATTGATTTCATAGGTGTTATAGGGTGTATTGAATCATGTCTTAGGGTTTGGGAGCATGTCCTGGTCAAAAGTCAAAGATACAGTTGACTTTTCTCGCGAAACCCTAAATGTGGTTCAGATGAAATTGAAACTTGTTGATCAAGCTTCTTGGATCAATCCATTGTTGCAAATGGATCAATGTGGTGTATTAGAGACCCTAAAATCATGTCTTGAGGTCTTGGCTCATGCTTTGCCCCAAAAGTCAACTTAGGGGTGAATTAGGTCAAGAAACTCTAATTCCTGATTTTTGGTGAATGCATCCCCTGAGGCTAAATTGACTTGATGATTGGGTTTATGATGTCCCTTAGAGCATTATAGGTTATGCTTTGAAGCATTGGCTCATGCCCAGAGGAAAATTTCCAACTAGAGGCCCTGGTCGACCAAAACCCTAGTTTGGTGACACTAGCGATCTTGAGGCTTAATCCACTTGGAATGCTGCAGCCTTGTGCTTGATTCTTGAAGTGGGAGTCCTCTTGATCCATTGTGGATGCTTGAGAGGCTATACAAGTTGAAGATCATGTCATTTCTTGATTGACCCTTTGTCTAAGAGCTCGGAGAGGGCTTGAAACCCTAAGTTTGATTGTAATGGATGCTCACCCATCTTTGGGGAGACTAATGGTTCATCCATATTGTGATGATGATTTGCACAATGATGGGAAATCTTAGTGGTCAAAATTGGGGTATGACAATCTGAAAATGGACTATTGTCCAGAATAAGAGTGTGTCACAATCAGATGTGTTTAGTCAGAATAAGTATCTGTGTAAATCTCAGCCATCAGAAGCTACTTCGGTCAGAAGTGTCTCTAATCTGATGGAAACTTTTGGGTTGTCCAGGTTCTGAGAACATTAAAATGTGTCATTTAATTAGAAAATGATCAATACGTGTAATTTCAATTATACCAAAATCATTACATCTACTTAATGTACACACTGAACAGTAATTTTCTTGAAATTGACTTAAATCATAATTACATTCATTCATTAATCCCCAGTATTGTGGTTAACTTTACATTTTCAAAAACATTTTAAATACCCTCTCATTTCCACCTCCACACCGTTAGAAACCCTAAAACCCTAAATCGCTTCTCTCTCTCTCTCTCTCTCTCTCTCTCTCTCTCTCTCTCTCAAACACTCATTCATCGTCTTCATCTTCATCAATCTCAATCATCATCATGATGAACAACATTTAACAAGAAACTGTTCGCTTCGTCGAACTAATGGAAGCGTCACTAAATCCCTCCAAAGAGTTACCATCTTCATCCGTTGTACCTTCTACAACCTCTGCAACCACCACAACTATCGCTTCAAGTTCTTCAATCGATGAAAACCATGTAACTCAAAGAGATGTCGTAGTTACTTGTGTTCTTCATGCAAATGACCTAACTGTTCTCAAAGAACTAGATGTCGATTTTAACAATCTTTGTGAAAATGGGTTTAATCTTCATGATCAACTAAACACTCAGGGTTGGAAAAGTTATTTTAACAGACTTAGAGGTCCTACTTATGAAGCACTGGTAAAAGATTTCTGGAGGATGGCTAACACTGACGATCTTCATGTTGTCTTCTTTGTTATGGAAAAGAGGATTGTTATCACCGAGAGGTCAATCTCGGATCTGCTAGGAATAAAGTTCTTGGAAGGCAAACGAGTGTATGGGAAGATCGAAAAATATGACTCTATCATCAACAAAGCAATTTTTACAAACTATCAATCTGGGAAACTGAATATAAAAGCAAGGACTTGCGTGACAATTTGAGAATCTGGCACAAGATTATTCTTGGTTGTATCAATCCAAGATCGTCAAAGAGTTTTGCGGACTACTTCAATACAAATCAAAAGTACATGTTGTACTACTTGCATAAAAATGAGAAAATGTGTCTATCATCTATTCTATTTTACTCTCTAAGGGATATGGTGCGCAAAACAAGAACAACAGCTTCACCAGAAAAGAAGATTCCAACTTATATCCCCTTCAGAAGATTACTCTCTAATATCTTTGTTGAAAGTGGCTTAGTAGATTATCTAGTTAAAGAAGCCAGATATACATAATACTTGACTCCAAGCATTGGAGAAGCCTTCAATGCTATGAATCTCAAGCATATGAAAATGATCAAGAATGTTGAAGTGAAACCTTTGTCTATCTCTCATGACACTGTGATTAAAAACCGAATTCCAGTGGAGAATTATCCTATCTATCATAGAGGCGATAATATACAAACAATTGCCTCATTTGTTGCTATGATGAGAGAAAAAGGACATGACATGTCCAACTTCAGGATTGAAGATGTTGCTCCTAAACCTCCATATGTTACCAGAAGCAAGAGGAAGTAAACTGAAGAGAATTCTGAGCCTAAGAAAAAGAAGAAGGATGACAAGTCTGCATCTTCCAAGAGTTTCACTCTGCACTCTCTTCTTCTTGAAGAATCTAGTAAGTCTGCTACCAATCCCTCTATTTCAATGAATGTTACTAAGACTGTTACTGTATCATCATCATCTACTTTAATTCCTACCTCCAATCTACAAATAAATTTCAAACCACCATCTTTTTCGATTCCTCCTCCAACTACCACTATTCAACCACCTCTCATTCCATCAATCAATACACCTATTTCATCTGAAGCCATTCCTACCTACACCTCAACAATAACCTCTTCACTCATTCAACCAATTGAACTGAAATCTGAGGAAACCATCTCTAATCCTCTAGAAACTATCACATCTGATCAACCAACATCTGAACCTATTCATACTAAAATTGTTTCATCCCAACCAGCACCATCTGAAACTCACTCTGCTGAGCCTGACCTTGCCTTGATCATCTATGACATACCCCTTCCAACAACCCTTAAAGAATGCATTGGTCAGTTTAGTAACAAGGCGTTAAAGAAGGTTGCGAAATTAAGAGCAGAAGTAAGCATAAGTGTCAACCCTGAATTCTTGGAAGATCTTTCAGAAATGGTTAGATTCTGAATTTGCAAGAATTACAAGCTTCTCAGACGCCACTAAAACTGCTGGAGTTCAGTTGGCAAAAGAAAGAGCAGAAGCTGAAGAGCGAATAAGGGAATTCAAGCTTTTGGCTGCGAAACAGAAAAAAGCTAAAGAAAAAGCTGTTGAAGAAGCGAGACTTCTTGCAGAAGAGGAAGCCAAACTGGAAAAAGAAGCTGAAGCTATAGGAAAAACTAAGTAAGACGCCTTAGTTGTTTCCTCACCTGAACCTGACGTGGTGCATTTGGAAAACGCAATTAAAGAAATCAGAGGAGAACAACAGATTTTCAAAGAAAATTTTGCAGAACAAAAGGTTGTCAATGCAAATGTTCAGAACTTGCTTTAGAAGATTTTGGACAAGATGTCCATTGGAAGTACCTAAGTTTTTCTTTGTTTCATTTGGCTCTATGATTTTAGGATTTAGGACTTAGTTTTTCACCCTTTGATTACAAAACTTTTTTATAATGACAAAAAGGGGGAGAAGTAATTGAATGTGACATTTTGGTTCTTATAGTCAATCTCTGAAAAATAAGCTGTTTACAGTCTAACCAGTAAATTGTTATTTCTGTTAGATGTTTTTCTTTGTCCTTCTTTTCAGGAGTTTAAGTCTGATTAAACATCATAAAGTTGATAAAGAAATAAAAAATCAGCAAATCAGAACTTTGATGGCTCTGATAGTTCAAGTCCTTGAGTTTTGACAGAAACAAGGTTCTAATATGACGACCTGAGTTCGTGTCAAACTCTGAAGGATCAAGTTTATAATTGAATCAAGACTATGAAGATTTCGGTATCTGACCTTTTGGAATCAGGGGGAGTCTATTCCGAAAAAGTCACAAGTCGGATATGTAATCTTCACCCAGTCTAAGATTCAGGGGGAGTATCTCATGTGAAGGATAAGTATTTCTTAACCTTCTTATTTCGATTACCCTTGTGATATGTACAAAATTGTGTCATCAAAATACATAGTTTTGTCATCATCAAAAAGGGGGAGATTGTGAGAACAAGATTTGGTTCTGCATAATACTTCTGAGTTTTGATGATATCAAACAAGTATGTTTGTATGAACAATTTTGTGAGTCTAACGTTTGTTACTTTTAAGAATCTAACAAACAGGTTTTGCTTCCGTTAAATGACATGGATATGTTGTAAAAAGAGAATATTATGCCTATACGCTACACTTGATCTGCTAACTGCTTCAGGAGAATCTGAAGATTGCAAGACTCTGATATAATATGTAAAGAGAACAAGTTTTGAAGACAGAGGTTCTGATGAACGAAGCTCAGATGCTAAAAGACTTACGTTCACTAGAGAAAAGTATCTGAAGACCCAATATAGTCTCTACTCATGCTTCAACTAAATACCATCAGAAGCCTCTGAAGATATGAAGACAATGTTCTAAGCGAACAAGGTTCTGAAGATCAAGTGCTGAAGACTCCAAAGGTGCAGTTCTGAGGACTCAAAGACTTGAAGATCTTAATAACCAAACTACGTTTTCCCTTCTTACTCATGCTCGCAGAAGCCTATGAAGTTAAGAAGATTTGAAGACTAAGCAACAAGTACAACTGTACAGTAGTACAAACGAAGATATCTTGGAAACAGTGCAAACAATACTAATGAAGATATCTTGACAAGATAGGACACAAAAGTATTATCTGTCCCCACGTCTCTATCAAGCCGCCATCAGTCTAAATAGCTATGATTACTTTTCAACTGTCATATTCTACACAGCTATATAAAGACATGAAGACTTGAAGAAAGATACACATGAAAGCTCACTGCAAACTACTCTCTTACTAATATCTTTCTTAAAGTCATTTAGATCCAAACTTGTTTACATTTCATCTTGTAAAAGAAGCACTATTCTGTAAACGATACTCACTCAAACTTAGGTTTGTATTCCTTAAGAAAGACCTGTAAGGTTGGATTTCTTGAGAAGTCTAAGACGTGTTGCCTTAGAGGATTGTTCCTTGAGAAAGACCGGTAAGGTTGGATTTCTTGAGAAGTCTAGAACTTGAGAGTTTTAGAGGTTGTTGTTAGTCACCAGCAGTTTGGCTTGTGCATTGTATTAATCTGATTGATTAGTGGATTAAGACCTCGATTGAGAGAGGAAAAATCACCTTGGAGGGTGGACTAGATTAACTTGAGGAATTCTCAAGTGAACTAGTATAAACATACTGTGTTATCTCTTTTTAAGCTTCATTAAGATTATTACTCATAAGTTAGAAAGTTGTTAAAAAGGGATTAGTATAAAGAAACGATTTTTGAAAAACCAATTCAACCCCCCCCCCCCCCCTTTCTTGTGTTTTTCACACCTTCAGTAACAACTTGAATACACCTGTTGCACTCCAATACTCCTAGATCAGAAATAAACTGATCCAAGAACTATCCATCATGATTATGATGTCTTCTTCTTCATCTTCTACATCTCCATTGTCTAGACCTGTTTCTTGCCAGGAAACTCTCTTGAGATCAGATGCTTCTGCTACACCACACTGAAGCAGATTCTTAGGTCAACACCTAAGAGAAATAGATCCAAAAGCTTATGCAGTACCCCTCCCATGATTCTGCACAAACCAGATGAAGAGATGTTCCAACATCGTGTTGAACATCAACAATCTTGAACTTCACATACAAGAATAATCAATCAAATACTTATGAGTAACACAAATAGCAATTGATCTTAAATCCTTGTTCAATAATCATGTTTCATTGTTGAAGCCACACTCCACCAGATCACTTCATGAACACTTATCAAGTATTCAATATTTTGGAAGTATCTTATTTGACAAACAAAGTGTTGAGATACCAAGGCTGCCACCCTTGACTCAAGTAACTAAGATTCTCTCTGAACGAACCCTATTTACCTCAACAGTTTTGAAAAATCCATTTAGATTGGATCCATCCTTGGGATTAAGAGAGATGCCCTTCCTTGCTGTTTTGGATGGTGAAAACAAATCACCTTCACTTTCTTCAAGTTTGTTTTTCACAGAAACACCCTCTAGTCAGAAGAATAACTAGAAGACTCCAGATGCACGGCTGAGATGCCTTTATGAGTGGACTTGAGAGAATTCTGAAGTATCTTTGACAACTTAGTCGATCAATAATTTATCAAACTCCCAGAGCAAGAACTTGATAAACCTAAACTCAACTCCCCTCCTCTTCAACTGACTTTAAACTGCACCATGGAACCAAGCTTCCAAGTACCAAGTCACCATAACAGACATCTTCTAACAACTCTCTTCATTCCATCGCTCCCGACTTTGGAATAAAAAGATGCAGATATCTTCAAATATAGAGGCCGATGATTGAGATCTTCCACCATCTGTCTTCAGTAACAACTCCAGAATCCCATAATTCTAGAGCTCTTCCATCAGAAACATATGCAGCGGAACCACCAAGGAACAAATTCTTCTTGCCCTAATAAGATGTCAGAACATCTTATAAGACACCCCAACAAGAGAACTAGCCACTTCTCCTACAGTTGTTGTAGAACCTCCTCAGCAACATGAACAACCACCAGGTTATTATCGAATTCGATCAAGAACATCCATTCCATCCATTAATACCCTTGAGTATGTCTGAGTTGATTGATATGATCTTCAAAACTCCTCCTTGTTTAAACGCCTGAAAGTATCTCCAAAAGATCTCATCCAAAAATAGACAAGATGCCTGCTCTGGTACCAGTTGAAATTCTGGCATAGCAGACAGCAGATGTCTTAACACATGTCAAGACATTGTTCTACATAATCATTTAAACAATAACAGAACAAATTGATACCTTGAATATCAGTAACTGCAGAATCACAGATGTTTCGACATCTGTTCCAACATGTTAATTAATACTGAACTGTAAATTACAGAATGATAAACAACACAGAATATGATGACCCAGTTCGGTACAACTCACCTACATTTGGGGAATACTAATCCAGGAAGAAGACTTCACTGTCAGTAGTATAGTTTTGATTGTACCTGGATCAGAAAGTATGACAGTGGCCAACAACGCCGTGAGATCTCCAACTCCGGTAGTGATGGAACGGCCGGGGGGTGTACCTGCAAGGTACTTCGATGCCAAAGTCAGGAAACGGGAGTAAGCAAGTACAGAATATAGGTGTGAGAGTAAGAATGAACGTAACCTGACCCTCTCAAATGAGAGGGTATTTATAGAATGCCCCCAGCGCGGGGCCAACGGTCTCCTGCACTGGGCTGGATTGCCAGGCCCAATCCAGGTGACTACCAAGGCTTACGTGGCGTAGGGAAGACCAGCACATGGTCTTCACCCTGGGGTAAAGGTCCCGAGATCTTCGGAAGGCGGGCAGAATGATTCTTTCAGAAGTGGGAGGTTACAAGGTGACGTGTCCCTGCGAGGAGGAGAACGAGGAGGTCGAGGAGAGAGTAGACTCAAGGACTCTGCTTGATGGCACTTGTCTAATATGTGCCTGACGAGAGCAGTGTCTTGGACGTGCTCGACACTGGATAGTTATGGGCCCTGCTGGGCCTTCTTAGTCTATTGGATTGGGCCTGCCCGACCAATAGGCAGACATTGGCCCAGTCCAGAACAGGAGTCTCCCCAAGTCGTTGCTCTGAGGTGTCAGAGTAATGACTTAAGGGTCAGTCACCAGTCAAGGAATTGCTCGACAGGTCGGGCTGAAGGTAGCTCAGGTGTTTATAGGTAATCTTCTGTCGGGGAGACGTTGCGGAGAGAACTTTCGAGTTTGTGACCATGGAATGACCACGAGCGAGGGATGCTAGGCGGGCAGGAATTTCGAGTTTTGCTCGCAGGCGGGCAGAAATTTCGAGTTTTGCTCGCCTGTCGCTGATGGCCGACATTGCGGGGAGATGAGAGGTTGCGGATTTGAGCGCCAAAGCAGACGAAAGGACTAACGTGGGAACCCGTGTGCCACGTGTCACACATCATCATTACTTAGGGCAGCTAGGCTAGGGTTAGGGCACTTGAATGCCTAGGGGCGCCTTGAGTTTTGCAAGGGCCCTATAAATAAGATCTAGCCCATGTCATTTACACGTTTTTGCTCTCCTTCACTCATAGTTGCTCTCCTTTTTTCTCCGCTCTCTCCACCGTTTCACCGCCACACGCCGCCGTGTCGGACTTTTGCAACAACCATTTTCAAGTAAGTTTCTTGATCTTTTTCTTTCCCGATACGTTTTCTACGGTGGTCCTCTGGTGAACTGATGAAGTTCCCGGGGAAGCCACGGAATTTTCGGCGATTACGGCGGAGTTTCTATAGATTTTTGATGGATTTTTATGAATCTCGCGGGAAGATGGGATGAATGTCCCAGGGACCTGAGGAATGTCCCGAGGACATAGGATGAATCTCTCGGGGACATAGGACAAGGCACCGGGGACCCGAGGACAGTCCCGAGGATGCTCGCCTGGTGCCCTGGGGAGCGGGGTAGACGTACGACCCCGACATCCCTGGACGGGGGCGTTGCCCGCACAGTTCCCCGCGTCCCTTCTTCGCCCTTTCACTTGATCAGCAGTGGAGGGGTGAATTTGATACGGACCATCGAATTCACCATTTCCTTCTGCTTTTTCAGGTAAATGGAAGTCGTGGCTGTGGCCGTGGGATCTATAGATATCGACGACCAACCTGACTCCCCGATGGCGCCGATCGCCAGTGTCGAGGGACGGCCGCCCGAAGATTGGGCTAGCGAGGAGCCTCTGAACATTGCCTCCCAGTTCATCGCAGGTGACGAGGACGATATCTTTGCCACAGTCGAGCATCATCTGGAGGGTTCGTCGAAGACCTGGATGGTGTATAGACCTCTGGAGCACCATCGCATCTGTTCGACGTACAGAGGGATGAGATTTCCCTTGTACGAGTTCATGTTCGATGAGGCGGGGGTGGCGCCTGCCCTTCACCGATTTTTAGCGAGAGGTGTTCATTTGGCTGCGTCTGGCACCCTCGCAGCTCCACCCCAACTCTCTCGCATTCATTCGTGCTTTCGAGCTCGTCTGCCAGCATCTTCACATCGGGGCGTCCCTACCCATGTTCTTCCGTATTTTCCACTTGCAAAGGCAAGCGACTGATGGTAGGCATGGCTGGGTGTCCTTCAAGCAGGTGAGTATATTGTTCCAGACTTACATGGACTTTGTTCGCAACTTCAAGTCCCGGTACTACATAGTGAAGCCTATCTCGTTCGAGGCCGTCGAGTCGGTGTATAGACGGGCGTATCGGGAAGTAGAAGGGCAACAAGAAGAAGTCCTCGAGGCGAGGTTTCCTCTGTTCTGGATGGAGGAGCACTTCAAGAAATGCATAGACAGTTATACATTCAGTCTTGGCCGACTGAGCGAACAGGATCGTCTGGCTCACGAGGAGATAGTCAAATTCGTCGCCAGTTTCTCCCCGGCACAGCTCGTGACACCGGGAAACCCATCTGCGGCAATGACGGGAGGCCTCTAGAGCGAGCCCGGTTGATTACTACGAGGGCCCTCCTCGAGACGTTTTCTGACGAGGACGCCCTTAAGCTGTTAGGTGGTGGATGCCTCCTCGACTTGATCTTTCCTTGCATTTTGGTCTTCAATTTACTAATGTATTTCTTTTTCTTTTGCAGAGACCATGTCGAGCGTGGAGGAGCGTATCAAGAAGCTGGCAACCAACCAAACTTCGAAGAAGAGTGGAAAGGGTCGGGTGGAGCAGATCCGGTCACAGCGCCCAGGCCCCACTCCGGAAACCGCGGATTCTTCCAGCTCTCCCCAGGGTAGCCAATCTCCCAGCATTCAGGGGTCCCCAAAGAGACAGCGACTCGGCGAGCACGTGGACGTCAATCTTATCGAGAGCGAAAGCCCTCCCGCTGTGAAGTTTTTGCTCCCGCCTTGTCACTCGAGGCCAAATTTCTTTACGGGGAACAATTTCCTGTGTGCTGGTGCACCTGAGGCTCAGACCATCTTGGGCGTAGACCGGGCTTCTCGGAGAAAGGCTTTGGTGGAAGACGTGTCTGCGGTGATGCGGGTTTGTGTTGCTGCCCTGGTCCTGAACGACGAGACATACCCAGCGGCCGAGCTGACCAGGCTACAGGAGAGCTTCAGGTCTATTTTAGCTGAGATGGAGAAGGTGAACAAGGAGCTGACCGACTGCAAAAATCAGAACAAGGCCCAGCTCGAGCTTCAGGGGAATTTGGAGGAGAAGCTGAAGAAAGTTGACAAGGAGAGGAAGGTTCTCTTGGCGAGGGCCGCCGAGCTAGAGGAAGTTGTTTGCCCTGCTGAGGAGGAAACCGAGGAAGACAGGCTGTCGAGTCTCGGGCAGCGTTGATCGCGAAGCTCAGGCAGACGGAGCAGGATGTCCTCGTGGCGGATGACGTGGTTTTCAACAATGTCGTGCAGTAGCTTCGGATTGTGAACCCCAACCTCATCCCTGAAGGGACTGACCCCGACTATGAGGTGGTCGAGGGTCAGATCGTGCAACCGATGCAGGAGGAGGATGTCGACGGAGGGGATACGGGGAACGAACGGCCAGAGGAGGACACAGTCGACTAGGTTTTCACTTGTTCGTTATGCTTGGCCTGCGAGCCATTTTTCTTTTGATGACTCTTATTTGGTTCGGCCTGCGTGCCGTGAATTTTGTAATTGCCCGGCCTGCGTGCCAGGGGCCTTATGATATCTTTGTAATATTTACACAATGGGTTTCTGCCTGGCTTAATGCTTTGACTTTCGCTTATTTGAGTGTGATGCTTGTATGCTTGATATACTTATTGTTTATTTTCTAAGTAATTTGTCTAGGTTGGGGGTTTGCTCGACTTTATTAATCCTCGACAGTGGGGAACTGCTCGAGTGGTCAGAGCAGTATTCTGACCTTTGACGAGGCTAAGAGCTCGGTCGAGGTCTTAGCTTCGTGGCGTGAACTTCCCATTGCGAGCTGGGCGTTCTTCCTTATTGGTACAGCGATGACGGAGCTCGGTCGAGGTATCCTCGTCGGATCAATGGTCCTCGCGCACACACAATGCGGGCCTTGATCTTCTTATTTCGTGGAGGGGAGTCGCGTGTGTACCTTAGTGCGTCCCCGTACTTGCGACGTTTCTATGTCGCGGGTAGTGTTTAACTGTAGTATTGTTTAAGCTTCTCAGCATTCCATGGTCGAGCAAGTTCCTCCCCGTGTAGATTTTCGAGGTAGTAGGCTCCTGTCCCCATTTTCGCGCGGACGCGGTAGGGGGCCTCCTAGTTCGAGGCGAGCTTGCCTTCTCGCGAATCTTTCTGGTTCCTTCGTAGGATGAGGGTGCCTACCTGAAAATCACGTTTTATAACTTTGTTGTTATAACGTAGAGTTATTTTTTGTTTAAGCGAGGCTTCTCGGAGGGACGCGCCTGACCATATCTCCTCGACAAAGTCGAGCTCTTCTCTTAGGGCCTCCTCGTTCGCCTCCTCGTTGAGGGGAGATTCTGTTCTCCTCGATGGTTCCCTTATTTCCACGGGAATCACCACCTCGGTTCCGTAAGTCAAGCGGAAGGGGGTCTCCCCAGTCGTGGAATGTCGGGTTGTTCGGTAGGCCCAGAGGACGCTGTGTAGTTCCTCGACCCATCTTTTCTTGGCGTTGCCTAGTCGGCATTTCAGTCCTCGCAGGATCACTCTGCTCGCCGCTTCAGCTTGCCCGTTCGTTTGAGGGTGCTCGACAGAGGTGAAATGCTGCTTCGTGCCCAGCTTGGTGACAAAGTCTTGGAAATTCTTGTCGGTGAACTGTATCCCGTTGTCGGTGACAATGGCTTGGGGTACGCCGAACCGGGCGAGGATATTCCTCTTATAGAAACATAGTATGTTGTGAGCCGGGATTTTGGCCAAGGCCTCCGCCTCGATCCACTTCGTGAAATAATCTACGCCGACGATCAGGCACTTATTTTGGTATGACCCCACGACGAAGGGCTCGAGGATGTCCATTCCCCACCACACAAATGGCCACGGGGACGACAAGATTTTGAGCTCGCTGGGAGGGGCAAGGTGCATGTCCCTGTGTCGTTGGCATCTGTCGCACTTCTTGACATGCTCCTTGGCGTCCTATTGCATGGTGGGCCAGTAATACTTTGCTCGTAACGCCTTACAGGCTAGGGACCGTCCGCCGAGGTGTTGTGCATTTATCCCCTCGTAGATTTCTTGGAGTATACCAGGGACTTTGGTCTCTTCGACGCACCTGAGGAGGGGAATAGAAAAGCCACATCGGTATAGTTTGTCCTCGACAATTGTGTATAAGCACGTTCGTCGCTTAATCACTCTGGCTGCCTTGGGATCGTCGGGCAGCTTGCCAATTGTGAGATATTCGTATACAGGGGTTATCCAGCAGTTGTTGTCTCCGATGGCGTTCACGTCAATCGCCGGGACGGGTTTGTCAATGCTAGGCCGGGAGAGCACTTCTTGTATGTCGGATTTGTTCTCGCCTTTCTTTTTTGTGCTCGCCAGTTTGGACAAGATATCTACTCGAGTGTTATGCTCGCGCGGGATGTGTCTTACTTCTGCGAAGGCAAATTTTTTCATCTTTTCCTTCACCAGGGCCAAGTACTTTATGAGGCTGTCATTCTTTGCTTGGTACTCTCCTCAGAACTGAGAGGCTACGAGCTGAGAGTCGGTGAAAATTTTGACTTCTTTGGCGCCTAGGTCCTCGGCCAACCGTAGCCCAGCGAGGAAAGCCTCGTACTCTGTCTGGTTATTCGACGGCGGGAAGGAAAATTTGAGGGAAACTTCGATCAGGATGCCTTCCTCGTTTTCGAGGATGATGCCCGCCCCGCTGCCTTTCGTGTTGGATGCCCCGTCGACATAGATTGTCCACTTTTGGGATCCGTTGGTCGAAGGTTCCGGGAGGGTCATTTCTGCCACGAAGTCTGCCAGTACCTGAGCCTTCAGGGCCTTTCTTCCCTCATATTGAATGTCTAACTCAGCGAGTTCGAGTGACCACCTGAGCATCCTTCCTGCCATGTCGGTTCGGCCGAGTGCCTTATGGGCTCTTCAGTCTTTACCACGACCGTGTGGGCCAGGAAGTAATGATGCAGCCTCCTAGCCGCGGTGACGAGGGTCAGGGCGACTTTCTCGATCTGCTGATACCTGAGCTCGTGGCCCTGGAGGGCCTTGCTAGTGAAGTAAATTGGTTTCTGCCCGTCGGGGGTCTCCCGGATGAGAATGACGCTGACTACTACGCTCGTGATGGCGAGGTACAAGAACAGCGTCTCCCCGTTTTCTAGTCGTGAGAGAACTGGGGGTTGTGATAGGGCTTGTTTAAAGTGGAGGAGCACTTTCTTTCACTTTTGGGTTAATTCGAATGTTGCTTTCTGTCGTAGAAGCTTGAAAAATGGGAGTGCGTACTGTGCAGATTTAGCGACGAAGCGGGAAAGCGCGGTTAGCATCCCGTTTAGCGATTGTATCGACTTCTTCAAGTTCGGGGTCGGGATCTCAGAGAAAGCCCTGCATTTGTCAGGGTTCGCCTCGATTCCTCACTCTGTGAGATAGAAGCTGAGGAACTTGCCCGCCTGCACGCCGAAGGTGCATTTGTCGGGGTTGAACCTCATCCTGCATCTCCTCGCCGTGTCGAAGACTTTCTTGAAATGGGCAGCATGGTCGATTTCTTCTGCGGATTTGATGATCATGTCATCCATGTAGACCTCGAGCATGTCACCGATCTCTCCCCAAAAAACTTTGTTCATCATCCGTTGGTAGGTCGCGTCAGCATTCTTAAGGTCGAAGGGCATTACGTTGTAGTAGTAATAGCCCGACTCGATCATGAAGGCGGTATGTTGCTTGTTGGTCTTAGCTATGGGGATTTGGTTATACCCCGAGTAGGCGTCCATGAAGGACAATAGTTTGAAACCTGCATAATTGTCGACCAGTTGGTCGATGTTAGGCAAAGGATAAGAGTCTTTCGGGAATGCCCGGTTAAGGTCGGTATAGTCAACACACATTCTCCATTTTCCATTATTCTTTTTTACAAGTACAACGTTGGACAGCCAGGTTGTGCACCTGTTCTCCGAAATAAAATTTTCCTCTAGGAGATCTTTTACAACTTTTTCTGCAGCCTCCGCTTTTTCAGGAGACTGCCTACGCCTACGTTGAACTATGGCCCTAGAGGTTGGATCTACGGTGAGCTGATGGTAGGCCACCTCTGGGTCGAGGCCAGGCATCTCGGAGGCGCTCCATGCGAACAGATCAGCGTTCTCCCAGAGACATGCCTTCAACTGGGTCTTCGCCAGATCGGGGAGTCCGGTGCTAATCTTCACGCTCTGGTCAGGATCCTCTCCGAGGGAGACAAGCTCAAAGTCTCCGTCTGGGATGGGGCGCGTTGGGTGGAGAGGCTGCCCGTTGATTTCCGCTTGGAGGTCGCTGTCAGCTGCTCCACCTTCCTCCTACTCGCCAGGGAACCTGCTGTCGAGGTCGACCACGTTGACGCGCGGGAGTGGCTTCTGCACTACTTCTGGGGATGGTTTTGCTCCGGTCTTGGGCTTGGTGCTGATGGAACCCAGGCCTTTGGTCACGGCGTCAAAGCACCTCCTCGATGCTTCAATGTCCCCGTGCATGGCGACGACCCGGCCCCTGGCCGTGTAGTACTTCATCTTCAGATAGACTGTCGATGGTACCGCTGTGAGTTCGGCCAGAGTGGTCCTCCCCAGGATGCAGTTGTAGAGGATGGACATTCGACCACCAAGAAGCGGGTCTTGACTTGTCGACCGGTATCCTCGCCCCCAAAAGTGACCATTAGTTCGACATAACCCCATGGTCTGGTGGTGGTGCCATTGAACCCTTGTAGATCCGAGCCCGCGTAAGGGGTCAAATTCTTCTCGTCGAGCTGGAGGGTCTCGAAGAGGTGGGCGTACATGATGTCCACTGAGCTCCCCTGGTCGACCAGGATCCTGCGGACGTCGAAATGGGCCATCTGTGCCCAGATCAAGAAGGGAATAGTGGCATTGGGCGCTCCGCCTGGCAGCTCCTCACGGTAGAAAGTGATGGGGTTTGAATTCCCTAGCACCTTTTCGAGAGTGGTGGTCTTCACTGAGGTCGTGGATTCCAGTTCGTCAAATTTCCGCTTGATCGACCCGACGGAGACCTTCTAGAAACCTCCGTCGGATATGACCATTGCCTTGGGGAAGCTCTCCCATGTGCTGCGGGCAGTGATGGGGTCTTCATGGGGGAAGTTCGCCCACATGCTACGAACTGCCTCTTGGTTCTCGATTCCCTCAAGGACGAAAAAGTCCTCGGGTCGAGTGACGCTGAGGGCGACTTGCAGTCGGTTTTCCCCTGCGGAAGGCGTCGTCTCCTCGAGGTGGACGCAATCTTCCGTGACATGTCCATGGCTCCGGTGGAACCTGCAGTACTTGGACTTGTCCGTGTTCGATTTGGGGGGTGTCGGCTTTGGAAAGTGGACACCCCCTTTTTTAAACTCCGAGTTGGCGCACTCGTTGAGAATTCGCTCGCGGGGAGCGTTAAGCGGAGTGTACTCTGTGAACCGGCCAGATGGACCCTCGGTTCACGAGAGTCCCTGGGACTGCTTTAGCGTCTTTTCTCTCCCCCACGTCGAGGGGGAGGAAAGCCTTCTTCTCTTTGGCCGCGGGGGCCATCCTGACGTCTCGAGTTGAGGGCGATTTAGGCAGCCTCCAACTCTTCGAACTTGATGTATGATTGAGCTCGATGGAGGAGGTCTTCCAAGTTACAAGGTCTATAGATGCCCACAGACTTGGCGAACTCGGTTTCGATACGCAGTCCCCGTACGATCAGGAACTTCTTCATGTCGTCGTTCGTGTGAACGTCGACAGCTTCTCGGTTGAATCTCTCAATGTAGTCTCTGAGAGATTCGTTCTTCCCCTGGAAGATGCCCTCCGACGAGGCCACCGTCTTCGGATGTCGGTGAGACGCGGTGAAATGTTTTGAGAAACATCCCTTTAGTTGCCTCCAGGACGTGATTGATTCAGGCGCGAGAATTTTGTACCAAGTCATGGCGTCTTTCCGAAAAGTGGTCGGGAAGAGCCTGTACTTGATAGCTCCCCCGACATTCCTATAATCGAGCATGGCTTCAAAGCTCTCGACGTGATCGTCGGGGTCGGCTGTGCCGTTATAGGTCAACAGTAATGGAGGCTTCTCCATGCCCATAGGGATGGGGGTGTCCATGATCTCCTTGGACAGAGGAGTCCTCTGGTCGTCCTCATCACTTCTAACTGGCAACCTTGATGGGGAGCGATGACCTCGACCAGGTCCTTATCGTTGAGGAGAGTTTCTGGAGCGGTTCTTCGGCTTTTCGCCGTCAGCCTTGCTCCTCTTCCTGGTCGGGGATCCCCTTGGCACCTGCAGAGGAGGGGACCGATGGCGCTTCTGGGTAACCACGGGCTGGGGTCGCTCCAAGCGTGGCCGGCGGCCCTCACGCTACGGGGAGGGGCTGCGAGAGTTCGCCGGGGGAGTCCTTCGCAAGGAAGGAGAACGGTTGGGAGATGTTGGGTGACGATGTCTTCGCGGGGAAGAGCGTCGTGGTCGCCCTCTCTCGAGTGCTTCTATCCTGAGATTCTGCTGGGCAATCAATTGGTTGGTCTGGTTGACCAAGGCGAACAGGGCCACCGTGCCCGGATCCGCGTTTAATGGTGGAGCGACCGACTGGTAGACAACCAGCGGGATTTCTTGGTGGGCTGCACCATACGCCGCGTCTTCGGAAAAAAGGGAGGCGATCTGCCCGTCCCTTATGTCAACTTCCTCGACGTGGATGGCAGCATTGTCCTCACGGTGGTCTCCGTTGTCGGGCTGTGTAAAGACGATGTCTGGAGCTTTGTTCCCAGGTTAGGTGTTGGCCATGGTTGTCAGAAAAGGTAGAAATTGCTTTGGTTTAACAATGAGGAAAATGGGGAAGCAAGCCTTCCCACAGACGGCACCACTGATCGTACCTGGATCAGAAAGTATGACAGTGGCCAACAACACCGTGAGATCTTCAACTCCGGTAGTGATAGAATGGCGAGGGGGGTATACCTGCAAGGTACTCCGATGCCAAAGTCAGGAAACGGGAGTAAGCAAGTACAAAATATAGGTGTGAGAGTAAGAATGAACGTAACCTGACCCTCTCAAATGAGAGGGTATTTATAGAATACCCCCAGAGCGGGGCCAACGGTCTCCTGCACTGGGCTGGATTGCCAGGCCCAATCCAGGTGACTGCCAGGGCTTACGTGGCGTAGGGAAGACCAGCACGTGGTCTTCGCCCTGGGGTAACAGTCCCGAGATCTTCTGAAGGTGGGCAGACCGATTCCTTCGGAAGTGGGAGGTTACAAGGTGACGTGTCCCCGCGGGGAGGAGAACGTGGAGGTCGAGGAGAGAGGTGCCCTCCTAGACTCAAGGATTCTGCTCGACGACACTTGTCCAATATGTACCCGACGAGAGCAGTGTCTTGGATGTGCTTGACACTGGATAGTTATGGGCCCTGCTGGGCCTTCTTAGTCTATTGGGTTGGGCGTGCCCGACCAATGGGCAGGCGTTGGCCCAGTCCAGAACAAGTTTTACGTAAACAACTTCAGGTTTATAGTAAACACCCACGCTTACCTATCACTACCCAATGAAGACTTTATCATTAGAAGTCACATCTAATTGATAAGAGAAACCCATCTCACTCCTTAAATCACAACCTGTGATTATCTAACAGTTAATACCCCATAACTATATCATCCCTATTGAAAGACACCCCTTCCAATACAAATTTCAGTCAAGCATCCTTGACTAACAAGTTAACTTGGATTTGCTTCAAAGATTCATCTAAGAACAATACACGATTCATTACCTACGGGTTTCTGAACCTGTACAAGTACCTATGTCTACCACACTGCATCAAATCGATACAGAGGGAGATTTACAAGAGAAACCTACGACTCTCAAACCCTAAACCCTACTTTACAAAATAGGATTCCTAAGTCTATGTCATCCTCTCCCTCTTTCTGTCTAGGTCTTGGTCTTCTTTTATAACCTTCTGCTGAGTTGGGCTTCATATCTTTGATCCTCGATCCATTGCCAATCGCGCCTTGAATCTTAGAACAGATTTAAACAAAACCTGTTGTGACAGTCATGATGTCGAACCTACATGTTGTGACATTTCACTCGACATCTTTAATCTGGGCTTAAACCTTCATGTTGGAACATCTTTCCCAACATTATGTTATACCAAAATTTAGTCAAACTCTTACAGCTTTCAATTTTCACTTTTACCCCAACCTTTACTATTATCTCAATTTCTATTAATTAATTAATTAAATCTCACCAAAACTAATTAATTAAGCACAATTCACCACAAATGTCGACACCGACCAAACACGTCATAATTCATATAAATTAATTGTTTAAATAAATAAGGGTTAAATATATCAGGGGTCCTCGTAAATATGCCTTCATCCAATTTTTGTCCATTTAAAATTTTCCTTCAAACAATGGTCCTCACAAAATTTTTCGTCCTTAAAATTGGTTTCTCCCGTTAGTTTCCACTAATGGAGGCTTACGTAGCAATGTCAAATGAGTTTTTTTACATGTATGATGTTTATTAAATTAATTATTTTTGTTTTATATTAGTTAAATTGTGGGGGTTATAAACCTCCCCTAAATGCCTTAATTTTTTCAGACATTTCATCAAACAGTTTCTTAGCAATCTTTCAAGGATTTTCCAATTAAATGTTTTTGTTTTTATTTTTGAAGTTTATTTTTCACAACCTGATACTAATGGTACTAATTCATCACAACAACAACAAAAACGTCAAGCTAATTCTTTAAAAAGAGTTCTTCTATAACATTTCAACACAACTAATTTTTCCATTTTTTCCAAAACATTTCAATTTCTTTATCATAAATTGATTGTTAAGTCTTTTTTTCTTTAACTGTTGTGTGAGTCCCTGTAATATAATGTAAGTTTATTGCTGAATTTTATATCAACCGCTCCTTGTCAAAGAACTAACATTGTTAATTTGTTCAGAAACATGTTCACACATTCTTAAGTTGTGCTCACAAGTACAAAGATAAACATGTAACATTTGAAAACTAGAATTTTCAATATTAATAAGTGTTCATTTTCCAAATATCCATAAAACAAACAAAATATACATAAGTGTGTCTAAAAATTCACTGATTGTGGTATATCTCAGCCGTGGATATGGTTCGGTACCGTTCACACTAAGAGGGGTGTTCCTCTGACCTCTGGGACTAAAGACATAGTTTTCTCTTAACAGCTTCTTCAAGATCGTATTTGAACCAGAGTTAACTTACTTAAGAGGGATGTTTCTTTGACCTCTGGGACTTTTTCCTGTCCCTTTTGCATGTTGAGTCATCCTCTCATCTCTTTGTGACCTGTGAGATTGCTTTCTCTGTTTGGTATATGATCTTTAGGTGGTGTACTATTTACTTTAGTGATATCTTGACCTTTTTTTCAATTATTTATCTCCTCGTCTAGAGTTTCTAGGATTAGATGGAGGTTGATGATGGTTTGGCATGTTGTGGTTTTTTCAAGATCGTATTTGAACCAGAGTTAACTTACTTAAGAGGGGTGTTCCTCTGACCTCTGGGAATTTTTCCTGTCCCTTTTGCTTGTTGCATGTTGAGTCATCCTCTCATCTCTTTGTGACCTGTGAGATTGCTTCCTCTATTTGGTATATGATCTTTAGGTGGTGTACTATTTAGTCTAGTGATATCTTGACCTTTTTTCAATTGTTTATCTCTTCGTCTAGAGTTTCTAGGATTAGAGGGAGGTTGAAGATGGTTTGGCATGTCGTGATTTGGTGTATTTGGAAATCTCATAATGATATATTTTTTTCAAGATCTTCGGTGACTTCAAAAAACATAGGAGACATGAGCATCTTCTTAGCATGAGAATGGTATCTTGGTAGGTTTGTGGAAAACTCATGTGCCTTCTCGACCTACCTAGAGAACCCCATTATATTTCTAAACCAATAGGGGTGAGTTGTTTCGACCTCCGTTGGACGTGTTCTTGTTTTATTTTTTGTGTTTTTGGTGCACCTACATGTGTCTTTGGATGAGAGAGTTCTAGCCTTGACTGATGCTAGTTTTTCTGTGTGTTTTTATTTTGTAGTTTTGGTTTAGAGCCTCCCCTTTGGGTGGTTCGAGTTGCTTTTAGCTTGTTGTCTATTTTTGTTCTTGTTGGTTTCGATCTCGAATTTGATATTTCTTGTCCCTTTCTTCTGAGGTTGCCTTGTACTTTAATAGTAGTGTCCTCCTTATATATATATATATATATATATATATATATATATATATATATATATATATATGAGAAAAGGGGTTATGCACTGACAGTGTAAATTAATTTTACACTGTCAACCAATGACGACGATGCATCCCGCCAAGTCATACTGTAAAATTTAAAACACTTGTATGATATGGCAAAATAATATATTCTCATTGGATGACAGTGTAAAACGTTTTTACACTGTCAGTGCATCACCATTAAACCCTATATATATATATCCTTTAAAAAAACATGGCAAAATACTCTTTTTAGTCCTTTAACTTTACCTTGGGGTTCATTTTAGTCCCTTAACTCAAAAAAGTGTCATTTTGGTCCCTTAACTCTTCAAAACATTCCATATTAGTCCTTTTGTCTTATTAACGACGAATTTAGCGACTGATTTTTGAATTTTTCCATCGCTAATAAGACGAAAATGACTAATATGGAACGTTTTGAAGAGTTAGGGGACAAATATGACACTTTTTAAAGTTAAATGACCAAAATAAATCCCGATGTAAAGTTAAAGGACTAAAAAAAATATTTTGCCAAAAAACATTTAAAGTTATAAACATAATTTTTTAATGTAATAACTATTCTACCGTCTATTAAATTATATTACAAATGTATTAATGTGATATTTTTTATACTTATGAATGTTTTAAAATTCAAAATTTCTTAGAATCTTTTAGATATAACATACATTTGTAAATCCTTTTAATTAAAATATTTCATATAACAGTTAGAATATATTACTAAGAAACACTTCATATTCTTTCCGGTCAAAGATCACATTTGTAAAATTAATGAGCATAATTTTTTTTAAAGTCATGCAAATAAAGATACAATGGGTGGTCGTGTAACACTCATTAATTATGTTCTTATAAGTATGCCAATTTATCATCTATCATTTTCTAAAGCTCCAGTCACAATATTAATCGAGTTAAAGTCAATACAGCAACGCTTCTTATGGGCTGGGTGTGCTGATAAACATTCAATGAATTGGGTTAGTTTGAGTAAAATTTGCAAGACCAAGGATATGAGAGGTTTAGGGATTAAAGATCTATCTATGTTCAATGATGCTCTTATTAGCAAATGGATATGGAGAATTATTCATGATGAAGAGGCCATTTAGAAGCCAATATTAGAACACAAATATGGTTGCTGTGATGCGATTTTTTTGCTTTTGCAGGTAAACAATCAAGTCAAATGCCAATTCTTGTGGTGGAGAGATCTGGTCAAGTTAGGGCACTCAATCAAGGTTGACTCTTTCTTGAACCAACCCAACTGCAAATTGGGAAATGGAACACACATATCGTTTTGGCATTCTAGGTGGATTAACTCTGTACCTCTGTGCCTTAGTTTTCCATAATTTTATCAGGTATCAAACCTCAGAATGTTGGGGAGGTAATTATGCAGCAACTTAGTGAACTGCACAGCTGCTATATGAGCAGAAACCTTCAGCAGGCCAACAGAACATGTTCTTGTGGTCAGGAACATCCAATAACTGCTTTTCTGTCAAGTCTTGCTATTCACAGGCTCTTAAACATAACAGTGTTGATGAGATGGACATTATATCCAATGCATCTTTAGATATCTTGTGGCATTCTTCGATTCCGCAGAAGGTAAAGTTGTTCGCGTGGCGTTTGATATTGAATAGATTGCCGACAAGATCAAATCTTGCTGTCAGGGAGGTAATATTCATTCCCCAGGATACTGTTTGCGTATTTTGTTTTATGGATGTTGAATCCTTAGATCATGTCTTCTTCAATTGTCCAAAAACGCGTATGGTGTGGAATATCGTTATAGATTGGGTTGGGTGGATAGTATGACGCACGATAATTGTAATGAGCATTTATTGGAATGGTTTGTGAAGTTGAATGGAAGATCCTCGAAAACCTTGGCAAATTTAATTTGGTTTTATACGTGTTGGAATATATGGTGGGTGTGAAACCAAATTATCTTCAATGACAGTTTCTTTTGTGTGGGTGAAATAGTTGATATAATCTAACTTTCATCTTGGTTAGGGTTTGCAAATTCCATCACAAAATCTTTTAGAAGTACTTATTATGATTGGATGAAGCATCCAACTGATTTTTATAAAGGTTGGAGTAAATTTTTAGGATGTTCGAAGTCTTACATGTTGTGAATAATGGATGTAGGTGTTTTGTGTGGGTGTATTGTACTGTAATACTCTATATCTTGTTCATAATGAAAAATTTCTTATTATAAAAAAATAAAGAAAGATATAAGATAAAGAAAACTAAAAGCACTAAAAAAAAGGAAATCTTATATTAAAGATAAACGATTTTCATAATTTTTAGAAAATATTGTACAGTTTAGAAAATATAGAAATGTTATCTACCATATAAGAAAGAGCTATACCACCTAATTTACTCTTTTACCCTTTGGGACACATGTTACCTTTTGAAACCATCCACCTCAGCTACTTCTTCTCATTCCTATTGGTTCAGGCTTTGCTTCCTTCACGTTTACCAATCTCTTTGCTCCACTTTTAAATTACACCTTCTATCATTTCCACAGTGCACCTCTTTCATTTCTTCAATACGCTACCATCATTCACAGCAGCTACAGTTTATGCTCTGTCTCTTCCTTTTAAATTCCGCTCCATTTCATCTTCTTCCAAGCCAGTAGGAAATGGCGCGACCGTATGAGGCCGTCTCCGACATAACCGATAGCAAGGACCTGTGGAAGCTTGCTGTTAAAATACATCACAAATGGAAAGTGACGACTGCAAACAAAGACCACTTTGAGATGGTTGTCGTCGACAAACATGTGAGTTCCGTCTTTCATATGCATGTTTTACATGTTGATTTTTTATTTGACTTTGAATGAATCTGTACGAAAAATAGTGTTAACAACTACCACACTGTCTATTTGTTTTGCGTTTGAGTGTTGTGTTTGTTTTACTATTGAGAAAATCTTTCTTATGCTTAGTTCGAATCATGTTTTTTATGTTTAGTTTATTTTTGACTTTGAATGAATCTGTACGGCATATAGTGTTAATAACTACCACACTGTCTCTTTGTTAACAAGTACTTTGAATGAATCTTCATTTTTTCAGGGCCATGACATCCATGTCTTTGTGCCTACAATTTTTCGACAAGCATTTGACTCAACTTTGTCTGTTAACGCAACTTGCACGATGTCAAACTTTCATGTTATGCCCAATGACCTGACTTTCAAACCTACTTCCCACAAATACATGTTGAAATTCACCGGAGGGACAACAGTTGGAGATGTTGGAAAACATGAAATCCCTGACAAGAAACTACGCCTAACGCCTTTCGCTGACATAATCTCCGGCAAATGGCAGAAGAATCTTCTCATTGGTATTATTTCCATCCTTTTCATTTTCATTACTCCATTTCATTTTGCCTTTTTTAACAATCCTTGTTAACTGTTAACAATGTTGCTTCCGTTTTCTGTAGATGTTATAGGTGTTGTTGATGAAATTGGATACTCCCAATCTCAGTTCGGGGGAAAGAAAGCCCAAGTCAACTTAAAATTAAGGGACTTGAGGTGCCACTGTCTAATGACAGTATTTTATCAGTTTTTAATACCTTCATGTTTTTTTTTCCTAATATATACTGAATCATATGTTTGTCGTGGATTAGCGACAACACGGTTTATTGTACTCTGTGGGAGGCCTATGCCTTGGAGTTCTTTGATTACAAACAAAAGCATCAGGACCCTTCAAAACCAACTGTTATGCTGTTGAAATATGCTAAAGTTAAAGAAGAAGGTTAGATAATACCCAGAACTATTTTTTTTCCTCTACCTATCTCTACATTCTTTTGGACTTCCACAAACATTTATAATTTACTCTTTCTTATTGTAGGCAAATACCCTCTGGCAGTGACTAACACCTATAACATAACCAAAATCCATATCAATGACGATGTGCCCGAAATAACTGCGTTTTTAATAAGGTTTATCCAATGTTTACCTTTACCTCTGTTTGAATGCCTTCTTTTGCTCTTTCATTTCTAACGATTATTACACTACTTCAGTATGCCTGAAGATTTTAAATTTGGAGATTCTTCCCCATCAGGGGCCAACAATCGTTCTTGGTCTCAACAATCATTCGGGTCTCAACTTACACCCACTGAAAAGTTTTTGTCAAAAGCTATCCCACTTCCATTATGTGACATCGTCACATTATATGAGGTGATTCACTTGGGACCATGTTTTTTTTTTCGGCTTTCATATTCAATCATTGAATTATTTTAACATTCTCTCTTTCTAATATTCAGAATACTTTCTGTGTTACGGTTGCAAGGACTGAAAAGCTAATTGCATCTCCTAACGGTTGGCATTATAAAGCCTGCCATCAGTGCCCGCAGGTTGCTAAGGGTGACAAACCACCTTTTTTTTGTCGGGACGGGCATCGAACCGAAGCAGAGATCTGGAGGTTGATGTCTACTTAAATTCATTGCGGTATTGTTACCAATGGCTGTTTTTTCATACTGTTTGTTGGTCCCTCCTCCCATAGGTATAAAATCGAGGTAGGGGTCAAGCAAGATGGTTGTAGTGCTAGCTTCATTTTCTGGGATCGTGAAGCCACAGAGCTTTTGAAGACTTCTGCTTCCCAGATGCGTGCAACCATGATAGCGGTAACTGTTGCCTAACATATGTTTCTTCCATCAGACACCATCTATTACAAGATTCTGTTTGGTAGTCATACTTTGTTTCTGAGTACCTTTTATGTTTTTAATAATAGGCCGGAATCACTAATCCACTGGAGTTTCCGCTTGCATTTGATGAAATCTTGGGCCTCAAATATGCATTCAAAGTAAAGTGGTGTCCGAGATACAAGAGTTGCTCTGTTGTTGAATATCTTAACGATACAGAACTGATTAAAAAACTCGAGGCTTCACATACCACAACTGAGGTTAATATAGTTCTTTTTTAATTGCTTGCGACTTCCATTTATTCTCACCATTTCTCCACTGTTGACATTGTTATCGTGTTTTTCAGCCTTCGTCTTTCATGAATATCGGCTCCCAGTCAAACCATGTAACTTTCGGTTCTTTGGAAGGTACTTTATCTGTTACATGTTACGTACAAATTCTATGATTCCACCACAACGTCTACTAATTCCCTCATTTTTTTACAGCTCTTGGAAAGTGTCGACGAAGACTCCCCGTTTGACAAGTTTATTCCAATCAAGGTACGCATAAATCAAATAACATACCTACATCAAACAACATTCTTTCTGTTTCTTGCCAACTGCAACCACACTCTTTGTGTGTTTTCCGTTGTATGCGAAATCACATTTTGAATTTCAATCTCAGGGGCATGAAACCATTGCAGTGTTTAAATTATATTCACTTTTCAAGTATTTCGGTACTCCTTCAATGTCTTTCTGGAATTGTTGTGGTTCAGCCTTTAACACTTATTTTTTAAACTATTCTTATGTCTCATGCAGGATGCTGAGATTACCTCTAACCACGTTCCCGATCCCACCACACCTACAGCTCAAGTCAAGCGAATGTCTCCGGATGCTTCTTTTGAGTCATCCAACAAGATTGATGGTGATGGGGATCTTTCTTCAACCAAACCTAAGAAACCGATGAAACGCGAGAAAAACAAGGCGGCTTAACTATACTTCTTTGTCACTTACCACATAATTAACTTCCTACGCATTACTTCAAACCTACCAACATCTTTTTGTCATTGCATTATGTAATATATTGCTGAACTACGTTCCTTTGTTTTGAACAATGTGTTTCCTCCCAACACAACCTATGGGATGTATTTTGAATTGTTAACAATGACTTCCACCTGATTATGATTAATGAAATCACCCATACAAGGGCAACTATATTATTTCAATTTGTTTCTATATCTGCTATTGATATCTTCATATCAGATTTCTTTCTTTTTCCTATTTTTAAACATTATGCATATTACCCAACAAACTAAGGGTTCCATAACTCAACAACTTACGTCAACACGTCTATATTATTTTTTTCCCACACATTCAATTACTACCTTCTCATGGTACCTTTCAACTCTTATTATAACTTTTGGTTTTTTTATCTTCTGATACATGTGTTAAAATTCATATAACTTATATCAGGGTGGCCCACTTTATTATAAAATTCACTACTCTACAACACCCAAAGTTTACTTTTACGCGATTTTCAATTAACCTACCAGCCTGTTTTTAATAATTACTTTCTGCTGCACTTTAAAATAATTGCAACATCTCAACTCACTGAGGCTGACCCTATGTATCTAGTCTATTTATCCTTTTACTCACCCTTCCACACAATCTGCACGGGTATATGCTTACATTACAAAAACTCATCATTTCTTATTGCATAAAGACTTTTGGGAACCCCAAATGTGTGCCCCATCTATGTATTGTATTTCATGAGCTCATTTATAATTTTGTGAATGTTGATCTTGCTGCCACTTTTAATATCCTTCTTTCAAATTGCATCATTTTTTTATACCGTCCTACTTTTCGGCTTGCTTTCAACTTTAGCAAACTAACAAACTTTGAAACAAGTACTTGGTACAACAGGTTTTAAAAACTCCTTAATAACTTCTTTCACTTTCATACAGTTAGGAACAAAGTTATATTCACTGAAAATTCTATTACCTTCTGCAGCTAAAACGTCATCATGCACGATACTGATGAAACGAATGCATCCCTTGCGAGGAGAAGGAGGAGGTCATACTTGCTTCAGGGAAAAATATGCATGCCTTGCTTGGGAACGAAAAATCTGTTGGATCACCTTCCACACTCGCATCAATATCATGTCTACAATCCAATGCAACGCATTCTGAGCCATTGTGTGATGTTATCAACATCATTCATACTGCACCATCAACAAGACATGTTTTGCCAACATGTCCTACAAAGCGAAGACGTTTACAAATCCATCCTGGCGTTAATTTGTTTCCCACTTTCAACTCAACAAACTCAACTTCAACCTCATCTGAGGTTAATTTCAACGAAAACCATGACCCACAGGAAACTTATCTTTTGACACACCCTGTTAATCCTATCCATTGCAACTCCCAACGACCACCTTGCATCTCTACCAACGGTACTGCTTTACACTCTAATTCACAAATTATATCATTAACTCAAACAAGGGTACCTGCACCATTGGCTCAACCTTCTATGACTGTTGGTTCTTCGCGAATTCACACCTCACCCCATTCCAGGACGCGGAACGGAAACACATCGTCCATATACTCAAATGCAATGCCATGGACTTCTGATGCTTTACCGCCCCAGCGACCATCAACCGTTTACATTAACTCTGTTGGTTCACCTTCGACACCTGCATCAACCTCATGTCTACCATCCAATGCTTCTCATTCTACTCCATTGTCATGCCTACCATCCAATGCTTCTCATTCTGCTCCAATGTGTGATGTTAGTAACACCATCCATACTGCACCGTCAGCCAGACATGTATTGCCAACATGTTCGACAAAGAGAAGACGTTTTGATATCCATCATGGCGTTAATTTGTTCCCCACTTTCAATTCAACAAACTCAACTTGACTCTCATCTGAGGTTAATTTCAATGAAAACCATGTCCCACAGGCAACACATGTTTTAACACGCACTGTTAATCCTATCCATTGCAAGTCACAACCACCACCTTGCATGACTTCCAACAGTACTGCTTTACACTGTAATTCACAGACTATATCATTTAGTCAAGATGGGGCTACTGCACCATTGCCTCAGGCTTCTATGGTTGTTGGTTCTTCGCGATTTAACACCTCAAACCATTCCAGTACGCTGAACAGAAACACATCGTCCATTTACTCAAACGCAATGCCAGCGACTTCTGACGGTTTTCTGCCACCTCAACCATCAACCGTTAACCTCGACTCGACAATGAATCACCTTTATATGTCTGCTTCTTATTCGTCTTCTGAAGAGGACTCAGATAATGAATCGGGCAGTAATGCAGGAAATTATTCAGAGTCTGATGACGACGCCTACCATGACACACTTGACTCGTAAGTTACAGGTTATTGTTCTTCGTATTTCTTTATCCAACTGAATTTTTTTTTTGTGTCTTCGATGCCTCAATACATAATTTTTTTAATTAGAGTATTTTGACATCGGCGAACCTGTTTGGGAATGCGAGCATTGTAAGGCTATGATGTGGTATCATGAACGTAAGCAAAAGGCTAGACATGCCGCTGTTGCAAAGTTTCATATTTGTTGCAAAAGCGGAAAGGTCGTTCTGCCTCTGATGAAGCAGCCTCCTCACCTCTTACATCAGCTCCTGTTTGATCGAACCTCAGCTCATAGTAAAAAATTTCAACAAAACATTAGAACATACAACGCAATGTTCTCATTCACTTCTCCTGGGATGAAATTTGACACAACTTATTCCGGTGGTAACGGTCCACCTACTCTGAGACTACATGGTCAAACTTGCCATCGAATAGGAACCATGCTTCCCGAGATAGGTTCACCACCCCAGTATGCACAACTTTACATATTTGACACCGATAATGAGGTCGACAATAGAATGGATTGTTTCAGGTATTATTACAGTTTTTGTCTTCATAATTACATATTGTACTCATGTTACGATTTCTTTTTAGCACTTTCCTTTTTTAAAACTTCTATTATTTTCTTTTCATTGTAGAGATAACAAAAAGATTGAAAAAGATGTTGTCACCAACTTGAAGGTAATGTTGGATGAGTACAATGTTCATGCGAAAGCCTTCAGAATGGCACGCGATGTGTTGAAGAATAATACTTATCAAGACTTGCAGTTGAGACTGATTTTGAGTCGCCTTGTCGATGGTCGAGTATATAACACACCTTCTGTTTCGGAAGTTGCTGCGCTAATTGTGGGTGATGTTGACACTGCTGAACTAAGGGACATCATAATACATGAGCGTGACGGTGGCTTGCAAAGAATCGATGAGTTTCACCCGGCCTATCTTGCCTACCAATATCCCTTGATTTTCGCATATGGGGAGGACGGTTACAGAGATAACATACTCCACAAGTACCAGCATGAAACAACTGTTACCAAGAAAAATAGACAAAATATTAAAGATTGGCTCTGTTTCCGGCTGCAGGAGCGCATTGATGAACCGAAAACACTGCTTCATTCAAGGCGTCTTTTTCAACAATTTTTGGTTGATGGTTACACTATGATGGAAACCGAACATCTCAATTGGTTGCGCAAGAATCAATCAAAATTAAGGGTTGGTAAGTATAGCAACATACGACAACCGTCCACTGCAGGTACTTCACAACCAAGTAACAAGAAGGGAAAACGTGTTGTGTTGCCGTCGAGTTTTATGGGAACCAAGCGTTACATGGACCAACTATATTTCGACGGGATGGCCATTTCAAGTAAATTGGGATTTCCTGACCTCTTTATAACCTTTATCTGTAACCCAAATTGATTAGAGATCAAACGTCAATTGGAACCCAATAACTTAAATGCAAGCGACCGTCCCGATATTGTGGCTAAGGTGTTCAAAATTAAATTTGACCAAATCATGCGTGACATAACAAAGAAACATCTCCTTGGCCGCGTTATTGCATGTGAGTCTTACTTTTGATCTATTGCTTTTTAATTTCTGTCATTTTTAAGTTTCTAATTACTTTCTGAACATTTTCCTGTCACAGTTATGTACAATATAGAGTTCCAAAAATGAGGCCTACCCCACGCCCACATTTTGATTTTCTTGCATCCTGACAGTAAATATCCCAGCCCTTCTGACATTGATCGAATCATTTGTGCTGAGATACCTAACCCCCAAACCAGTCCTACTTTGTACAACTTGGTCAAATCACATATGGTACATGGACCTTGCGGTTTGTCAAGGGAATCATCACCATGTATGAAGAATAGAAAATGCACTAAGTTATTTCCAAAGCGATTCATAGAAAACACAATTGTCGATGCCGAAGGCTACCCTATGTACAGGAGGAGATCGTCTACACACATAATTGAGAAAAATGGCATTCCTTTAGACAATAGACATGCCGTCCCTTACAACCCTATGTTGCTCTTAAAGTACCAGGCTCATATTAACATGGAGTGGTGTAATCAGAGTACGTCGATAAAATATCTGTTCAAATACATCCACAAGGGTTATGATCGAATTACCGCTTCGGTTGTGCAGGCTAACCATTACAGCTCAATAGGTACCGACGATGTTGATGAAATAAAACAATACCTTGATTGTAGATATATCTCTCCTTGCGAGGCAAGTTGGCGAATATTTGCTTACAACATTCATGGAAGGAAATCGGCTGTTGAACGTATGTTTTTCCATCTTATCGGAGAGAAGCCTCTGTACTACACTGATTATGACCGCATGGAGAACATTCTAGAAAAGGCTAGCGTTACGGAATCCATGTTTTCTGCCTGATTGGTTGCAAATCAGACTTACGGACATGCAAGATAATTAACATACGGCCAGTTCGTTACCATGTTTGTGTACCACAAACGAACTAGAGAATGGAAGTCTCGCAAGAAGGGGTTTACTATTGGTCGTTTGATTTGGGTACCACCGTCTACAGGTGAATTATTTTTTCTAAGAATGATGCTTACGGTGGTTAAAGGACCTACAAGTTATGAAGACATTAGAAAGGTTGGTGATACACAATACGATACATTCAGAGATGCGTGTTTTTCTATGGGTTTCCTTGAAGATGATAGGGAATACATCGGGGCTATTAAAGAAGCCAGCGAATGGGGGTCAGGTCATTTTCTTCGGAAGCTTTTTGTGGTTATGCTTATGTCGGGGAACCTTAACAGGCCTGGTTATGTGTGGAATGAGTCATGGGTGTTACTGTCCGACGGACTGTTGCATCAGCAGAGACAATTGGCACAAAACAATGGTAAAAAATTTAAATTCTAATACTATTTTCCTACTCCAGTTAAGTCTATGTTATTTCAATACACTGAATAACTCAAACTCATGAAACTCATTAAATCTTTGCCTTTTTTAGATCTTCATTTAACTGATTCGGAGATTCAGAATCTTAGACTTATTGAAATTGAAAAACTGCTTCAAACCAACAAGAAAACGCTTAAAGATTTCAAACCAATACCATACCCTGACGGTTATGTTTTGGAACAACTCGGGAATAGGTTCATATACGACGAGCGGAGTTACGGCATTCCAACCATGCAGGAAGAATATAACTCACTCCATTCTGCTCTAACAGGTGCAAATTTTGACTACCCCTTTTCCATTATTGTATTATTTTCCTGCAAACACATTCACTTCATCTATCGTTGTCATTTTAGATGAGCAGCGGGGTATATTTGACACAATCATGTCTGCTGTTGCGAATCAGACTGGTGGGGTTTTCTTCCTTCATGGTTACGGGGGTACAGGGAAAACTTACATGTGGAGAACACTCGCAAGTGCACTTAGGTCCAAGCACGATATTTGCTTAACGGTGGCAACGAGTGGGATAGCATCATTGTTGTTACCCGGTGGGAGGACTGCTCACTCAAGGTTTAAGATACTTGTTCCTACGGTGGATAATTCGACTTGCGACATTGGTTATAAAGAAGACTTGGCAGAGTTACTCAGACAATCAAAATTAATAATTTGGGATGAGGCACCGATGGCAAACAAATGGTGTTTTGAAGCTCTTGATAGAACATTAAAGGATCTCATGAGTAGCAGTAGCAACTCCACTCAGGTCTTCGGAGGCAAGGTTGTGGTATTCGGAGGGGACTTCAGACAGATTCTGCCGGTTATACCAAGGGGTAGTCGTTCTGACATAGTTTATGCCACCATCAACGCTTCATACATATGGCATTCGGTTAAGGTGTTAACACTAACCAAACACATGCGTCTGACTTGCGGTCCCACCGACGAAGAGAGGACCGAAATCTCTCAATTCTCAGATTGGTTACTCAAAATTGGAGAAGGTCGAGTTGGTGAACCAAACGATGGCACAGCTGAGATCAAATTGCCCCCTGAGATGCATATTACTGAATTTGAAGACCCCATTATTGCAATTGTGACGAGTACTTATCCGGAATTTCTCGATAATTTCCATGATTACAACTACCTTCGAAGTAGGGCAATACTTGCTTCTACCATCGAAATGGTTGACAAAATCAATGATCATGTTTTGGACATCATGCCAGGTATTGTTGTTTCAATTCCCATTTTCAATTCTACCCACCCTGATCAATGTTTTGTAGACTACATTTTTTTCATTAATTTTTTAACAATTTTGCCTTTACTTGCGGCCTATTAAAACACAACTATGTAGAGGTTTTCGACGGAACTAATGATTATCATTTTTTACTTAGGTGAGTTGAGGGACTTCTTTAGTTGTAACTCCGTAGATCGGTCCGAAATACACGACTGGGACATGCTTGATGTTCTGACCCCTGAGTTTCTGAGCTCTTTGAAAACCTCCGGTTTGCCTAACCATCACATAAAATTGAAGGTTGGAACACCCATTATGTTGATGCGCAACATCGATCAGTCAGAAGGGTTATGTAACGGTACACGTCTTATCGTTACAAAGATGGCTACGTATATTCTTGAAGCACGTATTATGGGGGCAAAAACCACGGCAACATCGTCTATATTCCAAGGATGAATATGTCACCTTCTCAATCTCCGTGGCCTTTCAAGCTTAGCCGGAGACAATTTCCAATCATTGTCTCCTACGCAATGACGATAAACAAGTCGCAAGGTCAGTCGTTGGATTGGGTTGGCCTTTACATTCCTCGAGACGTTTTTACTCATGGACAAATATATGTGGCGCTTTCAAGGGTTACAACCAAGAGTGGAATAAAAGTTTTGGTCCACGATGAAAACAACGTGGCCAAAGACACAACTACAAACGTTGTTTACAAAGAGGTTTTCAACAATGTTTGAGTTGGGAAGTTTTCTACATCGATTTAAATGTTCACTTTTATACTGCGTAACTGAAAATCACCATCGTCCAAATTACGATTCTGGATTTCATGTTACACTCATGTGGAGACAACCTATATTTTCATGTTAATTGGTTGCCTTGTACAACGTTGTATGGATTTTTTTGTATTATGGAAGTACCTCAAGCATGTTTCAAGAATATTGTCCTATTCTTTTAAGTCGTTTCATTATACAACTTCCGTTAATTTTCTTCCTAACAGTGGTGACATAAAGCATATCATAGTTATAACTGGTGAATTAAAACATGTCATAATCATACCAGATATTTAGTCTCCCTCTCTTCACCATTTTGGAAAAAACAGATCCATTCCCGGAAAAATACGACAACTTTATCGATCTTTCACCCTACAATAACATACCTATATTACCAAACATATTCAACAAACAACTTTTACTAAACAACCATGAACAATAATAGCAAGCATTTCAACACAAGTTACAAACTTCAATGTCTAAGTAAAGAAAATACAACCACGACTTCCTTTTACCCGTACGGATGCAAGTAAACATGACATTTCTTGTACACCGATGTTGTATCAAATCGAAATCGGACTTTGTCTCCCGCTTTGAAATCGTTGTATTTGCAAAACTCATCCCAACCATAACCCAATTTAGTTCTTCGTATATCTCCAACGTGAAACAGTTTCTTCAAATGCACCTTCCCATTATCGCCGCACAACATAAGATCTTCGTATCCATACCGTCTTAATACTTCGGCAAAATCCTCCTGCAACTTCTATAAATCGAATCACAGACATTAAGATATTTATCCCCTTTAAACATTACAAATATCATTTATGACATTTGATGATTAAGAATCCAAAATACTCAACTATTCTTCGCAGATCCACGCTCATCTCGCTTAGTTCGTGGTCAAACGCATAAATCTGACGCTTATATACATATCTACTATGGAAATAAGGTAGATCCATGAAATTCTTAACCTCTTTGAAACTGTTGATTGCGAAGTTGTTGTTTCCATAGTAATCGAAAGTTACAACAACATCATTTGGTAAGTTGTAGTAGGCTTCCAGAATTGGCCACCCGCTGATAATCAGTGGATGAATCGGTTGTTGGTTGTAGATGACATCATGGTGGACACCTTTGTTCGTTAAAATTGTCCATGTCTTGCTTATTTCCCCATCGAATAATTTCAGAAACTGTTCGTCAATTTCAGGAAATTTCTGAAATCAAACAAGTACAATATCATTTTTAACGTTTTTACTTCTGTGTCGCTTCTGTTTTGCAGTTCACAGTATGACAATGTTTATCTTATTCCTTACCTATGATGATACTTTGGCGACCTCAAAGAAGTGGACGGCTTCTATGTGTTTCAGTGGACCACAATTTTCCATGGACCTTCTTCAATTTTTCTAACAGGAAGGACAGTGGATGAGTAAAGAGAAGGTGATGGTTGTAATTTCTTCTTTTACGTTTTCCACCCAAGAAAATTACAGACTCCTATTTAATACCAATTACAACTCACCTACCTATCCATTATTCACATGGGGGCATTATTGATTTTTGGCTTTACCCATCACATGTTTCTGTTGGGGCCAAAGTATTCCATGTGTGTGCACGTGTCATTAAAAGAAGTTGTGGATTTGTTCTTTCAGGTTTTGAAGGAATATGATTCCATTTCGCAAATGTTAAAACATAACCAGACAAATAAAACCCTGCCCACTAAATCTGTCAAGAAAGCATCATGTGATGTTGGACATATATTCAACCATAATATCATTTTTGCATTACTTCATATGTCTTACACGGTGGAATATCCTCACCCTACTTTTTTAGCCAACTATATAAAAAACGTATTTCAACACACCTTCCATGCAATTTTAAAGGCCATGCAGTCTACGTAAATTCCATAAGCATAACATTATACAAGTCATAATAACTTCTGCATCCCATTGTCAACAACCAAATAACAAACACTTCTTAAAACACAAACTAAACCCTGATATTCAGCGAACTATTAACACCTACTTCGCAACAAAACATGACACTTGTCAAACACCCTAATCTACCTCCCATCCCAAGCCTTTCAAAACTTCCTTACACAACAAAAACTGTATATCATCTTCGTTCAAACTTAGAATTCGAACTGCAACCTACGGCTTCTTTGAGGCTTTGTACAGCTTCACTCTGATGCGTCGAGCAGGTGGGTAACTTAGCCTGAACTGAAGTATGTCGCCATTGGCGACACCTCTGTCCTTGGCAAAACTATACCATCCTTGACCTATATGCTGCTCAACGCAGTGGTCCCTTTGCCGAGTATTAACAACACTCACATATGTCTTGTTCGTGTCAATGTCGTGCATCTCGATGTCCTTGACTCCTTCTAAACAACCTGTTTTGATAACGCGTTGTGGAAGTTGCTGCATAAATGACTTACGATTAATCATGTCATTCAATATTATATCACAAAATAAACATAACTTAATAAATTTTATACCAACTTAGACATATCAGACTTACAAGTACGTTATTCTTTGCTGTTTTTCCATTTGTAATCATCTTCTCCCAAGCAATGTACTTTGATCCCTCGCGTTCGTTAATGTGACAGCCACCAGTAACATCGTCTTCCTCTTCGCAACTGAAACCATCCAATCAAGTGGTATATCAATTTTAGTATAACACAGTACATACTCGAGCTAATATATAACAAGTAATGTAATGTATTATTTTGTATTCTTCTATCTTTTCCGATCATTTTTTTTCTCAACTTATACAATCATTATCTGTATAAAATCCATACACCACACTAACTCTTACTTCAGTGTACCAAAAATAGTTATACCAACAGATTTCATATAACCAACACAAATCTCTCATGTTTTCATGTCAGAATCACAGTCGTATTACCTTGACGAATCTGACGAAATCATTACGACCTCCGGAACGGCCAAACTTCTACTGTCTTTTCCAACCACAACAGCTTTGCCCTTTTCTTTTTCTCCCCCAGTTGCAACAGTCTTGTCCCCCGCCAGGGCTCTACCTTTGTCATTGTAATTTTTACACATACACAACACATATCACATAACATAACAAGAATAAACCGATGGCCATTTTAAATGCCTGTTTACAAACCTGCTGGCCGCATTCGACGACATCGGTACATTGGCAATCGTTAACTTCACTCTTGTCTTCGCCATATGCAGATAGTCTCTCGCAGTTAAAAGTTTCAGTTTCCCTTTCCTTTCTAGCCTTATTTCCTCCGCCTTCAACAATTCAAAATACATCTCCTCTACTGATTTGTTTGCTCTGTAAAACAAATGTAAAAACAAACAATGAGTAAACGGTTGTCCATGCAATTCATTCTTTTCTATCAGATCATGAAAAAAATATACTCTGATAAACAAATACGTCTCAAATTTTGCATTAACAAATTACAAAGTGATTCCTTTATCTCAGATTATCAGTTACCCCAGATTTCAATCACATGCATTACGACACTAATCACTACGACTTCATAATCGTATATCGACAACACCCTTAACCATACATTTTCTCGCGCTCGACGGCACAACGATCGCCGGCGTCACGGTGGTTGTTTCTTCCGTCCATTACGCAACTCGGTGTCACTTCCCTGATCAACGTTTCCACGGTTTGCGAACAGTATCTTTTGGTCAAAGCTGTTTCAATACGTTACGGTGTGAAGGGTTACTGGTGTTGGTCCCAAGTATCCGCACGTGTGGGAAGACATGTTGTTTCTTTCACCTTTAATACCCACACAATTATTTCTTTTTTTTTTCTTTATGTTTCATAACCAACAATATACATCTTTTAATACTATATAAATCATTTTTGTTTAGGTTTGTTAATTTCTTTTTTTTTATATGGAAATTACTTTTTCCTTTTTTTTCTATACAATTGTTTACTGTGAATTTTGGTAAGCAATCTCTGGTCTATCAATTTTAAATAAAACTGACTAACTTGCAGGATCGACCACACAAATCCTAGGACATGTGCTAAATTTAAGGGAAAATGTAACTGACAGTCATAAATGCTAGAAATGTAAATTGAACTCCACGTTCAACAATGCTGAAATAAAAATCTAACTGAACTCCACGTTCGACTACTTGCAATAAGGTAAAGTAAAGGCTTGAATTGATAAAAAATGCATGAAGGTAAATTGCAACAAAGTAAAAGTGCTTGAACTTCACGTTCCTGAATGTAAAAAGCGCAAGAAGGTAAATGACTGTCGAATGTAAATAGCAAGGAAATAAATGACTTCAAAGATAAAATGCAGAAATGTAAAGACTTTTGAAAGTAAAATGCGACGAACTCCACGTTCTTGAAAAGTAAAGGCTGGAATGATAAAAGTGTTGTCGAAGGTAAAGTGCAGGAAAAATAAAGGACTTTGAAAATAAATGGAATGAATTAAAGGTGAACTCCACGTTCTTGAAAATAAAAAACTTTGAAAAGTAAATGCTTGAAGATTAAATGCTTGAATGTAAAAGTGCAGTCGAAGGTAAATGCAGAAAGTTTAAACGACTTTGAAAGTAAATTTGGCATGGAAGATAAAGTTCAAGAAATTGTAAAGGCATGGAAAGTAAATGGCTGAATCTTAAACATGATGAAGATAAATTGAATTGATGAAAGAAAGTGGTGTTATATTACGTACATTCTCACGAACTCGTTTCTCTACACGCGGGTACTTTGAGTTTCTTTGAGTAACTTGTACAAAAATATGAACACCTCTATTACATAGAACTAACTCCTATTTATAGTGCTAAAAAATAACTACTAAGTGGTGGTTATGGCTTCAAACGTGTTCCTTTGGCGCCTTCCCCTTGGCTTCAACTGTTCCCACGTTCACAACTGCTCCTATTTGAATTTCAAACATTGGAAATTCCCTCCAGCGCGTGTTTCAATATCCCCATGGTCGAAACCTTTTCCCAACACTTAGCCATTTTTTGAGGTTCCTAAAACCTCTATTCGACTCAGGCTTCACCAAAACTGGGTCAAAGCCTTCTTCATGTTAAAAATAATTTTTTAACTTAAAATAGCTTTGATCCTTTCTAGCGTCGAAAATGAGGGTTAACAAACGTATTCATCATAACACTTTTCTTGAAAACAGACGTTTGCAGTCTGAACATAACTGCTACTTTTCATCACGTCTCCAGGAGAAAGACACGCGTCCCACTAACTCCTCAGCTTCAACGGTAGATCCAAGGCTCTTGGGATTTTCAAATGTCTATATATACCCATGTCCGCCACTTTGTGAGCTTTCCACACTTTTCATACTCTCAAGCCTTCTCTTCAGTTTCTCTTACGCAAACCTAGAAAAAACACCATCTTTTCATCTTCTTCAACAATGGCGTCTTCCCAAACCAATCCTCAAGCAAAGAAAACTCAGAGAGGCAAGGCCACTCCATTTAAACAAACCATTCCTCTGTTCGCTAATATCTCTGGCCCCCAACTAGTGGACAACCGTCGTTGCATGCCGGAACCCACCACTGAAGAAACAAGAGCCATATACAAATCTCAGGTAATGATTCCTATAGTTGTTTCTGACAAGCCTTATGCGCTATGTGGTCCTTTAGATGAGGTTGATATTTCTAACGAGAGACTAAGTGAGTTTTGCCCCTCGTACCGGAAAACAAGGCCGTTAGGGCAAAAGAGTTTTCCCAAAATCAACGCTGCTGCTGGAACTTCTCCTGAAGAAATCCCCTTGCCCAAAATCAACTTTGGCTATCTCACTGATGGCACCAGGATAGTGAGAGCTGTCAACCCCTTGAAAGAATTTGACCAATGGATGGCGAAGATGGAGAAGGTCAAAGCTGACCATTGGAAGGATATAGGGATTTATGACCTTCTTATGCTGTCGAAGACCAGCATATCATATTGTCTGAACATGTTGGCAGCATCCTTATACTTTTGGGACATCACCCATTATACCTTCCATCTGCCATGTGGAATGGTTACCCCAACCTTGTTCGATGTAGCTACCATCACAGGGCTTCGCCCAGATGGCGTTACTTATAATCCTGATGTTGATGCTGAAGACACCATCAATATTTCAGGCTCTAAACTTACATACACTCTCTTCATCAAACACCACTTTAAGCAAGACGATGACCAAGTGTCTGATGAAGAACATATTGCTTTTCTCACAGTCTGGCTGTCGAGATATGTTTTTTGTACCAAATCTTTGCAGGTAGCTAAGAAGTACCTGCCCCTGGCTAATCAGCTTCACCACAACAGAGGAACCAGCTTGAGTGAACTCATTCTGGCGAACCTTTATGAGTCTATCAGTGAAGGTGCTTCTCGACTTAGAAATATGGAGGTCCAAGGTCCTATGCACTTGAGTGGTCTTCTTTGGTTACTTAAATTGTGGCTTAATGCTACATTTGAGGCTAGCCTCCCCAGAAAAGGCCTAGTTTATGAAGCCTCTGCTGAAATAAGGGAAAGGAGTGTCGAAGGGACGCGTCTGGCTAAACTCACTCCCAATGATGATGGTGAAACCCTTCAAAGGGCTTTTACCAGTTATATTATGATGTTTGCCAAGCGCTATGAGTTCACTCCTAGCATGGCACCTTTTGCTCGACGAAGCTACGACCCTGTGTGGTTTAAAAGGCCATTTCCAAATCCTCATCAAACCCTTGACCAAGAATCTGTTGCTATCTGGGAAGCCTTTTTGATTCCCAGATTCTTTATCCACAGGCTGAACTTAGGGAGAGGTTTATCAGCATTGATTGCCTATCAACCAAACCTTGTCTCTCGACAGTTTGGGCTGGCCCAGAGCTTTCCTCAGTGCTTGTATGAGAGAAAGGGCCAAGTAATTCTTCACACTACCTGCTTCGACGAGGAAAATGTCTCCCATACGCTCGACAGCCGGAATGAGAAAAGAAGAGTCCTCTCTCCTGTGTTTTTTGAACCTTCTTTTCTATGCACTTCATCATTCCACCAATGGTGGTCGAAGCACTATAGTGAGCACTTTCTTGATGTGGCTACATTTTCTTCGTTACTTGACCAAGCTTTTCTCAATGTGCAGGACAAGACGAAAAAGAGTAAGTTTACTCACATCGAAGAAATACAGGCTTTTCAAAAATACTTTAAAACTATCTATCGACCAGATGATCTTAGTCGAACCATTCATGAGGCTGCTGTCACTCTAAAGAGAAAATTTCTAGAAAAGCTGGATCAACTAAAAATTCCTCCCAACGTCCCTCGTGAGAAACGTTATGAGGTAGCTTTTAAACTTTTTCCTCCAAAGTTCCCTCGACTGCCTAATGCTGATTTTGGAGTGGCGCTTGCCCCTCCATTTCCAGATTGATTTGTCTGTGGGGAGCATTTAAAACTTCTTCGACAGTAATCTCAGCCAAAGGCCCAACGAGTGGTTTCGACTAAGCATACGTTAGACAGTTTTAAAGGACACCTTCATATAGGAATTTAGGACGTTCGTGTCGAATCTGAAATATATGAAGGTTTGAAACCCTTAATCCATGGCTTTATAACTAACCACGTAATCATTAACTTGTAATAATTTTTTACTGTCTTTCAGCTGTGCCTAGGAAAACTGCTTCGACTAGGGCTGCTGCATCACAAAGTGGCAAAGAACCCGAGAGCACACAGGTATATCTCACATCCCCTGCTTACGCTTTTACTATATGAATTTCTCTCTTATATTTGCATTGCCTTTTCAAACTGGTCGAAAACCTCCAACACCTTCCAAGAAAGGTAAAAAGGATACCCCAGCTGTGATTATAACTTCAGAGGCCTCAGATGAATCTCCTGAGGAGGTTCTCACAAAGAAAAGAAGAAAACCCATAAAGGTATCTGGACCTACTGGCCCACCTCCTTCGAAGGTGGCCAAAATACTCGAAAAGGCACCCGCCACAAGTGGTGTCGAAAAAGAACCTTCCAAGGTGGCCTTGAGGACACCTCTTGGTGACCATGGGAGTGATGACTCAAGTCCTGCTGCTGAACAAGCTCAGGTATGTGCACCATTTTTTCATTATACTGACATCTTTCACCCAAGTTCTTTCAATCTCATTTTCTCCACTTGTGATTTTTAGGCAAACATAATCAGTAATCCTGATCCCCAACCAACTCCAAGCAATCTCGCCACCAACATCATTAACGACCCCACTCCTCAACCGACTGCAGGAAGCTTCACCACCACGCTCCTCAACAGCCAAGGTGAGCCAACTTATCACCCATCTTCTGATATTGGCTCTGGTTTGAGTGAGATTAATCAGCCTAATCCACATGTTGCAGAACACACCACACCACCAGTTCAAACAACTACTCAACACGCACAAGCTGATGGCGCCAATTCTGATGACGATGACGCCTCAAGTCCACCACCTTTCGATCTGGCCAACTTCATGGATAATGATCAATTGGTTGAAGAAGAAAGAACTGAACCTGAAGTTCAAACACATAACGACAATCCTGGTCAAGTTGCGCCTGAGGAGACAAATGAACCACATCCTACACCAGTTGATGACCAGGAGAATATTCAACCAACTACTGAAGAGCCTGATGAAGAGATGATAGTCGAGGAAGAAAAAGATGAAGAAGGAGAAGAATTAGAAGAACAGGAGGAAAAAGAACAAACTGATCCTAATCCCCACCATACTCCTTCGCCTGTAGTCCAGCAAGCCATGGCTAACATTCCACCTCCTGGAGACTCACTGACGACACTCAAGTGGTCGAACCCACGTGAGTATTCCAAATTAATACTTGGCCAGAAGTACGATTCTTCTTCTTCTGTCTCTTCGACTCCAGCATCAGATGACTTCGCCAAACCAATCCTCCAAGCCATAAAGAAAAAATTCTTCAGGGGGGTCATTCACATGGTTTTGGCCTCAGACCCATCTACAACTGCTTATCTGAAGGATAACCTTGGAAAGCTTGAACTCACCACTCTTAATCCAGACGTTTCTGGTTTTTTGATAGAGTTAACTGCTGTGGTGAACCAAATAGCTGCAGAGATAAAGTTGCTTCCCTCTATCAGGAAGACCCTAGAGGAAACATCTGGTCTTGAGAGTGCAGCTTGGTATGGTGCAAAGGAGTCATATGAGAAGGTCGAAAGTATAGAGGCTGACCAAAAGAAAACACAAGATGAAATAGCCTCTAATTAGAAGAACATTGAAGCCTGGAAGCAGCAAATCACTGAGCTACAAGCTAAAATTAAGGGTGCTGAAAAACGCAACCGTGATTTGCAGAACTTCGACACCACTGAGATGGCTAGGGAAATGAAACATGCCATAGATCGTATTGAGGCAGCCCAAAAACTTGAGAAACAGCTTGCCACAGCCAAGCTTGATGAATCCTTGTGCAATGCTCGCCTCAAATATCATATAGAGACCTTTGCCCAGTTGGGGTCGAGGCTTCCCTTCTGATGCTTTCAAGACCTTTTATTTGCTTAACCAATCATTTGTTTCTTGGCCTTTTTAGGCCTTTATGTAATGGCAGTTTTATGCCTTTGGCGTTAATTAATCAATCTTTATTATTTTGCCATTAACTGCTTTTGACCCATATTATATTATGATGCCTTTTATTTATTGCTTCATATTTCAGTCAATTTTGCAATTAAGACATTCTATCTTTTCTCTTGGAAAACAAACTTTCTCAGTTTTAAAACTTCAAGGCATAAGCCTCTAGCTTTAAAGTAACATTTATAGCATAGCCCTCATGCATAATTCCAAGAATAACTCACGTGTTTCCACCGTTTGACTGGCCAATCCAATCAATACTTCGCCTCTATAAATTCTCTTCCCCATGACCACGTTTTGCATAGAAGCCAACATGAACAATTCAGAGAAATCATCAGCTAAGGAAATGGCTGGGAAGGCAGAGGCAGCTGAAGAAACAAAAAAGATGGAGGCAACAAAGAAACATGAAGCCTCCATTGGAGCAACCTCTCAAGCCAAGAAGAGAGAAACTAAAATGAAGGTCTCTAAGAAAGGACGCTCCAGCACCCAGGACTCTGATGATGAACCAGATGCAGATTATATGGATTTCCTCAAATCCATAGATTGGAGAGATTATGAATAACCTTTCCTTGATTAAAAATTGTTGTATTGATTCTTCTTTGCTTTGTATGCCATATTAGTCTGACTTAGCCTATTTTGGCTTTCTTTTTATTGAATAAAGCTTAAGTTTTGATGCGAATCTCTTGCAAAATAGGCTTATATTTTTTCAAATACTTGCCATTTACTTTCAAGATTCTTTTATCTTTGTCCAACTCTTCAACTTCATAGGCTCCATTAGAGAAAATTTGTATGACTTGGAATGGACCTTCCCACTTAGGAGACCATTTGCCTAATGTTCTATCCCTTCGATCCATAGGCAAAATCACTTTCCAAACTAAATCCCCACATGCAAAAGATTTAGACTTAACCTTTTTGTTGTAGGATTCTTCGACCCTTTTCTTTTGTCTTCTTAATAATTCCAAGGCTTTAAGCCTTTCTTCATCCAAATCCACTAATTCATTCATCATCATTTCCCAATAATCCTCAGAGGGAATCTCATGATGTCTTTGAACTCTTATAGATTGTAAATAAATCTCAACAGGCAATACTGCATCATGACCAAAAGTAAGTCGAAATGGGGTAGTATTAGTAGCCTCTTTAGGGGATGTTCGACATGCCCAAAGAACTTGGTTCAATGTCTTGTGCCAATTTCTAGGCTTCTTCCCTACATGCTTCTTAATTAGTCCAATCACTACCTTATTGGCAGCTTCGACTTGCCCATTGGCCTGAGCATAATAAGGTGTAGAAGTCAATAACTTAAAACCTATTTCTTTGGCAAACTCCTGCATCTTTCGACCAGTAAACACTGATCCTTGATCTGTAGTGATTGTTTCAGGAATACCAAATCTATAAATAATATGATTTTGAATGAATTCAATAACATCTTCTTGACCTATATTCGCCAGTGGTATTGCTTCAATCCACTTGGTGAAATAATCAATTCCCACCAAAATATATCTTTGGTTCTTTGAAGATGCTGGTCGAATCTCTCCCACTATATCCAAAGCCCATCCTCTGAAAGGCCATGGTTTCACTATGGAATGTAATTCACTTGCAGGGATATGCTGTATGCCAGCATGAATTTGACATTCTTGGCAACCTTTAGCAAATTCTATGCAATCTTTCAGCATAGTAGGCCAATACATGCCTTGTCGAAACAACAGCCATTTCATCTTCTGGCCAACTTGGTGTGCTCCACATGCCCCCACTATGTACCGTCGAAAGAGCCAAATATGTCTCTGCTTCACTAAGGCATTTCAATAAGACTCCCTCAGGGGTCTTTTTAAACAGTTCATTACCCAAAAGCACATGGCTTAAAGCTTGATACTTGATTTTTCACTCAGTCAAAGCCGTTGGATTTTGCAAATATTCAACTATAGGCTTCCTCCAGTCTTCATCTGTCAAATCATCTATAGCAAAAATTTCAAAATTTTTGCCATCTATGCATCCAAGCTTAGTTGTTTCTAAGTCTGATGGCCACAATCCAACAGCCACCACTTTACCTCTTGCTTCAATTACTTCTTGAAGGTTTTCCTTCGACACCTTGTATCCAGAGGCAATTTGAGCCAAGTCATTAGCAACTTGATTCTCTATTCTAGGTATGTGTTGGATGGCCACTACCTCAAATTTCTTTAATAATCTATTGGCTATCACAAAGTACATAATGAGATTTTCTTTAACACATTTATATTCCTTTGTGATTTGTTTTATAACCAATTCTGAGTCTCCCATTATTTCGACTCTAGTTGCCCCCAATTCTAACAAAATTTCAAGGCCAACAGTTAATGCTTCATATTCAACCTCATTGTTAGAGCAAGGTCCTTCGACCTTATACTTGAATTTTGTTGGAATTTTTTCAGGAGAAATAATGTATATTCCCACTCCTGTTCCATTTATATGACTTGATCCATCAAAGTATAACTTCCAGGATTTTAATTCAACATAATTCAAATCATTTTCATTTATGGAGTGGTCAACTATAAAGTCTGCAACTATTTGCCCTTTCACAGCTTTTAAAGGTTGATATGTTAAAGAAAATTTAGTTAATGCTAATGCCCATTTGCCAATTCGACTATACAAAATAGGCTTAGATAACATATGTTTTACAACATCAAAGTGAGAAGAAACATACACATCAACTGGCTTTATATATTGCTTCAATTTAGTACAAGAGAAATACAAGCATAAACATAACTTTTCAATCATGCTATACCTAGTTTCTGCATCATTTAAAACTTGACTAAGGTAATAAATGGCTCTTTCGACTCCATTTTCATCCTGCTGAGCCAACATGCTCCCTAGAGTCTTATCTGATGCAGCTATATACAATCTCATACTCTTGTTTCTACAAGGTGGTGAAAGAATTGGAGGGTGGCTTAGGTACTCCTTGATTTTGTCGAAGGCTTCCTGCTGCAATTTTCCCCACTCAAAACCATCTTTGTTGAAACGAAGCAATGGCGAAAAGGCTTGTGTTTTGCCACTCAGGTTGGATATAAACCTTCTTAAGAAGTTGATCTTGCCCAGCAACGACTCCAACTCCTTTTTAGTTGATGGCGCTTTCGCCTCCATTATGGCTTTGGTTTTATTCTGATTTATTTCGATCCCCTTCTTGTGGACCACAAAGCCTAGGAAATCCCCTACCTGCACGCAAAAAGCACATTTGAGAGGATTCATTTTAAGACCATATTTTCTCATCCTTTCAAAGGACTGTCGAAGATGGTCAATATGACTTTTCCCAAAAATAGATTTTATCACAATATCATCAATGTAAATTTGCATGAATGTGTCTATAAAGTCATGGAAGATTGAATTCATCGCCCTTTGATAAGTGGCACTAGTATTTTTGAGACCAAAAGGCATCGCTACCCATTCATAGGTGCCTAAGGCTCTAGGGCATCTAAAAGCAGTTTTATGAACATCTTCCTCAGCGATGAATATTTGGTTGTAGCTAGAATATCCATCCAGCATACTAAGATATTCATGTCCTGCTGCAGAATCTATTAACATTTCTGCTACTGGCATTGAATATTTGTCTTTAGGAGTTGCAGAGTTTAAATCTCTAAAATCAATGCAAACTCTCAAAGACCCATTCTTTTTAATAACAGGTACTATATTAGCCAACCATTCGACATACCTTGTCGTGCGAATGAATTTGCAACAAAGCAGTCTTTCGACTTCCTCTTTGATCTTTGATAATATCTTTGGTGCAAACCGTCTTGGATTTTGTTTGACTGGTTTTTTCCCAGGTGTCATAGGTAACCTATGTTCGACCAACTCCCTGCTCAAACCAGGCATCTCATCATAATCCCAGGCGAAGTAGTCCTTGAATTCTTTCAACAACTGAACCACTTCAACCTTCAACTGGGGATCAAGGTTGGCACTGATGTAGGTAGGCCTTTTGGTTGTCCCCTCACTGAGGTCAACTTCTTCTAAAGGATCTTGCGCTAGCATTTTGATATTATTTGCCAGCGGATCCTTCTCAAATCCCAAAGGCTCATCTTCATAGATGGCGTCGAGCCTCTGGCTTTGCTCTCCAGTTTCAACCTTATCTGGAGGTTTTGGGTCGAAGTCCTTACCAGGACCTTCTTGATAAAATTCAGAAATGTCTTCGCCAGCCATATAGTCATTAGCAGCTTCCAAAGCCGCTTGTAGTTTTGTTTCAGCCACATAGGCCGAAATTCTTTTTAAAGCATCGAACTCAGTCATGATCACTGAATTCATCTCCCCATCCTGTGGGCTCTATTGGAGGTGAGCCTAAGCATGGCAACCTTCCTCCTGGTACTTCCCTGTCTCATCTGAAACCTTCGACAGGGTGTAAATACAATGAATAAAACGTTTCTTCATCAGGCGTAAACTCAAAGTCACTGGAGGACATGGAGCAATATTCACCAAATGCTTCTCAAACTGTCTACTATCCACATGATTAATAGGCACCTTAAAGTACCCTTGATCAACTTTAATATTTTCAACTATCCCACCTGGTCTCCAATTGGTGATTCTCTGATGCATAGATGAAGGTACAACTCATATTCCATGAATCCACTCCCTACCCAAGAGTACATTGTAGTTAGCTTTCGTCTCAACGACCATAAACACTGTTGGTCTGGTAATGGTTCCCACAGTAAGATCCACTTGAATTACTCCTAGAGTGGAACTAACTTTCCCTTCATAGTTCGACAGAACCATGTTGTGGGGTTTGATATCAGTCTCAAACTTCCCAATCTTGCTCAGCAAAAATCTTGGCATTAAATTAACAGTTGCACCACAATCCACCAAGATTTTGTTAACAGGAACATTTTCTACTTTGCCAGTAATGTAGAGAGGCTTCAGATGACCCTTCATTGCCTCTGTGGGGCGTTCAAAGAAAGCATTATGTTCTTCGACGCACCCATTGTTCATGATGTAATAACACACAGGCTTGTGTGCCAACATTTCTAATTCAGCAGTTTGATCCAAGTCTTCGACCTCTGAAACTTGACCAAATTGTCTTGGCATTACTGATACCACATTCACAAGAATATCTAGAGAAGCTGCTGACTCATTGTCGAAATTATCAGTCATATTCTCATCATCTTCAACTTTCTTCTCTGGATGAACGTTGAACAACTTTCGCCTTATGGGCATCTTCTCAGTTGTCCCAGCTTGATGATCAATATTGGTACTTGACTCTCCTTGCACCTGAGCCTCCCTGATAGCCTTTCGCCTACGTTGCTCTCTTCGCCATTGTGATCTAGACATGGGATTTTTACCCTTGTAATTTTGAGAAATGTAGGCTGACTTGTTGGTGGTATGGTTCTCTTTTCTATACTCAAATGAGGAACCTCTTTCCACATCAAATTTCTCCCACTTCTTCTTCTGTCCTCTTCCTTCGATAGGCTTGATCCAACTACCTGTTGGCATATTCGCAACTGGTTTGAATGTACCTGGCCTAACTCCTGGTACTTGGTTTTTCAATCCTGTCGAAAGTCGCCTATGGTCGAACCCTCTGGGACCTTTATTTAACTTCTGCCCCCAGCTTCCACCAGCTTTTTTGACACCTTCTAACTTGTGGGCAGCTTTCTCATAAAAAATGGCGCAGCATCTAGGACACAGCATTACTCCAGAACCTTTCTTCTGGCAACGGTGCAGAAAATCCACAACTGTCTCCTCTTGCTTAGGATAAGCTATCTTGTTGCGCTCTTCTTGTTCATCTGCCTTACTCACTTGTTCAGCTTTTTGATCTGTAATTTTGACCATATTGACATCAATTCTATCCTTTAAGCGCATCTTGGAGAAATGAGCTTCAAGACTTTCAGTGGTCTTCGCCAGGCAACCACCACTTGTTGCTGCTTTTGCAGCTTTTTGGGAAGCTTCTTGCCAAGCAGCTTTTTCAGCTTCGACCATTTCCTCAGCATTGACTCTTTCAACATCAGGAGATGTCTTGAAGAATCGTTCAGCGGCCATACATATCCAGTTTTCTACCAAACAACCATCCATGTCTATCATCTCTCCTACCAATAGCATGTCATCTTCCAACTCTTTAACAACTTGGACTTTGGGGGCATTTCTGCCCATAGCCTCATTGGTGCTGATGCTATCTGAGCTAGAATCAGATTCTTCAACCAATTCGACCATGTTAACGCCTTCAGTGGCATTTATCTTCAGTCCACTCACTGCCCTATCCAAAACCTTGGCAGCATTATCCATTTCAACAAACTTGTCAACAGTTTCTTTGGTCACCAACATTAGACTGGTACCATCAACATTCAGGCCATTTGCAGCCTTACTAAAACCTTCAGTTATCACAGGATTGGTGGCGAAGTCATCAGTAACCTCCACCATGTTGACTGACTGATCAAATCCTTCTGTGGCTTCGACCATTTGGACCTCGTGAGGCTCTGTGTAGTTAGCCTCTGCAACTTGCAATGGGTCAGAGTCAATCTTCATCTGAACTTTGTCTTTGTCACCAAACTTCAGCCTTCCTTCTTGGATAGCATTTTGCACCAAATCCCTGAAAAGAAAACATTGAGAAGTTTTATGACCCAGAAAATTATGGTACTTACAAAAACCTCTTTTCTTTCTTTGTTCTAAAGGTGGCATCTTAGCACCAGCAGGCACTATCATTTGCCCATCTTTAACTAACAAATCAAAAATTTCGTCACATTTAGTGACGTCGAAAGTGTATGTTTTCTTAGGGAATTGTCGTTAGATTCGACAGGATTTTTCCCATTTGAAGGAGCTAATAATTTGCAGGCATAAGGAGGACCTTGCTTTAACTCAGCAACGTCAACCTCATTTCCGTCGAAGTAAGATGTTTCATCATACAAATTCTCCACATCTTCATTACATTCGACAAAGGCTACTTTTTTACCCCTGCTGAATTTAGCCTTTTCTTCTTTAAGCCTTTCTAGTTGTCGAACCCTATCAGCCAACTGGGTCATATCTCTAAGATATTGGGTATCTAATTTCTTCCTAATGGAATAATCGAGACCTCTAGCAGCCATTTCGACCAACTCATGTTCTGGCACTTGTGTAAAGCATCTGGCTTTAAGAAGTCGAAACCTATTCAGGTAATCATCAATTGGCTCAGTAACTTTGCGTTTGATGCTAGCCAATTCTTTCAAACTAATCTTAGTTTGCCCCATGTAGAATTGTTAATGAAACAAACGTTCTAGTTGGGTCCAATTGTATATGGAATTTGGAGGCAAAGTAGTAAACCATGTGAAGGCATTCTTGGTAAGGGAACTTGGGAAGTATTTGATTCTGAGGCTTTCGTCAGCTGCAATTTCGCCTGCTTCAATCAAATATCTAGCCACATGTTCGACAGTAGATTCAGTAGTATCTCCTGAAAACTTACTGAACTTTGGAACCTTCGTCCTAGGGGGTAGTTCTGCTTGGAGAATATAATCCACTATAGGCGAAGTATAATTTGGCCTTGTGAAGCCAAGATTCACACCATTTCTGGTCATTATCCTTTCAACCATGGCTGCAAGATTATTTTCTTCTGCTTGATTTTGGTGTCGAACCTGTCTAAGTAGTTGATCAGCATTTTGGTTCCTGTTCACCATCACTACTGGCTCTTCCTCCATCTGGATTGGCATCTGGTTTCTTGGTGGTTCGACTCTAAAGTGATCAATCATCTCTTAATCTTCCAAATTTACTTCATGTACATGACGTGGATGATGTCTTGGGATATCTTCGACGACAGTTGTTCTTCGATCCACCGCTGGTACTCCCATGAAATCAGCCATGCGTGCCAATTGTGCAGCCAATTGTTGGTTAGTTTGAGTTGTATTCTGAATCAAAGGTTGAAAAACTTCTCCCATTGTCTGAGACAACGTATGCACCATTTGCATGTTACTTTCATCCATCTGCTGTCTCAAACAATTTATGGATGTATTTGTAAGACTAGGCGCTTGAACAGAGTAACCAACACCTATACTCTGGTTGTTTCGACCCCCTGATCATGATCCTTGTAATGGCGAAGACACTACAGTCTCTAAAAATACAAGTGGAGCATTCTGCAGATTTTGCATCATTGATGTAGGCATACCATAGGGTTGACTCCTTGACCCTAGATGTGGAAAACCTGGAGGAGGAACATGCCTGTACATTGAATTTCCTCCTGGGGGTGTTGGTGAATTAGGACTTTGTGGTCTTATGTACTCTAGCACAGGTTGAGTATATGCTTTCGTGAATGTTGATCCTGGCTCAGACACTACTAATAAAGATGACGTCTGCCCTCCTGTCGAAGGCACTGGTGATGATGTGCTTTGAGACCCCATACTGCTACTTGACTGAGTGTTTGAAAGACTCCCTTGAGGATCAACTTGTTGGTTGGCATTAGTTGCCATTCTCTTAGTGTATCTTCTCTTTGGTATTCCTTCGTTTGTTGTGGCTAACTTCCCACTTCTCAATAACATACAACGAAAGTATTTCTTCACCAAGAAAGATAAGGTTAACAAAAAATATAAATCTTAGCACTAAGTCCCACTGGGCATGCCAATTTGTTTACTGTGAATTTTGGTAAACAACCTCTGGTCTATCAATTTTAAATAAAACTGACTAACTTGCAGGATCGACCACACAAATCCTAGGACATGTGTTAAATTTAAGGGAAAATGTAACTGACAGTGATAAATGCTAGAAATGTAAATTGAACTCCACGTTCAACAATGCTGAAATAAAAATCTAACTGAACTCCACGTTCGATTACTTGCAATAAGGTAAAGTAAAGGCTTGAATTGATAAAAAATGCATGAAGGTAAATTGCAACAAAGTAAAAGTGCTTGAACTTCACGTTCCTGAATGTAAAAAGCGCAAGAAGGTAAATGACTGTCGAATGTAAATAGCAAGGAAATAAATAACTTTAAAGATAAAATGCAGAAATGTAAAGACTTTTGAAAGTAAAATGCGACGAACTCCGTGTTCTTGAAAAGTAAAGGCTGGAATGATAAAAGTGCTGTCGAAGGTAAAGTGCAGGAAAAATAAAGGACTTTGAAAATAAATGGAATGAATTAAAGGTGAACTCCACGTTCTTGAAAATAAAAGACTTTGAAAAGTAAATGCTTGAAGATTAAATGCTTGAATGTAAAAGTGCAGTCGAAGGTAAATGTAGAAAGTTTAAACGACTTTGAAAGTAAATTTGGCATGGAAGATAAAGTTCAAGAAATTGTAAAGGCATGGAAAGTAAATGGCTGAATCTTAAACATGATGACGATAAATTGCATTGATGAAAGAAAGTGGTGTTACATTACGTACATTCTCACGAACTCGTTTCTCTACACGCGGGTACTTTGAGTTTCTTTGAGTAACTTGTACAAAAATATGAACATTTCTATTACATAGAACTAACTCCTATTTATAGTGCTAAAAAATAACTACTAAGTGGTGGTTATGGCTTCAAACGTGTTCCTTTGGCGCCTTCCCCTTGGCTTCAACTGTTCCCACGTTCACAACTGCTCCTATTTGAATTTCAAACATTGAAAATTCCCTCCAGCGCGTGTTTCAATATCCCCATGGTCGAAACCTTTTCCCAACACTTAGCCATTTTTTGAGGTTCCTAAAACCTCTATTCGACTCAGACTTCACCAAAACTGGATCGAAGCCTTCTTCACGTTAAAAATAATATTTTAACTTAAAATAACTTGGCTTAAATACACTTTTGGTCCCCCTAGTTTAGATTTTTTACACTTTCGGTCCCCCTATTACAAAACCTGCGATTTTGGTCCCTACATTTTGATGGTCTTTGCAATTTTGTGGTCCCCCTCCAATTTTGCTCCAAAACCGTACATGAACAGTGCACTGTTCATGTACGGACATGCACTGTTCATGTACGGACATGCACTGTTTTGGAGCAAAATTGGAGGGGACCACAAAATTGCAAAGACCATCAAAATGTAGGGATCAAAATCGCAAGTTTTGTAATAGGGGGACCGAAAGTGTAAAAAATCTAAATTAGAAGGACCAAAAATGCATTTAAGCCAAATAACTTTAATCCTTTCTAGCGTCGAAAATGAAGGTTAACAACAATACAATATTTCTATTTTTTCTAATTTATTTTCTTTTTCCTTCTTTAAATTGGTGACACAAGATAGATTTTTCGTAAGGACAAATAAACACCGAGTAATTATTGTTATTGTTTTTTTATGAATAAAAAATAAATGTGAACTCCTATATACTAATTAATTCGATGAGTAGCTGGCTCTTTGTTGTGTATATGATTCCAATAATTACACGGATGGATGGACTATAAGCTTATATAATATGGGTAAATATTACTACATCATCATTTTTATAATTATAATTATAGGAGCAATATATAAAAAGTTATAAACGCATATGCAATCACGTTAAGAATCTGTAGCGGCATGGTATTTTATTCTTTTGACATAAGTTGCCGCATGGTATTTGTAGGAATATACTCTAATAAAAATGATTAAATTATATAAACTGATGCAACTCTTGAGGAATTAGCAAATGGATTTTTAAAGTTTCTTTTGATGGAGGATTCTTCAAATACACAAAAACAAGACAATTTATACCAACCAAATAGTCATAGTCATAAATGCTATTGGTGTGAAACTTTCTCTTGTTTAGCATAAGTTTTTGTTGGTGTGAAAAATTTTCTTTTTCGATTTTTTTTTTTGGTCTTTTGTAATCGGGCAACAGTATTCTTAATACTCTTTGATAGATTATTGTTTAAAAAATAGTTATAAATAATTATTGTAGCACTCTTTTATGAATAGATAAAAAAAAAAACAAATGCTTTAGGACATAAATAGGGGTGTGTAAAAATACCGGTTATGCTTAACCAAATTGGTATCTAAATTGTTCCACTTTTAAAAATTCAAACCAAATGTTAAAATATAAATTCGGTTATCCATTTTATTATCCAAATATAAACCGGTAACCATATGTTTAGTTATTGAATATCCAAATTTTACTATGTGTTAAATTTATATATATATATATATATATATATATATATATATTTTTTTTTTTTTTTTTTTATGTTTCATTATATAATTGGATTACTATGCACCATATTATTTTACTACAGAAAGTCTCAGTTCTATGTCCCAGTAACAAATTTTATAATTGGTACATAGAACTATTAAAAATTGGATTACTATGTTTCATTACCGGATAACAAATTGGATTACTATGAAACATTAAATTTAAATATGAAACATTATAAACCGGTAACCATAACAAATATATATATATATATATATAAAATTTGTTATGCACCAATAACAACAATTTAAAAATTTGTTAGTGAGACTTTCTACAATTTTATTTTATAATATTTGAATCTAATATTTATACAATTGAATTATTTTTTGTGTAGCTAGATACACAATTAATATGTATGTCAATAGAATAATAGTTATACAATTGAATTATTTTTTGTGTAGCTAGATACACAATTAATATGTATGTCATTAGAATAGTTTTGCCGGCAAATGAATAATTCATGGAAACACAAATTTAAGAATTTAAAACAAGCATATCAGTCTCATAATATGGATAGCCATTGGTTTTATGAAGTCACTATAAAATTGGAAAAATTCTGATTACAAATTGGTTTTATGAAAAATCTGGTTTTAAATTGGTGAAAAACTGGATATTAATATAAATCGGTTTTAAACCGGACTGAACCAAATAAAAACCAATTTTAAAAAATAAACTGGTTTAATTAAAGTGGTTTTAAAAACCAAACTAAATTATATATTTAGTTCGGTTTAGTTTGGTTTTAAAACCATACACACCCCTACCCTAGACATGAATAGGCAACTCAACATCGTTCTATATATGTACATGTGAAACCAAGGTTACAGATTTCAGAATGTAGTAAACAATAATTGACATTGTAGGCTTAGACGGTGGTGAGGGTCTACCAATTTGATAAAATAATAATAAAATCTTAATACTTAATTCATATTATTGATTTTTTATTAATCTTTTTAATAGTAACTAGAATATTGTTTTTTTAATATAAAAATAGATTTTTAAACAAATTAGTCGACAATATTAAATTTTTAAAATGTCACATTCAAATTTAAAATATTGTTTATGAGAGATTATAGATTAGACTCACACTTAACTTCTTTATAAGTGGATTTGATTTATTTCAAGCAAAGTTCAAGTTGGGCTTAGTCAGATTTATTCTCACCTCTAATACTAACTATTTGGTTTGATAAATAATTGTTAAAAAAGGTTAAAGACATTGAAGTTGGTGGGGGTTCTTTCTTCAAAGAATTTGAATGGAGGTGGCTTCTTTATTCACTAGAGTTAAGGGATTTGATGGTATTCGACATTATAGACGGCCTCATACGGTTTTGTGGTTTCTAGGACTCAATCTTATATGTTACAGGATCATATATTAAGAGAAAATGAGGTATATTACATGGACTTTGATTTCAACAGGGTTTTAGAAGATCTTAGTGTTGCAATTCCAAATTTTAACATTAACAGTTTTAGTACAATGGACATTGTCCCTCTTAAAGCACTACATATTTTGGTGAGTGCCTTTTTTCGCAAGAGTGATCATGACATGGTTGTATCGTTTGACATGATCACAAGACAAAAAGTAATTGTTGGTTGTTTGCAAATCGTAAGTGCTCAAGACTTTCTCCTTGCTATTCATATTGATGGGTTAGGCTAACACATGTCATCGATGGAGTACCATATTATTCTCTGAGATACCACTTCATGATTCCTTTATTTTCTATTGATGAGATTTGTCCTGTTTCTCACAAGGCATGTTTGGATACATTTGGAAAACACCAAATTCATTGTAGAAAGCTTACAGATTTTAAATACCGACATGACCTTGTTAAAGATCTCTTATTTATTATATTTTGGCGGGCTGAACTATATGTGAAGAAATGGGCGCTTGTGAATTTTTTGACCGACGACATGAGGAAAGATCAACACTTAATCTAATAGATGTTCTGATGTACGAGTGGGAAGAGGGAAACATGCATGTGGACATGACTAGGGTTTCTCCAATGGATGGACTCTTGGAGGTTTTACTATGATACAGACAACTTTAAAATCTACTTCAAGTAAAGTGACCAGACATACAAAAATATGTTCCAAAAATCAACATGTTTTTATACTATTTGTTTTTGACACTTTAGATTTCTTAGTACCAGAAGCGGTTAATCTTTAACTAAGAATAAAGACTTATCCATAACAATGATTTAGCTCTTAGATCAATAGGTATAATTTTACATTTTTAAAAAGATTTGTTTTGGAATCCAAAAATAATAAAGGTACAACTTGTTGTATGTTTGCATATAGAATGTATAAAATATATTATATATAAGGCTTAAATAGTATATTGGTCCCTGTAAGTTAGCGAGTTTTTGAGTTTAATTCCTGTAATTTATTTATTTTTTATCTGAGTCCATATATCTCATTTTTTGCGTGTGATTTAGTCTCTAAAGGTAAAATTCGTAGGAAAATCCACAGGGTTCCTACGGATTTTTCTTCAAATTTTCCTACGAATTTTACCCTTAAGACTAAAACGCACGCAAAAAATGAGATATATAGACTCAGAAAAAATTTACTGTGATTAAACTCAAAAACTCGCTAACCGAGACCAAAAGTGTATTTAAGATATAATGTGTTTGTAGACTAATAATAATTAATTAAGTAAAAAAAATCATAATGTAGAAATTTTGTTTTTATTTTTCACAAAGTAATTTAATAAAATTATACTATTACTAATATTTATTTATCAAATAAACAATATAAGATTTTTAGTACGTTTCAACCCTTTTCCACTAATAATATTATAACCGCTAACTGGCAGTGGCAAATAATGCAAAAACTTAGTGATATATCCCAATTAGTGCGCATTAATCATTAAGTCAAAGTAACTTCATGTGAACATATCAAATGAGTCAAGATATTTTGATTATTTAAAACTTTCTAACTTCTCTATCATTTTAATAATGCAAAGCCTTGTGATAATAAGACACACATTGTGTAATTTGTGTTTATACGTTAGTGCATTCCAGATATACATTTATTTTATCAACCATTCATTCATTCATTCATTCACACTATAGTATGAACATGTGAAGTCGATTACAATTCGCAACTCATGACATCATCACTTCACACTTGTTCTTAAATCAGCACTTCCCTCTCTCCTTGCTCTTCCATCTTCCATTTGCATCATGAAAATGGACAAGGAAGTTCAACTGTCTTCGGTTGTTGATGCTGATCATGAAACGGTTGGAATCTCACAGCAATCAGAAAGACGCAAGGGTGGTCTTATCACCATGCCTTTCATCATTGGTATCATATCTATTATTACTTTGTATTATTTATTATCATACTTGAATGAGTTTGAGTTTTGTTGTATGATATGGTTTTGATGTTGTTGTTGTTGTTGTTGCAGCGAATGAAGCACTTGCGAGGATGGCAAGTTTGGGATTATTACCAAACATGATAACCTACTTGATGGGAAGTTACAGACTTCATCTTGGAAGTGCCACTCAGATTCTTCTCTTATCTTCTGCAGCCAGCAATTTCACACCTGTTGTTGGTGCTTTTATAGCAGATTCTTATTTAGGCCGATTCCTCGGTGTTGGATTAGGTTCTGCTGTCAGTTTTCTGGTAATATACACGTTCTTTTTTAGTATGTTTGGTTTCAGTTTTATTGATTTTGATATGTTTCTAAAATTAAGATTTGTAACTTTTGAATTTGGCTGAGATTTTTACACTCGAATTTACTGATACTGATAATGATGCATCTTTTTTTGTTATAGGGAATGACACTGTTGTGGTTAACAGCCATGTTCCCACAAGCAAGGCCTCCTACTTGCAACCATCAAACTGGAGGCTGTAAATCAGCAACAAAAGCTCAAATGGCAGTGTTACTCTCTGCGTTCGGTCTAATGTCGATTGGAAATGGTGGTCTTTCGTGTTCTTTAGCATTTGGTGCAGACCAAGTGAATAGAAAAGATAATCCAAATAACCATAGAGTTATGGAAATTTTCTTCAGTTGGTATTATGCTTTCACAACTATTGCTGTCATCATAGCTCTCACTATAATTGTATATATTCAAGATCATCATGGATGGAAGATCGGTTTTGGTGTTCCGGCTGCACTCATGCTTTTATCTACTATCTTATTCTTTCTTGCTTCTCCTCTTTATGTTAAGATTACGAAAAGAACCACTTTGTTCACTGGTTTTGCGCAAGTAACTGTTGCTGCTTTTAAGAACAGAAAATATCAGTTACCATCTCAGAACTCGGCTGAATTTTACCATCACAACAAGGACTCAGATTTTCTTGTTCCAACTGATAGACTAAGGTATGTAGACTTAAATTACAATAACATCTTTTTCTCTTTTGTCGGATTAAGAATTAGATTTCATCGGCTTAAGATTTTCATTTTCAGGTTTATGAATAAAGCTTGTGTTATTAAGGATCGCGGGCAAGATATAGCTTTAGATGGTTCGGCGAGAAATCCTTGGAGACTATGCACAGTAGATCAAGTAGAAGAACTAAAAGCCATTGTTAGAGTAATTCCACTGTGGTCAACAGGGATCATGATGTCCCTTAACATTGGAGGATCATTTGGATTGCTTCAAGCTAAATCCTTAGACAGACATATCACCTCACACTTTGAAGTTCCAGCAGGATCTTTTAGTGTTATCATGGTAGGTGCAATATTTATATGGATTGTTCTCTACGACCGCGTTCTTATTCCTCTAGCATCCAAGATAAAAGGGAAACCGGTTAGGATAAGTCCAAAGACAAGAATGGGAATTGGGTTGTTTTTATCTTTTCTCCACTTGATAACTTCGGCGACATTTGAGAGTATAAGGAGAAAGAAAGCGATCAAAGAAGGATACTTGAATGATCCTCATGGAGTGTTGAAAATGTCTGCAATGTGGCTTGCGCCTCAACTTTGCTTAGGTGGTATAGCTGAAGCATTCAATGGTATAGGCCAAAATGAATTCTATTACACAGAATTTCCAAGGAGTATGTCTAGTGTTGCCGCTTCCCTCGGTGGATTAGGAATGGCTGCAGGAAACTTGGTATCTTCTTTTGTATTCAGCACTATAGAAAACGTTACTTCGAGAGGAGGAAAAGAAGGCTGGATTACTGATAATATAAACCAGGGTCGTTTCGACAAGTACTATTGGGTTATAGCTGGAGTTAGTGCTCTTAATTTGGTGTATTATTTAGTATGCAGTTGGGCTTATGGACCTACAGTTGATCAAGTATCCAAGGCAACTACTGAAGAAAATGGTTCCAAGGAGGAAGATTTAACCGAATTCGAGAATGTGAATCCACTATTTGATGACAAGGGTAGTGATGAAACTAGTTCAAAGGAGAAAGAGTTAACTGAATTCAAGAATTTGGGTCAGGTTGAGAAAGTATTCAAGAGTAGTGAAGAAAATAGCTCAAAGGATTAATTAATGGGGTTGATTATAGAGCAAAAGTGCTTATTTAGTAGAAAATGATTATGATTCATACTCAAATGGGATAGACATATTCCTTTTTCCTGTTTGTTTTGATGAGTATTAATAGGAGTATATGATTAGGATATATAATATAAATTTACTATTTGGTTATGTATACTCGACTTGTGCTTGAAGATATATAGTTTAAACATATAATAGGTGAAATGCAATAGTTTTCTATACAATGGTTGTGTAATTAAGTGCATTCAAGTATATTTCAAATTACTTGGACATATATTTTTAATAATGCAATACTAGAAAATTATTTGTATGTTTTCTATGATATATGCCTATAAATACCACATATACTGAGAAAGATATTTGGGACCTAAAGCTGTTAAGGCTTAACCACTTTATTTGATTATAGATAGATTACTTGTTTTGCAAGTAAGACAGTTAGTCAAAACTATATAGTAGTTAGTTAGTTTATTAGCTTTATGTTATGCTTGTAGTTATCAAGCATTTATATAATATGCAGCCTGTTAATGCGTTACTTTAGGATCTCTAGGTGTATAACATATGCATATGCTTGACAACTTAAAAAAAACTTGATGACACAATATGCATTATTTTGGGCTTACCTATACATAGATTTTTTTGTTTGATGAATCAAGAAATTATATGATCCAATCAAGAAGAAAATAATGCTAAGAAGAGGCGAGTTCTTTGACGAATCCAAGAAATAGAACTAGGATAAAAATGAGTTGGAATAAGATGAAATTGCTTTTGAAACTAACAAGTGAGGCAAGGTTTCTTGTAACACAAATAATGTGGAGATCGGAACAAGCCTAAACTAAACATAAAAGATCAACATGAGAATGAAGAATAGTCTGAAGTTGGGATCAATTTGAAAATGCTTGTGGTATTAACAAGCAAGACAAATTAGTCTGTAAAACAAGTCATTATAGTTGAGATGAGAATGAGCCTAAAATGAACATAGAAGATCAACCTGCGAAGAAAAAACAACCTAAAGTTGGAGATCAACCTGAAATTGAAGTCAAGTAGGACAAAAATGGAATATTCATCCAACAACATAAATATAGTAGAGAAGTTTTACAAGGATTTAGCATGACCAACGTTAACCTGGTGTGTAATTCCATGGTTTAATTATTAGGTGTTGTAAATTGATGTCGTCAATAACAGAATAAAGTTATGAGAAAAAAATTGAGTTTTTTGAACAAACACAAGAAAACTCTATTAGGTTTCATAAAGGAAAAGAGAAGAAGGAAGAAGAAAAGAGAATTGGTTAAATCTGTTTTACTATTCACTTTCTCAATAAGGGTTCAAAGATTACAAGTGAATATCAACAATTAACCTCTCTCAACATTCTGAGAGAACTAGTCTATTTATATACTACTAAGTTAACTTAGATTACAAGGTAACTTAACAATTAGACTTACAAGTAAGGCCTAATTCGACATGCTAACAATCCTAACATTTTGACTACTGCATGCTTGAGCATACTTCGACTACAGCACACAAGATCAGTATGTGAACAGACTTCGATTTCATACTAAACCTTCTGTCGAATCATGAAGATACCCTTGTTGACACTAGAGTTCGATCCAAAATACTACAAATCTCCACATTGGAACAAACTCTACACAAAATAAGGGAACAAACTAACTTTCATCATGTAGCTTTATCAACTGCATACAGTGGAAAAACTTGTTACTCGGCAATGTCTTGGTGATCATATCAACAACATTCTCATCAGTTGAAACCTTCAGTACTTGGACTTCTCCACGCTCGATTATCTCTCTAACGAAGTGCGGCCATACATCGATGTGCTTGGTTCGCTCATGATAGGCTGAATTTTTCAACGGGTGTATTGCACTTTGACTATCACATTTAACAGTGATAACTCGACCTTAAAGTTTCAACTCCTTAGAAAAATTTTCAAGCCACGATGCTTCTTTCACAGCTTCAGTGAGGACAATATATTCTGCTTCAGTGGTTGATAAGGCAACAACCTTCTAAATTGTCACTTTCCAACTGATTGTTGTGCCGAACATAGTGAACACATATTCAGAAATAGATTTTCTAAAATCCATACAATCTATATAATTAAAGTCGACAAATCCTTCGATTTTGACTTTGTTATCATCACCACATACTCCACCATATTATGAGAAATATAATCCTAAAGAAATCTTAAACATGTCTTACAATGCGGCTTATTCCGCGTCATATTCTTATGAGTTTCATGATGGATAATATATCATTTACATTTATATTTATAAATGGAAGCATTCCTTAGCTTACAAGCTACCTTCTAACGGTTTTAAATTGTGGAACGCATCACCTGATGCGGCCAAAATTTTGCAGGTGCAGTAGCGTCCATATCTGCATCAGGCTGCAATTGTGATGTGATTGTAAATCACACTAAAAATCACATCATAACGCCGTAATGACTGCATCATAACATCGCAACGATCGCATTTACCCGCATCGGACCGCGTCTGCAACAATAAAAGATATGGGAAACCTAATACATATAATAAAGCATACTATTTTTTATATTGATGAAAAATAAATGCACGTCACAACGACTGTAATCTGCATCGTATCAGGCGCAATAACCCGAATAGGCTTAACTGCAATGACTGTGACTGCAGCTGCAACCGCAATTTAAACTATGTTAAGATTCTATAAGAAATGGCACAAGCATTTAACGCTTCTTAGAGGAACGATAAACTATAAGAACAAATCGCGTTCATCACAAAAAAGTGGACTCTTAGGTGATGAATCCAATCCTCAATAAATATTACTAGTCTGAATCAAATCCTTAATATATTTGAGACAGAAAGATGTGAAATTGCCAACTTCTAGCATTACTTTCTTAAAATTCAATTACAAGCATCAAACATAAACACCAAAAGAAATCAAAAGAAATACAATTTTCACTAATTTTGAAAGAACAATGGTCACATAGACATGGATTGGTTTGAGGGAGGATTCCTCGATGTTTGATCACTTTTCTGCTTTGCAAGAATACCATTCCACCCTGCAGAAAAAGAAAAGAAAAATCAACTTCATGAACATCTTTAATTATAACTAGAGCATGGAAACAATGAAAAAGTTGAGGTGAATTAATTACCAAGAGCAGGATCAAGTCCTCTAATTTGGAGCTCTCTAAACTCTTGACATAGGGAACAACATGGACAAAAAATATGAGAAATCACATCTGAATAAGGAGCTTCCACCAAATCATACTTTTTCCTTAACTTTGTCCTGTACTTTGATCCCATAATCCATTGAGTGCACAAAGCCGGCATCATTAGCAGGTAAATGAAGCTTCCCAAAGGACAACCTTACATGATTACAATCAACAATTAGATTATTCTCATTTTATAGTAGATTTTGCAAATAAGTGCTTTTGTAGAATTAAGGAATAGAGGTGTACTTACTGAGTTCTCCAACATCCATTACTTCTGATATCTGCCCAAATGTTACACAAGGCAAAAATGCTGTCATAACAGCTGCAAGCCATAAAACAAAGTATATGTTAGCAAGTCAAATGTTTGTCATGCTAGTTTTATGTTACAAAACATAGACGCAGGCACAGACACAGACATCAGACACACATCAGACGGTGATATATAGTATAGTAGAGTTGATATTAATTACCATTAGTTTGGTTTTCATGGCAGTCAAATAATCCAGTACTCCATGGATGACCTACCTGCTGAATTGTATTAGCTTCATACCTTGATCCAACAGGTTCTTGCTGTTGTTGAGTATTCTGCTCCTCATTGGTTTGCATCTTGCTCCTTTTCTTTTCAAGGAGAAGTTCTAATAATGATAGAACAAAAAACTAAACAAAGTGCAGAATCACCTTGTTGTTCAAGTGATGCAATGACCATATATATATGAAACTCTAATGTTTGGTTATAATATATTTAATTGCATGTTGGAATATGAAAAGCCATTGGACCATATAGATTCTTAAACTATTTGAGGATTGTTATACAAGTCAATGAATGACAGGAAGGAAAATTTTGTATTTAATTTAAGTTAATCTGAACGTTTAGAGCGGTCTTATCATGTTTAGGTGTTGCATGATTGAAGGTGTAGAACTAGAATTAAAATATTCAAGTTTGAATGTCATGTATAAATGAATATCTTGGATACAAAACAAACAAAGATTGCAAATATAACACGTCTAATAGCCGGATTCGTTGACACCAAATTTCATAATATCGGTTAGAAAACCAAACAAATAATTCATAATTTGGTTTCTTAACGACATTATTCTATGATTTTTTTTAACAGTATACAACAATGCAACTTAGCTAAGGTTTTCTTCTTGTTCGACTGATTTTTACTTTTTTTTTTTTTAATCTTTGAAGACAGGACTGAGAGTTTGGTCGAAGTTTTAGTTTCAATTGTATAAAGTATAGAGATCAAGCATTACTTTCCCTCTTTCAAGGGTCAACAGATCACGTATACCTCTATCTTTAACTATAAGGTCAAAGCCAATAATGTGAATGTGAATACTAGTTTTTTGCGCCCATAATTTTATTGAATAGAAAGTCAATGTTTTCAAGTAAATGGGGTTTTGTTGAGTAGCATGGTTGATAAAGCATTTTATCATACTAACAACCTTATTAAAAGTAAGTGTTAACTTATTGTTGTATTTAACTTTATCATAAATATACAAGTTGAATATATTAAATTGTGAAGAATGTAATAGTATCAATTAGATGATATAATTAAAATAAAATAAAAAGTACATGCTCGATCTTTTGGGACCGTCATCAAGACTGAGTTGGGTTGTAGTTTGAAGGCAATAGATCCCGCCCTGAATAGCAACTTGTCCAGCAAATCAAGATGGGGTTGAGAGAATTGATGAGTCAGATTGATCATATTGGCCAAAAACTAATTCAGAGGAAATATTTGGACTAAAGATACGAGGGGATAACATATTTATGGCTGATTGAGGACATTATGGCCTAAAATCTAGCAAACAAGTCTGATTGTCAATTGCAATTAAAATATCACACTAATAAGGGAAGATCACTTTAAATGGTTTTTCATGGACCTCGAGTAGTGAATGAGTCAGAACTACTATTTAATGGTCACTAAAGAAAAATATACACGACTCACAAAACAATACATTACGACTTTACTGGCCATCACTAGTAAAGTTTTCATTGTTGTACATTTTTAGTACATTTGGCACTCATCATGAGATCGTCTAAAATTGATTTGAGTCACATAAACTGAATCCAACAACAGTCTAACCCCATCTCACAATGGTGAGGGTTGTCACAAGTAGCAATTGTGAAGAAGATCTCTCTTATAAAATTGGTTGGGTTATGATGAAGACAACAATATCAACAAAGAAGGAAAAAGTGAAGACAATGAAAGATAAAAAAACAAATGGAAAATTATTGAGTTCAGGTTAAAAGTTTTTAAACACAATCATCTTTATTTTTTATAGATTAATTTTAAGTTCAAATATCACTTAAAGGCTCATAAAAACTCATATAATTAAAATATACTTATTTCTAAATTAAAAAGGTAGAAACCATTGAAATAGACTTTAAAAATGAGTTTTTCAAAAGTCTAGGAAGGCAGTAATCAATTAAACACTTAAGGTGATCGATTCCAAGCAACTGAGACACTGGTAATGGATTACCATGTACATGTAATCGATTACATGAAGCTGAAAATGTATTTTTTTTTTTAACGGTAAAGGCATGTAATCGATTATCATGTGCATGTAATCAATTACATCACGCTAGAAGAGACTTATTCACAAAGCAGTGTCACTTTCAAGCTTTGAAATGGTTCTAATGCCACTTTAAAGTGTTGTATTAATTCATGATTTCTACTTTGATTCTATAAATATTGGTTTACAAATATGAAAATGTTCAAGAACTTTCAAATAAGATTAAAGAATTTATATTACACATTTACTCATTTTTAAGTGATTTTTCATAATTTCAAGTTTTAAGACTTTGTTAAACTTTTGAAAAATCAGCAAAAAGGTTATGAGCAATAACTGATATTAATCTGAAAAGTGATATTGATAAGAAGTATATAATTCTTGTTTGGAATTAAAAGATTCTTCAACCTACAAAACCCTTCTTCATTTCTTAAGAATTAGTGTGATTCTTAATTCATCGTAATGTTTGGTTAAAGCTGGTGTAAATAGAAAGTGGTGTGCTTTCTTGGTTAGGTATTAAGTGTTCATTGATAAGAGTCTTGGTGTGAGGCTTGTAATTGCAAAAACTTGATACATAGTGTAAAATCATCTAATCACAAAGAGGGAATAGACGTACCCTTCAGTTGGAGAAGGAGAACCAAAATAAATATCGTTTGTGTTTCTCTTCTCCCTTAACTTTTACATTATGCATTTTAATTTTTCAGCACTTTAATTATAATCCTAATTCAATTGGCATTAGAGAAAGATTTGGGTAAATTATTCTTAGATTCATTATAGATGGATTCCTTTAAACTCTTTTTAGTTGAAGGTGATGGGTCATCATGAGGGGGAAGCATTCACATTGGGTCAAACACTCACCTAAAGGTCAAAGACTAACCCAAACAAGTGAGAGAGACACCACATGTTCACCTAAAACCTTAAGGTGATAGGTGTATGGGTCCTCATACTTATAAAGTGTTTAACCTCCACTTTTCTAAGCAATATGGGACTTAGAACTCACACTTGTTTCTCCACACAACTCACATTTGTTTCCTAACAATATTCCCCTCAAGTGTGAGTCAATCCATTATACTTCCCCTAAAGCGGGAACTCTTTCATCCACATACTTGTACCACCGTTGAGAGACACCATTATCTTGTTATAGGCATTTCGACGGAACACGTCGTCTAACATGGTTGTCAAGAAGAATTTCAACACAAGGAGCCAGTCCCTTACTCGAACCGGACTCTGATATCAATGTTGGGTCATCGTGAGGGGGAAGCATTCACATTGGCTCAAACACTTTCCTAAAGGTCAAAGACTCGCCAAAGCAAGTGAGAGAGACATCACATGTTCACCCAAAATCTTAAGGTGATAGGTGTATGGGTCCTCTTACTTATAAAGTTCTTCACCTCCATTTTTCTAAGCAATGTGGGACTTAGAACTCACACTTGTTTCTCCACACAACTCACACTTATTTCCAAATAGAAGGTTCAAGTATAAATAGACCACCCTATTTCACCGATGAATGTTATGATTTCTGAAAAATAAGAATGAAAATATTCCTTGCGTCTTATGACGTAGAAATTTGGAATGTGATTGAAGAAAATCTCTCCATACCTAGTATTAATATTGATGGTGAAGAACAATATAAGTCTAAAAATGAATGGAACGATGATGATAAAAAGAAATTTCATTATGACAAAAAAGCCAAGAATATTCTAACTTCAGCCTTAGGAATGGATGAATTTTTTATAGTATAAAATTGTAAATCTACGAAAGAAATGTGGGATACTTTAGAAACAACTCATGAGGGAGCTGAAGAAGTTAAAAGGTCTAGATTAAGCACCCTTTCTCAAGAATACAAAATGTTTAGAATGTTATCATGAGAGAAAATTATATATTTACAGAAAAGATTCACCCACTTAACGAACCATTTAATTTACCTTAGCAAAACTTTTACTAATGATGATTTAAACTTAAAGATTCTTAGATCTCTAACAAGGGCATGGTAACCAAAGGTAACAACCGTTTTAGAAAAGAAAAACTTATCAAAGTTGACATTGACAACACTATTTGGAAAGCTAGAACAACATGATTTAGAACTTGATCGGTTGGAACAACATGAAGAACTTGAGAAGAAACAAAAAAATATTTTCTTGAAGGCTAGGTAAAATGTGAATTTACAAGATATTAATTCAGAAGAATATGACAATATGACTCTACTAGTCAAGAATTTTGGAAAGTTCTTAAGAAGAAACAAGGCAATGAAATATGGTGAAGGAATAAGGATGAAACATCAACATCGAATAAAAAATTCACATGCTTTGAGTATAGAAAACAAGGACATATCAAGGTTGACTGTAACACCCTAAAAACCTGACTCTTTAATTTAAAAAGTTAAACATTATTATACTAAAAAAGGTATTACACATTCACAACATGCATACTCTTTCAAATTAATCAAAAACTTGCAGTGGAACTCAACATAAACATATACTTTAAATTATCTCTTAAAAATAAAGTATTTGGTTCAATTTAAACAAATCCAAAACAATCAACTCAAACAACGATAACGACCCGTTCCTAGTGTTACAGATTAGAGCAACTGAAAACTAAATAACAAAAAAAATGATAAATAAATGAAGAAAAACCTCAATGCCATCTTCTAACTCACAATAGTTATTGCTCCTCCTGAGTATCTGTACCGTAGCATACAGAACACCACAACCAAAACAAAATAGGGGTGAGAATACTCTCAAATATATTAGTCGTGCAAAACAAAGCAAGGGTAGCATATTCACACAATCATCAAATACATAGAATATTCTCAACAACAAAATAATTTATAAGGTTTTCATGTATGACATGTGACCAACAATCTCGACTCAATGTACGTGGTATAATTCAGTGGACATCAGAGTTATGTTACTGATATTCATCCATTCACTGTGGTTCCTCTTCGAACCTGGTTCCTCTTCGAACCCAAAATCATCACTGATCCCCACTTCAGAATCAGCGACTCGTCACTTCTCAACACACCCATGATGTATAACATACAGATGCAACATCACTACTGGTTCCACTTCGACCCTATATATAATTATATTCTCCAGCACATAATTATACCAACAGTCCACAACTCATACACATAATTATAATTCACAACATATAATTATGTAAAACATCTCAAATATTATTAAACTCATTATAGTATTTTATCCTAACATAAAAATCAAGGTCATATACTTTATCATAAATAATCATCTCAACATCAACATCAACATCCCTCCTCATGGGGTAATCATTAATTCAATCAATCACAATAATCAAAACAAAATATTTTCATCGTCATTAACCATTAATCAGTGTTACACAACAAGCAACACCATAAAATCACATCCTTAATTACACTATTAACCTCTTAGGACCTTACCATAAGATACTACTACAGGTTAGCTTTCTAACTCTTCAAACATCGCTTCAAATTGAGTCACAAAACTCAAGTTATGATAAAACTGTATCTGGACCAAATCAACCTGGTTGTGACGGATGAACCGTCACAAATTCGACGACTGTCAGCTCATCCAACGCAATGACGGGTGGACCGTCACAAAGGTGACACCCGTCACCACTGCAGAATGCACAATTCTGCGTTTTTCAACATATGAGGACTTCCAGACATCCAATTTCGATTCCGTATAAATCATAACGCTCAGAATTCGACATATAGTATTTATATAACCATTATAATAGCATACAACACATATATTACAGATCCTAACATCATTTAATCATCATTCCAATTTAAATCTAAGAACATGTTTATCAAACCAAAACCCCATGAACATAAACATTCAAAATCAAATTTGCACTACACATCATACATGATATTCATTAATAAAATAGGGCACGTGTTTCATAACAATCACAACAATCATCACAGATTTTCACACAATTTTTTCCAAAACATATAAGCTTCAAAAATGGTGAAAAAGATGAGAAAACCTAGAGGAGGGTGAGGGTCCTTCTCCACCCTTCATGCATTTGACACCAATATTAAAGTAATCTCCCTACCTTAATTTCCAGCAGCAAATCCAAGGTCTTGGCTATGGTTTCCTCTTCCTAGAGCTCCCTTTAGGTTTCCAACTCATTGCCTCTTTTCCACTTTTTTTCCACGTATCAGACAAAAACCTCTACTCCTCTCACTTTTTCTATATAAATGACCTAATACTAATTTGTTTTATTCATAATTTTTCCTTAATTATTAGTAACTCTCTCCATAGCCCACCAATTTTACAAAAATACTAATTTCCACCCGACAACTCATAATTCCTTTTTTTTTTTTTTTAATTAAATAAAATTTTACTAATTCCCAATAAAGTCTAACAAACAACAAATAATTCATATATAAATCACATAAAGCATTTTATCATTTAATTAAATAAATAAAAGCAAATAAAAATTCAATTAAATAATTTATTGAAAAGTCAGTGTCTTACAACTCTCCCCCACCTAAGGAATTTTCATCTCCGAAAATTACCTGAACGAAATAGCTCCGGATAAGACTCTCACATCCAACTCTCCAGCTCCCACATCATGTTTCCTCCAACAGATCCTCCCCACACTACCTTCACCAACGTGATCTCTTTACCTCTAAAGTATTTCACCTCTCAATCATTAATTCGCAACGGTGATGCCTCCATAGTCAAGTTATCTCTCACTTGCACATCATCCATTTGAATCACATGAGATAGGTCAAGCACATACTTCCGAAGTAGAGACACATGAAACACACTATGAAGATTCGAAAAAGATGGTATTAAAGTAACTTTGTAGGCCATTTCTCATACTCTCTTCAAAATTTGATAAAGGAAACACCATTGAGAAAGAGAATAGATACTTTTGATAGATTTCTTCATCTTTGTCACCTTTCTTTTCACACAAATATGAAAACATACTTTCCTCACTAGATCTTTGTTTGCACCACTGTTAAGTGTTATGCATAGACCAGGCTCTGATGCCAACTGAAGGTGAGGAAAATACACAAGAAGGGGGGTTAAATTGTGTTCTCCATATCATTTTGTACTTCTGAACAGAGTTCAGATTCTAAATAGAGATTCAGAACCTGATGACAGATGCAGCGGATAACAACATAAGTAAATGAACAAATAAAAAACACAACAGATATATCTTGGTTCCTCCCAAACTGAGAGTAATCTAGTCCCCTTGAAACGCATGAGATTTCCACTATAATCAATATTGATTACAACTGCTTATACACTTAAGTATACGACTTTTCTTTGCTCAGACCCTTAGCCCGAGACTTCTTGCTTAAACCCCTCAGATCCAAGACTTCTGCTTAGGTTCCACGAACCAAAGATTTTCTTGTTTAAGCCCCTCAGACTCAAAACTTCTGCTCAGACCCTTATTTCAAGACTTCCCTAATTAGATTCCACGAATCCAAAACTTCTGCTCAGATCCTTAGTTCAAGACTTCCCTGATTAGATTCCACGAATCCAAGACTTCTGCTTAAGCCCTTCATGCCCAAGACTTGCTTGCTTAAGTTCCATGAACTCAAGACTTCCTTGCTCGGGTTCCACGAACCCAAGACTTCTGCTCAAGCCCCTCAGGTCCAAGACTTTCTGCTTAAACCTACAGTCTATGACTTTTTACTCAATCAACAATTAATCAAGACTTTTAATGCTCTAGCACATAGTAGGAGACTTACTTGGCTCAAGCCTTTCAGCAAGAGACTTTGATGCTCAAGCACATAGCAAGAGACTTTATTTAAACCTACTAAATAATCATGTTTAGCATAATAGAGAACAAGGTGTACATGATACAAAATCAGAGGTACATGGTAATCACCTTAACAAAGACCTTTAAGCACTTAAGATTTCTAAGACATTCAATGTTTAAGAAATCTTAAGGCTTATTAAAATTTACAACATATAATAGAAATTATGCATACTCGATTGTGTTTCTTATTGTATGATCTTGTTATTCCTCCATCAAGATAGAAGTGTATAACACTTTTATCTTTCTTGGCTTTCCTTCTATATTTTCCCTTTGGATTGCTTCTTGTTGAAGACTTCAGGTTGAATTTTCAGTAGCTTATATAACAATTGTAGAAGACTAGTCTTTGGAAGAGATAACTTGAACAAGTATCTTTGTTTCTCCATAGTATAAGAGGGGTTGAAGAGAGATATACCAAAAGATCTTAATCCATTGTGTAACATGTTTCACCATTCCATTTTCCATGTATTCTTGTACTATAGAGCCGTTTAGAGTGGATATTCATAAAGCATGTCAACTCTTCTTGAGCCTTGTGAAAAATAGACTCTAGCTGACAAGCTGATTTGACAATGCAACTTGCTTTCTGCAATACAGATAACTCAAGCTTTATTACTAATTCTGAACGTTCACCAGAAGCTAATACATTAACTTAGTGTAGAGACAATATGTTGCTCTTCTGATATTGAGGTCTTCAGCTTTAGAGTCTATGCCATACATCACTTAGAGAATGTTCTTCAGGTTCTGTTCCATCAGAAGCTAGTAACTTAGCTCCTCTCAATGCGTCCTTATATCAGATTCTGAATTCCTTCTTTTCAAGCCTTAGAACCTACATACTTGGAACACACATTAGATAACACCATTGTTCTTTTAATACTTTGTTATCATCAAAACCCAAGAGATATATGTCATGAACAAATCTTGTTCTAACAATTATACATTTACAACTTGGGAATTATTAATATTTCTAAGAACCCTATCCAACACAGTAGAACCAAACACATTGACATTCGTCATCGTTACATAAGGGAACTTGTGGAAGAAAAAATTGTAAACCTTGAACATATAACCACTGACAACCAGTTAGCTGACATATTCACTAAGGCTTTAGATGCAGCTCATTTTGAAAATTTGAGGGATGCTCTTGGTATTTGCTTGTGTGAGAATTTATAGCAATTAAAGCAATGGAAGCGTGGAAGGATATAAAACTACTTTCTCTCTCGTATGGTCATTGTTGCACGTGAAACAAGACTAATAATTCCTATGTCAAATTCTCTTTTTAACTGATCATTTTTTACAAGCAAAAACAATTTTCATCTATCTTTCTCTTGTTCTATGAAATTATCTCATTCTATTTTTCTCAAGTTCTTTGTGTTAGAACAAGATTTGTTCATGACATATATTCCTTGGGTTTTAATGATAACAAAGTAATAAAAGAACAATGGTTATATTTGATGTGTGTTTCATGTATGTTGGTTCTAATACTTGTAAATATATATATATATATATATATATATATATATATATATATATATATATATATATATATATATATATATATATATATATATATATATATATTCAGAATCTGCTATACTAGGGCAACTTGAGAGAAGTTGAATCCCTAGCTTCTGGTGGTGTAGAATCTGAAGAACACTCTCTAAGTGATGTCTGGGGTAAACGCTGAAGCTGAATGTCTCAATATCAGAAGAAGCGACATAATTGTCTCTACACTTGGTGAATGTAAATTGGCTTCTGGTGATCATTCAGAGTTAGTGATAAAGCTGAAGTTATTTGTACTGCAGAAAGCAAGATACATTGTCAAATCAATTTGTCAGCTAGAGTCCTAGTTCACAAGGCTCAAGAAAAGTTGGCATGCTTTACGGATATCTACTCTCAACGGCTCTATAGTACAAGATATCTTTGAAAACTCAATGCATAAACACGATACACAATGGATCAAGATCTTTTGGTGTATCTATCTTCAACGTCTCTTGCACTATGAAGAAAGCAAAGACACTTGATCAAGTTATCTCTCCAATGGCTAGTCTTCTGCAAATGCTATATAAGTAGATGAAGGTTCAAGCTGAATCTTTAACAAGGATTAACTTGATGAAAGAGTAACAAGATCGGCAATTATCAACACAATTAGTTATGCAGAATTTCTGTTGTAGGTTGTAATTGTAAAAGCCTTAAGATTTCTTACACACTGAATATCTTAGAAATCTTAAGAGCTTTAAATCTTTGTTATGGTGATTCCCTTGTACCTCTGATATTTGTATCAAGTACACCTTGTTCTCTATTCTGCTGAACATGTTGTTTAGCAGTTTAGATCAAAGTCTCTCGCCAAGATGCTTGAGCCATGTAAGTCTCATGTTATGTGCTAGAGCAATTAAAGTCTTAATCAAGTAGATTGATTGAGCAAATCCAAGTTTCTCACCAAGATGCTTGAGCCATGTAAGTCTATTATGTGCTAGAGCATTGAAAGTCTTAATCAAGTGGATTTATTGAGCAGAAGTCTTGGGTTTTTAGAACCTGAGCAAGGAAGTCTCATATCGAAGGTCTTAGCAGAACTCTTGAGCCTGAGGGGCTTGAGCAGGAAAGTTTTAGGCTGCGGTCTAAGCAGGAAGTCTTGAACCTGAGGGGTTTAAGCAGGAAGTCTTAGGCCAGAGGGGCTTGAGTAGGAAGTCTCGGGTCTAAGGGACCTGAGCAGGAAAGTCTCAGGATAAGGGTCTAAGCAAGAAAGTCTTGAGTCTGTAGGACTTGAGCAAGGAAATCTTGAGCCTTAGGGGTTTAAGCAAGAAGTCTCGAACCTAGGGTATGAGCATTGTAAAATTCTTATGCATAATTTATAAGCGATTGTAATCATGATTTGGTTATAGTGAAAATCTCTTGTGAAGCAAGGGGACTGAACTACTCTCATTTGGGAGGAACCAGTATAAATCTTTATGTCTTATGCTATTATTTATTTGCTTCTGTTAACATTCCGCTGCTAAGTATAACCAAAATCTAAACACCAGTTTAGATTTTGAACTCTGATCAAACGTAAATTAAGAAAATGGAAAACACAATGCAACCCCCTTCTTGTGTACTTTTTCTCATATTCGCTTCAATTTCTTGCAAATATGAGTAAAAATTATGAAGAGTCTATGCCCATGGAATCTGAGATAAATGCTAATGGAGTAATGAAGGCTATAACAAGGAAATCTAGGGTTCCTGAGTCAAAGGAGGCTGATTTGATGAAGACTAATACAAATGTAGGACAATCTGTTGGAATATCTATGACTGGGAAAAAGTATGTGACAAAGATGAAGTCCTTGAAGAAGAAGCTTGTTCAAACAAGTGATTCTGACTCAGATGTTGATGAATACTTGGTCAATTTTCTTTTGTCTGGTGAAAAATTTGGGCAGTGTAGCTAGATGTTGTAGTTATCTTCAACTATTTCAGTTTGTTGTGTTTTGGCCTTAAATATAGGCATGTTTTATTTTATGTCATTCAAGATTTGGTATTTGGTTCATTCTGGTCTTGTTTCTAAGGTTCATTTTCTAACCTTTGCCAAATTGTGGCAAAAAAATGGAGTAATGGTGTGTTTTATGCATGTATGCATAGCTTATTTTGTGTGCCAATGTTTGGTTAGTTGATCTCTTAAGGTGTAAAAACCACTTTGCATCTCTTGATGTGTGCTACTTCTGCTGCTAAGTGTTGTTTTAATGTGCTTTGTTTTGATAGTTATTTGCTCATATGTTGGAGCATATGTCCTGGCATATGTCCTGACATCTGCCCTTCATCTATGTGAGCATGTTTGTGTGTGAGCAAGTGTGTAAGTCTCACTGCTGTTGTATGTTGTTGCTGCTTGGATATGTGTATGCGTGTATTCTCCTAAATGGGAATTTTTTGTATTACTCCTGCACATCATGATAATTGGTTGTATGTTGTTTTAGCCAAATTTTGCCAAAGGGGGATATTGTAGTCCTTTGGTTGGGTACATTTTGTAAAACAACATGGGTAGTGCAAGATGTATTTTTAGTAAAAATGCAACATGTGGAACAAGATGTTCCAGCATGTGTGCAACATCTGTCCTCAGTCTGGAAGACATATTCCGTGTTTATTTTCCAATGCGTTTTTATTTGATTCCAAGGAGATTTATCATAAATTTGTTGATTTTTTTGCAAGATTTTATTTAGTAAGATTTTCTAAAAGATTTATTAAGACCAAATCAATTTAAATGAAGATTTAATATTGAATGAGATCAAATCAAATCAAATCAAATATTTTTGTGGATGCTCTTAAAGCAAATCAAATATGGTTGTTCTAAAATCTAATGCTCATTGGGAAAAGCCTAAGAGATTGTTCTAAAATCTATGTGAGCGTGTTTGTGTGTGAGCAAGTTTGTAAGTCTCACTGCTGGTGTATGTTGTTGTTGCTTTGATACATGTATGAGTGTATTCTTGTAAATGAGAATTTTTTTGTTTTACTCTTGCAATCTTGAAGAATGGTTGTATGTTGTTTTAGCCAAATTTTTCTAAAGGGGGAGATTGTTGTTCCTTTGGTTGGCTACATTTGGTAAGATAACATGGGTTGTAACGCCTTGTATAATATATATCTAGAATAATACCATACAAGCATTTTATTTGGTACTGACACCATCATAAGTACCTAATGACATAGTTCGCATACTTGTCCATTTCTAAACATAAGTACACTACATGGCACAAGTCATGGAAACTAGCCAAAAATAATAAAAACTAAGAACATTATACAATATTCCTCATTGTACAAGAACAATAAAAATACACAGCGGAATAAGCTTAACTAAGCTTCTCTTGAAACATCCCAGCATCGCTCCACTTGTAAATCAACCTGCAATTACCTGAAATATAGCAACTATAGTGGGGTGAGATACATCAAATCTCAGTGAGTTCCCTATCCTATAGATTCTCTCGGCTCTACAAGGTTCTATCAAATCCTAACTCAAGTCAAGGGGAAGGGAAATGACTTTGAGTTCACAATCTCACACTATATGGAAACATGTCATGAGTCTGTTAACTCATAAATCACACGGAAGGAATTACGTCCTGAGCCTGTTAACTCAAGATTCCTTACGAATCGATAACCGCACCAAGGCATCCCCTTTTCCCGTCTGCTTCTATGTCTAGAAGTCGACCCGAGTCATGGATCCTTGTAGTTACATGGCATACGAATTAGATTCGGGATCACCGACCTGTTAACCGTGAACCGTCACTTCTCATGGTCTGTTAACCATCACAAGTCTCTATCCAATGCATAGGCTCCATTCATACTATACGCGGGAATCAACCTGCCAAGTAATTGTGCATACGTTTCAGAGGAGGTGCTCGAGTCTCATGAAACTACACCGCAAGATAAGCTGGTTACGATTACGTGATCATATACACAACGTGATTGTATTCGACAATCACAAGGCCATAATGCCTTAATTAATAAAACATACCAAAACACACATGTTCCATACTAGTGTTTCACTAATTTCTATACCATTCGGTAATGGACACACGCCTCGGCCTCTTCTGCACGAGCGTTGTCATTACGTTATCTGCTCTAGGCCAGAACTCGTCAATGAATGCACGAGCGTCGCCATCCAGAGTTTCTATCACAATTCTAATCACAACCTAGAATTATACCATTTGTTTTGGGGTAAAGTTTCCTCACACTTCCTAATTCATAATTTAAGCATGCATATTTCTTAATCGTATTTCACAACAATATATAGACATCGCATAACACAAATACTACACGTAAAACATTTAACACAACATATCACATAAAATATATTTCATCAATCCATGACATATAATCACGTTTCTACCTCATCATCTCATAGAGCATAAAATTAGCTTTCCAACACTTCTGACCGTGCGTCAATCGGAGTTACGGATCAAAAGTTATGGCGAAAATACGAAAAATAATGTTTTGTTGTCCCAGGTAAATTCGCCTGGCGAATCCCTGGCGAATCAGACTCGCCACCTACTCGCCTGGCGAATCTAGACGAACCAGAATTCTCCCAAAACGGGTTTGGGACCCAAAAATGATCCAAACCTTCAACCCACATTATATTAATGCATCCAAATACCCAAAACAACATGTTAGAACACATTTAGACACACATTTCATCAATCTATCCGTTAGATTTCATTGATTTAACAAAATTACTCATTTTATCCAAATCTAACCTAACTCTAAAACCTCCAGAAATTTACTCTAAAGTCTCTATCTAGAACCGACCTGATGATCGAAGAGGAGTTGGAAGAAGATGATGAACATTGATGATGATCCATAAGCTTCTCTTCTTCATCTTTCCCTCTTTCTCTTCTTCTTTCTCTCTTTCCTTTTCTTCTTCTTCTTTTTCTATCTTCTTCTTCTTCTTTTCTTATATATATATATATATATATATATATATATATATATATATATATATATATATATATATATATATATATATATATATATATATATAATCCTTATTATATAATATAAATCCAACCGGGCAAAATATCTCCAATTGATATTTTGTCGTCTCAACCCAATTGATCAATTATCAAAGTTACCAAAAATTACTTTCTTGAATTAGTAAATATTAATCCGTCTCCTTAATAAAATAATTGATCTCTTAAGAGTTCTCCAGTTGCTCTATTGATTCCAAATGTCAATACTTAAAGTACTTAGAGGATTCCATTAATCCAATTACCCAAAGATAGAGCACATAGATACTCTCATCTGATACCAAAATGAGAATTTAAATAATATGGGGTATTACACTCTCCCCCCCTTAAATTGAAATTCGCCCCCGAATTTCCTCTACTCAATAACAATTGCAACTTATATCCCTGTCTTAGACCCACACTTAACTTTACGTCCGTCCAAATTTCTGACGTATTCCAATTCTAACTTGACTTCACAGACTAAAAATCCGTATTTTCACAATTTATCCGACATCACATCCTTTATTATACTCTTGTTCCAATATTGATTTAACTTTCAACTTACTTTTTCCATAATTCCTATCAACATTCAAACCACTTCACAATTAGTCAAACAACTTCTTTTACCAGTTCCATCTGGTCTGATGTTGTACACTATACTCATTCAATCCGATATTTCCCTTCTTTCGTATCACGCCAAAGGTAACACACTCAAAACAAAATCTCCTTATTTCCATACTTACTAGCCATAATCTTCAAGTTCTTACTAATCTGACTGAACTCTTACACCTATTACCTTCGACTGCGCAATCCGAAGTCTCACAACGGAAAGCCACGAATTCTTAAGTACTACCAGATAGCTAACTGTCTGCGGAGGAATACGCTTATCCATTAGGGTCCTTAATAACCAATGGCACAGGAAACTTACCGACGTCTTAGTGTAGAACAATTTCTCTGCCAACACACAATATAATAACATCCGCCCAACACTCTCTAGACGATAAAGATGTAGGAGTTACACTGTTACAACCACCACATATACACTTCTCAATCCATTCTAAACTCAAAATAATTCATCCAAAATAGCTTAACAATCTCTGGTTCCGATTACTACTTTCCAAATCGATTCTTCTTACAGTTTCCAACTTACTTCAGGTTCCTTGCTGATTCGAGATCTCAACCAATCAAATGTAACACCATTACAAAACTTCATTCATACGTAAATCACCACTTATCAAAACTTTAACCGCTCAAGGCACAAACGTGAGTCTCCATATTACTCACCAATTCATGTATAACACTCCACATACATACACACTTTCGAAGTCCATACCACACTTCTCAGTTGAATCAACTCTTTCATTCGTTCCATTTCATAAACAATTCCAAGTTACATGCTTAACTTCGGGACGTCCAATTCTTACTAGTACTTGGAAAGATAACCTACAATTCCTTCTTTGGTTAGAACACAACTGCACACAATTGGTACCACTTTCACGGAGTCTAAAATCAAAACCAAGAACTCACGGAAGATAACAATTACTAACTCCGGCCAACCGTTCGTTCCTTAATAACACCACAAATTAAATTACTGAAACGATCTTTACAAGATCAACACTTCGAGAATATTTTCCAACTTCGTCTTTAAGACTCTCATCAGTAGGAATAACAATATACTTAAGACTTTCTCCTACTCAACCCAATTCACAAGATTATTTCCCCAAAAATTAAACTCCCTCGTCGTCTAAACAAATGGTCGACTACACAACACCTTTCCACAAGTTCCAATTTCAAAACACAAATTCGTGTTTCATTTACTTGCAATCCCGTTTTCCATTCGCACAATACTCTCCACTCGGAGCAACATAAGGTAACAAAATGCAGATGATGGTTCCTAAGGGATTCCATAGTTTACCCACATGTTTATCGATTACCCATCTGAGGTTAATCGGTTAAATCCTCAAGTTCAGCGCTAAAAACCATCCTTGCACGTGTCAATCGGTTAACCACATAGCGTTAATCGGTTAACACTGCCATAGAAGCAAAAAACAATTCTTATAACTCAAAAGTCGTCACCACTCAAACCACCAATCCGATTTGTTCTAACTTGAAATATCATTCTCAACTTGTGGTTCCTTAACTTGTGTAACATTCAATAACCATGATCCACTCAGGTAAACCCGACAAAGTCAAAACATGCAGATGACATACTCCAACCAAGTGACAAGGTAGAATTCCAATTCTGTCGCAGTCACACGACAAATCTTCGGTGGTACAGTTCGTTCTCTATTCAAACAACTACACTAGCGGGAAGCCAATAATGACGACATTCTAAGGTCTTAGCCACAACTCATACTTAATTCGTCCATAAGCAAAACCCAACACACAACCAGAATACCATACTACAAAAGCGATGGACCTATCATGTCAGCATACAACCTTGTCCTCTCACTTGAATTTCCTTTGTGAGAATTAAAACAACAACATTCTTAGTTCAACAAAAGGTAGATTCCAAATGTTTCGATTATTCACAAATACAGAAGTTTCTTTATACTCGAACATAAATCGGGGCAATGCATCCTCTTGAAGAACCTTTCCATCACTACGTACACATTAACCGGGATTTCTTACCCTTCACTATCCATTGAACATCCCACTGGCGCCAAATTACTTAATGCAAGATTCGCAACCAATAATTCTCATCCACTATCTACAAAACCCTTCCGGTATAAATCGTCCATGATTTACACTTAGTCCATAATAAGTCCTGATTTGCTTCTCGTTGTTTAACCATAAACTTGCTTCTTAAAATACGACATTCACTATTCCACATAGTACATCTCATCACCCTTGTCTCAAGAATGAAAATCCATTATGTATAATTGCAACCACGATGCCACTAGTACGCTTGTTCTTAATACCAAGGTGTAACTTTCTCATAACATACTGTTAATACCGTTCATTCCACATAACCGAATAAAATCCACCTCATAAATAATATTTTCACTTTCCACAGCATAGAACACTTCCATAGCTTCATATCGATACAAAGAACGCTTAAATCGGACACCCGAGTCAAAAGATATGAATTTCTGAAGAAAGGAAAATTATTGGAAACAGCAAGATTCGCCTGGCGGTTAAGAATTTTGCCTGGTGAGTCCCCCCTTCGCCAGCACTTCGCCCAGCGAACATGCGGCGAATCCTCATTTCATAAAATCCCAAAAGTTCCAGCAGCTACACAAGTTCTGTTTCTTCATTTTCGCCTGGCGACTAAGTAATTCGCCTGGCGAATTCCTCTTCGCCAGTACCCTCGCCTGGCGAACCCGCGGCGAGACCCCATTCGCCTGGCAATTTCCTGATTCGCCTGGCGAATCACACCAGAAGCAGAATTTCTTGCTGCGTTTTCATGGTTTCCACACCCCAAAATCCAACTTTTCCAAACCAAAACACTTTTAAATTCCAAATTAGTCTCCCATCGAATCCAGAAAATCCCGATGTAATGTCTCGAACTTAATCTCTCTACATAACTGAATATACCCAATTTATCTCCTACTCTTCATCCGGCGTATACTTATTCCACTTGAAGCATATAAACACATCCTGGTGTTCCTCCTCACACTTCTCTACTACTTTAGGTTCCCATAAAAGTCGAACTTCCTTAACTCTCAATCTTAAACCAAGTGGAAGATATTGTTCCGAACACCCTCCTTAAAGTACTCTCGTCCATTTAAGATACCATAACAACTTTAGAAACTAAAGCACCAAAACTTATCTCACTTCCGGACCTTACGCCACGCATTCCATAAAACAACTTTTCTTTTCCACGGAATGAGATTACTTGAAATTCTTATCCGTACTAGTGGCCAATCCAGCTCTACTTAGCGATTTCACATATTCCTCAATACCTTAACCAATCGTCTAATAGAGATCCTTAACTTTCAGACTACATCCATTCCAAAGGATTACTTAAACCACACATTACACTTCAATTCCATGCTACCCCAAAGCACAACTTCTACCAAAACCTTACTGAGTTGACCAAAACTCCCCACAACTGACTCTTGGCTTGAGCCTTCCCTCACAACACCAGTTCTGACAACACTACGGAGTCCTCGTGGTCGCTCAACCATGATTCTACCTATCACATACATAGTATTAGGTTGATCAGGCCCAACACTACATAGTATGATATTAAGTTTCATGATGGCAAGACACACTTAAGAGGCAGGAATATATTTACTTATGATGTTTCAAGGCTAGGTCGAGAATACGACCTGCTCTGATACCAACTGTAATGCCCTGTATAATATATATCTAGAATAATACCATACAAGCATTTTATTTGGTACTGACACCATCATAAGTGTCTAATGACATAGTTCACATACTTGTCCATTTCTAAACATAAGTACACTACATGGCACAAGTCATGGAAACTAGCCAAAAATAATAAAAACTAAGAACATTATACAATATTCCTCATTGTACAAGAACAATAAAAATACACAGCGGAAATAAGCTTAACTAAGCTTCTCTTGAAACATCACAGCATCGATCCACTTGTAAATCAACCTGTAATTACCTGAAATATAGCAACTATAGTGGGGTGAGATACATCAAATCTCAGTGAGTTCCCTATCCTATAGATTCTCTCGGCTCTACAAGGTTCTATCAAATCCTAACTCAAGTCAAGGGGAAGGGAAATGACTTTGAGTTCACAATCTCACACTATATGGAAACATGTCATGAGTCTGTTAACTCATAAATCACACGGAAGGAATTACGTCCTGATCCTGTTAACTCAAGATTCCTTACGAATCGATAACCGTACTAAGGCATCCCTTTTTCCTGTCCGCTTCTACGTCTAGAAGTCGACCCGAGTCATGGAACTTTGTAGTTACTTGGCATACGAATTGGATTCGGGATCACCGGCCTGTTAACCGTGAACCGTCACTTCTCATGGCCTGTTAACCATCACAAGTCTCTACCCAATGCATAGGCTCCATTCGTACTATACGCAGAAATCAAACCTGCCAAGTAATTGTGCATAGGTTTCAGAGGAGGTGCTCGAGTCTCATGAAACTACACCGCAAGATAAGCTGGTTACGATTACGTGATCATATACACAACGTGATTGTATTCGACAATCACAAGGCCATAATGCCTTAATCAATAAAACATACCAAAACACACATGTTCCATACTAGTGTTTCACTCATTTCTATATCATTCGGTAATGGACACACGCCTCGGCCTCTTCTGCATGAGCGTTGTCATTACGTTATCTGCTCTAGGCCAGAACTCGTCAATGAATGCACGAGCGTCGCCATCCAGAGTTTCTATCACAATTCTAATCACAACCTAGAATTATACCATTTGTTTTGGGGTAAAGTTTCCTCACACTTCCTAATTCATAATTTAAGCATGCATATTTCTTAATCGTATTTCACAACAATATATAGACATCGCATAACACAAATACTACACGTAAAACATTTAACACAACATATCACATAAAATATATTTCATCAATCCATGACATATAATCATGTTTCTACCTCACCATCTCATAGAGCATAAAATTAGCTTTCCAACACTTCCGACCGTACGTCAATCGGAGTTACGGATCAAAAGTTATGGCGAAAATACGAAAAATAATGTTTTGCTGTCCCAGGTAAATTCGCCTGGCGAATCCCTGGCGAATCAAACTCTCCACCTACTCGCCTGGCGAATCTGGACGAACTAGAATTCTCCCAAAACGGGTTTGGGACCCAAAAATGATCCAAACCTTCAACCCACATGATATTAATGCATCCAAATACCCAAAACAACATGTTAGAACACATTTAGACACACATTTCATCAATATATCCGTTAGATTTCATTGATTTAGCAAAATTACTCATTTTATCCAAATCTAACCTAACTCTAAAACCTCCAGAAATTTACTCTAAAGTCTCTATCTAGAACCCACCTGATGATCGAAGAGGAGTTGGAAGAAGATGATGAACACTGATGATGATCCATAAGCTTCTCTTCTTCATCTTTCCCTCTTTCTCTTCTTCTTTCTCTCTTTCCTTTTCTTCTTCTTCTTTTTCTATCTTCTTCTTCTTCTTTTCTTTTATATATATATATATATATATATATATATATAATCCTTATTATATAATATAAATCCAACCGGGCAAAATATCTCCAATTGATATTTTGTCGTCTCAACCCAATTGATCAATTATCAAAGTTACCAAAAATTACTTTCTTGAATTAGTAAATATTAATCCGTCTCCTTAATAAAATAATTGATCTCTTAAGAGTTCTCCAGTTGCTCTATTGATCCCAAATGTCAATACTTAAAGTACTTAGAGGATTCCATTAATCCAATTACCCAAAGATAGAGCACATAAATACTCATCTGATACCAAAATGAGCATTTAAATAATATGGGGTATTACATGGGTAGTGCAAGATGTATAAGATGTAACATGTGGAACAAGATGTTCGAGCATGTGTGCAACATCCGTCCTCAGTGTGGAAGACATATTCAGTGTTTATTTGCCAACATGTTTTTGATTTGATTCCAAGAAGATTTGTCATCTATGTGTTGTATCTTTTAGCAAGATTTTATTTAGTAAGATCTTCTAAAAGATTTAGGCTTAATTGCAACTTTGGTCCCCCAATTTTGTCTTTTTTTAGTTTCAATCCCCTCATTTTAAAAACGATGTTTTTTGTCCCTTTTTAAAGTTTTGTTTTTAATTTTAGTCCCCGGATCAATTTGGAAATATTTTTTTATGATGTGGCGCTTGTTTTGGTGATGTGTCAATTTCTATTTGTCGAAATATATTTCTACGTCATATTAATTTATTTAAAATTAAATTATTTAATTTAATTTAATTTTAATTCAAATATTTTAATAAATCAAATAATTAAAAAGCAATAATGCAGAACCCAAATAGCAAAAAGCAAAAATCTAATTCTTTTTGAGACATTTGGACCTTTAACTTGTTCTTGACAAAAATGCAGAACCCAAAAAGGTCACTCTCTTACACTCCCATCAAAACACCTAGAACTGGAATTGGAACTCCGTATTATTATCATCTTTGTTTCCATCTTATTCAGTATTTTTTCTAGATGAAACTACGAGGAATCGCCACCGCAGCAAAACCCAAATGATGTTGTTCTGATTTAAACCATGCCTTATGCAGAGTTTCAGTATGGTTTAAAGATTTGAAACTATTGGCTATGAATCACAATGATGGTTTGGATTCACTAGAGGTGAAACTTTGCAATCACCGGTAACCGGTGTTAACCCGTTGAGAAGAAGTAGTAGTTCTTACCCAGATCTACGTTAGATGAAAACCGATGGTTCTTGTTACTAGTTTCGTTTCTTTGATGGTTTCAAAATCGAGAAACAATATTGCTCTCCATCTAGGGTGACTTTTTCCACCATACCATTGTAAACAGTTGCTAGAATATTGAAGTCATCAAAAGAACAACTTAAGGGAAAGGAAATTCTTGTTGATACCTTCCAAATTCGTCCTTTGCCGATGAAGTCATCCTCACCTCCTCCACTATTGCCTCATCCATCGGCTTCGTCTCTACATCATTTATAATGTGTACAAAGGAGCGAGATAACGGAGCTTGAAGATCTTGAGTTCACAAGGATTGGTTCCCCTCCGCTGACGCCTCTAGAGCGTTTTGGGTTCGAAATCGTTGTGGAGATGAAGAAGAAAATAAGATTGAGATTGAAGTGTGAGAGAGTGAGCTTTTTGAGTTCTGCATTTTTTCCTTTTAAGTTTCAATTGGATGAAGAACAAGTTTAATGTCCAAATGTCCCAAAAAGAATTATATTTTTGCCTCTTTTTTTTTCTTTTAAGGTTTTGCATTTTTGCCTTTTATTATTTGATTTATTAAAATATTTGAATTAAAATTAAATTAAATGAAATAATTTATTTTTAAATAAATTGATATGACGTGAAAATATATTTGGACAAATAGAAACTATCACATCATCAAAACAAGCGCCACATCATAAAAAATATTCCAAATTGATCAGGGGACTAAAATTCAAAACAAAACTTAAAAAAAGGGACCAAAAACATGGTTTTTAAAATGTGTGTGGGGGGGGGGGGGGGGGGGGGGGGATCAAAACTCAAAAAAAGACAAAATAAAGGGACTAAAGTTGCAATTAAGGCAAATATTTATTAAGACCAAATTAATTTAAATGAATATTTAATATTGAATGAAGATCAAATCAAATAAAATAAAATCTTTTTGTGGATGTTTTTAAAGAAAATCAAATCTGGTTGTTCTAAAATCTAATGTCCATTGGAAAAAGCTCAAGAGATGGATTGCTATTTAAAGAAAATCATCTCTACTTTTGAAGATACGAAGAAAGCATTGAAGATTTAGTGTGCTAGGGTTTTTGTTCTTTGAGTCTTTATATTGTTGTTTTATTGTCAACCTTTAAAGAAACCAAACTGAATATTCAAGGCATAAAGGTGGATTGTTAGTTGAGTTGTAATTTAACATCTTTAAACTATAATATTTTGAAAGCATTGATCACTAGGGTTGTGATTGAGAAAAAGTGAAAGAGGTTCTCATATTTAGGTAGAGTTCTAAATAGAAAGACACATGTAGTATTAGGAAGTATGCATTGAACAAGATCTGTTCATCTAAGACTAATCATACTAATACTATTGAGAGTGAATTTCCTTTCTTGGGTTGAAAGCCCCCTCAAATGTAGGTGTTGTTGCATTGAACTAGGTTAACAATTCTCTTGTGTTCTTTATTACTTTCTGCATTTAATTCCTTAGAATATGTGATAATCTGTCAATCTCATTTAACTTGTGGTACACGTTGTCCCAGACACCGTATCTAACATTTGTCCCTTAAGAACATAATTTCACACTATGTACTTCTTTAGTAGGTTTTCAAACTATCTCGAGATGAAATGGGATCCTCCGTCGCTTATAAACACCATGGGTACTCCGAACCTTGGGAAAACGAATTCTTTTTGCAACATTATAATCATTACTCGTGCATAATTTGTTGGAAAGGCCATGCCTCAATCCATTTTGATACATAATCGACTCCAACGAAAATAAATTGGTTTCCCATATATGAAGGAAAATATGCCATAAAATCGATTCCCCACATGTCAAAGATCTCAACTTCTAGGATATTGTCTTCACTATCTTCGACGTGATTTCTTCTCGAGTAGGATCCTTGCCACCATTCCTATTAGTCTCGGCTAAAGCGGAAGCCCAATCACTGTTCTTTTTGCATTGCCACCACTAGAGTAACAGAGAAAGATAAGGGTTCTTCAACACCTTCGCCTTTCATACCATCTAAAAAATAAACAAAAAATGATTTGCAGTTAGATAAGAATAACATGAATCAACACCAATCAGACACGCCAGAATTAGGTCTAGTACCAAAAAGTTTCCTTATATCCTTAGCAAAGGCTGCATCCACAATATTATTGGTGCTTATTGATGTACCGTTCATAAAATGAGAGTAAGTAAACTTTCATGGCCCTCTTGTCGGTATTAAGGGAGGTGTAGGGTACAAAGTAGTAACTGAAGGAATCTTCAAAATGATCTGGTGACTAGCACCTTCGAGTTCTGTGTGTAAGCAGGGTTGTCAAAACGTATTGTCAGTTTCTCTTCCAAGATCATGTAGGTTTCGACCATGGTTAACATTTCTCTGGCATATTTTACTTTCCTCTTCCCTAACTTCTGCCTGAAAGGGTGGTCTATCAGAAGGTCATTCTCAAAGATCCAACACAAAATACCTTCTTGAGTCCTTTCTACCTCTATAGAGACCTGCCTGAACTAGTCTATATACGACTGCAGACTTTCTTTCTTACCCTGTATGATCCCGCTTAGGACAACTTTAGTTACATGTTGTCTCTTCTTGGTTGTAAATTACACTAAAAACCTCTCAAAACTCTCCCCAAGAATCGATAATTCTGTTGGGCAGACCTTTGAACCATAACAGGTCTGCCCCGACCAGGGTTAACATAAACAACTTTCACCTGGATGTGTCATCACCGTTGAAGTAACACAACCAGTCATTCATGAGTTGCACATGTTCGTCAGGATCTCATTTTCTATCATAATCGCCCAGCTTGGACGCCTTCTCCATAAACTTCTGGATCTTACTCCCCAGGATTCTTGCAGACAGTGGATGCTTCAGTTGTACCTTTCCCGTGTGAGTTTTTGCCTAAGTTAGGGAAGGAACGTGATTGCCCTGGTCTCCACTGGGGCTAAGAGGAAGATTCTGGTGCCTCTAACTTTTACGTCGATCCTTCGATCGAGGAGCCTCGTCTCTCTTTGCCCCAACTGGTTTTGGAACGACAACATGAGTTTTCCTGAAGCATACTTCTTAAATTGTATTTTCGCGGGAGGGAGCGTTGTAAAGGATTTCTTCTAGGCGTTGAAGCCTCACTTCAAAGGAGTTTGAATTTTGCTTATGAACAATGTTAAACATGTTATTTAACAGTTTGCTAGCACCTTGCATGTTGAGGTTCGCTTGAAGAGTGTTGAGGCCAGACAAGTTTTTAGGTTATGTAATATGAGGTGGAACATGAGTCTCTATCGGAGTTACTTGAATAGATTTGACCAATTGCGAAGCTCGAACCATATCTGGATGCAGCGGAACAACTGTTTCAAGACCTACAGTGTTTTGCAGCGCATGAATAGGTGATGGATTGCTCGCTACTAGAGCATCAGCCGCTTCACGCGCAACAGTCGAATTTGATAGCCTTAGATCCATCCATCACCGAAAATTGTAAGAGCTAAAGATCTTGAAATATGAGGAAACATAATTGAGATTATGCTTGGATGAATCAAGATGCTATGGATCCCGCGTTTGATCGCAAACGTTTTTTTCGATGATCAGAGGGATGTTACAAACTGAGAAGTTTGAGAGAGAATGTAAATTCGTGGAAATCATAGGGATTAGAAGTCGATTCCCACAAAAGCGTCATTGTTCCGTTCTAGAACTATAAATGGGAAGATGAACAGTCGTGATGACAAATCATAACTTTCGACGCAATAGAGTGGAAGGACCTACAAAGTTAACACTTCAACACTCAAGTCAATATATGAAGAAAAAAATTCTTCGTAAAGATGTATTTTACAGTTGAGATCTCTTATGATCATAAGGATGACAATCTTTGGATACCGAGAAGAGAAGATTCTGAAAAAAATGAGACTCTTCCTACCGATTGCCCGTCAACCCAAAAAGATTAGAGTTGATCTAGTCGGCCTAGAACATTTATTTTATTTTATTTTAGTTGTAACATGTTATATTAAATTTAAATTTTATAACACGTTGAATTACATCATAAATATTAAATCATATTTATTATAAATTAATTCTGAAAGAATTACAATTAAAAAAAATAATGATAATTTACAACCTTAAAAATAAAAAACAGAGAAAATAAGCGAAACACAAATAGGGTTTTCACCAACAAAACAACACACCAAGGGTTTATAAGAGAAACAAAAAACAGTGCGGCCACACTTGGTCTCTACGCCGGAATCAGCAAGAAACTCCAGGTTCTTCTTTTCGATTTTTCTCTTTTCTCTTTCCCTCTCCTAGTTCCGATCTGCAACACGCATAGGATTCTATAATTTTATTAAGTGTTTTTTGTTTTCATAGTTTCAATTTTAACCTAAAATTATCATTTTTCTTTCATAGGTTGATATTTAACAATGGTGCAATAATCTTATTAAGTGTTTTTTGCTTTGATAGTTTCAATTTTAACCTAAAATTATCGTTTTTCTTTCATATGTTAGGTTGATAATTAACAATGGTGCAATATAATTTCAAGAAGATAACAGTTGTACCAAATGGAAAAGATTTCATTGACATCATTCTCTCTAGGACACAGCGTCAAACCCCTACTGTTGTCCACAAAGGCTATGCAATTAACCGTCTTCGACAGTTTTATATGCGAAAAGTCAAGTATACTCAGACTAATTTTCATGAAAAGTTGTCCACTATAATCGATGAGTTTCCTCGGCTCGCCGATATTCATCCTTTTTACGGCGATTTGCTTCATGTCTTGTATAACAAGGATCATTACAAGCTTGCACTTGGTCAGATCAATACTGCTCGGAATCTTATTGGTAAGATTGCGAAAGATTATGTTAAGTTGTTGAAGTATGGTGATTCGTTGTATCGTTGTAAGTGTTTGAAGGTTGCTGCTCTTGGTCGTATGTGTACTGTGCTTAAGAGGATTGGGCCGAGTTTGGCTTATTTGGAACAGGTTAGGCAGCATATGGCTAGGCTTCCTTCGATTGATCCGAACACGAGGACGATTTTGATTTGTGGGTATCCGAATGTTGGTAAGAGTTCTTTTATTAATAAGATTACTAGAGCTGATGTTGATGTGCAGCCGTATGCTTTTACGACTAAGTCTCTTTTTGTGGGGCATACGGATTATAAGTATCTGAGGTATCAAGTGATTGATACTCCGGGGATTTTGGATAGGCCGTTTGAGGATCGGAATATCATTGAGATGTGTAGTATTACTGCTCTTGCACATTTGAGAGCGGCCATATTGTTCTTCTTGGATATATCTGGTTCTTGCGGTTACACCATTGCTCAGCAGGCGGCTTTGTTTCAGAGCATTAAGTCTTTGTTCTTGAACAAGCCTCTGATTGTTGTGTGCAACAAGACTGATTTGCAGCCGTTGGATGGATTATCTGAGGAAGATATGAAGTTGGTGACAGAGATGAAAGCTGAAGCGTTGAAGACTGCAATTGGTCAAGGAGGCGAGGGGACGGAAGCGGATGTGCTGTTGACCATGAGTGCTTTGACAGAAGAAGGCGTGATCGCGGTGAAAAATGCAGCCTGTGAGAGATTGCTGAATCAGAGGGTGGAGATAAAGATGAAGTCTAAGAAAATCAATGACTGTCTGAACAGGTTTCATGTTGCAGTTCCGAAGCCACGTGACCAGAAGGAAAGGCCGGTGTGTATTCCCCCGGCAGTCTTGGAAGCTAAAGCTAAACAAGCAGCTGCCGAGGAGAAGAGAAAAACAGAGAAGGATCTGGAGGAAGAAAATGGCGGGGCTGGTGTATACTCCATGAACTTGAGGAAGCATTATATTCTGGCTGATGATGAATGGAAAGAAGATATACTGCCAGAAATTTTGGATGGCCACAATGTGTATGATTTCATTGATCCCGATATTCTACACAGGGTCGAAGAGCTGGAAAGAGAAGAAGGACTAAGGCAGGCAGAAGCTGAAGATGATGATTTTGAGATCGACGGAACTGAATTGACGCCAGAACAGCAAGAGGCCTTGACTGAGATTAGGAGGAAGAAAAGCTTGTTAATCCAACAACATAGGATTAAAAAGAGCACTGCCGAGAGCAGACCAATCGTCGCAAGGAAATTTGACAAGGACAATCAGTTCACAACAGAAAGAATGGGAAGACAGCTGTCATCTCTCGGGATTGATCCTTCTCTGGCTGTTAACAGAATGCGTAGCAGATCTGCATCTAGGAAAGGTCGGAAAAGGGAGAGATCACCAGAAGGAAGAAACGATGGTATGGATATTGATGATGACACACCTAGCAAGAAGCAGCGTACGAGTAGATCATTGTCACGTTCCAGGTCGGTCTCTAGGCCCCCACATGAAGTTGTGCCTGGAGAAGGGCTCAGGGATTCTGCTCAAAAGATCAAGGCAATTGGTCTTGCAAGAAAATCTGTCAAGAAGAGAAACAAGAATGCCAAGCGTGGAGAAGCCGATAGAGTCATACCTAATCTTAAACCAAAGCACTTGTATGCTGGAAAGCGCCCCAAAGGAAAGACAGACAGACGCTAAAATCGGTAATAACATATTTCTATGCAACTTGAATTACTTATCATGTAGCACAATTTCATTAGGTAATAACGTATTTCTATGCAACTTGGTATGAATGACAAATTTTGTTGCTACAACAATGTCTGCATATTGTTTGTTATAACATAATTTTTTGTGTTTTTGTCGCTAAAAATAATTGTTTTCTTTGCAGGTGATGATAATAATGGTGTTGGCTGCAGAGAAGTTTTTCTTATACAATTTTGTCTTTTCTATTATTATTTATGAATGCGTTTTAACTTTTTAGACCAGTTTTGGATTTACTGTTTGAATTTTGAGTTGTTTGTGTACTCGAACATTAAGCATTTGTTTGACATTGTTATTTGAATTTTGAGTTGTTTATGTACTCACATTTTGAGTTGTTTATTGTCCCATTCGACAGCAGTCACTGTTATTTTGAGTTGTTTTTATGTTCCATTTGAAAATTGTTTTCATTTTCATAGTTTTCCAAAACAACTAAAACTTTGCAAATCACCTCAGAGAATTTGTAAGTTTTCATTAATGACATAGTGGTAGTAATAATTTGCAAATGTGATTAAAAATTTAAAACACAATAGTAGATCTTGTTGACTTAGAGAATAATAAATGAACACTATTTCTGTGTTACTGTCATGTTTGCTTGCCTATGCATCTCTTATACTATTTCTTATGGAGACATTTTTTTAAAATTTTAATTTAACTTAAAATAACGTTTCCTTTATCCTTATAATTTTAAAGTCAATTGGCCTCATTTTTTTTATTCTTTTAATTGTTTTCTTGAAGATATTTTATTTAAATTTTTTTTAAAATTTTAGTTTAACTTAAAATAACATTTCCTTTATCCTTATAATTTTAAAGTCAATTGGCCTCATTTTTTTTATTCTTTTAATTGTTTTCTTGAAGTTATATTATTTAAAATTTTAATTTAACTTAAAATAACATTTCCTTTATCCTTATAATTTTAAAGTCAATTGGCCTCATTTTTTTTATTCTTTTAATTGTTTTCTTGAAGTTATTTTATTTATTTATTTTTTTAAATTTTAATTTAACTTAAAATAACATTTCCTTTATCCTTATAATTCTAAAGTCAATTGGCCTCATTTTTTTTATTCTTTTAATTGTTTTCTTGAAGTTATTTTATTTAATTTTTTTTTAAATTTTAATTTAACTTAAAATAACATTTCCCTTATCCTTATAATTTTAAAGTCAATTGGCCTCATTTTTTTTTATTCTTTTAATTATTTTCTTGAAGTTATTTTATTTAAAATTTTTAATTTAACTTAAAATAACATTTCCTTTATCCTTATAGTTTTAAAGTCAATTGGCCTCATTTTTTTTATTTTTTTAAGTGTTTTCTTGAAGTTATTTTATTTAAAAAAATTTTAAAATTTTAATTTAACTTAAAATAGCATTTCCTTTATCCTTATAATTTTAAAGTCAATTGGCCTCATTTTTTTTATTCTTTTAATTGTTTTCTTGAAGTTATTTTATTTAATTTTTTTTTTTAATTTTAATTTAACTTAAAATAACATTTCCTTTATCCTTATAATTTTAAAGTCAATTGGCCTCATTTTTTTTATTCTTTTAATTGTTTTCTTGAAGTTATTTTATTTAATTTTTTTTTTAAATTTTAATTTAACTTAAAATAACATTTCCTTTATCCTTATAATTTTAAAGTCAATTGGCCTCATTTTTTTATTCTTTTAATTGTTTATTTATATATATTACAGGAGTTATAACAGACGTAGGTACCACTTCCATACTAAAAAATGCTCTTTTCTTTCACCTGTTTCACATTTGTTAATGAACTAGAATTATATCATTCTTGAAAATTTAGATCCAATGTCAGATCATGACCACCTTGGAGCCTCGACCTACCACCCACTAACCACCTAAAAATCATAGACCACACCGATGAAGTTACTCCCACCTTAATTTATAAACAAAAAATTCATGGTGTATTTACCATTTATTAAGAAAGTTTAAAGTTTTGTGTCTTTTTTAAATATGTTTTCTGGGAAGATGGAAAAATAATTTTAATTAGTTGTTATTTATGGAAAAAATAGAGATAAATCAAATTAAAGACAATTTACATTTAATTTTACTTTAAAAAAGATGTATTTTAAGAATAAAATATTTTAGTGAAATAAAGTTGATGTTTTTTTGCTTATAACTTGTAACAAGAAAAATGAATATTTTTGCTTATAAATCGTTACGGAGGAATGATGCGTTGTATTCGCAAGTGCACGAATCGCGTCAGAGTAATATAAAAAGTTATCGTATCCACAGAGACCAAATGTCGATCTAACGATTTCCGTTTGTTACAGTGCTTATCTAAGGCAGTTCAATTCAGGGTTTACTAATGCAGAGGAAAATAAATAAAAGTAAATGACGAGGTAATAAAATTCAGACAAAACAATAGGCTTGAATGTAATTCTCATAACCGATAATATTTCTATATTCATCAACAGAACTACTTACGGGCAATATCTTCTATTTTAAGAAAAGAATTCAATTTAACAGGAACTGTCGCTTTCGCGTAGTCAGAACCAAGTTTACCCTCTAAACTAACCCCTTTATTGTCACTTATAAAAAGGCGCGCATTGCATTAGAGTCATGGAAAACTTACTTTTAAGAAATGTAAATTCTAAACTAAACAGAAAAGTATTTTGACCTGAAATCTCTAAACTAAAGAGGTTCAAAATGAACCAGATTCTAATCCCACTAACGCGTCTGAAAATAGTTTTAAAATCTCTTTTCTAAAGTGTTAAAAATCCCTACTCAACTGAGCACAGCGCTTTCGCTGTATTTGATCAGTTGAGAACTAAACAAGTTCACAAATGGTTGGACGACTTTCGATCTTACCCAACATTGCTTTTAAGTACAGAAAACTCGTGTTAAAGATTAAAACAGCCCTTAAGTATTTCTATTAACATATAGACGTATTACGGTGATTATGGTCTTTACATTCTTACCTATCTAAAACTTAGCCAGCCATGGTAGTTATAACAGTCATATTAATTCTTATCATGTATGGAATTAAGTCTTTTGAAAAGTAAAGTTTTGAAAAGTAAGGCAAGACAATAAATAAACAAAATAAAGCAAGTGCAAGAAATAAATGAAAGTAAATGCGAATAAAATAAAACCTGCTCCAAAGCGGAGTCTTTAAATCTGGTACAATGTACGGAAAAGAAAATGCTGGCAGGATTACTTCTACCAAAGTGCTCCAACTTGATTACAGACACTCCAAGACTTAATTACAAACTCGATCACACACAGTGCAATAACTCCTCGATGTGAAAAGATTACCGCTTTACAAGAGTGAAATTTATGCCTAGGATGAAGTAAACTAAGATTGGATGATCCTAAAATTCGAGTTCTGAGAGTATTTATAGGCAAAGTTGGCATGGTGCAAAGACAAAAGTGACCTTGGCTTGAAACATGGGCGGGAACAATTTTTGCCTTGTCGCGCCCGCGACAGGCCTACCGCGCCCGCGACAAGAGGAAAACGACAAAGGCGAGTGCTGAACGTGGGGACGTGGCAGTTGAGTTGTGGAGATCATGGGACACGTCGTCGCCTACCCTGGGGCGCCCGCGACAAGAGAAGCGACAAGAGGAAATTGCTGCCAAACTTGAATTCTTGCTCCTTTTGCATCCTTTTTCGTCTGGGACCTCGATTTTATTGAAAACCTGAAAACAAAGGAAAACATAACAATAACAAAGCATAAAAAATAAAAAAAACTAATATGCATGTGAAATCAGAGTCGAAAATACAGTATAATTTAGTGTCATCAAATTCTCCCACACTTAGACCTTTGCTTGTCCTCAAGCAAAACATTTAAAGCTCATAGAAGAAAAATCAGTGTCGATCGATGATTTTTTTGGGCGAAAAGAGCTTCTAAGTCCGAGTCTGGATGGAGTGGTCGGTACTAACTGAGTGAACTAAGGGCATCGTGATGACACTAATCCGCAAATACGGACACAAACTTCGCTCCTATACTAACCAACCCATTATATCCCACAATACATAGGCCTTCCTTTTCCATCTCTTTTGAGTCCTTTTCATTCAAGCGCAATCACATTAAGCCCGTTTTCCGCACATGCTTCATGGTAGAGTGACCTGTTAGTGATTCTAATCTTTTCATACCGGATTTCTGGGACAGGGAACTGTGTAAAATCCTTTTATTCCTCTCAAGTGCAGTTGTGGGGGATCGGATCGTAATTCGCCCTACCGAGTTCAGCGCCAGATACCTCTGAACCAACTGAAATGAGCAAGCTAAACATCTTATTACTTTTTTTTTTTTGAAAGTACTCAGATCAGTCACTTATATTCGTCGGTCTCCTACTTAGAACATGTTTAGGCCGGAGCTGATTGCTGAAATAAACTACTAAGGATGATTTTGAAATGAAATTAGGGCCATGGTACATGGGGTTTCAGGTGTGATTCTTATATTTACGAAGTTCATGGTGTAAGGACGATACTGATGTTTCGAAGGTTCTCCCAAGTCACCGCATCCTAACCCGAACCTGTCTTAAAGTCCAGAAATTTTTCAGAACAACACTTTTTTCTAGAAAATTATTATTATTATTATTATATATTTTTTTTTTGGGTTAAAATATGTGGGAAAAAATGAAGGTGAACCAAAAAATATACTTATACTAATGACTCTTCAAACACGTGCATTTTCTAAAACAGAAACAAAAGTAAATAACTGAAGGGAAATAAAAATAAACTACTAAAACGACGGAAATAAAAATGATAAAATCTCCTCCCACACTTAAATCAAACATTGTCCCCAATGTTTCGAAGTAAGCTAAGGAGAAAGGAACCTGGCAAAACTAGTGAGGACCGCTGGTGCCCTCGCCGCCCTGTGCTGAACGCTCGGAACGACGGGATCTGCTACGGTGATGGTCTCGCTGGTCCATCCTAGCCTGCAATTCTGTCTGAGCAGCTTTCACCTCACGAAGGTTACCTAAGATGGAACCCTGAGTGGCCTCCATAAGCTGAAAGTGCTGATGGTTATAGTGTTGTTGACGGGACTGCTCAGTGGTGATCGCAAGCAGAGTACGGGAGATGGACTCGTAAGATTGGTCTGCTCTCCGCTGCGACTCTTGCATAAAGCTCATCTGGTCTGCCATCTGTTGCTGAATGAAAGAGAGCAGGTCTTCATGCCGTGCTTCTCTAGCCATATGGTCTCGCCACATCTCATTCGTAATATAAAATCCGGGAGCAACTCCTGCAAAAGTGTTAGAAGAAGATGGTGCGGTGTGTGATTGTGTAGGACGAGGGGGGGACACACGCTCTCTATGGTCATACTCATCATCTGTGTCGGGCCCCTCATTGTCATGGACATTAGGAGGAATTGGACCTAGAAAAGGTGGGGCAGTAAGGTCATAGATCCAGTTCCTCTCGAATCGTACATCTGTACGTCTACTGCACGGCATAACAATTGATTCGACGGCTACCCCGTGAATCATCAACTCATAACCACCAGCCCTCCTCGATCGGCACAATTTCATGTCTTTCAGAAATTTTAAATTAATTGTGCGAGGGGGCAGTGGTTCTAAAGTAGCTATCTCATCATTCAAATTTAGTGCCCGAGCAATAGACGTAATCAATCCGCCAAAAACTATCGGTCCACCCTTATTTACCATTAAGCACATGTGGGCGATCATAAATGGAACCGGATTGATTCTTACATTTGTGAGGCATCCTTGCAAGAACAAAATTTCTTTGCTATTAACTTTGTTTTGATTATCCCGACCAAAAATAGAGCATGCCAAAAGATATCTGAAAATTCTTATGGCCGGGTTATGAATGGTCGAGGCGAGTATTCCCTTAAAGGAATCAACAATAGTATCTAACAACCTACGCCAGAAGGCAAATATCTCGACTGACCATTCAGCATCTGAAGGAGCCTCACAAACAGCACCCTCCCCATGAGGGAATCCCAATAGACCTGCTAGTTCATCGGTACTGAACTGATAATCAACAGCAAACAGTCTAAAATGCACGGTACCGACTGTGCTAGCAGTGTCGGGACGAACGGTATAAACCAATGAACTCAAAAACTCAACCGTCATCCTCTCATAGGTGGGTTCTTTTGTGGTGAAAACAGTGCCTAAACCTACAAAGTCTAACATATGGAAAACGCTATGATGAACCCCTAAAGCGTGCAAGCAAGTATCGTCGACATACCTCGTCGAGAGAATTTCTCGACCCTGAAGCTTTTGAAGTTGCCGCCTCTGCCTATTCTCGGATTGTCCTTCCCGAAGAATGACTCCATTAAACTCCATTGATGAAGATGGTGAAGAGGGTGGAAGATAAAGGTTGGATTTTTTTGGGTTTTTGTTGATGGAAATTGAAATGGAAAGTTAAGAGATGATTGATGAATGCTAGAGATATGAATTTCAATGGGGTTTTATAGGGATTTTTCGGAGGGAAAAATGGGTTTGAAAAGGTTGGAGCTTCAAAAATGGTGGGAATGGAGGTTCTGTCCCGATTTTACAAGGACGCTGCCGCGGGCGCGACGAGAGAAAATCCGCTGATGGGCCTCAATTTGTCTTTCTGAATGGGCTTTTTGTCCTTCATTTGGCCTTCGGGGGTCTTTTTAGCATTCCATATGTCATAAAAATGTAGTTTTGCACAAAATTTTCACAAGCATATATATTTTTTATAATAAATTTTTTTTATATATTTTGTCAAAGAAAAATAAAACAAAAGAAAATATTAGCATATAAACATAAAAAACTCAAACCTTAATATAAATCGGAAATATCAAATGCAAATAGTAGGAAATATGTCTGGGTGAATACTGGAAGTAAATTAATGCATAAGAAATATAGTAAATAATACGAAAATGGAAATCAAGATGTCTGGTCATCAGTCTGGTCATCTCCACGGAGTCTTGCTATCTCACGACGGAGCTCCGCCATGTCTTCATACAGCACATCGTACTCAGTAGCGTGGGTCAGCTCTGACACTTCCATCCCCAGGCGTAGGTCAGCAAGAGTCTGTAGGAGATCTGCTATCTCTTGGCGCATCATCGCCATCTGGGTCTGCATATTTGGAGTACCTAATGAATGATTATTTGACCATACCGTGGTCCTGTCAGGTGGCGGAGCTGGAACGTACTCTGGCTCTGGGCAGGGTCGTGGTGCGTCCACCGTCTCACCGTGTCCTTCTAAGGCATATGTCCAGTTTGCTGGGTCATGGACACTGGTCATAACAGGATCTGGCAAAGTGAAATGATGTATGGTCTCACCATCGATCAGAAGTCTGAACTGAGAGAGATTAAAGGAGTTCCTTCTCATCAGCCTCCGATCTAAACAAAAATCAATATCCATGGTGGTATGGCTGCAGTAGGGAGTCAAATGAAATAGCTTTCGGCCAAGGCCTAGAGCAGCAGCAATCTCAGTCACATTACCTCCTACATGTATAGGTCCTCCTGCCCAGGTGGCAACACCACTAAAAGAATACAGCATAAAGTTACCACAAGCTAAACGACACGACTGATTCGCACAAAACATGAAAAATATGTCCTCCTCAGTAACGTGGTCATCAGCATCTGCTCTCCCAAAGAATGTATGGGCAATGATCATCTGAAAGTATCGGAGAGCTGGGTTATGGATAACCTGCGAAATGTGAGTATCAGGGTCAGGGCCTCCACCTCCAGAGATGTCACTCCAAAATTTCTCCACGTCTCTACTCATGAAGTAACCCATGGGCAGCTCAGGGATAGCGTCAACTCCCATCTCAAATCCAAGAAGATCACCGAACTCAGTATGGGTGAACGAATACTCTGTGCCAAATAACCTGAAGCTGGTGTGGCCATCTAGTCCCAAGTACGGATCATAGGAGAAAGAGCTGAGGAACTCCAGAGTGAGGTTCCTATAGGTGGGATGCAAATCATCAGCGTACTGGTCCCATTTGAGCTGGTGGGTCAAGTATCGGACACTGGGCTCTATGCCCAAAGCTTCCATGCAATCACTGTCTGGGTAGCGAGTGGGTGCCATAGGTCTGAGTGAAAGCATCGCATAACGCTCTCTCTGGGCATCATCTCTAAAGGCCACGTGCATGTCATCGACTGGTGGCATCCTGAAAGAAAAGGTTAGGAAGAACGGGTCCTGAAATCAAACACACCAAACAAGTTAGACATATATGTACAAACAGACGAACAAACGTAAATCAAAATAAACGGAAAGAAAATAAATACGAAAGAAACCATGAGTTGCCTCCCATGCAGCGCTTGCTTAACGTCGTTAGCTCGACGAGTTCAAGTCATGTATCTGGTGCGAGGATAGATGGGTCTGTTAACGTGAACCTGGAGTAGTATGCTGGAATGTCACCTCCTTCATAATGCTTAAGCCTTTGTCCATTTACAACGAACGGACTGCAAGATTTGTTCTTAATTTCCAATGCCCCAGATTTTAGGACTTTGGAAACTTCGAACGGGCCCGTCCATCTAGATCGAAGCTTACCTGGAAAAAGTCGCAGTCTTGAATTGTATAGAAGAACAGGGTCACCTATGTTGAAGTCTTTCTTGACGATCTTCTTGTCATGCCATGCTTTGGTTCTCTCTTTATATATGATGGCATTTTCATAGGCTGATTGTCGGAGCTCTTCTAGCTTATGTATGTCTAAGATGCGTTTCTCACCAGCTGCTAGGTAATCGAAATTTAAGGTTCTGATGGCCCAATATGCTTTGTGTTCCAATTCAAAGGGTAAGTGACATGATTTTCCGTAAACTAGTTGGTAAGGGGTTGTTCTAATGGGAGTCTTATAGGCTGTCCTGTAGGCCCACAGTGCTTCTGAAAGCTTCTGTGACCAATCCTTTCTGGATATCGAGACAGTTTTTTCTAAGATATGCTTGATCTCTCGATTGGATACTTCTACTTGCCCACTGGTTTGCGGGTGGTAAGGTGTGGCTACTCTATGTTTAACTCCATACTTCCTCAACAGTTTGTCAAAAATCCTAGATATAAAATGTGATCCTCCATCACTTATGACTAGTCTGGGAACTCCGAATCTAGGGAATATATTCTGCTTGAACATCTTAATCACCACTCGGGCGTCGTTTGTGGGTGCAGCTATGGCTTCAATCCATTTGGACACGTAATCAACAGCGACTAAAATGTATTTGTTTCCTAAGGATGATGGAAAAGGTCCCATAAAGTCGATTCCCCAAACATCAAAAAGTTCTACTTCTTGAATGTTTCTTAATGGCATTTCATTTCTCCTCGAGATGTTTCCGGAGCGTTGACACGGGTCACACTTGGTTATATATGTATGAACATCACGCCATATAGTTGGCCAATAAAGACCAGCTTGTAAGATCTTAGCGTGAGTCTTAGATGTGCTTGCGTGTCCTCCGTAGGGTGCTGAGTGACAATGTTCTATGATATGGTGTACTTCTTCCTCTGGAACACACCGACAAAAAATTCCGTCAGTGCCTCTCTTAAAAAAGAGTGGTTCATCCCAATAGAAATGTTTAACGTCATTGAAGAACTTCTTTTTCTGCTGATAGCTGAGGTCAGGAGGTATTATATCTGCAGCAAGATAGTTAACAAAATATGCATACCAAGGTACATTATTTACCGCTAAGGATTTTTCAGAATCTTCTAGGGTTTCTAAACTTACATCTCCAATGGCATCTAGCTTAGCGATTAACCTGTCATAAGCAAAGTCATCATTTATGGGTACTACATCAGGTTTCAAGAACTCAAGCCTGGAAAGGTGATCGGCAACTACATTCTCGGTGCCTTTCTTATCTCTGATATCAAGGTCAAATTCTTGCAATAAAAGTATCCACCGGAGTAACCTAGGTTTAGCATCCTTTTTATTCAAAAGGTATCGGATGACAGCATGATCAGTGTAAACAATTATTTTGGCTCCCACCAAATAGGATCTAAATTTGTCTATGGCGAAAACTACGGCTAAGAGTTCTTTTTCTATGGTTGCATAGTTTAGCTGAGCGGCATCTAGAGTTCTACTGGCGTAGTAAATCACATGTAACTTCTTATCAGATCTTTGCCCTAGCACTGCTCCTACAGCGTAATCACTAGCATCACACATGATTTCAAAAGGTTTTGTCCAATCTGGTGGTTGCATAATGGGTGCTGAGATTAAAGCTTGTTTTAAAAGGTTGAATGCTTCGTTGCATTTTTCATCAAAAATGAACTCAACATCTTTCATCAGAAGACCTGTCAAAGGTTTAGTGATCTTAGAGAAGTTTTTAATGAAACGCCGGTAAAATCCAGCATGTCCAAGAAAACTTCGAACTTCTCTAATTGTTTTGGGTGGTTTAAGATTCTCTATCACCTCGATCTTAGCTTTATCAACTTCAATGCCTTTTTCAGAAACGATATGTCCTAGAACTATACCTTCAGTGACCATGAAGTGACATTTCTCCCAATTTAATACCAGGTTTACTTCGACACATCTCTTCAAGATCTTTTCAAGGTTGACTAGACAGTTATTGAAATCAAATCCGCAGACTGAGAAATCGTCCATGAATACTTCCATAATTCCATCAAGATAATCAGCGAAGATTGACATCATGCAACGCTGAAAAGTTGCTGGGGCATTACAGAGTCCGAAAGGCATAGGTCTATAGGCAAAAGTTCCATATGGGCATGTGAAGGTTATTTTCTCTTGGTCATCAGGGTGTATAGGAATTTGGAAAAAACCTGAATATCCGTCGAGGTAACAGAAGTAGGAATGTCTAGCTAGACGTTCCAACATCTAATCTATAAAAGGTAATGGGAAATGGTCTTTCCTAGTGGCTTTGTTTAATTTTCTGTAATCTATGCACATACGCCAACCTCCTTCTATCCGTTTTGCAACGTGCTCACCTTTTTCGCTCTGTACCACGGTGATGCCTCCCTTTTTAGGTACTACATGCACAGGGCTTACCCATTTACTGTCCGAGATCTGATATATTATCCCTGCTTCCAACAACTTAAGGACTTCCTTCTTAACTACCTCACTCATTATAGGGTTAATCCTTCTTTGGTGTTCTCTCAAAGGTTTAGCATCTTCCTCAAGTGAAATCCGGTGCATGCACACGGATGGACTTATTCCTTTAAGATCTGAGATGTTGTACCCTAGTGCTGAGGGATATCTTCGCAAGACATCTAAGAGTTGGTTTGTTTCATTTTGGTTCAGAACGACACTGACTATAACTGGTATATCCATTTCTTTGTCTAAAAACTCATATCTTAGATTCTTGGGTAATTCTTTCAATTCTAAGGTTGGTTTGCTGGGGTTTTGTATAGGATCTGGAGTTAAGGATAAACATTCAAAAAGGCTATCATCTATGTAGGGTTCCATACTATCATCATCTTTCACAATGGGCATTGAAGGTAGTTTTATTCTTTCTATTGGCTCTTCCTGGTTAAGTTCACGGACACATTCATCAATGACATCAACTGCATAACATGCATCTCCTATTACTGGTGCCGCGAGAAACTTTGCTAGGACAAACTCTATTTTTTCGTTACCTACCTCAAAAGTTAATTTTCCTTTATTGACATCTATTATGGCTCCTGCAGTTGATAGGAAGGGTCTACCTAGGAGGATTGGGATATCTTTATCTTCTTTGATGTCCATTACGACGAAGTCGGTGGGAATGAACAACTTGCTTATTCTAACTGGGATGTCTTCTAATACGCCTACAGGGTATTTTATAGATCTGTCAGCTAATTAGAGAGACATCTTAGTAGGTTGCAAATCTCCTAGTTTCAATCGTTCACAAACTGCAAGGGGCATTAGGCTTACACTGGCTCCTAAGTCCAGAAAGGCTTTATCTATGACATGATTCCCCAAAATACAAGGTATGGAGAAATTCCGTGGATCTTTGTCTTTTTTGGCAAGTTTGTTCTCGGAAATGGAATTACACTCCACTGGTTTTGGATCGTCAAGTCTACGTTTATTGGTGAGGATGTCCTTCAGGAATTTAGTATAAGATGGTATTTGGGTGATGGCTTCTGTAAAAGGAATCTCTACATGGAGTTTTTCTATAACTTTAACAAACTTCTGGAATTGGTCATTGATCTTAGTTTGTTTAAGTCTTTGTGGATAGGGAATTGGTGGTTTGTATGGCTGAGGGGGTGTTGAAGCTTCGTCCGTAACTTCTCCTTTATCTTTGTCTTTTGGTTTCTCAATTTCTACGGGTTCCTCACCTTCGGGGGTAGCATCCTTTTTGGAAATTTCGGAGTCACTCAATGTCGGGTTTTTAGGCCCTTCATAAGTGGTTCCACTTCGTAAGGTAACAGCGTTAGCTTGCCCTCGAGGGTTCTGTTGAGGTTGTCCGGGAAATTGTCCTCCAGGAGTAGTTTGGGGTGCTTGCTTTAAGGCTACCTGAGAGATCTGGGTTTCAAGCATCTTGCTGTGGGTGGCCATTTGATCCATTTTGGTTCCTAGTTGGGTAAGCAGCTCATTCACATGAATATTCTGATTTAGGAACTCTTTGTTTTGCTGGGCTTGTGCTGTCATAAAATCATTTAGCACTTTCTCAATATTTGGCTTAGGTGGCACTGCTTGCATAGGTTGGTTTTGTCTAGGTTCTTGATTGTTGGTTGATCTCGGAGGTGCTTGGTTTTGGATAGGGTTATTGTTTTTGTAGGAAAAATTAGGGTGATTCCTCCATCCAGGGTTGTAAGTATTTGAGAACGGGTTTCCTTGGGCATAGTTGACTGGGTCTGGGTTAGTCTCGTTTAACAGATGGCAGTCAGCTGATTGATGACCTTTAGTACCACAAAGTTCGCAATCCGATACTACTGCTGCTGCAGCGGTAGGTTATGCGTACATTTGATCGATCTTGAGGGCCATAGCATCCATTTTGGCTTGCAACATGTCTATAGAGCTTACCTCATGTTTACCTCCTTGGGCTTCTTTCTTTTCCACTGTTGCTCTTTCGTTTTCCCATTGATGATGGTTTTGAGCCATATCTTCAATGAGACCACAAGCGTCAGGATAGGGTTTGTTCATCAGGGCACCGCCAGCGGCAGCGTCGATGGACATCTTTGTGTTATAATGAAGTCCGTGGTAAAAGGTATGTATAATCAACCATTGCTCCAAACCGTGGTGTGGACAAGCCCTTAGAAGGTCTTTATACCTCTCCCAAGCTTCAAATAGTGATTCTCCTTGGTTTTGGGTAAATCTTGTTATTTGGTTTCGGAGAACGGCTGTTTTGCTTGGGGGAAAGTATCTAGCAAGGAATGTTCTCCTAAGGTCTTCCCATGTTGTTATAGAATTGGCTGGAAGGGAATCTAACCAAGTTAGGGCTTTGTCTCTAAGGGAAAAGGGAAATAGTCTTAAACGAATCGCCTCAGGACTAGCACCATTGGTCTTAAAGGTGTTTGACAACTGGATAAAGACTTTTAGATGTTGGTTTGGGTTTTCAGATGGTAGTCCTGCGAATTGGTTTTGTTGAACTAGTTGTAATAGGGATGGTTTTAGTTCAAAATTATTGGCAGGTATGGTAGGGTTAACTATACTAGAGCTCGGTTCTTCGTCAGCAGGCTGAGCGAAATCCTTAAGGGGTCTTTGGTTACGATCTTCGGCCATAGCTTGCTTAATTCGACGAAGCCAAAGTCGTGCGCGAGCGTAACGTTCTGGTTCCACTAAAGGATCTATTACACTACTGGAGCTGCGAGATCTTCGCATCGACCAGTTCGTGCGGCCCTAGTCTAAACGGTGATAACAAACGGAATTTGAAATTCGGCGAAATTGATCCCCGGCAACGGCGCCAAAAACTTTGATGAGTTGTATTCGCAAGTGCACGAATCGCGTCAGAGTAATATAAAAAGTTATCGTATCCACAGAGACCAAATGTCGATCTAACGATTTCCATTTGTTACAGTGCTTATCTAAGGCAGTTCAATTCAGGGTTTACTAATGCAGAGGAAAATAAATAAAAGTAAATGACGAGGTAATAAAATTCCGACAAAACAATAGGCTTGAATGTAATTCTCATAACCGATAATATTTCTATATTCATCAACAGAACTACTTACGGGCAATATCTTCTATTTTAAGAAAAGAATTCAATTTAACAGGAACTGTCGCTTTCGCGTAGTCAGAACCAAGTTTACCCTCTAAACTAACCCCTTTATTGTCACTTATAAAAAGGTGCGCATTGCGTTAGAGTCATGGAAAACTTACTTTTAAGAAATGTAAATTCTAAACTAAACAGAAAAGTATTTTGACCTGAAATCTCTAAACTAAAGAGGTTCAAAATGAACCAGATTCTAATCCCACTAACGCGTCTGAAAATAGTTTTAAAATCTCTTTTCTAAAGTGTTAAAAATCCCTACTCAACTAAGCAAAGCGCTTTCGCTGTATTTGATCAGTTGAGAACTAAACAAGTTCACAAATGGTTGGACGGCTTTCGATCTTACCCAACATTGCTTTTAAGTACAGAAAACTTGTGTTAAAGATTAAAACAACCCTTAAGTATTTCTATTAACATATAGACGTATTACGGTGATTATGGTCTTTACATTCTTACCTATCTAAAACTTAGCCAGCCATGGTAGTTATAACAGTCATATTAATTCTTATCATGTATGGAATTAAGTCTTTTGAAAAGTAAAGTTTTGAAAAGTAAGGCAAGACAATAAATAAACAAAATAAAGCAAGTGCAAGAAATAAATGAAAGTAAATGCGATTAAAATAAAACCTGCACCAAAGCGGAGTCTTTAAATCTGGTACAATGTACGGAAAAGAAAATGCTGGCAGGATTACTTCTACCAAAGTGCTCTAACTTGATTACAGACACTCCAAGACTTGATTAAAAACTCGATCACACACAATGCAATAACTCATCGATGTGAGAAGATTACCACTTTACAAGAGTGAAATTTATGCCTAGGATAAAGTAAACTAAGATTGGATGATCCTAAAATTCGAGTTCTGAGAGTATTTATAGGCAAAGTTGGCATGGTGCAAAGACAAAAGTGACCTTGGCTTGAAACATGGGCGGGAACAATTTTTTCCTTGTCGCGCCCACGACAGGCCTACCGCGCCCGCGACAAGAGGAAAACGGAAAAGGCGAATGCTGAACGTGGGAACGTGGCAGTTGAGTTGTGGAGATCATGGGACACGTCGTCGCCTACCCTGGGGCGCCCGCGACAAGAGAAGCGACAAGAGGAAATTGCTGCCAAACTTGAATTCTTGCTCCTTTTGCATCCTTTTTCGTCTGGGACCTCGATTTTATTGAAAACCTGAAAACAAAGGAAAACATAACAATAACAAAGCATAAAAAATAAAAAAAAACTAATATGCATGTGAAATCAGAGTCGAAAATACAGTATAATTTAGTGTCATCAAGGAAGTACTCACAAGTAAGGAAAAGATGAAAAACTAACTCTCACCCCTTACACATAGGGTATGAAACCCCATCTAGACGAATCAAAGTCCTACGAATAAACAAATTTTTTCTAATAGGGATTTTGTCTTGCAAATGTTACCAAGAAAAAACTATCACACTTTAGATGGCGTCCAATGAACTCAAATGTTAGGAAGGGTCGACTCAAGGTGGAGGAAGAAGTCGCAGAGATAGATAACTTCAACTGAGTAGGAAAAGCTTATGCTACTGATAACACTTCATCCCTAGCATGCATCCACCACTAATTATCTCAATCTAAGAGAGGGTTGTTGTTGTATTTATTTATCCAACGTCATTGGTGTGATTTGATGGGCTTAATATCCAAATCTATGATGCCTACGATGTGTTAGGCGCAACCCGTTGAAGGCTCTTTGCTATAAGGAAATATAGTTGTGCCCTCACTAATAATAATTGCTTTAAGCGCAGTGGTATGTGCTTGATCTAAAAATTGTTATCAAAGCAGGGTTATGGGTTCGAATCCCCCTGACCGTCATTGAGGGAGATTATTGGATTTATTTATCCAGCGTCATCGGTGTAATGCAGTTGGCTTAACATCCCAACTCATGACGCTTACGATGTGTTAGACACAGCCGGTTGAGGGACCTTTGCTATAAGGAAATATAGTTGCGCCCTCACTAACAGCAATTGCTTTTAGTGCAATGGTAGGCGCTTGATCCGAAATTTGTTTCCTGGATAACATAAAGAAGGTATGCAACCTACACTAACTCATAAACAAAGAAAGATCTCATTCACCTCAGATTCCAAACCAAAACATCATCCACTGCCAGACTAATATCATTTACTAACCACTCATTTTGCTCAGATATACAAAATATCCTAGGGAATGTATCCTTAAAAGGTGTATCCCTAACCCACTGGTTAGCTCACAAAGAGATGTGGATATCATAATCAACTTACTTACTGATACTTTCTATAAACCAACAAGAGGAGTAATCTTTTTTGAAGTCAAGAAGAGACACTCCTTTCCATCAAGAGGATGCAGACCATGAACCATAAGATTGTCCTCCCCCCTTTCCCCCTCCCAAAAAAAAAAGAGGATGAAATTCACATGCCTCATATCTAGCTAACAATATCTCAGACCAAGGATCAGTAGCATGAGAGAGTAAGGTTTACCTCCATTCAGATAACAAGGCCAAATCAACCAAAGTTTGTGCACTCTCAAACCACCATCATAATTAGGCTTGCAAACATCGAACCATTTAATCCAAGAAATCTTTGCATCACCCTTCACATCAACCCTGGAGAAACCTTTTGTGAATCCTAACTAGCTTGTTCTAAACCTTCACAAGCAATTTAAGAAATATAAGAAAAAAATAGGAATATCATTAGGTATCGAGTGTATCCAAAAATAAAGAAACAACATTAACCCTTATAAGACTACTCTTTGAAAAGTTAACCTCTGAAGGCTCTCAACAAGCTCAAAACTCTTGAGAATAACTTTAATAAGAAAAAAATTCTCGACCGAGGGCTCTACCAAGATTAAGGTGTCATCCACATACTGAATGTGAGAGACCACCAGCCTCAAGGAGTTCACCTTAAAACCATAGAAAATGTCCAATTTTATAGCCCTTATGAATGTTGATATCTTGAATCGGGCATCATTAACCAAAACCGCTAGGTTGCCGGAAAAAACATAAGCACACGTCCAAGATCTCCATTTACCATTAAATCCTAATTTGATAAGTATATAATCTAGAAAACTTCAGCTAATTGAATCACACACTTTCTCAAAATCCATCTTAAAATGAGACATGATTTTTGAATTTTCTTTGCCAACTCAATAAACTCATTCACAATTATCACATTATCCACCAATAGCATCCCTTTAAGGAAAGTTGACTGATTAATGGAAATCAAGTTATCCATCACCTTACCAAGTCTAGTTGCCAACACCTTAGCAACATGCTTATACAAGGATCCCACTAGAGAAATAGACCAAAAGTCATCCAATTGAGTCGCCTTAGAGATCAAATTCACAAAAGAAGAAAAAATTTTAGGAAGAGAGGCAGAGCAATAGAACCGACCAATCATACTCCCTAATTCATCCCTAAGCAAATACCAAAACCTTCTAAAAAGAGAGAAGTCAAAGTCATCAAGACCATAGATCTTATTACCACCGCATTGCGTCACTGCCCAATCTAACTCAAGGAGAAAAAAGGGAGCATCGAGAGTATCATTATCACTATCATTATAATATAAAAGAGAGAAAAACACAACTTTATCTAGATAAGGCTTATAAATAAGATGTTATTTAAAAAGATTGGAAAACTAATTAACAGCTTCTTGAAGGATGTCAACTACCTCTTTGATCTAGTCATCACCTACCTTAAGAGGTAAAATAATATTCCTCTTACTCCTACTTTTGACAAAAGTGTGGAAAAAAAACTTGTATTAGCATGTCCCTCCTTAAGCCACCAAATTTTAGATCTCTGAAATAATTAGGAATCTTTGATCTCTAACAATAACCAAAGTTCTGCAATGACTCCAGTCCTATCCCTAATCTCAACCTCTAGAAGACTCCCCTTGTCAGGTATAAAATCCAAATTATGCACAACATCTCTCAATAACTCAATTTGAAAATCGAGGTTACCAAACACTTCGTTATTCCACATTTTTAACGCTACTTTGAGGAACCTAAGTTTCTTTTTAAGAACAAAATCTTTCCATCTTAAAGCCATAGAGGGAGACCAACTAAAATGGACAACCTCATTCAAATTGGAGTGTAATAGTTAATGATTGTTGAATCTAAACGGCCTAAGGCCCCACAACTAATTGATATACTTAAAAATAACCGAACAATGATCAAACACGTCTTAAGGCAATACCCACTAAAAAGCCACCTCACTTATCCTATCAACCATTAGACACAAGAATCCAATCAAGTATTCTCGCAACCCTAATGTTATTTTCTCATTTCTATATCAACAAGTTGAATTCTCTAAAGTGGGGACTGGTATTTTGAACTTTGAATGTGCGGTTCGGCCACGGGGCAATAATAGAGCAGCTATACCACTTGTTGCAACTGTTAAACATATATTATGCCTCGACCTCAAGGCAGTTGCCAATGTTCTCCACATGTATGTTTTACCCGTACCACCATAGCCATGTAAAAAGAAAACCTGGCCTTTTTTATCCGAAACAGCAGTCATAATTTGTTCATAGATCAGCTTCTGTTTATCTAAGAAGATAAAATCAGATATGTAAGAAGTACACATGTAATACACAAAGCGTAATTAAAAACATTTGCACATACCTGTCATTGCAGCAAACAGACTCGCAAATTCAGATTTCATTGTAGGGATATCATAGTTCCTTTCATCATATATAAACCTATTTCCTAGCTGCCGCAAGACATAATCATCTGGGTATGGAATAGGTTTAAAATCTTTGAGAGTGCTCCGATTTGCCTGTAGTATTTTTTCGATTTCAGTTAACGTCAAATTCTGTAATTGATATTCTGATAACACCAAATCTGCAATACAGAAGAGAAATGTTGTTAAATCTAATAATTAATCACCCAGATTGTGATGCACAAAAACTGGAAACAATGAGATTAAACATGTTGTCACCTGAATTATTAGCCAAAATCCTCTGTTTATATAAGATTCCATCAGATAAAAATTGGAAGGATTCTTTCCAAACATGAATCGGGCTATTCACAGCTCCGGACAGGAGCATAACAACAAAGAGTCTCCTCAGAAAATCCCCTGAACCCCATTCACTTGCCTCTCTAATGGCACCAATATACTCTCTATCGTCTTAAAGGAAGCCCATTGCAAAACATGCATCCCGAAAAGAATTAAATTGAGTGTCTTCGAACTTGCGTATTTCCTCATATGAGGTTGGTCCCGTGACCACTGTGAACATCATCCGCAAGTAATACAGTTCTCCAGTAGTTGGCGGAACCCATATCAAACGTCCGATTGTGAAACCTTTTTTCCGAGGCTTCCATAAACGTTTTGTCTTGACATAAACAAATCTGGAGACAAATTGTGCATACGTTAATAACTTTGCATCTTCATATTTGCCATTAGCAACTAACCATGCAGTGAACATTGATTCTGTGACACTTGCTTTTTCTAAAATATCTTCCATGTGAGCAAAATCAGTGTAGTAAATTGGTTTCTCGCCTATCAAATGATAAAACATCCTTTCAACAGATGCTTTCCGACCATGGATATTATATGAAAAAATTCGCCAGCACGCCTCACTTGGCGAAACACACCTGCAATCCAAATATTGTTTTATCTCATCGATCGGTTCCGTTCCATTTTGGGAATCTGACTGGGAATTAACTATTGTAGTTGTTATTCTATCATATCCTTTATGTATGTATTTGAAATTATATTTGATGGATGTACACTGGTTGCACCATTCCATATTAATATGCGCACGGTATACTTGTGTATGATTATGTATGTGTATTTGTGATGTTTGTTGGATTGAAATGAAGAAATTTAGTAAAACCCATTTTTGGTAAAATTGATTAGAAATTGACTAAATGTGTTGGAAATTATGTTGTTAGTGTTCATTATTACTGGTATATGATAGATACATGTTATTAGTAAGTGTATTGGTGTTTCTCTGGGTATTGAGTGATGATTTGGAGGATTTTGGTTGGGAACCCGTAGAACAATTTCTCTACAGAATTTTTCTGGTTTTTCTAGGTCATACGCGTATGGGGCATGTTCATACGCGTATGGACCTTGGCATTACGCGTATGGTGGGCGAGCCATGGGCCAATACGCGTATGGGTCTTCAGTTTTCTCGGCCATCTGCCCATTTGCGTATGATACGCGTAGCATTTCAGGGCAGTACGCGTATGGTTTTGGTCATTACGCGTACGAACATTTTAACGTGGAATTGGAGGAAAATGAGTCTCTGCTCATACGCGTATGGATCATGGTGATACGCATATGAACATGACTTTTGCAAAATGGGACTTTTCAAAATATTGTTTTTCGTTTTCTATCGTAACTTGAGTTTCGTTTGTCCGATTTTTACACTCTTGGTATCGTTGCGTAGCTATTGAGCTGTACTTTCTCATTATGATGATTTTGAAATTGTTAGCCGATTTAATTTTGTCAGAAAATCAGGAATAGTGTCGGTTGTCGACTTTTGTCGTTGTAGTGATGCGTAATTGATGTGTATTATGCAAGGTGATGTTGTATGACGTAAATGTATGAGTTTAAATGGTGTTGTGATGATTTGTGACCGTAGAGAAATTAAATGCATTATTTTGGGCATAAGTGCAAAGTGTGATTTTGTCGATGTAAATGAATGTATTTATGTGTGCACATTAAATGTCATGGGTCCTTGTATGCCAAGCATCATGATATGCATTGTTGAACGTCCTGAGTGACGGTTTGGATTCCAGAGGGAATTCGCTATAACTTCGTGTACCCATGTGGGGTGTGAGCGATGATTATAGACGATCGTGTGCCCATGTGGGGTGTGAGCGATCGGGTCGTGTGCCCGTGTGGGGTGTGAGCGATCCATAAACACCGTGTGCCCGTGTGGGGTGTGAGCGGTGGGGAACATCGTAGGCCCGGCGGGGAGTTACAGTGATGTAACGAGCGATGGTTCCAGCAGAGTTCCTGAGTGAACTTGTGATGAGAAATAATGGAAGTCGGTACCGCATGTGCATATGCATAGAGTCGTTGTGTCGGTCTCTTGCATTGCATAAATCATTATGGGTGTTTTATGTGTGGAGTTGTGGATAAAATTGATATATGGATATGTGTTGGTGATGGAGATATGTATTATGTCTTGTAATGCCTTGTGTGTGAATTATGGCGTGAGTTGTGGTGAGAATCGTATATTTGCGTATTTTTTTGTGTTTTATATATAATTGTGTTCAATTATATTATGGTTGTTTTTCTCACCCTTCTGCTGTTTTATAATGCTCTATGAGGCATTGCAGATTAGAGTTGCTGGAGGTATTTTTGTGAAGCTTTGCGTCTTTATTCTTTTGTCGGTCGGCTCTGATATGTGACACCGGGTAGTTAGGGAGGCCGTTTGTGATAATGTATATTATGTATATGTATATCTTTTGGTTGTGCATGTATAACCTGATGTATGACAAACTTCTCATGATATATATATATATATATATATGTTATTCAGTTTTAGATTTTCCACTTTTATTCTAAATTCTGAAATGTGGGTGTAAGGAACTGAGTTCCTCAATTGATTGCTACCCCACTGTTGCATATATTTATGAGCAGGTGTTGTATGAATTATTTTTACTTTGATGTGACCCCTCGGTCTATGCCATGATAATTTAAATATACTCTGACGAAATTTTGAATTTTCTTTTACTGTTTTTATTAATTGGGGGTATAGATTGGGGGTGTTACATTAAGTAGTATCAGAGCCAGTTTGTGTCAGTCCGTGTCAGTTGTGTCAGTCCTTGTTGGTCGTTGTGGTTGGATGAGCTGTTTGTTTAACCATAGTTTATGTTATTGGAAACGAACAGAATATGGCTGGTAGGAATGATGCTGCTTTGGCTGCGGCTATGCAAGCTATGGCTCGTGCTGTGCAGGGTGCACCTAATGCTGCAGGTAATGATGAGTTCAGGAAGAACAAACCGCCTGTCTTCAAAGGAAGATATGATCCGGATGGTGCACAGCTTTTGCTGAAAGAGATTGAAAGGATTTTCCGAGTGATGGATTGTGATGAAGACCAGAAGGTGAGACTGGGTACTCACATGTTGTTGTAAGAAGCTGACGTGTGTTGGAAGCTGCAGAAGAGGAAGAAATTACTTGGGAAGTTTTTAGCCGGGAGTTCTTGAGGAGGTATTTTCCTGAAGATGTAAGAGGAAAGAAGGAAATTGAGTTCTTGGAGCTAAAGCAAGGTAATATGTCTGTTGTCGATTATACTGCTAAGTTTGTGGAACTTGTGCAGTTTTATCCTCATTATGCGGAAGCGACTGCGGAATTCTCTAAGTGTGTGAAGTTTGAGAATGGCTTGCGTCATGAGATAAAGCAGGCGATTGGATATCAGAGGATTCAGAGGTTTTCTGATTTGGTAGATTGTTGTAGGATTTATGAAGAGGACAGTAAGGCTCGTTCTACTCATTACAAGAGTGTGAGCGAGAGGAAAGGGAAACAACAGTTCCGTGGTGGTCCGTATGTGACACCAGCTGATAAAGGTAGACAAAGAGGGAATTTTGAGAAAAGGTCAGGTGGAGGAGGAATGTCTGGTCCTATGAGGTGTTATAAATATGGTGAGTTGGGGCATCGTCAGTTTGAGTGCAGGAAAGATTTGAGAAAGTGTACTAATTGTGGAGGTGTAGGACATGTTGCAGCTGATTGTGCCAGGAAGAATGTGGTGAAATGCTACAACTGTGGTGAACCTGGGCATATTAGTACCAAGTGTCCGAAACCGAAGCAGGCTCCAGCTGGTGGAAAAGTGTTTGCATTATCGGGGACTCAGACTTCAAGTGCAGATCATCTGATTCGAGGTACTTGTTTTATTAATAGTACTCCTTTGATTGCTATTATTGACACTGGAGCGACTCATTCATTTATTTCGTCTGAGTGCACGAAGCGTTTGAATCTTGTGTTGTCTGTGATGGGTGGTGAAATGGTTATTGATACTCCAGCAATAGGGTCAGTAACTACTTCTTTGGTTTGTCTAAGATGTCCTTTGACTATTTATGGTAAAGACTTTGAGATGGATTTAGTGTGTTTACCGTTGGAGGGTTTAGATGTGGTTTTGGGTATGAATTGGTTGCAATTCAATCGAGTTCATATTGATTGTTATCATAAGCTGGTAAGGTTTCCTTCTCTTGAGGAAGACGAAGACTCGAGTTTCTTATCTACCAAAGAGTTGAAGAAACTTTTGGTGGAGGAAGCTCAGTTGTTTGGATTGTTTGCATCTTTAACTGTGGATAGTTAAGTTTCACTTGATGTGTTTCCTGTTGTGTGTGAATTTCCGGAAGTGTTTCCTGAGGATATTTCAGACTTGCCGCCAGAGAGAGAGGTGGAGTTTTCTATAGATCTAGTTCCTGGTACTAGACCTGTTTCTATGGCACCTTATCGTATGTCGGCATTGGAGTTGGTGGAGTTAAAGAAACAGTTGAATGAGTTGTTGGAGAAGAGGTTTGTGAGACCAAGTGTTTCTCCTTGGGGTGCTCCAGTTTTATTGGTGAAAAAGAAGGATGGGAGTATGAGGTTATGTATTGATTATCGCCAGTTGAATAAGGTGACGATCAAGAATAAGTATCCTCTTCCAAGGATTGATGATCTGATGGATCAGTTAGTTGGTGCGTGTGTGTTCAGTAAGATTGACTTGAGGTCAGGGTATCATCAGATAAGGGTGAAGGAGGAAGACATTCAGAAAATGGCTTTTAGGACACGATATGGTCATTATGAATATTCGGTGATGCCGTTCGGGGTTTCTAATGCGCCAGGTGTGTTTATGGAATACATGAATCGTATTTTTCACGAGCATCTGGATCGTTTTTTTGTGGTGTTTATTGATGATATCTTAATTTATTCTAAGTCTCGGGAGGAGCATGCAGAACATTTGCGTATTGTTTTGTAGGTTTTGAAGGAGAGGAAGCTTTTTGCTAAACTATCCAAGTGTGAATTCTGGTTATCGGAAGTAAGTTTTCTTGGACACGTAATTTCAGGTAATGGTATTGCTGTGGATCCATCTAAAGTAGAAGCAGTTCTACAATGGGAGGCTCCGAGATCCGTTACTGAAATTCGAAGCTTTTTGGGTTTGGCCGGTTATTATCGCAGGTTCATTGAAGGTTTTTCGAAGCTAGCATTTCCTTTGACCCAGTTGACTTGTAAAGGGCAAGCGTCCATTTGGGATATTTGGTGCGAGGAAAGTTTTAATGAGCTGAAGAGAAGATTGACGACAGCTCTGATCTTGATTTTTCCGAATCCTAATGAACCATTTGTGGTTTATTGTGATGCTTCTTTGATTGGTCTAGGTGGTGTTCTGATGCAGGAAGGTAAGGTGGTGGCTTATGCTTCAAGGCAGTTAAGAGTTCATGAGAAGAATTATCCTACTCATGATCTTGAGTTAGCGGTTGTGGTTTTTGTGTTGAAGATCTGGAGGCATTATCTCTACGGTGCAAGGTTTGAAGTCTTTAGTGATCATAAAAGTTTGAAATATTTGTTTGATCAGAAAGAGCTAAATATGAGGCAACGTAGATGGTTGGAATTCTTGAAGGACTACGACTTTGGCTTGAATTACCATCCTGGTAAAGCTAATGTGGTAGCTGATGCATTGAGCCGGAAATCGTTACATATGTCCGCTTTAATGGTTAAGGAGTGGGAACTTTTGGAATCGTTTAGAGATTTGAGTTTGGTTTGTGAAGTGACGTCGGATAGCGTTAGGCTTGGTATGCTAACAATTCCTAATGATTTTCTGATGACGGTTAGTGAGAAGCAAAAGCTGGATGTGAAATTTGTGGATTTGATGTTGGTTGGAGGAAAAGATATGAATAGTGATTTTCAAGTGGATATTAATGGTGTTTTGAGATTCCGAGGTAGGATTTGTATTCCAGATGATGCGGAGTTGAAAAAGATGATTTTGGAGGAAGGACACCGGAGTAATTTAAGTATACATCCGGGAGCGAATAAGATGTACCAAGATTTGAAGAAGATTTTCTGGTGGTCTGGATTGAAAAGAGATGTGGCTCAGTTTGTTTATGCATGTTTGACTTGTCAGAAATCGAAGGTAGAACATCTGAGGCCTAATGGTTTCTTGCAACCGTTGGATATTCCGGAATGGAAATGGGATAGTATTTCCATGGATTTTGTAACAGGGTTACCGAATACGCAACGAGGGCATAATGCTATTTGGGTGGTTGTTGATAGGCTGACTAAATCGGCTCATTTTATTCCGATTGACATCAGTTTCTCTTTGGAGAGGTTGGCGGAGATTTACATCAGTGTGATTGTGAAATTACATGGGGTTCCATTGAGTATTGCTTCGGATCGAGATCCTAGATTTACATCGAGATTTTGGGAAAGTTTACAGAAGGCGTTGGGTTCTAAATTGAGATTGAGTTCGGCTTATCATCCACGGACGGATGGTCAAACGGAGAGGACGATTCAGTCTTTGGAGGATTTGTTGAGAGCGTGTGTTTTGGAACAAGGTGGTGCGTGGGATAGTTATCTTGCATTGATTGAGTTTACGTATAATAACAGTTTCTATTCTAGTATTGGAATGGCACCGTTTGAAGCATTGTATGGACAAAGGTGTCGGACACCGTTGTGTTGGCACGAATCTGGTGAGCGAACGGTAGTTGGACCAGAATTGGTGCAACAGACGACGGATAAAGTGAAGTTTATTCGTGAGAAGATGAAAGCTTCTCAGAGTAGACAAAAGAGTTATCATGATCGGAGACCGAAAGATCTTGAGTTCCAAGAGGGCGATCATGTATTTTTGAGGGTTACGCCGGTAACGGGTGTGGGTCGTGCATTGAAATCGAAGAAACTTACTTATCGGTTTATTGGTCCTTACCAAATATCTGCGAGAGTGGGTGCTGTGGCTTATAGGGTGGCGTTGCCCCCGAATCTGTCGAATTTGCACAACGTGTTTCATGTTTCACAGCTTCGGAAGTATGTTTCGGATCCATCGCATGTGATTCTGATGGACGAGGTAGAGGTAAGGGAGAACCTTACAGTTGAGGCATTACCAGTTAGAGTTTTGGATCGCGAGGTGAAGCGGTTGAGGGGCAAGGACATTGCACTTGTGAAAGTGACGTGGGGAGGCGCTGCTGAGGGCAATCTGACTTGGGAGTTGGAGAGTCGGATGCGGGAGTCGTATCCAGATTTGTTCATCTCAGGTAATATTTTCGAGGACGAAAATTTCTAAGTGGGGGAGAGTTGTAACGACCCAGTTTTTGTGTGAGTTTTATTTAATCGAGTCGTTTGATTATTTTATTATTATTTTATTTTATTTTTGACTTTTATCTAAAAATATGTTATTTTTCAATGTTGTGATATTTTATCGGGTTTTGGGAACGTTTGTGAGATATTTGATTGTGGGGGTATTTTGGACATTTCACAATATTTTGTTAAGTTAGAATAGAAAGGGAATTAGGAAGAGAGAAAAAGAGAAAGAAAGAAAAGGAAAAGAAAGAAAAAGAGGAGAAAAGAGAAGAAGAAGATAAATAGTGAGGAAACTTGGCAAATCAAAGAAAAATCAACTTCTAGAATCGGTTTAATCGGGTAAGGGTGCGAAACTCAATTATTGTATACTTGTGTATGATTATGTATGCGTATTTGTGATGTTTGTTGGATTGAAATGAAGAAATTTAGTAAAACCCATTTTTGGTAAAATTGATTAGAAATTGACTAAATGTGTTGGAAATTATGTTGTTAGTGTTCATTATTACTGGTATATGATAGATACATGTTATTAGTAAGTGTATTGGTGTTTCTCTGGGTATTGAGTGATGATTTGGAGGATTTTGGTTGGGAACCCGTAGAACAATTTCTCTGCAGAATTTTTCTAGTTTTTCTAGGTCATACGCTTATGGGGCATGTTCATACACGTATGGACCTTGGCATTACGCGTATGGTGGACGAGCCATGGGCCAATACGCGTATGGGTCTTCAGTTTTCTCGGCCATCTGCCCATTTGCGTATGATACGCGTAGCATTTCAGGGCAGTACGCGTATGGTTTTGGTCATTACGCGTACAGACATTTTAACGTGGAATTGGAGGAAAATGAGTCTCTGCACATACGCGTATGGATCATGGTGATACGCGTATGAACAGGACTTTTGCAAAATGGGACTTTTCAAAATATCGTTTTTCGTTTTCTTTCGTAACTTGAGTTCCGTTTGTCCGATTTTTACACTCTTGGTATCGTTACGTAGCTATTGAGCTGTACTTTCTCATTATGATGATTTTGAAATTATTAGCCGATTTAATTATGTCAGAAAATCAGGAATAGTGTCGGTTGTCGACTTTTGTCGTTGTAGTGATGCGTAATTGATGTGTATTATGCAAGGTGCTATTGTATGACGTAAATATATGAGTTTAAATAGTGTTGTGATGTTTTGTGACCGTATAGAAATTAAATGCATTGTTTTGGGCATAAGTGCAAAGTGTGATTTTGTCGATGTAAATGAATGTATTTATGTGTGCACATTAAATGTCATGGGTCCTTGTATGCCAAGCATCATGATATGCATTGTTGAATGTCCTGAGTGACGGTTTGGATTCCAGAGGGAATTCGCTATAACTTCGTGTGCCCATGTGGGATGTGAGCGATGATTATAGACGATCGTGTGCCCATGTGGGGTGTGAGCGATCGGGTCGTGTGCCCGTGTGGGGTGTGAGCGATCGGGTCGTGTGCCCGTGTGGGGTGTGAGCGATCCATAAACACCGTGTGCCCGTGTGGGGTGTGAGCGGTGGGGAACATCGTAGGCCCGACGGGGAGTTACAGTGATGTAACGAGCGATGGTTCCAGCAGAGTTCCTGAGTGAACTAGTGATGAGAAACAATGGAAGTCGGTACCCGCATGTGCATATGCATAGAGTCGTTGTGTCGGTCTCTTGCATTGCATAAATCATTATGGGTGTTTTATGTGTGGAGTTGTGGATAAAATTGATATATGGATATGTGTTGGTGATGGAGATATGTATTATGTCTTGTAATGCCTTGTGTGTGAATTATGGCGTGAGTTGTGGTGAGAATCGTATATTTGCGTATTTTTGTGTGTTTTATATATAATTGTGTGCAATTATATTATGGTTGTTTTTCTCACCCTTCTGCTGTTTTATAATGCTTTATGAGGCATTGCAAATTAGAGTTACTGGAGGTATTTTTGTGAAGCTTTGCGTCTTCATTCTTTTGTCGGTCGGCTCTGATATGTGACACCGGGTAGTTAGGGAGGCCGTTTGTGATAATTGTATATTATGTATATGTATATCTTTTGGCTTGTGCATGTATAACCTGATGTATGACAAACTTCTCATGATATATATATATATATATATATATATATATATATATATATATATGTTATTCAGTTTTAGATTTTCCGCTTTTATTCTAAATTCTGAAATGTGGGTGTAAGGAACTGAGTTCCTCTATTGATTGCTACCCCACTATTGCATATATTTATGAGCAGGTGTTGTATGAATTGTTTTTACTTTGATGTGACCCCTCGGTCTATGCCATGATAATTTAAATATACTCTGACAAAATTTTGAATTTTCTTTTACTGTTTTTATTAATTGGGGGTATAGATTGGGGGTGTTACAAGTAGAGTCTTAGCCTCTTGATTGCGATGTTGCAATCTAAAACACAACCAATCTTTAATGGTTTGTCGATTTTGCTTCGTAACCAAATGATCATGTTGGTACTTGTGTAGTATATTATTTCTATAACCATCCTCACCGTACAAAAAAAAAGAGGGTACTGGTATGCAAGGTATGCCGGGTGGAACTCATCTATCCTCTGTAATTCTCCATCCCTTGCATGCACAATAATGTCTCTTTGAGATGCCGAATCAACATCACCAACAATTAGCGCTGCTACTTCCGAAACAGTAGGAGTATTGTACATTCTACTATCATGTTGACGATCATAAATGAGCTTTAACTTTAAGTCTAAGAATGAATTACCTTCCAACAGGTCCCTTACCATCCTAAAAACCTTGGCATGAACGTTACAGTCATCTAACATAATCTTTAATTTGGTAACAATATCTCTCATAATTCCTTTGTTATCCCTGTTTGAAGTGAGATAGTACTTTTTTATGAGACACAACAGAATACGAAATAAAAATACAAAATTGGAAAGAGCAGAATTACCTAAAACAGTCTATCCTGTTTTCAATTTCATTATCGGTGTCATAGATATAGAGTTGGGGGGTGGATGACCGATTGCTGGTAGCAAACCACCAATTCTGTGACATGTTTGCCCGTGAAACCTCAAAGTTGGTGGCCCTATTCCATTGGAGTGTGTTCTGTCAAATTTCATACCCAGTGATGTGAAAGAAAACATTGCATTGTAGGTTCTGATATTGTTTTGGTAGTTGTTACTTTCAGGTGAACTTTGTTTGCCGTACAACAGGTTCTGTATAAGAAGTGGTGGTTCTTTGAGAATAGGCAGCACAATTTTCCCTCCCTTGCAGCAAATGTTGAACTTAGGATTTACAGTGTGGCGCGATTTTCCCTTGCGTTCTTGGTACCACATTGATGCGTCACAAAACTGGCATTTATACATAGGGTTGCCAATATCAAAATATCCTATTTTGAATGATAGACTGTGTCAGATAATTGTAATGCAGGGAAAAAGTAAGAACTGTTAAATTGATATAAGGAAACATACACTCACGATTCAAATCAATGACCGGGTCATGGGTGGGGTCACCATCTGAATCAGAATTGTCCGTCGTAGTCTGATGATCACCAGAATCAGAGTGACGTTCATCAGAAGAATAAGCAGCACCATTTATATGGGGAGTTATATTCTCCGTATTGACAACATTTGATGATTGAGGATCATGATTTCTGGCATTGTGGATTGGCGTAGCAATACCAGGCAATGATTAAGGATCATTCCTCAGAGTAGTGTCAATTTTTTGTATATCAGCCACATCCTGTGTCGGAGTGAGGATTGGTTTCTTATGATCCGGGTTACGCAATATATCCCGTTGTATCTGTGCAGGTAGAGTGGAGTCATGTGTTTTCCTCTAAGGCCTCATAACTGAATTATGCAAAACATTTGTATTTATTCCAACATTATTGCGGTGCGATGTTGCGTTAGTTCCCGAGTAGGTATGGGAATGTAAATTGGACCTGGCATTTAAGATCAGAAACACATGCATACACATCAGTTGACTGATGTAGCGAGTGATTTTTGGATGTGGTTGCGAAGCACGATCGCTCTAGTACTGCAGTTCGATTCATTTTTTTATCCTATTAAAGTTGATGAAGGAAGGGAAATAGATGTCTCCAACTAACCCTGCTTGCATACTGAGGTTAAACAGTCAAAACTGTTGGTTTACAGATGCTACAAAGATTCGGGGTCTCTCCTAGGTTATTTTGTTGAAAAGGGGTGCTTTAGGCTATCGGTTAGGATGTTAGGACAGATATATGAAAGTATGGGATTTTGGGTTTTTGTTTAGTGTGCTCGCTAAGATTTTTCTTTCAATCTTATGCCTACGTATTCCCGTTTACCGAAATAGGGAAATTAGAGTGTTCGTAGTTCCTCTTATTCTATGGGAGGAAATGGTTGTTTTGGTGTCTTGTTCAAAGCCCAAGACGTGAAGCGAAAAAGGTGTTTGTATCTTGTTCAAAGCCCAAGATATGAAGCTGAAGGGTCTATTTGTATCTTGTTCAAAGCCCAAGATGTGAAGCTAAAAGGGTGTTGACTTTAGAGAGAATTTGTCATCTCTAAAGAGGGGGTTGTATGTCACAACTGTTTATAAAGGAGAATTACTTTAACCGGGATTTGCGAATCCGGCAATGCCATAATTTCCTTTGTAGGGGATTTTTAACCTGAAGGAGAAGACTTTAACTCAGTGTAGAGCAATGCTATCTTTCCTTAGGAATTTCTCATGCTAAAAGAGGGACAGTGGCATGGATGTAGATGATCCAGAGGCTTGCCGCTTACAGCGATTAGATGAAGGAGAAGGAGTTGTTGATGTTTGTATGCTGTGAATGAGGCACAACTTTGATGCTAAAAGGTTGATTGGATCAACCAGTGGTTTTCTTATACAAAGCCTAAGAGGAGGCTAATATGTGTCTCATACAAAGCCCGAGAGAGAGGCTAAAAAGGGTTGATCCCATAAGAGGATCTTTTATACTCAACAAGAGAGTATTTTTGTATCTCGTACAAAGCCCGAGATGAAGGCTAAAATTTGTTTGGCTCAATAAGAACCTTTTTGTATCTCGTATAAAGCCCGAGATGGAGGCGAAAGGTGATTGACTCAAAGAGGGAGTCTCTTATGTGTCTCGTACAAAGCCCGAGAGAGAGGCTAAACGTTGTTTGACTCAACGAGGGAGTCTTTTGTATCACGTACGAAGCCCGAGATGGAGGCTAAAATTGTTAGCTCCGCTGGGGAGAATCTTTGTACAAAGCCCAAGAGGAGGCTATTGTAGCTGTTTCAGTTGAGTGACAGATCCAATATACTGATTTTAAAAGAGAAAATCAGTTCTTATATGAGTAACACTGTACTTAAGGATTTGATTCAGGGATATTTCCTTTTCTTTGAGGAAACGGGAAATCCAAAGGGTATTGAGACTGTCCGAGTCTACGGGTTTCCTTCCTATTTAACGAAGGGTTCACTTGAGAATGTCTTTGAGACTCAAGGATATTAGACTGTCCGTGTCTAGAGTTTCATTTTTTGTACTATGCCTTGAGAAACAGTAGTAGACTCTTTGAAAGGACTATTCTATTAAGATGACTAAGTTCTGTTCCTATACCTCTAGGAGGTCGTCGGGACAATTTATACGAAGCCCAAGAGGAGGCTAGAAACTTTTAAGAAGCCGACGGGTCCTTGTACGAAGCCCAAGAGGAGGCTATCATTCCCGGAGGAAGAGATCATTATACGAAGCCTAAGAGGAGGCTGTGAATATTTCTAAGAAGCCGACGAGTCCTTGTACTAAGCCCAAGAGGAGGCGGGGATGCTTTTTAGGAAGCCTGTGGGTCCTTGAACAATGCCCAAGAGGAGGCCGATGCTTTTAAGAAGCTGTTGGGTCCCCAAACCCCGAGAAGTTCAAGACAGGTTATTCACAAGGAATAGATCAAGCCAGGAAAGTTCGAAAATTTGGAAGAAACTCAAGAGATGCCATTCACGGAGAAAAGATCATCTCTGGGGAGTAGAGTTTCTTGACAAGTGCTTTTAAGAAGCCTGTGGGTCCCTAAACCCCGAGAAGTTCAAGACAGGTTATTCACAAAGAATAGATCAAGCCAGGAAAGTTCGAGAATTTGGAAGAAACTCAAGAGATGTAATTCACGGAGAAGAGATCATCTCTGGGGAGTAGAGTTTCTTTGACAACTTCTACGAGTGACAGTATGAGAAAGGGTTCAAAAAGAATATGCCTTTCCCATCTCCATATTGTTTGACCCCAAGAGGAGGGAAGACTGTGTCTGGTAATCCTATGGGGATCTAGTTTTGACTATTTAAGAGTGATCAACGGGCTTAATGCTAGACGTAGTTGTCGGGGAAACTCTAAATATCTATACTATTATTACACAGTTTGATATGAGTTTATGAAAGAAGACTTACAGCGAAACAGCCCCACAATACAGTTATATGTATATGAAAGCGGTAAATGAAAACGTATAAACACTTACTCGGTTGTAGAGCTTCCATGCTGTTTGGTTAGTTGTTCAACAAAGACAGATTGAAAACAACAGTATATTCAAAATCAAAGGAGAAAGTGCTTTAAAAAAGAAATATTTGGGGCTTACAGCTCAAGGAGAGGCCCAGGGTTTTATCAGTGAGCGCACTGTTTGAATTTGTACATAGGGACTTATACAAGTGACTGAGGCCCAAAAAGGTTTTCTGTACAAAGGGATGGGTCTTACACTTTCTCAAGAGGCCCAAAAAGTTTAAAGAAAAAGAGTGGGGCTTATAACACGAGGGTAGGCCCAGATGATTTTTCGTTAAAAATGGCGATCGCCCCGAGGTTTTCTTTTAACTCGGAGGGACTTATACAATAAGTGAGGCCCAAAATTGGTTTGGTTAAAAGGGGATTAGGTCTTACACTCTATTAGAGGCCCAAAAGTTTTGAATGGGTCTTATAGCTCAAGGAGAGGCCCAATTGTTATTTTTAAACTGGCGACGATCGTGCCGTTTGTTTTTGACGGTATCGGGACTTATACAATATATTGAGGCCCAAAAATGATTTGGTCAAAAAAAGGATTGGGTCTTACACTCTATTAGAGGCCCAAAGTGTTTTGAAAATGATTTATGAGGGTTGAATTAATCCAAAAACCCTAATTTGTTTTCAAAATGTGTTTTAATTGAATAAAAATTCAATTAAAATAATCAAAATTATTTAACTTATGGAAAACAAATTGTGATCTTGGATTAATGCTTCAAAAATTAAGTATTGACCTACAAAATAATTAGAAGGCATTAAAAGTTACAAAATCAAGAGGAAAAAAACATTTTAAATGGCAAAAACAAATAAAACATTAATTCTTTGCAAAAATATCAATTATATGAAATAAATAATATTTTTGGGATTTTTTGATAAAATAAAATATTTTAACATTTTTGTGAATTATTAAAAAAAGAATCAACTCAAAATCATTAAAACTCAGAGAGAAATTAATTTTTGAATCAATTAAATAAAATCACAAAATTCAAATATTCAAATATTTGAAAATGGCGCCAAGAACAAAGGCAAGAACACGCGCGTGTTCTGAGTTTCCCAGATTTGCATTTTCTATCCAATCTCACTGAATACTTGATTATATCATGCAATCTACATATCAATCAACTCGTTTTAACCTCACGATCATGTCTATGGTCTTTAATTTCATTTATTTTTAACATGGAATAAGAAATTAAAGAGAAACCTCAAGAACCCTAATTTCTGCATAAAGGTTCAGAAATTTCATACACGATTCAAACAATGCAATTTATTGAGGGAAAACATTCCATGCATGATTATGAACATATGGCCAAATTATTGTGCAACAAAAATTGCATGGATCATAGAGTTAGAAGAGCTCATGCTTACCTCTTGCAGCTGGTGATCGTGTTTTGTGTTGGAGGTGTTACAGCTAGGTTCCAATGATCTGGATAGCTTCCCTAGGTGCCATGGAGTGTGTATGAATGCTTGGAATGGATTGAAATGATCTGGAACTTGAGATGGTACCCCAACTGCAAATCTGTCAAGAACTTGAGCAACTGGCTGGTGATTTTGTGATTTTGGTGTTCCAGATGTTATGTGAGTGTTTGGATCACTTCTATATGATGTATGTGAGGTGTGTGTGTGATTGGTTTGAGTGGAATTACTCTCTAATGAAAAACCCGATAGTGACTGGCTAAGAAAGGCATTTTTGAGAGTGAGAAGTGGTTTTTGAGAAAGGCAAGTGTTGTAGGCCTTTGGTGTACTTAAACTGATCACAATTGAGCTCTATTTATAGTAGAGCAAGTTTGTTTTGCAAGGAATAGTGAATGGTAACTGCTGAGTAGGTTTGACCAATGTTGGCAAATGAAAATCCAAGTCTCCTCTAGCCATTGACTAGAGGTTAGGGCACAGGCTGCTGGTCCCCTTGGTCCTGGATAAGTCTTGACTGAATTTAGTTGCTAAGAGCTCAGTTCATGCCACCTTGATGCTTCCATTGAATGCTCTAATCCAAAATTGGAGTCTTGTCCCTGTTTTGGCAATTCTAGGTTCAATATGTTATTTCTTGTTCCAAATACTTTGGAGGCTTGGCTCAGTGATTGTCCCCTTTAGATTCAATCCTCAGAGGTGTCCAAGTGGATAGGAGCACTTGGATTTGGCTTATTTTGGCAAATCGACCAAAAGTGCAAAAATCTGCCTTGCCTTGGCAGATTTAAGCAAGGCATCTTGCCAATGTCATATCTCATAGCTCAAATTGAATTTGGCAATGTTCTTGGCCATTTTGGAAAGCCCTTACATGATACAACAACTGTTTGAACATGTTTGGTTTTGATCTCTTTTGAATCCAAGTGAAAAATCCCCCTACATTTGGAAAAAAGTAAAGGCAGATTCTGACTTAGTGAAATTTTCACCAAGTGTTGGAACAAAGTGACTTTTCTTGATTTTGATCACTCCATAACTCAAAATCCATGAGGAATTTGGACATAGGTCAGTATGAAGCTTTTGTATAGGGCAATGTGATCTAAAAATCAAGCTTTGAATGGGGAACAATGGCCTTGTGGTTTAGGAGTTATGGTCCTCCAAAGTTGGCACATTAGTGTCACTTTTTCCATAACTTAGAAATTTTTCTAATTTTTATGGTTACCCCTTTTACAAGTTATCCCACTTTCTTTGATTTTTCTTGATGAATGATGATTCAAATCTTACATTAACATCATTTTAGGGTTAAAAATCCATTTTGGTGAAAAATCTCAAAAAGTCAAAGTTGACTTTTGTGCGCAGTTGACTTTTTATCAGATGAATTCCAAACTGTGCAATTCTTCAGGAAATCATGTCTTTGACCTAAATCAAACTGGATGGACATGTTCCATGGGTGTAATAGGGTATATTGAATCATGTATTTGGGTTTGGGAGCATGTCCTGGTTAAAAGTCAAAGTTACAGTTGACTTTCCTCGCGAAACCCTAATTGTGGTGCAGATGAAATTGAGACTTGTTGCTCAAGCTTCTTGGATTAATCCATTGTTCCAAATGGATCAATATGGTATATTAGAGACCCTCAAATCATGTCTTGAGGTCTTGGTTCATGATTTGTCCCAAAAGTCAACTTTGGGGTGAATTAGGTCAAGAAACCCTAATTCCTGATTTTTAATGTATGCATCCCCTAAGGTCAAATTGACTTGATGATTGGGTCCATGAGGTTCCATGGAGTATATTAGGTTATGTTTTGGATCATTGGCTTGTGCCCAGATGAAAAATTTCCATCTGGAGGCCCTGGTCGACCAAAACCCTAATTTGGTGACACTGTCGATCTTGAGACTTGATCCACCTAGAAGGGAGTAGGATTGTGCTTAATCCTTGAAGTGAGAGTCCTTTTGATCCATTGTGGATATTTTAGAGGTTAGAAAAGTTGAATATCATGTCATTCCTTGATTGATCCTTTGTCTAAGAACTCAGAGAGGGCTTAAAACCCTAATTTTGATTGTAGTGAATGCTCAACAACCCTTGAGGCATTTGATGAGGCATAATGGTTCATCCATATTGTGATGATGATTTGCACAATGATGGGAAATCTCAGTGGTCAAAATTTGGGGTATGACAGATGCCCCTATTTAATCTTCTTGGACCCGAAGGCATGAATGACGAAGGTATTCGGGCATTCGGGGTGCAAGAGGATTAAATATCGGAATACCCAAAATTTTGATGTCTATGAATGGCAGCTTGCGCATTCATCTTCTTTTGCTATGTAATGATGCTTAGAAAAGGTAGACTTCCCCTCGATCCTGGTTTCATACCAAGGAACTGGTCTAAGTCTCCTTTTGAAATAAACCTCCCCTCGATCCTGGTTTCCTACCAAGAAACTGGTCTAAGTTTCTGATTTAAACTTCCCCTCGATCCTGGTTTCCTACCAAGGAACTGGTCTAAGTTTCTGATTTAAACTTCCCCTCGATCCTGGTTTCCTACCAAGGAACTGGTCTAAGTTGCTGTTGTAAACTTCCCCTCGATCCTGGTTTCCTACCAAGGAACTGGTCTAAGTTTCTTTTGTCAATAAACTTTCTTGACAAGGGACGCTATTTGTAGCGGTTTTCCTCAAACTTCTCGCCGGATTTTCCTGGGGAGATGCCATTTGATGGGAAAAAGTTTGACGTTAGACTCGCTAGGGAGCCCAATCGTCTGAGTTGTAGAGGTACACAAACTTCTCTGGCGGAGATGCCATTTGTCGACTCTATCTGGGGAAAATGAGTCTCTTGAGAGACTGCTTCCGCTTGGGGTCTTACATTATACTTTTCTCGAGATCTTCCCGGAGAAATGCTATATGATGGGCTCCAATTTTGAGGTGCCGATGACCTTTTCATCAGCGGTCTTTTGGAGAAAGGCAGCTGTACTGCCAAATCTCTGCTTAGGAGGCTTTCTCTGGGGATTTTTCTTTAATCCGGGAAAGCAAGGATATCATCTTCAATGGCGAAGAGTGACATTTGCAGAAAGCTTCTCTGGTTTTTCAGAGGTTCAAGTTATCAAAGTGGTTGAGTGCCGACTCTAATCCAGAGATACACTGGAGGCGAGATTGTTCAAACGCAGTGTTTCCTGACGAGGCAAGAACTGACAAATTGATTGAGAAGACTTTTATCACTAGGGAACAAGACCGACTAGAGTGATAGTGATGCAATATGAATATGAATGTAAATCAATAATGCATGATGTATGTATGTATATGCTGACAAAGATTTGACACAACACACAGACTAACGGATGAACACGACTGGATACTCGGCCACTGCTGGAGATAAAAGGTATCACTTGGTTCAAGATAACAATTCTGCCTTGCTTAGGAGAGATAATCCCTGCGGGGAATACCATTGATCAGGCTTAGGAGATAAGAACTCGGCCGAGGGTATCAGATGGGAAAGCCGCATCTCATACAGTTGATCATTCGTTCAGGCGTACTGGCCTAGAAGGAGTATTTTGATTCTGCACTTTGAAATTCAAACGCCTTTAGAGACGCAATCGACGTTCTTTCGATGTTCAACAGTCAAAAGCAATTCCCATCTTTAATTTAAAAGCAGAAAAAGTTTTAATAAGTAAATTCATTTTTGTTTCATTTCAAGAATCGCTAATCATATTAAAACATCATTCTGTAAAGCTAAAATAAATAAGAATTACAACAAAAGCACAAGGGCTCAAATTTTATTGATAAGATGGAGATCAGCCAAACGCGTGATTCCAAAGAGTATATACAAAGTTTGAAAATGGTAATTTACAGGGAAAAGGGCTACGTTGAAACATAACGACCACTATCCTTCTACCAACTTTGAATTCGGGACATCCTGAGCTTCTGTTGAAGATGACCTTGACTGGAGTTTTCCGATGGATGATGTAACTGCTACTGAGGGACTTGCCTCTGTTGAACATAGTTACTTGCCATTATCCCTAATTTTTGCCTGGATTGTACTTTGAGGTTTCCAATCCAACGGGTTGATTTTTTATCATGTCTCTAATTTTTGTCTGGACCGCCCTTTCGGGTTTTCAATCCACCGAGACGTTTTTTTTTTAGAGTTTAGGCAGAGTATTTCTTGACTACATCAACATTCGTGGGGTAGGAAAAATCCTCTCCGTCCATGGTTACAAGTCTCAAGGCACCGCCTGAGAAAGCTTTCGTGACCACATAGGGGCCATCATAATTTGGGGTCCATTTTCCCCGAGAATCAATGAGAAATGATTGTATCTTCTTGAGCACGAGGTCTCCTTTTCTGAAGACGCGAGGTCGGACCTTTTTGTCAAACGCCTTCTTCATTCTTTGCTGATACAACTGACCGTGGCATAGTGTCGTTATTCGCTTTTCTTAGATCATATTCAGTTCATCGTGTCGACTTTGATACCATTTAGCTTCTGTTAGCTTAGCTTCCATCAATACCCGGATTGATGGGATCTCTACTTCTATGGGGAGAACTGCCTCCGTGCCATATACTAGAGAGAAAGGGGTTGCCCCTGTGAAAGTGCGGACAGATGTTCGATAACCGTGATGAGCAAAGGGTAGCATTTCATGCCAATCTTTGTAGGTTACAACCATCTTCTGAACGATCCTCTTGATGTTCTTGTTAGCCGCTTCTACCGCTCCGTTCATCTTGGGTCGGTAGGGGGATGAGTTATGGTGTTCGATCTTGAGCTCAACGGATAACTCTTTTATCATCTTATTGTTCAAGTTAGATCCATTATCAGTAATGATCTGGCTCGGAACACCATAACGGCAGATGATATTGTTTTTGATAAATCGGACCACCAATTGTCGGGTTACATTAGCGTACGACGCTGCTTCGACCCACTTGGTGAAGTAATCAATGGCTACTAGGATGAACCGATGTCCGTTTGAAGCCTTAGGTTCGATCAAGCCAATCATGTTGATTCCCCATATGGAAAAAGGCCACGGGGAAGAAAGAACTTTGAGATGTGATGGAGGTACATGAATTTTGTCGGAGTATATCTGACACTTGTGACACCTCCTCATGTACTTGTAGCAGTCGGATTCCATGGTCGACCAATAGTACCCTGCTCTCAGAATTTTCCTCGCCATTGTGTGTCCGATGGCATGAGTGCCAAAGGATCCTTCATGAATTTCTTTCATAAGCATGTCTGCTTCTGGTCTGTCTACGCATCGGAGCAAGACCAAGTCAAAATTCTGCTTATAAAGTGTATCACAGCTCATAAAGAAACTACCTGCTAGCCTTCTTAGGGTCTTTCTATCTTTTCTGAATGCCCCAGGAGGGTACTCTTGTTTTTGAAGGAAGCATTTGATATCATGATACTAAGGTTTGTCGTCTATGACTGCTTCAATCGTGAAGATGTAAGCCGGCCTTTCAAGGCGCATTATGTCGATCTTAGGCAGGTCATTCCATTGACCTACACTAATCATGGAAGAGAGAGTGGCTAAGGCATCAGCCATGTGATTCTCATTACGAGGGACGTGATGAAACTCGAGTCTGTTAAAGAAGGGTAACAACCTTCTTGCATAGTCTTTGTAAGGAATCATTCCTGATTGGTATGTGTTCCAATCTCCTTTTATCTGATTGATAACCAAGGATGAATCGCCGTATACGTCCAAGTTCTTGATCCTTAAGTCGATCGCTTCCTCGAGACCCATAATACAAACTTCGTATTCGGCCTCGTTGTTCATACATTTGAACGTAAGTCTGGCAGTGAAAGGAATGTGGGTACCCTGAGGGGTAACAATGATTGCCCCAATTCCGTTTCCATAATGATTAACTGCACCGTCAAAGATAAGTCCCCATTGGGAACCTGGTTCTGGCCCTTCACTGGGTAACGGTTCATCGCAATCTTTCATTTTTAGATACATGACATCTTCGTCTGTGAAGTCAAACCCGATTGACTCTTGATTGTCAATCGGTTGATGAGCCAAATGATCGGCTAAAATACTTCCTTTAACGGCTTTCTGAGCGTGGTACTCTATGTCATATTCTGATAATAACATCTGCCAACGGGCAATCCTTCCCGTGAGAACAGGTTTTTCAAAGACGTACTTGATTGGATCCATCTCGGAAACCAACCAAGTAGTATGACGAATCATGTATTGGCGAAGACGTTTGGCTGCCCAAGCCAAAGCGCAACAAGTTTTCTCAAGCATCGTGTACCGAGTCTTGCAGTCAGTGAATTTCTTGCTCAGATAGTAGATGGTAGACTCTTTCTATTTGGTTTCGTCTTGTTGGCCAAGTACACATCCCATTGAGTCCTCTAGGACTGTGAGGTAAATGATCAGTGGTCTTCCTTCCATTGGAGGTGATAGAATCGGCGGATTCAACAGGTATTCCTTAATACTGTCGAAGGCGGTTAGGCAATCTTCTGACCAAACGCAATCCTGGTTCTTTTTGAGTAATTTGAAAATCGGCGCACACGTGACGGTCATAAGGAATATGAATCTGGAGATGTAGTTCAAACGTCCCAAGAATCCTCTGACTTGTTTCTCAGTTTTCGGAGAAGGCATTTCTCGAATGGCCTTGACCTTGTCAGGATCGACCTCAATTCCTTTCTGGCTAACGATGAACCCTAAGAGTTTCCCCGAACGGACACCGAAGGTGCACTTGTTGGGATTCAAGCGGAGTTTGTACTTCCTCAAACGCTCGAATAGTTTCGACAGGTGGGTCACATGCTCCTCTTCTGTCTTAGATCTTGCAATCATGTCATCGACATATACCTCTATCTCTTTATGTATCATGTCATGAAACAGACTAGTCATGGCCCTTTGATAGGTTGCCCCGGCGTTCTTCAAGCCGAACGACATTACCTTGTAACAAAAGATACCCCATGGGGTAATGAACGAAGTTTTCTCCATATCTTTCGGCACCATTTTGATCTGGTTATAGCCCGAGAATCCATCCATAAAGGAGAAAATTTTGAACTTTGTTGTGCTGTCTACCAGCATGTTAATGTGTGGTAAAGGAAAGTCGTCCTTTGGACTTGCCTTGTTCAAATCCCTGTAATCAACACACATTCTGACCTTTTTGTCCTTTTTGGGAACGGGTACGATGTTGGCTAACCATTGAGGATATTCAGATGTAGCGAGGAAACCTGCATCGATCTGTTTCTGTACCTCCTCTTTGATTTTGATGGCCATGTCCGGGTGAGTCCGTCTTAACCTTTGCTTTACTGGCGGACATTCTGATCTTAATGGTAAGTGATGTTCCACGATGCTGGTATCCAACCCTGGCATATCCTGATAGGACCAAGCGAATACATCGGGAAATTCTCTGAGAAGCTTTATCAAACCCTCTCTGGCAGTTGGACTGAGCAGTGCCCCAATCCTGATTTCTTTTCTCTCTTTTTCCGAACCCACATTGATCGTTTCCAATGGCTCTTTGTGAGGTTCAATGGACCTGTCCTCCTGTCTGAGTAGTCGAGAGATCTCTTCTGGATTTTGTTGTCAACTTCTTCTTCAGCCCCAAATACCGGGAAGTCAAAGTTGGGAGAAGGCATCGGATCGTATGTTTCAACGGGGTTTAAAACAAGCAATCTGCATGACGTGATTATTTGTGTAGAAGAGATAGAGAAAATGCGAGTGTGTGCAGTGTATTTATTTTACTGCTTGTTTTTATTTTTAATTGTTTTTTAGGATTACCATTTTTTGAAAAAGAAAAAAGAGAAAACAACAATTAATGCGGAAATTACAGAACGACGTTATTTTATTAATGAACAAGTCAATCCTTGAAACTACAACCCTATAAAACAAAACTCTGTCGCTTTGGGCGGAGCGAAGAGGGAAAATTTACAGAAAGCGAGCCCTATTAAAACATCCGTTTCACCTGGGCATGGTGAAAGGTTAAAGATGGCAATTACTTTGACTGATGAACGATCTTTGGAACCTCGACGGCAACCCATTGGTGGCGAACTCCTCGGTGAATCACAAAGTCTGGCACCTTCCTTGATTTGTCTTCAGAAATAACACTGATTTCTGGTGGAGTAGGATCGTTAGAATCTGTCTCCCAGACAGAGTTGTCGTAGGAGGATTCCTCTTTTGTATTTTGTAGAGTATTTGTGCTCTCAGCTGTATCTCCCCATCCAGTTGGCTGGATGTCTTCGAGCCTAATACGAGAGCTTTCGGGAGCAGTGTACTTGACCATATAGTTAAATTTTCCGCTTGGTTGTCCCAGGGTGTCCCACACTTCTTTCGAACTGGAGGAGTCATCCCTCTCGATGACGTTGACCTCGGGGAAAGCATAGTTGATGAATTCTAGTCCTGCAAACGTTGCAAATTCATCGTCATGTTGAGTAGTTTCTGAATGACCTGAGTGTTGATCCCATGACATGGTGGGGACACAGGTATTCTATTCAATGACGGTCAGCTGATTTTCATTGTTCGGCTGACTCTCTTGCACCAAATCTCCTGGATAAGGTTGCCACATTGGCAGACCATCCATTGGGCCATAATAGGTGTAGTCAAAATTGTCTTTCATCGGAGTGTCTTCCTCTAATGAATTTGGCGGAGCACGGCATCCTTCCGGATCACAACCTCCATATATCATTTTGACATCTGATCGTGGTATAAATCTCGGACTTTGTGCGGGATAGCAAAAGGGCGTAGGCACCTCTTCCTGAGACATATAACCGTCCTCATTAAGATAGGACTTCCATTCTTCATCTGTGTCAGAGGAATCTTCTTCATTGATAGCATGTACTGCTTGAGACCTGGGTGAAGAAAACCTCCACTGTGGAAGAAGTTCTGAATGGGATGAAGACTTCCATCGCCGGCAGCTGTCTAGGTACAGGTTGTAGAAAAACCAAGACCCTTCTTTGTTTTATTGTCAGTAGGAATGACAAGTTATCCCCATCCAGTTGTATCGGTACTCTTGACTGCTTTGATAGCATCTTTGTATAAGAAAATCGAGGTTCCTCCTTGGGATTGATTATCCTTGCCCACCGACAGTGCTTGGAACTGCGTCCCAATAACCTCCTCAGGTTCTACACAAGTAGATGATGACAAGTTACTCACGAGCAAGGCATGTTCTCCATAGACTATGACAAGTTGATCGTTCTGAATGAACTTTAGCTTTTGGTGGAGGGTCGAAGTGACCGCTCTAGCCTGATGTATCCAAGGTCTTCCTAATAAACAAGTGTATGTTGCCCGGATGTCCATGACCTGGAAGGTGACTTGGAAAGTGTGAGGACCGATAGTTATGGGAAGATCAACTTCGTTGATAACTGTTTTTCTGGATCCGTCGAACACTTTGACGACGACCTCCCTGATTCTCATCGGAGGGCCTTTGAATGATAATTGCATCAAAGTGGACTTCGGCATGACATTCAGGGCTGACCCTGTATCTACCAGTATGCTGGCTAAAGCATTGTCCTGGCAATTAACTGGAATGTTGAGCGCCATGTTATGACGGCGACCCTTTTCGGGTAATTCCTCATCACTAAATCCCAAATTATTGCAGGAATTGATGTTAGAGATAATACTATTGAACTGTCTGACTGTTACATCCTGTTCCACAAAGGCTTGCTCCAAGACTTTCTGTAGAGCCTCCCTGTGGGCTTTTGAACTGAGTAATAGTGATAATACCGAGATCTTTGAAGGAGTCTGTAACAGCTGATCAACAATGTTGTATTCACTCCTTTGGATGAGCTTCAGCATCTCATCATTATTTTTTGAAAGGTCGGGATTACTGGATTGACCCACTGATGGATCGGGAGCTTCTGTCTGAAGTTCCTTTTCCTTGTTAGGTTCTCCAACTCCTCGGTTGAAGATTCTGCCACTCCGTGTTACACGACTGATGTCTGCAATATTCACGACGGAGGGCAATGGAATTTCCTTTCCATTTTCAATTGTTGTTGCACCGTATTTGTAAGGGATAGCCTTAGTTGATTCATACGGTAGTGGTCCCGGTAGATAGATGACTATGGGAACCTTTTGATTTTTCTGACCATCATACATAATCTCGATCCGTTCCTGGTTGGGAGCTCTAGATTCGTCAAGTAGAGGGATGATGGCAAAAACATCCCTGGTCTGGTGATGACCAGAGATCGTGACAACATCCTCGACTTGATTGGCAAGGTAGTTCGGCGTCCAGTTGATGGGTCCAGAACCCGGATATGGGCGAATCTCTCCACGATCCACCTGACGCTGAAGAGCTGCTCTCACAAGGTAACACCCTTGGTTACTTTCTGAACAGACACTATAACGGTCATAGTTGTGTGGTGGAACCTGGCCACGCCCACTTTGAATACAATGTAACCTCACTAGGTTAGCTTCCACAGATCGGACATCCTGACTTTGACGCCGAGTGGGATTCCTGTTATTGATACTAATCTGGTGAGTATCTTCATCCATATAGATTGGCATCCACCAGTGATTTAACAAGTGCTAAAGTGCCTCCTGGACAAGGGTACAACCTCGATCATTTTCGCAACCTGCTTTACAGCTTTGATAGTCGTGTAATATTAAGAATCCGAGTCGGACCTGCTCAGCATGTAACTCTACCAAGTTGGTATTCATCATGCGAATATCAAAGATCTGAACCATGTTGATCTGATAAGGGTTCCTATCATGGTAGTCTTGGATCCATCCAAGATCCATCTGAAGCTGGAGGGCCTCTTGTATGAAAGAGCATCCCTGTTTGTTTACCGAGCAAGTCAGATAGGAATTGTAATCGTGTCGTGGCAGATTATGATACTGACTTTGCCTTGAGTGCATTGCCACCAAATTGACATTCATCGCACGGATAACATGGCTCTGAATGACGTTGGAATTTGTATAGACCATGTTAACTCCACTAACTCGGTGCTCTTGGATCCATCCGAGATCCATCTGTTCCTGTAGAGTTGCTTGCACTACAGAACATCCTCTATTACTTTTAGAGTAGACATCACATTGATGATAATTATGAGGTGGTACATGGCCATATCCACTCTGTCTACAATGCATCTTGACCAGATTGGTCTTCAATAAGAGTACATCGTGAATTTGATAGACATTGTTAGACTCTTTCTCAATCAGGTTGACTGTAGCTTTCTCGTGTTGAGGCAGCGGGTTCGTGAGAACATTGGGATTCGTATCTTTGAAAGATAAGATCCCGCTCCTAACAAGCTTTTGCACATCAGATTTGAAATTAAGACAATTCTCTATGTTATGCCCTGATCCTCCTTGATGATAAGGGCATGTTTGATCCACCTTAAACCAAAAAGGCAGATTTTCCAGTACTGTAAGAGGAGACTTAGTCTGGATGTGCCCCTTAGCCAGTAGTAACGGAAATAGTTTTGCGTACAACATGGGTATAGGATCAAACCCTGATGTTCGTGTTGTACGGTTGTTGTTATATGGAGGAAAAGCCTGCTGAAGAGGCTGTTGCGTCCTTTGCTGATTAGGTTGTCTCTGTGCAACCTGAGGTTGATACGTAGGAATAGACGCAGGGCTGATAGCAGGAGTTACAGCTGCTACCGGTTGATAACGTCTCCTTTGCTTTTCGAGAGAGATATTCCCAATATCCTGCTCTTTTTTCTTAGGGAGAGCACTACCGTATCGTTTTGTACTGCTTGATGGTCTAGCGTCTTTTGCCAAACGTCCTTCTCGGACGGCTTCCTCAAGACGAACTCCCATGACCACCATCTCGGTGAAGTCACTGGGCACACTGGCAACTATTCTGTCATAGTAAAATGAGCTTAAGGTCTTTAAGTAGATCTTTGTCATCTCTTTTTCCTCAAGATGTGGACAAATCTGAGCGGAAATTTCACGCCATCTCTGGGCGTACTCCTTAAAGGTTTCCTTGTCCTTTTGTGACATTGATTTGAGTTTATCTCTGTCCGGTGCCATGTTCAAATTATATTTGTATTGTTGGACGAAGGCATTACCAAGATCTCTGAATGTACTAATTGTAGTATGGTTTAAACCCATGTACCATTTGAGTGCGGCACCGGTTAAACTATCCTGAAAGTAGTGAATCAGTAGGTCCTGATTCTCCGTCTGAGCTAACATTCGCCGAGCGTACATCACCAGATGGCTCTGAGGGCAAGAGTTACCCTTGTACTTTTCAAAATCGGGCACTTGGAACTAGTGCGGGACTTTCACATTGGGGACCAAGCAGAGGTTTGCGGCGTCCTTTCCAAATAGATCCTGACCGTGAATGGCTTGCAGTTCCTTCTGCATTTCCAAGAACTGTTCCTGGAATTCATCCATTTGGTCAAACATAGTTTCCCTTTTACCAGAAGGTATCTGTGGAATCTGTCCTTCCGGGACAGTGTGCACCACAGGGGGTGGCACCGTGACCACGACAGTGAGTCTTGGCGTTTCCCGAAGTTTTTAACCCTCAGGAGTCTTCAATATGCCTCTGGCATCTTCGCTTTCCCGAAGTTTGTAACCTTCAGGCCCATCGGCTTCTGTTGCGATTCCCTGATCTTCAGTGATCGGCGGAACATATCCTTCCGGGATAGAGTTAACAGGTATGCCCCAGGGACGATCTTTCGGCATTTGATACCTAGGATCAAACTTCTCCACTATGGGCGCTGAGGTGATCTCTGAGATCCCAGTCCTTTATAGCTGAGCTTTTTCCATGGCTTGCATGTCGTTACAAAGCTTTCTCATATCCTCTCTCAGAGTGTCGATCTCTTCTTTCAACTCTCTATTTTCTTCCTCAAGATCATCCATCTTTTTCTGACGATTAGCCTGAGTATTGTACGAATGAGACAGTTTGACTCTAGAACCGAGACACAAACGTGAGATTCGTAGGTAAGAAGAATACGCGATGTGAGAATGATGAATGCAATGATTATATTAATTGTTTTTTTGTTTAATCAAAATAAACTTCGACAATTAGATTACAAATATTAAACTGTGGGGAAACCCATTTTTATTGAATTCAAAGGATTACAGAAATGGAAATACAGTAGATTACAAAGTGCAGAAACAGAAACCTAAGCTAAGGGGTCCCGAGAGAACTCGGGTGCTGATTCTGGTATCTTCCTCTTCTTTGACCGGGGCTCTTGGGCCATTGCCGGGTTGTCATTCCTTTGCCAGGTGAAAGGAGTGAGCAAATTCCTTTGGACATCTTGATTATCCAAAACATGTTGCTCTAAAATCTCAATCAGAGCGTCCTTATCTTTCAGTAGTTGCTGTATTTTGATACACTCTACATTGAGGGTGCAGTACTTGTTCTTCCAAGACCTCCTCTCCCTTTGAACTTTGTTGAGAGTAACCTGAAGCTTTTCAGTTTCCTTCATGAAGTACATGACAGATTCCCTCGGTGGAAGAACTCCATGACGAGGATAAAGCATCTTTAGCTTGAGAGCTCTAGTTTGTACCCAGTGCAGATAAGGCTCCACCGAGACACAGTCCGGTTTTCCTAGAGAATCCCGTCCTTTCTTATGAATGTGTTTCCAAGCGTGCATTATTTCCGTCTTTAGTGCTCTGTCACTTTCTCCTTCCTTGAAGAAAAGACCTTCCAGATGAACACCCCGTGGGACGTGCCTCATCGGGTATCCAAATTGACGAAGAACGAGAACTGGATGGTAATTGATTCCTCCCTTAGTTCCTATAAGGGGTACGTTGGGGAAGTTTCCACAACGGTCAATGATCCTGATTCTATCATAAATCCTATTACACCAATCAATGTCAGAGTTGGTGAGGGACATGATTTTCTGCGACCAATGTAAGGCACTCTTATGATCCCAAAAAGCAGCAGACTTAGGCAAGTGAGAGATAAACCATTTATAAAGCAAAGGTACACAACATGTGATCTCCCCTCCGCTGTACAAATTTCCCAAGTGTACAGAATGATACGCATCCGCGAGCAAGGTCGGCACAGGGTTTCCAATGATAAAAACCTTAATGGCGTTGATATCGACGAAGTTATTAATGTTGGGCAACAAAAATAATCCGTAGGTGAGTAAAACAAAGATGCTTTCAAAAGCAGTCCCGTTCCCTATACTAGCAAAGTACAGAGCTTTCTTTGTCAGAAACTGAGCTGGCAAACCTTGCATGCCACCCTTGGTGGTCATGTGAGTCCTGACTTCAGACTCGTCCAAATGAATTGCTCTTGCAATGGTCTGATTCTTTGGAATTTCTTCCAGTCCAGAAAATGGAGCTCGATCAGTGATATGTAAATTAATCAGATGAGAATACTCCTCTAGCGTTGGTGCTAGCTGGTAATCCGGGAATGTGAAGCAGTGATAAACTGGATCGTAGAATTGAACGAGCGCGTCCATGATTCCCTCAATCACATGGACCCTTAGCAGAGATAGCAAACCTCCGTACTTGGCTCTGAAAGCCTCTTGGTTTGTGATCATCCTCGCCAAACCTCTTAAATCCTCTAGTTTTGGAATCCTGAAGGTGTACTTATGAGTTCTCCTTCTACCGAAATCCATTAGCACAATCCTTTTCTCTGATATTTGCAATCACAGTCTTAGTTTAAGTTGAAAAACAGAGAGACTAGAAGAGAAGAATTTTTTGAATGTTTTAATGTTTTTTAGATGAATGCATGAATGCAGCACACAAAAAACATAGAAAAAACATGGGGTCAAAGGGTCGTTGTCATGAAGTCAAGGCTCTACCCATCCCCAAAGGTTTATACTAAGGTGATTTTTTGTACCTGTGCTCAAAATCATCAGCTCCTCCCAGGATAACAAACAGCAAGAGGATCACCAGCGAACTGTATGAAATCTTAGAGTAAATCTTATTCACCGAGAATAGATCATCAGCCTCAAATGAGGGTAGTATCACGTGACAACTATTTCCGATAGTTTCCGCACTACAAAAGGGTTGGCTCCTCAGCTTCTCAGACATCACAATCTGCCCATTGCCTATGAGAGGGAATGGGTTGCATTGGTCAGCCTCCACTGAGGTTGATGGTCGACCTCGTTGCCATCACTTATCTTAAGTGTTTACTCAATCTTTCCACATGCGGCATCACACACATTCCCATTAAAGTCCTAGAATTTTAAAGCTATGTATCCTAAGTTCCTGAAAGAAAATGGTTTCCCGGCGGAGTCACCATCCTGTGGTTTCATTCCAAATTAACGGTGTTTTGACCTAAGATCCTAGTGACGTCAAGGTTTCTACCTTGGAGACGAGAAGAGAACAAGATCCCTAAAATAAAAATTCTTCCCCAGCAGAATCGCCATTTTTCTGTAGCGAGTGATTTTTGGATGTGGTTGCGAAGCACGATCGCTCTAGTACTACAGTTCGATTCATTTTTTATCCTATTAAAGCTGATGAAGGAAGGGAAATAGATGTCTCCAACTAACCCTGCTCGCATACTGAGGTTAAACAGTCAAAACTGTTGGTTTACAGATGCTACAAAGATTCGGGGTCTCTCCTAGGTTATTTTGTTGAAAAGGGGTGCTTTAGGCTATCGGTTAGGATGTTAGGACAGATATATGAAAGTATGGGATTTTGGGTTTTTGTTTAGTGTGCTCGCTAAGATTTTTCTTTCAATCTTATGCCTACGTATTCCCGTTTACCGAAACAGGGAAATCAGAGAGTTCGTAGTTCCTCCTATTCTATGGGAGGAAATGGTGGTTTTGGTGTCTTGTTCAAAGCCCAAGACGTGAAGCGAAAAAGGTGTTTGTATCTTGTTCAAAGCCCAAGATATGAAGCTGAAGGGTCTATTTGTATCTTGTTCGAAGCCCAAGATGTGAAGCTAAAAGGGTGTTGACTTTAGAGAGATATTGTCATCTCTAAAGAGGGGGTTGTATGTCACAACTGTTTATAAAGGAGAATTACTTTAATCGGGATTTGCGAATTCGGCAATGCCATAATTTCCTTTATAGGGGATTTTTAACCTGAAGGAGAAGACTTTAACTCAGTCTAGAGCAATGCTATCTTTCCTTAGGAATTTCTCATGCTAAAAGAGGGACAGTGGCATGGATGTAGATGATCCAGAGGCTTGCCGCTTACAGTGATTAGATGAAGGAGAAGGAGTTATTGATGTTTGTATGCTGTGAATGAGGCACAGCTTTGATGCTAAAAGGTTGATTGGATCAACCAGTGGTTTTCTTATACAAAGCCTAAGAGGAGGCTAATATGTGTCTCGTACAAAGCCCAAGAGAGAGGCTAAAAAGGGTTGATCCCACAAGAGGATCTTTTATACTCAACAAGAGAGTGTTTTTGTATCTCGTACAAAGCCCGAGATGGAGGCTAAAATTTGTTTGGCTCAATAAGAACCTTTTTGTATCTCGTATAAAGCCCGAGATGGAGGCGAAAGGTGATTGACTCAAAGAGGGAGTCTCTTATGTGTCTCGTACAAATCCCGAGAGAGAAGTTAAACATTGTTTGACTCAACGAGGGAGTCTTTTGTATCTCGTACGAAGCCCGAGATGGAGGCTAAAATTGTTAGCTCCGCTGGGGAAAATCTTTGTACAAAGCCCAAGAGGAGGCTATTGTAACTGTTTCAGTTGAGTAACAGATCCAATATACTGATTTTAAAAGAGAAAATCAGTTCTTATATGAGTAACACTGTACTCAAGGATTTGATTCAGGGATATTTCCTTTTCTTTGAGGAAACGGGAAACCAAAGGGTATTGAGATTGTCCGAGTCTACGGGTTTCCTTCCTATTTAACGAAGGGGTCACTTGAGAATGTCTTTGAGACTGAAGGATATTAGACTGTCCGTGTCTAGAGTTTCATTTTTTATACTATGCTTTGAGAAACAGTAGTAGACTCTTTGAAAGGACTATTCTATTAAGATGACTAAGTTCTGTTCCTATACCTCTAGGAGGTCGTCGGGACAATTTGTACGAAGCCCAGGAGGAGGTTGGAAACTTTTAAGAAGCCGACGGGTCCTTGTACGAAGCCCAAGAGGAGGCTATCATTCCCGGAGGTAGAGATCGTTATACGAAGCCTAAGAGGAGGCTGTGAATACTTCTAAGAAGCCGAAGGGTCCTTGTACTAAGCCCAAGAGGAGGCGGGGATGCTTTTTAGGAAGCCTGTGGGTCCTTGAACAATGCCCAAGAGGAGGCCGATGCTTTTAAGAAGCCGTTGGGTCCCTAAACCCCGAGAAGTTCAAGACAGGCTATTCACAAGGAATAGATCAAGCCAGGAAAGTTCGAAAATTTGGAAGAAACTCAAGAGATGCCATTCACGGAGAAAAGATCATCTCTGGGGAGTAGTGTTTCTTGACAAGTGCTTTTAAGAAGCCTGTGGGTCCCTAAACCCCGAGAAGTTCAAGACAGGCTATTCACAAAGAATAGATCAAGCCAGGAAAGTTCGAGAATTTGGAAGAAACTCAAGAGATGCAATTCACGGAGAAGAGATCATCTCTGGGGAGTAGAGTTTCTTTGACAACTTCTACGAGTGACAGTCTGAGAAAGGGTTCAAAAAGAATATGCCTTTCCCATCTCCATATTGTTTAACCCCAAGAGGAGGGAAGATTGTGTCTGGTAATCCTATGGGGATCTAGTTTTGACTATTTAAGAGTGATCAACGGGCTTAATGCTAGACGTAGTTGTCGGGGAAACTCTAAATATCTATACTATTATTACACAGTTTGATATGAGTTTATGAAAGAAGACTTACAGCGAAACAGCCCCACAATACAGTTATATGTATATGAAAGCGGTAAATGAAAGCGTATAAACACTTACTCGGTTGTAGAGCTTCCATGCTATTTGGTTAGTTGTTCAACAAAGACAGATTGAAAACAACAGTATATTCAAAATCAAAGGAGAAAGTGCTTTGAAAAAGAAATATTTGGGGCTTATAGCTCAAGGAGAGGCCCAGGATTTTATCAGTGAGCGCACTGTTTGAATTTGTACAGAGGGACTTATACAAGTGACTGAGGCCCAAAAAGGTTTTTTGTACAAAGGGATGGGTCTTACACTCTCTCAAGAGGCCCAAAAAGTTTAAAGAAAAAGAGTGGGGCTTATAACACGAGGGTAGGCCCAGATGATTTTTCGTTAAAAATGGCGATCGCGTCGAGGTTTTCTTTTAACGCGGAGGGACTTATACAATAAGTGAGGCCCAAAATTGTTTTGGTTAAAAAGGGATTGGGTCTTACACTCTATTAGAGGCCCAAAAGTTTTGAATGGTCTTATAGCTCAAGGAGAGGCCCAGTTGTTATTTTTAAACTGGCGACGATCGTGTCGTTTGTTTTTGACGGTATCGGGACTTATACAATATACTGAGGCCCAAAAATGATTTGGTCAAAAAAAGAATTGGGTCTTACACTCTATTAGAGGCCCAAAGTGTTTTGAAAATGATTTATGAGGGTTGAATTAATCCAAAGACCCTAATTTGTTTTCAAATTGTGTTTTAATTGAATAAAAATTCAATTAAAATGATCAAAATGGTTTAACATATGGAAAACAAATTGTGATCTTGGATTAATGCTTAAAAAATTAAGTATTGACCTACAAAATAATTAGAAGGCATTAAAAGTTACAAAATCAAGAGGAAAAAAACATTTTAAATGGCAAAAACAAATAAAACATTAATTCTTTGCAAAAATATCAATTATATGAAATAAATAATATTTTTGGGATTTTTTGATAAAATAAAATATTTTAACATTTTTGTGAATTATCAAAAAAAGAATCAACTCAAAATCATTAAAACTCAGAGAGAAATTAATTTTTGAATCAATTAAATAAAATCACAAAATTCAAATATTCAAATATTTGAAAATGGCGCCAAGAACAAAGGCAAGAACACGCGCGTGTTCTGAGTTTCCCAGATTTGCATTTTCTATCCAATCTCACTGAATACTTGATTATATCATGCAATCTACATATCAATCAACTCATTTTAACCTCACGATCATGTCTATGGTCTTTAATTTCATTTATTTTTAACATGGAATAAGAAATCAAAGAGAAACCTCAAGAACCCTAATTTCTGCATAAAGGTTCAGAAATTTCACACACGATTCAAACAATGCAATTTATTGAGGGAAAACATTCCATGCATGATTATGAACATATGGCCAAATTATTGTGCAACAAAATTTGCATGGATCATAGAGTTAGAAGAGCTCATGCTTACCTCTTGCAGCTGGTGATCGTGTTTTGTGTTGGAGGTGTTACAGCTAGGTTCCAATGATCTGGATAGCTTCCCTAGGTGCCATGGAGTGTGTATGAATGCTTGGAATGGATTGAAATGATCTGGAACTTGAGATGGTACCTGTAACACCCCCTTTCTATACCCCCAAATAATCACATATATCATTTAGGCACATATACAAAAATATAAAAATTCGCCAGAGTACGATTAAAACATAGTATAAAAGAGGCATGTCACATCATACACGCAATTAATACATACAACACCTGCTCATTCTATTGATATGCAACAGTGGGGTAACTTGCCACAGAGGAACTTTGTCCTTACACCCACATCTCAATATTTAGAATAAAAGCGGAAACATCTAAAATATTGAAGAACAACCACATATATATACATCATCCAGTATGAATCACTAGCATCATCATGTTTATACACAAATTCATCAGCAAGATACATATGCAAATGTATCACAAAAGAATAATATACATCCTAGCTACCCGGTGCTACATATCAGAGCCAACCGACCAAAAGAATGAAGACACGCTTCACAAAAAGACTTCCAGCATACCTACTCTGCAATGCCTCATAGAGCATCATAAAACAGCAGAAGGGTGAGAAATATTATCATAATAACAATGCATACAATTATATATATCTTAACATAAAAATACACATATTACACATTCTCACCACAATTCATCACGTTTTCATCTATATACATCACAATGTATATGTATATATATACCAAGTATATTCCTCATGCACACTTTCACATTTCTCAATCATTCCGTATAAACATACACAATTATGTTCATTCAACAACACATCATTATAAAGATGATAAATGCAAATCATAGAGACCGACTCACGACTCTATGCAAATGCAATGCGGTACCGACTCAATCATCACTAGTTCACTCAGGAACTCTGCTGGAACCATCGCTCGTTACCGAAGTAACTCCCCGTCGGGCCTACGATGTTCACCCATTGCTCACACCCCACATGGGCACACAATGTTTATGGATCGCTCACACCCCACATGGGCACACGACCCGATCGCTCACACCCCACACGGGCACACGATCCGATTGCTCACACCCCACATGGGCACACAATCATTCGTAATCATCGCTCACACCCCACATGGGCACACGACGTTACGACGGATTCTCATTAGAATCGCACAACACAAGAATGCACATCATGATGCTTCACATGCAAAATGACTCAAAAGACATTCTTGAAATGCATACATATTCATAATATATTCATGCATTCATCTCTTACAATCACATACAATCTATATACATTCACATCAATGCACTATTGTATGATTCACATTCAAACACACAGTCAAAACGGTAAAAGTCGCTAAATAGCACTATTCCCGACTTTCCGACATAATTAAATCGGCTAACGATTTTCAAAACATCATAATAAGAAAGTACAGCTCAATACCTTTCCAACGACACCAAGAATGTAAAAATCGGATACTCGGAACAAAAGTTACGGACGAAACCGAAAACGACATTTTGAAAAATCCCATTTTTACATTCCTCCTGTCCATACGCGTATCACCCATGTCCATACGCGTACGGACAGAACTCATTTCCTTCACAAATTCCTCGTTCCAAATCCCATACGCGTATTGGCCCATGGCTCGCCCCTGTTACGCGTAATGCCAATATTCATACGCGTATTGGCCCAAAAATAAGCCAATGATACGCGTATTGCCTTGGCTCATACGCGTATGGACATGCCCCTTACGCGTATGGCCAGAGCATACCCAGAAAAATTCTGCAGAACGAAGTTCTGCGTTTTCCACTCCTCAATCATCCAAATCTTCACCTAATACTCAGAAAAATGCCAATTTGATGTATAACAATACATACCAATCATGTATAAACAACTATGAACACAATCAACATAAGTTTTAATACATTTGGATCAATTTCCAATCAATTTCTCAAAAATGGGTTATACCCTAAAACTCACAAAATTCATCAACAACAACAACAATTCATACATAATCATATACATTGATAAGATAACAATGTTTCACACCCTTACCCGGATTCCAAGCTTGCTAATTGATTGATCTTGATGAATTTCTAAGTTTTTCCTCCTTTCCTCTTCTTTTCTCTTCCTCTTCTTTCCTTCTCTCCTTTTTCTTTCTATCTTTCTCTATTTCTCTCTAATTCTCTTTTCTCCCTCTTTTCTTTCTATTTTCTTTCTATTCTATTTCTTTTCTCTCCTTTTTCCACTAAATCAATTATAATTCATTTTTTTCTCACACAATTCTAATTCCACAAAAATTTCTAACTTATAATTAATTGAGAAAAGACTAAAATACCCTCCATTCTAATTTCCCCGAAAACTCTCGAAAATGGTAAAATAACATTTAACACACCAATTTAACAATTAAAATAAATTATCACCCAATTAAATTAAAAGACTCAAGAATAATGGAATAATCAAAATCGGGGCGTTACAACTCTCCCCCACTTAGAAATTTTCGTCCTCGAAAATAATACCTGATTCAAATAACTCCGGATACGACTCTCGCATCCCACTCTCTAGTTCCCACGTCATATTGCCTTCCGCAGCGCCTCCCCACGCTACTTTCACAAGCGCAATATCCTTGCCCCTTAGTTTCTTAACTTCGCGGTCCAAAATCCTAACCGGTAAAGCTTCCACCGTAAGGTTATCTCTCACTTCAACCTCGTCCATAGGAATAACATGTGACGGATCCGGAACATATTTCCGAAGTTGCGAAACATGGAATACGTCATGCAAATTCGAAAGGTTCGGAGGCAACGCCACACGGTAAGCCACAACACCAACTCGTGAAGTAATCTGATACGGACCAATAAAACGAGAAGTCAACTTCTTCGACTTCAAAGCACGACCCACACCAGTAACTGGTGTAACTCTCAAAAACACATGGTCACCTTCTTGAAACTCAAGATCCTTCCTTCTCTTGTCATGATAGCTCTTTTGTCTACTTTGAGAAGCTTTCATCTTCTCCCGAATAAACTTCACTTTCTCCGTTGTTTGTTGTACCATTTCCGGTCCAACTATCGTCCTCTCGCCGGTTTCATGCCAACACAAAGGTGTTCGACATCTCCGGCCATACAAAGCCTCAAATGGTGCCATACCTATACTCGAATGAAAACTGTTATTGTAAGTGAATTCAATCAACGCCAAATAACCATCCCAAGCACCACCTTGCTCGAGTACACAAGCACGCAATAAATCCTCCAACGATTGAATCGTCCTCTCGGTTTGACCGTCCGTTTGCGGATGGTAAGCCGAACTCAATCTTAGCTTAGAACCCAAAGCCTTTTGTAAACTTTCCCAAAACCTCGATGTAAACCTTGGATCTCTATCCGATACAATACTCTTAGGAACTCCATGTAACTTCACAACCACAAGAACATAAATCTTGGCTAACTTCTCCAAAGGATAACTAATATCAATTGGAATAAAGTGAGCAGATTTAGTAAGCCTATCTACAATTACCCAGATAGCATTATGACCTCTTTGCGTATTTGGCAATCCCGTAACAAAATCCATCGATATACTATCCCATTTCCATTCCGGAATATCCAACGGTTGCATAAATCCACTTGGTTTTTGATGTTCCACCTTAGACTTTTGACAAGTTAAGCATGCATACACAAATCGAGCCACATCCCTCTTTAAACCGGACCACCAAAAGATCTTCTTCAAATCTTGATACATCTTATTCGCACCCGGATGAATACTCAAATTACTTCGGTGTCCTTCCTCTAGAATCATCTTTTTCAACTCCGCGTCGTCGGGAATACAAATACGACCACGGAATCTCAAAACTCCATAATTATCAACCTTGAAATCCTCATTCTCATTCAACATCAAATCAACGAATTTCAAGTCCAACTTTTGCTTTTCACTAACCGTTGCAAGAAAATCATTCGTAACATGTAACATACCAAGTCGCACACTCCTCGGCGTCATTTCACAAACCAAACTCAAATCTCTGAAATCTTCCAAAAGTTCCCATTCTTCCATCATCAATGCGGACATATGTAACAACCTCCGACTTAAGGCATCGGCCACCACGTTTGCCTTACCCGGATGGTAATTCAAACCAAAATCATAATCCTTCAAAAGTTCTAGCCACCTCCTTTGTCTCATGTTCAATTCTTTCTGATCAAATAAATATCTTAAGCTTTTATGATCACTAAAAACTTCAAATCTCGCACCATAAAGATAATGCCTCCATATTTTCAAAACAAACACCACCGCCGCTAACTCCAAGTCATGTGTAGGATAATTCTTTTCATGCACTCTCAATTGTCTAGAAGCATATGCCACCACTTTTCTATCTTGCATCAAAACACCACCTAAACCTGTCAATGAAGCATCACAATACACAACAAATGGTTCATTAGGATTAGGCAAAATCAAGATCGGAGTCGTTGTCAACCTTCTCTTTAACTCATTGAAACTCTCTTCACAATGAATATCCCAAATGAAAGCCTTTCCTTTACAAGTCAATTGCGTTAAAGGAAGTGCCAATTTCGAAAATCCCTCAATAAACCTCCGATAATAACCCGCCAAGCCTAAAAAGCTTCGAATCTCCGTAACCGACCTAGGAGCCTCCCATTGCATCACCGCATCTATCTTGGATGGATCAACACTAATACCACTACCGGAAATAACATGTCCAAGGAAACTTACTTCCGACAACCAAAATTCACACTTCGACAACTTAGCATACAATTGTTTCTCTTTCAAAATTTGCAACACAATTCTCAAATGCTCTTCATGCTCCTCTTGAGACTTAGAGTAAATCAAAATATCATCGATGAACACAACCACAAAATGATCCAACTGTTCATGAAAAATACGATTCATGTATTCCATAAACACACCTGGCGCGTTAGAAACCCCGAATGGCATCACGGAGTATTCGTAATGACCATACCGTGTCCTAAATGCCGTCTTTTGAATATCCTCTCCTTTCACACGAATCTGGTGGTATCCTGATCTCAAATCAATCTTGCTAAAAACATTCGCACCAACCAATTGGTCCATCAAATCATCGATCCTTGGAAGCGGATACTTGTTCTTAATTGTCACCTTGTTCAACTGTCGATAATCAATGCATAACCGCATACTCCCGTCCTTCTTCTTTACCAACAATACCGGAGCACCCCAAGGAGAAACACTTGGCCTTACAAATTTCTTGTCCAACAAGTCATTCAATTGCTTTTTCAATTCTACCAATTCCGATGCCGACATACGATACGGTGCCATCGAAATCGGTCTAGTACCCGGAACTAGATCAATAGAAAATTCAACTTCTCTTTCCGGCGGTACATCCGTAATATCTTCCGGAAACACTTCTGGAAATTCGCACACCACTGGGAACACATCAAGCTCAACTTTACTCTCCACCGACAATGATGCAAACAAACCAAACAATTGAGCTTCGTCCGCTAAAAGTTTCTTCAACTCTTTAGTGGATAGGAAACTCTCAAATTCATCATCTTCCAAAGAAGGAAACCTTACTAACTTGTGATAGCAATCTATATGAACTCGGTTAAATTGCAACCAGTTCATACCCAAGATTACGTCCAATCCCTCCAACGGCAAACATACTAAATCCATAACAAAGTCTTTACCATACATGGTCAAAGGACAACTCATACACACCAAAGATGTATTTACCGACCCTGAAGCAGGAGTCTCAATAACCATTTCTGCACCCATCACAGTTAACGCAAGATTCAAACGCTTCGCGCACTCAGACGAAATAAACGAATGAGTCGCTCCCGTATCAATAACAGCAACTAAAGGTGTACTATTAATAAAGCATGTACCTTTAATCAAACGGTCCGCATTCGTAGTTTGAGTCCCCGCCAATGCAAACACCTTTCCGCCCGCTTGAGCTTGTTTCGGCTTAGTACACTTAGTACTAATGTGACCCACTTCTCCACAATTATAGCACTTCACCATATTTCTTCTACAATCTGTAGCAGCATGCCCAAGACCGCCACAATTGGAACATTTCGCTACAGGCTTCCCACACTCAAAAGATTTATGACCTATATCACCACATTTGTAACACCTAACAACACCGGAACCTCCTCCTCCAGACCTCCTATCAAAGCTTCCCCTATGCTTACCCTTATCAACGGGTGTCACATAAGGTCCACTTCTAGCTTGTTGCTTCCCCTTCCTCTCATTCAAACTTTTGTAATGTGTAGAACGAGCCTTACTATCTTCTTCGAAGATTCTACAACATTCCGTCAAATCCGCAAACCTCCTTATCCTTTGATATCCCACAGCTTGTTTGATCTCAGGACGTAAACCATTCTCATATTTAATACACTTTGAGAACTCAGCAGTAATCGCAGCATAATGAGGATGGAATTGAACCAACTCCACAAATTTAGCAGTATAGTCCACCACAGACATACTACCTTGTTTCAGTTCAAGAAACTCCATCTCCTTCTTTCCCTTCACACTCTCAGGGTAATACTTCCTCAAAAATTCAGTACGAAATAAATTCCAAGTTACCTCTTCATCATCCACCTCAAGAACTTCACGCATACCGACCCACCAATCGTCGGCTTCTTCCTTCAGCATGTGAGACCCAAGCCTCACCTTATTCTCCTCCGCACAGCCCATCACTCTGAAGATTCTTTCAATCTCCTTCAACCACAATTGAGCTCCTTCGGGATCAAATCTCCCTTTGAAAACCGGTGGTTGATTCTTCCTGAACTCGTCATTAGCATTCACGTTAGGTGCACCTTGCACCGCCCTAGCCATTGCTTCCAAAGCAGCAGCCATCGCATTGTCGTTTCTACCAGCCATCTTCTGATTATTCCCAAAAATGACAACAAGGTTAAACAACAGTTCAACCAACACAACAACAAGACAGACACAACTGACTCAACTCTGGCTCTGATACCACTTGATGTAACACCCCCTTTCTATACCCCCAAATAATCACATATATCATTTAGGCACATATACAAAAATATAAAAATTCGCCAGAGTACGATTAAAACATAGTATAAAAGAGGCATGTCACATCATACACGCAATTAATACATACAACACCTGCTCATTCTATTGATATGCAACAGTGGGGTAACTTGCCACAGAGGAACTTTGTCCTTACACCCACATCTCAATATTTAGAATAAAAGCGGAAACATCTAAAATATTGAAGAACAACCACATATATATACATCATCCAGTATGAATCACTAGCATCATCATGTTTATACACAAATTCATCAGCAAGATACATATGCAAATGTATCACAAAAGAATAATATACATCCTAGCTACCCGGTGCTACATATCAGAGCCAACCGACCAAAAGAATGAAGACACGCTTCACAAAAAGACTTCCAGCATACCTACTCTGCAATGCCTCATAGAGCATCATAAAACAGCAGAAGGGTGAGAAATATTATCATAATAACAATGCATACAATTATATATATCTTAACATAAAAATACACATATTACACATTCTCACCACAATTCATCACGTTTTCATCTATATACATCACAATGTATATGTATATATATACCAAGTATATTCCTCATGCACACTTTCACATTTCTCAATCATTCCGTATAAACATACACAATTATGTTCATTCAACAACACATCATTATAAAGATGATAAATGCAAATCATAGAGACCGACTCACGACTCTATGCAAATGCAATGCGGTACCGACTCAATCATCACTAGTTCACTCAGGAACTCTGCTGGAACCATCGCTCGTTACCGAAGTAACTCCCCGTCGGGCCTACGATGTTCACCCATTGCTCACACCCCACATGGGCACACAATGTTTATGGATCGCTCACACCCCACATGGGCACACGACCCGATCGCTCACACCCCACACGGGCACACGATCCGATTGCTCACACCCCACATGGGCACACAATCATTCGTAATCATCGCTCACACCCCACATGGGCACACGACGTTACGACGGATTCTCATTAGAATCGCACAACACAAGAATGCACATCATGATGCTTCACATGCAAAATGACTCAAAAGACATTCTTGAAATGCATACATATTCATAATATATTCATGCATTCATCTCTTACAATCACATACAATCTATATACATTCACATCAATGCACTATTGTATGATTCACATTCAAACACACAGTCAAAACGGTAAAAGTCGCTAAATAGCACTATTCCCGACTTTCCGACATAATTAAATCGGCTAACGATTTTCAAAACATCATAATAAGAAAGTACAGCTCAATACCTTTCCAACGACACCAAGAATGTAAAAATCGGATACTCGGAACAAAAGTTACGGACGAAACCGAAAACGACATTTTGAAAAATCCCATTTTTACATTCCTCCTGTCCATACGCGTATCACCCATGTCCATACGCGTACGGACAGAACCCATTTCCTTCACAAATTCCTCGTTCCAAATCCCATACGCGTATTGGCCCATGGCTCGCCCCTGTTACGCGTAATGCCAATATTCATACGCGTATTGGCCCAAAAATAAGCCAATGATACGCGTATTGCCTTGGCTCATACGCGTATGGACATGCCCCTTACGCGTATGGCCAGAGCATACCCAGAAAAATTCTGCAGAACGAAGTTCTGCGTTTTCCACTCCTCAATCATCCAAATCTTCACCTAATACTCAGAAAAATGCCAATTTGATGTATAACAATACATACCAATCATGTATAAACAACTATGAACACAATCAACATAAGTTTTAATACATTTGGATCAATTTCCAATCAATTTCTCAAAAATGGGTTATACCCTAAAACTCACAAAATTCATCAACAACAACAACAATTCATACATAATCATATACATTGATAAGATAACAATGTTTCACACCCTTACCCGGATTCCAAGCTTGCTAATTGATTGATCTTGATGAATTTCTAAGTTTTTCCTCCTTTCCTCTTCTTTTCTCTTCCTCTTCTTTCCTTCTCTCCTTTTTCTTTCTATCTTTCTCTATTTCTCTCTAATTCTCTTTTCTCCCTCTTTTCTTTCTATTTTCTTTCTATTCTATTTCTTTTCTCTCCTTTTTCCACTAAATCAATTATAATTCATTTTTTTCTCACACAATTCTAATTCCACAAAAATTTCTAACTTATAATTAATTGAGAAAAGACTAAAATACCCTCCATTCTAATTTCCCCGAAAACTCTCGAAAATGGTAAAATAACATTTAACACACCAATTTAACAATTAAAATAAATTATCACCCAATTAAATTAAAAGACTCAAGAATAATGGAATAATCAAAATCGGGGCGTTACAGTACCCCCAACTGCAAATCTGTCAAGAACTTGAGCAACTGGCTGGTGATTTTGTGATTTTGGTGTTCCAGATGTTATGTGAGTGTTTTGATCACTTCTATATGATGTATGTGAGGTGTGTGTGCGATTGGTTTGAGTGGAATTGCTCTCTAATGAAAAACCCGATAGTGACTTGCTAAGAAAGGCATTTTTGAGAGTGAGAAGTGGTTTTTGAGAAAGGCAAGTGTTGTAGGACTTTGGTGTACTTAAACTGATCACAATTGAGCTCTATTTATAGTAGAGCAAGTTTATTTTGCAAGGAATAGTGAATGGCAACTGCTGAGTAGGTTTGACCAATGTTGGCAAATGAAAATCCAAGTCTCCTCTAGCCATTGACTAGAGGTTAGGGCACAGGCTGCTGGTCCCCTTGGTCTTGGATAAGTCTTAACTGAATTTAGTTGCTAAGAGCTCAGTTTATGCCACCTTGATGCTTCCATTGAATGCTCTAATCCAAAATTAGAGTCTTGTCCCTATTTTGGCAATTCTAGGTTCAACATGTTATTTCTTGTTCCAAAGACTTTGGAGGCTTGGCTCAGTGATTGTCTCCTTTAGATTCAATCCTCGGAGGTGTCCAAGTGGATAGGAGCACTTGGATTTGGCTGATTTTGGCAAATCGACCAAAAGTGCAAAAATCTGCCTTGCCTTGGCAGATTTCAGTAAGGCATCTTGCCAATGTCATATCTCATAGCTCAAATTGAATTTGGCAATGTTCTTGGCCATTTTGGAAAGCCCTTACATGATACAACAACTGTTTGAACATGTTTGGTTTTGATCTCTTTTGAATCCAAGTGAAAAATCCCCCTACATTTGGAAAAAAGTAAAGGCAGATTCTGACTTAGTGAAATTTTCACTAAGTGTTGGAACAAAGTGACTTTTCTTGATTTTGATCACTCCATAACTCAAAATCCATGAGGAATTTGGACATAGGTCAGTATGAAGCTTTTATATAGGGTAATGTGATCTACAAATCAAGCTTTGAATGGGGAACAATGGCCTTGTGGTTTAGGAGTTATGGTCCTCCAAAGTTGGCTCATTTGTGTCACTTTTTCCATAACTTAGAAATTTTTCTAATTTTTATGGTTACCCCTTTTACAAGTTATCCCACTTTCTTTGATTTTTCTTGATGAATGATGATTCAAATCATACATTAACATCATTTTAGGGTTAAAAATCCATTTTGGTGCAAAATCTCAAAAAGTCAAAGTTGACTTTTGTGTGCAGTTGACTTTTTATCAGATGAATTCCAAACTGTGCAATTCTTCAGGAAATCTTGTCTTTGACCTAAATCAAACTTGATGGACATGTTCCATGGGTGTCATAGGGTATATTGAATCATGTCTTAGGGTTTGGGAGCATGTCCTGGTCAAAAGTCAAAGTTACAGTTGACTTTCCTCGCGAAACCCTAATTGTGGTGCAGATGAAATTGAGACTTGTTGCTCAAGCTTCTTGGATTAATCCATTGTTCTAAATGGATCAATATGGTATATTAGAGACCCTCAAATCATGTCTTGAGGTCTTGGTTCATGATTTGTCCCAAAAGTCAACTTTGGGGTGAATTAGGTCAAGAAACCCTAATTCCTGATTTTTGATGTATGCATCCCCTGAGGTCAAATTGACTTGATGATTGGGTCCATGAGGTTCCATGGAGTATATTAGGTTATGTTTTGGATCATTGGATTGTGCCCAGATGAAAAATTTCCATCTGGAGGCCCTGGTCGACCAAAACCCTAATTTGGTGACACTGTCGATCTTGAGACTTGATCCACCTAGAAGGGAGCAGTCTTGTGCTTAATCCTTGAAGTGGGAGTCCTTTTGAGCCATTGTGGATATTTTAGAGGTTAAACAAGTTGAAGATCATGTCATTCCTTGATTGACCCTTTGTCTAAGAACTCAGAGAGGGCTTAAAACCCTAATTTTGATTGTAGTGAATGCTCAACAACCCTTGAGGCATTTGATGAGGCATGATGGTTCATCCATATTGTGATGATGATTTGCACAATGATGGGAAATCTCAGTGGTCAAAATTTGGGGTATGACAACTGAAAAACATCAGGGACAACATTGATAGGTGTTGGTAGGTTTGTTGCGTCCATATCAGCTGCATTAAAGAAATCAGTGGCACCATAGCCATGTCTATGTGAGTTTTGCTTAAAATTCATTATCAACTTCCGCCTTTTCCTTGCATCAGAACATTTTCTGTTACCAATCGGTAATCCAAGGCCATCCATAGGATCAATCAGTTTTACCAACGTTATAAGGAAATTCATTTATAATTCAGTCAGACCATCTATGTTAAGATGACCAATGTGGCGGAAGAAAAGATTTCTAAAAAGAGATATTAATTGATGTCTTAGACTTTGTCATTGTGACCATGTAAGAAATACACACATTATTAAAGAAAGAAATTCCGGAAGGCACGTGTGTTCCAGGTTATGATGTGTGGCCAAGGAGAACTCAAGGAAACAGGAAAAGATCCATGAAAAGGCATGGGAAAATATCCACACCAGATTTGTGTGGTATGTGAAATTAGGAGGGGCCCCAGAGAAATGTAGATGAATCATAGTTTTCCCATTGTTTTGAATACATACATTATATGATGTGATTATTATGTTGCATAGCACACAATTGGCAGTGATGCCACGTGAAACAAAAGCAGTCCACAAAGATGGGTTGCTTTATATAGATGAATCATAGTTTTTCCATTATTTTGAATACATATATTATATGATGTGATTATCAGATTGCATAGCACACAATTGGCACTGTTGCCACGTGAAACAAAAGCAAAAGTGAAATAAGGTGGACCCACCTTTTTGGTTGTAAAATGGTATAATACAATAAAGACAAAATGTATGTGATGCTGGATATATTGGAATAAATAGAATGGTTTGGCATACCAAATAAGAAATTATATCTGGTGTGAAGAACCATAACTGTTGCTACTACTTTCTAAGTTGAGCTGTTTGGTTCTGTGTTCAAAATCAATGGCACCAGGCATAGTGATGGGAGCTGCAGATGTGGTGGATAATTTGGAAATTGCAAAGTTGGGCATCCAAGTAAGTTTTCTAGTAATTAAAGTGAATGGTGCACCCCAAATAAATTACAAAGTGTAAAAATCAGCATACAAATTCATTATGGTAATATATGTGATGCAGGCTTTTCTGGGGATTGACCCAACATTTGTTAGAAGGCACATAACAGATCTAGCAAAGACATGGAGGATAATAACGAATGATGGTAATGCTTCCGAAATTATTTTTAACGCAAATGAGGATGTCCCTGTCGTTGTCGCCGGTTGGACGGAGCTGCAACAACTGTATGCACTACCAAATGATGTGGTTGTAGTTGTTGCCTTTTATGGGAACAACAAATTTGAAGTTGCTGCGTTCAAAGAGGTAACCAGCTTCGAGGAGCTACCAATGTTTCACAGTAGGTACATAAACCAGAAAAGAATATATACATTTGATGTTGATCTTTCAGAGGAAATCGTCTCCAGACCAAAATTAGTTGAGTTAGAACTTTGAATGTCATGAATCTTTATTATAGATTGCTTTGTTTACTTTGAACTGATTTACCATTATAAACCATTATGTATGATAGAAATTGCAGCCAGAATTCAGACAAGTTCTGAAAGACCATGATTATGAGATTGTTACATTGTGCGGCGACAATGGCTCTACTCAAATGCTATTAGTTTTGAACATAGATGATCCACAGCGCACAAAGATAGGATATGAATGGAATATATTCTGTGAGTCAAACCAGCTAAGGGCAGGAGACAGAATCAGATTCAGATTGGATGTAAATTATGCAAACAAAAGATGCAACATATTTAAGGTTTCTAATTTCTAAGTTTAATGTAAAATATGTATTCCGCAGTCAATGTTTGTAATTAGCAGTTAAGTGTTTAATTCACCGCTATGTTTTATGTGAATGGTTAAGATGTATTGATTTTCAAGGAATTTGTGTTTTTCGCTGGCTGTTCGCATAATTGTGATTTCAAAACTAAATTATCAACCTTTTTATTAGAAAGTTGGCAGATGAAAGAACAATATAGATGATAATTGAATATGAAAACTACAGGTGATAACAATCTGGCTATGATAGGTGATGATTGAAACCAAAAAAGAAAAGTATACATCACACAAGAAACTATCAAAAGATTGGATGCAAACATGGTTGATTGAACAGCCTACAATATGATTTAGTTGCAACTCTGTTGGGAATTTTTTAAAGGTGAACCGGCTAACACAGAAAGAGTAATATCACAAAACATCATGTACAGAACAGTTAACACAAGATCTTGGAATACGTAAAAAGATAACATACAATATGACACATTAGGTATTGTAGCCAGAGAGAATTACATTCTCTGTAATTTACATGTAGCATCCAAGATAACTACCGAAATCAAAAGTTAATATACAATTGTACACATTTGGTGTTGTTGCCAGAGGAAATTACATTGTCTATAATTTAGATGTAGCATCCTAGATAACTACCAAAATCAAAAGACAAACCCAAAATAAGTCAGAGAGTATCACATGAGTTGTCATTTACATATAGCATTCTACATGTCGACCAAGATAAAAAGGCAATTCCAAAATACAGCATTACAATAGAGAAACGAAAACAAACATCTAGTCCAGCTTCTCCAACTTAATAATATTCTTCAATTTCTTGTGAGTTTTGGCAAAACAAAGCTCTCCATCACAGGAAGTCTACCTCTTTGAAGTTTGTGCGACATGTTCAGGCTCACAAATGGATGTAATTTCCATGTCCTGGAACCAAAGAAAAAGTGTTAACACAAAAGAAACCGTGGTGTCCTTAATTTTTTTTAATTTAGTGGGATACTATATATACATACCATATCTATGCTTGGGTCCTCCAAGGAATCAGACTCACCAGCATCCACAGAATCTGCATCATCACTCTGAAATTGGCAGCACAGGTTAACAGTTAAACTATATAAATAAAAACAGGAATAGACCAGGTTTTACTTTGTAATACATTTGAACGCGACAGTTGATATGCATACCAGACACATGGCAGACTCGTTCAAGGAATCGGATCCGACCTCATCAACAAGAGCAGGATTTTCCATGTTTGAAATTTCGATTTTGGTTCCAGCAACACAGTTAGATTGGATCTCCGCACTCTTGCACAATAAAAAAATTGAGAAGAAATAAAAATCTAGTTGAGAATAAGTTCATAATCAAATTGGGTGGTCTAATTGTCATGTATACCATAGGCACGTTAGGGGCATCCACCGAACCGAACTTTATGTCATCAACACAATCTGCGATCCACCTCTTTGAAGTTGGCGTAAGAGGTTCATGGTGACACCCAGATGCAATCTATATTTCCTGTCACCCAAAAAAAAGGGTAAAACAATAGAAAGGTTAGTGGGAATAAGTTTGTAACAAATCGGCAGAACCAAATCATCTAACCAATCGCATCGGACATCATAAACAGCCTCAACATTTTGCATCTTTGAAATCGGGAGTTTGGGTTCAGTGTCACAAATAGATTGGATCTCGGCATCCTAAGAGGGGGGAAAAATTAGAGAAGGAATGAAAATAGGTTCATACTGGAATTCTGTGTGCTAATTGCTATGCATACCGCATCCACCGAACCAAACTTGATGTCATCAACCAAATCTCCAGTCTTCCTCTTTGAAGTTGGCGTAACAGGTTCAACATCACACCTCGGTGTAATAAGCATTGGCTGGTTTGTTGATATACATATGACAGGCACACCCGAGGCGTTGATACCCGAGGTGTTGACCGTAACAGATTTCATGTTTTCAAACCTCTCTGCAGTCTACACAGGTGAACTAATATAAGTGGCGAAAAAGAAAGGAACTATAAAGGCCACAATAAAAGCATGTAATCACACAGATAGGAAGACACCGAACCTGTGACAGATGCGATGTAGCTACCGGGGAAGAATTTGTAGATAGCTGCGACACGGCCGGAGGGTTTGGTCCTGCGACTTGGTCAGATGTTGTTGTCTTGCAGATAATAAAGAGTAAAATGAAAATTTGTTTAACAGGAAAACAGAACATTCATAGTAAACTACAATGAGGCATACCTAAGTTATCTCCCACGGATCCTTGAGCTGTTTGACAGTAGCTTCATCTCTAAGAAACATGACAACAGAGCAACTTTCCCATTCAGGCTGCCACTTGACTCTAAAAGCCATTTCCAATTCCAACATTGCATCGAGTGCTAATGGGAACTCCAGAGGATTGGTGATTCCTTTCTGCATTTTTTCCTCTAAATCAGAAACGACAGAAGAACCGAACACGTGTTATTCAGAATGAAATATAAATATAAATAGAAAATTACACCTTCGCAAGTAAAACACGCATTTGAATAGCTAAGACTCCCAACAGTTGATTGCATTCTCTATCCCAGAAAATAAATTTACAACGCTTCTTAGAATAATTAACCTCGATCTCAATCTTGAACCTGATAAAAAACAATAAAGAGCATAAAAAGTTAATTATAAAATTAACGATTAAGACATGCCGCAATCCAACAGACTTTAAGCTGACAGCACCTTAAAATCTTAGTCTCTGTCATATGTCCAGCCTCACATATAAAAGGCGGACCATCCCCACGAGAAACCTTTGGGCACTCATGGCATGCATGATAATATCAGCCATGCTGTGAGGCAAGAATTTTTGTGGTTGTGGCAACAGTTGCACAGAAGGTAACCTATGTAAAAAAAGCAAAACCATAAACAAACTATCAACACCATTTATATTTATAAGCAGAGACACAAGATCCCTTTGATAGTTTACATATTTCATCAAGAGGAAGCACAACTACCTTTGAGACAATTTTTTCAAAGGGAGTTGGCGGTGAACCACATGCGTTCTGCGAATAATGGGAAGATGTGCCTTCGGAGAGTGTAACAATAGACGCAGCAGGAATGCTGAGTTGCAACACAAAATTTTTGTTTAAAATTCAACATAAATAGAAAAGCATAGAATTTAAATATGCAACATACATACAACCTTTTAATAAAGTTGTTGATTGGTGAAACATCAGCATTAATCAACAATGCAGTGACATTAGATGTATTGGAAACGGATAAAGGGTATTTTCCTACACCAAATGCATTAAAAACACATAAGATCCAAGTAAAAAAACAATTTAAACCGGGTATGCCAAGACGGCAATAAAATTAATAACCTTCTTCCTTGACTTTAGCATATTGCAGAAGAATAACAGTTGGTCCAGATTGACCAACATGTTCCCTGTTAAATTTCATAAACTGATCCGCATATGCCTCCCACAAAGTACAGTTAATCACATTGTTCCTGCAAATGCAGGTAAAATTTAACATGAATCACAAATACAACAAAGAAACGGGGCATAAATAATATACAACAAAACCCACGCATTATCCCTGAGCATCAAATTAATCTGCTGTTTCCTTCCTCCACCATGGTTTTGGGTGAACCCAATGCTTTCCACCATACCAACGATATCTGCCACCAAAACAAACAATAAACGGGGATAAAACAAACAGTACAGTAGATAAATAATAACGCGAGTCAAATGGAACATTATAACTTATCAGCATATCCTTTTTGAAGTTGCCAGTAATTATATCACCAAAACTGGTAAGGCGAAGCGGCACCGACGGTATATTATGCTTCCCAACATCAGCAACAGAGGTTCCGCCGGTAAATTTGACCATAAACCGGTGCGACGAAGGCTTGAATACCAAATTATTTTGCACAACCTGGAAATTTGATATACTGTATGTAGTGTCAACCTCCAACATGGAACCAAAAGCCTTTTCCACCACCTCTGGAACAACCATATGTATGTCACCACCCTTAGAAATGTAAAAACAGGAAATAATGTCAAAACAGGTAATAACAACATAATAAAGAACAACATACACCACCCAAACAACAAACATGGCTGTAAAAGTCAAGGTACAAACTACAATATAAAAACAGGAAATAACAACATAAGACTAAAAGAAACAAACTCACAGCATCGTCAACCACAAGCATTTCAAAGTGGCGTTTGTTTTGGTGACGACGGGCCACAAATGCTGCACGCGAACTGCCAACTTCCAAAGATCCTTCGTATCGTTAAGCTCAGCCAAAGGTGTGAAAGGGCGCGCCATTAGGGAAGGAAATGGAGAATGGGATTAAAGCCGAGAACGAAGGAGGAAATGTTTGTTGTGTTGAAAGAGTAGGGGAATGAAGAAGAAGAAGGACGATGAAGCCAGAATGGAATGGATAAGGCAGGGGGAATTGGGAAACGAGATAGAAACAGTGGAGCATTAAATGCAGCATGGGCATAGTAAGATATTTAAGAGAAGACATAGAAAGCAGTTTGGCCAATATACTAGAATTTGCAATTTGCAAGTAGCCACCTAGTTTGGCCAGTAGACCAGAATTTGCAAGCAGCCACGTGTAGAAACAACACGTGTAAGAGAAGCATGGTGGGGAATCAGAAGGGCATGGTGGTACTTTCCCTAGCCATTTAAGTTCTTACATGTAAGATTTAAAAAAAATAAAAGTATCATATAAGTTTTTTACAATTCTATTCTTAAATAGAGTTTTGTAAAACGGAATTATAAAATAGATTTTAAGAGAATAAAAACTCATTCAAAACATTCTTAGACGTTATAACATATAAAAAGATATTTTGTTGTTTAAAAACACTATCTTATACTAGTATTATTATTTTTTTCAAGTGATAGAAATATTAGTGGGTGTTGAGATTTTTTTTAATAATTTATATTGGATTTTACTTAACAGTACAAAATTGGTTTGTGAGACAAAATGTACCACTTTTTAAAAACAATTATAATCGGCTTGTGAGGTAAAAATATGATTTTTTTACTCAAGTAATCCACATTTTTAAATTTATTTCTAAAATAATCCAAGTTTCAAAAAAATTCTCAATCTATCTCACTTTCAAATAAATAAAAAATTGGAGCGAAGTGATAGTACTAGGCGAATTGGCGACTTCACTTACTTTTCCAAAGGTGACGTCAATTGGATTGGTGATTGCATATGATGTTATCAGTCTAATTGGCGCCACTGTATACCTTTTGAAAGGTGGCGCCAATTCATCTGGCACCAGTGTGTATTGTGATTTTTTTTAGTATAAATAGAGGCGTCTCCTACCATTTGCTTCACTTCACACCTCATTTCAAATTCTTCTTTTATTTTCTTCACTAGCTTTATCATGGTTAACAAAAGATATGGACATGTATGTTATTCGACAACGAAACCTTCGATGAAAATGTTTTTTAGAACATCCAAAGTTTCGAGCTGTCATACCCCAAATTTTGACCACTAAGATTTCCCATCATTGTGCAAATCATCATCACAATATGCGTGAACCATCATGCCTCATCAAATGCCTCAAGGGTTGTTGAGCATTCACTACAATCAAAATTAGGGTTTTAAGCCCTCTCTGAGTTCTTAGACAAAGGATCAATCAAGGAATGACTTAATCTTCAACTTGTCTAGCCTCTAAACTATCCACAATGGATCAAAAGGACTCCCACTTCAAGGATTAAGCACAAGGCTGCTCCCTTCTAGGTGGATCAAGTCTCAAGATCGACAGTGTCACCAAATCAGGGTTTTGGTCGACCAGGGCCTCCAGATGAAAAAAGTACATCTGGGCACAAGCCAAGGATCCAAAACACAACCTAATATACTTTATGGAGCCTCATGGACCCAACCATCAAGTCAATTTGACCTCAGGGGATGCATACATCAACAATCAGGAATTAGGGTTTCTTGACCTAATTCACCCCTAAGTTGACTTTTGGGATAAATCATGAACCAAGACCTCAAGACATGATTGGAGGGTCTTTAATATACTATATTGATCCATTTGGAACAATGGATTAATCCAAGAAGCTTGAGCAACAAGTTTCAATTTCATCTGCACCACAATTAGGGTTTTGCGAGAAAAGTCAACTGTAACTTTGACTTTTGACCAGGACATGCTCCCAAACCCTAATACATGATTCAATATAGCCTATGACACCCATGGAACATGTCCATCAAGTTTGATTTAGGTCAAGGACATGATTTCCTGAAGAATTACATAGTTTGGAATTCATTTGATAAAAAGTCAACTGTGCACAAAAGTCAACTTTGACTTTTTGAGATTTTTCACCAAAATGGTTTTTTAACCCTAAAATGATGTTAATGTATGATTTGAATCATCATTCATCAAGAAAAATCAAAGAAAGTGGGATAACTTGTAAAAGGGGTAACCATAAAACTTAGAAAAATTTCTAAGTTATGGAAAAAGTACCACTAATGTGCCAACTTTGGAGGACCATAACTCCTAAACCACAAGGCCATTGTTCCCCATTCAAAGCTTGATTTGTAGATCTCATTGCCCTCTACAAAAGCTTCATACTGGCCTATGTCCAAATTCCTCATGGATTTTGAGTTATGGAGTTATCAAAATCAAGAAAAGTCACTCTGTTCCAACACTTAGTGAAAATTTCACTAAGTCAGATTTGGCCTTACTTTTTTCCAAATGTAGGGACATTTTTCACTTGGATCCAAAAAATATCAAAACCAAACATGTTCCAACAGTTGTTGTATCATGTAAGGGCTTTCCAAAATGGCCAAGAACATTACCAAATTTAATTTGAGCCATGAGATATGACATTGGCAAGTTGCCTTGCTGAAATCTGTCAAGGCAAGGCAGATTTTGCACTTTTGGTCGATTTGCCAAAATCAGCCAAATCCAAATGCTCCTATCCATTTGGACACCTCAGAGGATTGAATCTAAAGGGGACAATCACTGAGCCAAGCCTCCAAATTCTTTGGAACAAGAAATAGCATGTTGAACCTAGAATTGGCAAAATAGGGACAAGACTCCAATTTTGGAATGGAGCATTCAATGGAAGCATCAAGGTGGCATGGACTGAGCCATTCTCAATTGAATTCAGTCAAGACTTATCCAAGACCAAGGGAACCACAGCCCTGTGCCCTAACCTCTAGTCAATGGTTAGAGGAGACTTGGATTTCCATTGGACAACATTGGCCAAACCTCTGCTGCAGTTGCCATTCATTGTGGATCCCAAAACAAAATTGCTCTACTATAAATAGAGCTCAATTGTGATCAGTTTGAGTACACCAAATCCATCAAACAGATGCTTTCCTTAAAATCTCTTTCTCTTGGCAAAAATGCCTTCTTTAGCAAGACAACTTTGAGTTTTTGAGCTAGAGAGCAATTCCACTCAAACCAATCACACACACACCTCACATACATCATATATGAATTGATCAAACACTTAAACAACATCTGGAACACTGATTTCTCAGAATCACCAGTCAATTGCTCAAGGTTTTAACCAAGGTGCAGTTGAGATGCCATGAAGTGATCCAGCCAATTTCCATCAAGTCCAAACATTCAAACACAGTCCATAGGGTGTAGGGAAACTGTTCAGATCATCACAACTCATCTGTAACACCTCCAACTCAGAAATCACTTTGAACTTGTTGTCACGACCTAGAGGTAAGCCTAAACTTGGTCATCTCTTAATCTATGCATATTTCCTCGCACAATACTTTGGCCATATGTTCATAATCATGCATGGAATGTTTCCCCTCAATTAATTGCTTTGTTTGAACCATGTATCAAAAATCCTAGCCTTCATGCAGAAATTAGGGTTCTTGAGGATTTTTCATGATTTCTTGTTGTATGTTTAATTTAAATGAAATTAAATACCATAGACATGATCGTGAGGTTGAAACGAGTTGATTGGTATGTGGATTATATGATATGATCAAGTATTCAGTGAGATTGAATAGAAAATGCAAATCTGGGCAAGGCAGAACACGCGCGTGTTCTTGGTCCATGTTCTTGGCGCCATTTTCATAAATTCAAATATTTGAATTTTGTGATTCTATTTAATTGATTCAAAAATTAATTTCTCTCTGAGTTTTAATGATTTTGAGTTGATTCTTTTTTTAATAATTCACAAAAATGATAAAATATTTTATTTTCCCAAAAACTCCCAAAAATATTATTTATTTCATATAATTGATATTTTTGCAAAGAATTAATGTTTTAATTGTTTTTAACATTTAAAATATTTTTTTCACCTTGATTTTGCAACTTTTAATGCTTTCTAATTATTTTGTAGGTCAATACTTAATTTTTGAAGCATTAATCCAAGATCACAATTTGTTTTCCATGTGTTAAACAATTTTGATCCTTTTCATTGAATTTTTATTCAATTAAATACATTTTGAAAGCAAATTAGGGTTTTGGATTAATTCAACCCTCATAAATCATTTTCAAAACACTTTTGGACCTCTAATAGAGTGTAAGACCCAATCCTTCTTTGACCAAATCATTTTTTGGGCCCTAGTGTATTGTATAAGTCCCGATACTGTCAAAAACAAACGACGCGATCGTCGTCTTTTAAAAAAAACCTTCTGGGCCTCTCCTTGAGCTATAAGACCCATTCAAAACTTTTGGGCCTCTAATAGAGTGTAAGATCCAATCCCCTTTTAACCAAAACCTTTTGGGCCTCACTTATTGTATAAGTCCCTCTGCGTTAAAAGAAAACCTCGGCGCTATCGCCATTTTTAACGGAAAAATCAATTGGGCCTACCCTCGTGTTATAAGCCCCACTCTTTTTCTTTCAAACTTGTGGGCCTCTTGAGAGAGTGTAAGACCCATCCCTTCGTACAGAAAACCTTTTTGGGCCACAGTCACTTGTATAAGTCCCTCTGTACAAATTCAACAGTGCGCTCACTGATCAAACCCTGGGCCTCTCCTTGAGCTGTAAGCCCCAAATCTTTCTTTTTCAAAGCACTTTCTCCTTTGATTTTGAATATACTGTTGTTTTCAATCTTTCTTTGTTGAACAACTAACCAAACAGCATGGAAGCTCTACAACCGAGTAAGTGTTTATCCACTTTCATTTACCGCTTTCATATACATATAATTGTATTGTGGGGCTGTGTCGCTGTAAGTCTTCTTTCATAAACTCATATCAACTGTGTAATAATAGTATAGATATTAGAGTTTCCCCAGCAACTACGTCTAGAACTAGGTGACGTCGTTTTGTTTATTCGTAGAAATAGACAACTAGATCCCCAATAGGATCACCAGATACAGTCTTCTCTCAGGCTGTCCTCATTAGGAATCGTCAAGAAACTCTACTCCCAGAGATGAATGTATTCTCTGTGAATGGCATATTTGAGTTTCTTCCAAATTCTCGGACTTTCCTGACTTTTATCTATTCTCGGTGAATAGCATTGCCTTAAATTTCTCGGGGTTTGGGGACCCACGGGCTTCTTAAAAGCATCGGCCTCCTCTTGGGCATCGTACAAGGACCCACAGGCTTCCTAAAAGCACCCTAGCCTCCTCTTGGGCTTAGTACAAGGACCCACGGCTTCTTAGAAGTATTCACAACCTCCTCTTAGGCTTCGTATAATGATCTCTTCCTCCGGGAATGATAGCCTCCTCTTGGGCTTCGTACAAGGACCCGTCGGCTTCTTAAAAGTTTCTAGCCTCCTCTTGGGCTTCGTACAAATTGTCCTGACGACCTCCTAGAGGTATAGGAACAGAACTTAGTAATCTTCATAGAACAGTCCTTTCATAGAGTCTACTACTGTTTCTCAAAGCATAGTACCAAAGATAAAACTCTAGACTTGGACAGTCTAACTTCCTTGAGTCTCAAAGGCATTCTCAAGTGACCCCTTCGTTAAATAGGAAGGAAACCCGCAGACTCAGACAGTCTCAATACCCTTTGGATTTCCCGTTTCCTAAAAGAAAAGGAAATATCCCTGATCCTCAAATCAAATCCTTGAGTACAGTGTTGCTCATATAAGAACTGATTTTCTCTTTAAAATCAGTATACTGGGCATGTCACTTAACTGAAACAGTAACCATAGCCTCCTCTTAGGCTTTGTATAATGATCCTTCTCTAGTGAAGATAACCTCTCTCTTGGGCTTTGTACAATGATTCTCCCCAGTGGAGTCAAACAACGTTTAGCCTCTCTCTCTTGGGCTTTGTACGAGACACATAAGAGACTCCCTCGTTGAGTCAATCCCCTTTCGCCTCCATCTCGGGCTTCATACGAGATACAAAAAGGTTCTTATTGAGCCAAACAAATTTTAGCCTCTCTCTCTCGGGCTTCGTACGAGACACAAAAACACTCTCTTGTTGAGACAAATAGCCTCCATCTCGGGCTTTATACGAGATACCAAAAGATCCTCTTGTAGGATCAACCCCTTTTAGCCTCTCTTTCGGGCTTTGTACGAGACACATATTAGCCTCCTCTTAGGCTTTGTATAAGAAAACCACTGGTTGGTCCAATCAACCTTTTAGAATCAAAGTTGTGCATCATTCACAATACACAAACATCAACAACTCCTTCCCCTTCATCTAATTGCTGTAAGCGGTAAGCCTCTAGATCATCTACATCCATGCCACTGTCCCTCTTTTAGCATGAGAAATTCCTAAGGAAAGATAGCATTGCTCTACACTGAGTTAAAGTCTTCTCCTTCAGGTTAAAAATCTCCCATAAAGGAAATTATGGCATTGTCGGATTCACATATCCCGGTTAAAGTAATTCTCCTTTATAAACAGTTGTGACATACAACCCCCTCTTTAGAGATGACAAATTCTCTCTAAAGTCAAACCCTTTTTAGCTTCACATCTTGGGCTTTGAACAAGATACAAATGGACTCTTCAGCTTCCCATCTTGGGCTTTGAACAAGATACAAACACCTTTTGCTTCACGTCTTGGGCTTTTAACAAGACACCAAAACAACCAATTTCCTCCCATAGAATAGGAGGAACTACGAACGCTCTGATTTCCCTGTTTCGGTAAACGGGAATACGTAGGCATAAGATTGAAAGAAAAATCTTAGCGAGCGCAATCAACAAAAAAACCAAAATCCCATACTCTCACATATCTATCAAAAAGCATCGGTCCTAACATCCTAATCCTTGTTCCCCGCCAGAAACATTCTGTCAAAATAAAAAGAAGAAAGAAATCAGTATTGGCGAAAATACAAATAACCAGTACAAAGACCCCCCACATTGATAGCATCCGTAACCTAACAGACCGCTGTTTAAACTCAGTATGCAAAGCAGGGTTAATTGGAGACATCTATTTCCCTTCCTTCATCAGCTCACAATAGGATAAAAAATGAATTGACCTGTAGTAAGCTCAAACCGCAGAGAGTGACCAGCGCTTAAGAACCGCGTCCAAAATCGCTCGCTACACGAGCATCTTGAAATGAGTTTGAAAAGTTGGTTAGAAGAGAGATTAATGATGGGAAAAGAATTAGAAGTGTCAAGAGGTTTGTTCCATACATATCAATTGCAAATGACAATAATGATATACAATGTATGTGGGTGCAAGTTAAAGATGACAATGATGTTTGAGTATGATGTCTGCAGCAAATGATATTGTTTTGATTGTTGCAATCTCTTAGACATGTTGTGGTGTTGTAGGCTGCTAATTTCGACGCCTGGATTTTGTTCAGAAAGTAAGTTTTGAAGATTTGCCAGGATTATTTCGATAGGAGATTGTTTTTGAAGAAGGTCAGTCGAAGATCAATGTTAATTGGGGAAGCATATTTGGAGATTTTTTCTAAGTAGTAGAAATGCTTCGACATATTGGTGATAAGGCCATTTTTTACGGATGTTTTGAAATTCGAATTTAGGAGAGAGACCCGTTTTAAAAACCAGACGCGTGGAGCACATCCAGGGCGAAAAGGCATGCAGAACGCCATGTGTCATTATTAGGAGAAATAGCTGTTATTGACAGTTATTTCGATTGTATATAAATAGGGAGTCCTAGCATTTAGATTTCCGGTGTGTTCAAAATTTGTACAAGTCACTCAAGAAATACTCAAAGTAACCGTGTGAGAGAAAATAGTAGTTACTGAGAAAATGTACGTTTGAGAAACACCAGTTTTATTCCTTGCATTTTAATGAAATCTTAAGTTGTTCATTTACAATTCCTTTTCATTTCCGTACTTTTATTCTTGCAATTTGCTTACATTTCGCCATTTCTTTCAAGAACCAAAGTCTTTATTTTTAGTCGAAAAACACTAGTTGATGAAAACAATGATGAATCCAATAAACAAAAGGTTTTTTAACACAAATTGTCAAGATTGTTAAAGCACATTATTCTAGGATTTGTTTGATCGGCCCTATAAGCAAACTAATTTTTCATAAATTAGGAGATCAGTGGTTGTTTGCAAATTTTCCAAGCAAACAAATTGGCATGCCCAGTGGGACTTTGTGCTATTAACATTTGAAAATCTTTATTTTACACTTTAATCGTACAAAATTTTCTTCGTTTTGTTGCATGAGACTAAGAAGTGGTAAGATAGCCATAAATAACGAAGAAAGACCCAGAAGGAGATGAGTACGCATAATGGCGATTCCAAATCCGCCTAACAATGAGAATTCTACGAATAATGAAGCACCATCCCCTAATCCTTCGACTAGGGGCAATACGGCCTCAATATCAGTATCAGAGGCTATGCCATCAACAGCGGGTTCGACACCTGCGTATTCAATTCCCCAGAGTGCGTCTAGTTTTTCAACTATGGGACCCCAAATGCCTCAAATGACTCCTCCCCCTTCAGAGAATATGTACAAACCCTTTATATCTGGTTTTTCGATGCCTTTAAATCAAGAACAACCATATGGAATGCCAACTTCAGTAATGGCAAGTTTACAAAATGCGCCATCAGCGTTTACGGATCCAACGATGAACGTAACTTCGCCTTTGCAAGGGTCCGGTTCTGGTGTGAACCATATGGGTAGAATTAGCCAGCCTTTAGGAACGGGATATCAAACTTATATGCCGAACATTACCAATAATTCTGCACAAGTAGTTAGGCAACAAATGGATGAGAGTAAGCATGATATGGTCTAGATGTTAGCCCAACAGATGGGGGTTATATTTAACCCTTTGATCCAAAACACGACACAAACGAATCAATAATTGGCAGCACAGATGAGCGCATTGCTGATTTCTTTGGTGTCCCCCAACCTCCCCAAGGGAACAGGTAGTTCAGAACCCAAGGGTAGTCGTCGAAGAAGAACCTACCATAAACCAAAGGCAACCAAACATCCCTCAGGTGGAAGTTTTGAACCAAGGAGGGGCAGTCGAACCACCTGGGGTCGAAATCCCTATTCAACAAGAACCAAGAGTGTTGCTAGTAAACCGAAACCAAAATGCTGGCAATATTATACGACAAATGCATTGTAATGTCGGCAGAGAACAATTTGGCTGCCATGGTCGAAAGGATTATGGCGCAAAATAGGATGACTGTAGGATTACAAAGGCCTAGTTATACCTCCCCTTTGTCGTAATATATTTTGCAGCAAGAATTACCCCATAGATGGAAAGTTCCCAAGTTCACAAAATTTTCAGGGGATACCAGTGAATCGACGGTCGAACATGTGGCGCGGTATTTAATTGAAGCAGGCGAGATAGCGCACAATGAGAATTTGAGAATAAAATATTTCCCTAGTTCCCTAACGAAGAATGCTTTTACTTGGTTCACCACATTGCCTGCGAATTCGATACATACCTGGACCCAGTTGGAGAGATTATTCCATGAACAATTCTACATGGGACAGACGAAGATAAGTCTGAAAGAATTGGCTAACGTCAAGAGAAAGTTCTCAGAGCCAATTGATGATTATTTGAATAGGTTTAGGTTGCTCAAGGCAAGGTGTTTCACACAAGTGCCTGAACATGAGTTAGTCGAAATGGCCGCTGGTGGCCTTGACTATTCAATCAGAAAGAAATTAGATACCCAGTACTTAAGAGACATGGCCCAATTGGCTGATAGGGTTAGACAGGTCGAACGATTAAAAGCCGAAAAAGCTAGGGCTAGTAAAAATAAGAAACAAAGGGTAGCATATGTCGGAGTTTGTGAGGATGATGAAGAAGATGGATCATCAAATTTCGACGAACAAGAGGTTGATTTGGCATAACTAAAACAGGGGCCACCATATGCATGTAAAGTCTTAACTCCGTCGAATGGGAAAAACCCAGTCGAATCGGAAAAGAATGACAAATTCCCCAAAAGAACTTATACGTTCGACGTCACAAAGTGTGACGAGATATTTGATTTGTTAGTCAAAGATGGCCAAATGATAGTGCCTCCTGGTACTAAAGTACCTCCTTTAGAACAACAGAAAAAGAGAGGTTTTAGCAAGTACCATAATTTTTTGGGTCATAAAACGTCTCAATGTTTCCTTTTCAGGGATCTCGTGCAGAATGCAATCAGAGATGGAAGACTCAAATTCGGCGATAAGTCGAAATCCCAGGAGAAGGTGGATTCAAACTCTTTGCAAGTGGTAGAGGCCCACTATGCTGAGCCATCCACAGTGAACATGGTCGAGGTTACTGAAGGCTTCGACGACAATGTGAACATGATTGAGGCTACTGATGGCTTCGAAAACAGCGTGAATATGGTGGAGGTTGCTGAGGATCCCGCCAACAAAGGTGACATGGTCGAAGTTACAACTGACTTCGTAAACTAGGCTGTGATGGTTAGGGTTACTGAAGACCTTTATGCAAAGATCATTGAGAACTATATTGCTGAGGCCACTGAGGGCATCAACAACGAAACTACTGACGGTTTCATCCAAATCAACAACGAAACTACTGACAGTTTCGTCCAAATCAGCAATGAAACTACTGAAGGTTTCGCCAAAGTCAACAATGAGACCACTGATGGTTTCGCCCAAATTAACAAAGGAACTACTGAGGGTTTTACAAACAGGCTGCTGTTGGTATTCTCCGAAGGACCATGGAGGATCCAAAAGGCAAAGCTGTCGGATTCGTCAGCCCACAGGTTACCAAGAGTCCACTCCCAAAGGTGCTAACGAAGAAAATCTCTGAGGACTTCAATCGTATGAAGAAGGAACATGAGGTCAATGAAGGCCTTAGTTTGAAGTTGAATAAATTAAGCATGGACACAGAGACACCTGCCAATGTAAACATGGTCGAAGTGGCTCAGAACATGTCAATGCAAGTCGACGATGAGCGTCGACATGAGGAGTACCATAAACTAGCGTATCCCAAGGAGGAAGAGAATCTGGCAGATTTCATACATAGGTGCCAGAGGAAAAGATCTGAGGTAATGCTTTGCCCTCGTTGCAGTGCCGTCTTCGACAAAAAGGCTGCACAAAACTTAGAGGGAGTGGAGAGAGCAAAAAGAAAGGGAAACTGGAGACCTTATGGAGAAAGATTCGACCTCAGAAGAGGGGACCAAAGCAGGGAGAGGTTAGGGGGAAGATACCCTAACACATTCAAACCTACAAATAAAGCTCTAGACGACAGGTGGGTGAATCCAATCCGACAAGCCGAAGGACAAGGGAAATGGAAGGATTTCGAAGTGCAGCGAGGATCTTCCATATCATTGTAGCGGTGAGAATCGGATACCATAGCTATTATGTTAACTAGGATCACAAATCTTAAAGTTCACCACCGGTCTTTATTTTATCCAAAGGAAAGAGTTAAAGATCGAAAAAACCTAAGTTAAGAGAATCTAAGTTCGGGGGTCGGTTACGCCTAGGAAAGGTATTAGCATCTTAAACGTCTGTAGTACTCTACAGGAACCTCTTGTTATTATTTATGTTATTTATCGCTTGAAATAAGGAGAATAAGTTATTTAAAAATTAAAATTAAAATAGGTAATATCTAAAAAAAGAAAATTTAGAACTGAGAACTAAATAAGCAGTATTTTTGAAATTTTTAGGATTAAGAAAAAATTAATTTAGAATAATTAATTGAATTAAAGTCAAATATTTAATAAAATTAATCCTTTAATGGATTAATTAGTATTAAATAAAAGAATTTAATAAAATTAATCAAAAGTTACTTAATAATTATTTTTTGAGTTTTTTTTTATTTAATAAAATATAAAATTAAAAGAAATTAAATTAAACATAAAAAAATTAATAAAGAAAAGGAATGGGCTTAAGAGAAATAACAAATAAGTGGGGTGCATTTAGAAAAAATGGGATCCAGGCCCAACAATAAGGGTCCAAAACCAACCGAAATCGAATGGCAACTGAATTTAGCTTTGAAGCTAACTAAGAGTGGATTCATGTAAGAATCACTCTATGAGAACCCAAGCAAATGACTATATGCACTCAAGCGGTTCTCGAAGGTTAAATTAGATTTTAACTCCGAAATCAAAATGCAACGATAAACAAATATAAATCCGCATAAAAAATCGATGAAAATCGACAAACGGTTTGTTACACTCAACGTGGTCATCGCAATGGATTCAAATTATGCGGATCTAAATTTATAAAAAAGGAAACAAAAATAAAAAAGAAATTTTAAAGTGTTTTAAAATTGTAATATTATTACAAATAAAAGAAAATTAAAAAAATAATAAAAAAAAGCCTCAACAACATTGCTATCGCGAAAACGCGGTCATTGCAACTGGATCCGAATTGTACGGATCTAAATATAACAAAAAAAAAGCAACTCAAAGAAAAGAGAAATTTAACTTTGATAAAAACCTCAACAATATTGCTATCGCGAAAACGCGGTCATCGCATCTGGATCCGAATTGTACGGATCTAAATATAACAAAAAAAAAGTAACTCAAAGAAAAGAAAAATTTAACTTTGATAAAAACCTCAACAATATTGCTATCGTGAAAACGCGGTCATTGCAACCGGATCCGAATTGTACGGATCTAAATATAACAAAAAAAAAACAACTAAAAAAAAAGAGAAATTTAACTTTGATAAAACCCTCAACAATATTGCTAACGCGAAAACGCGATCATCGCAATCAGATTGAACTGACATAAAGGTCACGCATCGTGCATACGAATATGCGAACAGCGTATCGACGTGATTCGATCCGATTAATTTAATAAAATAAGAAACAATAAAATTAAAAAAAAACAATATATATATATATATATATATATATATATATATATATATATATAAACAAAACGTGGGTTATGTATATACACTGAACAAAAAGTTATATATATGTATATATTAAACATGGGTTATATATGTATTAAAACAAAATGTCATATATATATATATATATATATATATAGGAAACGTATCATATGAGAATGACATTATTATGTAAGAACGTGAGAATGAATCTGAACCATTAGATTTTAAAATAAATGGTGGGGATTATGTGTCAGTTTTTTTTCTCTCTTCTCCATCATTTATTTTATTAATGGAGGAGAGAGAAAAACAAAAACCATACATAATCTCCACCATTTATTTTAAAATCTAATGATTCAGATTCATTCTTATGTTCTCATATAAAAATTGCATTCTCATAGGATATGAACCCTATATATATATATATATATATATATATATATATATAACTGGTTTACATTGTATAGAAAAAACGTGTTACTGTGTTGTTGTGTTAGTGGTAACATAAAATTTTAATATTATAGCAAAACCTTTCATGATATACAAAACGTTGCTACTGTGTAACTTGTGCAAAACATTAATTTATAATGGGTAATGCTAACTTGTGCCCTTGGGACATATGTTAAAAAACTCAAAAATAGAAAATTTGTATTGAATAAAACTATAAAATCATTAATTATAAAGTTGTATTAAATTCAATACACAATTCCCAATAAAATTTTACTATATTTATCTCTTAACGTGTGCCCTTGGGGTACAAGTTAGCATTACCCATTTATAATATATAACAATAAGAGTAACGTAAATGCATAGCGATGACACAAGGAGTGATAGATATTTTACCGGCGGTGAAATTCATTTGATTGTATTCGGTAACAGTAAGCGGCGATTCTCCAAATTTTTCCGTCTCCTTTTTCTTTCTTTTTTTTGGGTCCCTCTTTTTCATTCAGCAACACAACAATATATAGAGACTAAAATTAGAGTTAATTTTTAGTTGTCAATAATGCCCCTAATATCTAATTTGAGGCCCAAATGAATATTATTAAAATTAAATAAAATTAAAACTAAATGATATTAAAATTAAATTAAATTAAAACCAAATAATATTAAAATTAAATGATATTAAAACTAAATGATATTCAAATAATTTAATAAATTTAAAATAGAAACTAAAACCTATTTATTTATTCTAAACAGTATTTAAATTAAAAGTAATAATAATAATGAAAACAAATATTTAAAATAAAGTTAAAATAAAATACTAATTATTATAATTATTTAATGTTAAAAAACAAAATTTTAGGGTCAAAAATTAGGGTGTGACAGATGCCCCTATTTAAGTTTCTTCTATCCGGAGATACGGGGATTGAAATCTTCGTCTCGACGTGATAGGAGAGACTTAAATACAAACATGCGCAATTTTTGGCCCTAAGATGCCTTGTGATATGATATGATATGAAATGAAAGACAGAGATCTTGAAGATACACCCGAAACATTTAGAAAATCATTCAATGTACGGGTAAAGATTTGAAGACATATCTGGGAGAACGTCAGATAAGGAACATCATATTTGGAGAAAACATCAGATAAACAAGGTCATATCTGGAAGAACATCAGATAGACACAAAAGGGGTTTGGAAAAACATCAGGAGCAGACACATCTGGGAAAACATCAGACGGTAAAAGCAAGGTCATTTCGGAAAAGCATCAGAATAAAGTCACATATCCGGAAGAACATCAGATAAACAAGGTGATATATCTGGAAGAACATCAGATAACAAAGACTCAATCTGGAAGAACATCAAAAATAGAGACATATCCGGAAAAACATCGGATAGATTCCGGAAAAGCATCAGAATCGATATGAATGTCTGGAAAAATGTCAGACAGGTTCTGGAAGAACATCAGAATAAAAGTACATATCCGGAAGAACATCGGAGCGATTCTGGAAAAGTATCAGAATCAAAGGTAATATCTAGAAGAACATCAGATAAGTTCTGGAAGAACATCAGAATAAAGGACACATCTGGAAAAACGTCAGACACAACGTCATATCTGGAAGAACGTCAGATAGACACAAAGAATGTTCTGGGAGAAACATCAGAACAAAGGTACATATCCGGAAGAACATCGGATAGAGGGACCCATCCAGAAAAACATCAGATGGGAAAGAAACCAGACATCCAATAATGGCCTTGAATGAAAGGTACAATCACAATATCTAATAATGGTTTTAGATGAATGTGAACAAAGATATACCCAAGAAAGCATTGGACGAATATGAACAAGGAGGTACCCAAGAAAGCATTGGATAGACGCAAAAATATCTGTTTGGTAGGTTCCAAGTGAGTTGGAGTTTGACTGCAAAGGTAAGACGTGGATAACAACATTACCAATGGATAATGCAAATGAGTGCAAACGAGGATGACTCTCTTGTTATGCATATGTATATGAATTATGCAGATGATATATGATCAAATGCAAATGTAAATGCAATGTAGACGTCGAAGACATGACTCGACTCTTTTGTGGAGAAGACAAAACTAGAATACTGATTCCTCAACACAGAGATCACTGTCATTCTGCTTTGGAACTAAAGATGCTACTGAGCACAAATCTGCCACATTGGTAAACTGTATTAAGTTGACGATCCTTGTAGGAAGAATGGAAAGCTGCATGGGAATTCTTCAAGTAAACTGCCCCAGATTAGTTGACTGTTGTATATGAACTGATAATTGCTTCAGCTTGAATGGATGCTGAAAATGAATGAATTACTGTGTGCTTGGAAAGCTTGCCCCAGTTTGAGTCTTGAAAAATCTTCTGTATAAACCAATTCTGAGAAGGACTTGCACTGAACAGATCTTGAACTGATTCTCATAGGATCTGGAAGGAACTTGCCCCTGATTGGATCACTGACCAAGTTTCTCAAATATTTGAAAATTCCTTAAGCGGAAGCCAGATTGCAAACAAAAGTGTTCATACAAACATAGTAAATGCAAAGTTCATGCAACTTTTAAAATCAAAATCATTTTTGGAAAGAGGTAAAACAATAGGGTCACTAGTCAGAACACGGTGGTTCAAGACGTTTAAAAGTGAAAGATAAAGCAAAAAGGCGTGATGCCAAAAAAATGATCTGCAAAGATCTTTAGGAGTCAGTTTACGCACCCTTACTGTAGTATGCTTTCAAAATAACCTTGCTTCAATTAGGTCTTTTGAGGGTTGTAACGTGGCCTGGTTCACGGTTTAAGAAACAAAGGATAAAGGCTCAAAGTTTATTTGTGCCCACCCACTCTTCGTGATGATCTCCAGTCCTACACTCAGGTAACTCAGACTTTGCACTCAGGTTCCCATAGGTCAGGGATTGCATTGATGATAGTGATGATGGTTCAGAAGTTAAGGGACTTTTGAGGTGACAGACATTACTTCCTTATAACTCTTGGTTGTTTTTTTTTCATTGAGGATTTCATGGTAAGGATTTAAAGATTTCTCCTTTTTATTATCCCTAACTTTTGCCTGAACTGTTTCTCGTGAATCTTACAGTCAGCGGGATACCCCAGTTTTTTGTCTGCCTAAGTCTCCTTCACAGATTTCGACTTAGCGGGCTTTTTCCTTTTTTGATTTTTTTATCTTTTTTTTTTGAAAGAAAGTGACTGCTTGGCTTAATGATTACGGCGAACCATCATCAACTTTTGACTTGAAAGACATCTTCGACACTTGCTTGTTGCATGCGAAGGAAAAATTAAGAATGCAACCTTTTTGTTGAAAGATGTCTTGCATGAAACTCTTGTATTTGAATGCACAATCCAGTTAATTGAGAACTACCCTGCCCCAGGTTAAGATTGCGGGTCTTTATTTGTAAAGAAAAGAAACTCCTACTTCAAGGCTCAAAGGGGTTGACGAGGGTTTATCTTCCTTATTTCTCCAGTGTTTAGGAATTGAAACAATGCCTTACGTCTTCAGCAAAGTTTTGATTTGAAAGCATACCAACAACAATTATGAGTATAATGTTTTCATCATCCTCCCTCCAATCTTAGCATAATCAGAAGGAAAGTGGAAAAGATATAATTTTTTGTTTTTGTTTTTTTTTTTGTTTGAAATATAAAGCGTAAACTAGCAAACACAAATGAATTGAATTAAAAGTTGCAATGCTCATTTTATTAATTATGAAAGTACAAACATAAATTGAAAGCAAACAACCAAAACAAATAAGGAAAATGCAGACGATAAGAAACATGGTCTAGTGACTAATCAGAAACAAAGAGTGAGCTGTCATGTCTGAAACACTGAAGTCTTCTGAAGTCGACAGAAGCTTCACTTGGCATGCTCTGGCAGAGGATTCGTTTGGACATTAGGATTGGTGTCATGAAAGTTGATGATTCCGACCTTAATCAAGTCACGCACTCTAGCCTTTAGTGCATAGCAATGTTCCAAGTCATGGTCGGCGGCACCTTCATGGAATGCACAGTGGAGATCAGATCTGAACCCAGGTGGAAGTGGATCTAGAGGAGGAGGCAAAGCCTTAGTGGTAATCAAACCTTTCTGAACCAGACCAGGATATAATTCAGTGTACATCATTGGAATAGGATCAAAATGACTCCTATTATGGTATTGATTCTATCTAACAGCCGGACGTTGAGTAGCTTGAGCCGGTCGTGGAGCAGTAATCACGGGAGTAACAGCAGCAACAGCAGGGTGATCAGAATAATGAGGCTGGGGTCGAGGCCCTCTTGTTTCAAATATGACAGCATTAGTCTAATCTTCTCTCTTCTTCTGGAAGTTCCCATAGGATTTCTTCGCTCCATTAGAAGATTCAGCAGCTTTGGATACTTTACCATTCTTAAGTCCCTCCTCGAGTCTCTGACCAATAGTAACCAAATCGGTGAAGCTGGACGAAACATTACCAATCATCTTCTCCCAGTAGAATGGAGACAAGGTGTCCATAAACAGTCCAGTTAATTCTTTCTCTGCCAAAGGTGGTTCAACTTGGGAAGCCAACTATCTCCAGCGCTGAGCATATTCCTTGAAATACTCTTTATCCTTCTGAGACATGTTTTGCAGCTGACGGCGGTCAGGAGCCATGTCGAGGTTATACTTGTATTGCTTCATGAAGGCATTAATAAGATCCTGGAAACAGTGAATGTTGTTTTGTTCAAGATTCATATACCATTTGAGAGTAGCTCCACTCAGACTATCTTGAAAACAGTGGATAAGCAACTTCTGATTCTTGGCATGAGCAGCCATCTTTCGGGTATACATGATCAAATGAGCTCTTCGGCAAGAATCACCTTTGTACTTCTCGAAAGTAAGAGTCTTGAATTTAGCAGGCATAACAAGGTCAAAAACCAAGTTCATGTTTTCTGCATCAATGTTGAAGAAATCAGTACCCTCTACAGCTTTAAGTCTCTTGTCTATAGTCTGAAACTATTCACGGACAACCTCAGGTTCAACAAAGTCTTCACGGTCTTCACCCTGAGCACTGGCAGCATTGTACTTATAGAGAGGGTTCTCAAAAGGAGCCCGAGTAGTCTGAACTATAAGTTGAGGCTCGGCAAAAATAGGAGCTTGAAAAACTTGTCCAGCAGTCTGACCAATCATACCAGTAGATGCAAGAGGTGGTGAGTAGTTGGAAGGTAAACCAAACTCTAGCCAAGTTGAAGGTTGCACCTGAACAGGGTGAGGATCTGCATTTGAAACTTCCTGAATGACAGTCCTTTGAGGTGGTTCTCCTCTAGCAATCAAAACTTGGAGCATTTCAGTGAGCTTTGCCATGCTTGACTTAAGGTCGTCGATATCCATTCGCATCTCAGCATTGTGTGCTTCTTGCTCTGCCATTATGCGTCTGTAGTTAGCTCTAGTCTGGTATTGATGTCGAGGAATCAGCTTGACGACTCACAGGTGACACTGGAAGATAGAGACGTCTGGGAATGAGTTGCTGGACAAACGGATGTATGCAATGAATCATGCAAAGATGCAAATGATATGCAATGCAATGTAATGGTTTCAAGGAACTCAAGAGTAGGTTGCAAACATTTCGGAAAGGCTGAAAAAAAGTTTCATTTTATAATCCATGATTTTTATTAATTTTGCAAATGACAGAACAATTAAGTTTCTTGAAACCGAATGGTTATGCATGAATGCATGAATGGATGCATAGACAAGTATACACATATACACATATACAGGCAAACAAGCCAAGGCTTAGGTTTGAAGATCACGAGCATGGAGCCATGGTCTACCCTTCCCAAGGTATGTACTAGAGGTTTATTTGTACCTGCCGAACGGGTTCTACAAAGTTCCCAGAGTCTACAATCCATCTTTCGGATATTATCGATTTTCCAAATCACTTGGTAGTTAATAATATTCTCAAGAGAATCTCGTCTGAGTGTAGTATCGCGTAGCGACTATTGCAGAAATAGACTCCCGCATAGTCCCCGCACTACATCCTAATAGGCCAAGTTGGGTTAAAGGTAACTACGGTCCCCAGTCCCGAGGGCCTTTAGATCGAAACCATATCGTCTTCACGAATGAACTCGTTGGACAAATATTTTATTCGAGAGGGCCTAGACTGAGTGGTGAAGTCTCAATTTACTTTTTCAGGAATCGACTCCCTCAAAGTATCATTGAAGTCTCGCCGTTTTCCTATCTTAATTTCACCCTAGTCCGGGTGTAGGACTTTGTCTCACCACACAAATAGTACCCTGCACACAGAAAAACCAAGCAAAACAAGTATATATACAGATATAAAGATATATAGGCAAATAAGCAAATAAACAACATAGATATAAACAAGTTAGGGGAAACCCTCGAAAGTCCCCAGTGAAGTCGCCATTTCTGTAGCGGTGAGAATCGGATACCATAGCTATTATGTTAACTAGGATCACAAATCTTAAAGTTCACCACCGGTCTTTATTTTATCCAAAGGAAAGGGTTAAAGATCGAAAAAACCTAAGTTAAGAGAATCTAAGTTCGGGGTTCGGTTACGCCTAGGGAAGGTATTAGCATCCTAAACGTCTGTAGTACTCTACAGGAACCTCTTGTTATTATTTATGTTATTTATCGCTTGAAATAAGGAGAAGAAGTTATTTAAAAATTAAAATTAAAATAGGTAATATCTAAAAAATGAAAATTTAGAACTGAGAACTAAATAAGCAGTATTTTTGAAATTTTTAGGATTAAGACAAAATTAATTTAGAATAATTAATTGAATTAAGTCAAATATTTAATAAAATTAATCCTTTAATGGATTAATTAGTATTAAATAAAAGAATTTAATAAAATTAATCAAAAGTTACTTAATAATTATTTTTTGAGTTTTTTTTTATTTAATAAAATATAAAATTAAAAGAAATTAAATTAAACATAAAAAAATTAATAAAGAAAAGGAATGGGCTTAAGAGAAATAACAAATAAGTGGGGTGCATTTAGAAAAAATGTGATCCAGACCCAACAATAAGGGTCCAAAACCAACCGAAATCGAATGGCAACTGAATTTAGCTTTGAAGCTAACTAAGAGTGGATTCATGTAAGAATCACTCTATGAGAAGTCAAGCAAATGACTATATGCACTCAAGCGGTTCTCGAAGGTTAAATTAGATTTTAACTCCGAAATCAAAATACAACGATAAACAAATATAAATCCGCATAAAAAATCGATGAAAATCGACAAACGGTTTGCTACACTCAACGTGGTCATCGCAATGGATTCAAATTATGCGGATCTAAATTTATAAAAAAGAAAACAAAAATAAAAAAGAAATTTTAAAGTGTTTTAAAATTGTAATATTATTATAAAGAAAAGAAAATTAAAAAAATAATAAAAAAAAGTCTCAACAACATTGCTATCGCGAAAACGCGGTCATCGCAACTGGATCCGAATTGTACGGATCTAAATATAACAAAAAAAAACAACTCAAAGAAAAGAGAAATTTAACTTTGATAAAAACCACAACAATATTGTTATCGCGAAAACGCGGTCATCGCAACTGAATCCGAATTGTACGGATCTAAATATAACAAAAAAAAAAGTAACTCAAAGAAAAGAAAATTTTAACTTTGATAAAAACCTCAACAATATTGCTATCGCGAAAACGCGGTCATCGCAACCGGATCCGAATAGTACGGATCTAAATATAACAAAAAAAAAAGAGAAATTTAACTTTGATAAAACCCTCAACAATATTGCTAACGCGAAAACGCGATCATCGCAATCAGATCGAACTGACATAAAGGTCACGCATCGTGCATATAAATATGCGAACAGCGTATCGACGTGATTCGATCCGATTAATTTAATAAAATAAGAAACAATAAAATTAAAAAAAACAATATATATATATATATAAACAAAACGTGGGTTATGTATATACACTGAACAAAAAGTTATATATATGTATATATTAAACATGGGTTATATATGTATTAAAACAAAATGTCATATATATATAAAAAAAACTGGTTTACATTGTATAGAAAAAACGTGTTACTGTGTTGTTGTGATAGTGGTAACATAAAATTTTAATATTATAGCAAAACCTTTCATGATATTCAACACGTTGCTACTGTGTAACTTGTGCAAAACATTAATTTATAATATATAACAATAAGAGTAACGTAAATGCATAGCGATGACACAAGGAGTGATAGATATTTTACCGGCAGTGAAATTCAATTGATTGTATTCGGTAACAGTAAGCGGCGATTCTCCAAATTTTTCCATCTCCTTTTTCTTTTCTTTTTTTTGGGTCCCCCTTTTTCATTCAGCAACACAACAATATATAGAGTCTAAAATTAGGGTTAACTTTTAGTTGTCAATAATGCCCCTAATATCCAATTTGAGGCCCAAATGAATATTATTAAAATTAAATAAAATTTAAACTAAATGATATTAAAATTAAATTAAATTAAAACTAAATAATATTAAAATTAAATGATTATAAAACTAAATGATATTCAAATAATTTAATAAATTTAAAATAGAAATTAAAATCTATTTATTTATTCTAAACTGTATTAAAATTAAAAGTAATAATAATAATGAAAATAAAATTAAAATAAAATACTAATTTTTCTAATTATTTAATGTTAAAAAACAAAATTTTAGGGTCAAAAATTAGGGTGTGACAATCATACAGGAAATAATTCCAAAAATCGAAAAATGTGACTTACCCTTCTGAGAATTATAAGGGAAAGAATCCTATGACGAAGTCACAATGGAGGAGGTACCAACGTCGAAAGAAGGCTGAGAAGGAGGCTGCAGGAAAATCCAAGCCAGAAACCAGCAGCAATGTTCAAACTTCGACTCAGAAGGAAGAAGTGAAGGTCGAGAAGCCACCTGCTGCTCTAGTACAAGCATCGTCAAAGGAGGAAGTAACCAGGGATGATGAAATGACAAACGATTTCAACTCAGAATCAGAGGCATCATTCGACGTAACGTGTAACGTCGTCTCAGTGCTCCCTAAGGAGTATGATCAAATAATGGAAGTCGAAGAGGAAGAGGAAGCTTTGGAGGTCGAAATGGCCAGACACATGCCCGTTTGCTATTATATCATGAACAATGGATGCGTTGAAGAACAGAACGCATTTTTCGAAAGGCCAGATGACTAAATGAGGAACCACTTGAAACCCCTATTTATAAAAGGAAAAATGGGTAACATAGGGGTGAATAAGATTTTGGTTGATGGAGGAGCAGCTGTCAATTTGATGCCGCATTATATGCTTAAGAAAATTGGAAAAGATGATTCCGACACCAAACCTCATAACATGGTGTTGTCGAATTATGAGGGGAAAGTAGGAACCACTATGGGTGTGATATAGGTAGACCTAATTATTGGAACCATCACGAGGCCGATAATGTTCATGGTGATTGCGTCAAAAGCAAATTATAACCTTCTCTTAGGCAGGGAATGGATACACGACATTGGTGTCGTCCCTCCGTCAATGCATCAACGAATAACAATTTGGCGCGCAGACGGGATTGTTGAAAATTTAGAGGCTGACCAGAGTTACTTTCTGGCTGAAGTAAACCAGGTGGATAGGCGAAGCTTCGACGGGAATCTAGCTCACATAGCTCCTTGTAGTCCATCCACCTTCGACATGACGCCAACGAATAACGCTTTCTGCTCACTGTACCTTCATCCTACCCACGGGTTTCAGTGGGATAGAGAAGTAGTTGGCGAAGAAGACTACATTTTTGGAACCTCACACATCTGGCCAACTAGCTGGGGCAGCGAATTCAGTGGTAATGAGTGAGTCACTAGTTCTCGAAAAGATCGCGGCTTATATAGCCGAGAATAAACTCAAAGCGGCTTTAGAGGCCGAAGTAAAGTATATGGCTGTCGAAGCCAACCAGATCGAAGCAGATCAATAAGGTCTTGGAAAGGATTCTAATATGGATTCACTTGATAAAGATCTAGGAGATTTGCAAAACCAGAGGCTCGACGCAATTTATGACGATGAGCCATTGGGCTTTGAGAAGGATCCATTATCAGCAAACATCAAGATGATGGCACAGGATCTACTCGAAGAAATCGACTTGGGATCAGGGGCAGAGAAAACACCAACCTATATCAGTGCGAAAGTGAGCCCTCAACTCAAGGTCGAAATAGTCCAGTTGTTAAAGGAATTCAAGGATTGTTTCGCATGGGACTATGACGAAATGCCCGAGCTGGATAGAAGTCTGGTCGAATTAAGGTTGCGAATAAAACCTAGGAGGAAACCTGTTAAGCAATCTCCAAGGAGATTCGCCCCAGAAATCCTCTCGAAGATTAAAGAAGAAGTCGAAAGACTCCTCAGATGCAAGTTCATCCGTCCAACCAGGTATGTCGAATGGATCGCTAACATAGTTCCTGTAATAAAGAAAAATGGCAAATTAAGGGTTTGTATTGATTTTCGAGATTTGAATTCTGCTGGCCCAAAGGACGAATATCCTATGCCAGTGGCGGAAATGCTTGTAACATCCCAAATTTATGAGAAATATTTATTTAATTTATTTAAATATAATATTTGTGAATTTTGGTGGTCCGTTTCGATGTCGGTGTTTTTGTGAAGTTTTGGTTATTTTAATTAAATAATAGTATATAATATGAATATATTAGTATTATTATTAATTTAAAATAATATTAGAGAAATTAAGGGTAAAGTGGACAATTCAAGAGAATTAGTGAGGGTATTATGGAGAAAACCCAATTTTGAGGCCCAAGAGTTAAATTAACCAAAAAAGAGGAATTGAGGAGAATTAGGATTCATTTGTGGAGATCGTGAAAATAAGGAGAAAGTGCAGAGCTCTGAGGAAAAAGGGAGAAGACGAGGATTTTCGTGAAGGTTTCCAAAGGCTCAAGAGAGAAATCATCGGATCGACAATCTAAGATATGAGGAGTAATTGCCTTTCATTGTTTTCGTTATAGGATTCGATTGAATGAAGTGGATTTGGTGATTTTGAGGTTTATGAGGGTCTATGGGTTTTGAGGTAAACTGATGATTTTGAGGGTATTTTGTGAATCGATTAGTAAGAGTTGAATTTAATCGGTAAAATAGATCTTTGGGGCAGACTTCCCCGTTGTTGTAGTTTTATCCCTGTGGTGAAGGATTTATGGAGTTTATATGAAGCTTGAGAGTTTTGAAGGTTTAGGGAAATTAAGGCTTTCTGTAGTGTCCTAGATCGGTCTAACAGACGTAGGTTTTAGGCCTTTAAATCCTCTGATATATTAGAACTGTTATAGGGATGTTTTTGGGTCGATTGGGACTGTAATCGCAGGTACCTTGGAGGTTTGGGAGCTACTGATGCGTAGCAGCAATTCCCTGCAATCGCTAGTTCGCAAAGCGAACGAAACACTCACAAGGCGAATGTTCGCCTGGACTCGCAAAGCGAGTAGCGCAGTGAATGCGCGATATCTGTGATGATGCTAAGGGTTTTTTTGAGGCGTGGGGTCGTGCGTTCGCAAAGTGAAGGTCCCAGCGAAGGGATTCGCACAGCGAATGTGGTGGCGAGGAGAGGCAGAATGTGGGATGTTTTGGGATTCTGGGATTCGCTGGAGCTTCACAAAGCAAAGGTCTCAGCGAAGGTGTTCGCACAGCGAACTCAGCAGCGAACTGTTGCTGTTTATGAAATTTGTTTATGATGCTGTGATGTTCTGAGATTTTGGTGTTGTGATACTTCTGATGTTTTACTATGATGTTCTTGATGATATTGAGATGATGAGCTGTGATGTTTTGATGAATATGTGATGACATGACGTATATGAGAACTGATGAATGATGATGCACATTATGATGTTTACTTGACGATGACAAATTATTGACGTTTGTGTATCATACATTCATATGCATACTCTGTGACGACGCTTCATTCCCATTGTGCGGATATGAGATAATTATGACGTGCTCTGGTTTCGATTTCGGGATCGATCCTATTGACGGGGATCTTTGGAGGGTTGATGGCCTGGTGTCCATCCTTTGTGACGATTGGTACCACATGCATGAGTCTTGTTATTCATTGCATTTTATGTGGCATTGATGAATTTGTGATATGGTGTTTCCTGATGTTTTCCTTGATGATGACCTTGATGATGTTGTTTATGAAGATAATTCCATTTTATGTATATCTTGTTTTATAATGATTATTATGAATTGTGATTACTCACCCTGCCTGTTTGAATGTTGCCTCCACGTGGGTAACGTGCAAGTGATCAGGTTTGGCCGTGGATGCTTTCGAGGACTTGAAGTTTAATTGCTTTTGGTCGATTTAGAGGGTCTTGCTCTGATAGTGTAACATCGGGTTGGGGTCCTTTTGAGTCGAACTATGTTGTTTCCCTATTTTGTTGTTATTTGATGATATGGTTTTAATTTGACTATTATGACGTTTGTCGAAAAACCCTTTTTATTTGAGAATTTGAGTTCCGCTGCCATTGAAGGCTTTTTGTGAAACTTTGAGGAAACCCTTTTGTTTACAGGGTAATTTATGTTATTTTGATTTAATGAGAAATGTGCACCTTTTGAGGTGATTTTTATGCCTTACTCTGATTATTTAAGTTGTTTCTGCTGCAACATTATTGGGGGTAGAAAAGGGTGTTACAATGCTCGTCGATTCTGCCGCAGGCCATGAGTACCTCAGTATGCTTGATGGGTACTCTGGTTATAACCAAATTTTTATTGTTGAGGAGGATGTTCCTAAAACGGCGTTTCGATGCCCTGGAGCCTTAGGCGCCTACGAATGGGTGGTAATGCCTTTTGGTTTAAAGAAAGCTGGGGCAACGTTCCAGCGAGCGATGAATTTGATTTTTCACGATTTCATTGAAGATTTTATGCAGATTTATATTGACGATATTGTTATTAAGTCCGTTTCAGGAAAAAGTCATATAGACCACCTTCGACAGTCCTTTGAACGGATGAGGAAGTTTGGTCTGAAGATGAATCCTCTCAAATGTGCGTTTTGTGTGCAGGCGGGAGACTTCCTAGGCTTTGTGGTCCACAAGAAAGGGATCTAAATTAACCAAAACAAGGCCAAGGCAATAATGGAGGCGAAAACTCCATCTACAAAAAAGGAATTGCAATCTCTACTTGGCAAGATCAACTTTCTCAGAAGGTTCATCTCCAACCTCAGTGGGAAGACGCAAGCCTTTTCCCCTCTACTTCGACTGAAGAAGGAAGACTTTGAATGGGGGCAAGAGCAGCAGGATGCCTTCGACAAGATCAAGGAATACCTAACGCATCCTCCAATTTTAATGTCACCTTGTAGAAGTAGCAGTATGAGGTTGTACATATCCGCGTCGGACAAGACATTAGGGAGCATGTTGGCTCAAGAGGATGAGAATGGTGTCGAGAGAGCCATTTACTACCTCAGTAGGGTCTTGAACGATGCAGAAACTAGATATAGTGTAATTGAAAAATTATGTTTATGTTTATACTTTTCATGTATGAAATTGAAGCACTATATAAAACCAGTTGATGTTTACGTTTCTTCTCATTTCTATGTTATTAAATACATGTTATCTAAAACAATCTTGCACAGTCGAATTGGAAAATGGGCATTAGCATTAACTGGGTATTCTTTGACATATCTACCTTTAAAGGCTGTCAAAGGACAAGTTGTGGCTGATTTCATAGTCAACCACGCCATAAATGAAAAGTCTTTGGACTACATAGAAATAGAACCATGGAAGTTATACTTCGACGGTTCTAGTAATAAAAATGGAACTGGAATAAGAGTTCTTATTATTTCTCCTAACAAAATTCCAACAAAATTTAAGTACAAAGTCGAAGGCCTTTGTTCAAATAATGAAGCAGAATATGAGGCTTTGATAGGAGGACTTGAAATTTTGTTGGAATTGGGGGCAACTCTGAGTTAGTCATAAAGCAAATAACAAAAGAGTACAAGTGTGTTAAGGAGAATTTAATCATGTACTTTGTGATAGCTAATCGACTCTTGAAAAGATTCGATATGGTTACGATTCGACATATCCCTCGAATAGAAAATCAGGAAGCAAATGATTTAGCACAGATAGCTTCTGGATACAAAGTGTCGAAGGAAAAGTTACAGAAAGCCATTCAAGTTAGAGGAAGAGTCGTGTCAGCTAGAGTATCCCCATCAGATTTGGAGACGATAAGCTTGGATACGCTGACGAAGAAAATTTTGAAACTTTTAACATAGATAATTCAATGACTGGAGATTGGAGGAAGCCCATAATAGAATACCTGCAAAATCCAACAGGACCAGTCGAACGAAAAATCAGGTATCGAGCTTTGAGTTATGTGATTTTGGGGAATGAACTATTTAAGAAAACTCCAGAAAGGATATTACTTGAGTGTTTAGGCGAATATGAGGCATACATTGCTTTGTCGAATGTACACAGTGGGGCATGTGGTGCGCATCAAGCAGGCCATAAGATGAAGTGGTTATTATTCTGACAGGGAATGTATTGGTCAACTATGTTAAAAGATTGCGTCGAATTCGCGAAAGGATGCCAAGAGTGCCAGATACACGTAGGGATACCAAATGTTCCTGCAAGTGAGTTACATTTTATAATAAAGCTTTGGCCCTTTAGAGGTTGGGCTTTGGATTTAATTGGATTTCGACCAAGTTGGAGTACTTCTTCAGCAGTTCAGAACACTCATCTTCGGTGTGGGTCATGTTGTAGTGAATCAAAGAACCTTTCTTTGGTTTTATTTGTATTAACCCAAACTGTCGAGAGACCAGATTGGGCTGTTAATTGACAAGGGAGATCTTCAGCTTTGAAGGATTAAGTCTGGAAACTAAAAGTCTAGGGGTAAGAAAAGATTCTCAGACATTAAGGAATTCATCTTCTAGAGCTTTCAACTCAAATGGGAGTTTCCTGGCGAACCACGCTGGTCCAATTTTTCTATCAGCAAAAGGAGCCATATTGGGAGTGAAGTTATGGCGTTTGGTAAACATCATTACATACCCATTAAAAGTTGGTTGAAGGCTCAGACCTTCATCATTGGGTGTTAATTGTGCCAGTCTGGTTCCTTCGACTCTTCTGTCCTTCATAGCAAGTTCGTCCACCGTTTGTTTGCTGGGTAAGGAAGATTCAAATATGGCGTTGAGCCACAACTGTAAGAGTCAAAATGGTCGTGACAACAAAAGGCTTCCTTTATCCTTGATGTTCGTCAGGAAAGTAACCCCTTCGCCAAGATCATCTCACTTAGGCACAGTTGGTGTCTAGCATGGAGCTTATTTGCCATGGTAATATAACGTTTCGCCACTTGAAGAGATCTAGAGCAGAAAACGCATCTCAACAGCCAGAGGGCTAAGAAGGCTACATGTTCTTGGTCAGAGACTTCTTCAGTTTCTTTGTCATGGTAATTGGCAATATAGGCTATGAAGGTGGCCTTATTTGTGTCAACGCCTATGGAGTCGTCACATAGTAGGGTGGGATCGTAATCCACTCCCAGTGGGCTAAAGCCAGTTATGGCAGCTACGTCGAAAAGAGTGGGGGTGATCATTCCACAAGGAAGGTGGAAATTGTTATAGGTACTGTCCCAAAAGTAAAGGGAAGCTAACCGCATAGAGGAGCAATATCCTGGTCCTACTTTTGACAACTGGATGAGGTCAAAAATGCCCATAGATTTCCAAGTATCAGCTTTGACTGCCTCTATTTTCTTTAGCCAAGCCAGATAATCAGATGGGACTTCCTCAGAGGGGGATCCTTGGCCATCGACTTTTGATTTTTCGTCTATGATTTTCTCATTATCAGTTATAGGCCTAAGCCTGTTAGCTATGGGTTTGTAACGGTGGTAAGCTGGAAAGAATTCTCTCACTTTTACAGGATCTAAAGATAAATCAGGTAAAGGTCCTAGTTTCGAGCATCTTGAAATGAGTTTGAAAGTTGGTTAGAAGAGATATTAATGATGGGAAAAGAATTAAAAGTGTCAAGAGGCTTGTTCCATACATATCAATTACAGATGACAATAATGATATTCAATGTATGTGGGTGTAAGTTAAAGATGACAATGATGTTTGAGTATGATGTCTGCAGCAAATGATATTGTTTTGATTGTTGCAATCTCTTAGGCATGTTGTGGTGTTGTAGGCTGCTGATTTCGACGCCTGGATTTTGTTCAGAAAGTAAGTTTTGAAGATTTGCCAGAATTATTTCGATAGGAGATTGTTTTTGAAGAAGGTCAGTCGAAGATCAATGTTAATTGGGGAAGCATATTTGGAGATTTTTTCTAAGTAGTAAAAATGCTTCGACATATTGGTGATAAGGCCATTTTCGACGGATGTTTTGAAATTCAAATTTAGGAGGGAGACTCGTTTTGAAAACCAGACGCGTGGAGCACATCCAGGGCGAAAAGGCATGCAGAACGCCATGTGTCATTATTAGGAGAAATAGTTGTTATTGATAGTTATTTCGATTGTATATAAATAGGGAGTCCTAGCGTTTAGATTTTCGGTGTGTTCAAAATTTGTACAAGTTACTCAAGAAACACTTAAAGTAACCGTGTGAGAGAAAAGAGTAGTTACTGAGAAAATGTACGTTTGAGAAACACCAGTTTTATTCCTTGCATTTTAATGAAATCTTAAGTTATTCATTTACAATTCCTTTTCATTTCCGTACTTTTATTCTTGCAATTTGCTTACATTTCGCCATTTCTTTCAACAACCAAAGTCTTTATTTTTAGTCGAAAAACACTAGTTGATGAAAACAATAATGAATCCAATAAACAAAAGGTTTTTTAACACAAATTTTCAAGATTGTTAAAGCAAATTGTTCTAGGATTTGTTTGATCGGTCCTGTAAGCAAACTAATTTTTCATAAATTAGGAGATCAGCGGTTGTTTGCAAATTTTCGAAGCAAACAGGTGTTAAGTATTTTTATTTGTTGTTTGTGTTGTTGTTTTATGCGTATTTATGTTGGTATGTTATGTTGTGTTTTGTTCATGTGCGAAAACTCTTTTTTAGGGGTGTTTATGTTATGTTTGTTGTAACCAAAAGTTGGTATATACATTATAAATACCAAGGTTACAAAAATTTAAATAAAAAAATAAATGATCGTGTAGAATTTGCTCTAACATTGGGACAATTTGTTCGATTGTGTCCGGACTGATGACATATTCCACATAATCTTACCATTTTATTAGCCTATCAATTTCTATTCTAATACGCGTGTTGTTGGGACGACCATTTTTCTTCCGTCTCATATTTTTGTAAAGCCCAATTATGTCCCCTTGATATGTAGATTAATAATCTTCCATTGCTACCACCGGAAAGCTATTGTTGTACACATTGGATACATTTATGACTTTGTAAACATTAAATAGATGCTTGAAAATATTCTAGATAGCATATGGACATGCCTCAATGATATGGGAGCAAGACATACGGAAGGCTTGAAATTTACCACAGTCACACCAATCCCTATTTAGTTGGAACCCATAGTCTTCATTCGGCCTCTCCTCATTGTGGTCCATTGTTTTTCTCTACACTGAAATTGAGTCTATGACAGTCAAATATTGTACGACACATGTGCTAGCTTTGAGAGTTTCCTCCTTCATCACTTTCATGCAACTTTCACTGAATAATTGTCCCGACCATAACACTGAACTCCATTTTTTGCCTTTAGTTGTGAAAAGTGATCACAACCTAAAAATAGGTTGCTTTCTCCAACGCGGTTATTGGTAGGTTTCTAATGCCTTGAAGACGTCGTTCATGGATTCAACAAAGTTTGTTGTCACGTGGCCCCATCGACGTCCTTCATTAAATTCTATTGTCCACTTCTCCAATGGAATGTTTGTAGGAACAAGATTTGGTTCTACATCTGGCCATTAAGTTTTGATGATAACTGCATATGTTATTTAAGAGTACAATTTTGTATGATATGGTTTCGGTCTAGTGTGTGGTTGTTTTCAATATGATTCGGACTCTGATAAGAAGGTGTGTGATGTCATCAGACTCCATTATCAACACTCTGGAAGAAAACATATACGTGTACAAGTTAAAGTCAAGATTCATGAATGTTTCTAATACAACGGTTCTAATGAAAGTTAGTTCTGGACATTCTAATTAAGACTTTATGAGAAAGGTCTACAAGACTTTCTAATGTGATGCGATTCAAATGTTACAAGTTATTAAGATTCTGAAGACGTGGTTCAGGTGAACAAAGCTCTGAAGATTCTGAAGACACAATTTGTGAAGATCAAGTTCCGAAGAGTTTATGAAGACAAGATTCTGATTAGATGAAGTGCTGAAGACTCTGAAGAAATAGAACGTGCTTAATGAAATCTGAAGACTTTGAAGATAAGGTTCTGAAGGAAGAGGTTCTGAAGACTCTGAAGATTATGCTTCTAAAAGAACGAGTGCTGAAGATTCACAAGATAGATTCTGCTGAATAAAGATCTTGGAATTCTGAAGACCGAGTTTCTGAAGACTACACAAAGAATGACTCTTTTATAACATGCTTCATCAAGTCAATATCTGAAGCCTCTAAAGATGCTAGAAAACTGAAGATCTGAATGATTTTAACCTGAATATAATAATATTAAAACTTTGTATCCTCTACCTCAAGAAGTGGCGCAGGAGTAGATTTTTGTTCAGTGATGTTGACCATTCCTTCGTGTGAACGTTGGGATATTGTTGTTGAAATATGTTTCCAAGAATACCCCTCAACGAATCTATCATCTCTTGCTCTATAAATTGAGGACTTGGAATCTTAAAGAAATGTTGCTCATGGCTAGAAGCTCATAGCTTATTCTTGAAGCAACCGCTGTTCACAAGAGAGAAAGATAAAAGATTGTTGATTGTTGTTCATACAAAGTATTATTACTCTACGCAACAAACAAATCAACATGTAGCAAGCAAATATGAAGTCGCTACTACAAGTGTGCACAAACGATGATTATGCTAACACCATATGAAACTACTTAAGTGAGACATTATAAGTGAAGCATAGTAGCTTAGTTGAACTTGATGGTTGAATTGGAAAAAGAATTATATGCTCAAGAAGGGAGTACAAGATGATGAAAGTTGAAGCTTAAACGAAGAATGCTTCATTTGTGTAATCAGCTTTGAAGAAGCATATATAGTGCACAAGAAAATTCTTGAAAAAGGTAATGTTCCTTGAGCGGTAGAATGATGACCAGAATGCTCGAGAGGGCCAAGTCATGGTTTAGCGGCTTAGAGGTTGATTCCTTGAGCGGTCGAGTGAAGACCAGAAATCTTGAGAAGACTAAGTGTGTTTCTAATAGCTTAGTGGATGATTCCTTGGGAGGCGAATGAATTCCAGGATTCTCAAGAAGGAAATGGAGGGTTTACATTGTGGTTGTAATCATGTTGATGATTAGTGGATCAAGTCTTTGTGATAAGGCGAAATCACCTTGATGGGTGGAATGGAGTAACTTCGTTAACAGTGAACCAGGATAAAATATTTGTGTTCCTTTATTTTATTGACTTGTTAACGCAATTGATTTAAATTTCGCAAATAGGGACGAAATGTGAAACTCAATTTAAACCCCCTTTCGTGTGTTTCTCAACCTTCAATTGGTATCAAAGCTCTACTTCTGTTATTGATGTTTATTAAACACTTAACCATGTCAGATAAAGATCCGGACGAGCTTTAAGAAATGCTTTGGTTATACTCCACCATCTACAGTTTCAGTCTCATACAGTGATGAAAAGATTGAGTACAGAAATAACAAACCAGAAAGGTTCATTCTGGATTTTGTCATTGATTTTTAGAGCCGGTTGCTATTGACAATATAACCCTCTCTTATGATGCTTGTAAGAAGATTAAAAGCAAGGTAAAGAATCAGCTGGAAAAAGGATAATAGACTCATCAGATAATTTGAAGAATCTGATGAATGATATTCTTGGAATACATTAGTTGAGAACTACGTATCTTCTCAAGGTGATGCCTAGACAAGTCTTAAGAATGATGATCTAAGAAGGATCAACAAGAATCATCAGAAAACAAGAAATATTGTTTGCTGAAAGTTATTCTTTCTGAGTATGGGATGTTTTCAACAATCAGATTCGATATACCGTTGACTTTCTCAGGATTGCTCATTAGGAACTCTTTCATGTGAAGAAGAGAAAATGCTTGAGTCATGATATTGAGGCATGAACACTTCAAGGTGAAGTATGCTTAAGATGTTAGAAATCTTGTTATCAAGATTTTAAATCATGACTGCAGAATTTAAGATTCTGAATTATGAATTCTTCGTTAGGATTCTTGAAGAAGATGATCAGAAGCTTGTTATTTGAATAGAAAGTTAATGGTAACTGATCAAGCCTGGAAATTAGCTTTGGAGCTTATTTTCAGGATTCTAAATGTCTGCACAGAATAAAGACATTTACTCCGATTCTGGAAAGCTTTGCAGATTTCTTAAGTGATTAGAAAGGAAGATTATCAAGTTGTTAGAAGATTGGAAGAACAACGCATACACGATCAATTTTATAAATTCTTGACATATGTGTTCATAAGGAAAATTGGTGTAACATAAGACAAGCAAGTTGTTAGCTTGAGAAAGGTATCTTAGTTGAATAAACTTAAGTTTGTCATAATGTTATTCTAAGTTCTTTTCAGAAGCTTCAGATACTTGAATGTATCCTTCTGTACTCACCACTTTCTGAACTCATGCGACTAAGTGAAAGTATGAGCTTAAAGAAGCTATCTGATGAAAAGAAGATTATGATGTTCTAATTTCTTCACAATCAGATACAGATGATTGAATAATAGAACAAGCTTAGAAAAGAAATGGCTTAACTCATGAGAAATCATCATGAAAGAGCATTTCTAGGAAGCAGCTAGCATGTTTATTCTGAACAGAATATGATTCGAATCTATTCTGATGTATATTGCTTAAATTGCTTTGAATATCCAAAGGCTACTGAAGAACCTTCATCAGAAATCAAATCAAGGTCAGATTTGATGGTAAGCTCCGAAGTCGGAAACTAAAGCTTAGTAGAAGAACACAAAGCTAGAAATTATCTTCTCTATGATGAAGGAAATGAAGCTGTGTAAGAAGTATCATATCAGAAGATGCTTAATCAGAAGTCATCAAAGTTCACACTTTCTAAGAAAGGAAAGACATACTTTCTGATGAATTATTTCTGGTTTATAAAGATCAAATCAGTAAGAACAAGATTATCATTCAAACCCTTAAAGGAAATAGATTTTGTTTTGATGATATCTACATCTGGTGAAGATCATCATCTATTCAATAATTGAATTCTGATGATGCGAGAAGATTCTAACAAGTCTCTTTAGCACATAAATTCTCATTTGTTTGTGTTTATGCTGAGAAACTTTTGGTCTTCTGGAAATAAGCCTTCTTGAAGAAGTTGCTTTCTGATCTCTGCTGAAGATAGAAGATAGACGATTCTAAGGTGAAGACTAGAGGAAAAACTTGATTCTTCTTCAACGATCAAAGATGAAATCAACGTTAGAAGTAATGTTCTCACCCTTCAGAATGGAAGCCATGAAGATAAACGTGTCTCTGCACAACGTTAAAGATTCCTATGAAGACTGCAACAGAAAGAAGACAATGAAAGAAGAAATGATTCTAGTGATCCAGCTAGAAATGATGTCAACATGTCAACAACCACAGAAGCTGAACGCTTGGTGATTCTGAAGAAGTCTCAACATCAGAAGCTGGAATCTACAGAAGTTTTGAGTAATGTATTTCTAATCCTTACTATTTAATTTTAAGTAGTATAGAAATTTATTCGTATATTCTAGAGAAATACGTTTTAAGAGACAATATCATAAGGAATTCAATTTCTAAAATCTTTAAGATAAAATCCTTGCTTGGATAATATCTTTCTCAAGATTGCCTTACTGAAATAAAACTTGTTTCCATTTCGCATGTGAACTTAGTTCTACATCAAATGGAAAGAGCCATCTCTACATGCAACCTCCAGAATAGAAAATTACATTTCTAGTGTTTAGTGACATTTGCTATACTACTGAGATATGATATATTTGTGACTAGCAAAGTCCCTTCATTTCTTAAGTAATCAAAATAAAACGCTTTTCTATCGGTAAATGTTTTTAACCATTGGAAATTTAAAAACGTGATACATTTATTGGTTATCATGACACGAAAGATTGATATGTTAACACAACTTTTTGGTATTACTTGTATCACACCTAGTATCTGACGGGACAACTCGGGTAATGAGAATATCTTTGATACAGGACATTAAAATCATGTCACCTTACCTTTTGTCAGATATCCTGAACTCATTCCTCTTTGGGTGTTTTCTCTGTTTCTCCTTAAACCTAAAGTATGTATAGGTCACCTACTTTCTCATTTTATTTAGCGTATTAGTCTTTTTAATCAACCGTCTTGGAAATAGCAACAGTCACTATTTTTAGATAAATCATTATTTTTTTGCATGTCTCGAAACTGATTGTCATTATTATCTTTGCTTCTCCTTATAGGTAGTATCTACCTTTTATGTATTTATATCATCCTTCCTCAAACCCTTTTTTATTTCCTACTTTTCTTCATCATATCATTATTACCCTAGTTGTATCACCATGTCTCTCAAAACCTTTTGTGAAAATGAAGACATTCTAGAAGTTATCACAGAAAAACGTCCAAATCTCCCTGTCCTCAAAGAAGTTGGTTTCAACCTAACCATAAGTATGCACATACAATGATGGTCTAACTACTATGCCATTTTACATGGACCCATCTATCCAAACCTTGTGAAGGAATTTTGGAAGTTTGCACAGGTTGGTGAAGATGGCAACTCTGTTTCTGTCCTCTATTTTTGGGGTTACCTTCATTGTCACTCCCACCTCCATTGCTGAAGCTATAGGATGTATTCAATTTGGTACCACTGTGGAAGAATTCCATCTTAACTACACCTTTTTTGAAAAACTCTCTGGAATCCATGACAACTCTCTTCCAAATTTTGTATCAAATGATCCTGAAGGACTCCAGCCCATTGCTAAAGTCTGGTTTCAACTTCTGCTGTCCAACTTCCGACCAAGGGGAGTAGAAAAAAATGTTCTGTCGCATGATGACAGACTCTTTATCTACTTTTTGATGAACAATGTTCGAATTAACCTGCCTCAAACATTTTTCAATCATCTGAAGGCCATGGTTGATGTCTCCAGAAGTCAGCACAAATCCTATATTCCTTACGGAAGGATTTTGTCTGAACTATTCTTTAAAGCTGAGATTGTTGGGTTAGTCAAAAGGCTTGGACCAGAAAATGCAGGTGAGGAAGTGAGATGTGAAATGGTTGATAAGCTGATGGATTTCTGATGTGTCGGGTTGTAGTGGTTGTTTTCAAGACATTTGAATCTATGTGCTGCTTGTGGGTGTTTTGGATCTGGTAGTTTCTGAAATATGGTATTGAGTGGTTCGTTGTGTTTAGCACAAAGTCATCCTTAGTTTCTGATGTTCCTCTAGTCTTGTAATTTCCTCTGATTAAGTTAGTCTAGTTATCTTTAGTGGTTTCTTGCTGATTCTTTACTTTGTCTAGTTTGTACTCTTTAAAATGAATGAATAAAGTATTTTTATCTAATATTAATGAAATTTTCTTTTTCATATTACTTTGTCAATTTCGTTCTACACCTTTTTGATTTCTGACAAAGGGGGAGAAAGTGATATATGATTTTGATATCCAATCTAAAGAATCTCATCCCAAATATAATTGAATATGTTGAATATGTTTTACTTCTAACCATATATTTAAGAATTGATCAGGAACTTCGTAAAAATTCACTGTATGTTAGAACAGGTTATCAGAAGACAGAAGTTAAGACATATCAGAAGCTATGATATATCAGAATACATAAACTGTATTTGATAAGATATCAGAAGACATGTACAAGAAGAAGAATACCAAACAAGCTTGATCTGATAATATATCCAGTATTGACCACTAAGTTATCAGAAACAACAAATGTTCATGAATTTCGCGCTGATACCCAAAAACTTGTCAAAAGTTGTTAACTTTCTGAAAGGATGATTCACTTGGTATCTAAAATTCAATGGTATCCAAACCTCATATGGCATCTAGACTCCAGCGTTGAAAGAATGTGAATTCTTTGAAGATGAAATCGATTCATGGTCATAAAAGAAAATATATGGTTTTTGAACCATCAAATGACATGAAGATATGTGCACCTGTTGGTGATTTGTGCTAAGATATTGAAGATTTGGTTTTGATACATGATGCGTGGCATCTAAGAAAGTATCTACCAGTTTCTGATATACATAATGCAAGACATTAAGTTTGACAAGACAAATCAGGTTCTGATACGTCTACAGTATTCTGATAGTAAGTTTGGTTATGAGATGAAGACCATCCAGTTCTAGTCAGATTCTGATGAAACGTCACTGAACAAGCATAAATGAATTTTGAGAGTAACAGAATCAGGGGGAGCCTATTAATCTTATCTCTGACTATGTGGATTTATGGTGATTACCCTATACGAATTGCTCTATCAAAATGCATTGTTTGTCATCATCAAAAAGGGGGAAATTATAAGAACAAGATTTGGTTCTACATCTGGCCATTAAGTTATGATGATAATTGCACATGTTAGCTAAGAGAACAATTATGTATGATATGGTTTCTGTCTAGTGTGTGGCTCTTGTCAATATGATTCTGACTCTGATAAAAAGGCGTGTGACATCATCATACTCCCTTATCAACACTCTGGAAGAAAACATATACGTGTACAAGTTAAAGTCAATATTCATGAATGTTTCTAATACAACGGTTCTAATGAACGTTAGTTTTGGACATTCTAATTAAGACATTATGAGAAAGGTCTACAAGATTTTCTAATGTGATGCGGTTCAAATATTACAAGTTCTGAAGATTCTAAAGACGTGGTTTAGGTGAACAAAACGCTGAAGATTCTGAAGACACAATTTGTGAAGATCAAGTTCTGAAGAGTTTCTGAAGACAAGATTCTGATTAGACGAAGTGCGGAAGACTCTGAAGACAAAGAACATGCTTAATGAAATTTGAAGACTCTGAAGATAAGGTTCTGAAGGAACCAGTTCTGAAGACTCTGCAGATTATGCTTCTAAAAGAACGTGTGCTGAAGATTCACAAGATAGATTCTGCTGAACAAAGATCTTGGAATTCTGAAGACTGAGTTTTTGAAGACTACACAAAGAATGACTCTTCTACAACACGCTTCATCAAGTCAATATCTGAAGCCTCTGAAGATGCTAGAAGACTGAAGATCAAAATGGTTTTAAGCTGGATATAATAGTATTAAAACTTTGTATCCTCTACCTCGAGAAGGTGGCGCAGGAGCAACTTTTTGTACAGTGATGTTGATCATTCCTTCATGTGAACGTTGGGATATTGTTGTTGGAATATGTTTCCAAGAATACCCCTCAACGAATCTATTCTCCCCTGCTCTATAAATTGAAGACTTATGTCATACCTCAAATTTTACCCTTAGATTCTTTGATCTTTTACATATCATTTAGGTCAATCATATTGCATAACTAACCGAGTTATCAGCTTTTGTTTTGACTTGTTTCACCTAGGGAATTAGGGTTTGACTCCAGAAGCTTCAAAGGTAGGAATTAGGGTGGGATCAGAGGTTTTCTGCTGAGGTAGATCACTGTTGTTTAGAGGTTGCCTCTCTCGAATATCTGTACTCAAATTTAAGGTGGAGGTGTTGGGTTTTCAATTGTCATGAGCAGCTCTTATTAGAGGTGTATCAAAACACGACTTCAATTTCTATGAATTGCCATAAGGGTGTCGTTGTTTAAGGTTTCATCAGTGGATTGACTGGAAAGATTATGGATCAGAATTCTGAAGGATTAGGGTTTCTCACCCTTTGTGTTTGTGATTGGCAAGCGCCGTTCAATTGTGTCTCTTGAGGCTATCAGGTTCACTGTGTGTGCAAGTACTGTTTGGATGGTTAGGGTTTTCACTGTTGGTATGAGGATTCGTCAGGTTGTTGTCCAATCAAGATCATTTTAAGATGGATTCGAGTTTGTGTTGTTGTTCAGGATTTGTGGCGGTTAAGTGCATTTGTGGAGTTTTTAAGTGTTGTGGACGTGCGTTACAAACCCCACATCCATCCCGTAACCGTTTTATCTAGTTTTCAATTTACAAATCATATCCAATTTCTATCCATAATCCATTTCATTATCCATCATTAAACCATTTTTCTTTTTATCCATTTTTTAAGTCCATTTCAAGGTCATTCTAAATCATGTCCAATTTTTATTTCTAAAACCATCTTTTAACTATCCATTCATAAATAGTCTAAATAACCATTTTCATTATCAAATTCATTTATGCCAATTACCCGCCCATTTAAAATCCAACAACCATATATTCATTGTTTCCATTTAAACCATATTCATTTTTTTTTTTTTTTCAATTTTCTATTCAATATTCATTCTAATAATATTCATAAAAAAAAAAAAAAAAAAAAAGAGTCTAAGCCCAAGTTACATTACATAAGCCCATCTTATTACAACCAAAAACAAAAAAAAAAAAACAAAAAAAAACTATAGAACTCCATTCCACAAAGTCCTAAATCATGCTGCACAAAGCCACACTCCAAGACTAAAACTTCTCCAAAACCATTCCACAATATGCCAAAACCTGTCCCCTGCTACCCAAGTGCTTCACACCAAGACAAGTAATGCACCAAAATACACCCTGCTAACACTGCACCTTGCTGCTACAAACATAAAAAAAAAACGGTCCATTCCAAAACGTAAACTTGCATCAACAAGACAAAGACATCACAATGACACCAAAGCTCCAAACAAAAACCTGTCAAAACTGTGATGGAAAGGGACTCAACGTATCAACAAGACCAAGTTTGGTACCCTAAAACTGAATCAAGAAGTTTGTTGGTTGGATTTTTTATTAAAGAAAAAAGGGAGGAAATAGGGGCTAGGACGCATACCTCTCAGGGATTCTTGATACCTTGCATTTTGGAATTTGTTTTCACTTCCATGACAACAGCAATACCACCAACACAATAAGCCGCTGCCACTACCCTCACTGTCAAAAATTCATCTTCCTTCTGATTTCCTTCATACTTTCAAACCCAATCCTCAACCATCATCCTCCATTCATATCACAATACCTTCAACTCATGATACTCCCTCCACAACGATTCATCAACCTCCTTTGTTTGAAACTCACTTTTGTTGGTGTACAAGGTGAAAATAATGAAGATGAAGAAGAGAATATATTATATTGAATGACGGCTACAAAAAGGATAAAAGATACAAATGATTGGAATGACAACTACCCTATTTATAAGCTAAAATTAGGGTTACCAAAAGCAACATTAAAATACTAAAGTACCCTCTAACAAACTTAATGACTAAGTTTGTGAATATAAAATAAAATATAAATTATTATTCTAATACCATCCCTTAATTTATATTTTCTCAAAACTAACAACTCCAATTCCATCCCTTAAGCGAAGGAATTGATCAGTCTTGATAGCCTTCGTCAGAACATCTGCCAACTGCTTCTGGGTGCTGCAGTGCAGAACTTCTAACACTCCATTCTGAACTTGACTTCTCAGATAGTGATACTTGGTCTCAATATGCTTGCTTCTCCCATGCAACACTGGGTTTCTGGCAAGGTTGATTGCAGACTTATTATCAATCATCAGCTTCAGAGGCTTGTCAACTTTGATCTTCAGATCTTCCAGCAAGTTCAGAATCCACACAGCTTGACATGCAGTAACAGCGCCTGCAATGTATTCAGCTTCACAGGTTGATAGCGCAACAACAGGTTGTTTCTTAGAACTCCAAGAAATAGGACCTCCCAGAAACTTGAACAAGTATCCAGAAGTACTTCTTCTATCAACTCTGTCTCCACACCAATCAGAATCTGAGTAACTCAGAAGTTCTGATTCAATCTTTCTTCCAGAAGGGAACAACACTCCATACTTCAGAGTTCCCTTGATATACCTCAGAATCCTGACAGCAGCTTGGTAATGGGACCACTTAGGTTTACTCATGAATCTACTAACCATTCCAACTGCATAGCAAATATCAGGTCTGGTATTACACAAATATCTCAGAGAACCAACCAACTGTTTGAAGGTTGTAGCATCCACATCCTCACCATCAGAATCAGAATCTAATTTCTGATTTGTATCTGCAGGTGTGATAGCAGCCTTACAATTCTGCAGCTTAAATCTCTTCAGAAGTTCTCGTTCATACTTCAGCTGATGCAAAATGATACCTTTCTCAGAATATCTGAACTCCATCCCTAGAAAGTATGTCATTTTCCCGAGATCAGTCATTTCAAACTCATTCATCAGCACCTTCTTGAACTTCGCTAATTCTTGTTCAGAACTTCCGGTCAACAGTATGTCATCAACATACAAACACACCAGAATCATATTTCCTTCAGAAATATGCTGAACATAAACACCGTATTCCATCTCACATTTCTGAAACCCTTGCTTCTTGAAAAATGAATCGATCTTCTGATTCCAAGCTCTGGGCGCTTGCTTCAATCCATACAAAGCTTTATGTAATCTGTACACCATCCCTTCCTGATTCTTTTTCACAAATCCAGGAGGTTGTGACACATAAACTTCTTCTTCTAATGGACCGTTCAGAAATGCAGATTTCACATCTAAATGCATCAGAGGCCAATTCCTGTTAGCAGCTATTGCAATCACCAATCTGATTGTTTCATGTCTCGCTACAGGTTCAAACACTTCAGAATAATCCAGCCCAGGTTTCTGTAGAAATCCTCTTGCTACCAACCTCGCTTTGTATTTGCCAATTGATCCATCTGGCTTTAGCTTCTGCTTGAAAACCCATCTGACGCTGATGGCTTTCTTGTCCTTTGGAAGTTCTGTCAGCTTCCAAGTCTTGTTTCTTTCTATGGCCTCAAGTTCTTCTTTCATGGCCTTTAGCCAGAACTTCTGCTTGAGAGCATCTTCTGTACTCACGGGTTCAGAGTCTACTAACATGGCACACTGAATAATCTCTCCCTCAGAATCTACTTCAGTGTCTTGCAACATGTCAAACTCTTCAAATCTTCTTGGAATGTTTCTGATTCTCTGTGGCCTCTGACCTCGTTCAGAACTTTCTCCGGATGCTTGAACCTCAGAAGTTCTGTCCTCAAAAGTTTCTCCTTCAGAAGTTCTTGCTTCAGAAGTTGGACTTCCTCCAGAACCTTGACCACCTTCAGAGTCTGGCATATTCCCAGAATCTGAATCACCACCAGAATCTTGATCATCATCAGAATCTGGATCATCAGAATCACCTTCATCTTCTGAGTCTTCTTCAGAGTCAGAATCACCATCAGTTTCAGAAATTCTTATTTCTGACCTTTCTTCAGAAGTTCTAACATCAGGATCAGATTGAGACTTATCCCAATTCCAAACTTCTGATTCCTTCACAATAACATCTCTGCTGAACTCAACTTTATTAGTTTCTGGACAATAAAGCTTGTATGCACCCGTACTGTGGTACCCCACCAGTAACATTACTTTGCTTCTATCATCCAACTTCTGTCTTCTAGCTTCTGGAACATGTTTGTAACAAACAGAACCAAAAACCTTCAGATGACTAACACTTTGCTTTTCTCCCGTCCACTTCTGAATAGGAACTATTTCCTTCAGCTTCTTCGTTGGACATCTATTGAGCACATATGCTGCGGTTGCAACAGCTTCTCCCCAGAAGTTCTGAGGAAGCTTCTTCTCCTTCAGCATGCTTCTCACCATATCAAGCAAAGTACGATTTCTTCTTTCAGCAAGACCATTGTGTTGAGGAGTGTAAGGAGCAGTAACCTCATGCTCAATTCCATTCTCCTCACAGAACTTCTGAAACTCTTTGGAGTTATACTCACCCCCACCATCGGTTCTGAGAATCTTCAGAGTCTGACCACTCTGATTCTGAACCTTCATTCGGAACTTCTTGAATTCAGCAAACACCTCGTGTTTGAACTTAATAAGGGATACCCATATCATTCTCGTGAATTCATCAACAAATGACACGAAGTATTTATTCCCTTCGAACGATTCTACTGGAAATGGACCACACACATCAGAATGTACTACTCCCAAGGCATGTTTTGCTCTTGGAGCAACTTCTGACGCAAATGGCAATCTTGGTTGCTTTCCTTCCATGCACACTCTGCATGACTTCTCAGGCTTCTTAATTGTAGGAATTCCATGTACCAGCTTCTTCGAATTCAGATGTTCTAAGCTTCTGAAATTCAAATGACCAAATCTTCTGTGCCACAGCTCACTTTCTTTCACAACACTTGTTGCACTAAGACATTCAGAATTAGAAGTTCTGACATTCACCTTGAATGTTCTATTCCTTCCTTGTTCTGACTCCATAATCAGCTTCTGATTACAGTCATACAGCTTCAGAAGATTGTCCTTCATGGTAACTGAAAAACCTTTCTCAATTAATTGGCCCACGCTCATCAGATTGCTTTTGATGCCAGGTACATACCACACATTCTGAATCAATGCTGTTTTCCCATTGTTCAGAACAACTCTGACATTTCCCATACCTTCAGCGTTAAGATATTTGTCATCAGCACATCTGATCTTTGTCCTCTTTTCAGAGTCAAAATCAACCAGCCATTTCTTATTTCCAGTAAGATGATTTGAGCAGCCAGTGTCCATATACCACCAGTCTGTCAAATTCGTATCATCAGATTCAGAAGCCATTAGTAGCACAGATTCATCATCAGAACTTCTGGCTATATTTGCTTCTTCTGACTTCCTTTCTTTGTTTGACCAACAATCTCTAGCAAAGTGACCAAACTTCTTGCAACAGTAACATTGGATCTTCTTCTTGTCATACTTCTCTTTTCCCTTCTGAGCATTCTTTTGCCTATCAGAAGTTGAGGTTTCTGACTTCTGACCACCATCAGATCTTCTCCTAGCTTCTGACTGCTTCTGATGCTTCCTATCAGAAACTGCTTTCAGAGCCTGCTGCTCTACTTCCCTTTCAGAAGTTCTCTCAGTCAAACGCAACTCTTGCGCTTCTAGACTGCTTTGCAGCTCTTCAATTCTCATGGTGCTCAGATCTTTAGAATGTTCTATTGCTACCACAATGTAATCAAACTGAGGAGTAAGGGATCTCAATACCTTCTCAATGATTACTTGTTCAGAAAGAGTTTCTCCACACGCCTTCATCTCATTAGTGATTAGAATCACTCTGGAGATGTACTCAGAAACTTTCTCATTGTTCTTCATGTTCTGATTCTCGTACTGCTTACGTAGAGACTGAAGCTTCACCTTCTTCACTGATGCGTCACCACCGTAACATCTGACCAGTGTGTCCCACGCCGCCTTCGCCGTCGTAGAATCTGCAATCTTCTCAAACACATTCGCATCCACACACTGATGGATGTAGAACAATGCTTTCTGATCTTTCTTCCTTGTATCCTTCTGCGCGTTCTTCTGTTCTTCCGTCGCATCTGCTGCTACCGGAACGTAACCTTCGGTGACAAGATCTAGAACATCTTGAGCACCGAACAGTACTCGCATCTGAATCATCCAACGATTCCAGTTTTTGCCATCAAATACTGGAAGCTTGGTGTTCATGCCGCCGCCGCCGTTCATCATCTTCAACCTTCTTGTACAGTACACTCAGAATCTCACCGCACACAGTGTTTCCCAACCCACAGAATCACAAATTTATGATTCCGATCAGAACTTCGTTCAAGATTCAACACAAATCAAGAACAAAAATTCAATCACACAAGAAAATTCTCACGTTTCACTCGTGTTTCCCGTTGATCCCAACCGGAGCTCTAGATACCAATTGTTGGTGTACAAGGTGAAAATAATGAAGATGAAGAAGAGAATATATTATATTGAATGACGGCTACAAAAAGGATAAAAGATACAAATGATTGGAATGACAACTACCCTATTTATAAGCTAAAATTAGGGTTACCAAAAGCAACATTAAAATACTAAAGTACCCTCTAACAAACTTAATGACTAAGTTTGTGAATATAAAATAAAATATAAATTATTATTCTAATAACTTTCATCATCATTGTTTAAACCTTCCACAAATCCAAACTCTGCGACACAAACAAAACCGGCAACAACCATTACAACATCAAAACCTGTAACAGCCATCACCTTCAAACCCAAAACCATCGATTTCAGAATCAGAAAAAGAGTGAGAAGAAGAGGATTCGAAGCAAGTTTAAAACAAACCTCAGCAATATGTGAACAGAGAGAGAGAGAGAGTTGGGGATTTCACGTTTCTTCAATTTTCGTTTACAGATTTTATATTTTTGTTGCCTTTGGGTTTTCTAAAAATGGGCTCATCAGTTTTTTTTTCATCATGTTCTCACACTCTCGAGGAATTTACCTGCCACCTCCAATTAAATCTGACATCTCCTATTTATAGCGAAATATTATATTTATTTTTTTGAAAATTATAAATTTTGGGAGATGGACTGGAGATTTTGAAAAATACTGATAATTTCGAAATTACCGGTAAAAATTATCAGAAATTTTAAAATTATCGGTAAATCTTTCAAAAATTTCCACACGATACCGAAAATTTGAAATTACCGATAGTGTAAAAATTTTCAATTTTTTTCTTTTTTTTTTTTGAAAATTTTGACACTACCGAAAATTTCAAATATCCCAAAATTTACAGAAAATTTCTGAGAATTTGAAATTCTCGGTAATGTAAAAATTTTCAAAAAAAAAAATTAAAAATTTTTACACTACTTATCATTTCAAATTTTCCGAAATTTCACTCAATATCAGAAATTTGAAAATTCCCGATAGAGAAAATTTATTCACTTTACACCCAAATTTCTAAAGGGCAATGTTGGAATTTTGATCATTTGAAGGGTGTCAGGTTTAATTGTGGGGTTTGCAGGTAAATTCCTCCACACTCCCTGACCTGCGAATGTGCATAGTGGGCCGTAGGCCCATCTGAAATCTCCTGCGCCCTTGTAGTTTAATAAGCCTTTAGTTAGAATGTAGTTAATAGATTTTTATTAGATTATAGTTTAATTAGTTAATTAGTCTTTTATTAGAATTTAGTTGATTAGTTTTTTATTTAGAATTAGTTAATTAGTTTTTAATTAGATTAATTTTTAATTAGGTTTTTTATTTAGAATTAGTTAATTAGTTTTTAATTAGATTAATTTTTAATTAGGTTTAGTTAATTAGTTTTTTTAATTAGATTTTGGTTTAATTAGATTTTGTTTAATTCTTAACTAGTCTTGACAATTCGCAATTTCATTTCAGTTTGTTCTTGATGTTCAATTTTGAATCTAATTCTTGACGCATTTGGCTGTGACTAAGTCCTGATTTTGATGCCTATTTCGTTCGAAGATTTCTTACCGTTCCAAAGGAAATGATCATTCCCGTTGACTGCTATGTCAATTAGGATAGCCTTGTCCACCATTCCCTTGAGACTTTGTTAGAGTCTTATCCTTTTAACCTAGCCTTAGGATTGGAGTCGCCACACTCCATGTAATGTCATGGTGATGAACACTTGCTTTCCCCGTTTAACCTAGCCTTAGGATTGAAGTCGCGCACTCCATGTAAGTGTCATGGTTATGAACACTTACTTCCCCCTTGGAACCTTGACCATAGTCAAGAGTTCCTCACCCTTAGTGAGGTGAACTACGAATGCTCTGATTCCATCCTAGTTACGATACGTAGGCACGAGATGCGACGTCTTGGCGAACATACTTAGTGTATATACCTTTAGGTCTTTACCTTAGCACCATTTCCCTTAGCAAGCAAACTTTAGCATAACACAAATACTTACAAGAGGTTCATGTAGAGTATTACACATACTTAGGATGCTAACACCTTCCCTAGGTATAACCAACCCTCGAACCTTAGATTTTTTAGCTTTGTTGTTACATAGCGCACTTAGGGTTTTCTTCAATCTTTACCCTTTCCTTTGGATAAATCAAAACTCGGAGGTGAACTTCATGATTTGTGATTCAAGTTAATTAATAGCTTGATATCCGATTCTTACCGCAACAACTTGGAAGCTTGAAGAAATGTTGCTCATGGCTAGAAGCTCATAGCTTATTGCTGAAGTAGCAGCTGATCACAAGAGAGAAAGATAAAAGATTGTTGATTGTTGTTCATATAAAGGAGTATTACTCAACACAGCAAATGAATCAACATGTAGCAAACAAAGATGAAGCTGTTACTACAAGTGTGTATAAACGATGATTATGCTAACACCATATGAAACTACTCAAGTGAGACATTATAAGTAAAGCATAGTAGCTTAGTTGAACTTGATGGTTGAATTGAAAAAAGCATTATATGCTCAAGAAATGAGTACAAGATGTTGAAGCTTAAACAAAGAATGCTCAATGGAGAAGAAGCTCAAGTAAAATGATGAAGAACGTACAACGATGGAACATGCTAAAGCCATGTGAAACTTATCAAGTGAAACATCAATAAGTGAAGCATAGTAACTTAGTTGATCTTGATAGTTAAGCTGAAAGAAGCATTGCCTACTCAAAAAGGAGTGCAGAAGCTTAAAGCTAATGATAAGAAGCCGCAGTGCTCATAAGAAAGCTTTTAAGCAAATACATAACTATGGAGCTTTATAATCTCTTAGAGATTCATTTTTAGTTAGTTTCTATATTAGAAAGCAAGGAGTTGTTGCTCATAACTTGCTATTGTACTTCATTTGTGTAATCAGCTTGTAAGAAGCATATATAGTGCACAAGAAAATCTTTGAAAAAGGTAATGTTCCTTGAGCGGTCAAATGATGACCAGAATGCTCGAGAGGGTCAAGTCGTGGTTTAGCGGCTTGGAGGTTGATTCCTTGAGCGGTCGAGTGAAGACCGGAAAGCTTGAGAAGACTAAGCGTGTTTCTAACAGCTTAGTGGATGATTCCTTGAAAGGCGAATGAATGCCAGGATTCTCAAGAAGGCAATGAAGGGTTTCCATTGTGGTTGTAATCATGTTGATGATTAGTGGATTAAGTCCTTGTGATAAGGCGAAATCACCTTGAGGGGTGGACTCGAGTAACTTCTTTAACAGTGAACAAGGATAAAATATTTGTGTTCATTTATTTTATTTACTTGTTAACGCAATTGATTTAAATTCCGCAAATGGGGACGAAATGTGAAACCTAATTCAAACCTCCATTTATTGTGTTTCTCAAACTTCAATGTTATCCATCCACCATAATGCATCCACATTTAACAATCTAATTTCCCCGCTGTAGTTTCGGAACGATGGTTAAGTTAAAGCATAACCTGCATTCACACCTTTCCGAAGGTTCTTGTCTTTTATTTCACACATGAAATTTTGTACAATATGTCTAATGCAATAGACATGGTTAGAAGGAGGATTTTGCCATCCGTTCCTAGGATTATTGTACGCACTCTCAATAGAAGCATGTCTGTCAAAAATCAAACAGATGTTGGGTTGTAGAGCAACGTGTGCCCCGAGATTCTTGAGAAAGATACTCCAACCACCAAGAGTCTCACCTTCAACCAGAGTGAACGCAGCCAGAAAGATGTTATTGTTGTCGTCTTATGCCATTGCCATATGTAACGTGTCTTTGTATTTCTCTTAAAGCCATGTTCCATGAATTTGAAGAATAGGTTTGCAGAACGTAAAACCTTTGAAGCATGGTTGAAACGCCCAAAAGAGTCGATGGAATATTCTATTTTCATTTACACAAGTTCTGTCTGGCGTATACGTCGGCAGTGTCTCCAAATTTGTAACAGTTCCCAGAGCATATGTCTTAAGTGCCACCAAATATTATGGAAGTTCTTTGTACAAATCCTTCACATTTATGTATACTCGTTCAACAACCTTTGTTCTTGCAATCCACGTTTTCTTGCACCATATTGACAGTGTGAAATTGCAGTTCGGAATGCTTTAAAACATCCCAGATCCCCCAACGTGCCTCGGACAATGGCACCAAAGAAAAATTAATGAACAATGAAACTTTGACAATTAGAAGGACTTCGCTAAATCAGAGTGTTGTAAATGGAGGCATCGTCATGACCATGTCTTATATGTGACGCTATGATGTCAACCCAATTTAAATCAACTAATAATTATATGGCTTGATACATATCAGTTACAACTAGGCTTATCTTCAAAGATGGGTAACTATACGACCCACGTCAAATCAATTTCACACAATAAGTTTCAACGTCTAACCCTCCACAAAATTACAGACCCATAAACACACAAATCCACAATCAAAACATGTCAGAAACTCAACCACAATACCAAGAGCATCCCCCATACCATCGCCAACAAGATGACTATTATCAAGACACCTAAAATACATATGTCCCCCAACACATTATCTTACCATAGCCAAAACACCCAAGAAACATATAACATCAATTCTTCCTCCTACCATAGCCAAAACGCCCAAACATCACAACAACCATATGGCTATCAAACACCACAACAATCATTTCAACCTTTCCCCAATAAATCGTTCACACCAATGTCTCCCTTCAATCGTTCAGGTCGCACACTAATAACTCCATCAACACATCCCAACTACTCTACCATAGATCTCGAACTCAGTTGCAACGTGTCACTTTATACACAAAACTTCTTAAAAATACAAGAGCTTTTTAGAGATTCTAATGAAGTTTTTGAGATCTCAAATCCTCAAACACTTGAGATAAATCAATGAGTGTAACGAGTTAATGTAGCTATGAAGTATGGAACCGATGGTCAGTATAACCAACTTGGTCGTCATAGCTAATGTATGCAAAGTCATAGTTAATGTATGCAAAAATATTTTAAGTTAAATATTAATGTTTATTATTCATATTTAAATAAAAAATTATAATACACTGATGTATGTCAAATAAATTGGCGCCACCTTTAAAATATTATACACTGGCACCAATTTATGTTAGGAAAATCATTCTTTTTATCTTTGATTCTGAGAATCGTGCACACATAAATTTCAACCCCCTACAGCTCAACTATAAAAGGTTAAAGATAAAACTTAGACAAATCTAAAGCCAATAATATTTATTTAAAAATTATCTTGTAGTGTCTTAAAATCGTAATAAGGTATTCAAATCAAAATAAGTTAAAATTGAAAGTTGCAAAGGCATATTAAGTCCTTTTTTGGATGATACACCAGCTGATTTGGATGGAAAAAGAAATGAAAAAGAAAGAAAAAACAATAACATGGCCACAGGTTCAAAGGAATATATATATATTTTTTGTTTACTTGTATCATCACGCACACGAAACAATCCCTATATCTCAGCAAGATTCTTTATACAACATTCCCCAAGTCATAAATACAAATCATATTTAGCAAGGGAGACTATCAATATATATTTTGCTCAGACATACATAGCATTAAATCCTTCTTGAAGACATGAAAGGAGTCATTCTTCAGAGACTAATGTCTCTAATCTCCAATGAACTGTTACTGTGCCCATTGACATCATACACAGCTTAGAGCCATGGCCATCACAAAATGGTTGCAAGACGCTACTAACCTTTCTGTTCCCTCAGCCCCTTCTTCGGCTAAATTAGGTGTTAGTACCCATTATCTGGATCTGTAAAAAAGATATAGCACGGTTACTTAAAAGAAAATACTAAGTATTCTGAGAAGTGGGGTAAAAAGGATAGCTAGCTAGAGCTTCTAAGTAGCAAAAGATCTTGCGCAAAGTACCTTATTCACAAGTAGGTTGACTTGTTCTCTGTACATTTCCTTTAAATCGACAATATCGGCACGAAGTTCTTCCAGCTAAACACATTCAACTTTGTTTAGATATAAAGTACATAACTTTTCTATTTATAACAAAGTAACAGGAAAGCAGATAGAAGAGTGGCTATATTTTTGAGTCAGAGGCTTTTGCATAACTAACTAATTTAACCCCAAAAAATCACTCAAAGGTATTATTTTATTCCCATGGAAATAGAACACAACTGACAATAACTATTCACTTCCCTCTATTTACTTCTATTTTAATATTTGAAATTTCAAACTAAATAATTTTTTGCCAAACACATTTCTGAGAATAATATCCCTAATAGTAATAAATTTTTAGGAACATCATTCCCCTATATATAATTTTATGCCTTGAAACAAGCACCCCCTAAAATATTGTTTTTAAATAGCAGATTAGGCAAAGTAAAAATTACCTCTTCATAACCCCCTAAAATATTGTTTTTAAATAGCAAATTAGGCAAAGTAAAAATTACCTCTTCATCACGTTCACCCATCAACTCCAAAGCAGCCGAATGCCTCCTCCTCAGTGCTTCTAGCTCTGATTTTAAGCCAGGGAGCACAGCAACCTCTCCACGCAACTTTTCACACTGCAGTGTGAGTATGCGAAGCGTGGTTATTGGTTAACAAGGAACGGACCAGACGATAATTGTTAATAGTTATTATAATGAGTTACAAGTGTTTGGTCTTGAGTACCTGGGTTTGGCCTACATCATTCTTATTTACTACTCTTTACCTAGTATCTAGTAATATAGATAAGGGTCACTACACATTGTAGAGTACCCCATTTTAGTACTCTCATGTCTTCTCTCTCTCTCTCTCTCTCTCTCTCTCTCGTTCTACAGTAATATACAGGAAGCTGAACTTACCTGTGCTGTCAATTTGACCAACTCTTCAGCAAGAGAGTCACGAATAGATTCCAATGATGCCTGGAATTTTTATAACAAAAAAAATGTCATCATCGCACCCCAAAAATAAAAATGACATTAACATCAACATCAACATCATATGATTTAATAGCTTAGTACAAATTCAATTTCTTAAACATTATGAAATGTTCTCAACGACAAGAAAAATCGGGGCTATGAACTGGAAGGCATGATGCCAAATATTAAACAAGAGAATTAAGGCAGGAAATCATACCAGGCGTGACATATATGAAGCAAGTTCACCCTCTTTCTGACGAAGTGCAGCCTCAAAAGAACTGGGTGTCATGCTCTTCATATAGTAAGGGCTCATGCTTAGTTCTCCCGGGTTTCTCCGTTCAGAAAAACTGTCAGATGAATCCAGTGATGCTTGAAGAAAATAGCTTTCTTCCAAGCTTCCCATAGAGCTTGCACTAGAGATTTGTCGGGCCAGATTCCCTACATCATAAAGTATATTATAAAAAAAAAATATGACAGACAAGACAACTGAGCCGAGTGATGTAAAGACAAAGTATCACACCGTTCTCAAAAGCAGAGTTATGCTTTGTTTTGGAAGTTTGATCTGATGATGGAACAGAGTTAACGCGAACGGTCCTCTCCAGGTCTGATCGTGCGGCCTTTTCTTTTTCTATTTCCTGGCAAAAAATGAAAAACAATAATCACAAAGGTTCTTATAAGATGGATGGAATTTAACATTGTTACCAACAATACCAAATCCCATCAATTTTTTGTTTTTATTTTCATATTCGGTTTCATTCCATAGCATTCTCAAATAGCCCTACATCATGCACAAATATTTGTTTTATCTCAAGCATCCACACAATTTCTCAAAAGGTCCTTAAATAAGCAAGTTGACTTTCTTTTGTTACATTTTCAGAAAATTCATCAGTATGAAACCAAATATACATCTTTCCCTGGTTCATTTAATGACTCAAGTTGTGTAAGAACTGAAAGATAAGAGAAACTTAATGAAGAAATCGAGAGCTTCATATAAGAAGGATATATCAGTTGACATTGCAAGTTTGAAACCACGAGTAGAAACTCTACCTGCTGAAGAACCTCTCTGTGCATCAATGCCTCATGCAACTCATGCTTGTGTTTCTGTCTTAGGTCTCTAATCTCTTCCTCAAGCTGTCTCGCACGACCTTCTTGAGTGTCAGCTTCCTCCTTTGCCGCAAGATATTCCTGCCTACTTTCAGCTGCCCTTTGTCTCTCCTTTTCCAGGGTCCTACTTAATTGAGTTTGTTCGGCCCTAAGACATGAAATCTGAAATTCATTATTGAAGTTAGTCACATGTACACAAAATTACATTAAAGACATGGTTTCACTCAAGAAATTGCAGAACCTGAGCCTCGAGAACATTAATTCGAGACAGGGTTTGAGACAGGCGATCATTCATAGATCGCTCTTTTTCCTCAGCAGTTGCAACTTTAGCCTCGGCTTCCTGTAGAGTACATTGAAAAATATAAAGAAATACAATATGTAGTAGGAAAGATTCTAAAATTAAAGATAAAAAGTATTCTTAAGACCTGAAGTCGAGAGTTAAGACTTCTTTCAACAGCAGCCCAAGCTTCAGCTCTTCTGGCATTTGTTTCCTGTTATCAGGTAGGAGAATTATAGTCTAGCACAGATCTCACTCAGCCGAACAAAGAACAGAAGGAAAAACAATTCTTAATCACATGATTATTACCTGCATGGCTTCAATTTGCCTTAAAAGCGGCCTTGTAGATTCTGGAACTTGAGTAATCAGTTCCTCACACCGTCTTTCACTTGCCTAGCAAAATCAAGTCAAATAAGAAAACTACCAAAAGCACAACCACGGTGTAAAACTTTAATAAAACAAAGAAAAGCAACATCCACAAAAAGTAAAATAGCTTTTTTTTCAGTTAAATAACTGAAAGATAAGCAGAGAGCAGACCTGATAACGTTTTTGAAGATCCTCGATGTCTCTACAAAGCATGTCTTCTTTGAAGACAGCCTGAATAGAGATGAAGGAAAAAGTTGAATTAAAAGCAATATCCTGAGAAAGTCAATTTAGTAAAACAAAAGATAGATAGAAAACACAACAAAAACCTGTTGTTCCTTTCTACTTAATGTTTGTCTCAGCTCTTCGAGTGCCTGGACTAGCATAGATTCACGTTCCTCGGCTTCTCTTAGACGACTCTCTAGCTCAGTTCTTGCTTCACTGTTGGCTCGAGCCTCTGCGAATGCTTCAGCCTCCTTAGCAGCAGCCAAAGCATTAGTGTAATACTCCTTCTGCGCTGCAATTTCATTTTGATGTTTTTCGATAGTTTCTTGCAACAACTTCTCTGTAGCTGTCTTGTCCCTCTTGATACTTTCTACCTTATTCTCTTCTACCTGGTTTGCAAGACATTACCAAACAACAACTTAAATTAGAAATCCAAATAAATATTAGGATTGTCAAAAACTACTGCTTTAAATAGGAATTTGATGCTTTCTAAATTCCAATGACATAGAGGATCCATATTAGAACACAAGAATAAATCATAAATTACACTCAAGACTTAAAAGTAATATGACATTGACATGTATGTATTGCAATCAGTAAGATGATAGTTTTGGTCAAACTAAATCACAGAAAATATTTTGTAAAAGAATAATAACTTTCAAAAAAGTAGCAAGCAAATAGTAGCTTTCAATAATGCTCTTGGTATTCAGTTACCTGAAGCTTAGTAGTCAAACCTTTTTTCTCCTCCTCAAGATCTCTAATCTAGCTTTCATGAAAAAAGGCAAATATAAGATTTATTATTTACGTATAAAAAAGGATTTAAGATTGTAGAAAGATTAAATAAGTACTCTGCATACCTGAGCCCTAAGTTTCCTCATTGTAGATTCTTGAGTGGCCTGCTTTTTGGAAAGCTCTTCACCTGAGATGAGAGAAAAATTTATATGAAAAAAGGGCCTCTATAATTGCTGGTAATTCACCTGTTGGCATGTTTCAATGGAGAAAGTTTTTGATTAAACAGAAAAGCCGTTCAGATTAAATCATTCATTTCGAAAGCAGAGCTGAGACCGTGACTATTAGAAATCTGAATCCATACTAGATAGAATCCATATTAGTGAGTACAGTTTGTTACAAGAGATATTATCCACTACAAGTAGTACGCACTAAGCTACTGTGAACTAAGTGTAATCACTCCCATGCAAGCTAAGTTGTGTGAGAGGTGGAAGCAACACACACAATTAGCCTGGAGTGCAAAGCAGTGTTAAAGTTTTTGTCCTTTCAGACTTTGCTGACATATATCTAAAAGAAACATCCATATCCTTAATCCTAACAAGACACATCAAACAAGAAATAAACTGTTGTATTATTGTATACCCACTAAAGTCGGGATAATACAGATTTAGGTATGATTCAAATTGTGTTACCTTCTGCCATAACTTGATTAATTATTTCATCCTTTTCTTTTAATAGAGCAGCTGCATCACTTTTTTTATTCTGCTCTCGGCGAAGTGTATCCCTTTCCTTGGTGAGAGCATAAACCTGCAATTAAACGCAAATTGAATGAAGCTTCATAACAGTTTTACTTAAAAGTATACACTTAAAACATATATGTAATATCCAATAATCCTCTGATAAATCACAATTTTCAAAATTCAAGATGGATTTCTAACACCAACCTGCAATGCTTAAGATGCTCATGATCTCTATAATTGAATTATAAGTTTTTTGGTTAATAACACTTCTGTCATTTGTGACACACTATATTGTTTTCTATTGCAAAAATTATTGAAAACTTTGTTGATTAAAAACAGTAAACATAAGATTTATGACAAGTGATACCTTTCTCTCAAGAGTCGAAACCCTCTGATGGTATTCCTCTCGCAAAGACTCAACTTCAGCTTCATTGGACTTTCTCTGCTCCACAATTATCAATAGTTAAATAAAAATACTTTGAAGAAAGTGGGCCACATAACACATGACAAAAAGAGAAACAGAACATGCTAACTAATTATTTTACAAAAACACCAAGGGATTTTAAAATAGAGATTTACGAAGGAAAACTAACACATAGTGTACAAGGAAAAAATCCAAAAGGTTACAACAAAATAGTTAATGTGACATCAAGGCCACAAGGATAATATCTAAAAAATACTTATAGAAAAACCATTTTCAATAAATGTTTTATACCACCAGAACTGACGCGCTGAATCAAGAAGATAAACCTAAGAAAATCCTAAAATTGATAGTTTATTTTAAAAATACCTTTGCACTACGTATATCATCAATATCAACACATAAACATCCTTCAGCTCATATTTTGCACAACAGAGGATAATATCTTTAGTTCGTTTTCATACATAACCCATTAGTTGTTTCCATAGTGGTAGAAAATGCTAGAAAAGATTGGTGGTTAGCTTCCTATGCCACAAAGGTAAGGACAAGTACTGGCTCCAGTGCAGTAAGGAGACTGAGAACTGACAGTGCAGGCAAGGACAAAGTAGATGAGAGGGTGTTCGTGGGACAGTTTGGTTCGGTTTTGAGAGAATCCGATGCCTAAACCTGTCAAAAATATAGATTGGTTTGGATTGGATTTGCACATTTTTGCGATAAATCCCAAACTGAACCAAACCGAGAAACAACAGTTTGATTTGGGTTGGATTGATCGGATACATTAGAAACAAATGTGCAAAAATATTTTTTTTAAATATCTAATTTACATAATAATATAAAACCCCTAATATTTTTTTCTCCATATAGGTTGTGAATGTCACAAATGATACCTTATATTAGTTTCCATGAAAATTACGATATAAATTATACAAATTAATTATGGTTGGTTCGGGTAGATGGGCTTGCAGGTAGAATTTTAGAAATCCGTTGACCAAACCAATCAACATCGGGTTTCATTGGTTTGATTCGGTTTTTGCCCAAACTAAAAAAATGTCCAACCCAAACACCATGGTTTGGTTTGGATACCGGTTTGGTTCGGATTTTCCTGAACCAATGAACACGAGAACAATAGAAAGATGAGTAACTTAAGCAACTAGCCAAAGCTAATTACCATTGCAAATGGAGTAAAAAAGGGTTATGTTTTGGCTGTATGATGGAGTTAAGCATGGGGCACCTTTCCAAAAATAAACATATTAGAGTGATGACCATGGTGGATAATGACAGAAAAGGAAGAAAGAATAACTCAAGGGAAAGAAGTTGTTTAGAGACACGGTTCACAAGACAAGGTGAAACTTCTACTGTGAGAGTAGATATCATACACAATATAGTTAAATAAAAAAAGAGTGTATTTTAGGCAGTGTTGTTAAATATCCGGTATAGCGCCGGTATATCGGTATTGCGTATCGGAATTTTGGCTATCCGATACGAAAGCCAGTATAACATTTCAATTTCGCGATGCTCGTAATATCGGCGATTTTCCGGTATACCGGTTTTGAATGGAATATCAGAAGCCATATTTTTATTATTATTTTATAATAAATCATTTTTAAAAACATTAAAGAGGGTAAGGTGAAAAGGTTGAAAAGTAGAAACATTAAAGAGGGTAAGGTGAAGAGGTGGAAAAGTAGAATCTAAAGAGGTGGAAACATTGAAAAAGAAAAATGCGGACTACTGAACCGGTGCCAAGTATTATACAACACTAGAAAGAGTCTTTGAGGATGAGAATGATGAGGATGCCCTTAATTGGGAAGCTGTTTATAGAGCTTCAGGAGTTGGAGAGCCTACAAGATATACTAGGCAAAACAACTAAAAAGAGAAAAGAAACTCTCAACCCTAATGTTGTTGGCATTTCATCTAAAACAAAGAAGTCTGCTAGTTCTTCATCTAGAAAGGGAAAGCAACAAGTGATTGAAGTGGAAGATCTTGTCGTCGAAGAATCAGAAGTAGAATTTGAGGATATTGATTCAGATGATTCAATTGAAAAAGCTGAAGGATATGCCTCATTATCTAAAAAGGAGAATAATGATTATGTTGGGGAAGGGGAAAAGGAGAATAGTTAAATCTTTTATCATTAGTTAGACTTAGAAGAACTACTAGTTACTCCCTCCGTTCCTTTATAAGTGTCATTTTTTGACATTTTACACTTACCAATAAAGTTAATCAATATCATGACTTTTCAAACAACAATGCTCCTTTTACCTATAATACCCCTAATTTTTTATTACATTCATCTAACTTTTTCTCTCTCTGTAATGATTACGTAAGGGTAATTTTGACAAAAGTGCAATTAATACTACCTTGAATTTTGCAAGTGACAATTAAAAAGAAACAAAAAATTATTCTAAAAATGACACTTAAAAAGAAACGGAGGTAGTATTGGTTTAAATTATTTAACTGAGTTTTAATTCCTTTTAATTTTATGTTTGTAGCTTTTCTGTTTTAGTTATTGGATTTGAAATTTTCAATTTAAATTTTGTTGAGTTTTTATTTCTATTTTAACCGTTTTGCGGCTTCTGATATTTGGCCGTTACGCAATCCGATATTTCTCATATCGGTTTTTTGGTGATCCGATATTTTCCGATATTGATATTTGACAACACTGATTTTAGGAAGAGGAATCAGCCAGATTAAGGGAGGTTATAATTGAATAACATTATAAATAAATGTAAGGCTGCAATTTTGGTCTCTCTAGTTTCAGAAAATAAAGTTTTGATCCCACCATTTTACCAGTTTCTTGGTCCACTAATTTCAATTTTTCTGATTTCTGGTTACCCGCTCCATTTTGGGGTCAATTTTATTAATATGGCAGTGCCTAGATGGACAAATTTAATATCCATGTCATATGTTAGGAATACTTTTGTTGACGTCTCATCTTAAATTTGCCAACCTAGACACTTCCACGTCATCAAAATTAACCCCAAAATGAGATGAGGGGCAAAAACACTAAAAAAATATATATATATTAAAATTGAGGGACCAAAAAACTGGTTTATAAAATGGAGGGATCAAAACTTCATTTTTTTTTTTAAACAAGGGGGCCAAAGGTGTATATAAGTAAATGTATTTGAATGAAAAATAACAGAATGTGTGACAGAAGGAGTGAAGAGAAAGAGAGGGAGGATGTTGTATATTCCCTAAGCTGTGTAATTCGTTTTTCTCTGCCTCACATTGAGTAGAGAGCCCTCAGGGTTCAATAAAGGAAATTTTTTCTTTTCTTTCTTTTGATATCAGTTGATGTATCAAAAAAATGAACACTAAAGCAAAACATGATCCTTACTACAATGTATTGAAAAATAAATATACCTTTAAATCTTCAATCAAAGCTTTGAATTGTTCATTCTCATTCATCAATTTTGCTATTTCATCAGCTTTAGCCTGCAAAGAGAACCAAGAGTAAAAATTTGCAATAAGATATACAACACTCTCATGGCTGCAAAAATTGTACTCCCTCCGTTTTTAATTGTCATTTTTTGACTTTTTACACATACCAAGAAAGCTAATAATTATTGTTACTTTTCAAGCAATAATTTTCATTTTACCTATAATATCCTTAACTATTCATTATTCCAATTTACTTTTTTTCTCTCTCCAAAATAAATATTAGGGATAATTGACAAAACAATCATTATTGTTATCTTGAACTTTGAAAACGATAGTCAAAATGAAACAAATTGTTTACACAAAAACGACACTTAAAAAGGAACGGAGGGAGTACATAAGAGATAAAGGTTGGGAGCATAGTTAGACAAGACATGAAGCTTTTTGAACGTATAGAAACATTAATTAAAAAAATCAAATCAAATTATTTTTCACCATTAATGATTGCAAGTAAGAAGACCTAAGCTAGTTATACATGAAGAAAAGGGGTGCAATGGAGCGTGAAAACAAATTAAAATAAAGTGAATTAGAAACTTAACAATTTTGACACCACAAGGCAATCTGCGCGATCTTAGTTTAATGTACAAGAAACCATGCAAAATACCCCCCTTAGGCCATAACCAATAAGAAAAGGACAACTAGGCCAAGAAGAAACTTCTTAATCATAACAAAGCCTGCCAAGAGACTATATGATCACTCATCATAGTTTTCATGTTCAAAATATATATGAACCCTGAATTGACTTGTCGTCTGGAAACTTATAACATATGCATCACAAAAGCTTTTGTTGCTGATACCAACAAGAAAAAAATTGTGACATATACTTTTCAATCAGTCCATGACAAAGCAAGAAAACATATTTATGACAAAGTGAATTAGAAACCTTAACAAAGAAAAGTACAACAGCAGAGCAACGTGTCTTTCCTAAAATAATAGTTACCTGGAGGCCATGTAAACATAGCTTTCATGCTAAAAAAACAAAATCTGAGCCCTAAATTGTTTTCCAAAATGGCGACTTAGAAAAATATTTTTTCCATTAGGACACTTGCCACAAAAATGAATGTGCACTCAAAAGCTTTTATTTATTTAAAGAATATGTACAGTAACAGTACGTGAAATACCTGAGCTTGTCTTGCAGCACCTAGTAGTGCTGCCTCCATCATTTTCATCTCCCTTTTCACCCTCTCCAGCTCAAGTATGGAATCTGAGTCATAAATATTTTTTACAGAGCTCAAATGTTGCTCTTTTATGTCAGTTTCAATATTATTGCCAAGATGGCCCCTTTCATTTTCTTTAACAGTTGTTTCATTGTCATGTGAAACCAAATCAGATCCAACCTCAGACAATTCATTTGGAGTAGCACTGGATGGGTGTTCATTAAACGATTGATCAGTGCTGTTGGTTTCTTCAGAAGCCACAGAACGTAGAACAGAAGTGTCTGTATCATCTCTTTGCTCAGTATTGTCTGATGCCTCAGGCTGAACAGAAGAAATTCTCTCTACACTTTCCTCTTCTTGTACCACCGCTTCTTTACTCTCCTCTTCTGTCTCAACTTCAATAGTCTCATGCACACCACTAGTAGCATGAGACTCGCCAGGATCACTAATACCACCCTCAACTACATCATCTCCACGATTAGAAACCGTGGGTTGCATCACCACTGAACTTTCCAAGGTTCCGACTTCATCAATCTCTTTCACTTGAGGAATGCTAATAGAATCCGAATTCGTGGACTTTAGAACGGGAGATTCAGGCAATTCAATAAGCATTTCCGGTAACTGGTTTTCGTCCTTTCCGTGGTCCAGTACCTGTACAGTTGTTCCATCCGCTGACTCTGCATGCTCACCATCTTCTTCTGCCTCATGCACTATATTTTCCTCTGGAATGGTGGTTTCTTCGGCTTCCACATTGTCTCTTTTAATGGTGGTTTCTTCAGCTTCCACATTGTCTCTTTTATCAGTGTCAAAGGCATCTTTTCCCTCGGCCACAGGAATATGATCCACAGACTCGGGTTTTTCCACTGACGTCTCAGGTTCGGAATCTTGTCGAGAGGATTCAACATTTTCAGATGTTTCTTCACCATCCTCCTCACTTTTATTCCCCATAAAAGCTAAGACAGGATTAAATAGCGCCTTCCCGTCGGTAGGTATAGGCCACGATCCCGAATCTGGAAACAATGGGCACAACTCTAATCAGTGTAAGAACTAATAACTAATTACTCCCCACCTTAAGAACAGACATCAAATCCAACAATTAAAAATTCCTATCCACGGAAATTAACAAAACTTAAAGCTACTTCAATCCATTCAAACAACAAAGATAAGCAATAGGATCTCAAATCTCAAATAGAAGTTACCTTCATTGCTGGATTCCCCTCCCTTCTCTTCAAAACCAAGAGCATTATCGAAATTCTTCTCAATACTCTTCACACTCTCCTGAAGCTTATTCACTGCTCCCGCCAAATCAGGGAAGTTCCCCCACGCATTTTTCGCATTAAACCACGCCATCTCAAAACCTAAACACCAAAACAAACTCAAAACTGTCACACATACACTACCAATTCAAAAACACCCTCAGATCACAGAAAAATCACCAACACTGTACCAACAGATAAATTCCTAATCAAATGCACCATACAAACTACAGCAAGAGCAATAAACATCAAATGCAATGTAAATCTGAAACCGAAAATTGCTGAAAAGAAAGAGATCAATGCAGAAGGATAAGATCCAAAGTGAAAGACGCTAACCTTAACGAACACGTATGATCTAGAAATTCAGATCATGGTTAATCAAATGGTTGAGCTCGAACTTAATTTATCAAGTTTCACGAACAATTGAATCATTGAAATGGATGAAAATTGAAGATTAACGGAGAAAATCGTGATAATTGGAATAATAATTTGATGAATTAGGGTTACGTGTACGGTTTATTTGGAAAGCGGGAATGGAGGTTGGATTTGATGATCTCTGCAAAAAGTATTATTCTGCGAGAGATGGTGGATCTTGTTCATACGATTGCAATATACAACGATGCTCTAATTTCTTCCTCACACTTAGGGGACGAGTGCAACGATGTCGTTTTCGTTTTTTTATGTTTAATTTTTGGTGTATTTCTTCTTTTTCTTTCTTAAATAAATGTTTGTTGTTTTGGTGAGTCCACTAGCATATTTTTTTTTTTTTTTTTGTAGTAGTGTGAATTCAAACTTACAATTTTTTTTTTATTTACCTTTTAAAGAAATGAAATATTAACTATTAATCTATTAAAGTAAAAAAATAAATTGCAATATATGAAACTAATATATGGCATGCCACTCTTATTTTTCAAATAAAAACAAAGTTTATAATGGTTAAAATATGTATTCCTTAGATCGCAAATTGTTCCTTAAAATTGATAGATATTATTTAGAGTTGATTTGGTTGTCTATTGATTCCTCGTAATTAAGAGATCTTTCATGTAAATTATTCGGTGTAAATAAGACTAAGTTAAAAGTTACTATTTCATATTATTCATTATAAAAAATATTATTCTTAAATTGATATCAGAATTCACAATTTAAGGATCTGTCAAAGTCTCAAATCCCTGGTTATCATAGTCGCATATGTAAGTGAGAAAAATACAAAAAATGGATTTTGAATGTTGGTCGATTTAACATTTTTACTAAGTCGATTACAAGTGTTGAAAGTTAATGAGATAAAGAATGAAGGTTAAACACACAAAGTTTATCCTAGTTTACCTCCCTTAACTCAGAGTCATATATATTTCCCTCACACGTATAGATTTTCATTAAACTCATATTACAATATCACTAAGAAATTTTCTGATCCAATTGACATTTATCTTATACTTCAATCACAAGGAATTAATGTCAACTGAATTTCTTTATCTTGAGGATATACAATCTAATAAATAGATAACAGGTGGTCGCATATGTAAGTGAGAAAAATACAAAAAATGGATTTTGAATGTTGACCGATTTAACATTTTTACTAAGTCAATTACAAGTGTTGAAAGTTAATGAGATAAAGAATGAAGGTTAAACACACAAAGTTTATCCTAGTTTATCTCCCTTAACTCAGAGTCATATATATTTCCCTCACACGTATAGATTTTCATTAAACTCATATTATAATATCACTAAGAAATTTTCTGATCCAATTGACATTTATCTTATACTTCAATCACAAGGAATTAATGTCAACTGAATTTCTTTATCTTGAGGATATACAATATAATAAATAGATAACGGATGGTTTGTTTACAAAATCACTTTCCAACGATGTAAATAGTTCTAAGCACAAATACACATGTTTAAATCTTTCAACAGAAAGTGTGTGCAATGAAATCATTTATTTATTTTTTTCTTTCTTTCAGTAGAGTTTATTCTCTAAATATTATTTCCTTTGAAAGTTTTTCTTTTCTTATCTTCTCAAGTTAATTCTCAAATATTTTATTCACAATATTATTCATTGAGACAATGAGAAAATCGATAATTAAAACATTGATAAGTCGAACACTTACATACTTCATTTTTATGACTTTTGGATAATCTTGATCTTTTGATAAAGGATTTGTTATGATCTTTGTATTATTACAGCAAGTTATTTCATGTACTTTGAGAACATAACATGTCTTATTGCACACGGTGTTATACCTTTTGTAACATAAAAGTGTGTATTAATGTATTATGTGTATTATTGTTTAGTTGTCTCAAATTTGAATGTTGAGAGAGAATACAGCTTAATTATTCTTTTCTAGAATAAACTTCATTGATTGTGTGAAAATATCAAACTAATATAAGGTAGCAACCTGATCCTCTTCAAATGGATCAAATCATTGACTTGAAGATTATAGTTGACTAGAGGAACCAGATGATGATATGAGTATGTCATACCACAGTTTTGTCCTACCATTTAGTGCATTGTCCTATTTTAATTTTTCATCTACATCAACATGACTATTACATTTGGTCATATATTTCATCAGTCAAAGGTCGTTCATCTACAAGCATTTAAATAAGGTTAAATGTCAAAGTTTGACTCTTTTGTGAGTTTGATCAATTTCTCATTTGCATTGTCATTTCTCATTGCTCGTTAGCTTGGATTTGAAGAAGTCAAAGTCAAAAATTTTGACTTTTGACTTTGACCCTTTTATGGCTAATTACATTTAAAATGTCTTTTTCGTTTCACAGCTGTTTTAAGTTGATTTTTTTATCTCTTGATTTTTTCTTAATCAATAATATCATGTTGGTTCATAATTGGATAATTTCAAGTTAAAATAAAGTCATACTTTATTAAACAAATCATTTTGTTGTTTGTCACAAAATAGGAAATAAAAGAGATAATTTTATTCCTTTGTATTAAATAAAATACAAATTGTTAGTATTATTTACACTCTACAAAATACAAAATGCAAAAATAAAATAAGAGAGCATTCCAAGTTTGTTGGTCCCACGTTTCCCTTCACTCTCTTGCAAGCCATCATCATGTGCCCCTACCATCCCATATGCATCTCATAATCTGCAAGAGTGAAACAAAACCAAACAACAATATCATACATCATCCATTTAAATAAAAAGGCAAATTGGAACAAGTGAGCATCAATAATCAACACATCATGACATGGCTAACCACATCATACACGTGCTTCAAGTTGGTAGCAAAAGAAAATCCAAACAAAAGACAAACCATGAGAGCAAGCAAAATGTGACGTGCAACATACCATATATCATACAAACCTCATATGCAAAAAATAAACTACACATCATGACCATGTACCACTCATCATCAATTAATCCAAAAATTCAAACAAATTTAAAAAACACTCATCAACACAACAGAGCAAATGCGTGATTTTTTTCACATATACACAAATCATATAACCATCCATTATTAAACACAATTTATATCACATACCATATTCAAATTAACAAAGAAACTCATGAAGTAAACACAATGGCAAATGTGTGAGCATACTCAGCATCATATCTATACCAACCATCGTACATTCCATTTCGATTCACATCCATAAACAAATACAAATAGTTCAAAAATAACACAAATCCTAACAAAATTCTCATCCAAAACTAATCCTGACCCCTCATCTATGAGTCACACGGATCACTTCATCTTTTCCCCCTAATTCCCTCTAACAACCTCATTAATTCCCTCCATTTTTGCTCATAATCACACTTGTTAAACGATATGATTCAATCTAGAGGGGAATGAATATATCACAAATTTAAAACCAAAAACTCTTGGCAAAAATTTGTTTTCAAAAATATATGGCACAACAGAAACAACCCGAATTGAATCGTCTAACCGAACCTACTATCGAAAAGCTCAGATATGCGTAATGAAAATCGACGGAATGATTATAAACACAAATTATTCAACAACAATTAATTCACTGATTAATCAAATGCAAAGTTATTCATAAAACTTATTTTTAATGAACACAAAACGATAAAAATACTCAAAGACAATTTATCGAACACTTTGTGTGCGATTAATCACGTTTAGAAATTCTATTTGTTTTGTTGATGTTAAAAGCCAATCACAATCAAAGTAATTGTGATTATATCAACAACAAAACTTTAAAAGATAGCTGAAAACAATTTCCAATCGAATTAATCGAAACAACAACGAAATCGATAATTTGCAAAAACAACAATTAAAGAGAAATAAAGCAATAAAGAGACACAAATATTTGTTTAGGCAGTTCCCTAATCAGCCTCGTTATGGGTACGTATACCCTCAATCCAAAATCGAATTGAGATACTTGCAATTAACCTTATCTTTGCAAAAATATTTATACAAAAGGTGAAGAACTCTAACCCCATATACCCTATGGTTTGTTGTTGATTCAACCACCTCCAAACCCTTGATCAAAGTTTGACCAAGTCACCAACAATGCGGCTACAATCCTCCGATTATCCCAAGCATGCACTTATTAAACCCAAGATTCATGAACACGATTCACCGTCTCGGCTACTCCCTTGCAAGGAAACCACCTTGTCCCAAGGTCTTCACTCGGTTGAATCGGTGTTGACGTGATCTTGTCCAAAACCTTCAAATCACACCAATCTTGAAGGGAAACCCCACCTTGGTTTTCTTATTTGAAACACACAAAGATCCCAACCTAATATTCTCAGTTACACCAACCTAATTTGATGTTATCAACCCTAATCTAGATGGTCACCTATCAAAAAATGATTATGTGTAGTTCAATTATGTGTATGCATAGAAGAGAGATTGAAGATGATGAGAATGCTTTGTAATCTGGTTTTGTTTAGGTAATTCACTAGTACATTGCTAGAAAAAAGGTGCATGTATGAGTATATATATGTGTATGTGGAAATAGGCAAAAAGGATGCAAGAAAAAATAAGATGCATATGGTATTTTGGATCGAACTCTAGTGTCAACAAGGGTAGCTTCATGGTTCGACAGAATGTTTTGTATGAAGTCGAAGTATGTTCACATACTGATCTTGTATGTTGTAGTCGAAGTATGCTCAAGTATGTAGTAGTCGAAATGCGAGGATTGTTAGCATGTCGAATTGGGCCTTGCTTGTAAGCATAATTTTTAAGTTATCTTGTAATCTAAGTTAGCTTAATAGTCTATAAATAGACTAGTTCTCTCAGGTTTTGAGGAGAGGTTAATTGTTGTTATTCACTTGTAATCTTTGAACCCTTATTGAGAATAGTAAAACATATTTAACCAATTCTCTATTATTTTTCCTTCTTTTCTTTTTCTTTGTGAAACCTAATAGGGTTTCTTGTGTTTGTTCAAGAAACTCAATCTTTATCTCATAACGTTGTTCTATTATTGACGACATCGTTTCACAACAAACTGGTGTGGTGAGCATGGAGAAAAAGATGTCGTCAACAAAGTATGAGATTGAGAAATTCGCCGGTGTGAATGATTTTGGTTTCTGGCGCTTGAAGATGCAAGCCCTTCTTGTTGAACAAGGTTTGTTATAAGCGTTGAAAGGATCGGAGAAGATAGATGTTTCCCTAACGGAGAAGGAGAAGAAAACGATGGTCGAAAAAGCCCACAGTGCCATTATATTGAGCCTTAGTGATAAGGTTCTCAGCAGGTTTCTGTCATACCCCAAATTTGTCCTACCTGTGTATAGCTTCTCATCTGTACATTCATCCACTAGCTATTATTCAAAAAATCCAAAAAAATATGTTGTCTTCAACTTCGTCTCTCTTTTATTTCTTATCTATTTTCATTTCAAGTCATATCTATCTTATAACCATTTCCATATTCATTTAAATTTCATATCCAAAACCAATTCCGAAATTATCCATCCATATTCATTTATTTCCATATCCATTTTTAATTACCCAATTCCATTATCCAATTTCCTTATTTTAAGTTATCCATTTTTTTTCTTCTCTATCCATTTTTAGTATCCATTTCAAAACCATTTTATTTTCACACGCCATTATCCAAATAATTTAATACCTAGTTTCTCAAATCTTATGTTCAATGTTCATCTCAAACAAAATTCAAAAATCCAAATCACCATTTTTTTTATATATTACATATCCTTTTCTTTCCAAAGGCCTATTGTTCATCTTTTTTATAAAGCCCATATTCATAACAAAATGCAAAAAAAATGTATACGAGTCCATTCTATAAAATTCACCAAAGCCCAAAACAAAAGGTATTCAAAGAAAAAAATTCAAGTTCCATGGCAAACAAAGTTGGCCCATTTCAAAAAAAAGTCTGATTATTCATTATTGTTTACAACAAGTTGCAACACAAAAAGAAAAAGAAGATCCCTCCAAGCCATGTGTATCACCCTGCATAACCGTACCATTTCCAGGCGTGGCATCATTCAACAGAAACCTGTGTCACTGCTCCAAACCTGTGACCTGCAAAGCATTTCTGCTACCACCAACCAACAACAACAGCCTGCACCCCGTCGACATAAACAACAGATGAAAAGGACTCATCATCAACAAATGAGACAAAAAAATAAAGCTTAAAAAACAAGTTTGTTGGTAGGATAAAAAGGGGAAGGGAGGAAAAAACCTGCACATTTTTCAAACTTATAATCACTCCTTTAACACGCCTCTGAACCACCGTAAAAAAACAGATGAGGGAGCATTCAGAAAAAATAGAAAAAAGAAAGGGGTCCTTCTTCTTCAACTTCCCTAACCGCGTTCACTCCCTCCGCATCTACTCACACTGCTACCGCCGCCCAAGCTCCATTTCTTCGATCCACCATTCATAACACCTCCTCTCCGCTTTTAATCTCCAACAACCACCACACACACACACTACAACATTCAGAAATCACCAAGAGAAAGATCTCTCATGAACAACACACAGTATAATACATCGGCCACAAACCTGTTTCCACCATCTGGCCACAAACCTTTTTCTCAGTTTCTTTTTCGTTTTCAAATCCAACCACCATCGCCCCTTCAAAACCCTGTTTCCGTCACCGACGACAACCAAACAACAACCACTCAGCTTCCATTTTTTCTGAACTGAACCTTCATCAACAACCTTCATTCCATCTTCCTCCTTACGATTCATATACCCCAATCGCGACCCTCTTCACCTTTCATATCTAACCTCATTCTTCAATCGTCCTCAACCAAAACAAAACCCCTTCCTCTCACAACCCAAAACATCAATAACCTTCACTCAATCTTCACCGCGGACCCAAAATAAAGAGAGAGTGGATGAAACTGAAACAAAGAAACAAACCCAGAACGAGAAAATGAGACAAAGAGAGATTTGAAACCAGAACCAGATCGCAGAAGGAGAAGTAGAAAGAGAGGTCGAAAGCTAAAAATACAAACCTGTCCAAATCGAAAGTCGGAGACGAAGCGAACAAGGAAGGAATCCGAATGGAGGAATTTTGTTGTTTAAGGTTGGAAACAATTTCATTTTGCTGATGCTCACGCGGTGATGATGATGACTCGGAGCATCTATTTTTCTTTTTCTCCCCTCTCTCAATTTTTGTCTCAAAAATAATTTATTGTAGAAAAACATGACTTGTTGACCGTGTTTTAGAGGGGGGGAGATGATGTTGTATACTGATCCCTGCTTCTTCTTTTCTAATTATTATATTTTCTTTTTTTTTGGACCTGGGCTTGATGGACCCATTTTGTTCCACCTTGGATTTTCACCATCCTTTTTTTTTTCCTTTTGTTTATTTTAAAGAAAAAATGGGTTTTGTTTTAGTCGTGTTCTTTCTTTTCCAATTCATTATTAATGGTGGCTTTAGGCAAAGCATAACATTGTGTTCATGCCATTATTTTAAGAATGATGGGCTTTTGAAGCCTGTAGGATTTCTAACTACACAACACCTTTCTAATGCTGCGCCCCTTGCCCATTCCTCTAGTTTTTTTTCTTAACTTCTTTTTTTTTTAATTATTTGTTTATATAGTAAGCCCTCATTACTTGTTTAAGTTAGAAATTAGTTCAAGTTTTTAATCCTTGATTTATTTATTTTTCTACTTTGATTTTTAAATTTCATATTTGATTCTATTTTACTATTTGGCCGATGATATGAAGAAATCTTGATTAAGTTGATTCATTGAAGTCGATTCAAAATCTTGATTTATATGAGGCCACCTTTTTTATTTTTTTTATCGGTCAATGAAAGTAAAAAAATCATAGCTTATTGATCTAAGATTAAAGATCTTGATTAAGACGAGACCGATTTTATCTCCACTTTTACTTTTCATTTTTTATGGGTCGATGAACATCTAAAACCAAATTTTGTCGGTTAAGATGAGACTTTTCTTCGATTTCGATTTTATTTCACATTTTACTTTGCACTATATATATATATATATATATATATATATATATATATATATTATCTCTGATCAATGAAGGTCTTGAAACATCATGGAACCCTTTTTCAGAGTTCTTGATTAAGACGAGGTCGCCACCTTTTATTTCCCGATTCACCCGATTAATCATTATATTTTTTTAATCAAACTTTCGAAAGGAGGAGATTCTTGGAATCTAGCATTCCTTGGGTCTTCGAATGGATGGCTCTCGAGGCACGCCCCTTGGGTTGTCATTCATTCAATCTTTCGACCTTTTCAACTAAATCATTTCCAAACCAGTCCTCGATTCACCATCGAGCCTAATCGTAAGTCAAGCGCCTTTTGCCTCGCCATCAAACGCACACTTGCACATCTCGAGGTTTCGTTACTAGGAGCACCCCTACGGACTAGTATCGATTCTCACTTCTTTTCGTAGCCAATCTGATTTAACCTATTTCAAACATTTTCTTAACGAAAGGAGGAGATTTTTGGAGTCTAGCATTCCTAGGATCTTCGAATGAATGGCCTCTTGAGGCACGCCCTTGGGTTGTTGTTCATTCAACCTTTCGTCTTAAAACACCTAATCATTATCAAACAAGATTTCATAATTAATAGAATGAAAAAGGTGTTATTGAGATCTAACATTTCAGTAATACCCCGATTAATTGGTTGCGAGGCCGACGTCTCGTTTATCAAATAATCGTCATTCTTCCTCTAAAAAACTTAATAAATCAAACACTTCCCATGCAACCGAAACCCTAATATACTTAATCCAACCCTCAAGCACTTTTCCCAAAGAACATTGTGTAATACCCCAAATTTTGACCACTTAGATTTCCCATCATTGTGAAAATCATCATCACAATATGGATGAACCATCATGCTTCATCAGTCTCCCCAAAGATGGGTGAGCATTCAATACAATCAAAATTAGGGTTTCAAGCCCTCTCTGAGCTTAGACAAAGGATCAATCAAGAAATGACATGATCTTCAACTTGTCTAATCTCTTAAATATCCACAATGGATCAAAAAGGACTCCCACTTCAAGGATTAAGCACAAGGCTGCTCCCTTCTAGGTGGATCAAGTCTCAAGATCAATAGTGTCACCAAATTAGGGTTTTGGTCGACCAGGGCCTCCAGATGAAAATTTTCATCTGGGCATAAGGCAATGATCCAAAACATGACCTAATATACTTCATGGAACCTCATGAACCCATGCATCAAGTCAATTTTGCCTCAGGGGATGCATTCATCAAAAATCAGGAATTAGGGTTTCTTGACCTAATTCACCCCTAAGTTGACTTTTGGGACAAACCATGAGCCAAGACCTCAAGACATGATTTAAGGGTCTCTAATACACCATATTGATCCATTTGGAACAAAGGATTGATCCAAGAAGCTTGAGCAACAAGTTTCATTTTCATCTGCACCACAATTAGGGTTTTAAGGGAAAAGTCAACTGTAACTTTGACTTTTGACCAAGACATGCTCCCAAACCCTAATACATGATTGAATATACCCTATGACACCCATGGAACATGTCCATCAAGTTTGATTTAGGTCAAGGACATGATTTCCTAAAGAATTGCACAGTTTGGAATTCATCTGATAAAAAGTCAACTGTGCACAAAAGTCAACTTTGACTTTTTGAGATTTTTCACCAAAATGGATTTTTAACCCTAAAATGATGTTAATGTATGATTTGAATCATCATTCATCAATAAAAATCAAGAAAAGTGAGATAACTTGTAAAAGGGGTAACCATAAAACTTAGAAATTTTTCTAAGTTAAAAATAAAGTGGCAAAGGTACCAACTTTGGAGGACCATAACTCCTAAACCACAAGGCCATTTTTTCTCATCCAAAGATGGATTTGTAGCCCTCATTATCACCTACAAAAACTTCAACTACAAGTCATTCCAATTCATTAAGGATTTTGAGTTATGGAGTGATCAAAGTGGCTGAAAAGTGAAAATGTCACTTTTTCCAACACTTAGTGAAATTTTCACTAAGTCAGATTCTGCTTCACTTTTTGCCAAATGTAGGGGGATTTTTCACTTGGAATCAAAAGAGATCAAAACCAAACTTGTTCAAACAGTTGTTGTATCATGTAAGAGCTTTCCAAAATGGCCAAGAACATTGCCAAATTCAACCTACATCATGAGATACAACATTGGCAAGTTGCCTTGCTGAAATCTGTCAAGGCAAGGCAGAATTTGCATTTTGGCTCGATTTGCCAAAATCAGCCAATTTCAATTGCTCCAATCCACTTGGACACCTCAGAGGATTGAATCCAAAGGGGACAATCACTGAGCCAAGCCTCCAAGGTCCAAGGAACAAAGAATAGCATGTTGAACCTAGAATGGCCAAAATAGGGACAAGACTTCAAATTTGGAATGAGGCATTCAATGGAACCATCAAGGTGGCATGGACTGAGCCATTCTCATCTGAAATCAGTCAAGACTTATCCAAGACCAAGGGGACCAAAGCTCTGTGCCCTAACCTCTAGTCAATGGCTAGAGGAGACTTTCATTTCCATTGGCCAACATTGAGGAAACCTACTTACCAGCTGCCATGCACTATTCCTTGCAAAACAAACTTGCTCTACTATAAATAGAGCTCAATTGTGGTCAGTTTAAGTACACCAAAGCCATCTAACAGATGCTTTCCTCAAAATCTCTTTCTCTTGGCAAAAATGCCTTTCTTAGCAAGGTAGCTATCGGGTTTTGAGTTTGAGAGCAATTCTGCACAAACCAATCACTCACACACCTCACATACATCACATATGAGCCGATCAAACACTCACATAACATCTGAAACATCAATTTCACAAAATCACTTGCCATCCACACAAGTTTGAAGTGAAGTTGCAGCTGAGATGCCATAAACTGATCCAGTCGATTTCAATTCAATCCAAGTGTTCAAACACACTCCATATGGTGTAGGGAAGCTGTTCAGATCATCACAACTTGTCTGTAACACCTCCAACTCAAAATCACATCTGCTCTTGCTGTCACGACTTGGAGGTAAGCCTAAACTTGGGCATCTCTCAATCTATGCATATTTCCTCGCACAATAATTTGGTCATATGTTCATAATCATGCATGGAATGTTTTCCCTCAATTAATTGCATTGTTTGAATCGTGTATCAAAAATCCTAGCCTTCATGCAGAAATTAGGGTTCTTGAGGTCTCTTCGTGATTTCTTATTGTATGTTTAATTTAAATGAAATTAAAGTACATAGACATGATCGTGAGGTTGAGACGAGCATAATGATATGTGGATTGCATGATATAATTACGTATTCAGTGAGATTGGATGGAAAATGCAAATCTGGGCAAACTGAAAAACGCGCGTGTTCTTGGTGTTGTTCTTGGCGCCATTTTCATAAATTTGAATATTTGAATTTTGTGATTTTGGAAGCATAGTACAAAAGATAAAACTCTAGACTTGGACAGTCTAACTTCCTTGAGTCTCAAAGACATTCTCAAGCACCCTTCGTTAAATAGGAAGGAAACCCGCAGACTCTGACAGTCTCAACACCCTTTGGATTTCCAGTTTCCTCAAAGAAAAGGAGACCACCCCGATCCTCAGATCTAACCCATGAGTACAGTGATGCTCATATAAGAACTGATTTTCTCTTTCAAAATCAGTATACTGGACCTGTCACTTAACTGACATAGCCTCCATCTCGGGCTTCGTACGAGATACAAAGACTCTCTTGTTGAGTCAAACCTTTTAGCCTCCATCTCGGGCTTCGTACGAGATACAAAAACACTCTCTTGTTGAATATCAAAGACTCTCTTGTTGAGTCAAACTTTTAGCCTCTATCTTGGGCTTTGTACGAGACACACAAAAGATTCCCTCGTTGAGTCAATCAACTTTTTTTTGCCTCCATCTCGGGCCTCGTACGAGATATAAATCCCTTAAGCAAGAGTCGAACTCTTTGTTAGCCTCCTCTTAGGCTTTGTATAACGATATACCCCGTTGGGTCCAAAACCTTTAGCCTCTGTCTTGGGCTTTGTACGAGACACAAAATAGCCTCCTCTTAGGCTTTGTATAATGATTTTCCTAGCGGAAATTAGCCTCCTCTTAGGCTTTGTATAAGAAAACCACTGGTTGATGCAATCAACCTTTTAGCATCAAAGTTGTGCCTCGTTCACAGTACAACAACTCCTTTCCCTTCATCTAATCGCTGTAAGCGGCAAGCCTCTGGATCATCTATATCCATGCCACTGTCCCTCTTTTAGCATGAGAAATTCCTAAGGAAAGATAGCATTGCTCTATACTGAGTTAAAGTCTTCTCCTTCAGGTTAAAACCCTTTCTTCGGAAATTATGGCATTGCTCGGATCCGCGTATCCCAGTTAAAGTAATCCTCCTTCTCCCGTCTTTAGAGATGACAAATTCTCTCTAAAGTCGAGGTCTTTTAGCTTCACATCTTGGGCTTTGAACAAGATACAAATCACCTTTCGCTTCACGTCTTGGGCTTTGAACAAGACACCAAAAACCCATTTCCTCCCATAGAATAGGAGGAACTACGAACACTCTGATTTCCTTGTTTCGGTAAACGGGAATACGTAGGCATAAGATCGAAAGAAAAGATCTTAGCGAGCGCAATCAACAAAAAACCCAAATCCCATATTTCCATCAATTAAAAGCAGTAATTCAAAAGCATCAGTCCTAACATCCTAATCCTTATTCCCCGCCAGAAACCCTTTGCCTGGGAAAAAGAAAGAAAGAACCGTATTGGCGAAATACGAATAACCAGTACAAAGGCCCCCCACATTGATAGCATCCGTAACCTAACAGACCGCTGTTTAAACTCAGTATGCAAGCAGGGTTAATTGGAGACATCTATTTCCCTTCCTTATTCAGCTCACAATAGGATAAAAAATGAATCGACCTGTAGTTTTAAGCTCAACCGCAGAGAGCGACCAGCGCTTAAGAACCGCGTCCAAAATCGCTCGCTACAGAAAAATGGCGCCCACCGTGGGGCCGGTGTTTTTCTTTCTTTCTGTTTTCCTTGTAAAATGACGACTCTGCTGGGGAGTCTCCTTTTCTTCCTTAGGGCATCATCCCCGTTTTCTACGGAAAATGGGAACTCTACCGAAGAGAAAGATTGACCTATGCTGGTCCATCTCTTAGGCAGGGAACCACAGATTGGGGCTTCCGCCGGGGAACCCATTTATGTCAGGAACTTAAGATTCATAACTCTATAAGTCTAGGATGATTAGGACAAATATATATACTGTTTTTCCTAATTGCTATACGTGTTTATTTTCTGCTAATGGGAATGCGTGTGATGCCGCATGTGGTGAGATTGAGTATACACTTAAGAAAAGCCAACCTTTTCGTAGTGCGGAAGCTATCGGAAATAGCTGTTACGCGATACTACCCTCATTTGAGGCTGGTGATCTATTCTCGGTGAATGACACTTACTCTAAGATTGCACACAACTCGCTGGCGATCCGCTTGTTGTTTTGCTTTCCTGGGAGGAGCTGATGATAATGAGTACAGGTACAAAAATCACCCTAGTATAAACCTTTGGGGATGGGTAGAGCCTTGACTTCATGACAACGACCCTTTGACCCCATGTTTTTTCTATGTTTTTGTGTGCTGCATTCATGCATTCATTTAATAAAACATTAAAACATTCAAAAAAAATTTCTCTTCTAGTCTCTCTGTTTTTCAAATTAAACTAAGACTGTGATTGCAAATATCAGAGAAAAAGATTGCATTAATGGATTTCGGTAGAAGGAGAACTCACCAGTATACCTTCAAGGTTCCAAAGCTAGGGGATTTGAGAAAGTTAGCGAGGATGATCGTTAACCCAGAGGCTTTCAGAGCCAAGCACGGTGGTTTGCTACCACTGTTAAGAGTCCATGTGATTAAGGGGATCATGGACGCGCTCATTCAGTTCTACGATCCGGTTTATCATTGTTTCACATTCCCGGATTACCAGCTGGCACCAACGCTGGAGGAGTATTCTCATCTGACTGATTTACATATCACTGATCGAGCTCCATTTTCTGGACTGGAAGAAATTCCAAAGAATCAGACTATTGCAAGAGCAATTCATTTGGACGAGTCTGAGGTCAAGACTCACATGATTACTATGGGTGGCATCCAAGGTTTGCCAACCCAGTTCTTGACGAAAAAGGCTCTGTACTTTGCTAGTATAGGGAACGGGACTGCTTTTGAAAGCATCTTTGTCTTGCTCACCTACGGATTATTTTTGTTTCCCAACATTAATAACTTCGTCGATATCAACGCTATTAAGGTTTTTCTCATTGGAAACCCTGTGCCGACTTTGCTCGCAGATGCGTATCATTCTATACACTTAGGAAATTTGTACAGCGGAGGGGAGATCACATGCTGTGTACCTTTGCTTTACAAGTGGTTTATCTCTCACTTGCCCAAGTCTGCTGCTTTTTGGGATTGCAAGAGTGTCTTACGTTGGTCGCAGAAGATCATGTCCCTCACCAACTCTGATATAGATTGGTGTAATAGGATTTATGAGGGAATCAGAATCATTGGCCGTTGTGGAAACTTCCCCAGCGTACCCCTCATAGGAACTAAAGGAGGAATCAACTATCATCCGATATTAGTTCTTCGTCAATTTGGATACCCGATGAGACACATCCCACTGGGTGTTCATCTGGAAGGTCTTTTCTTCAAGGAAGGAGAAAACGACAGAGCACTAAAGATGGAAATAGTGCAAGCTTGGAAACAGGTTCATAAGAAAGGACGAGAGTCTCTGGGAAAACCGGACTGTGTCTCGGTGGAGCCTTATCTCCATTGGGTACAAACCAGAGCTCTCAAGCTAAAAATACCTTATCCTCGTTACGGAATTCTTCCACCGAGGGAAATTGTCATGTACTTCATGACGGAAACTGAAAGGCTTCAGGCTACTCTCAACAAAGTTCAAAAGGAAAGAAGGTCTTAGAAGAACAAGTACCGCACCCTCGACGTAGAGTGTATCCAAATACAGCAATTACTGAAAGAGAAAGATGCTCTGATTGAAATTTTGGAGCAGCATGCTGTAGAGAATCAAGATGACCAAAGGAATTTGCTCGCTCCTTTCACCTGGCAAAGGAATGACAACCCGACAACGACCCAAGCGCCCCGGTCAAAGAAGAGGACTCGGGACCCATTAGTTTAGGTTTCTGTTTCTGCACTTTGTAATCTACTGTATTTCCATTTCTGTAATCCTTTGAATTTCAATAAAAAGGGGTTTCCCCACTGTTTGATATTTGCAATCTAATTGTCGAAGTTTATTTTAATTAAACCTAAAAATAATTAATATAATCATTGCATTCATCATTCTCACATCGCGTATTCTCCTTACCTACGAATCTCACGTTTGTGTCTCGATTCTAGAGTCAAACTGTCTCATTCGTATAATACTCGGGCCAATCGTCAGAAAAAGATGGATGATCTTGAGGAAGAAAACAGAGAGTTGAAAGAAGAGATCGACGCTCTGAGAGAGGATATGAGAAAGCTTCGTAACGACATGCAAGCCATGGCAGAAGCTCAGCTACAAAGAACTGTGATCTCAGAGATCACCTCAACGCCCATCATAGAAAAGTATGATCCTAGGTATCAGATACCGAAAGATCGTCCTTGGGGCATGCCTGTTAACTATATCCCGGAAGGATATGTTCCGCCGATCACTGAAGATCAGGGAATCGCGACAGAAGCCGCTGGGCCTGAAGGTTACAAACTTCGGGAAAGCGAAGATGTCAGGGACATACTCAAGACTCCTGAAGGTTACAAACTTCGGGAGGCACAAAGACTTACTGCCGTAGTCACGGTACCACCCCTTGTGGTGCACACTGTCCTGGAAGGACAGATTCCACGGACACCTTCTGATAAGAAGGAAACTATGTTTGACAGAATGGAGGAATTCCAGGAACAGTTCTTGGAAATGCAGAAAGAGCTGCAAGCCATTCGCGGTCAGGATCTATTTGGAAAGGACGCCGCAGACCTCTGCTTGGTCCCAAATGTGAAAGTCCCGCACAAGTTCCAAGTGCCCGACTTTGAAAAATATAAGGGTAATTCTTGCCCTTAGAGCCATCTGGTGATGTACGCTCGGCAGATGTCAGCTCAGACGGAGAATCAGGACCTGCTGATTCACTACTTCCAGGATAGTTTAACCGGTGCCGCACTCAAATGGTACATGGGTTTAAACCGTACTACGATCAGTACATTCAGAGATCTTGGTACTGCCTTCGTCCAACAATACAAGTACAATTTGGACATGGCACCCGACAGAGATCAACTCAGATCGATGTCACAAAAAGACAAGGAAACCTTTAAGGAGTATGCTCAAAGGTGACGTGAAATTGCCGCTCAAATTTGTCCACCTCTTGAGGGAAAAGAGATGACAAAAATCTTCTTAAAGACCTTAAGCTCATTTTACTATGACCGAATGGTTGCCAGTGCGCCCAGTGATTTCACTGAAATGGTCGGCATGGGCATACGTCTTGAGGAAGCCGTCCGAGAAGGACATTTGGTAAAAGACACTGGATCAACGAGCGGTACTAAAAAATACGGTAGTGCTCTCCCTAAGAAAAAAGAGCAAGATATTGGGAATATCTCTCTCGGAAAGCAAAGGCGACGTTATCAGCCAGTAGCAGCTGTTACTCCTGCTATCGACCCCGCGCCTGTTCCTATGTATCAACCTCAGGTTGCGCAGAGCCAACCTGACCAACAAAGGACACAACAGCCTCTTCAGCAGGCTCGTCCTCCATATAACAACAACCATACAACACGACCACCAGAATTTGATCCTATACCTGTAACGTACGCAGAACTGTTTCCGTTACTGCTGGCTAAGGGGCACATTCAGACTAAGTCTCCCCTTTCAGTTCCAGAAAATCCGCCTTTCTGGTTTAAGATGGATCAAACATGCCCTTATCATCAAGGAGGTTCAGGGCATAGCATTGAGACTTATCTCAATTTCAAATCCGACGTGCAAAATCTTGTTAGGAGCGGGCTCTTATCTTTCAAAGATACGAATCCTAATGTTCTTACGAACCCGCTGCCTCAACACGAGAAAGCTGCAGTCAATCTGATTGAGAAAGAGACTAACAATGTCTATCAAATTCACGATGTACTCTTATTGGGGACCAATCTGGTCAAGATGCATTGTAGACAGAGTGGATATGGCCATGTGCCACCTCATAACTATCACCAGTGTGATATCTGCTCTAAAAATAACCAAGGATGTTCTGTAGTGCAAGCAGCTCTACAGGAACAAATGGATCTTGGATGGATCCAAGAGCACCGAGTTCGTGGAGTTAACATGGTCTCTACGAATTCTAACATCATTCAAAACCACGACATCCGTGTGATGAATGTCAACTTAGCGGCGATGCACTCAAGGCAAAGCCAGTATCATAATCTGCCGCGGCACGATTACAGTTCCTGTCTGATTTGCTCGGTAAACAAACAGGGATGCTCTTTCATACAAGAGGCTCTCCAGCGTCAGATGGATCTTGGATGGATCCAAGACTACCATGATAGGAACTCCTATCAAATCAACATGGTTCAGATCTTTGACATCCGCATAATGAATACCAACCTGGTAGAGTTACATGCTGAGCAGGTCCGACTTGGATTCTTAATATCACATGACTATCAAAGCTGTAAAGCGGGTTGCGAAAACGATCGAGGTTGTACCCTTGTCCAGGGGACACTTCAGCACTTGTTAAATCACTGGTGGATGCCAATCTATATGGACGAAGATACTCAACAGATTAGTATCAATAACAGGAATCCTACTCGTCGTCAAAGTCAGGATGTCCGATCAATGGAAGATAACCTAGTAAGGTTTCATTGCATTCAAAGTGGGCGTGGCCAGGTGCCACCACACAACTATGACAGTTGTAGCATCTGTTCGAAAAGTAACCAAGGGTGTTACCTTGTGAGAGCAGCTCTTCAGGGTCAGATCGATCACGGAGAAATTCGTCCATATCCAGGTTCAGGACCCATCATTTGGTCGCCGAACTACCTTGCCGATCAGGTTGAGGATGTTGTCACGATCTCTGGTCATCACAGGACCAGGGATGTTTTTGCCATCATCCCTCTACTTGACGAATCTAGAGTTCCCAACCGGGAGCGGATAAAGGTTACTTATGATGGTCAAAAAAATCAGAAAGTCCCCATAGTCATCTATCTACCGGGGCCACTACCGTATGAATCAGCTAAGGCAATCCCTTACAAATACGGTGCAACAATAATCGAGAATGGAAAGGAAATTCCATTACCCTCCGTCGTGAACATTGCAGACATCAGTCGTGTAACACGGAGCGGTCGAATCTTCAACCGAGGGGTTGGAGAATCCAACAAAGAAAAGGAACTTCAGGCAGAAATTCCTGATCCACCGGTCAGTCAATCTGGTAATCCCGACTTTTCAAAAGACAAAGATGAGATGCTAAAGCTCATCCAAAGGAGTGAATATAACATTGTTCATCAACTGTTACAGACTCCTTCAAAGATCTCAGTATTATCACTGTTACTCAGTTCAGAAGCACACAGAGAGGCTCTACAGAAAGTCTTGGAGCAAGCCTTTGTGGAACAGGATGTAACAATCAGACAATTCGATAGCATTGTCTCTAACATCACTTCCTGCAATAATTTGGGATTTAGTGATGAGGAATTACCTGAAGAGGGTCGTCGTCATAACATGGCGCTCAACATTACGGTTAACTGCCAGGGCGATGCTTTAGCCAACGTACTGGTAGACACAGGGTCAGCCCTGAATGTTATGTCGAAGTCCACTTTGACGCAATTATCATTTAAGGGCCCTCCGATGAGAATCAGCGAGGTCGTCGTCAAAGCATTCGACGGATCCAGAAAAACAGTTATCGGCGAAGTGGATCTTCCCATAACTATTGGTCCTCACACTTTCCAAATCATTTTCCAGGTCATGGACATCCGGGCAACATACAGTTGTTTATTAGGAAGACCTTGGATACATCAGGCTGGAGCGGTCACTTCGACCCTCCACCAAAAGCTAAAGTTCATCCAGAACGATCAACTTGTCACGGTTTGTGGGGAACAAGCCTTGCTCGTGAGTAACCTATCATCATCTACTTATGTGGAACCCGAGGAGGTTATTGGAACTCAGTTCCAAGCACTATCGGTGAGCAAGGACAATTATTTCAAAGAAGGAACTTCAATTTCTTCATACAAAGATGCTATCAAAGCGGTCGAGAGTACCGATACGACAGGATGGGGACGGCTTGTCATTCCTATTGACAATAAAACAAATAAGGGTCTTGGTTTTTCTGCAACCTGTACCCAGACAGCCGCCAACGATGAAAGTCTTCATCCCCTTCAAAACTTCTTCCACAGTGGAGGTTTTCTTCACCCAGTGTCTCAGACAGTTCATGCTATCAATGAGGAAGATCCCTCTGACACAGATGAAGAATGGAAGTCTTACCTTAACAAAGACGGTTATATGTCTCAGGAAGAGGTGCCTATGCCTTTTTGCTTTCCTGCAGAAAGTCCGAGATTTATACCAAGATCAGATGTCGAAATGATCTACGGAGATTGTGATCCGGAAGGATGCCGTGCTCCGCCAAATTCATTAGAGGAAGACACTCTGATGAAAGAAAACTTTGACCGCAATTACTATGGCCCGATGGATGGCCTGCCAATGTGGCAGCCTTACCCAGGAAACTTGGGGCATGAAAGTCAGCCGAGTAATGAAACTCAGCTGAGCGTCATTGAACAGAATACCTGTGTCCCCACCATGTCATGGGATCAACATTCAGGTCATTCGGAAACTACTAAACATGAAGATGAATTCACAATGTTTGCAGGACTAGAATTCATCAACTATGCTTTTCCTGAGGTCAACGTCATCGAGAGGGATGACTTCTCCAGTTCCAAAGAAGTTTGGGACACTCTGGGACAACCAAGTGGAAAATACGACTTTATGGTCAAGTACACTGCTCCCGAAAGCTCTCGTATCAGGCTCGAAGATATCCAGTCAACTGGATGGGGAGATACAGCTGAGAGCACAAATGCTATGCAAAATGCAACAGAGGAATCCTCCTACGACAATTCTGCTTGGGAGACAGATTCCAACGATCCTGCTCCACCAGAAATCAGCGTCATTTCTGAAGACAAATCAAGGAAGGTGCTAGACTTTGTGATTCACCGAGGAGTTCGCCGCCAATGGGTTGCCGTCGAGGTTCCGAAGGTCGTTCGTCAGTCAAAGTAATTGCCATCTTTAACCTTTCACCCTGCCCAGGTGAAACAGATGTTTTGATAGGGCTCGCTTTTTAAATTTCCCTCTTCGCTTTGCCCGAAGCGATTGAGTTTTGTTTTATAGGGCTGTAGTTTCAAGATTCGACTTGTTCATTAATAAAATAACGTCGTTCTGTAATTTCCGCATTAATTGATGTTTTCTCTTTTTCCTTTTTCAGAAAATGGTAATCCTAAAAAACATTCAATCATAAAAACAAGCAGTAAAATCAAAACACTGCACACACTTGCATTTTCTCTATCTCTTCTAAACACGAATCATCACGTCATGCAGATTGCTTGTTTTATACCCCGTTGAAACATACGATCCGATGCCTTCTTCCAACTTTGAGTTCCCGGTATTCGAGGCTGAAGAAGAAAATGACAACGAAATTCCAGAAGAGATCTCCCGACTACTCAGACAAGAGGAAAGGTCCATTGAACCTCACAAAGAACCGTTGGAAACGGTAAACTTGGGTTCAGAAAAAGAGAGAAAAGAAATCAGGATCGGAGCATTGCTCAGTCCAACTGCCAGAGAGGGTTTGATAAAGCTTCTCAAAGAATTCCCCGATGTGTTCGCTTGGTCCTATCAGGATATGCCAGGGTTGGATACCAGCATCGTGGAACATCACTTACCGTTGAGATCGGAATGTCCGCCAGTAAAGCAAAGATTGAGACGCACTCACCCGGACATGGCCATCAAAATCAAAGAGGAGGTACAGAAACAGATCGACGTGGGTTTCCTCGCTACATCTGAATATCCTCAATGGTTAGCCAACATCGTACCTGTTCCTAAAAAGGACGGAAAGGTCAGAATGTGTGTCGACTACAGAGATCTGAACAAGGCAAGTCCAAAGGACGACTTTCCTTTACCACACATTGACATGCTGGTTGACAGCACAGCAAAGTTCAAAGTATTCTCCTTCATGGATGGATTCTCGGGCTATAACCAGATCAAAATGGCGCCGAAAGACATGGAGAAAACTTCGTTCATTACCCCATGGGGTACCTTTTGTTACAAGGTAATGCCGTTCGGTTTGAAGAATGTCGGGGCAACCTATCAAAGGGCCATGACTACTCTGTTTCATGATATGATACACAAAGAAATCGAGGTATATGTCGATGATTTGATTGCAAAATCAAGAACAGAGGATGAGCACGTTGAACATCTGTCAAAATTGTTCGAACGTCTAAGAAATTCAAGCTCCGCTTAAATCCCAACAAGTGCACCTTCGGTGTCCGTTCGGGGAAATTACTAGGGTTCATCGTCAGCCAGAAAGGAATTGAAGTTGATCCTGACAAGGTCAAGGCCATTCAAGAAATGCCTTCTCCGAAAACTGAAAAACAAGTCAGAGGATTCCTGGGACGTTTGAACTACATCTCCAGATTCATATTCCTTATGACCGCCACATGTGCGCCGATTTTCAAATTACTCAAAAAGAACCAGGATTGCGTTTGGTCAGAAGATTGCCAAACCGCCTTCGACAGTATTAAGGAATACCTGTTGAATCCTCCGATCCTATCACCTCCAGTGGAAGGAAGACCACTGATCATTTACCTCACAGTCCTAAAGGACTCAATGGGATGTGTACTTGGCCAATAAGACGAAACTAAAAGGAAAGAGTCTGCCATTTACTATCTAAGCAAGAAATTCACCGACTGCGAGACTCGGTACACAATGCTTGAGAAAACTTGTTGCGCTTTGGCTTGGGCAGCCAAACGTCTTCGCCAGTACATGATTCGTCATACTACTTGGTTGGTCTCCGAAATGGATCCAATCAAGTACGTTTTCGAAAAACCTGCTCTCGCAGGAAGGATTGCCCGTTGGCAGATGTTACTATCAGAATATGACATAGAGTACCACGCTCAGAAAGCCGTTAAAGGAAGTATTTTAGCCGATCATTTGGCTCATCAACCGATTGACGATCAAGAATCAATCGGGTTTGACTTCCCAGGCGAAGATGTCATGTATCTAAAAATGAAAGATTGCGATGAACCGCTACCCAGTGAAGGGCCAGAACCAGGTTCCCAGTGGGGACTTATCTTTGACGGAGCAGTCAATCATTATGGAAACGGAATTGGGGCAATCATTGTTACCCCTCAGGGTTCCCACATTCCTTTCACTGCCAGACTTACGTTCAAATGTACGAACAACGAGGCCGAATACGAAGCATGTATCATGGGTCTCGAAGAAGCGATTGATTTAAGGATCAAAAACTTGGACGTATACGGCGATTCAGCCCTGGTTATTAACCAGATAAAAGGAGATTGGAACACATACCAATCAGGATTGATTCCTTACAAAGATTATGCAAGAAGGTTGTTACCTTTCTTCGATAGAATCGAGTTTCATCACATCCCTCGTGATGAGAATCACATGGCTGATGCATTAGCCACTCTCTCTTCCATGATTATTGTAGGTCGGTGGAATGACATACCTAAGATTGACATAATGCGCCTTGAACGGACCGCTTACATCTTCGCGATTGAAGCAGTCATAGACGACAGACCTTGGTATCACGATATCAAATGCTTCCTTCAGAAACAAGAGTACCCATCTGGGGCACTCAGAAAAGACAGGAAAACCCTCAAAAGATTGGCTGGAAACTTCTTCCTGAGCGGTGACACTCTTTATAAGAGAAATTTTGACATAGTCTTGCTCCGATGCGTCGACAGACCAGAAGCAGACGCACTGATGAAAGAAATTTATGAAGGATCCTTTGGCACTCATGCCAACGGACACACAATGGCGAGAAAAATTCTCAGGGTCGGGTACTATTGGTTAACCATGGAATCCGACTGCTACAAGTACATGAGGAGGTGTCACAAGTGTCAGATATACTCCGACAAAATTCATGTACCGCCATCACATCTCAAAGTTCTTTCTTCCCCGTGGCCTTTTTCCATATGGGGAATTGACATGATTGGTATGATTGAGCCCAAGGCTTCAAACGGACATCGGTTCATCCTGGTGGCCATTGACTATTTCACCAAGTGGGTCGAAGCAGCGTCATTCGCCAATGTAACCCGACAAGTGGTGGTCCGATTTATCAAAAACAATATCATCTGCCGTTATGGTGTTCCAAGCGAGATCATTACTGATAATGGATCTAACTTGAACAATAAGATGATGAAAGAGTTGTCTGCAGAGTTCAAGATTGAACACCATAACTCATCTCCCTACCGACCCAAGATGAACGGAGCGGTAGAAGCGGCTAACAAGAACATCAAGAAGATCGTTCAAAAGATGGTTGTAACCTATAAAGACTGGCACGAGATGTTACCTTTTGCTCTTCATGGTTATCGCACATCTGTCCGTACTTCAACAGGGGCTACCCCTTTCTCTCTAGTATATGGCATGGAGGCAGTGCTTCCCATAGAAGTAGAGATCCCGTCAATCAGGGTATTGATGGAAGCTCAGCTCACCGAAGCTGAATGGTGTCAAAGTCGACACGACGAACTGAACCTGATCGAAGAGAAGAGAATCACGACACTATGCCACGGTCAGTTGTATCAACAGAGAATGAAAAGGGCGTTCGACAAAAAGGTCCGACCTCGTGTTTTCAGAAATGGAGACCTCATGCTCAAGAAGATACAATCATTTCTCACTGACTCTCGGGGCAAATGGACCCCGAATTATGATGGCCCCTATGTGGTCACGAAAGCTTTCTCAGGCGGCGCCTTGAGACTTGCAACCATGGACGGAGAGGAATTTGCCTACCCCACGAATGTTGATGTAGTCAAGAAATACTTCGCCTAAACTAAAAAAAAAACGTCTCGGTGGATTGAAAACCCGAAAGGGCGGTCCAGGCAAAAGTTAGAGACATGGAAAAAAAAGAATCATCCCGATATATTGGAAGTCTCATAGTACAATCCAGGCAAAAATTAGGGATAATGGCAAGTAACTATGTTCAACAGAGGCAAGTCAGCAGCAGTAGTTACATCATCTATCGGAGGAAATCTCCAGTCAAAGGTCATCTTCGACGGAAGCTCAGGATGCCCCGAATTCAAAGTTGGTAGAAGGATAGTGGTCGTTATGTTTCAACGTAGCCCTTTTCCCTGTAAATTACCATTTTCTAACTTTGTATATACTCTTTGGAATCACGCGTTTGGCTGATCTCCATCTTATCAATAAAATTTGAGCCCTTGTGCTTTTGTTTGTAATTCTTAACTTGTTTTAGCTTTACAGAACGACGTTGTTTAAACTTAATCAGCGATTCTTGAAATAAAACAAAAATGAATTTACTTGTTAAAACTTTTTCTGCTTTTAAAATAAAGATGGCATTTCTTTTGACTGTTGAACATCAGAAGAACATCGATCGCTTCTCCCGAAGTAAGCGAACTCCAAAGTGCAGAATCAAAGTACTCTTTCTAAGCCAGTATGCCTGAATGAAGGGATCAACTGTGTCAGAGACCTTGTTTTGTCTGACATCCTCGACCGAGTTCTCATCTCCTAAGCCCGATCAACATAGCTCCCCTCATGGACTATCTCTCCTAAGCAAGGTGGAATTGCTATTTTGAATCAACGGTACTTCTTCGCCCCGCGATGAACGAGTATCCAATTGTGTTCATCCATTAGTCTGTATGTCGCGTCTGTTTTGTCAGCATAAACATACATACTTCATGCATTTTATTTGCGTTCGCATTTTGTATTGCATCACTATCACCTGAGTCGGTCTTGTCCCCTAGTGATAAACAGTTTTCTCAATCGATTTTGTCAGTTCTTTCCTCGTCAGGAAGTGTTGCGTCTGCACAATCTCGCCACCAGTGAATCTTTAGATCAAAGTCGGCACTTGGCCACTTTGATAACTTGAACCTCTGAAAGATCAGAGAACCTTCAACAAATGTCACTCTTCGCCATTGAAGATGATATCCTCGCTTTCCCGTATTAAGGAAAATCCCCAGAGAAAGCCTCGTGATCAGAGATTCGGCAGCAAGCGAGTTTTGCTCCGAAAGGACTGCTGATGAAAAGGTCATCGGCCCCACAAAATTGGACCCCATCATATGGCGTTTCTCCGGGAAGATCCCGAGAAAAGTATGATGAAAGATCCCAAACAAAAACAGTCTCTCAAGAGACTCACTTTCCCCAGTAGAATCGACAGATGGCGTCTCCAACAGAGAAGTTTGTACAACTCTACAACTCAGACGACTGGGTTCCCCAGCAAGTCTGACATCAAAAATTTTTCCACTCAAATGGCATCTCCCCAGGAAAATTCGGCGAGAAGTTTGAGGAAAGCCGCTATGAATAGCGTCCCCTGTCAAGAAAGTTTATTGACAAAAGAAACTAAGACCAGTTCTTGGTAGGAAACCAGGATCGAGGGGAAGTTTAAAGCAGAAACTAAGACCAGTTCCTTGGTAAGAAACCAGGATCGAGGGGAAGTTTAAATCAGAAACTAAGACCAGTTCCTTGGTAAGAAACCAGGATCGAGGGGAAGTTTAAATCAGAAACTAAGACCAGTTCCTTGGTAGGAAACCAAGAACGAGGGGAGGTTTATTTCAAAAGAAAACTGAGACCAGTTCCTTGGTAGGAAACCAGGATCGAGGGGAATTTTACCTTTTCTAAGCATCATTGCTTAGCTAAAGAAGATGAATGCATAAGCTACCATTCATAACCACCATCAAAATTTTGGATATTCCGATATTTAATCCTCTTGCACCCCGAATGCCCGAATCCCTTCGTCATTCACACCTTCGGGTCCAAGAAGATTAAATAGGGGCATCTGTAATACCCCAAATTTTGACCACTTAGATTTCCCATCATTGTGAAAATCATCATCACAATATGGATGAACCATCATGCTTCATCAGTCTCCCCAAAGATGGGTGAGTATTCAATACAATCAAAATTAGGGTTTCAAGCCCTCTCTGAGCTTAGACAAAGGATCAATCAAGAAATGACATGATCTTCAACTTGTCTAATCTCTTAAATATCCACAATGGATCAAAAAGGACTCCCACTTCAAGGATTAAGCACAAGGCTGCTCCCTTCTAGGTGGATCAAGTCTCAAGATCAACAGTGTCACCAAATTAGGGTTTTGGTCGACCAGGGCCTCCAGATGAAAATTTTCATCTGGGCATAAGGCAATGATCCAAAACATGACCTAATATACTTCATGGAACCTCATGAACCCATGCATCAAGTCAATTTTTCCTCAGGGGATGCATTCATCAAAAATCAGGAATTAGGGTTTCTTGACCTAATTCACCCCTAAGTTGACTTTTGGGACAAACCATGAGCCAAGACCTCAAGACATGATTTGAGGGTCTCTAATACACCATATTGATCCATTTGGAACAATGGATTGATCCAAGAAGCTTGAGCAACAAGTTTCATTTTCATCTGCACCACAATTAGGGTTTTAAGGGAAAAGTCAACTGTAACTTTGACTTTTGACCAAGACATGCTCCCAAACCCTAATACATGATTGAATATACCCTATGACACCCATGGAACATGTCCATCAAGTTTGATTTAGGTCAAGGATATGATTTCCTAAAGAATTGCACAGCTTGGAATTCATCTGATAAAAAGTCAACTGTGCACAAAAGTCAACTTTGACTTTTTGAGATTTTTCACCAAAATGGATTTTTAACCCTAAAATTATGTTAATGTATGATTTGAATCATCATTCATCAAGAAAAATCAAGAAAAGTGAGATAACTTGTAAAAGGGGTAACCATAAAACTTAGAAATTTTTCTAAGTTAAAAATAAAGTGGCAAAGGTACCAACTTTGGAGGACCATAACTCCTAAACCACAAGGCCATTTTTTCTCATCCAAAGATGGATTTGTAGTCCTCATTATCACCTACAAAAACTTCAACTACAAGTCATTCCAATTCATTAAGGATTTTGAGTTATGGAGTGATCAAAGTGGCTGAAAAGTGAAAATGTCACTTTTTCCAACACTTAGTGAAATTTTCACTAAGTCAGATTCTGCTTCACTTTTTGCCAAATGTAGGGGGATTTTTCACTTGGAATAAAAAGAGATCAAAACCAAACTTGTTCAAACAGTTGTTGTATCATGTAAGAGCTTTCCAAAATGGCCAAGAACATTGCCAAATTCAACCTACATCATGAGATACAACATTGGCAAGTTGCCTTGCTGAAATCTATCAAGGCAAGGCAGAATTTGCATTTTGGCTCGATTTGCCAAAATCAGCCAATTTCAATTGCTCCAATCCACTTGGACACCTCAGAGGATTGAATCCAAAGGGGATAATCACTGAGTCAAGCCTCCAAGGTCCAAGGAACAAAGAATAGCATGTTGAACCTAGAATGGCCAAAATAGGGACAAGACTTCAAATTTGGAATGAGGCATTCAATGGAACCATCAAGGTGGCATGGACTGAGCCATTCTCATCTGAAATCAGTCAAGACTTATCCAAGACCAAGGGGACCAAAGCTCTGTGCCCTAACCTCTAGTCAATGGCTAGAGGAGACTTTCATTTCCATTGGCCAACATTGAGGAAACCTACTTACCAGCTGCCATGCACTATTCCTTGCAAAACAAACTTGCTCTACTATAAATAGAGCTCAATTGTGGTCAGTTTAAGTACACCAAAGCCATCTAACAGATGCTTTCCTCAAAATCTCTTTCTCTTGGCAAAAATGCCATTCTTAGCAAGGTAGCTATCGGGTTTTGAGTTTGAGAGCAATTCTGCACAAACCAATCACTCACACACCTCACATACATCACATATGAGCTGATCAAACACTCACGTAACATCTGAAACATCAATTTCACAAAATCACTTGCCATCCACACAAGTTTGAAGTGAAGTTGCAGCTGAGATGCCATAAACTTATCCAGTCCATTTCAATTCAATCCAAGTGTTCAAACACACTCCATATGGTATAGGGAAGCTGTTCAGATCATCACAACTTGTCTGTAACACCTCCAACTCAAAATCACATCTGCTCTTGCTGTCACGACTTGGAGGTAAGCCTAAACTTGGGCATCTCTCAATCTATGCATATTTCCTCGCACAATAATTTGGCCATATGTTCATAATCATGCATGGAATGTTTTCCCTCAATTAATTGCATTGTTTGAATCGTGTATCAAAAATCCTAGCCTTCATGCAGAAATTAGGGTTCTTGAGGTCTCTTCGTGATTTCTTGTTGTATGTTTAATTTAAATGAAATTAAAGTACATAGACATGATCGTGAGCTTGAGACGAGCATAATGATATGTGGATTGCATGATATAATTACGTATTTAGTGAGATTGGATGGAAAATACAAATCTGGGCAAACTGAAAAACGCGCGTGTTCTTGGCGCCATTTTCATTAATTTGAATATTTGAATTTTGTGATTTTGTTTAATTGATTCAAAAATTAATTTCTCTCTGAGTTTTAATGATTTTGAGTTGATTTCTTTTTTAATAATTCACAAAAATGTTAAAATATTTTATTTTATCAAAAAATCCCAAAAATATTATTTATTTCATATAATTGATATTTTTGAAAAGAATTAATATTTTGATTGTTTTTGGCATTTTAAATATTTTTTCTACATTGATTTTACAACTTTTAATGCTTTCTAATTATTTTGTAGGTAAATACTTAATTTTTGAAGCATTAATCCAAGATCACAATTTGTTTTCCATGTGTTAAACAATTTTTTATCATTTTAATTGAATTTTTATTCAATTAAATACATTTTGAAAACAAATTAGGGTTTTGGATTAATTCAACCCTCATAAATCATTTTCAAAACACTTTGGGCCTCTATTAGAGTGTAAGACCCAATACTTTTTTTGACCAAATTATCTTTGGGCCTCACTTATTGTATAAGTCCCGATACCGTCAAAAAACAAACGGCGCGATCGTCGCCCTTTCAAAAATCATCTGGGCCTACCCTCGTGTTATAAGCCCCACTCTTTTTCTTTAAACACTTTGGGCCTCTTGAGAGAGTGTAAGACCCATCCCTTTGTACAGAAAACCTTTTTGGGCCCCAGTCACTTGTATAAGTCCCTCTGTACAAATTCAAACAGTGCGCTCACTGATAAAACCCTGGGCCTCTCCTTGAGCTGTAAGCCCCAAATCTTTCTTTTTCAAAGCACTTTCTCCTTTGATTTTGAATATACTGTTGTTTTCAATCTTTCTTTGTTGAACAACTAACCAAACAGCATGGAAGCACTACAACCGAGTAAGTGGTTATCGCTTTCATTTACTGCTTTCATATTATAAACTGTATTGCGGGGCTGCTCACTGTAAGTCTCCTTTCATAAACTCATATCTACTGTGTAATAATAGTATAGATATTTCGAGTTTCCCCGACAACTACGTCTAGAACTAAGTGATGCCGTTTCATTTATTCGTAGAAATAGACGCCTAGATCCCCAATAGGAGCACCAGATACAGTCTTCTCTTCGGCTGTCCTCCTTAGGAATTGTCAAGGAACTTTATTCCCAAAGATGAATGTATTCTCTGTGAATGGCATCTTTGAGTTTCTTCCAAATTCTCGAACTTTCCTGACTTGATCTATTCCTTGTGGATAGCTTGCCTTGAATGTCTCGGGGTTTGGGTACCCACTACGGTTATAATCTTGGACCTTAACTAAGGAACCCTCTTTAAAAGTCAAAAGTCGCTGGATAGTAAACCTCGCACGTTTACCAGTGGTTTTTATCTTTAAAAGAGTTATCTCTCCTAATGGAAAGGAGATGATAGACCCACGGGCTTCTTAAAAGCATCGGCCTCCTCTTGGCCATTATTCAAGGACCCTACGGCTTCTTAGAAGTATTCGCAGCCTCCTCTTAGGCTTCGTATAATGATCTCTTCCTCCGGGAATGATAGCCTCCTCTTGGGCTTCGTACAAGGACCTATCGGCTTCTTAAAAGTTTCCAGACTCCTTTTGGGCTTCGTACAAATTGTCCCGACGACCTCCTAGAGGTAGAAGAACAGAACTTAGTCATCCTCATAGAACAGTCCTTTCATAGAGTCTACTACTGTTTCTCGAAGCATAGTACAAAAGATAAAACTCTAGACTTGGACAGTCTAACTTCCTTGAGTCTCAAAGACATTCTCAAGCACCCTTCGTTAAATAGGAAGGAAACCCGCAGACTCGGACAGTCTCAACACCCATTGGATTTCCAGTTTCCTCAAAGAAAAGGAGACCACCCCGATCCTCAGATCTAACCCATGAGTACAGTGATGCTCATATAAGAACTGATTTTCTCTTTCAAAATCAGTATACTGGACCTGTCACTTAACTGACATAGCCTCCATCTCGGGCTTCGTACGAGATACAAAGACTCTCTTGTTGAGTCAAACCTTTTAGCCTCCATCTCGGGCTTCGTACGAGATACAAAAACACTCTCTTGTTGAGTATCAAAGACTCTCTTGTTGAGTCAAACTTTTAGCCTCTATCTCGGGCTTTGTACGAGACACACAAAAGATTCCCTCGTTGAGTCAATAACCCTTTTTTTGCCTCCATCTCGGGCCTCGTACGAGATATAAATCCCTTAAGCAAGAGTCGAACTCTTTGTTAGCCTCCTCTTAGGCTTTGTATAGCGATATACCCCGCTGGGTCCAAAACCTTTAGCCTCTCTCTCGGGCTTTGTACGAGACACAAAATAGCCTCCTCTTAGGCTTTGTATAATGATTTTCCTAGCGGAAATTAGCCTCCTCTTAGGCTTTGTATAAGAAAACCACTGGTTGATCCAATCAACCTTTTAGCATCAAAGTTGTGCCTCGTTCACAGTACAACAACTCCTTTCCCTTCATCTAATCGCTGTAAGCAGCAAGCCTCTGGATCATCTATATCCATGCCACTGTCCCTCTTTTAGCATGAGAAATTCCTAAGGAAAGATGGCATTGCTCTATACTGAGTTAAAGTCTTCTCCTTCAGGTTAAAACCCTTTCTTCGGAAATTATGGCACTGCTCGGATCCGCGTATCCCAGTTAAAGTAATCCTCCTTCTCCCCTCTTTAGAGATGACAAATTCTCTCTAAAGTCGAGGTCTTTTAGCTTCACATCTTGGGCTTTGAACAAGATACAAATCACCTTTCGCTTCACATCTTGGGCTTTGAACAAGACACCAAAAACCCATTTCCTCCCATAGAATAGGAGGAACTACGAACGCTCTGATTTCCTTGTTTCGGTAAACGGGAATACGTAGGCATAAGATCGAAAGAAAATATCTTAGCAAGCGCAATCAACAAAAAACCCAAATCTCATATTTCCATCAATTAAAAGCAGTAATTCAAAAGCATCAGTCCTAACATCCTAATCCTTATTCCCCGCCAGAAACCCTTTGCCTAGGAAAAAGAAAGAAAGAACCGTATTGGCGAAATACGAATAACCAGTACAAAGGCCCCCCCACATTGATAGCATCCGTAACCTAACAGACCGCTGTTTAAACTCAGTATGCAAGCAGGGTTAATTGGAGACATCTATTTCCCTTCCTTATTCAGCTCACAATAGGATAAAAAATGAATCGACCTGTAGTTTTAAGCTCAACCGCAGAGAGCGACCAGCGCTTAAGAACCGCGTCCAAAATCGCTCGCTACACATTGTTTAAGTCATTCTTTAGCGCATATGAACTCGTGCTTCAGCCTCCACTAGCGAGCAGACAAGCCAATGTTTAGCAGTTAGAATGCAACCTAAACTCTCGTTCGCCTAAAATACACGCAAATCAAACTTTTTTTCTTAGTCAAATCTTAACACACTTAATTCATATTCAAACAACTTTTCACAAAAGAACATTGTTTAGTCCATTCTTCCGCGCATATGAACTCGTGCTTCAGCCTCCCTTGACGAGCAGACAAGCCAATGTTTAGCAGTTAGAATGCGAATTAAACACTCGTTCACCTAAAAAACACAAACCAACCGTAGTACCACGAACTACGAATGCTCTGACTTTCCCATTGCACGAGGGAATACGTAGGCCCAAGGGTTCTCAATCCTTGCCGAGCACACTAATAAAAAACCACCCATTTCCCCCTTAGAAAGAAATATCCTTTAGAAGAAAACGAACAAACCAAGCTAACTTTTCTCTCGAATCGAATCAAGAGGTTCCCGTTGAGTACAACGGACGTAGAGGGTGTTAATACCTTCCCTTTGCGTAACCGACTCCCGAACCCAAATTTGGTTGCGATGACCATTTTCTTATCCCTTTAAAGGGTTTTATCGATATTTTCCTTTCCCACTTTTGGGATGAATAAAGTTCGGTGGCGACTCTGTTTCGAACAGTTTTTTCCGCGTCCATCGCGAGGATCGTATTTTTCGAGGTACGACAGATGGCGACTTTGCTGGGGACTTGCATTGCCCTATGCTAGAGAGAGTCAAGCCTAACTTGACTCGATTCGAGAGTGTTAGCTTCGCTTGTCTGATTTCTTATTTGTTTTTTTATTATTACTTCTTTATTTGCTTTATGTCGATTTCTCTTTATTATATGTTGTTTATCATACTTGTTTGTTGGTTTCTGGGACAATATCACAAGTAAGACTCTATACCTGAGTCTTGGAAAAAGAATAGAGAACACCTAGTTTAGATTTTGGAAGTCATTAGTGTTAGTCCCCAAGGACCCGCTCCTTGTGTGCCTAGCATGAAAGCTTCCCCTAGAGTAGACCTTTTCGTAGATCTTATTGTAACGCAGCTAGCCTGTCGCACAACTTGATTCATGAAGGGTCCGTGACTCTGGGAACCACTCTTAGCACCAGTTTCCATCTTGGTGGTTATTAGTGTTAGTCTCCGAGGACTCGCTTTTCGTGGGCCTAGCATGAAGACTACACTCAGGATAGACCTCTTCGTATCCTCGTCGTAATGCAGCTAGCCTGTTGCGTGGTGTTGATGCAATTAGTGTCCGAGACCCTGGGAACCATATCCATCAACATAAGAGCTATCCCGTGAGTGGGTGCGTGGGTAAAAAAATTAGAACTATCCTTATAAGGCTTACCTGTTAGGAGGGTTGGGAAGTTACTTGTGTTATCCTGGATCCTGAATCTGCCTGCATTGCATTTGTTTGCATACCATTGCATTTGCATCTCATTTGCATGGCATACCCTTCCAACCAAAACTCATCTGATCCTCTGTCCATTTCCTGCCAGTTGATTTCCCGACGCTCTTATTGAACCTGTGGTAGCCGCAAAGCATTTAAAGCAAGTTCAAGCGGAGATAAGAAAAGAGTAGACAATTTGAAAGTTGTGATGGCTATGTCAGAGGATAGCTTTCAACATGATGAGATGAAGGATTTTGACCCCCATCAGGTTTTGCTGTGTCAACTAACCCACTGTATGATCATCTACCTGGTGATCATCCTCTACGAGTGAACATCCCTGCTCAATCTCAGATGATGTCGTTGACTGATTCCATGGAGAAAAGGTTGTGTGCCCTTGAAGAGAAAGTTCAAGCTATGAAAGCACGTGATACTTCTGGGCTTGATGCTGTTGATATGTGCCTAGTGCCAGATTTGGTAATTCCTCCGAAGTTCGAAGTACCCAAGTTCGAGAAGTACGCTGGTCTCAGTTGCCCAAAGCTTCATTTGGTAATGTTCTGCCGAAAGATGACTCCTCCTGTCCGCGATGACAAGTTGATGATTTACTGTTTTCAAGACAGTTTAAGTGGTGCATCTTTGAATTGGTACATGGATTTAGAAAGAAGTTGTATCCAATCATGGAAAGACTTGACCAATGCTTTCCTAAAGCAATATGGGTACAATTTAGACATGGCTCCCAGTCGCATGCAGTTGCAAAGCCTATCTCAGAAGGGTGGTGAATCCATTAAGACCTATGCACAACGATGGAGAGAGTTAGCAGCCAGGGTGCAACCACCACTCCTGGATAAAAAAGTGATTGACATGTTCTTGAATAGTCTGCATGACACCTATCTTGAAAGGATGGCTGGAAGTTCATTCTCAAGCTTCTCTGACCTTATAATGGTAGGAGAACGCATCGAGAATTACCTCAAAGCTAAACAAGTCCGAGACGTATCGAGCGATCAAGCTGGTGAGACTGAATCCTTCAGCAATCCCCAAGAGGAAGAGGGTAATGAAATTGATGCAGTCATAGCAAATGCTGAGTATTCTCAGGGTACACCAGCAAGACTTTATGGCCCTTCAGCTTCTCGACAGTCATCATTGTCAGCGCCATATCATCCTTATAGGCAACCTGTCAATCCCACGGTGTCATACCAGAAACCCATGATTTCTCCTCATACAAATCAACGAGCCCGTGGTCGAGGATATCAGAATCATCATCAGAATCAGCATAGGCCTCGAAACAACTTAGAAAGAAGGACTGCTCCTCTTCACCTAGTTCCTATGTCGTACAGTCAACTTCTGCCGCACCTGGTCAGAAACTCACTAGTAGAGCCCAAAGCTATCAAGCCTTTGCCGGAACCATACCCGCCTGAGTATGACCCCAATGCGCATTGTGGATATCATACTGGATCAATGGGGCATTCAATTGAAGATTGCAAAGCTTTTCAAGCCAAGGTGCAACAGTTGATTGACAAGAAGTACATATCCTTCCAAGAAGGAGACTTGATTGTGCACGCCAGCTTCTCGCCCAAATAAGTTCCAAGACCTCAAGAGGCAAGCTAGTGGTTCAGACAGGAAGACTTCCTCAGATACCAGCAATCATTGGATTGTTTTTATCATTCGCATTTGTAATTTCTTTATGATTAAATGCTACTTGGTTCGAACATTGTTTATTTTGAATGGTAATATTAATGAAGTGATCATGCATTTTTTTGAACTAATCACGTCGCATTCGCTCATTTTTCTTCACTTATATCAAAAAGCAAAAAATATGTTCATCTATATACCTCTCTTCTTCTTTTTTTACCAAGTTGGTGTTTAGCAAATATTGGAGGGAGGATGATGAAAACGAGATACCCATAATTGTTGATGGTATGCTTTCGGATAGAATCCCGCCAAGGATGTACATGCATTATTTCAAATCCCCAAACACTGGAGAGATAAGGAGTTAGTCCCTAGTCAACCCCTTCGAGCCTAGAAGTAGGAGTTTCCTTCGGATTTCTAAACCCTTACGCTTAACTTGGGGCATGGGTAGTGTTCAGTTATCCTGATTACACATTCGAATTTCAAGATGAAACCTCTTGTTATGGCGGTTGTTCTTCAACGACCAAAGACTTGGCAGTCACAATCCTCTGACAAAATCAAAAAGAAAATAAAAAAAGTCAAAAGCCTGCTAAGTCGAACACCTCAAAAAGAGACTTAGGCAAAAATCAAGGCAATCCCGATGGACTCGAAAAGCAAAATCAGTCCATGCAAAAGATAGGGATTAAAAGAAAAAACAAAAGAGGCCCTCAGATCCTCAACAAAAACAAAATAAGATCCAGTGACCACCATAATCAAAACCAAAGGGTCGCTGACATCCATCAAAAACAAAATAAGGTGACTGTCATTTCGAGCAAACCTTGAATCATTCATCGCTTACACCGTCAACCCTTTTGGAGGACAAACATGTGCAGAGTTAACTGGAGTTAGGACTGGAGTTCATCACGAAGAAGGGGTGGGTACAAATCATACTTTGAGCCTAATATCCTTTGTTTCTATAACCGTGAACCAGACCACGTTATAACCCTCAAAAGACCTAATTGAGGCGGGGTTTATTCTGAAAGCATATTACAGCAAGGTTGCGTAAACTGACTCCTACAAATTTGCTAATCTTCTGGATTGGTGTCATATTCTTGCTATATCTTTCACACCAGCTAAATCAGGACCACGTTTGGACTAATGGTCCATCCATCACACACTATCACATCATTCTAATAATGACTGGTTTTCAAAACTTGCATGAGCATCGCATTAAAATTACCATTTGTGAACGAACAATTTTTACTGCAAATCGGTGTTTGACATCAAGGAAATTCCAACAAGGAGCAATCAAAGAGAGCTAGATCATTCAGCAAAGTTGATTTGAACTAACAACACCTCATAACCCTATGGAACAGGGGCATTGACATCCAATGATTATGGAATCAAGTCCTTGAAGCATTAGTTGATTATGGGGCAAATCATTCAAGAACAGGTTGATCAGAGTAAATCACCTCAAGAATCTACCAACCAGGGGCAGGCCACCCAGAGGTTCTTTTGATTAAAGGAAAACCCCTCCAATGTTCAATCAACACAAGTTAAGTCGCTCCAACACTCATTCTGGGGCAAGCTACCTCAAGGGTACTTCGAAGCCAAATACTCCAAGAGCCAGTCAATCAAGGAAGAATTCTTTCATGACTTGGAACTCTGGGGCAAGCCATCTCGAGCTTATCTCATGGTACAACTGCTTCCAACTTCCTCTCAAGGATAAAGCCTTTCACGACTTGGAATTCTGGGGCAAGCCATCTCGAGATCATCTCATGGTATAATTGCTTCCAATCTCTTGTCAAGAAAAATTCTTCATAGGCCCAGACTGGGGCAAGATGAGCTACACAGGGGCAAATCTCTCCGTTGTTTTCAATCGGCTCAAGCGAGCACCATCAAGTGACCTTTGAGTTCAAGACGAGTGTCGGGGAATCATGCTGTCAACCCACAAATAACCTTATGCCTTCCTTCTGACAAGAAGCCTTGCTGCATAGGAACCTACCCATACCTTATCCTTTACTAGGGCATCTTTGGAAACTTTCATATCATTGCATAAATCACTCATATGCATTAGTCATGTCGCTTCGCTCATTGTATAGACATGTGTATCATACCTCAAACCTAACCTTCCAATAAGATTTGACATCTCAAAGCCTGGTATCGCAAGACTTGACACCAAAGTCCAATTTAGTTTGGCAACCCAAAGTCCAATTTAACTTGGCAACCCAAAAGTCCAATTTAGTTTGGCAACCCAAAGTCCAACTTAGCTTGGCAATCCAAGGTCCAGTTCCCGACTGGCAAAATCATTTAAGGCCCAGTTCTCGTCTGGCAATCATTTTAAGGCCCAGTTCTCGTCTGGCAATCATTTTAAGGTCCAGTTCCCGACTGGCAAATCATTCAAGGTCCAGTTCCCGCCTGACAAATCTTTTAAAAGTCCAGCTCCCACCTGGCGAATCTTTTAAAGGTCCAGTTCCCGCCTGGCAAATCATTTAAAGGCCCAGTTCCCGCCTGACAAACATTTTAAGGCCCAGTTCCCGCCTGGCAAACATTTCAAGGTTCAGTTCCCGCCTGGAAAAACATTTTAAAGTCCAGCTCTCGACTGGCAAACCATTAAAAGGTCCAGTTCTCGTCTGGAAAACTAATTCAAGGCCCAGCTCTCGTCTGGCAAACCAATTTAAGGTTCAGTTCTCGTCTGACAAATCACTTTAAGGTCCAGTTCTCGTCTGGCAAACCAATCCAAAGTCCAGTTCTCGTCTGGCAAATCTTTTAAGGTCCAGTTCTCGTTTGGCAAGTCTTTTAAAGCCCAATTCTCGTCTGGTAGACTATCCAAATGTCAGTTCTCGTCTGACAAACAAGATTTTAAAAACCAGTTCTCGTCTGGTAATCTATCCTCCAATCCAGTTTTAGTCTGGAAGTTTGACCCAAAGTCCAATTTCATTTGGCAATTACTTAATCCAATCCCTGGTGATACCCTCGACAAGGAAATTTATCCCCAGCGCGCCTGATCATTTGCATCGTCATAACATGCTAGCATTATCATATCATACGTGCATTAGATTCCCCAGCAGTTGCATCTTAGTATACGTTTCAATGCATGGCATATCCATCCCCAGCATAGCATAGCAGGATCCAGGATCAGTTCGCAAGCATCTTGGCCAGTCCTCCATCAAAGTCGGCAATATTCTTCTAAAAAAAGATGATACTCCGCACGTGCTCACCGAATCCTATTCCCCAGCAAGTCATTCTTCAACCATGCAGTTGATATTGACAATCCCCAACAGCTGTTGCTATTCTTATTCCCCAAGCAAAGGATACCATAGAAAGTTTCTTGTGAGCTTTCCCCTGCAGAGCCAGCACATTTCCTCCGAACAGGAATCTTGCTCAACTATTCCCCCAGCAAATTTACTTCAAAGATACTGCTTTGGTATCATTGAGGAACCTTAACGGATAAGGGACTGCTTCGACGACTCGAAGAATCTTCTACCTTCAGAGATACTGCTTTGGTATCATTGAGGAACCTTAACGGATAAGGGACTGCTTCGACGACCCAGAGAATCGTCTGCCTTCAGAAATACTGCTTTGGTATCATCGAGGAACCTTAATGGATAAGGGACTGCTTCGACCACCCAGAGAATCTCAACTTATTTTGTTCAATTGGGAACCCTACTACCCCATTCTATCAGCTCTTGCTCCATGGCACTTTACTTTTTGTCAGACAAATTTTGGGGTCTTCTTATATCTAATTGAGTTCCACCATAAAAATAAACGCTTTGCAGCTGTTCATTTTCTCAGGTTCAAAGCAATTAGATAGGGGCATCTGTCATACCCCAAATTTGTCCTACATGTGTATAGCTTCTCATCTGTACATTCATCCACTAGCTATTATTCAAAAAATCCAAAAAAATATGTTGTCTTCAACTTCGTCTCTCTTTTATTTCTTATCTATTTTCATTTCAAGTCATATCTATCTTATAACCATTTCCATATTCATTTAAATTTCATATCCAAAACCAATTCCGAAATTATCCATCCATATCCATTTTTAATTACCCAATTCCATTATCCAATTTCCTTATTTTAAGTTATCCATTTTTTTTCTTCTCTATCCATTTTTAGTATCCATTTCAAAACCATTTTATTTTCACACGCCATTATCCAAATAATTTAATACCTAGTTTCTCAAATCTTATGTTCAATGTTCATCTCAAACAAAATTCAAAAATCCAAATCACCATTTTTTTTATATATTACATATCATTTTCTTTCCAAAGGCCTATTGTTCATCTTTTTTATAAAGCCCATATTCATAACAAAATGCAAAAAAAATGTATATGAGTCCATTCTACAAAATTCACCAAAGCCCAAAACAAAAGGTATTCAAAGAAAAAAATTCAAGTTCCATGGCAAACAAAGTTGGCCCATTTAAAAAAAAAGTCTGATTATTCATTATTGTTTACAACAAGTTGCAACACAAAAAGAAAAAGAAGATCCCTCCAAGCCATGCATATCACCCTGCATAACCGTACCATTTCCAGGCGTGGCATCATTCAACAGAAACCTGTGTCACTGCTCCAAAACTGTGACCTGCAAAGCATTTATGCTACCACCAACCAACAACAATAGCCTGCACCCCATCGACATAAACAACAGATGAAAAGGACTCATCATCAACAAATGAGACAAAAAAATAAAGCTTAAAAAACAAGTTTGTTGGTAGGATAAAAAGGGGAAAGGAGGAAAAAACCTGCACATTTTTCAAACTTATAATCACTCCTTTAACACACCTCTGAACCACCGTAAAAAAACAGAGGAGGGAGCATTCAGAAAAAATAGAAAAAAGAAAGGGGTCCTTCTTCTTCAACTTCCCTAACCGCGTTCACTCCCTCCGCATCTACTCACACTGCTACCGCCGACTAAGCTCCATTTCTTTGATCCACCATTCATAACACCTCCTCTCCGCTTTTAATCTCCAACAACCACCACACACACACACTACAACATTCAGAAATCACCAAGAGAAAGATCTCTCATGAACAGCACACAGTATAATACATCGGCCACAAACCTGTTTCCGCCATCTGGCCACAAACCTTTTTCTCAGTTTCTTTTTCGTTTTCAAATCCAACCACCATCGCCCCTTCAAACCCCTGTTTCCGTCACCGACGACAACCAAACAACAACCACTCAGCTTCCATTTTTTCTAAACTGAACCTTCATCAACAACCTTCATTCCATCTTCCTCCTTACGATTCATATACCCCAATCGCGACCCTCTTCACCTTTCATATCTAACCTCATTCTCCAATCGTCCTCAACCAAAACAAAACCCCTTCCTCTCACAACCCAAAACATCAATAACCTTCACTCAATCTTCACCGCGGACCCAAAATAAAGAGAGAGTGGATGAAACTGAAACAAAGAAACAAACCCAGAACGAGAAAATGAGACAAAGAGAGATTTGAAACCAGAACCAGATCGCAGAAGGAGAAGTAGAAAGAGAGGTCGAAAGCTAAAAATACAAACCTGTCCAAATCGAAAGTCGGAGACGAAACGAACAAGGAAGGAATCCGAACGGAGGAATTTTGTTGTTTAAGGTTGGAAACAATTTCATTTTGCTGATGCTCACGCGGTGATGATGATGACTCTGAGCGTCTGTTTTTCTTTTTCTCCCCTCTCTCAATTTTTGTCTCAAAAATAATTTATTGTAGAGAGACATGACTTGTTGACCGTGTTTTAGAGGGGGGGGGGAGATGATGTTGTATACTGATCCCTGCTTCTTCTTTTCTAATTATTATATTTTCTTTTTTTTGGACCTGGGCTTGATGGACCCATTTTGTTCCACCTTGGATTTTCACCATCCTTTTTTTTTTCCTTTTGTTTATTTTAAAGAAAAAATGGGTTTTGTTTTAGTCGTGTTCTTTCTTTTCCAATTCATTATTAATGGTGGCTTTAGGCAAAGCATAACATTGTGTTCATGCCATTATTTTAAGAATGATGGGCTTTTGAAGCCCGTAGGATTTCTAACTACACAACACCTTTCTGATGTTGCGCCCCTTGCCCATTCCTCTAGTTTTTTTTCTTAACTTCTTTTTTTAAATTATTTGTTTATATAGTAAGCCCTCATTACTTGTTTAAGTTAGAAATTAGTTCAAGTTTTTAATCCTTGATTTATTTATTTTTCTACTTTGATTTTTAAATTTCATATTTGATTCTATTTTACTATTTGGCCGATGATATGAAGAAATCTTGATTAAGTTGATTCATTGAAGTCGATTCAAAATCTTGATTTATATGAGGCCACCTTTTTTATTTTTTTTATCGGTCAATGAAAGTCAAAAAATCATAGCTTATCGATCTAAGATTAAAGATCTTGATTAAGACGAGACCGATTTTATCTCCACTTTTACTTTTCATTTTTTATGGGTCGATGAACATCTAAAACTAAATTTTGTCGGTTAAGATGAGACTTTTCTTCGATTTCGATTTTATTTCACATTTTACTTTGCACTATATATATATATATATATATATATATATATATTTTATCTCTGATTAATGAAGGTCTTGAAACATCATGGAACCCTTTTTCAGAGTTCTTGATTAAGACGAGGTCGCCACCTTTTATTTCCCGATTCACCCGATTAATCATTATATTTTTTTAATCAAACTTTCGAAAGGAGGAGATTCTTGGAATCTAGCATTCCTTGGGTCTTCGAATGGATGGCTCTCGAGGCACGCCCCTTGGGTTGTCATTCATTCAATCTTTCGACCTTTTCAACTAAATCATTTCCAAACCAGTCCTCGATTCGACATCGAGCCCAATCGTAAGTCAAGCGGCTTTTGCCTCGCCATCAAACGCACACTTGCACATCTCGAGGTTTCGTTACTAGGAGCACCCCTACGGACTAGTATCGATCCTCACTTCTTTTCGTAGCCAATCTGATTCAACCTATTTCAAACACTTTCTTAACGAAAGGAGGAGATTTTTGGAGTCTAGCATTCCTTGGATCTTCGAATGAATGGCCTCTTGAGGCACGCCCTTGGGTTGTTGTTCATTCAACCTTTCATCTTAAAACACCTAATCATTATTAAACAAGATTTCATAATTAATAGAATGAAAAAGGTGTTATTGAGATCTAGCATTTCAGTAATACCCCGATTAATTGGTTGCGAGGCCGACGTCTCGTTTATCAAATAATCGTCATTCTTCCTCTAAAAAATTTAATAAATCAAACACTTCCCATGCAACCGAAACCCTAATATACTTAATCCACAACTCAAGCTCTTTTCCCAAAGAACATTGTTTAAGTCATTCTTTCGCGCATATGAACTCGTGCTTCAGCCTCCACTAGCGAGCAGACAAGCCAATGTTTAGCAGTTAGAATGCAACCTAAACTCTCGTTCGCCTAAAATACACGCAAATCAAACTTTTTTTCTTAGTCAAATCTTAACACACTTAATTCATATTGAAACAACTTTTCACAAAAGAACATTGTTTAGTCCATTCTTCCGCGCATATGAACTCGTGCTTCAGCCTCCCTTGACGAGCAGACAAGCCAACGTTTAGCAGTTAGAATGCGAATTAAACACTCGTTCGCCTAAAAAACACAAACCAACCGTAGTACCACGAACTACGAATGCTCTGACTTTCCCATTGCACGAGGGAATACGTAGGCCCAAGGGTTCTCAATCCTTGCCGAGCACACTAATAAATAACCACCCATTTCCCCCCTTAGAAAGCAATATCCTTTAGAAGAAAACGAACAAACCAAGCTAACTTTTCTCTCGAATCGAATCAAGAGGTTCCCGTTGAGTACAACGGACGTAGAGGGTGCTAATACCTTCCCTTTGCGTAACCGACTCCCGAACCCAAATTTGGTTGCGACGACCATTTTCTTATCCCTTTAAAAGGTTTTATCGATATTTTCCTTTCCCACTTTTGGGATGAATAAAGTTCGGTGGCGACTCTGTTTCGAACAGTTTTTTCCGCGTCCATCGTGAGGATCGTATTTTTCGAGGTACAACAGTTTCAAAGGAGAAAACTGCAGTGGGTGTATGGATGAAGCTTGAAGGTTTATACATGACGAAATCGTTGGTTAATCGTCTCTACCTGAAGCAAGCTTTGTATTCATTCAATATGAGTGAAGACAAAGCCTTAGCTGAGCAGCTAGATATATTCAACAAGTTAATTCTTGATCTTGTAAATATCGAGGTCAAGATTGATGATGAAGATCAAGCGTTGCTTTTGTTGTGCTCTTTACCTAAGTCTCATGCCCACTTTAAAGAAACTCTCTTGCATGGCAGAGAGTTGTTGACCTTTGAAGATGTTCAATATTCCTTGTACTCTAAGGATTTGAACGAACGAAAGGAGCACAAGCCATCTTCTGTTGGTGAAGGTTTGTCCGTTAAGGGGAAATTCTTGAAGAAAGATGGTAAGTCTGAGAAGAAGAAGGGTAAAGTTATACAGAATTCTTATGGTGGTAATGCTCAGACTATTAAGTGTTATCATTGTAAGAATGAGGGTCATACAAGAAAAGTATGCCCTGATCGACTGAACAATCATGGTGGAAAAGATAATGGTAATGTTGCCATTAAGCAAGATGGTTATGAATCATCTGATATCTTGGTGGTTTCAAGCAGCGGCTCTAGCAAGGAGTGGATTATGCATTCAGGGTGTACTTGGCACATGACTCCATGATGAGTCAATAAGGTTATTGACTGATGTTAGGTATGCATCTGATCTTAAAAGAAATATGATTTCTCTTGGTGAATTCAACAAGAAAGGATATGTTTTCAAAGGAGAGCAAAACATCCTAAGGGTAATGAAGGGGTCGAAGGAAGTCTTGAGAGGCATGAAGAAACAATGCTTATATACCCTTGAGGCTGAGGTTGTAAGTAGTTCAGCAAATGTGGCATCCATGAAACCCGTGTTGAAGACTGAGCTATGACACAAGAGACTTGGCCATGTCAGTGAAAGAGGCCTGGTCGAATTGTCGAAACAAAATCTGCTATGTGGTGCAAGGTCGAAAAACTAGAGATTTGGTAAATCCTGTAGAATGAAGTTTAACAAAGGTAAACAAAGAACACATGGATCCCTTGATTACATTCATGTTGATCTATGGGGGAGCTACAAGGAATCCTTCACACTCAGGTGCAAAGTATTTTCTATCCATAGTTGATGATTACTCTAGAAATTTATGGGTATTCATCTAGAAGACTAAAGATGAAACTTTTGAAAATTTCAAAAGTTGGAAGACTCTAGTCGAAAACCAAACTGGCAGGAAGGTCAAGAGGTTGAGGACCGACAATGGTCTTGAATTTTACAATGAGGCATTCGACAACTATTGTGTTGCGTCTGGTATTGCAAGGCACATAACTACTGCAAGGACTCCCCAACAAAATGGTTTGGCTGAAAGGTTTAATCGAACCATTCTAGAAAGTGTGAGGTGCATGTTGGTAAGTGCGGGATTGAAGAAGGTGTTTTGTGCAGAAGTTGTTGTGAATATAGCTTACCTGATAAATATGTGTCCCTCGACTGCCTTGGGAATGAAGACACCTGAGGAAGTCTGGTCAGGACATCCACCCAGTCTCAACAGACTTAAAGTATTTGGTTGCTTAGCCTATGCTCACATTAGGCAAGACAAGGTTAAACCTAGAGCTCTGAAATGTATGTTCCTTAGATACCCTAAAGGAGTCAAAGCTTATAGGTTGTGGTGCCTAGAGCCAGGTCACAAGAGGTGTATCACAAGTCGAGATGTAGTTTTTAATGAAGCTGAGATGGTTTTCAAGAAAAAATGATGAAATTGGTCAAAGTTTGAAGATTTTTGAAGAAGAGCTGGAACGGGGAAAGATTCCTATTGAGGTGGAGAATAGTGATGCTGAATTTCATGACCCAGATGAAGTCAAAGAAGAAGCAGAAGCTGTTGTCAAAGATGAGGAGACTGATAATAACTACCTGCTAGCAAGAGACAGGCCGAGAAGAGTTATCAAGCTGCCTCAGAGACTTATTTATGCATATCTTATAGCTTATGCCTTAATTTCTGCAAGTGAGGTCCTTGATGAAGAACCTAGAGATTATAAGAAAGTTATGAGGAGTCGAGACAAGACTGAATGGCTGAAAGCCATGGATGATGAGATAAAATATCGTCATGATAATAACACTTGGGAGCTGATTGAGAAACTTGAAAGAGCCAGGTTAGTTAGTTGTAAGTGGATTTTTTAAGGTTAAGGAAGGAATCAAATGAGTGATGTCGAAGAGCTTTAAGGCAAGATTGGTTGCTACGGGGTTCACTCAGAAAGAAGGTGTTGACTTTAATGATGTGTTCTCACTTGTTGTAAAGTATAGATCTATTAGAATGTTGTTAGGCATGGTGGCGAAGTTCGACTTATAACTTGAACAAATGGATGTGAAGACAACCTTCCTGTATGGTGATCTAGATGAAACAATCCTAATGAGGCAACCTGAAGGGTATGTAGAAAATGGAAAGGAAGATTATGTGTGCAAGCTGAATAGATCTTTGTATGGCCTGAAACAATCTCCTCGACAATGGAGTAAGAGATTCAACAAGTTCATGGCACACATCAGTTTCACTAGAAGTCAGTTCGACCACTGTGTTTACTTTAGATTTCAACCTAGAAATTCACTTGTTATTTTGTTGCTTTATGTGGATGACATCCTCATAGCAAGCAACAATGTCGAAGATGTTATGAAGGTAAATGCTGAACTCAATAAGGAGTTCGACATGAAGGATTTGGGAGCTGCCTCCAGAATTCTTGGGATTGATATCTGGAGAGATAGAAAGCAGTCGAGATTATACTTATCTCAAGAGACATACCTGAAGAAGATTCTCAACAAGTTTAGTAACTAACCTCGGGTCTTCGTTTCTTTTCTTTTGAGTGCTAAGCTATTCCTCCTTCTCTTCCTCTCCTTTTATGGGCCTTTCTTTTTTTTCACACCTCCCCTCTTATTTACTCACAGTTTTTCTTTGTTTTTTACTTTAGCTTTTATTTTGTTTTGTAGAATATTTTAATTGGGCCTTTGGCCACACACATGATTGTTTGCTTGTTAAAACCATGACCCCCGATATTAGTCATGCACCCTTATTCTTTTGCATTTTTTAAATTGATTATATTTGTTCTAATTAATTAATTTTGTTAATTAAATTTAATTAATTTAACTAATAATTGAATTAATTCTTTGACCAATTAGTCGTGGTAATTAATTTTAATTAACTTAATTAATGGATTTAATCAAATTTTAATTAATTAATTTGATATCATCCCTTTTGTTTATTATTTTGCTTCATCATATCCCTCTCATAACCATGCATTCCCCATGCAAACTCTTAATCATATCTTTATCCATTTATTTTTCATCTTTGTGATTAAGTATTAACTATTAAAGTGACCTAAAATAAATACTTCATCCATTTTAAAACCTTTGGTCCAACGTCAAGTGGATTTTCAAAACTCGTTTCGTTTGATTAATTCGACTCAACGCAAATTAAAACCTCGATGAACATTAACCACATTTTCCCAATCAAATTCAAAATACTTAACTATTATAAAATATCTTTTCATAAAGGATGAAAAAGGAAATGGTCTAGTACCTACTATTTTTTTCCCCGATTGTTTGGATACGAATTTCCTAATTCAACCATTCAAACAATCGTCATCCATTTAGAACCACCAACCTGATTCACTTTAAATCATTTTCCTTGTTCCAACGCAAATCAAACCTCGATCAACATCGAGTGTATTTTCCTAATTCAAATTAAAACACTTAATCATTCTTAAACATCATTTCATAAAGGGTGAAAAAGGAAATGGTATAGTACCTACTATTCTTTTCCCCGATTGTTTGGATACGAGTTGCCTAATTCGACCATTCAAACAATCGTCATCCATAAAAAACTTCTAATTCGATTCACCTCAAACCACTTTCATAATCAAAACCTAAGCGATCTCATTTTCGTAATAACTTGGACGAAAAAGGAAATGGTCTAGCGCCTATTATTCTTTTCCCCAGGTACTTGAATACGAGTTGCCTAACTCGACCATTCAAATATTTTTCATCTATTCAAAACACATTTACAATATCTACTCCTTTTTCAATTAAGGATGAAAAAAGAAACAATCTAGTGCCTACTATTCTTTTCCCCGATTATTTGGATACGAGTTGCCTAACTCGATCATTCGATCAGCCGTCATCCACCCCAAAACATTTAATCACATCAAACCTATTTTCTCGCCCCCGTACAATCGAAAAACTTTTCAAAAAGAACATTGTTTAGTCAGTTCTACCGCGATACAAACAAGCGCTTAAGCCTCCCCCGCGAGCATACAAACCAATATTTAACTGCTAGAGCGTGATCTAAACATTCGTTCAATAAAAAACAACCAATCATTATGTCGTTTTCTACGAAGAACTACGTAGCTTTGAAATCTTTATTGTATCTGAGGATACGTGGGAGCGAGACTCGCAATCTCATCAAGCATCTTAATAAAAACCTTTTTGCGACCTATTTTCTTTTCCTTTTCAATCTCTTGATCACTCAAAGAAAACAATTAACATAAGCTAACATTCAATCTCAAATTTAACTAAATGGTTTCCGTTTAGTACAACAAACGTGAGAGGTGTTAATACATTCCCCTTGCGTAATCGACTCTCGAACCCGAATTTGGTTACGACGACCATCTTCTTTTTCTTTCAAGGTTTTATCAATATTTTCCATTTCCTTCTTTAGAATAAATAAAGTTTGGTGGCAACTCTGTTCAATCATTTCTGTGAGGGCATGAACGCTCGTGAGGTCGTATTTTTTTGAGATGCGACAACTGGAGACTCTACTGGGGACTATTGCTCCTGCAAGAGAGAGTCAAGCCTAATTTGGTTAACTTTGTGATTAAGTTGTTAACTTTGTTAATTGTTTTATTCTATTTGCTTTATTTTGTCATGTGTTATAATTGTTGCCTGTTGATACTATTAGGGCTCTCTGATTATTGGCACTTCGTGAGATAGGCTCTATACCCGAGTTTGAGGAAAACCATAGGATTAATATGATGGTTGTGTAGTATTGGCCCATGAGGTGTATTCCTCGTTATGGATGATACAAAAACCCCTCCTAGAGTAGATTCTCTTGGATATGTTATTGTTTGACTAGCCTTCTCACAGTGATAATATTTTCAAGTTGGATCGATGACTCTAAGGACCATTGCGAATCCATGACTTTGGGAACCTTGTCTAGAACCTTGCAGTCGATGGTTGTGTAGTATTGGTCTGCAAGGTATCTTTCTTGTTAGAGATGATACAAAGATATCATCTAGAATAGATCATCTTGAGGTTATTATTGCCCGACGAGCCTTCTTCACGGCGGTGATATTCGCAAGAAGGGTCCATGACTCAAGGAACTGATAAAGATTCAAATGTTAATAATTCTTTGATCAAAACTTAACAATTTTTCACATCCATTACTTAAAAATTATGAGATTATATTAACCATGATCCAAAATGTGTTACTCTTGAATATGGTTATGTATGTGTAGAAAAATACTAAGAAATACATCAGCTGAAGCAAAAAGAGAAGTCATGCCCTGAAAACTTCGCATCGCGAGCAAACAGGTCGCTACGCGAAGTAGAAGAAAACAAAGTTCGCAACCCGAAGTGAAAGCGAGCAGCAGCGAAGAAGAAACAGAGTCAAATCCTCAGAATTTCGCTTGAAGCGAGAGGAAGCGAAACAAGTTTGCGACGCAAACTTCACTTTGCATAGCAAAGTGAGAGACAGAAGCAAAAATGCAGAAGTTCGCTTAGAGCGACAGAAGCGAGGAGTAGCGAGGTAAGTTTGCGACGCGAACTTTACTTTCCATAGCGAAGTATGGCGGTTTCCATGGGCGGTTTGAAAAATCTTCAAGGTGAAGCAAGCCTACTTTGCGTCGCGAGCAGCACTTCGTATCGCAAAGTTACTTCAACTTAGACTGTATAAAAAGGGTGTAGCATAACACTTTGATCATGATCTTGGAGAAAAATACAAGAACATATTGTAATAGATAGTTTGTAATAGATTTAAGGAAAGAGAATGGAAGAATCCAGCTGGATACACATAAAGAATTGAGATATCATTGTTGATGCGAATTCATCTCAAATTCTATCTTTTTGTACAAGCTACCATGACAATGGATAGCTAAACTCTTCTCTTGTTGGGATTGGAAAGAATCTACCGTAATCGTATGTATCTTTATTGATTATGTCTTTAATGAAATCTTGCTATTCATAATTATCAATTATATCTTAGTTTTATCTATCAAACTTTTGGATGCGAATTGTGATTGAGAAATACGTCCGTATCATGCTTTATGATTACAATCAGTTAAACACTAATTTCTAGATATAAAATTAGGGTTTAACTTTCATAAACAAACTCCAGTTCTTAATGTGGTCGGTTTGTTTAATAGATTGAGAAATCATCGATTAAACTAACCAATTGAAATCTCAACAAGACATATGTGTGGTTGTGAGTGATTGGTGTAGGTAAGAAATAAAAAGCAAGTTTATATAAGAGTAATCAATTAAGTCATACGTGCACGGTAGAAAAATTCAAATGCCGACAAGTTCTCTTATCAATTAAAATTTACTTTATTAAATTACGATTTTACATTCAGTTTACTTTAATAAAACCATTTGACAAACTTAACTTGAAAACGACAACGATTGTCTTAAAACGTTGGTAATATCGCGTCGGTCTCTATGGATACAATACTAAATAATTTCTTTTTTATTTACTCAACATCAAAATGACGCTGTTGTCGGGGACTGGCGTTTAGATATTACGAACGAAATGACTGTTGATATCTTTTTAAGTTTCTACATTTGTTAAAAATTGTACATATCTTTTCTCTATTCTTTATCTTACCTTCTCCTAACATTTTATGGGTTAGAAATTGCGAGCTTTATGTATGCGAGGTACAAAACAAGAAGATCTATTACCTTTTGACCCCGAGATCAAAAGAACAATTCAGAAAAACAAAAGACAAACAAAGAATCAAAAGAAGTTAGCCAAACAGAAATCTCAAAAGAAAGGAGCTTCCACATCAATACCTTCAACAAAAAAAAAAACGATGGTCGAAGGTGGGCCTGAAGTTGTCAACGGTGGACCTTGTCGGAGCAGTCCAAAATGATTAGCTCGTCTAACCAACACTCCAAATAACAAACAAGCTGAGATAAAGACAGGGTTATTATAGGTTATCTATGCAAACCCTTTTGTAGATCTGGATCATGAAGATCCATACACTCATCTCCCAAAATTCTACGAGTTGGCCGGCATACTTGGAGCACCAGAAGCTGAAGAAGCAGTCTTTATGAGGTTGTTTCCACACTCCTTGATCGAAAAAGAAAAGGATTGATATCTGGACCAACCAACTGAAATCATGACCAACTGGAATGTTCTAGAATAACACTTTCTGAACAGGTTCTTTACACATAACAGATTAATGGATGCCAAGACAGCAATCATTGCATCGCGCAAAGTGCAACTGAAACTCTCTGTGAAGCATGGGAACGATACAAATCTGAAATTCTGGTATGAGATATGTGATATCAAGTTAGATGTCACAAGATCAATATCTGTTGTATGAACAAGGCAATAATAGTAATAGTACTTAAAAACAATAAGCCACACAGAGGATTGTTCACCCAGTTCGGTCTAACAACCTACGTCTGGGGGCTACCAAGCCAAGGAGGAAAATCACTATTAGTAGTATCAATTTATAGACTCCACAATCAACACACAGGTTGATAATCTACTCACTTAATTACTACCCAATGACACTTCTACCTAAGACACTTTTAGGTATGAGAACCCTCTCACTCCCCTTAATCACAGCAGTGATAAAAACAAAAAATAACAAAGTAAGAAGACACACAAGAAAGACACACCTTGATCTTGCTTAAAAGCTTTGATCAAGAACAAACACTCGTGCTTAAAAGCTTAGAGTGGACAAGTTACAACTCAATTAAACAGTCTAATTCAAACATCAAAGATATGAGTGAATGGCTCACAAATAACACAAGACGCACAAAGACTCAAACCCTAACACAAGTAATGCAGCTCTTCAATTAAACTTCTCTGACCAGCAAGTAGGTTTGATACGTCTTTTTATAGCAACTCTCTTCATGGGTTTAGGCTTTAAAACAAAACTCCTCTTCAAATCTTTTTGCCCTAAAACTAGAAACAGAATATACTTTAAAGAAAAATAAACGATTGCATCAGATAAAATCTTCTCCAAGAATCTCGCCTGCAATCTCTCAGATAATCCTCAAGATACAGTAAATAAAGCGTAACCCTAACATAACAGACTGAACCTGATGTTCTGTCAAAAGATGTCGCGACATCATGTTTGACATCAGAACATAGACCTGCAACACTAAGTAACAAAACCACAAGCAGAATGTTAGCAACACAAGTTAAGACATCAGACATGACATCTTGAACCAACACATTGTTTTACCAAAATTGCAGCCAATAATAGAATTAACAATCTCCCCCTTTGGCTAATTTTGGCTAAAACAATATCAGCACACACCAGAGATACCAGCAACAGATCTAACAAACCAATCTAACACCATGTGCACACCAATCAAAACTCCAAACTCCCCCTCAAGCCAGCAACAACTAGAAATCCAACTACTTCAAACAAACATCAGAACATTACAGAGAACATCCACTCCACTCCCTACAACATAACAGCAAAGGCCAAACTACTACTCTCCCCCTTTTTAGCCATAATTGGCCAAAGAGTTATGACAGAAGTCAAGTCAATACCAAGAACTCGCCCTCTCTACTCACAGTTAGTCATACTAGCTACCAGTCAGTCAACTTAGCTCTCCCTTGTTAGCCACATAATGTCAAGACAAGTTATGGAACATCCAAACAAGATAATCATATAAGAAACAATATCCAAGATGTTCAGATTACATAGCAAACACCCAAGGTGCAAAACAAAAACTAATAACAAAAAGAAAAACCAAAAGAACCATCAGGGAACAACAGCAACACCATCAACAGAACACAGTAGAGTGCCAGAACCAAGTCATTCATCAGTCTCCTCACTGGAGGCACCAGCTTCCTCTTCTCCCTCATCATCAACCTGTTCCAAACTCTTAATCAGGGCTTCTAATTTCAGCTTCCTAGCAGTATTTATGCTGATCACTGTTTCCAGCTCCTTGCAAGTAGCCTCCAACTCACTGATTAACTCACCTTTGGTGGTATTCTTGTTGCCAACAGTTGCAGATGTTGAGACAAATCAAGAACATGTTGTCCTACAAAAAGTTTGGAGTGAAGAGACAAAATAGACTCCCTTTTGTAAGCAATATCTGTAGCAGCCAAGATCCCAGGATGTTGATTCACAATAATTCCACAGATTAAGGATGGAAAAGTAATTGGCAGCTTCACAGCCATTGTTCCCGCATGTTTGATTGTTTGATAAAAAATATAAGAACCATAATCAAAGTCCTTCTTGGTTCCAACTGCAAAGATAAACTTTCCCAACCCAACAGAAATTGTAGTCTTATGGTTGGTAGGAACCCAGTTGGCAGCTCCAATCCTATGCAGTATAATATACTTAACACTCAAAAGACCAGCAACCAATTTTCCCTTCAAAGGCCATGCAGTCACTTGATTTGCAGTAATCTCCTTGCAAATCTGATTGTCAGTGACCTCTAACTTACTCTCTACTTGTTCACTCATTCCCAAGTACCTGTTAATAATAGTAGGAGAAAACTCAATACACCTACCTCTTACATAAACCTTTCTAAAATCCATACTCCTGCTATCAGTAATGTCTTCAGGGATGTTCACAATGAACTCCTTGACAAACGTATCATAACATTTTGAAAGACTAGACACAATCCTCATTAATCCAGCATAATTGATCAATTCCATAATCTCCTTCATCTCAAGAGCATCTCTACTTAGCTCTCTCTCCATAGCAATTCTTCTCAGATAAATATACTTCCACTTACTCACATTTTCAACAGAATGTAATGAAATATTGTCTAAAGGGACATCAGGAACTTTGTTACCAATCTTCTTGCTAGCAGCTTTCTTCTTAGGATTGATGTCCTGGACATCCTCCTCAACATCAAAGTCTGAGTCAGAGTCAGACCTAGCCTTCCTTTTCTTGGAGCTGGTAGCCACCTTGCTCCATGATTTTGTAGGACCAACCACAGACTTCTTCTTACCACTACCAAAAGACCCTGTCATTGCAATAACCTTCTATTTTCTTGTCTTCATCCTTTTTGCTATCCCAGGCACCACATTAGCCATAATCTCATTATCTGACAAATCATCAACATCTACCACACCAACTGGCTTCTTTCCTCTAGGACTAGAGGTACCTTTCTTAGCAGGTGATGTTCCAACATCTGTTTCAACATCAGCTCCACCTTCAGTTTCAGCATCTTCAAGAACTGACATAGCCAACCTGTGAAGATTGTCTTCAGCCGTTTGCTTATCATCTCTCTTACCCTCAGAGTGAGAGGCAGACATTTGAGCGAGTGGCCTCGATATCCCAACCACAAAAATACCCTTTTCAAGAACCTTGGTAACTATCCTGTCAAGACTTTTATCTACAGAATACTCTTCTTCCTCACTTATATTTTTATCACCTTGAGTAGAGTTCCCAGGAACAGATTTTTCTCCAAACAAAATTCCAGTGACAACCCTCCTAACTTCACTATCATCAAACTTTCTAGACTCAGAAAGATCAGAAGGTTTACCTGTACTAGGACGTGTACACCTCTTCGCCTGCAGCTTGCTTGGTCGTATCTTTTCAGAACCAGGGAGAGGAACCATAGATAGAGGCTCAATATCCAGAGCATCATCCAATGAGACCTTTTCAATAGAAACCCTAGATTTAGCATGCAAAGGATTTTTTGTAGCAGATTTCTTGGAAGGTGAAGGTTGTTGTTGAGACATTGTTACTTTCTTGCAGCTGATTGTCAAACGATTGGAAGAGCTTCTTTCTCTGGGAGAGAAGATGAACGAGCAGAGCAAATGAGGTATGAGACGTGTGTTTCATGTGGGAGCACTACGTTGAAATGATTGCCTAAAATAGGTAGGCTGCTTTTGGAAACATAAAAGGCAATTAATGATATTTCTACAAACCAGTAAATGACTTTTAAAATTTAGGCTAAAATACAGTTTTGGTCCCCCTGTTTTTCAAAATTCACAGTTTTGGTCCCCCTGTTTTTTTTAACAGTTTTGGTCCCCCACCCCTCACTGTTCATGTACGGACGTGTACTGTTCATGTACGGACAAGTTACTGTTCATCACTTTTTTTGGGCCAAAATTGGGGTGGGGGACCAAAACTGTTAAGAAAAAAACAGGGGGACCAAAACTGTGAATTTTGAAAAACAGGGGGACCAAAACTGTATTTTAGCCTAAAATTTAAAAAGATTTTCCCACACGCCTTTAATTGCTATAAGTTCTCACAAATTTGGATACCCAATTTTTTCTTTGAGAATTCGAACTTACTAGCATCCACAGTCTAACCCAACTTTCGTTCAGTGGCAACAGGTTTCAAAATTATCACATTATCTCCCACAAGACTTCTGATCAATATGCTCAGGATGTCATAATGTAATGTCATGACATCTTGCTTGACATTATGCTCAATCACACTTTGTTTCACCTCTTTCAGATGTAGATGCCCAAGTATTTGATGGTCCAAATCCACATCATCATCTTTGGCAATAGTACATATGGTGGAGTAACAGGACTCTTGAGGAACCCACAAGTAGCAGTTATCTTTAGATCTAACTCCCCTCATAACAACTTCACTCTTTTCATTTGTCACTAAACATTCAGATTGTGTATAGCTGACCTCGAAACCTTCATTACACAATTGACTGATGCTAATTAAATTAGCAGTCAACCCTTTAACAAGCAACACATCATCAAGACTAGGCCCAACTGAACAATTCAGCTTTCCAATCCCTTTGACCTCACCTTTGACTCCATCCCCAAAAGTCACATCACTTGTGGAATAGGATTTGACATTCACCAACAGGTTCTTGACACCTGCCATATGTTTAGAACACCCACTGTCAAAGTACCAATCTTCCACAGTTGAGGCTCTACTAGACATGTGAGCTAATAAGCTTGTAACAGCAACCTTGGGAACCCATTGTTTTCCATGTGTAGGAATGCTTTGATTTGTTCTAGGTTGAGGACCAGGTTCAGGAAATCCATGCAATCTAAAGCAAAAAGGTTTTATGTGACCAAACTTACCACAGTAATGACATCTCCATCTTCGAAATCCTCCTCTAAAATGGTTGGGATGTCTTCTCCCTTGAGGATGTCTTATCCCATACTGTTGAGGCTGTCTTCTGCCATGATGATGAGGCACAAAATGATTAGGTCCAGAAACATGCACCTTCCCATGATGTTGCGACATCTGATGGAACATGTTCTGCTTGGGTCCAGAAGTATGAACTTTCTCATGTTGTTGAAACATCTGATGAGACAGGTTCTGTTTAGTACCAGAAGAACTAGCATCTAAAGAGGGTTTCTTCTCACCCTTAAATCCCAGCCCAGTCATGTCTCCAGTCAGTTTTCTAGCTTGAAGGATTTTTTCCAAAGTGTCAGTTCCATTGTTCAACATTCTGAGAGATTTGGACATTTGATCAAGATTGCATTTCAGCAAACTGACTTCATTTTCCAGTTTATCCTTGTCAGCCTTGAGTTGGATTATGAGTTCCTTTTGCTTCTCCCCTTCTTGACACACTTCTTCACTTCTGATACATAGGTCTCTATATGATACAGCTAGTTCCTCGTAGGTAATCTCTCCATCACTATAATCTTCATCAGAATCACATATTCCAGTCATAGCTCTGACATGCTTGGCAGATTCATCCTCGCTTTCAGTGTCCTCATCAGACCAAGTGACAGACAAACCCTTTTTCTGTTTAAGGTATGTAGGGCATTCAGCTTTGATGTGACCAAAACCTTCACAGCCATGCCATTGGATCCCTTTGTCATTATTAGTCTTCTCCTCTGCTTTGGTTTTCTTCTGATCACCTGACCTATTGATGTCAGATGTGATGTTCTTGACATAGGGTTTTTGCCTCCTTTCCATTCTTTTCCACACCTTATTAAACTGTCTTCCCAGCAGAACAATGGCATTGGATAGCTCCTCCTGAGTTTCAGGACCACACTCTTCCTCATCATCTTCTGTACTAGACACCAAGGCTATGCTTTTAACCTTCTTTTCAGATCTGTCATTCAATCCTAATTCAAATGTCTGAAGTGAACCAATAAATTCATCAACCCTCATCTGGCTGATGTCTTGAGCTTCCTCTATAGCAGTCACCTTCATATCAAATCTCTTGGGAAGAGATCTAAGAATTTTTCTCACAAGCTTCTCATCAGACATCCTTTCTCCTAGGGCACTAGAAGCATTTGACAGTTCAAGTATATTCATGTGAAAGTCATGAATTGTCTCTTCATCTTTCATCTTCAAGCTTTCAAACTTTGTTGTTAGCAGCTGAAGTCTTGACATCTTGAGCTTGGAGGTTCCTTCATGAGTTATTTTTAGAATATCCCAAGCCTCCTTAGCCACTTCACATGTGTTGACCAGCCTGAAAATGTTCTTGTCTATACCATTAAATAAGGCATTCAAGGCCTTAGAATTCCCAAGTGCAAGTTCATCTTCTTCCTTGGTCCACTCCTCTTCAGGTTTCAGCTTTGACACACCATTTTTTCCCACAATGACAGGGTGTTTCCATCCTGTCAAAACCACCTTCCAAGCCCTGCTGTCTAAAGACTTCAAAAAGGCAACCATGCGAGGTTTCCAATGGTCATAATTTGACCCATCTAGAATATGGGGTCTATTCACAAATCCACCACTCTCCTTGTCCATTGCACCAGAAAGTAACAACCATAGATCTCACCCAGATGCAGAGCAGGATGACCTGCTCTGATACCAATTGAAATTCTGGTATCAGATATGTGATGTCAAGTTAGATGTCACAACATCAATATCTGTTGTATGAACAAGGCAATAATAGTAACAGTACTTAAAAACAATAAGCCACACAGAGGATTGTTCACCCAGTTCGGTCTAACAACCTACGTCTAGGGGCTACCAAGCCAGGGAGGAAAATCACTATTAGTAGTATCAATTTATAGACTCCACAATCAACACACTGGTTGATAATCTACTCACTTAATTACTACCCAATGACACTTCTACCTAAGACACTCTTAGGTATGAGAACCCTCTCACTCCCCCTCAATCACAGTAGTGATAAAAACAGAAAATAACAAAGTAAGAAGACACACAAGAAAGACACACCTTGATCTTGCTTAAAAGCTTTGATCAAGAACAAGCACTCGTGCTTAAAAGCTTAGAGTGGACAAGTTACAACTCAATTAAACCGTCCAATTCAAACATCAAAGAGATGAGTGAATGGCTCACAAATAACACAAGACGCACAAAGACTCAAACCCTAACACAAGTAATGCGACTCTTCAATTAAACTTCTCTGACCAGCAAGTAGGTTTGATACGTCTTTTTATAGCAACTCTCTTCATGGGCTTGGGCTTTAAAACAAAACTCCTCTTCAAATCTTTTTGCCCTAAAACTAGAAACAGAATATACTTCAAAGAAAAATAAACGATTGCCTCAGATAAAATCTTCTCCAAGAATCTCGCCTGCAATCTCTCAGACAATCCTCAAGATACAGTAAATAAAGCGCATCCCTAACATAACAGACTAAACCTGATGTTCTGTCAAAAAATGTTACGACATCATGTTTGACATCAGAACACAGACCTGCAACACTAGGTAACAAAACCACAAGCAGAATGTTAGCAACACAAGTTAAGACATCAGACATGACATCTTGAACTAACACACTGTTTTACCAAAATTGCAGCCAATAATAGAACTAACAAAATCCATGTTGAGGAAATGTCATAATCATGAATTTGATGAGCTCACACAAATCCATATCTTTCGAAATGGACTTCATCCGCAACCAAAGCTTTTACTTGATGTAACTGCTATTGGTTCCTTGTTATCTAAAAGTGCAGAAGATGTTGTGTCTATCATCAACCGTATGGCTCTAAATGACTATCAGGTGCAGTACAACCGAGGTACAACGCCAAGAAAGCCTGGAATATTGGAGTTGGGTACAAATGACACAATCTTGGTGCAAAATAACATCCTTACTCAAACAGTGGAAGAATTAACTAAGCAATTCTCTAAACTTCCACAACAACTCAAAGAAATGCACGAAACATCAAATAAACCACAACAAGTAGCTTTGTCCTCCAGTGAATGAAGAAGTCAATTATATGGGGAATCAACAAAGGCCAGCACCATATCAAGGAAAGCAGAATTATCACCGCGGAAACAACACTAATTATGGTCAAGGATGGAGGCAAGAAGCTGGAACCTCAAGAAGACCCAATCAATATCTAAATTTTCATAAACAATCGCAAAACCCGACTCAACCAGACAGAACATCCAAGCTAAAGGACACCTTGAACCAATTTATGCAAATGTCTATTGCAAATCAGAAAAACACTGATGCTTCAATTAAGAACCTAAAAATGCAAGTTGGAAAAATTGCAAAACAATTGGCAGATCAACAAGGAGGGACTTTCACAACAACCACTCAAACAAATCCGAAAGCACACTGTAAGTCAATTACAATAAGAAGCGGTAGAGTATTTGAGTCGGGAGTTCATAAAAATGACAAAACAGAAAAGAGTGTGTTGGAAGAAAAAGAAAAACAACAAGAAGAAGAGGAGAAGGAGGAAGAAAAAAATGAAAATCAACAAGAATTGGTTGAAAAAGAACAAGAAAAGAAAGAAGTAAAGGAAAAGGAAACAAGTGGTGTGCGGAGAAATCAAAAACTGAAAGAGGAAAAAGGAAAAATGATAAATCCGCCGGCAAAAAATCTACCATATCCTCATGCTCCAACTAAAAAGGATAAGGAAAGACAATGTGCTCGGTTTTTGGACATCTTCAAACGCTTACAAATCAACATTCTGTTTACTGAAGCACTCGAACAAATGCCGACATATGCAAAGTTCATGAAGGAAATCCTTACAAAGAAACGGAGGATTACGAATGAAGAAACAATTCACCTCGATGCAAGTTTTATGCGGTAATACACAAACACTTCTACAAAAGGAGAAAGATCTTGGTGACTTGGATATGAAGACTACAAGAATGACTTTGCAGCTAGCCGACAAATCAGTCACAAAGCCTTTCAGAAACTCAGAAGGCGTTCTGGTCAAGGTAGAAAAATTTATTTTTCCCATTGATTTTGTCGTCATGGATATTGAGGAAGATGATGATGTGCCACTCATTTTGAGTTGTCCCTTCATGAAAATTGCATGTATGATGATTGATATCGATGACGGTTTAATGAAAGTACATGTCCAAGACGAGGAAGTCAATTTCATCCTCTTCGAAGCAATGAAACATTCCAAGGACAAAGGAGCATGTTTTAGGGTTGATGCAACTAATGAAGCTATTCAGAATGTGCAAAAACAAGCACATATATCAGCTCCATTAGAATGAGCACTCTTAGATACATTTAACGTCCTCAATTCGAAAGAAGAAAAAGAAACCAATTAGTGTTTGACAGAACTTGACACAACAAAATAGATTCCTGCAAAAGATGCAAAAATTGAGGAGTTAAAAGAAGAATTTGTGCAAAAGAATGACAAGCTGGAATTACAAATGTTACCTAGGCACTTGAAGTATATTTTTCTTGATAAAGAATGCAAGAAGCCTGTCATATTCAACAATTCTTTGGTCAACCCTGAAAAGTCAAAGCTAGTTGAGAAACTTGCAGATTTAAAAATCACCTTCTCAGAACCTAAGGATAAAGACTCTAGAGATAAAGATACAGCTGCTGAAACTAAAGACTCGAAAATAACTCAATCATAAGCTGTTGTTGGTCCATCTCATCAGAAGAAAAATAGACCAAGAGCTTCTCATTCTGAAGAATTGATTCTGGGAGATGAAGACGAACCAGATCATCATTCAAACCTTCTGAAGAAACTATTCTTGGCTCGGTCTCTCTCATTGAACCAACCTCTATAGATGAAGCTCTTCAAGACAACGACTAGATTCTGGCAATGGAAGAAGAACTAAATCAATTCACCAGAAATGATGTTTGAGATCTTGTTCAGAAACCAAAAGGTGTCCAAGTTGTTGGAACCAGATGGGCATTCAAAAACAATCTCAATGAAAAAGGTGAGGTCGTAAGAAACAAAGCACGACTGGTAGCACAAGGTTATAGTCAGCAAGAAGGAATAGACTATTCAGAAACCTTTGCACCATTTTCCAGGTTAGAATTTATTTGTCTCTTAGTTTCTTTTGCTGTAAATCATGACATCACTTTATATCATATGGATGCAAATAGTGTATTCTTAAACGGGTATATTTCTGAAGAAGTGTATGTGCACCAACCTCATGGTTTTGAAAGTTTTGAAAACCCAGATTTTGTTTTCAAACGTAAGAAATCGTTACACGGACTGAAACAGGCTCCTAGAGTTTGGTATGAAAGACTAAGTAACTTTATTTTGAAAAATAACTTTACCAGAGGAAAAGTTGATACAACACTCTTTTGCAAAACCTATAAAAATGACATTCTTGTTGTGCAAATTTACGTTGATGATATTATTATTGGTTCTGCTAATACTTCCTTGTGCAAGGACCTTTCTACGCTAATGCAGGCTGAATTTGAAATGAGCTTGATGGGAGAACTAAAGTTCTTTTTGGGAATTCAAATTGATCAACGAACAGAAGGAACATATATTCATCAAAGAGAGTATACCAAGGAACTTCTGAAGAAGTTCAATATGTCAGAATGCAAGCCAGCAAAAACTCCAATGCATCCTACATGTATTCTAGAGAAAGAAGAGGTAAGTGGTAAGGTGGAACATAAGCTATTCAGAGGTATGATTGGATTTCTCCTTTATCTAACTGCTTCAAGACCAGACATCATCTTCAGCGTGTGCCTATGTGCTCGTTTCCAATTAGATCCTAGAGAAACTAACTTAACAGCTGTTAAGAAAATCTTTAAGTATCTGAAAGGTACATCTAACGTTGGGCTATTATATAGAAAATCATCTGAGTACAAACTGGTAGGCTATTGTGATGCTGACTATGTTGGAGACAGAATAGAAATAAAAAATACTTATGGAAGTTGTCAATTTCTGGGAGACAATATGATATCATGGTCCAGCAAAAGACAATCCATAATTGCTTTATCAACTGCTGAAGCTGAATATATTGCAGCTTCCGGATGTAGCACATAGATTATCTGGATGAAAAGTCAATAAGAAGATTAACAGATTTCTGAGAGTAACATTCATATCTTCTGTGATAATACTTATGATATTTGTCTATCCAAGAATCCTATTTTTCATTCTAGGGCTAAACATATTGAAATAAAACATCACTTTTTACGTGACTATGTTCAGAAGGGCATTTTTCATTTAAAATTTGTGGATACAGACTACCAGTGGACTGATATTTTCACAAAACCCCTTGCTGAGGATAGATTTGTATTCATTCTGAAAAATTTATTTATAAAATCGTGTCCATAATGAGTTGATGAAATTTCAATGTGTCAAGTTACCTGAATTTCTGAGATAAGATTCTGATGAATTTATTTATCTGTTTATTTTATTACATGTTTGATTCTGAAACATGAGCTTTCTGAAGTAAGGGAGTTTCATGAATTAGAATGTTTCTTTTTAAAAGGAAATCCTTTGATTTGTCTTCTGGATTGTGAACAGTTACAACATTAATTGTTGTCCCTTCATTCGAGAACGCGTGAACGCTAGTGGTGACAACTATCCCATTTGATGAACATGCATAATCATAATCTGATGCATTGGGTTTCGTAACCTTCTTGAGATTAGGTTAAATCGTTACGTCTTTCCCCTATAACTGTGCATTCATTAGACTTATGTGAGTTAAAGATTTCTTGAGACTAAGTATTTCTCTTCTCAATCTTTATTCCTTGTCAGATTTCTTTTGCCACCTTTAACTATACATATATTCGTATTTATTGACTGATGTCAAGACTTGAATAACATATACTTATTATGTAACCTTTTGGATATTCTCCTTAATAAGAGACTATTACACTCCTTTCCCATTCTTTGATATCCTTGTCTCTTACTCTGCTTATGTCCTACTTCACCTGTCTGGGAAATGATGAATTTCTGTTTCAATTCGTCTAAAATTTATTGCCATTTATTATTGATTCATTACTTCTCTCTATATATCAAGTTCTTCCTCGTTTCTCCTCCTCAGTCTCTCAAATCTTCCTTATCCTATTTTTGTCAGTATGTCTCTCAAAACATTTTATGAAAACGAAGAGGTCTTGGAAGTAATCACTGAGAAAAGGCCTAACTTTCCTAGATTCGGAGACTCGGGTTTGAACATAACTAGAAGCATGCAGATTCAAGGATGTTCTGGTTACTATGCAATCTTGCACATACCCATCTTTCCTAACCTTGTGAAGGAGTTTTGGAAATATGCAAATGTTGGCGAAGATGACAACTCTATCTGGTCTTCTATTTATGAAGTTTCTTTCATCATAACACCTACCTCCATTGCTGAAGCCATCAACTGTGTCCAATCTAGAGTCACCGTAGAAGATTTCATCTGAACTACTCATTTATTGAGAAACTCATTATCATTCATGATGATTCTCTTCCCAGATATGAACCCAACAATCCTGTAGGGCTCCTTCCCACTGCTAAAGTATGGTTTTAACTCCTGCTAAACAACTTTCTTCCTCGAGGAGTGGCCAAAGATGCTCTGTCTTATGATGACAGACTCTTTATCTACTTTCTGATGTACAACGTCCGAGTCAACCTGCCTCAAACTATCTTCAATCATCTGAGTTATTTTGTTGAAGTTTCCAGAATTTAGCATAAGTCATTCATTCCTTATGGAAGAATTTTGTCGGAGCTGTTCTTCAAGGCTGAAATCATTGGATTAGCCAAAAGGGTTGGACCAGACAATGCTGCGATTGAAGAAAGATGTGAAAGAGTTGATAAGGTGCAGGATTTTTGATGCTTGCTGGGCGGGTGTTCTTGCTGGTGTATCAGAATCTGTTCTCTCAGTTTATGTGTTTTGTTAACCAACTTGATTGTGTGTCTTATCTGTCTTTTGTTTGACCACGTCCTTGTAACTCGGTTTAACTTTGTTAATCTTGAATGAATTCCTTTAGTGCCACATATTATCTTTTTGTTGCATCTGATTGATGTTATTGCATTTTTCTTTTTGATTGTTGACAAAAAGGGGAGAAAGTATTGATTTTGATATACCTAATTTCTTGAATCAAACCCAAACATTTAAAATGTTTGCACTAACCCTTGTTTAAAAAGATATTATGTTAGTTGTTTTATTTCAGGTAAAACTTACTATATATCAGAAACACCTGAAAAATCAGAATAGAATGTATGAAGCCCAAACTCTGAAGATATGCTAGCTTCTTAAAGTTCTGAATCGTCTTGAGTAAGAAAAGACTTCAAAGATTATTCAAGTTTATTCAACTGATCAGAAGTTGATATGCGTTGCTGTGTGTTAAATCCCTGTTAAAATGCTTAACAACGGTAAGAACAAGTTCAAGAAACTTCTGAAAGATAAACCAGTTCTTTTGAACAGAAGGTTCATCTACTCCAACAAAAAGGTTAATCAGAGAAGTGTTCTTTCATTCTGATTATCTTTTTAGAGTTGCTCATCTAAGGGGGAGATTTGTGTTTTTTTCTAATATATGTTTTTTTTATTGTGATTACCCTACAAAGTTGTTCATCAAAAATAATGTTTTGTCATCATAAAAAAGGGGGACATTTTTAGAACAAGATTTGGTTCTACATTTGTATCTATAAGTTTTGATGGTAACAAGTCAATGTTTGTGTGAGAATAATTTTGGTACTCTAAAGTTTGTTATTATGTATCTTTAGCAAACAACTTTGATTCTGACTCTTGAACGTGAAATGTTACAAGTTTCTGAAAATATTGATCTAAATCATTTCTGCTCAAACTCACGGATGAGAAGCTTCTAAGAAAACAGTATGTTGCTGCTACATCGTTCTCTTAGCTCTTGCTTTTGACGTGTGACTATAATCAATTCGCTTCTGAAGACAACTCAAGTTTCCGAAGATTAAACGCTGAAGGTTCAAAACACTATGAAGAATCGCAAGTCAGATATTGATGTGATCAAGCTTCTGATTGATGATTGAAGTTTTTGAACTCAAGCTTCCGAAGATTAAACGCTGAAGGTTCTAAAAACTCTGAAGAATCTCAAGTCAGATATTGATGTAATTAAGCTTCTAATTAATTATTGAAGTTTCCGAACTCAAGCAAAATCAACTCTTTTAACTCATGCTTCAAACAACTACTTATCCAGAAGCCACTGAAGAATAGAAGATAAGAACGAGTTTATACGTGGGGAAAATAGTACATGGTACAAACCAATATTCTTTCCACTAAGCGGATTTCTTGGAATAAGAAAATTGAGGTTGTACAATTCTTGTCCCCTCCGTATCAAACCGCTACCCAAGTCTCCAGCTCATTCATGAAGAATACCAGATCTACCCCTCAACGAATCTTTTTTACTGGCTATATAAAGACTTGAAGACTTGAAGAATTACTGCACGAAGCACTATATGCGTGAAGCAAACAAGCTAAATAAAGAAGAGATTTTTACAAGACTATTGTCTATATTTGTGTAGAATTTTCTTTAAGTGTATTGTGCTTTTAATTTGTTTATACCTGCTTATGTAGAAGCAATCTTTACAAACATAACTTTGTAATCAAATTGTTGTTTGTATTTCATTAAAGGACCAGTTAGGTCAGAATCCTTGAGAAGGCATAGACAATGTGTCTTTGTAATTTGTTAGTCACCAGCGGTTGCTAGTGCAGTTGTAATCAGTTGATTATAGTGGATTAAGTCCTTGGGTATAAGGCGAAATCACCTTGGCGGGTGGACTGGATTAACTGTGAGATTTTCAAGTGAACCAGTATAAAAATTGAAGTATATTTCTATTTGTTGTTCATTAGCGGTATTTTATTGAGTGAGTAAAAAGATTTTGTTTTTGAAAACCCCAATTCAAACCCCCCTTCTTATGTTTTTCTCACCTTCAGGAGTATTTATCATATTACCTAAACGTGTCGTGTGATTTATACATGTTTGTGTATGTGCTATGTTTGTGCATCTACATTAAAAGTATTTTTGCATCCACATCAAACGTATTTGCATTAAAATTATTTTGAACATTTGCATTATAAATGGCTCAATTATTTTACATTCATACATAACATTAAAGTTGATTTACATGAGCATTAAAAGGCATTTTCATTTTGAAGTGAATCAAACTTTTGAAAAGTGTCAAATTTTAAACAATTTCAAGTTTTCACTTCATGATTTGAATCAAATTATTTTAACTAAACCCGTGATTTGAATCAAATATCTGAGGTTTGAGTATGTTCAATTTGATTTGAATCAATCCTTTTTCAACTAAACTCGTGATTCGAATCATTTGATTGTGACTTGGGGCTATTTAAATTGTTTCGAATCAATTTTTGAACGTGATTCGGATCGAGAACTGAAGAGTCACGTCCTAACTCATTTCGGTTCAGTTTTTCTATTTCAAATTCATTTCATCTTTTTCTTTCAAACATTAAAAAACCCTTTTGAGCAAAATTTTAAATTATCATCAAAACATTGTCTGATCATTATATCTTCATCATCATCTACCATCTGTCTCATCATCATGGCCTATGAACTTGGTTACAAAGGAAGGTTTGAAAATCATAAAGGGAAGAGACAAGTCTCTACCTCTATCTCATATCTTTCTCCAGTTCCAAAGAGGGCTTGAACGAAGGTTGAAGGAAGCAAATCAACTGTTGATGGGTTCTGAACAAAAAGTCAAAGAAATCATCTAGTTCAGGTTCTTCAAATTCTTCTTTTCCATTTATGTGTAGCAAGATTATTCGTTTATTGCTTGAGGATAGTTTGCAAAGGTATCAAGATAAGTTTTTAAACAAACCAGTTTACCTTAAGTACTATGTTGATTCATCTGCTGAAGTAGAATTGAGGGATAGGTTTTTGAAACCTTTTACTGATAATAGTTTGTTGAAGTTTATTGGTATGAAGAGGAAGTATAATCCTTAGTATGTTAAAGCTTTTTATGACAATTTAGAACTTACTCTTGGTGGGCTTGAAAGCAGGTTTAAAGACAAGATTGTTAAATTTAACTACTCAGATTTTACTAAGTATTTTGGTTTGTATTATGGTGGGTCTGATATATCTATTGCAAAAAGTTCAAGATATGATTATCCCTTTGTTCTCTCCATCTCCATATCAGTTTGTGAAAATCTAGAAATGTTAAACTTTGGGATCAACTAAGTTAAGTTTGATTTACGTTTATTCCATTTGGTTGTTGTTAAAATTCTTGTCCGGAAACCAGGTAATTGGAGCAGAGCTGATGATAATGACCTTTATCTGATGTAGGGGTCTTACTAATAACGACAAAGATAATTGGATTAGGTTTATCATTGATAGGATGATTCATTGTAGAGATAATCCAAGAAGACCATTATACTACTATTCTCTTGTTCAAATGATTCTTGAGTTAAATATAATCTTTTGCAAGGGAGAGGAACTAACTGAATCTCTAAAGATTCTTGATTATGGCATTTTTTTAAAAATGAGGTACTATAGGGACTTGAATGGTTACCATTACTATCTCAAGGATTCTGTTGGGAAAATATATGATGACAAGATTGTGGAGTTGGCAAAGGAAGCTGCTGAGACTGTTGGTCCGTATGATATCAGTGTTGGTGCTACTTCTTCTGCATTTGCTGATGTGATGACGCTTCTTGATGAGATGGTTCAAAAGTTGCTAATTGATAATCAGATTAGCAAAGACAAGATCATGCCACACATTAATGCATTTGCTCATATCAGTGAGGATAACATGTCCAAGATGAAGACAAAGTTGAAGGTTGATGTAAAAGAGGAGATTCAAGCTTCTGAAGGTCGTCTGACTGCACAAATTGAAGCCTTGAAAGGCTCCGTTGATTACCTTGGTAATAACAACTTCATGTTTCACCATGACATTGCTGAAGCAAACATCTTTATTCTAGTTCCGAAAGACACTGCTGGTGCACCTCATCCTCCTACTTCTGATTATTTTCCTGATGATCTACCATGATGTATCATTTCATGCATTTCATGACATTTATCATGTTTAGTTTTTTAATTATGTCTTTTTGGTTTGGACACCTATTTTGTGATCTAATTGATCTTATTTTGATTAATGTACCTTATGAATACTATGGTTTTAATTCACGTATATTTGGTATCTCTGATATCCAATCTATTGGTATCTTTGTCTTGATATTTCTTTCAAATTGTGTATTTGCGTTAATTCTCGTATGTGATTTGTTTGGTGCGTGTTTGTGATTCAATGAGTATGACATTTCTTAGTTTGGCTTTTGTACTAGCTTGGATTCACATGTGCATTCTTTTTTTAGTTTCTCTCCTTTTTTATATTTGACAAAGGAGGAGAAATGGTTGAGATATTGTCGATTTTTACGCGCATTAAGTGTTCAATACAGGGGGGGCTTTATAACTTTTACAACTTAAAGAAATTAGTGTATGCTAGTCACCAGATTGATTATGTTCCATCAAATTCCAAATATCTCTTTGGATTAATTCATCAACAATAATCTCACAGATTTGCCAAAAATAAAAAAGAGGAAGACTGATGCGTCCGCAAGTGCACAAAAATATCGAAATAATATAAAAGATTGTCGAACCCACAAAGACCAATGTCAACATATCTCTATCTATTGATACAATGTAAAGCTAAGGCTAATGAATTTTTGGTTTGGACGGAAATAAAAGATAAAACTAAAGTAAAGTTTAAGAAATATATAAAAAAAAAAGAGTCTGGAATATGGATCCCATCATACCTCAGGGACTCTGTAATTCATTGGCTTTGGTTTGATCATTAAATTACTTTCAGTAGAAAATACCAGTTTAAAAACCTTTATCTCGCACTCTCGCGCTATTGATTAAAGTTATACCCCTAGACCATGAGATTTTTCTCTTGCTCGCCCATTTTAATCAAGAAGTATTTTTTTTAAAAACTAAATAATTCCTAATTAATGCCTAAAGCGCTCTCGCTGTATTTAGGATCAATGCCCAATTTTCACTATCTAGTTCAAGCCTCACACTCTCGCGCTATTGACTCGAACCTTTGTTGTTTTCACTCTCGTGCAAAACCTTTTGAATTAAAATTTAAAACTAAAGCCTGAAGAATAATTTATGAAAAGTTTACGCCAATTTCATTACCGAGTCCCGTCAGAATGACGACCCTCACATACTAGACTCAAAGTGATTTAGCAGGACATGGTTGCAGAAACAAATAAACAATTTTGGGTTTTTGAATTAAGCGGAGACATAATAAGCGGTTTAAAATGATTTAAAGCGATGTTTGCAAAATAGAGTAAAGTGATAAAAGCTTAAAACAATAACAATGGCAGGATTTCTAAAGCAGAATATAAATGGCAGAAGATAAAAGAAGCAAAATTATAAATGGCAGAAAATAAAGGCAGAAAAATAAATTGCGATAAAAGTAAATGAAACTAAAATAAAAACTGGAATGTAAAACTGAATTAAGAACTTCAAATAATAGCGTAAAGAGGTGCAGTAATGGTGCAGTAGTTCCCCGATGTGAGAAAATTACTACTTTTATAATGATGATTTATGCGTAAAACTATGAAAGAATAAATTGCACAAAACGTGGATGAATTGAAATTGTGAGTCCAAGGTCTATTTATAGGAGAATTTTCATGTACTAACTTCCATCGATCATGTATGAGTATCAGAGAAAGTGAGAGAAACCTCCAAAGTAGTGTTGTTAGTGGGCAGTTATTTTTGGGTTTCTGAGGTTCATGGCGAACGCCATGGCCTTAAGTTGTGAATGACGTGGATGAGAGGTGCACGACGAACGCCATGAGGTGGTGTATGGCGAACGCCATACACCAGAAAGAGAATTATTTAGCTAATATTTTGTAATTTCAATGGTTGGTTAAGATTCCCGGTTTTCTTGCACAGACGCTCTTATTCGACAAATACCTTAAACACGAACATAATACGATATAATACAACGAAAAACAACACTAAATTGCATGCGAGTTGAGTCGAAATATATGATACATTTTTGCGTTATCAAAGACTGAAAGCACAAAGTATCATTTGGTATAGTTTATGTTCTTTAAGTATCATTTATGTGTTTTGATGTTTTTACAATTCAATTATTGATTGATATAAGTATATTTGCGTATTTGTAATTTGTATGTTGTTTTCGTTCTAGTGCTTGTACGCTTATATAATTTCTATTAAATTTTAATCGCTGCGGCTACTATTAATTTGTACCGCTGAGAACCCTATATATTTCATGAATTAAATCCCTTTTATCCTTGATAGTATTTCCTTTTTAAGCCCATGAAATTACTCTTTTTTCATTTCCACAGGAGTAGCTTGAATTGCAGGTTACAACATTTAAATATGGATGTTTTGGTATATGATTTGAATCATTTGTTACCTCTGATTCGAATAATTCACCTTTGAAAATTAGAATTCACCTCTGGACCAAATGATTCAGATCACAAATTGAACATGATTCGAATCATAACCTCATTTGATTTAGATCAAGTGCAAATTATGATTCAAATCACGAGCTTTGAAAAACGTCCCTTTTGGTCCTGTCCAGATTGATTCGAATCATAAATCCTTCTTATTTCGAATCACGAATAAAAAAATATAATTTTCCATTTCTTATTTAAATAGTTGTTTCTTTGGTGAAAGTAACAAATGTGTGAAACCTATGGTGATCCATAGACACAAAAAATATGATTTTTGTCTTCTCTTCTTAGTGTGTTTATCCTTACACCATATTTCTCTCTTCTTCAGTCAAAACACACTTCTTGATATTGAATCCATTTCAATTCATTATCTTTTTTGTTGCATATTGTACTTGTGAAATTTGGTTGTTGTCTTTGTGTGAATTAGAGAGTGAGTCGATCAATCTTGTTGTGATTGATCAAGCCCTTGATAACAATCAAGAACCAAGACTAATTCATCTAAAAACTTGATAGAACCTTGTGTGTGTGTGTTCTTTATTCACCAAAACTGAATTATTTGACAAATATCTTGTAATTTCAATGGTTGGTTAAGATTATCTGGCACCGTTCATCTCTTCATCCTTAGTCTTTCTCCTTTGACTGTGAGCCCTTCCTCTAAAGATTGAGTGATAAGGGATACTAGTGGTACAATAGGGTATCTAATATTTTTATGTGAAGCTCATTGTTGTGTAATAGGTGCAGATATCATTTCTTGAATGGAGTTTGATATTGAGTTGTTATCTATCAAGAATAGAGTTTCCAATATACTCCATGGAAGATTTTGGCGAGATCATGTATCAACGGTCCATAAAGCGGAGTTGGAAGTTGTCCTTCTTTGGTGGCGTTGGAGAAAGATTGCTCGCAGACAAAGGTGCGAGTTGTCTAATATACGCTCAGTTAATGGAAATCGCTCAGACAAAAAATCAGTGGGATCAGGGAGATCACTACACACGAATACTTGGAGCAGGTTATTGTGGATAGCGAGGTTATTGGATCATGATCTTGAGGGATCTTATTTTTTATAGCAGTTTAGTGTCTGCATCAACAGAGGAAATTATCGTGTGATAGTTCTTTGTAATCAAAATGTTGTAATAAATTATATCAAAATAGTGGAAGATCGTGATTATGTTCCGATGACATCATCCATTGAACATTGTAGTAAGCAAAACGAGGATGAATGACAGAGCAATATATATCTCTATGTATCTTTTCCTTTCCCTTATCGTTCTTATTTTGCAAGCATTCTTTTATATTTGTTGTTGCATCATTGCATGATTGCATTGATTGTATGCCATATAAGTTAGATCGTGCTTATAGCGTTTTAATGTATAAACTTAGGTCTGTGGTGTATCAATCTTATGGAATCATCATGAAGTCAATTATGCTTTGTTAAGAACATCTAAGTAGTGTGTTTTTAAATCATTTTATCTAAAGCGACTTTGATTGTCTTGTAAGTAACTTGCACTAGAAACAATCAATTTCATGGTAACCTTATGTATCGTTTCATGTGGCTTGATTCATTGAGAAATGCTTTCAAGCTCTCGTGTTTTTTGTGTTTTGCTTCCGCGTTTCTTAAAATCTCTGATTTCGTTTATGGGACCTAAGAAGTTTTTCAAATTGTCTAAAGGGAATAAAAATCTATTCAACCCCTTTTCTAGACCTTTTTGTATGCATATTCTCACCCAACAGCTGTGCACGAGCAGCTTTTCCTCTTTTATTTTCTATTTCAACCATTTAGCGAAAGTTTTAAAACCCCCAAAATTTCAGTTTATTTGTTTTTTAGTGGAGGTTTTAAATCCTTGCAAAATTTCAATGTTAAAAAGAGTTGCAATGTTGAAAACCAAAAAAAGAATAAAATAAATAAACACTGAAAGTATGAATAGTTTAAAATTCTTGCTAAATAGTTGAAAACTGAAAAAAAAAAAAAAAAAAGTAGACAGGGTGATAATTATGTATTGAGTATGATTGATTGTATATTGATTTCCCCTCTTTAATTTAGGGGTTCTCATTATATATAATATTGAACATACTCCCTCCGTTTCACAATGAGAGATCCAGTTGATTTTTCACGCAGATTAAGAAAAATAACTAAATGAATAAGAAAATGATATTTTTACTAAATTACCCTTATCATGTATTGAAAATGATAAAAGTAATATTAGTTAAAGGGTAAAATTGAAAAAAATACATTAAAAATTGAAACGGGTCACTTGTGGGACGGAGGGAATATATAAGAGCAAGTTGAGAGTCAATTTCTCAAAGTCACTTGGGATCGACAATATCTTATTCTTAAGTACAACAATACACCATCATTACTAATTTCAGTGTACAATGTCACATATAATTGCTATGCTATCCATTCTCAAAATTTTGCACCATTTAGCATTACACAGTCATTGATTTCAATGATACAATGCCACATGTCCTTTCTAGAAATCCATTCTCAAATTTGTACCATTAAGCATTTCTTTTGCAAGAATGGCTTAATGATCGTCATTGTAACACAGGCTGAGCCTCTGACCTTAATCTTCATCTGGAGTAAAAAGAGTTAAAAACCCGTCACTGCCGAGAATTTTCACTTTCCCATCAGCTCACAATAAAAGAGAACTATGGGATAAACATGAACTCAATTCTTTTGGACAAAACTCCTATGTAAGAGACTGTTGTTTTGGACAGTTTTCCTGACTGCACTGCATCCTCATCACCAGTGATCACCACATGAACACATACCATGTTTAAAATGATGATAGCGATTAACATCTCTTACAGTAATTTCCCTCTCTGTAATCTTTGAGATGAACTTAATAGCAACGTGACAGTCCTCACAAATTCGGAGATTTTTTGTTATCAAAAGCCGGGTTCCTGGTGATGTACTTATGAGTCCAAATGCAATAGCTAGTCTTTCACTGTGACTGCATACCATACTTGTCTTCTCATCTTCCTCCACATCATGGAAAACAGATCCTGTATCCGGGGCATATCCAGCTTCATGCATTAGTCCTTCTAACCTCTTCAACTCTGCATATATTGCATCAGAATCTGAGTGTGAAACGTCTCCTGCAAGAAATGTGTACACTTTGTTCTTTACTTCAATCCAACTACAAGCAATGTTTTTCTTTATTCCTTTGTCAATCATTAACTGTCTCAATTTTTCCACTCCTTCCCACTTGCCTGATTGAGCATACATATTAGCCAAAATCACATAATTGCCAGAATCATCTGGCTCAAGCTCAATTAGTTTCTCTAAAGCTAACTCAGCCAACTCCACATTCCCGTGGATTTTGCATGAATTCAGCAAAGCACCCCATACACCAGAATCTGGCTTAACACTCATATGACTTATGAGATCATACGCCTCATCCAGTTGACCACAGTGACCAAGAAGATCAACCATGCATGTGTAATGTTGAACTGTAGGATTGATACCATAATCCCTCATCATCGAGTTGTACAAGGCCCGTCCTTCATCCAACAAACGCCCTCGACTGCAAGCCGCAAGAACACCAACAAACGTTATATGATCTGGACGACCCTCCTTCCTCATTTTTTCAAACAAGTCTAAAGCTTCAACAGCAAGACCGTGCATTGCATAACCAGTAATAATTGCATTCCAGGAAACAACCCTTCTCTCCCAAAGTCGCTCAAACAAAGCACGTGCAACCTTCACAGAACCACATTTTGCATACATATCAATCAAAGCGGTTTTAACCTTATCATTGGATTGAAATCCATGTCTCCAACTAAATCCATGGATTTCCCTCCCATAAGGGAGACAGGCAATATCAGCCGAAGACGAAACGACAGTCACAAGAGTCGCCTCGGTAGGTTTCACACCCTCTGCCGCCATCTCACGGCAAAGAGAAAGCGATTCATCAGGGTGTCCATTTTGAGCATAAGTTGCAAGCATAGAGTTCCACACCACAGCATCTCTCTCAACAATGCTATTAAACACATGACCGGCATCCGTTACACAACCACATTTGGCATACATGTCAATAAGAGCTGCACCTACAAAAACATCCCTCTCCCACCCATTTTTAATCACATACTCATGAATACTTCTCCCCTCTCCAATTGCCGAAAGTGCCGAACATGCTTTAAGAACAAACGGTAAAGTAAAATTATCCGGCTTGAGCCCATAATCAAGCATCTCATGGTATAACAAAATAGCAGTATCATGGGGTCCATTCCATGCATAACCCCGAATCAAAACATTCCACAGAAACAAATTCCGTTTGGGAATTTTGTCAAACAGCTTACGTGCATTCGGAAGAGAATTAGAAACCGCGTATAGATGGACAAGTTTAGTGGCCAAGTCTTCATTGTAAGCAATACCCAGATGGCACAAATGAGCATGGAGCTGTTTCCCTGGGTTTAACGCCTTGGAATCGATACAAGTTTGGAGTAGTGAAGCATAACTGTAGCTGGTTTGTGACGGAGAACAGGAATCGAATTGTTGGGTGGCTGATGAGTGATAGGAGGATGGAGAAACAGTGAAAAGGTTGAAGAGAAATGAAAGTGTTGTTGAGGTTTGTCGTGTTTTAGAAATGGAATAGAAAGACATTTGGTTTCGAAAAAGAGGGTTCATGAAATCTAGTATCAGTAGTAGACTAGTAGTAGTGGCTAATTTACCAATGCATTGAGCAAAAAGTTCTTATCGGTAGTTACTTTCAAAATTTCAGTTACATAAGGGTTCGACAATATAAATGAAATAGACATAATAGATAACTGAAAACGAGGAACTTCAGAATGTGTTCTAATCTTTTTGACATTCAATGATATATCAGGCAACGATGATGTCTATTTCTCGAACATGATATGCAAAAGAAGATTTCATTTCATTATTTGAACATGAAGGTGAGAAAAATATAAAAGAGGGGGGGGGGGGGGGGGGTGTTGAATTAATATTCAGAAGCAAGAAGTAAAGCAACACACATGATATCTGCAATCTGATTCTCAGTTCTGCAGTGTTTCAAGTTCATCTTCCCTTCTGCTACATGCTCTCGAAGATAATGGAACCTCATTTCGATGTGATTGCTTCGACCGTGTGCTATTGGATTCTTCGCCAAGTTGATAGCTGACATGCTGTCGATTTTCATGATAATTGCTCCATGACTCTTCCCTGTAATCTCTTCGACCAAGTTCACCATCCAGGTTGCTTGACATGCACAAAGAGAAGCAGCTATATATTTTGCTTCGCATGATGACAATGCCATTACTGGCTCCTTTCTCGAACTCCAAGTAACTGGTGCACCACCTGACATAAACACATATCCAGCTGTGGATTTTCTATCCTCAACATCACTACACCAGCTAGAGTCGGTGTATCCCACTAACTTGCATTCTTTCCCTTCATCAGCTGCAGGAAATAAAATGCCGTAGTCGAGAGTTCCTTTCAGATACCTTAGTATCCTCTTCGTTGCTGCTAGGTGTGATACCTTTGACTTCTGCATGAATCTACTTACCATACCCACACTGTATGCTAAGTCAGGCCTTGTGTTACAAAGATATCTAAGTGACCCAATAAGTCTTCTGTATTAGGTTAGGTCGACATCATCTTCATCTGAATCCTTCGACAGTTGCAGTCTGGTCTCAGCTGGAGTCGAAGTTGGGTTGCAATCTTGCATCTCAAATCTCTTGAGTATTTCACCTGCATATCTTCTTTGGTGCATCATTAAACCTCTACTAGTCTTGTAGAATTCGATGCCAAGGAAATATGAGAGATTTCCCAAGTCTGACATTTCAAACTCCTCGCTTAGGTTATGTTTGAAATCTTTGATCTCCTTCTTGTAACTCCCTGTTATCAACAGATCATCGACATAGAGGCATATATAAGCAATTCATTATTGCTTCTCCTTACATACACTCCATGCTCAGTCGTACACTTCACAAATTCCTTCTCCCTTAAGAAGCTTTCGATTTTCTTATTCCAAGCTCTTGGAGCTTGCTTAAGTTCATACAGGGCTTTATGCAGCCTGTACACCTTTCCTTCTTCGCCTCGTTTCACATACCCAGCTGGTTGTGCGACACAAACTTCTTCACCTAAGGGGCCATTAAGGAACACACACTTCACGTCCATCTGACATATGTGCCAATTGTTCATATTTGCTAGATCAATAACCAACCTGATTGTTTCGATCCTAGCAACAGGTGTGAACACTTCATCGAAGTCGATTCCTTCCTTTTGTAGATATCCTTTCGCCACAAGTCTCGCCTTGTGTCGAGTTACTTCTCCTCTAGGATTCACCTTCACCTTGTAAACCCACTTCACATCAATTGCCTTCTTGCCTTGAGGCAATTCAACAAGTGACAAGGTGTTGTTGACTTCGATGGACTCTAACTCCTCATTCATTGCTTTCACCCACTTCAAATCTTTCAATGCTTCAGCTGCATTGACTGGTTCGACATCTGCGTAGAAAGCATAATGTACCAGCTCACCCTCTTCATCGACCACATCATCTGATGTAATTACACATTCTTGCAACCTTGCAGGCACGTGTCTTGTTCATCGAGGTCTGCTTGGACCAGCTTCATCTATGACTGGTCCTGTCGAACTTCTCTTTCGACTTCAGTGGCTGGTTCTTCACAAGATATTCTCACTGAATACTTCTTGACATTCTCAGTCTAATCCCATTCTTTAAGCTCATCTATGATCATGTCCCTGCTGATCACTACCTGCTTATTTACTGGGTCGAACAGTTTGTAACCTCCAGTCGAATGATATCCTATCAAGATCATTTGATTCGACTTGTCATCAAGCTTCCTTCTTAACTGATCTGGAACATGTCTATGTGTTATAGATCCAAACACCTTCAAGTGACTGAGGCTAGGCTTGACACCAGACCAACATTCTTCTGGTGTGATTCCTTCAAGCATCTTCGTCGAACATCTGTTCAAAATATATGTTGCTGTCGAAACCGTTTCTCCCCATAATTCTTTGGGTAAGTGTTTTCCATTCAACGTACTTCTCACCATGTTCATGATGGTTCTATTCTTTCGTTCTGCAATGCCATTTTGCTGTGGAGTGTAGGGTGGCACCACCTCATGCACAATCTATTCCTTTTCACATAATGCATCGAACTCCTTCGAAACATACGCTCCACCACCATCAGTCCTCAGAGTTTTCAATTTTCGACCACTCTGTCTTTCGACCATGGATTTGCATCTGGAAAATACCTCAATCACATCACTTTTCTTCTTGATGAGGTAAGTCCACAACTTTCGACTGTAATCATCTATGAACGTGACAAAGTATCTGTTGCCACCAATCGAATCCATATGGATTGGACCACATACATCAGTGTATATGACTTCCAGAATTGCCTTCGACTTTCTTCCTGCATCCTTGCTGAAGCTATTCTTGTGTTGTTTCGACTGAACACACTATTCACAAACTTCACTTGGAATGTCGATTTCTGGTAATCCTGAAACCATATTTCTATACAACGTGGGACTATTATCCACACTACTCACACTTGTTAATACTTAACACTCCCCCTCAAGTGTGAGTCTATCCACAATGTTTCCACAATGCCCCCCTTAAGCGGAAGCTTCAACTGTGCAACTGTACCCTTGTACCGCCGTTGACACTCTTCAACGGGACACCTCCTAACCACAACCTGTGGGGAGTACTTTCGATACAAGTAAGCTGGTCCTTCACTCGAACCAAAGGCTCATGATACCACTGTTAGAGGAAGATTTCTACTAGGGAGCATTGAACATTGTGGGATTTCTTTTTCTAGAGCAAGACCTTTGTGAGAGACACACCACATACTCACCCAAAACCTTAAGGTAATAGGTGTGTGGGTTCTCTCACTTATAAATGCTTAAGTCACCACATTCCTATCCAATGTGGGGCTATTATCCACAACACTCACACTTGTTAATACTTAACACTCCCCCTCAAGTGTGAATTTATCCACAATGCTCCCCCTTAAGCGGAAGCTTCAACTGTGCAACTGCACGCTTGTACCGCCGTTGACACTCTTCAACGGGACACCTCCTAACCACAACCTGTGGGGAGTACTTTCGATACAAGTAAGCCGGTCCTTCACTCGAACCAGGCTCTGATACCAGATGTTGGAATTAACCCAAAACCTATGGGAATTCCGACCCTATCTTGTTAAACAAGAAGGGTTCTTAGTGCAACAATACCAAAGAAAAGAACAAAATAGAGAAAGAAAGGAAATTAGGATTCTAAGAGAATTTGGAGAAGAAGGTTGTTACCACAAACTGTGGGATTTTTCTCTTTCTATTCACTTGCAAATGCAAATCGTGAATTACAATGTGTTATGATTATTTACAAAAAATAAGGGTTACTCCCTATTTATATATTTAGGTTTACTTGTTCTCCAAGCCAAAGCCCAAAACTATAAAAGCCCAAAATACCTATTTTGGAACTATATCAAATCAAATCTAAATCAAATCTGTATGAAATAACTGTTTCGACACACCCTTGCTTCGACACTTCGACACAAGGAATTACTATTTAACACTTCCACTACTTAAGCAAACTTGCAAGAGACTTCTGCTCAAACAAACTAGAAAGAGACTTCATATACTCTAAACAAACAGTTTAGGAAAATAGATAACAATTATACTTGATGTAAAATTAGAGGTATAGAAGTGATACATAAACCACAAAGATTCTTAACACTTAAGATTCCTAAGATATACAAAGATAAGAAATCTTAAGAACTTGTGCATTAAATAGATAAAAACTATAGCTCAGAGTTATGCTTCGTAGGATTTTTTTTCTTTTCTTTGATTGTTATTTTCTTTCAAAACTTCAACTCCCTTTTATAGAGGCAGAAAAAGAGTTGTTGGAAGATGACTTGGACAAGTGATCTTTGTTGAGAAGCTTTTTCAATAGAGACGTGTTGGAAGATGAATCAAATTAAAATTTTCATCCATTGTGTGATAGCATAATCCACAACGTCTTTCTCATACTAAGTATCTACCAAGAAGTTAGGGCATATTTAAGAGGTCACATAAACTTTTCTTGAGCCTTGCACCAAGAAACCTTAGTTGACTTTGTTCATAATCTAGTGTGACAAGATTGGCCTGCTTTGAAATCAGAGTACACATCAGAAGTTGAACACCTTAAGCTAAGGTCTTCAGAGTCTTAACTGTCATCAGAAGCTGAGATACTACGTTTAGATTCTGATCTTTCAGAAACAAATATACTACATTCAAAGTTAATAGATTCTGATCCTTCAGAATCTGATTCTTTTAGCTTATCTACACATGCTTTCATCAGGGTTAATTATGAGTTGAATTTTGAGCTTATGATCCTGAACACTTGAACATATATTAATATACTTAATTGTTCTTTAAGTATTTCGTTATCATCAAAACCAAAGGGATATGAACAATTTTGTTCCAACAATATTCCCCTTTTTGATGATGACAAACAAATGTATTTAAGAACAATTGGTTGGTCAGCTTAATTAACTTGATAACATCAGAGTCTGATGTTTGTAAGCTCCCCCTGAGTCTAATAATTCAAAGGTTGAGTTTTGTAAGCCTCCCCTAAGTCCTATCTAAGTTATTTAAACTTATCTTGATAGCATAATAAAATAATATTGATATAAGACCAATAATAATGTGGGTTCAGGTATATAAAAGCATTCAAAATACTTTTATCTTCTTTAAATATTTCCATGATTTTCTCCCCCTTTTGTTATCAACAAAAATATTAAACAAAAAAGTATAGAGAGAAAAAAAAGATACAAAATAATAAAAAGTTTTAAAAATAGTTTTTACTTCCCTTTAGTCAAAGAATCTTTTTTGGAAAAGATTAGACTGGTATGATTGATAAGAGCATCTGTAATTTCCAAGATGGTCAAATCTCGGTTCCAAGGACTGATAAAATTAGGGATCAGAACTGGGAAGATGTGCCTGAAGACCAAGACCAGATTCACTTTCCTCCGCTCATTGGTGCACAAGGGTCAAAGCTGACTATGCATTAACCCATAAGGTCTATATATAGAGTAGATATGCATTGTCAATAAGATCATATTCCTATTCTTTAAAACTTCTTCTCTTTTAAACCAGAATGGGAAAACCAGAGTAATATAAGATTATGAAGAGAGACTTTGCAAAAGAGATTATAAATCTTATGAAGAAGCAGAAGAGGAAGGAAAAACTTAGGTCTGCTGAAGCTGCAAAAGGCTAGATGGCCATAGAAGCTGAAGGTTCAAGCACATTTGCTAGGGCTTCCGAGGTCGGGAGAACAACAGAGACAACAATGATGAACTCTAAAAAGAAGAAGCCTGCTAAAGAGTTTGAGTATGGCTCATATGCTGAACCAGGCTACAATGAGTTCCTCATAATTTAGATTGGGAACGAAGATCAAGCCTGAATTATAACCATTCATTATGCATATGCTATTTTCAAGACTTGATTTTGAATCTTGTACTCCCTTTTTTTTAATAAAAAAGTGAAGGTGAGAAAAATACAAAAGAAGGGGGGTTGAATTGTGTTCTTCAATTTGTGTTGCTTCTGAACATAGTTCAGATTCTAAATAATCTGTTCATATTCTGATAATATGTATGCAATGGAATAATAATCAGAAGCAAGTAAATGACACATGAACACACATAGATTTATTCCAGTTCCTCCCAAATAGAGAGTAGTCCAGTCTCATTGAAGCACAAGATATTTTTCATTATAATCAAATCATGATTACAATTGCTTATGCCCTCGAGCATAAGACTTTTATTTCTCAGATCTATAACCTAAGACTTACATCCTCAATCACCACCTGATCAAGACTTTCTTCTTAGATCCTCAGATCCTAAGACTTTCCTGCTTATACCCTTAAGTACAAGACTTCCTGCTCAGACTCACAACCTAAGACTTTCCTGCTTAAATCCCACGAATTCAAGACTTCATGCTCAAACCCTCGTGCTAAGACTTTCCTGCTCAGATTCCACGAATCCAAGACTTTCCTGCTTAGACCTTCAATCTAAGACTTCCTTGCTTAATCAACACTTTGATCAAGACTTCAATGCTCAAGCACATAGAAGGAGACTTACTTAGCTCAATCTCACAACAAGAGACTTTGATGCTCAAACACATAGCAAGAGACTTTCTTTCTAAACTAATAAACAACTTGTTTAGCAAAATAATTAACAAGGTGTACTTGATATACAATAAGAGGTACATGACAATAACTATAAAAAAGATCACATCACTTAAGATTTCTAAGATATTCAATGTTTAAGAAATCTTAAGGCTTTATGCAATTTACAACAGATAACAGAAACTCTGCATACTCGATGATGTTGTTGATCTTGTTATTCTTCCATGTTGATAAAAGCGTGAGGCACTCTTTTTCTTCTTGGCCATATTTCTTTATTCCTTTTTGTTGATCTAGATTGAATCTTTATCTACTTAAATAGTAGATACAAAATAATATCCGCTGGAAGAGATAACTTGTACAAGTGTCTTTGTTCCTCCATAGTACTAAGAGACGTTGAAGATAAATACACAAAAAGATCTTTATGCATTGTGTAACTTGATTAACCGTATTGTCTTCCTTGTGAATTGTACTATAGATCCGTTGAGAGTGGATATCTATAAAGCATTTCAACTCTCCTTGAGCCATGTGAACACATACTCTAGCTGACAAATTGATTTGACACTGTAGCTTGCTTTATGCAGTACAGATCACTTAGCTTTGTCTATGGTTCTGAATGATCACCAGAAGCTAATACATTCAATAAGTGTAGAGATAACATATTGATCTTATGATGCTGATACATCCAGCTTCAGAGTCTACGCAATCCTATATCATCAGACTTCACTTAATAACATCCTTCAGTTCTGAACCATCAGAAGCCAAGAACTCAACTTCTCTCAAATGCGTTCTCTTATCAGATTTTGAGTAGTTTCTCTTTAAGCTTTGGAACCTGCATACTTAGAACACAATTTAGATAACACCATTGTTCTTTCAATACTTTGTTATCATCAAAACCTAAAGGATATATGTCATGAACAAATCTTGTTCTAACAATCTTCCCCTTTTTGATAATGACAAACATAAGTATTTAAGAACAATGTTGGGCTATTTTAATTTTCTTGACAACATTAGAGTCTGAGGTTTGTAAGCTCTCCCTGAGTCTAATAGTTCAAAGGTGGAGGTTTTTAAGCTCCCCCTAAGTTATATATTAAAAAATATATCTCCCGGGTAAACAGATAACCATAATAACAGAATTTTAAAATATTTAAAATAAACAACATTTAAAATCTGAAGGGTTCAGATTATCTTTAAATACTTCTATATCTTTCTCCCCCTTTTGTCACATCAAAAAGATCAAAATAAAATTTTAAAACAAAGAGAAGAAAACAAAACGAAATATTTCATAAATGAAAAACAAATCATGATTACCTGAGCAGTTCCCAAAGAAGAGAAATGATTCAGGTAACAGAGAGCATTAAAAGCGTGTACAATGCATTCTTAATAGTTATTGGTCGCAGAACTTCCAAAGATCAAGAAAAAGATTTAATCCAACCGTTTGGTCTGCCCAGACCCCACTATAAAAGCAACCCACTCTTAAGTCATTTTCATAAACATCCTTTAAGAACACTATGGGATCCACAGCTGAAAGTACCAACATCTCTACAATAACTGAGATTTATGAGGAAATCACAAGTCTGAAGACGCCAAGTCCACATACTCCAGATGGTTTTGTAGCTTTTGAAGTTAGTTCTTCAACAACTGCATTGAAACCTAAGAAGGTGACGAAGAAGAAGAAGAAAAAAATTAGAGATAGAAGGATGTTTTAGATTGTAATTTCAGATTCTGAAGATGAAGATGAACCAGACTATACTTGGGAAAACTATACGGGTCTTAAGGCTTTAGAAGAATTAGATTAATGTAATCTTAATATCTTCATCCTTTTTGTAATCCTCCTTTTGATTAATGAAAGTTATTTTTGACTACTATTATTTTACACGAGTACAATCTTTTACTTTCCTTTTTTAATTTTAATTTTATGACATTTTCATAAATGAACTAAAAAAAATCATTAAAAAGAAAGCAAGTAGCTGTAGCGAGCGATTTTGGACGTGGTCGATTCATTTTTTATCCTATTGTGAGCTGATGAAGGAAGGGAAATAGATGTCTCCAATTAACCCTGCTTGTATACTGAGTTTAAACAGCGGTCTGTTAGGTTACGAATGCTATCAATGTGGGGGGCCTCTTTCTTCTTTTTTTGTTAGAATGTTGACTTTTGGTAGGATTTTAGGTCTGGGATTCTTGAGGATATGGGATTTGAATTTTTGGTTTATTGTGCTCGCTAAGATTTTTCTTTCAATCTTATGCCTACGTATTCCCGTTTACCGAAACAGGGAAATCAGAGCGTTCGTAGTTCCTCCTATTCTATGGGAGGAAATGGTGTTTGGTGTCTTGTTCAAAGCCCAAGACGTGAAGCGAAAGGTGATATATATCTTGTTCAAAGCCCAAGATGTGAGCAATTGGCTAGTGATTTTGTGAAATCAGTGTTCCAGATGTTATGTGAGTGTTTGGATCACTTCTATATGATGTATGTGAGGTGTGTGAGTGATTGGTTTGATTGGAAAAGCTCTCAAACTCAAAACCCGATAGTGACTTGCCTTAGAAGGCAAAATTGGAGTGAAAGAAGAGATTTTGAGGAAAACATCTGTTTGATGGCTTTGGTGTACTTAAACTGATACAATTGAGCTCTATTTATAGTAGAGCAAGTTTGTTTTGCAAGGAATAGTGAATGGCAACTGCTGAGTAGGTTTGGCCAATGTTGGCAAATGAAAATCCAAGTCTCCTCTAGCCATTGACTAGAGGTTAGGGCACAGGCTGCTGGTCCCCTTGGTCTTGGATAAGTCTTGACTGAATTCAGTTGAGAATAGCTCAGTCCATGCCACCTTGATGCTTCCATTGAATGCTCCAATCCAAAATTGGAGTCTTGTCCCTATTTTGGCAATTCTAGGTTCAACATGCTATTTCTTGTTCCAAAGACTTTGGAGGCTTGGCTCAGTGATTGTCCCCTTTAGATTCAATCCTCAGATGTGTACAAGTAGATAGGAGTGTTTGGATTTGCACAATTTTGGTAAATCGAGCAAAAGTGCAAAATCTGTCTTGCCTTGACAAATTTCAACAAGGCAACTTGCCAATGTTATATCTCATGGCTCAAATTGAATTTGGTAATGTTCTTGGTCATTTTGGAAAGCCCTTACATGATACAACAACTGTTTGAACATGTTTGGTTTTGATCTCTTTTGAATCCAAGTGAAAAATCCCCCTACATTTGGAAAAAAGTAAGGCAAAATCTGACTTAGTGAAATTTTCACTAAGTGTTGGAACAAAGTGACTTTTCTTGATTTTGATCACTCCATAACTCAAAATCCATGAGGAATTTGGACATAGGTCAGTATGAAGCTTTTGTCACTTTTTCCATAACTTAGAAAATTTTCTAAGTTTTTATGGTTACCCCTTTTACAAGTTATCCCACTTTCTTTGATTTTTCTTGATGAATGATGATTCAAATCATACATTAACATCATTTTAGGGTTAAAAATCCATTTTGGTGAAAAATCTCAAAAAGTCAAAGTTGACTTTTGTGCACAGTTGATTTTTTATCAGATGAATTCCAAACTGTGCAATTCTTCAGGAAATCATGTCATTGACCTAAATCAAACTTGATGGACATGTTCCATGGGTGTCATAGGGTATATTGATTCATGTCCTAGGGCTTGGGAGCATGTCCTGGTCAAAAGTCAAAGTTACAGTTGACTTTTCCCTTAAAACCCTAAGTGTGGTGCAAATGAAATTGAGACTTGTTGCTCAAGCTTCTTGGATCAATCCATTGTTGCAAATGGATCAATGTAGTATGTTGGAGACCCTCAAATCATGTCTTGAGGCCTTGGCTTGTGATTTGTCCCAAAAGTCAACTTGGGGTGAATTAGGTCAAGAAACCCTAATTCCTGATTTTTGATGTATGCATCCCCTGAGGTCAAATTGACTTGATGATTGGGTTTATGATGTCCCTTGGAGCATATTAGGATATGCTTTGAAGTATTGGCTCATGCCCATAGGAAAATTTCCATCTGGAGGCCCTGGTCGACCAAAACCCTAATTTGGTGACACTGGCGATCTTAAGGCTTGATCCACCTAGAAGGGAGCAGCTTTGTGCTTAATCCTTAAAGTGGGAGTCCTCTTGATCCCTTGTAGCTATTTGAGAGGTTAGACAAGTTGAAGATCATGTCATTCCTTGATTGATCCTTTGTCAAAAGCTCTGAGAAGGCTTGAAATCCTAAATTTGATTGCAGTGAATGCTCACCCATCTTTGGGGAGACTAATGAGGCAAGATGGCTCCCCCATATTGTGATGATGATTTTCACAATGATGGGAAATCTTAGTGGTCAAAATTTGGGGTATGACAGATGCCCCTATTTAATCTTCTTGGACCCGAAGGTGTGAATGACGAAGGTATTCAGGCATTCGGGGTGCAAGAGGATTAAATATCGGAATATCCAAAATTTTGACGGCTATGAATGGCAGCTTGCGCATTCATCTTCTTTTGCTAAGCAAGGATGCTTAGAAAAGGTAAACTTCCCCTCGATCCTGGTTTCCTACCAAGGAACTGGTCTCAGTTTCTGTTGTAAACTTCCCCTCGATCCTGGTTTCCTACCAAGGAACTGGTCTTAGTTGCGGAAACAAACTTCCCCTCGATCCTGGTTTCCTACCAAGGAACTGGTCTCAGTTTCTGTTGTAAACTTCCCCTCGATCCTGGTTTCCTACCAAGGAACTGGTCTTAGTTTCTTATGTAAACTTCCCCTCATTCTGGTTTCCTACCAAGGAACTGGTCTTAGTTGCGGAAACAAACTTCCCCTCGATCCTGGTTTCCTACCAAGGAACTGGTCTCAGTTTCTGTTGTAAACTTCCCCTCGATCCTGGTTTCCTACCAAGGAACTGGTCTTAGTTTCTTTTGTCAATAAACTTTATTGACAAGGGACGCTACTCGTAGTGGTTTTCCTCAAACTTCTCGCCGAATTTTCCTGGGGAGATGCCATTTGATGGAAAAAGTTGACGTCAGACTTGCTGGGGAACCCAATCGTCTGAGTTATAGAGGCGCACAAACTTCTCTGTTGGAGACGCCATTTGTTTTTACAGGGGAAAACAAGTCTCTTGAGAGGCTACTTTTGCTTGGGATCTTACATCATACTTTTATCGGGATCTTCCCGGAGAAATGCCATATGATGGGGTCCAATTTTGAGGTGCCGATGACCTTTTCATCAGTGATTTTTTCGGAGCGAAACTGATGTGCTGCCGGATTTCTGATTACGAGGCTTTCTCTGTGGATTTTCCTTAATCTGGGAAAGCAAGGATATCATCTTCAATGGCGAAGAGTGATGTTTGTTGAATGTTCTCTGGTCGTTCATAGGTTCAAATTATCAAAGTGGTCAAGGGCCAACTTCAATCCAGAACTTAACTAAAAGAGAGATATTGTTCAGACATAGTATTTCCTGACGAGGAAAGAACTGGGAACTCGATTGAGAGAACTCCTATCACTAAGGGACAAGACCGACTAGAGTGATAGCGATGCAATATGAAATTTGCATGCAAATCAATAATGCATGATGTATGTATGTATATGCTGGCAGAACTGACGCGACATACAAACTGACGGGTGAACGCGACTGGATACTCGGCCATCGCGGGGCGTGTAGAAATATCGCTGGTTCAAGATAGCAATTCTACCTTGCTTAGGAGAGACAATCCCCGTTGGGATCTATGTTGGTCAGGCTTAGGAGATAAGAACTCGGCCGAGGTGTGTCAGATGAAACAAGGTCTCTGACACAGTTGATCCTTCGTTCAGGCGTACTGGCTTTTTAGAACGAGTACTTTGATTCTGCACTTCGAGGTTCAAACACCTTTGGAGAAGCGATCGAGATTCTTCTGATGTTCAACAGTCAAAAGAAATTGCCGACTTTATTTTTAAAGCAGAAAAAGTTTTAACAAGTAAATTCATTTTTGTTTTATTTCAAGAATCGTCGAGCATGTTAAAATGTCGTTCTGTAAATCTAAAACAAATAAGAATTACAAACAAAAGCACAAGGGCTCAAATTTTATTGATAAGATGGAGATAAGCCAAAAGCGTGATTCCATTGAGTATTTACAAAGTTAGAAAATGGTAATTTACAGGGAAAAGGGCTACGTTGAAACATAACGACCACCATCCTTCTACCAACTTTGACTTCGGGGCATCCTGAGCTTTTGTCGAAGACGACCTTGACTGGAGTTTTCTGACGGATGATGTAACTGCTGCTGAGGGACCTGCCTCTGTTGAACATAGTTACTTGCCATTATCCCTGACTTTTGCCTGGATTGTACTGTGATGTTTCCAATCCACCGGGATGATTTTTTTTATTTTGTCTCTAACTTTTGCCTGGACCGCCCTTTCGGGTTACATTAGCGAATGACGCTGCTTCGACCCACTTGGTGAAGTAGTCAATGGCTACTAGGATGAATCGATGGCCGTTTGAAGCCTTGGGTTTAATCATGCCAATCATGTCGATTCCCCATATCGAGAAAGGCTATGGGGAAGAGAGAACTTTGAGATGCGTTGGCGGTACATGGATTTTGTCGGAGTATATCTGACACTTGTGACACCTCCTCATGTACTTGTAGCAGTCGGATTCCATTGTCAACCAATAGTACCCTGCTCTTAGAATTTTTCTCGCCATTGTGTTTCCGTTGGCATGAGTGCCAAAGGATCCTTCGTGAATTTCTTTCATCATCATGTCTGCTTCTGGTCTATCTACGCATCGGAGCAAGACCATGTCAAAGTTTCTCTTATAGAGTATGTCACCGCTCAGGAAGAAGTTTCCAGCCAATCTTCTGAGGGTTTTTTTATCTTTTCTGAATGCCCCAGGTGGGTACTCTTGTTTTTGAAGGAAGCATTTGATATCATGATACCAAGGTTTGTCGTCTATGACTGCTTCAATCGTGAAGATGTAAGCGGGCCGTTCAAGGCGCATGATGTCAATCTTAGGTAAGTCGTTCCATTGACCTACACTAATCATGGAAGAGAGGGTGGCTAAAGCGTCAGCCGTGTGATTCTCATCACGAGGGATATGATGAAACTCAACTCTGTTGAAGAAAAGTAGCAACCTTCTTGCGTAGTCTTTGTAAGGAATCAATCCTGATTGGTATGTGTTCCAATCTCCTTTTATCTGATTGATAACCAAGGCTGAGTCGCCGTATACGTCCAAGTTTTTGATCCTTAAATCAATCGCTTCTTTGAGACCCATGATACATGCTTCGTATTCGGCCTCGTTGTTTGTACATTTGAACGTAAGTCGAGCGGTGAAAGGAATGTGGGTACCCTGAGGGGTAATGATGATTGCCCCAATTCTGTTTCCATAATGATTAACTGCTCCGTCAAAGATTAGTCCCCATTGGAAACCTGGTTCTGGCCCTTCATTGGGTAGCGGTTCATCACAGTCTTTCTTTTTTAGATACATGACATCTTCGTCTGGGAAGTCAAACCCGATTGATTCTTGATTGTCAATCGGTTGATGAGCCAAATGATCGGCTAAAATACTTCCCTTAACGGCTTTCTGAGCGTGGTACTCTATGTCATATTCTGATAGCAACATCTGCCAACGGGCAATCCTTCTCGTGAGAGCAGGTTTTTCGAAGACGTACTTGATTGGATCCATTTCGGAGACTAACCAAGTAGTGTGACGGATCATGTACTGGCGCAGACGTTTGGCTGCCCAAGCCAAGCACAACAAGTTTCCTCGAGCATCGTGTACCGAGTTTCGCAGTCGGTGAACTTCTTGCTCAAATAGTAAATGGCAGACCCTTTCCTTTTAGTTTCGTCTTGTTGGCCAAGTACACATCCCATTGAGTCCTCTAGAACTGTGAGCTAAATGATCAGCGGTCTTCCTTCCACTGGAGGTGATAGAATCGGCGGATTCAACAGATATTCCTTAATACTATCGAAGGCGGTTTGGCAGTCTTCTGTCCAAACGCAGTCCTGGTTCTTTTTGAGTAATTTGAAAATCGGCGCACAGGTTGCGGTCATAAGGAATATAAGGAATATGAATCTGGAGATGTAGTTCAAACATCCCAGGAACCCTCTGACTTGTTTTTCAGTTTTCGGAGAAGACATTTCTTGAATGGCCTTGACCTTGTCAGGATCAACCTCAATTCCTTTCTGGCTGACGATGAACCCTAAGAGTTTCCCCGAACGGACACCGAAGGTGCACTTGTTAGGATTCAAGCAGAGTTTGTACTTTCTCAAACGCTCGAATAGTTTTGACTGATGGGTCACATGCTCCTCTTCTGTCTTAGATTTTGCAATCATATCATCGACATACACTTCGATTTCTTTGTGTATCATGTCATGAAACAGAGTAGTCATGGCCCTTTGATAGGTTGCCCCGGCGTTCTTCAAACCGAACGGCATTACCTTGTAACAAAAGGTACCCCATGGGGTGATGAATGAAGTTTTCTCCATGTCTTTCGGCGCCATTTTGATCTGATTATAGCCCGAGAATCCATCCATGAAGGAGAAAACTTTGAACTTTGCTGTACTGTCAACCAGCATGTCAATATGTGGTAAAGGAAAGTCGTCCTTTGGACTAGCCTTATTTAGATCCCTGTAGTCGACACACATTCTGACCTTTCCGTCCTTTTTTGGAACGGGTACGATATTAGCTAACCATTGAGGATATTCTGATGTAGCGAGGAAACCTGCGTCAATCTGTTTCTGTACCTCCTCTTTGATTTTGATGGCCATGTTCGGGTGAGTGCATCTCAACCTCTGCTTTACTGGCGGACATTCCGATCTTAACGGTAAGTGATGTTTCACGATGCTGGTATCCAACCCTGGCATATCCTGATAGGACCAAGCGAATACATCGGGGAATTCTTTGAGAAGCTTTATCAAACTCTCTTTGGCAGTTGGACTGAGCAGTGCCCCAATCCTGATTTCTTTTCTCTCTTTTTCTGAACCCAAGTTTACCGTTTCCAACGGCTCTTTGTGAGGTTCAATAGACCTTTCCTCCTGTCTGAGTAATCGGGAGATCTCTTCTGGAATTTCGTTGTCAACTTCTTCTTCAGCCCCAAATATCGGGAACTCAAAGTCGGGATAAGGCATTGGATCATATGTTTCAACGGGGTTTAAAACAAGCAATCTGCATGACGTGATGATTTGTGTTTAGAAGAGATAGAGAGAATGCAAGTGTGTGTAGTGTATTTTTCTTTTACTGCTTGTTTTTATTATTGAATTGTTTTTTAGGATTACCATTTTCTAAGAAAAGCAAAAAGAGAAAATAGCAATTAATGCGGAAATTACAGAACGACGTTATTTTATTAATGAACAAGTCGAATCTTGAAACTACAGCCCTATGAAACAAAACTCTGTCGCTTTGGGCAAAGCGAAGAGGGAAATTTACAGAAAGTGAGCCCTATCAAAACATCCATTCCACTTGGGCAGGGTGAAAGGTCAAAAGATGGCAATTACTTTGACTGATGAACGACCTTCGGAACATCGATAGCAACCCATTGGCGGCGAACTCCTCGGTGAATCACAAAGTCTGGCACCTTCCTTGATTTGTCCTTAGAAATGACGCTGATTTCTGCGGAGCAGGATCATTGGAATCTGTCTCCCAGGCAGAATTGTCATAGGAGGATTCCTCTGTTGCATTTCGCAGAGTATTTGTGCTCTCGGCTGTATCTCCCCATCCAGTTGGCTGGATATCTTCGAGTCTGATACGAGAGCTTTCGGGAGAGGTGTACTTGACCATATAGTCGTATTTTCCACTTGGTTCTCCCAGAGTGTCCCAAACTTCTTTGGAACTGGATGTGTCATCCCTATCGATGACGTTGACCTCGGGAAAGGCATAGTTGATGAATTCTAGTCCTGCAAATGTTGCAAATTCATCGTCATGTTGAGTAGTTTCTGAATGACATGAGTGTTGATCCCATGACATGGTGGGGACACAGGTATTCTGTTCAACGATGCTCAGCTGATTTTCATTGTTCGGATGACTCTCTTGCCCCAAGTCTCCTGGGTAAGGCTGCCACATTGGCAGACCATCCATCGGGCCATAGTAGTCGTGGTCAAAGCTGTCCTTCATCAGAGTGTCCTCCTCTAATGAGTTTAGTGGAGCACGACATCCTTCCGGATCACAATCTCCATATATCATTTCGACGTCTGACCTTGGTATAAATCTCGGGCTTTGTGCCGGATAGCAAAATGGTGTAGGCACCCTTTCCTGAGACATATAACCGTCCTCGTTAAGATATGACTTCCATTCTTCATCTGTGTCGGAGGGATCCTCCTCATTGATAGTGTGTACTTCCTGAGACATTGGGTGGAGGAAACCTCCACTGTGGAAGAAGTTTTGAATGGGATGAAGACTTTCATCGTGGGCACCTATCTGGGTACAGGTTGCAGAAAAACCAAGACCCTTCTTTGTTGTATTGCCAGTAGGAATGACAAGCTGTCCCCATCCCTTTGTATTGGTACTCTTGACCGCTTTGATAGCATCTTTGTATGAGGAAATCAAAGTTCCTCCTCTTGATTGATTGTCCTTGCTCACCGACAGTGCTTGGAACTGAGTTCCAATAACCTCCTCGGGTTCTATACCAGTAGATGATGATAAACTACTCACGAGCAAGGCCTGCTCCCCACAGACTGTGATGAGTTGGCCGTTCTGGATGAACTTTAGCTTTTGGTGGAGGGTTGAAGTAACTGCCCCAGCCTGATGTATCCAAGGTCTTCCTAATAAACAACTGTATGTTGCTCGGATGTCCATGACCTGGAAAGTGACTTGGAAAGTGTGAGGACCAATAGTTATGGGAAGATCAACTTCGCCGATAACCATTTTTTTGGATCCGTCGAACGCTTTGACGATGACCTCGTTTATTCTCATCGGAGGGCCTTTGAACGATAATTGCATCAAAGTAGACTTCGGCATAACATTCAGGGTTGACCCTGTGTCTACCAGTACGCTGGCCAACACATTGTCTTGGCAGTTAACTGTGATATTGAGCGCCATGTTATGACGACGACCCTCTTCAGGTAATTCCTCATCACTAAATCCCAAATTATTGCAAGAAGTGATGTTAGAGACAATACTATCGAATTGTCTGATTGTTACATCCTGTTCCACAAAGGCTTGCTCCAAGACTTTCTGTAGAGCCTCCCTGTGCGCTTCTGAACTGAGTAATAGTGATAATACCGAGATCTTTGAAGGAGTCTGTAACAGTTGATCGACAATGTTGTATTCACTCCTTTGGATGAGCTTCAGCATCTCATCATCGTTTTTCAAAAGGTCTGGATTACTGGATTGACCGACTGATGGATCGGGAGCTTTTGTCTGAAGTTCCTTTTCTTTGTTAGGTTCCCTAACCCCTCGGTTGAAGATTCTACCACTCCGTATTACTCGACTGATGTCTGCAATGTTCACGACGAAGGGTAATGGAATTTCCTTTCCATTTTCAATGGTTGTTGCACCGTATTTGTAAGGGATTGCCTTAGCTGATTCATACGGTAGTGGTCCCGGCAGATAGATGACTATGGGAACCTTCTGGTTTTTCTGACCATCGTAAGTAATCTCGATCCGTTCCCAGTTGGGAACTTTAGATTCGTCAAGTAGAGGGATGATGGCAAAAACATCCCTGGTCCTATGATGACCAAAGATTGTGACAACGTCCTCGACTTGATCGGCAAGGTAGTTCGACGTCCAGTTGATGGGTCCAGAACCCAGATATGGACGAATCTCTCCACGATCCACCTGACCCTAAAGAGTTGCTCTCACAAGGTAACACCCTTGGTTACTTTCCGAACAGACGCTACAACGGTCATAATTGTGTGGTGGCACCTGGCCACGCCCACTTTGAATACAATGTAACCTCACTAGGTTAGCTTCCACTGATCGGACATCCCGACTCTGATGCCGAGTAGGATTCCTGTTACTGATACTAATTTGCTGAGTATCTTCATCCATATAGATTGGCATCCACCAATGATTTAATAAGTGCTAAAGTGCCTCCTGGACAAGGGTACAACCTCGATCGTTTTCACAACCCGCCTTGCAACTGTGATAATTATGTGACACCAGGAATCCGAGTCGGACTTGTTCAGCATGTAACTCTACCAGGTGGGTATTCATCACGCGAATATCAAAGATCTAAACCATGTTGATCTGATAAGGGTTCCTATCATGGTAGTCTTGGATCCATCCAAGATCCATCTGACGCTGGAGGGCCTCTTGTATGAAAGAGCATCCCTGTTTATTTACCGAGCAAGTCAGACAAGAACTGTAATTATGCCGCGTTAGATTATGATACTGGCTTTGCCTTGAGTGCATTGCTACCAGGTTGACATTCATTGCATGGATATCGTGGTTCTAAATGATGTTAGAATTCGTGTAGACCATGTTAACTCCACGAACTCGGTGCTCTTGGATCCATCCAAGATCCATTTGTTCCTGTAGGGCTGCTTGCACCACAGAACATCCTTGATTGTCTTTAGAGCAGATATCACACTGGTGATAGTTATGAGGTGGCACATGGCCATATCCACTCTGTCTATAATGCATCTTGACCAGATTGGTCTTTAACAAGAGTACATCGTGAATTTGATAGACATTATTAGTCTCTCCTTCTATTAGGTTGACGCCAGCCTTGTCATGTTGAGGCAGCGGGTTCGTGAGAACATTGTGATTCGTATCCTTGAAAGATAAGAGCCCGTTCCTAACAAGCTTTTGCACGTCGAATTTGAAATTGAGACAAGTCTCAATGTTATGCCCTGGTCCTCCTTGGTGGTAAGGGCAAGTTTGATCTACCTTAAACCAGAAAGGCGGATTTTCCGGTACTGTAAGAGGGGACTTAGTCTGAATGTGCCCCTTGGCTAGCAGTAATGGAAATAGCTCTGCATACGATACAGGTATAGGATCAAATCCTGGTGGCCGTGTTGTACGGCTGTTGTTGTATGGAGGACGAGCCTGCTGAAGAGGCTGTTGTGTCATTTGCTGATCAGGTTGGCTTTGCGCAACCTGAGGTTGATACGTAGGCGCAGGGTTGATAGCAGGAGTTACAGCTGCTACTGGTTGATATCGACGCCTTTGCTTTCCGAGAGAGATATTCCCAATATCTTGCTCTTTTTTCTTAGGGAGAGCACTACCGTATTTTTTAGTACCGCTCGTCGATCCAGTGTCTTTTACCAAACGTCCTTCTCGGACGGCTTCTTTAAGACATACGCCCATGCCGACCATTTCGGTGAAGTCACTGGGCGCACTGGCAACCATTCGGTCATAGTAAAATGAGCTTAAGGTCTTTAAGAAGATCTTTGTCATCTCTTTTTCCTCAAGATGTGGACAAATTTGAGCGGCGATTTCATGCCACCTTTGAGCATACTCCTTAAAGGTTTCCTTGTCCTTTTGTGACATCGATCTGAGTTGATCTCTGTCGGGTGCCATGTCCAAATTGTATTTGTATTGTTGGACGAAGGCAGTGCCAAGATCTCTGAAAGTGCTGATCGTGGCGCGGTTTAAACCCATGTACCATTTGAGTGCGGCACCGGTTAAACTATCTTGGAAGTAGTGAATCAGTAGGTCTTGATTCTCCATCTGAGCTGACATCCGCCGAGCGTACATCACCAGATGGCTTTGAGGGCAAGAGTTACCCTTGTACTTTTCAAAGTCGGGCACTTGAAACTTGTGCAGAACTTTCACATTGGGGACCAGACAAAGGTCTGCGGCGTCCTTTCCAAATAGATCCTGACCGCGAATGGCTTGCAGCTCCTTCTGCATTTCCAGGAACTGTTCCTGGAATTCATCCATTCTATCGAACATAGTTTCCTTATTACCAGAAGGTATTGGCGGAATCTGTCCTTCCGGGACAGTGTGCACCACAGGAGGTGGTACCGTAACTACGGCAGTGAATCTTGGCGTTTCCCGAAGTTTGTAACCTTCAGGAGTCTTCAGTATGCCCCTGGCATCTTCGCTTTCCCGAAGTTTGTAACCTTCAGGCCCAGCGGCTTCTGTTGTGATTCCCTGATCTTCAACGATCGGTGGAACATATCCTTCCGGGATATAGTTAACAGGCATGCCCCAAGGAGGATCTTTCGGCATTTGATACCTAGGATTAGACTTTTCCACTATGGGCGTTGAGGTGATCTCTGAGATCACAGTTCTTTGTAGCTGAGCTTCTGTCATGGCTTGCATGTCGTTACGAAGCTTTCTCATATCCTCTCTCAGAGCGTCGATCTCTTATTTCAACTCTCTGTTTTCTTCCTCAAGATCATCCATCTTTTTCTGACGATTGGCCCGAGTATTATATGAATGAGACAGTTTGACTCTAGAACCGAGACACAAACGTGAGATTCGTAGGTAAGAAGAATACACGATGTGAGAATGATGAATGCAATGATTATATTAATTGTTTTTTGGTTTAATCAAAATAAACTTCGACAATTAGATTACAAATATCAAACAGTGGGGAAACCCCTTTTATTAAATTTCAAAGGATTGCGGAAATGAAATACAGTAGATTACAAGGTGCGGAAATAGAAATCTAAGCTAATGGGTCCCGAGTCCTCTCTAAAGAGAAATCGGGTGCTGACTCTGGTACTTTTCTTTTCTTTGACTGGGGCTCTTGGGCCGTTGTCGGGTTGTCATTCCTTTGCCAAGTGAAAGGAGCGAGCAAATTCCTTTGGTCATCTTGATTTTCCATAGCATGTTGCTCCAAAATCTCAATTAGAGCATCTTTATCTTTTAGTAATTACTGTATCTTGGTACACTCTACACTGAGGGTGCGGTACTTGTTCTTCCAAGACCTTCTCTCCTTTTGAACTTTGTTGAGAGTAACCTGAAGCTTTTCTGTTTCAGTCATGAATTACATGACAGATTTCTTTGGCGGGAGAATTTCGTGACGCGGATAAGGCATCTTTAGCTTGAGAGCTCTAGTTTGTACCCAGTGGAGATAAGGCTCCACCGAGACATAGTATGGTTTTCCCAGAGACTCTCGTCCTTTCTTATGAACATGCTTCCAGGCTTGCACTATTTCCATCATTAGTGCTCTGTCACTTTCTCCTTCCTTGAAGAAAAGACCTTCCAGATGAACACCCCGTGGGACGTGTCTCATCGGGTATCCAAATTGACGACGAACCAATACCGGATGGTAGTTGATTCCTCCTTTAGTTCCTATGAGGGGTACGTTGGAGAAGTTTCCACAACGATCAATGATTATGATTCCATCATAGATCCTATTACACCAATCTATGTCAGAGTTGGTAAGAGACATGATCTTCTGCGACCAACGTAAGGCACTCTTGTGATCCCAAAAAGCAGCAGACTTAGGCAAATGTAAGATAAACCATTTATAAAGTAGAGGTACACAACATGTGATCTCCCCTCCACTGTACAAATTCCTTAAGTGTACAGAATGATACGCATCTGTGAGCAAAATCGGCACAGGATTTCCAATGAGAAAAACCTTAATGGCGTTGATATCTACCAAGTTATTGATGTTGGGAAACAAAAATAACCCGTAGGTGAGCAAGACAAAGATGCTTTCAAAAGCAATCACGTTCCCGATACTGGCGAAGTACAGGGCTTTCTTTGTCAAGAACTGGGCTGGCAAACCTTGTATGCCACCCTTAGTGGTCATGTGAGTCCTGACCTCAGACTCGTCCAAATGAATTGCTCTTGCAATGGTCTGATTCTTTGGAATTTCTTCCAGTCCAAAAAACGGAGCTCGATCGGTAATGTGCAGATCAATCAGATGAGAATACTCCTCCAGCGTTGGTGCGAGTTGGTAATCCGAGAATGTAAAACAGTGATAAACTGGATCGTAAAACTGGACAAATGCATCCATGATTCCCTCAATCACATGGACTCTTAACAGTGGTAGCAGACCTCCGTGCTTGGCTCTGAAAGCCTCAGGGTCAGTGATCATCCTTGCTAACCTTCTCAAATCCTCTAGCTTTGGAACCTTGAAGATATACCTATGGGTTCTCCTTCTACCGAAATCCATGAGCGCAATCTTTTTCTCTGACATTTGCAATCATTGTCTTAGTTTAATTTGAAAAAGAGAGACTAGAAGAGAAGATTTTTTTCTTTCTATTTTTTTTAGATGAATGCATGAATGCAGCACACAAAAACATAGAAAAAATATGGGGTCAAAGGGTCGTTGTCATGAAGTCAAAGCTCTACCCCCCCAAAGGTTTTCTACGGATGTTTTTTTGTACCTGTCACTCAAAATCATTGATTCCTGAGAACACCAGCGGGCCGGGAACCGTGCTAGGTGGTGTCCTTTCAAAGAAATCTCAGAAGAGGGTAGTTTATCGCGTAACAACCATTCCCGATAGCCACCGCATTACAAAAAAAGGTGATTTTTCCTAGGTGTATACTCAATCTTTCCACATGCGGCATCACACGCATTCCCATTAGCAGAAAAATGAACAAGTATGGCAATTAGGAAAAGCAATATATATATTTGTCCTAAAGTCCTAGACTTTAAAGAGCTATGAATCCTATGTTCCTGACAAAAATGGCTCCCCGACGGAGTCACCATTTTGTGGTTTCCTCCCTATTTAAAGGTTTTTGACCTAGGATCCTAGTGAAGTCAACAAAAGTCTTTATAAGAAAGAAAGAAAGAAAGGCCCCACGGTGGGCGCCACTTTTCTGTAGCGAGCGATTTTGGACGTGGTTCTTAAGCATTGTCGCTCTTTTGGGGTACTACAGGTCGATTCATTTTTTATCCTATTGTGAGCTGATGAAGGAAGGGAAATAGATGTCTCCAATTAACCCTGCTTGCATACTGAGTTTAAACAACGGTCTGTTAGGTTACGAATGCTATCAATGTGGGGGGCCTCTTTCTTCTTTTTTTGTTAGAATGTTGACTTTTGGTAGGATTTTAGGTCTGGGATTCTTGAGGATATGGGATTTGAATTTTTGGTTTATTGTGCTCGCTAAGATTTTTCTTTCAATCTTATGCCTACGTATTCCCGTTTACCGAAACAGGGAAATCAGAGCGTTCGTAGTTCCTCCTATTCTATGGGAGGAAATGGTGTTTGGTGTCTTGTTCAAAGCCCAAGACGTGAAGCGAAAGGTGATATATATCTTGTTCAAAGCCCAAGATGTGAAGCTGAAGGGTCTATTTGTATCTTGTTCGAAGCCCAAGATATGAAGTTAAAAGGTTTTGGCTTTAGAGAGAACTTGTCATCTCTAAAGGGAGTCTGTTTGTCACAAATGTTGGGTGACTGACTGTAAAGGAGGATTACTTTAACCGGGATACGCGGATCCTAGTAATGCCATAATTTCCTTTATAGGGGGTTTTAACCTGAAGGAGAAGACTTTAACTCAGTGTAGAGCAATGCCATCTTTCCTTAGGAATTTCTCATGCTAAAAGAGGGATAGTGGCGTGGATGTAAATAATCCAGAGGCTTGCCACTTACAGCGATTAGATGAAGGGGAAGGAGTTGTTGATGTTTGTGTACTGTGAACGAGGCACAACTTTGATGCTAAAAGGTTGATTGGATCAACCAGTGGTCTTCTTATACAAAGCCTAAGAGGAGGCTAAAAGGTGTCTCGTACAAAGCCTGAGAGTGAGGCTAAAAGGTTTTGACTCGACGATGGTGTCTTTTGGTATCTCGTACGAAGCCCGAGTTGAAGGCTATTTAACTCAACAAGAGAGTTTTTTGTATCTCGTACGAAGCCCGAGATGGAGGCTAAAGATGGTGATTGACTCAACGAGGGAGTCTTTTGTATCTCGTACGAAGCCTGAGATGCAGGCTATTTTGACTGTTTCAGTTGAGTGACAGATCCAATATGCTGATTTAAAGAGAAAATCAGTTCTTATATGAGCAATGTTTGCACTCAGGGATTTGATTTGAGGATCAGGGTTATTTCCTTTTCTTTAAGGAAATGGAAAATCCGAAGGTTATTGAGACTGTCCGAGTCTACGGGTTTTCTTCCTATTTTTGAAGGGGTGCTTGAGAATGTCTTGGAGACTCAAGGGTCTTAGACTGTCCAGGTCTAGAGTTTCATCTTTTGTACTATGCCGAGAAAAAGTAGTAGACTCTTGGAAAGACTGTTCTATTAAGATGACTAATTTCTGTTCCTATACATCTAGGAGGTCGTCGGGATAATTTGTACGAAGCCCAAGAGGAGGCTGGAAACTTTTAAGAAGCCGACGGGTCCTTGTACGAAGCCCAAGAGGAGGCTATCATTCCCGGAGGAAGAAATCATTATATGAAGCCTAAGAGGAGGCTGTGAATACTTCTGAGAAGCCGACGTGTCCTTGTACAATGCCCAAGAGGAGGCGGGGATGCTTTTAGGAAGCCGATGGGTCCCCAAACCCCGAGAAATTCAAGACAGGCTATTCACGAGGAATAGATCAAGCCAGGAAAGTTCGAGAATTTGGAAGAAACTCAAGAGATGCCATTCACGGAGAAAAGATCATCTCTGGGGAGTAGAGTTTCTTGACAAGTACTTTTAAGAAGCCGATGGGTCCCCAAACCCCGAGAAGTTCAAGACAAGCTATTCACAGAGAATAGATCAAGCCAGGAAAGTCCGAGAATTTGGAAGAAACTCAAGAGATGCAATTCACGGAGAAGAGATCATCTCTGGGGAGTAGAGTTTCTTTGACAACTTCTACGAGTGACAGTCTATGAAAGGGTTCACCGAGAATGATGCCTTTCATGTCTCCATATTGTTTAACCCCAAGAGGAGGGAAGACTGTGTCTGGTAATCCTATGGGGATCTAGTTTAGACTATTTCTAAGAGAAATGACTTTTACCTAGTACTAGACATAGTTGCCGAGGAAACTCTAAATATCTATACTATTATTACACAGTTGATATGAGTTTATGAAAGGATACTTATAGTGAGCAGCCCCACAATACAGTTATATATATATACGAAAGCAGTAAACGAAAGCGTATAAACACTTACTCGGTTGTAGAGCTTCCATGCTGTTTGGTTAGTTGTTCAATAAAGAAAGATTGAAAATAACAGTATAGTCAAAATCAAAGGAGAAAGTGCTTTGAAAAAGAAAGATTTGGGGCTTACAGCTCAAGGAGAGGCCCAGGGTTTTATCAGTGAGCGCACTGTTTGAATTTGTACAGAGGGACTTATACAAGTGACTGAGGCCCCAAAAAAGGTTTTCTGTACAAAGGGATGGGTCTTACACTCTCTCAAGAGGCCCAAAGAGTTTTAAGAAAAGAAATGGGTCTTACTACTTGAGGGTAGGCCCAATTGATTTGATTTTGAATTGGCGATCGTGCCGAGTTTTTCTTTTAACGCAGAGGGGCTTATACAATATCTGAGGCCCAAAGTTTGTTTTGGTTAAAAGGGAATTGGGTCTTACACTCTAATAGAGGCCCAAGTGTTTTGAATGGGTCTTATAGCTCGAGGAGAGGCCCAATTTGTTTGATTTGAAAAGGCGACGACCGCGCCGTTTATTTTGACGGTATCAGGACTTATACAATATACTGAGGCCCAAAAATGATTTGGTCAAAAAAAGGATTGGGTCTTACACTCTATTAGAGGGCCAAAGAGTTTTGAAAATGATTTATGAGGGTTGAATTAATCCAAAAACCCTAATTTGTTTTCAAAGTGTATTTTAATTGAATAAAAATTCAATTAAAATGATCAAAATTGTTTAACATATGGAAAAAAATTGTGATCTTGGATTAATGCTTCAAAAATTAAGTATTGACCTACAAAATAATTAGAAGTCATTAAAAGTTGCAAAATCAAGGTGGAAAAAACATTTAAAATGTCAAAAACAATTAAAATATTAATTCTTTACAAAAATATCAATTACATGAAATAAATAATATTTTTTTGATTTTTTGGAAAAATCAAATATTTTAACATTTTTGTGAATTATTAAAAAAAGAATCAACTCAAAATCATTAAAACTCAGAGAGAAATTAATTTTTGAATCAATTAAATAAAATCACAAAATTCAAAAATTCAAATATTCAAAAAAATGGCACCAAGAAAACCCAAGAACACGCGCGTGTTCTGGGTTTGCCCAGATTTGCATTTTCTCTCCAATCTCACTGAATACTTGATTATACCATGCAATCCACATATCAATCTACTCGTCTCAACCTCACGATCATGTTTATGACAATTGATTTCATTTAAATTAAGCACAAAACAAGAAATCACGAAAAATCCTCAAGAACCCTAAATTCTGCATGAAGGCTGAGATTTTTGATACACGATTCAAACAAATCAATTAATTGAGGGGAAACATTCCATGCATGATTATGAACATGTGGCCAAATTATTGTGCAGCAAAAATTACCTGGATCATAGAGTTAGAAAAGCTCATGCTTACCTCTTGCAGCTGGTGATCGTGCTTTATGTTGGAGGTGTTACAGCTAGGTTCCAATGATTTGGATAGCTCCCCTAGGTGCCATGGAGTGTATCTGGATGCTTGGAATGAATTGAAATGGTTTGGAGCTGAAAATGATACCTCAACTGCAAAACTGTCAAGAACTTGAGCAATTGGCTAGTGATTTTGTGAAATCAGTGTTCCAGATGTTATGTGAGTGTTTGGATCACTTCTATATGATGTATGTGAGGTGTGTGAGTGATTGGTTTGATTGGAAAAGCTCTCAAACTCAAAACCCGATAGTGACTTGCCTTAGAAGGCAAAATTGGAGTGAAAGAAGAGATTTTGAGGAAAACATCTGTTTGATGGCTTTGGTGTACTTAAACTGATCACAATTGAGCTCTATTTATAGTAGAGCAAGTTTGTTTTGCAAGGAATAGTGAATGGCAACTGCTGAGTAGGTTTGGCCAATGTTGGCAAATGAAAATCCAAGTCTCCTCTAGCCATTGACTAGAGGTTAGGGCACAGGCTACTGGTCCCCTTGGTCTTGGATAAGTCTTGACTGAATTCAGTTGAGAATGGCTCAGTCCATGCCACCTTGATGCTTCCATTGAATGCTCCAATCCAAAATTGGAGTCTTGTCCCTATTTTGGCAATTCTAGATTCAACATGCTATTTCTTGTTCCAAAGACTTTGGAGGCTTGGCTCAGTGATTGTCCCCTTTAGATTCAATCCTCAGATGTGTCCAAGTGGATAGGAGTGTTTGGATTTTCACAATTTTGGCAAATCGAGCAAAAGTGCAAAATCTGTCTTGCCTTGACAGATTTCAACAAGGCAACTTGCCAATGTTATATCTCATGGCTCAAATTGAATTTGGTAATGTTCTTGGTCATTTTGGAAAGCCCTTACATGATACAACAACGGTTTGAACATGTTTGGTTTTGATCTCTTTTGAATCCAAGTGAAAAATCCCCCTACATTTGGAAAAAAGTAAGGCAAAATCTGACTTAGTGAAATTTTCACTAAGTGTTGGAACAAAGTGACTTTTCTTGATTTTGATCACTCCATAACTCAAAATCCATGAGGAATTTGGACATAGGTCAGTATGAAGCTTTTGTAGAGGGCAATGAGATCTACAAATCAAGCTTTGAATGGGGAACAATGGCCTTGTGGTTTAGGAGTTATGGTCCTCCAAAGTTGGCACATTAGTGTCACTTTTTCCATAACTTAGAAAATTTTCTAAGTTTTTATGGTTACCTCTTTTACAAGTTATCCCACTTTCTTTGATTTTTCTTGATGAATGATGATTCAAATCATACATTAACATCATTTTAGGGTTAAAAATCCATTTTGGTGAAAAATCTCAAAAAGTCAAAGTTGACTTTTGTGCACAGTTGACTTTTTATCAGATGAATTCCAAACTGTGCAATTCTTCAGGAAATCATGTCATTGACCTAAATCAAACTTGATGGACATGTTCCATGGGTGTCATAGGGTATATTGATTCATGTCCTCGGGCTTGGGAGCATGTCCTGGTCAAAAGTCAAAGTTACAGTTAACTTTTCCCTGAAAACCCTAACTGTGGTGCAAATGAAATTGAGACTTGTTGCTCAAGCTTCTTGGATCAATCCATTGTTGCAAATGGATCAATGTAGTATGTTGGAGACCCTCAAATCATGTCTTGAGGCCTTGGCTTATGATTTGTCCCAAAAGTCAACTTGGGGTGAATTAGGTCAAGAAACCCTAATTCCTGATTTTTGATGTATGCATCCCCTGAGGTCAAATTGACTTGATGATTGGGTTTATGATGTCCCTTGGAGCATATTAGGATATGCTTTAAAGTATTGGCTCATTCCCATAGGAAAATTTCCATCTGGAGGCCCTGGTCGACCAAAACTCTAATTTGGTGACACTGGCGATCTTAAGGCTTGATTCACCTAGAAGGGAGCAACTTTGTGCTTAATCCTTAAAGTGGGAGTCCTCTTGATCCCTTGTAGCTACTTGAGAGGTTAGACAAGTTAAAGATCATGTTATTCCTTGATTGATCATTTGTCAAAAGCTCTGAGAGGGCTTGAAACCCTAAATTTGATTGCAGTGAAAGCTCACCCTTCTTTGTCAAAAGCTCTGAGAGGGCTTCAAACAAGCAGAGTTCTTCAGAGGCACATACATCTACTACAATCTTTGTTGAGACACGTAGAAGGAAAGGAACTTCTAGGTCAAAATGCATAAATCTCTAGAAGAAGGAGGATATTGAGTTTGCAAAGGATGATTGAGAGGACTACTTGAATAATCTAGAGATGTCTGATGATCCTAGGGATTACCTTAGAATATATCCAAATGTCTAGAAAGTTTTGAGATGTAACAACTACCAATCTTTTAACGAGAATGTTGATTGTTTTTAGTGTTTAATCCTAATTTTATGATTCTCTGAACAACACAAGATATGCACATATAGTAGTTAAAACAACACAGTGAAGGTTGAGAAAAACACAAGAAAGGGGGTTTGAATTGGGTTTTTTATTTTATTTTTTTGTAGAAGTGTATAACACACACACGCTGACTAGGTATGAATAGAAGGAACACATGGTTATCCTGGTTCACTGTTAACTAAGCTAATCTAGTCCACCCACCAAGGTGATTTTTCCTTATCTCAAGGACTTAATCCATCAATGACTTAGCCCTCTCGAGTCTCCTGACTAATCACACTTAGTCGCTCAAGGAAAAACTTACAAATAACCTCTAAATTGTTCAATAACAATTTAGACTTCTTGAGTATACCGACTAAAACACTTAGTCACTCAAGGAAAATCACTTAGAAAAGTTACAAGAGTGTTTACAATATTGCTTCTTAATAAGCAGATTGAAACAAATTTAAAAGCAGTATTTTTACACAGATATGAGCAGCAACTCTTTGTGTCTTTGAGATTCTTTGACAGAGTATACACTTTCAGTGTTTTTGACTTGTAAGATTGTTGTCCTCTGTAATGCAGCATGGTCTTCTATTTATATCTTCCTTGAAGGATAAAAATGTCTTTTGGTTTGGCTAGCTGTCTTCAACGGTAGAATTCCTTGGAGAGCAGAAGTAGTAAAAGCTTAGAAAGCTTTCTGGTCAGTTCTGAGCAAAATCTCTGCCTTGCATTTTTTAGGAAAGAGCCGTTTGTACGGATTCTTGGTTTTCACGTTTCGCTTTGGACTTTGAGCTTTTGACTCTCAACATGTAATTTGAACTTAACCGTTGATCAGAGTCTTTAGAATCCTTTCTTTAGAAACGAATTCCATTTTGAGACGCACGTATATTCTTCATCAGAAACCTTGATATGTATCAGAATCTTGTTGAGTTGCGCTCAAAATTAATTCCATTTAGAATTGTATATCTGCACGCTTAAAATAGAATTAGAGTACCACATCGTTACATATAAAATATATGCATTGTTATTATCAAAACTTAGAGATTATATTCTGAATTAAGATCTTGTTCTAACAATCTCCCCCTTTTTGATGATGACAAAATCATGTGTTTTGATGAAACAATGTATACGCTTTAAATGTGCTAACGAAATCAGAGTTAAGTTTTAGAATACTCCCCCTGAGATAGACAGGCTCCCCTAAGCTTATATCTCATGTTTTGCTTCTTCTGAGTTTAATTCTTTCTGCACTGTTTGCCACCAAAAGCTTCTAACCAACAATTTCTTTCACATGCTTGTGTATATGGTGTTAGAATGTGAGCATGAGTTTAGAGAGCAGATATATATCAAAATCATTTCTACTTATACTCCCCCTTTTTGTCATAATCAAAAAGATTTTATTAAAAGATTGAGAATACATGGAAAAAAATACAGACACAGAACGAAATAGACAAGGGTAAGCCTTAAGGTGCCAAGTGAAGGGAGGTAGAAGGAGTCCTTGCAAGAAGTTCACCGAGCATATCCTTGATAGAATGATTAACTTCTTCTTGACTATTTAACCTTTCTTGCACCATTTTCTGAGTGTCTTGCAACTTTAGCAATGTTTGAGCCATGATTGGGAGAAGATTATCATCAGAGACATGTTTTTTAGCAGCAGCTCGTAGAACAACTTCTCTCTCTGGAACAGATTTTATTTCAACTTCCTTCTTAGCATTCTCAGCAACGATTCTCTCAACTTCCTTTCTTGCTTCTTCAACAAGCCTTTCTTTTTCCTTCCTATCTTCTAGTCTGATTTCTGCTTGACTTACAAACTCCTCCTTAACTTGATATGAGAAACACTTGACTTTTTGGAATTTTTCTGCTAGCAAAGTGTTAAAGATATTCCAATTTGTAGTCAGAAGGGTAGGATTGTCACTGGAACTGGATTCTTCATAAAGTCCTTGTGCTTTAGTAACAGCTTCTTCCAGCAAGCTAGAAATAACATCTGCCAATGTTTTACTAGGAGGTTGAGAATCAAAAGGCTGAGAGTCATGAATAACTTCATCATCAAATGCATATTTTATGAGAGAGACTAGAGAGACATGATGTGGTGAGGTTGGTGGGGTAGACAGAGTTGCGATAAAAATGGAAGACGTAGTTTCTGAAGGTGATATGGAAACAGGTGGAGCTGAAGATGAGAAGGCATATTGTAAAAGAGATACAGAAATAGGCAAAGTGGAAATGGTTGTTGTTGAGGAGGTTGTCATTTTGGATTTTTCAAAAAGAGCGGAAACACAAAGTGGTGTAGGTGAGATGGAGAGGGTAGTAACTGTGGTTGAAAATGATGGTGGTAGGGGAGGAATATTTGAAACAAGGATTCTGATATCAGACCCAGATGTAACCATTGTTGAGGAGTCAAAAATTATAGTTGTTGAAACGAAAGAAACAACAGTTGCAGAGTTCATGGAGGAATTTCCCAATTCCTTATGCCCTAACTTCTTTTTCTTTACAACCATAGCCTTTGAGAAAACATGCTTCCTTTTGTAAAGGTTAGGTGGTTCAGCTAGAAGTTGATCAAAAGATATTCCAGATACATCATGACCTTCTTGTTTAAGCTGGTCTAAATAGACTTGTAAGACCTCTGGTGGATCAATTTGGGTGAAAAGAGGGAAGTTGTCAATAATTAATCTCTGTCCCTTGATACTTTCAATTTTTTTATCCATTGTAGGTTCAACAGTGATCTCTTTGACAATAGTCACGCTTTTGACATTCTTGACATTGAAAGATTTTCCAATGCCTTCACCAAGATCATCAACTAGGTTATGAGTAATCAGATGATCCACAAGACCAATCTCCATTAGAATATCTGAAATGAGTCTTCCCAAAGGAATATGCCATTTTGGCTTATCCCTAGAATTTCTAATAGAGTCTCAAAGAAATTTGGACAGAATAGAGGGAAGATCCATTTTCACTCCTTGCTAAAGAAAGTACAACATGTACTTTTGATCAGTGTTAGCATAGTCGGAGGAACTTGTTGAAGGTCTGGTATGGATACAACCCAGAATAATCTTGAACCAAACGTGAAGATCGTTGGACAATTCTGTTGCCTTAGGTTTTGATTTCTCATTAGAATGTTGAGTGTAGATTGAAGGTACAACCTTTTTATTTAGGTAAGCTGTCTTGCTGCTCATGTTGTAGACATGTCTGCCTTTATTGTATTCCATTTTCAGTAGGGTAGCAATTGATTTTTCAGTGATGACAATCCTCTTTCCCTTAATATCCGAAACAACATAATAATCATATGCATTAGCATGAACCCATAAATCTCTTACCAGAGTTGTGTAAAGAGGACCGAAAAGGCACTTGGAAAAGTTTTCCCAACCTTGTTTCCTTACATCAGTAGTCAAATTTACACCATTTGCTTTAGGTTTTCGAAGTCAACTAATAGTTCATAGCAAACTTCCAATTCTTTAGGGTCTATCTTCAGATAAAGTTCTTCAGGTCGATCTAGAATATGAATCTGCATTGTTGTGGAGCGACCATGGTTAGGGGCAAGACTTGAGATAACGGAGATGTGAGGTTTGTATTAGACTGTTGAGAGGAACTTGTCTAGAGTTCCATTTGTTTAGAGAAATTGTCGAGATCTTGTTGTTGAACATCTATAAATGACGAAATTTCTCAGAGAAGACAATTGGATTTGAAATTTTAGGGTTAGAGGATATGAAGTGGAGTGAATAGTGTGTGATAGTGAGTAATAAAGAAGAGAATTAATTACTGTTTCTTGAAAAAAAAGACTAAAAAAGGGGAATGTAATAATGATTTTAACCTACTCTCAAGCCATCCCAATGCTCAAGGTGTCACTCAATCATCAGAATATGATCCATACATGTAAGAGTGAATCATAGCCGTCAGTTTGAATTTTCACTGTTTTGATGTTGTCGAGGATAAGAAAACCAAAAGGTTTCCGATTTGAGATGTTTAAGATAGTTTCTAATTAGTAGAAACTTCAGAAACACATTAAGATTCATAACATCAGAATCATAATTTTACAGAAGGTGCTAGACAATAGAAATTTCATTATGGACAAAACTCCATTTTCAAATGTTTCAGAATGAATAGGAATCTATCTTCAGCTAGGGGTTTTGTAAAAATATCAGCCCATTGATGATCTGTATCAATGAATTGTAAAGAAATAGTCCCTTTTTAAACATAGTCTCGAATAAAATGATGTTTTATTTCTACGTGTTTAGCCCTAGAATGAAAATAGGATTCTTGCTTAAGCAAATAGCTGCAGTGTTGTCACAATAGATAGGAATTTTACTCTCATATATCTGAAAGTCTTCAAGCTGATTTTTCATCCAGAGCATCTGAGTGCAACAAAGTGATGCTGAGATATATTCTGCTCTGTAGTAGATAAAGCAATTATAGATTGTCTTTTGCTTCCCCATGAGACGAGATTGCTACCCTGAAACTGACAGTTCCTAGAAGTGCTCTTACGTTATATTCTGTCTCCAGCATAATCTGCATCATAGAAACCTGATAGCTTATATTTTTATGTTTTCTCATACATCAAGCCAAGGTTAAAAGTTCCTTTCAGATACCTTAAGATTCTCTTAACAATAGTTAAGTGACTTTCCCTTGGATCTGATTGAAAACGAGCATAAAGGCATACACTGAATAAAGTATTTGGTCGTGTGGCAGTTAGATAGAGAAGAGAGCCTATCATACCACGATAGAGCTTCTGACAAACCTTTTTACTTACTTCATCTTTATCAAGAATGCAAGTAGGATGCATAGGAGTTTTAGCTGGTTTGCTTTCTGTCATATCAAAATTTTTTAGAAGTTCCTTAGTATATTTTCCTTGATGAATAAATGTGACTTTTGGAGTTTGATTTATTTGAATTCCCAGAAAGTACTTTAACTCTTGCATTAGGCTTATCTCGAATTCTGCCTGCATTAGCTTAGAAAAATCTTGACATGCAGAAGTATTAGCAGAACCAAAAATTATATCATCTACATAGATTTGGCATATCATGAGGTCGTTCCCAAAGTTTTTAGAGAAGAGAGTAGTATCCACTTTTCCTCTTGTAAAGTCATTTTCTAAAAGAAAATAACTTAATCTTTCATACCAAACTCTAGGAGCTTGTTTAAGACCATACAGTGACTTCTTAAGTTTAAAAACGTGTTCTTGAAACTTAGAGTTTTAAAAACCTGGAGGTTAGTGAACATATACTTCTTCAGAAATGTAACCGTTTAGAAACACACTTTTGACATCCATTTGATATAACTTAATATTATTATTCACAGCAAAAGAAATGAAAAGGTGTATAGATTCTAACCTGGCGACTGGAGAAAAGGTTTCATTATAGTCAATTCCTTTTTGTTGACTGTAACCTTGTGCGACTAGTCGTGCTTTGTTTCTGACAACTTCTCCTTTCTCATTTAATTTGTTTCTGAATACCTATTTTGTTATAATAATATGAATTCCTTTGGGTTTAGGCGCTAGATCCCAGACATCATTCTTGGAGAACTGATCTAGCTCTTCTTGCATTGCTAGAATCCATTCATTGTCCTGAAGTGCCTCTTCACAAGATGTTGGTTCTATCAGAGATACCAATCCTAAGAGAACTTCTTTAGAATGTTTGAATGTAGATCTTGTTCTGACAAGTTCAGCTTTATCTCCTAGAATCAGATCTTCAAAAATAATTTGTCTAAGACTTTGTCCTCTCTGTATGGAAGAACTTTCAGTTGCTTCTAATGTATCAACGGATTTAGGATCTATGATTTCATAGTCTTTTGTCCTTTCTCCAGAACCTGTGAGGGTAACTTCTAGATCTGCAAAATTCTCAACTAGCTTTGACATTTCTAAGTCAAGTTTATCATTAAATCTAACATGGATTAATTCCTCGACAATACATGTTTCTGTATTGTATACTCTATAGCCCTTAGAGCGTTCTGAGTATCCTAACATAATACACTTTTGTGCTTTAGAATCAAACTTGTTTAGATTTTCTTTGGTATTCAAAATAAAACATGAACATCCAAAAGGATGAAAATAGGAAATGTTGGGTTTTCTTCCTTTACACAGTTCATAAGGAGTCTTTTCCAGAATGGGTCTATGTTAGGTGCAGATTTTACCTAAAAATGACACATCTTTCTTTGCACTTTTTCTACTCAATTCTCATGTTTTCATTAGTTTTACTCATGATTGTTGTTATTCTTCTAACATTGAGAATATACCTTTGGTGCTTGTAATATGTGTGTTATTGTGTAAAAAAAGGCACTAATTGATCAAAATTGTAAGACACAAGAAATGATACAAGCTGCCAAAGAACAGAGGAAAACTTCAATAAGTTCGCTTTGCGAACTAGCTAGCGAAGGTTTGCTTTGCGAAGGCTGGCGAAGTTCCAGCGAATGGTCCCAGAATTATGGCAGAGGAAAAAGGCACTAAAGTTTGCTTTGCGAACTTGAAGGCAAGTTTTCGCTTTGCAAACTATCCTTCGCATTGCGAACTCATAAAGAAATTCTATGGCGGTTTAACTATCAGAGGCACCTCAGGTGCCATTTTTTACCATTCGCTGTGCGAGTGAAACGTTCGCTTTGCGAACATGGAATTTTCTGAATGTATTATAAATAGACTTTTCACACTTTTGAGAGAAATAAAGATATAGACTTGAGAGAAATATTAGAACTTGTAATTAAAAGATCAGAACTTTATATCTCTTCATTTCAAGAGGGAAAAGGTAGGATCTTCAATCTCTTGTTAGGTTTGGATGTAATCTTTTGATACCTTATGTATTTCATCTAATGTATGGTTGTGAATTAGTTTTGATTCTCTATTGATTGATTATCTTTGATTGTTTATTTGTGAGTCTTGACTCTTGACAAAACTCTTTGCAAATCTTTGGTCTTAGATTTTCATCTATCAATGAGCAAACTTTTGACAAGGTTTTGGGAGTTGATATTCATTGTATCTTTTGTTGTATTGTGTTGATTAAGTAGCATGGCTAGCATGAGTATGATTGATACGGTATTGCAAAGATGCATGATAATAGTGATGAAGAACGGTATTTACATCCATTTGGCAAATTAGTTGAATACATGTAAAAAGGGTTAAACGTATGTACGTATTCTGATCATTGGCATTTTATATGAAGTAGTCATTTATCTGATTTGGGTGTCATCTTTGTTTACCTGTGTATCTTTGATTTGAACCGCTATAGACATATACTCTTCAGATCTGGATCTAAGATGATTATCTGTTTTGTTCTAAACTCTAGAAATAGATATAGGTTTAACACTTGCGTGAGTATCAGCTCTTAATGCTCTGTGTTAGTTTTGTTGCGTGAGACATCACCAATGAGGCAATACGGTCGATCTCTCGACGTTGCATTAGACATAACCTCTGTCGTGGGTGATACATGAGGATATTAGGCGAATGATTGAATTATGTATAATATGATTAGAAGAATGCATGTGCTATCAATTGATGAGTTTCAATTGCAACAAGGCTCCGTTTATAATTCAGTCTTTACTTTATATTTTCCTTCTTTACATTTTCTGCATTTAATTTTGGTTCCTCTTTTAAACCAAAACTTTTGAACCATAAGCTTAGAAACATAGAGACCGTCGAACGACATTCTTTCCCTCGCACTGATCCCTGTGGATACGACAAAACTGGGTTACTTAAATTAGTTTTTGCTTGCTGTTGTATTACAGTTCAATAGTCTAATAGAGATTCTATTATGAATATAACATGTTGTGTTTATTGCTTCTGCCCAAAAGTGCTTAACTACATTAGTTTCGCTGATCATGGTTCTGGCCATTTCTTATAACGTTCTATTTTTCCTTTCTACATTTCCATTTTGTTGTGGAGTTATAGGACAGGAGAAATCATGAGATATGCCATTTGAGTCAAATAGTTCTTCAAATAGTTGATTCTTAAATTCACCACCACAATCACTTCTAACTCTTACAATTTTAGAATTAAATTCATTTGTACTTGAGAACAGAAACTCATAAACACAGAATGTGACTCATTCTTGTGTCTAAGAAATTTTACCCATGTCCAGCGACTATAATCATCAATGATGACAAGTCCATACTTCTTGCCATTGACTGATGACGTTTTAACGGGGCCAAACAAGTCAATGTGTAGAAGCTCCAAAGGTCTGGAGGTGGAAACAACATTTTAAATTTAAAGGATGTTTTTGAAAATTTGCCTTTCTGACATGCTTCACAGAGTGCATCTGAAGTAAAATTCAGCTTAGGCAGACCTCTGACTAACTCAAGTTTGTTTAGCTGAGAAATTTTCCTTATACTAATATGACCCAAGCGTCTATGCCACACCCATTGCTCTTCGTTGACAGACATTAAGCACTTAACATTTTGGTTTTTAAGATCAGAAAGCTTAATCTTATAAATGTTGTTTTTCCTCTTTCCAGTGAAGAGAACATTGCCATCTTTTTGATTAACAACCTTGCACGTTTTTTGATTGAAAATAATATCATAACTGTTATCACTTAATTGACTTATGGATAGCAGATTATGCATTAAGCCCTCAACATAAAGTACATTAGATATAAAAGGAAGAGATCCATTACCTACTGTTCCAGAACCTTTGATTCTTCCTTTCTGATCTCCTTCGAATCCTACGTATCCAGTATCTTTAAGTTTTAGGCTTTGGAACATATGCTTTCTTCCCGTCATCTGTCACGAGCATCCAGAGTCCAGGTACCATGACTGGTGTTTTAACTCTGCTGCATAAGATATCTGCTACATATACTATATTATCCTTTGGTACCATAAACTTTTGGGTCCTTTTAAATTAGAGTTCCTATGGTTTCTCATAAACTTAGGTTTTCTTGCAACATTGAATTTACGTGTATGTGCTGGTGTATAGTGGTAAGAAAAAGGACATGCAGGTTTGTTTTCTTGAAAAGGTTTCTGATAATCATTGTTAGAATCATAACCTATTCCTCTTTTTCCATTGTGGCTAATACCATAGATCATGAAATCCATTTTACTTCTGTCTATACTATTATTTAAGAATTTTTGAAAAGCCTTATCATACTTATATATGATGGTTTTAGAAGAAGAAGAAGCTTTAGAAAGAGTTTCTTCAAGTTTTAAGCATTTTTGTTAAGAAAATCATTTTCTCTATTTAAGACAAAGTTTTCATCTTTTTGTTTTAAAAACTCTTTCTCAGGCTTAACATTCTCTTCAACTTCATTTTCAAGATTCTTTTTCAGATTTTTAAATTTTTGTTGAAGTTTCTGATACCTCTTTAATGATTCAGAAAGACATAATTCTAAATCGGTACGGGAAAGATCAGAAAATACCTCTTTTGAGTCAGAATCAGTTTCTGTTGCAACCTTTTCAGATGTTGTGGCTGTTAAGGCTACGTTGGCGTGCTCATCTTCAGAATCAGAATTATCCCATGTTGCCATAAGACCTTTCTTTTTTCCTTTAAATATGTTTTTCTTGAATCTTTCTTTTCTGAAGCTTTCTTTGTGAACTTTGGACAATCTTGTTTGAAGTGTCTAGGTTCCTTACATTTAAAACAAGTATTTTCATTGCTTGCTTTTCTTCTTGAGGATGATTCTGGATAATCTCCTTTGTTTCTGGATCCTCGAAAGTTGTTTTGTCTATTTCTCCAAAGTTGTCTGACTCTTCTGGATAAGAGAGACAATTCATCTTCGTCACCAGAATCATCACAGTCGGAGTTTTCATCTTCATTTTGAATGACCTTATTTTTCTCTGACTTACTTCTTTCTGGTCTTAATCTTAGAGCAACAAATTTAACCTTTTTCTGAGGTTCATCTTCTTCTAGCTCTATTTCATGACTTCTGAGTGAGCTAACCAATTCTTTAAGAGTTATGTTGTTCAGATCTTTGGACAACTTTAATGCAGTAACCATTGGTCTCCATTTCTTAGAAAGACTTCTCACAATCTTTTTAGCATGATCTGTAGTAGTATATCCTTTGTCCAGAACTTTGAGTCCTGCTACCAAGGTTTGGAATCTTGAGAACATGGATTCAATAGTTTCACCTTCTTCCATCTTGAAGGCTTCATACTTCTAGACCAACGCAAGAGCTTTGGTTTCCTTGACTTGAGTATTGCCTTCATGAGTCATTTTCAAGGAATAAAAAACATCCTTTGATGTATCTCTGTTAGTGATATTTTCATACTTATTGTATGAGATCGCATTCAGAAGAATGATTCTTGCTTTGTGATGATTTTGAAGTCTTTCTTCTGCTCATCATTCATTCTTGGAATAGGTATTCCAATAGCAGAGAACGGTGTTTTGTAACCATTTGTTACTATATCCCAAAGATCTGCATCATAACCTAAAAAGAAACTTTCTATTATATCTTTCTAGTAATCAAATTTTTCTCCATCAAATACAGGATGCTTGGCGTTGTAACTGTCTCTCTCATTTATGTTGGAAGTGACTATAGAGATTTTCTCACACTGGATCTCTCTACACGGTTAAGTGTTTGATATGAAAATCAATAAGAGAGCCAGAGCTCTGATGCCAATTAAAGGTTGAGAAAAACACAAGAAAAGGGGTTTGAATTGGGTTTTAAAATTTTTTAATAGAAGTGTATAACACACACACACGCTGACAAGGTATGAATAGAAGGAACACAAATGGTTATCCTGGTTCACTGTTAACTAAGCTAATCCAGTCCACCGGCCAAGGTGATTTTTCCTTATCATAAGGACTTAATCCACTAATCTTTAACAAGATTACAACAACCTCTAAGTCATCAACGACTTAGCCCTCTCGAGTCTCCTGACTAATCACACTTAGTCACTCAAGGAAAAACTTACAAACAACCTCTAAATTGTTAAACAACAATTTAGACTTCTCGAGTCTACCGACTAAAACACTTAGTCACTCAAGGAAAATCACCTAGAAAAGTTACAAGAGTGTTTACAATATTGCTTCTTAATAAGCAGATTGAAACAAATTTAAAAGTATTATTTCTACACAGATATGAGCAACAACTCTTTGTGTCTTTGAGATTCTTTGACAGAGTATACACTTTCAGTGTTTTTGACTTGTAAGATTGTTGTCCTCTATAATGCAGCATGGTCTTCTATTTATATCTTCCTTGAAGGATAAGAATGTCTTTTGGTTTGGCCAGCTGTCTTCAATGATAGAATTCCTTGGAGTGCAGAAGTAGTAAAAGCTTAGAAAGCTTTCTGGTCAGTTCTGAGCAAAATCTCTGCCTTGCATTTTTTAGGAAAGAACCGTTTGTACGGATTCTTGGTCTTCACGTTTTACTTTGGACTTTGAGCTTTTGACTCTCAACATGTAATTTGAACTTAACCGTTGATCAGAGTCTTCAGAATCCTTTCTTTAGAAATGAATTCCATTTTGAGATGCACGTATATTCTTCATCAGAAACCTTGATATGTATCAGAATCTTGTTGAGTTGCGCTCAAATTCGATTCCATTTAGAATTGTATATCTGCACGCTTAAAATAGAATTAGAGTACCACATTGTTACATATAAAATATATGCATTATTATTATCAAAACTTAGAGATTATATTCAGAATCAAGATCTTGTTCAAACACACATGAACATAAACAATTTTTATTAAAACAAAAGATTGCTTAATACAAGATGATAACAATTACAAGGCATATATTGCAGATAACCAACATTAGAAACTCTCATAGATAACTTCAAACTTATCTCTCCAGATTTTAGAAGAATCGTCCTCTAATGTTATGACAACTCCTTGTTGGATTAATAGTTCAGAAAGAACTTGTCCATAAGGAATGAAGAATGTCTTTCCCTTGTAAAAGGATGAAAGATTCCTTTTCAGATGGTCAAACATAACTTGAGGTAGATTAATATTTATGTCTGGATTGAGAAGAAGTAGCAAATAATTTTCAATAGAATCCACAAAGTCTAGATCCTTGTCCTTAGGAAGCAAATTTGAGTTCACAATCTGGTTCCAAACAATTGCATCTGGACAAAGATTTGAGACCTGAGAAAGGTTTGATGGATCTAGAAATGTACGCCAAGTAGGAAGATAGTATTTCCAAACAAGAGTAAATGGAATTTCACCAATCTCCTCACAGTTGATTATATTTTTTTAATCATCTTAGAGGTTACTATTATCGAAACACCAGAAACCCTGGAAAGGATAGCATACTCAGGATTTAGCTCAACAATGGATGCATTAACCCAAAATTCTTTGACAAGATTTGAATAAGTAAAGCCACAGAGCATTTCAAAGTTTCCATTCCAACCTTGTTCAAAAACAGTCTTCTAGAAGTTAAAACCTAGCTTAAACAACTCTTCAAAATCCACAAAATTTTCATTGATGACAACTAGTTGATTTAGTGAAGAATTGACTAGAGAATTCATCTCAGGTTTGGTTTGATCAACACAAATGAAAAGAATATAAAGAAAGAACCAAACAAGATTCTAGACAAAGAAGAACAAAAGTCTTGTCAGAAGGACATAAAAGGTGACAAGAAATGATGTTACACAAAGATAAGGGATATGACCATAGGTGTAATAAAAAGAAAACATCATTACCCAAGAGTATTTACCCAACAAATTTCTTGAACACACTAGATGATTCTCAACTTTATGGAGTTTAAGTAAGACAAGGATTTTAAAAACATTTTTACTTAAACTGCTTATCAGAAGCAAAGATTCTTTTTTCTGAATCTCAGAGACTGACAATTTTCAGAAGCTATCTGTCATCAGAGTCTACTAGGATTAGACTTCGAGTGAGACATTTTCGGTTAGTTATCAATTTTTGATATTCCATTCAGAGTTACGCATTTTCTCTTGAAACTAAATTTTATTTATTTTTAGATAGATGTGCTTGATTCATGAATGTTGAATTCGTTTCTCTGACTACTAACTAGCAACAATATTATCATAAAGGGTGAGAATACTGTTTCCATAAGCATGATCATCTTATAGTCAATGACGTATTTAGTATAGTCAAGTACAACATAGTTTCTTTTTAAAGATTTCTAAAGATTCTTTTGTTATCAGTAAAAAGAACTTCTCTAGAGGTCTAGCAGAGACTTTGTATTCACTCATACTTGAATAATTCATTGAGCCAAGGAGTTTACAAAGTAAATAACCGAACATACTTTTTATTGTTTTTCTTGGTCAAGCTTCAGGAGAGTATTCAGATTTGACCATGGAATCTAAATTCTGACTTAAGTGGATCTTGAGTCATTGGTACTTATACAAGTGATTCCACTTTCTTCTCCAAACTTCACACTTTTTGCATCTTTCAGCTTTTGAGTTTGGTATGTAGGCTTTTCTTCCATCATATGTTGTAAGCAGCCATTTATCAAGTATCATGGAAGATGCCTTGTTAATTTCTTTTGTGATATCTGCAGCAAATACAATTTTGGATTTTTGTACCCATATTTCTGTGGGTCCTATAATGTTAGTCCTGATAGGATTTCTTTTAATTCATGCCTTAGTTTGATAGTAGTGCCTTGATTTATTCCAAAATTTAAGTCTAGGATGAGTTTTGGCTCTAACAAAACCTGTTCTTAGCATAGTCTTTGATTTCATTATCTTGGATTCATATTATCAAATATTTTGACTTTATAATCCTTGATTTTTAACTCTCTGCATAACATAGATTTAGATGGTGTTTTCTATAAGAGGTTAGCATACAATAAGTTTTCAACATTGTATGAGTATTACCAGAATAAAAATAATTGAAAGGTTTCTCAAGGAATTGTTCTTTAACATAAATTCTATGATAGCCTTCAAATTCCTTAGGAGCCATGAAGTCACTTAAGATTTGATCTTGAGAAACAGACTCCTTATTATCAAAACAAAAATTTCAAGAGACTTGATTTTCTCTTGAGAGATTTTTAGATCTTTTTTTTATATGATCAATCACTAGCTTCATGATTCCAACTTGTTTGTTAAAACAACTTAAGAGATCATGAGCTCATATAAAAAAATATTGAAGCAATATAGATTTAGAAGTTACTTCTTTCTCTTCAAGATTTGATTTATTCATGGATTCAAATGCTTCTTCAGAAGATGTAATGGCCACCAGTGCCAGATTACTCTTTTCTACTCTTTTTGAATCCTCAACTTTTTCAACTTCATCAGGATATGCTTTGAAGCTCTTTGAATTTTTTTTGTCTGGTAGCTTTTCTCCTTGCTCTGAAGATTGGGATAATTAGTTAAGATGTGATTATTTTAGAAGCTTCTAAAGTTACTTTTTCCATCAACAAATTTCTCATTCCTTTTAGCCAGTTGAAAGAATCTTTTAATAAGGAAGGCCATTTTCTCATCATCAGACATTCCATAAGAATTTTCTTTAACAGGCTTGAGGAAAGTTGATTTCTTTGACAACTTATATTCATCTAATTCCATTTCATTTCTTTGAAGATTTCTAATCAAACATTCAAGACTTAACATATTCAAATTTTTAGCTTCTTGAATAGCTGTGACTTTTGGTCTGAATCTAGCAGGTAGACTTCTCAGAATTTTCTTGGAAAAATGAGATGAAGTGTAACTTGTTAAGCACTTGCTGACTCCCTTCATTTTTAGAATAAAATGATTCAAAGATAGTCTTAGTAGTAGACATATCAATGATTTTGATATACTCATAAAGAGGTAAAGCATCTACCAGAATGCTTCTAACTCAAAGATGATTTGTGTAAAGCTTCTTCTGAGCTGGGGTGAAATATTTTCTATCTTTGATCATCCCAACACCATCAACTTCTATATCGATGCCTTCTTCAAGGATATCCCATAGTTCTTCATCAAAACCCTTTATCAAGACCAATGATATATGAGTAAGCTTTGCTTTTCCACCATTCAAATTCAGTGATACCATTGAAGATGGGAGGATTAGCAGAGCGATAATTTTTTCAAATGGTACTTGATTCCTTCTTGAAAAATCTTCAGCATGCATATTTTTCTCTTTGGATCATTATCTGCACCACTGTTAAGTTTTATGCACAAACCAGACTCTGATACCAACTGAAGGCGAGAAAAATACACAAGAAGGGGGGTGAATTGTGTTCTTCAATTTGTGTTGCTTCTAAACAGAGTTCATATTCTAAATAATATGTTCAGATTTTGATAATATGTATGCGGCTGAATAATAATCAGAAGCAAGTAAATGACACATGAACACACAAGGATTTATCCTGGTTCCTCCTAAATTGAGAGTAATCTAGTACCCTTGCAGTACAAGACATTTTTCATTATAATCAAATCATGATTACAATTTCTTATTCCCTCGAGCATAAGACTTTTCTTGCTCATACCTACAACTTAAGACTTTCCTGCTCAATCAGCACCTGATCATGATTTCCTGCTTAGATCCTCAGATCCTAAGACTTTTTTGCTTATACCCTCAAGTACAAGACTTCCTGCTGTGACTCACAACCTAATACTTTCGTGCTTAAATCCCACAGATTTAAGACTTCCTTCTCAGACCCTCAGCCTAAGATTTTCCTACTCCGATTCCACGAATCCAAGACTTTCCTATTTAGACCTTCAGTCCAAGACTTCCTTGCTTAATCAACACTTTGATCAAGACTTCAATGCTCAAGCACATAAAAGGAGACTTACTTGGCTCAAGCTCACAACAAGAGACTTTGATGCTCAAGCACATAGCAAGAGACTTTCTTTTTAAATTACTAAACTACCTGTTTAGCAGAATAGACAACAAGGAGTACTTAATATACAATCAGTGGTACATGGCAATAACTATAAAAAAGAGCATAACACTTAAAATTTCTGAAATATTCATTGTTTAAGAAATCTTAAGGCTTTGTATAATTTACAACAGATAACAGAAACTCTGCATACTCGATGTTGTTATTGATCTTGTTATTCTTCCATTTTAATAGAAGCGTGAGCCACTCCTTTTCTTCTTAGCCCTATTTCTTTATTCCTTGTTGTTGATCCAGACTCCGCTAGAAGAGATAACTTGTACAAGTGTCTTTGTTCCTCCATAGTATTAAGAGACGTTGAAGATAGATACACAAAAAGATCTTTATCCATTGTCTAACTTGTTTAACCGTAGTGTCTTCCTTGTGAATTGTACTATAGATTCGATGAGAGTGGATACCCATAAAGCATGTCAACTCTCCTTGAGCCATGTGAACACAAACTCTAGCTGACAAACTGATTTGACATTGTAGCTTGCTTTATGCAATACAAATCACTTAGCTTTGTCTATGGTTCTGAATGATTACCAGAAGCTGATACATTCAATAATTATAGAGATAACATATTGCTCTTCTGATGCTAATACATTCAGCTTCAGAGTCTACATAATCCTATAGCATCAGACCTCAATTAATAACATCCCTCAGTTCTGAACCATCAAAAGCCAAGAACTCAGCTTCTCTCAAATGCGTTCTCTTATCAGATTCTGAGTAGATTCTCTTTAAGCTTTGGAACCTGCATACTTAGAACACACATTAGATAACACCATTGTTCTTTCAATACTTTGTTATCATCAAAACCTAAAGGATATATGTCATGAACAAATATTGTTCTAACTAAAAGCACTTCCTTTTCTCATAGCTTCTTTTAACAATGATTGTCAGTCACTAACATCCTTTGATATAACCATCTCAGCCCAAAAAATAACAAAAAATGATGATATGGAGAATCTAGACAAGATTAGAAACACACAAGAGACAAAAATGCATTAAGAAATAATTTAGAAGAAGCAAAAAAAAAAAAAACAAGTAAAGATGAAAAACATTTCATTGAAAGATAAAGTACACAAAATAATACACAAAAAAATTAAACAGAAGAAGCTTCATCCAAAGAGATCCCTTTGACCGCAAAAGGGTTAAAAGCTTTCATAGCTTCTGGTATCTTTAACTTATCACCCCAGATTTGTGAAGTAACCTCAACCATAGTTTACTATACTCCTTATTGAATGAAGATTATAGAAATAACCCTTCCATAAGGAATGAAACATTACTTTCCCTCTTGAAAGGATATGAGAGTTATCTTCAGATAATAAATCATAACATGAGGGAGGTTGATATTCATATATGAGTTGAGAAGTAACAGAAAAGCCTTTTCATCAATGTCTAAATAGTCTAGATTCTCGTTCTTTGGAAAAAAGTTTGAGATCAAAATTTGATACCAGACTAATGCCATGAAATTAAGATTAGAGACTTTAGACATGCCAGACAGATTATTAAAGAAAGGCGAAGAGGAAAAGAATATTTCCAAAAGATCATATCTGGAGTAACACCTTCATCCTTACAGTTTATTGCATTAGCAATAGAGGTGGGGGTGATGGTGAAAGGGACACCAGATACAACAGGAAGAATGGCACACTCTAGATTTAGTTCTTGGACAGATGCATTTACCCAGAAATCTTTGATCAGAGTAGGGTAAGTAGGACCATAGAGCATATCAAAGAAACCATCCCAACCATTATGAGAGATAATGATTTGAAGATCAAAGCCATTAGCCATCATTTCTTCAAAGTCAAAAAGTCCTTCAATGATAACACCCAACCGGCTTTCCATACTAGCGCGACACGAAAAATACCCGAGCGCATTGCATGCTCGATGATACAATGTTGAAGCAGTAAAGCAGCAAGCAAAAAATATTATTTTTGGTAGAATTCCCTCTGGTATTTATGTCATCTCCACTGAGATCGGTTCGAGGGAAAGAATGTCGTTCGACAATCTCCACGTATCTAAGCTTGGGTTTGAAATGGTTCTCCAAGGGTAACATGCGGAAATTAAAAGCATAAAAGCAAATAAATAACACATTGTTTAGAAAGGAGAAACTCATCAGGAGTTGCATTTCCTTATACCCATCATGTACGAGAGAAAAACTATCGATCAAATGCATTCACCCTAATACTCGTCAAAACCCCCACGTATCTCTCACAAACAGAGGTTATGTCTAACACAAAGCCCGAGAGATCAACCGCGTTCTTTCGAAGGTGATATCTCGAACGAAAATACAACACGGAACATTAAGCTTCGACACATACGAGTGAATATTTAGACCATTCCCCATAGCCAATAGATCATCATCTTAGGTTGAGTTTGAAAAGTATATGTCTACAGCGATCCAAACCCATTAAGATAGACATTAAATCAAAGATAACATCGATTAAGATTTGTAAAAGGGATTTTATACAAAGATCCATAGATGAAAATACAATCTAAGTAAAAATACATACAACAACCCCAACACAATGAAAATACAAAGAGAAGAAGGAAGAAGAACACATTTCTCACTGTTTGTCATCTCCGATTGAACTTCTCACGGTTTGTCATCTCCGATTAAAGAATAATTTGGCTCCAAATCATCTAGATGCATCATCCATATGTTGTTTCTAAGCTAGAACTACTAAAGAATATGGTTCCGATCAATTGGGTCCAAAGGCTCCCAAAAGATAACCTAAAAAAATCTGAAAAATGTGACTTTATAGGAAAAAATGGGTTCCCGTGCTCGTTGGGCGAACACCGGCTCGCACTGCGAACATACCAAACCTAGCTACTGCCAAAAAAATGTTTTCCAAGCTTCGGGGACATTTTTGTTTGCCTTGGGTTCGCTGGGCGAACTCTTGGCGAGCTCGCTCGCCTCTAGTTTGCACAGCGAACATGACTGCAAACTTAAAACTTGTTTCGACCATAACTTGAGAACCATAACTCTGCTTTACGTGCGGTCGGAAGCGTTGGAAAGCTTATTCAATTATCTATAAGACAATGACAAAATACCATTGCTTGTATACCTAAAAGAATGAGAGAAAACTATCAAACTCAAAGATTTACGCATATTACACACTATTATGTAAACTACACAAAACATACACTAAAGTTGAGGTTTATTTGTATAATTAAGCTGATAAGTGCCAATTATTTACACTCAAAATCACTACAATTTAGCACTTATCAAATTCTCCCCAACTTAAACTTATTTGTCCTCAAACAAGAATCAATCAACTTGAAGAAAAAAAAGTAATTATCAAGAAATCATGCTTAACAAGTCTTTAAAAAAAGAAACAAATGTACGGTACACCAATCAAAAGTACACGCAAGGCAATGCTTACCACTAAACTACAATGATACAATGACTATGAAACAAATTCTAAGTACAAAACACATGTCAAAAATTCTAAAGAAATACAAATGTTCAATAAATAATCACACCTAACACACAACTTCATCAAGGGATGAAAAACAAACATGAGGAACAACTCACACACAACAATCTTGCTAACAAAATTCAAATTATGCATTCATCTAAAAAATTCATATTGAAAGTATAAAAACAAAAATCACAAGGGCTTTAAGGGTTGTAATGTGGCATGGGTAACAAACAATTATTTTTTTGAAGGTAAAAGAAACAAAAACTTGCCTAATCAAATGAGAGTGATCAATTCTCACAATCTCAAGCACTCACAAATTCCAATAACTTTTTTCTCTTTTCCAAATTGTTACAGCATTCCACACAACTTATTAGCACAACAATGTTCTATTTTTTTTTTCTTCTTTTTCAATGTTTTTTTCTTTTTTCTTTTCTTTTCTTTTTCCCATTTTTCTTTCTTTTTCAAACTTTTTCTTTTTCTCAACCTCTTAGCAACCAACCTTTCTTCTCCCCAACTTGAATACAACCAACACGTAAAGTGAATGCTCCAAAACTTATTAGGCAAGGAAAAAAACTCAAATGACAAGTAATGGTTATGGTTCAAGAAAAAATATATTAGAATCCATACAAAAATTGAATTCAACACCAACATGTATTCTAACAAAGGCTCAAAGGGGTAATTAAATTTTCACTTGCTCACAAGGTTGATTGACTATTTGGTCAAGTGGTTGTGCTCAAAATCAAACAAAATGCCTTGATCATTTTAGTGCTATCATACAAACAACACAAATAAAAGATTAAACATAATTCAAACGAGTTAAACAAGAAAGTTGGTCTCCATGCAATTTAGTAAACAATGGAAAGGTTCCTCACATTTGGCTATGAACTAAAGTGATTCACAAATGAACAAAAATTGCAAGAGAATGAATGACATGTTATTTGTACAAAGTCTAAAGTTCATAACATTTTATGTTCTAGAAAAGTAATAAATATAAACCTTAGCAATGCAACTCTCTTTGAACTTTTCACACTACCATAACATTTTCTTGTTGAAACAATCAAACTTGAACAATCACAACATGCATCTTCAAGCTAATAAAAAACAAAGCTTGAGACAAAACACAAAATTTTTCTAACGACCTAACAAAATTGAACCCAACTTAATAAACATAAAGCTATACAAACTCGAAAACCGTTGGGTTGCCTCCCAACAAGCGCTTGTTTCACGACGTTAGCTCGACGTATTTATTGTGCTTGTCTAGTAACTTCCTCACAAACATGTCGATGCTTTCGTCAAAGCGCCAACCTAAAGAAAGTGTCCTAACCAAACACTTGAACAAACGTTACGGGAACAAAATATATATACAACACTTTGAACAAACATAATGGAAAAAAAAGTAAAATAAGTATCTATACAAGTATATACAAGTATATACAATATAGATAATTATGTACAAAGCTTAAAAATATATAAATTATCGCAATGCGATTCAATATTAAAACCAATCCCCGGCAATGACGCCATTTTGTTGGAGTGGTAAAGCGAAAAGAAAAAAAATATTATTTTCGGAAGAATTCCCTCAGGGATTTATGTCGTCTCCACAGGGATCAGTTTGAGGGAAAAAATGTCGTTCGACAATCTCCACGTATCCAAGCTTGGGCTTGAAATGGTTCTCCAAGGGTAACATATGGAAATTAAAAGCATAAAAGCAAATAAATAACATATTCTTTAGAAAGGAGAAACTCATCAGGAGTTGCATTTCCTTATACCCTTCATGTACGAGAAAAAACCTATCGATCAAATGCACTCACCCTAATACTCGTCAAACCCCCCACATATCGCTCACAAACAGAGGTTATGTCTAACGCAAAGTCCGAGAGATTGTTTACCTTGAAAACTGGTAAACAACCGCTGATCTTCTAAAACTATAAAGTTCTAGTAACTTACCGGATCGATCAGATTGATCCTAGGACATGTGCTGTACGTGTATTTGAGATATTTCACAATTTGGTAAAGTATGCCTTTCGACAGTGCACATAAATGAAAGAAAAAGGTGTTTGAAGTGTAAAGGAAAGCGATAAAGATAAAGAAACAACTAAGTCGAACAATGCATCAAAGAAAAGAAAAGGGCTAAATGTAAAAGTTTGATAAAGAAAAACTGGAGTTAAATGTTGGAAAGAAATGCATAAAGATCTTAAAATGCAAAGAAAAGGTAAATGCTCGGAAGTAAAAGCTTTTAACGTAAATCTGCAAAGTAAAGACGGTAATGTAAATGACTTGAAGGGTAAAAGTTCGTGGAAAAAGATTTCAAAGTAAAGAATCTAAAACAGAAACTTCAAAGTAAATTGCATTGCAATAAAGGATAACAGTGATTACAATCACGTACATTCTCACTTCACTGGTTTCTCGACACACTGGATACTTTGAGTGAATATAGAGTTACTTGTACAAATATGATTTTTTCACGCTATTTTAACTCTAAGACTAACCTATTTATAATACTCTAATGTAACCACCCTTTGACGGTTTTATTCTTAGATTACGCCACTTGGCACTTCGCATGTCTTCATGATCTGGATCTTCGCCACCTGTCCTCTTTTCAAATTCAAATAGTGGAACTTCCCTCCACTATTCAGTTGTAACTGCAGCGCATTATCCATAGCCACTTCATTGTGTCGAATTGACTCCTTGGACTTAGCAATATTTGAAGTCTTGAAATCCTTCCATTCGACTCAGGCATTGCACAAACATGGTCGAAGGCCTTCTTAGTCGAAGCCTTCTTGTTTATCTGTATTATTTTAAAGAATAACTTCTTTTAAAGCCAAATTATCTGAAATCATGTAGCGTCGAAATTAGGAGCTAACAAATTTCCCCCCAAAAATGCCCTTTCGCCAGTATTGGTAGGAAGGTTATTTTTTGATAAAATAATTTGCGACGCTTGCTCATTCGATTATGGAAAACATGGTCTTAACTGACCAACCTACGATTTAGAAACTATTCAGTTTCTTTCAACCATGCTTATGATGTCATGTCATGATGGCAAATCTCCAAACATCTTTTCAGCCGTATTCGTGAACAGTTTTCATCATCACTTTTCTTGGGATTAAGCATTTACAGTCTGACCACAACCACCACCATCCAACGATCTCCAAAGAGGACACGCGTCCCACTATCGTATCCATTTTAACGGTGGATTCACAGTCCCCTCATCTTCCAAACATCTATAAATACTCTTTTTCCCCAATTTTATGAGCTTTCGCATTCTCAAACTTTCTGCAAATTATTTCTCTTGTTCTCTAAACTCTCTCAAGAAAACTCAGAACACACTCTCGTTTTCTCTTCAACTTCCAACAATGGCGTCTTCACAACCCATCCGTCAAGAAACCAAGAACCAAAAGGGTAAAACCATTCCGTTCGAGCAAACTCTCCCACCATTTTCAAACATCCCCGGACCAAAGGTGGTAAAGAACCAACAGTTCGTGCCGGAACCTCTTCTTGAAGAAACAAAGAAGATTTACGAATCCCAGGTAATGATCCCTCTCCTTATCTCTGATAAACCCTATGCTTTAGGTGGCCCCTTAGCTGATGTAAAACCCACCAATGAAAAACTGGCTGAGTTCTTTCCTTCTTACCATAAGTCTAGACCTTTAGGGCAAAAAAGCAACCCTAATGAGGATGGAACCTCTCCTAATACACCCACTCTGACAAAAATGGATATGAGGTACCTTCATGATGGTACGAGGCTGGTAAAAGCTGTCAATCCTTTAAAGGATTTTGACCTTTGGATGACCAGAATGGAAAGGGTCAAAACTGATCACTGGAAAACCATATGAATCTATTATCTACTCATGCTGTCGAAGACCAACATCCCTTATTGTTTGAACTTGCTGGAAGCATCGCTTTATTTTTGGGATAGCACCCACTACATCTTTCATCTTCCTTGTAGGATGGTTACTCCCATACTCTTCGACCTTGCTGCCATTGCAGGTCTTCGACCAGATGGCATTTCCTATGACCCTGACACTGATGCAGAGGATACCATAGGGATTTCTGACTCCAAACTCACATACACCCACTTCATCAACCACCACAAACGTGATACTGCAGAAATCACTGATAAGGAACACATTGCCTTTCTGACCGTTTGGCTGTCGAGGTATGTTTTTTGTTCAAAATTCCTGCAGGTGGCCAAGAAGTATCTCACTCTGGCCAACCAACTTCACAACAATAGAGGAGTTTGCCTAAGTGGGTTGATCCTGACGAACCTCTACGAGTCTCTCAGTGAAGGGGCGGCTTGACTCAAAGACTTGGGGATCCAAGGTACTGTTCACTTGAATGATTTGTGGCTCAATGCAACCTTTGAAGCTAGCCTTCCCAGGAAAGGGCAAGTCGATGAAGATTCTACTGAAATCAAAGAGAGAAGGGTCGAAGGTACCCGCCTGGTGAAACTTACACCAAATGACGATGGGGAAACTCTCAAGAGAGCCTTCTCCAGTTATATTATGATGTTTGCAAAAAGGCATGAGTTCACACCTAGCATGGTTCCCTTTGCTGAGAGAAAATGTGGGCCTGAGTGGTTCACAAGGCCATTCCCTGATCCATCCACCAACCTCGACGCTGAATCAGTTTCGATCTGGGAAGCCTTCTTGATTCCTAGATTTATCGTTGAAAGGCTGAATCTTGGGAGAGACCTAGCAGCCCTAATTGCTTACCAACCAAATCTTGTCTCTCGACAATTTGGGTTGGCTCAGATTTTCCCCAAGTGTCTATATGGGAAGAAAGGCCATGTGGTCCTTCACACCGCTAGTTTTGACGAAGGAAGTGCTGCAGTCACTTTCGACCGATGGAACGCTAGGAAAGCAACCCTTTCCCCTGTGTATTTTCAGCCCACCTTCTTGTGTACCAAACCCTTCCATAACTGGTGGTCGAAGTACTACAGTGAGCAATTTCTTGATGTTGCTGCTTTCTCTTCCTTACTTGACCAAGATTTTCTTGATGTGCAGGAGAAGACCAAGAAGAGTAAGTTCATTCATGTCAAAGAAATTCAAGCCTTTCAAAAGTACTTTGAAACTGTCTATCGACCAGATGATATTAGTCGAACCGTTCGTGAGGCTGCTGTCACTTTGAAGGAGAAATTTCTACAGAAAATAGATCAGTTGAAAATCCCTTCAAACGTTCCCCTTGAGAAACGTTATAAGGTAGCTTTTGAACTCTTTCCTCCAAAGTTCCCTCGACTGCCTAACGCTGATTTTGGAGTGGCACTTGCCCCCCATTTCCAGACTGGTTTGTCTTTGGTGAGCACTTAAAACTCCTTCGACAGCAGTCTCAACCGAAAGCCCAACGGGTGGTTGCGACTAAACATACGCTGGACAGTTTCAAAGGACACCTTCATATAGGGGTCGAGGATGTCCGTGTCGAATCTGAAATATATGAAGGTTTGAGGCCCTTGATTTGTGATTTTTTAACTAACCACCCAATTATTAACCTTGTAATAATCGTCTGTCTTTCAGCCATGGCCAGGAAGACCAGCTCATCGAAGGGTGCTGCGAAGGTCAAAAAGGACAGTGAAGGCACAAAGGTAATTTATATCCCTTGCCTAAGTCTCTTTGTGCGACCAATCATCTAATATTTCCGTCACCTTTCAGGCTGCTCGAAAACCTCCAACGCCTTCAAAAAAGGGCAAGAAAGGTGCTCAAGCAGCCGTTCCTCCAGATACTGATGATGAGTCCCCTGAGGAGATAGTAGTTAAGAAAAAAAGGAAGCTTGTCAAAGCTTCTGGAACCACCACCCAATCTCCCTCAAAGGCGGCAAGAATCCTTGAGAAGACACCTGCTGGTAGTGGTGTCAAGAAACCACTCTCCAGGGTTGTGTCGAAAATGACTGCTGGCGATCCTGAGAGTGCAAACTCAAGTCCTGATGCTGCGAATGTACAGGTATGCGTACTATCTTCATTCAGTATTTGGATTCCCTACTCAGACTTCTCTCAATCTTATTCCCTTTACTTGTGGTTTTTCAGGCTGATGCAGGTGGTTCTAACCCACCACAACCTTCCTTCAGCTTTACAACAACTCTGCTGAATAGCCAAGGTGAGCCAACTTATCACCCTACCTCTGACCTTGGTTCTGGATATAGTTCAATCAGCGAAATTAATCAACCTATCCCTCTTACAGTTCCTCCTCCTGCAGCAGACGAAACAAACCAAAGTTCTCCTGCCAGGACCACTACTCAACAATCCCAGACCGATGGTTCTGATCATGAAGAGGATGATGTTTCTCATCGACAACCTTTCGACCAAACAGAGCCTATTGGTAAGGACACAGAAGAAAGGCCCACCGAAGCAGAAGAGGAGGAAGTCGAAGAAGATGAAGAACAAGAAGAAGAGAGGGAGGGGACTGAGCAAGGTCACACCCATTCGACTGTGGCTGAGGCAGATCCTGTCAACAATCCAACTCCTAAGCCTATGGTCACTTCGACTACTGGAGGATCCCCTGCTGGAGACCCACTGGCTGCTCTCAAATGGTCAAATCCTCGAGAGTATGCCAGATTAATACTTGGGAAGAAGTACAGTTCTTCAGGCACTAGTCTTAGTACTTCGACCAGCTCTGGGGGTCCAACTCCAGATGATTTCGCCAGTCCTATCCTTCAAAAAATCAAGGACAAATTCTTCAAGGGAGACTTCCACAATGTCTTACTTTCAGATCCAACTGCTTCTCTCTTTCTGAAAGACAACCTTTAGAAACTGGACCTTTCGACCCTCAGCAAAGATGTTTCTGAATTCCTGTTGGAGCTAACTGCTTTAGTGAATCAAATGTCTGAGGACTTCAAGCTCCTTCCCAAGATCCAAGACAACATTGAAATCACAACTGGATTGGAAGGTTCAGCTTGGGATGATGCACATGCATCAGAAGCTATGGTCGAAAGTCTAGAGACTGAACAACAGAAAAGGCAGGCAGAAGTGGAGTCGAACCAAAAGAACATTGATGACTGGAAGCAGCAAATTGAAGAGCTGCAGAACAAGATTTCTAAGGCTGAAAAACGCAACCTTGATCTGGGAGAGTTCGACGATACTGAGATGGCCAGAGAGCTGAAGCGCACCATAGACTTCCTTGACAAGGCCCAAATGCTTGAAAAAGAGCTTTCAGCAGCCAAACTCACCAAAGCTCTATGTGAGAAACGCCTTCAGAATCACAAAGACAGCTTCCTTGAGTTGAAGTCGAAGCTCCCTTTCTGATTGTCATATGATTTCTTGTTTGTAGTTCCAATTTTTATTCATCATGTTTTATGGTCCTTTTAAGGCCCCATGTACAGACAATCTTAATGCCCTATGGCCTTTATCTAAATTCTTCTATTTACTATCAACTCTTCGACTTGCAAAACATATTTTTTACTTTGTTAACTGAGTAATTAAAGTATTCTGCCTCTTTTCTTGGAAATCATAAAAATAGCGCAGCTTTTAACAGCTTAGTGTTCCAACGGCACAGGTTTCTATTCCATAAAGGAATATTAATAGCGCAACCCTAGGGTCTATTCCCAAGGGTCATTTCACGTATTTCCATCGTTGACTGGCCAATACTTACAAAGCCTTGCCTCTATAAAACCCTCTTCCCTCTTGGGATATCTTGCACCTACTGCATCAAGTATGAGTACTTCTTCAAAGAAGGCAATGATCAAGGAGGTGGCTGGAGAGACCAGGAAAGTTGAGGCCACAACTATTGCCCTCAAAGACACTTCAACTGGAGCAACATCTCGCGCCAAGAAGATAGAAACCAAGATGAAGGTACCCAAGAAAGGATATTCCAAAGCACAAAACTCTGATGATGAAGCTGACGAAGATTATGTTGCCTTCCTCAACTCTATTAATTGGAGAGACTATGAATAATCTTTCTCCTGGGTTTTATGTTATTGTACTTGTTTTTTTTTTGTATGCCATTTTGGCCTAACATGGCCTATTTTGGCTTTTATAATTTGAATAAAATTTACGTTTTAATATGAATTTCTTGTAAAATAGGCTTATATTTTTTCAAATATTTTCCATTTACCCTTAAGACTCTTAGATCACCCTCCATCTCTTGAATCTCATAAGCATTATTACTAAACGCCTTAATAATTTGAAAAGGACCCTCCCACTTAGGAGACCACTTCCCCAAAGTTCTGGTCTTTCGATCCATAGGTAAGATCACTTTCCACACTAGATCGCCAGTTGTTACAAGACTTCTCCACCCTTTTCTTTTGCCTTTTCAGCAACTCTAATGCATGTAGCCTTTCTTCATCTAGGTCTACTAATTCATCCAGCATCATATTCCAATAAGACTCAGATGGAATCTCATGATGCCTTTGAATCCTTATTGATTGAAGATAAATTTCCACAGGCAAAACTGCATCATGACCAAAAGTCAGTCGAAATGGGGTAGTATTAGTTGCCTCTTTAGGGGACGTTCGACATGCCCAGAGTATTTGGTCCAATGTCCTGTGCCAATTTCTTGGTTTTTTCCCCACATGCTTTTTTATCAACCCAATAACTACTTTATTTACTGCTTCGACTTGGCCATTAGATTGAGCATAATAAGGTGTGGACGTTACAAGCTTGAATCCCATTTCTTTAGAAAACTCTTGCATTTTTCGACCCGTGAAGACTGATCCTTGGTCTGTTGTAATTGTCTATGGGATTCCAAACCTATAGATGATGTGCTTCTGGATAAATTCAATCACATCTTCCTGATCAACATTTGGTAATGGGATATCTTCGACCCATTTGGTAAAATAATCAATACCCACCAAAATGTACTTATGATTTTTAGATGATGCTGGTCGAATTTCCCCAACCAAATCTAAAGCCCATCCTCTGAAAGGCCAAGGCTTTACTATAGAGTGCAACTCACTTGCAAGGACATGTTGAATGCCAGCGTGAACTTGACATTCCTGACAACCCTTGGCAAATTCAATACAATCTTTTAACATGGTAGCCCAATACATGCCTTGTCGAAACAACAACCATTTCATTTTATGGCCTACCTGATGTGCCCCACATGCCCCACTATGGACAGTCGAAAGGGCTAAGTATGCTTCTGCCTCACTGAGGCACTTAAGCAATACTCCCTCAGGAGTCTTTTTGAATAATTCATTACCCAACAAGACATAACTTAAAGCTTGATACTTGATTTTCCTTTCTGTCGAAGCTATTGGATTTTTCAGGTAATCCATTATAGGTTTCCTCCAATCCTTGTCAGTTATACTATCAACTGCCAGAATTGTGAAATTGTCTTCGTCAACATATCCAAGCTTAGTTTCTTCCAAGTCTGATGGGGCTAATCCTACCGACACCACCCTTCCTCTGACTTCGACTTTGATTGCATCTTGTAATTTGTCTTTCAAAACTTTATACCCTGATGCAATCTGAGCCAAGTCATTAGCTACCTGGTTTTCTATCCTAGGGATATGTCAAAAACTAACGGAGTCGAACTTTTTCAACAGTCGATTCACAACTACAAAGTACATAATCAAGTTTTCTTTTATGCACTTGTACTCTTTGGTCACTTGTTTTATGACCAGTTCTGAATCTCCCATTATTTCGACATGAGTTGCCCCCAATTCCAACAATACTTCAAGTCCAGCAATTAAAACTTCATATTCAGCTTTGTTGTTAGAACAACGACCTTCGATCTTATACTTAAGTGTTGTTGGAATTTTATTAGGAGAAATAACAAGTATTCCTATGCCTGTCCCATATTTGTGGCTCGACCAGTCGAAATATAACTTCCAAGGTTCCACATCAAGATAGTTCAGGGGGGTCTCATTTGTAGAATGGTCAGCTATAAAGTCTGCCACTATTTGTCCTTTAACAGCTTTTAAAGGCTTATAAGTTAAAGAATATTCAGTTAATGCTAATGCCCATTTTCCAATTCGACTATGCAAAATAGGTTTGGACAACATATGCTTAATAACGTCATAACGAGAAGAAACATACACATCAACTGGTTTTATATAATGCTTCAATTTGGTACAAGAGTAATACAAACATAAATATAATTTTTCAATCATGCTATATCTAGTTTCTGCATCATTTAAAACTCTACTAAGGTAATAAACGGCTCTTTCGACACCATCATCATCCTCTTGAGCTAACATGCTCCCTAAAGTTCTATCTGACGCAACTATGTACAATCTCATACACTTATTGCCACGAGGTGATGAGAGAATAGGTGTAACACCCCAAAATTTACCCTCTTACTTTTAGCTAACTGGCTTATGTTTCTTTGCATTTCTTGCATTAGCATTTGTGCATAGCATTGGTTCTTAGCATGGGATCAAGTTACTTGGTTCATCTCAAAGGAGTCTCAAGCCTCAAGGTGGATTGAGGAGTTCATCATATCTTCATAAGGTCAAGAATGGCAAAGGATTTCAAGTGAATCTTTCCCTCCTAACCAGAGGGACCAAATTAGGGTTTTGGTTTCAAAAAGGCTTCTTGTTGAACTTTATGGATTCAAGCATGCTCTCATGGGTTTCATATGCTCACAAGTGCTCATAGAGGAAGGCTTGGCTAGTGGTTCATTGTGGAAGATGCTCAGTGGATCAGTTACTTGTGAAGCAAGCAAAAGTCAACTGTAAGGAGGAAAGTCAACCATGGAATTTTGAGGTCCTCTTCATGATTTTTAAGGTCTTATGCCCTCATATGGTCCTCAAATGTCAAGATTCATGTCATTCATCAAGAATCAAGAGTTTGTGCAAAAGTTACTAAATTTGGAAAATGACCTATAATGAGAAGTTTCCATTTTTGGCAAGTTTTTACACTACATTCAACTTGACTTTTCATCATCAAAGAAGCTTCAAATGAATTTTCCTCAAACATGAAAGTTGAAGATCTTTCTTTCCCATTTCCAAAAAGTACTAGATTGTCTCCATATCATTTGTGGTTCTCAAGTTATGATCAAGAGAAGGCAAGGTGGTTTTTAAGGTTTTCACATGGTTCCATTTTTCCACCTTTTGCATTTTGGTTCAAAATGACTTGTAATTGATTATATTGCTTCAAGTCACATTACAACATCCAAGAACACTCCATGAGGACCATTTTTGACCCTTGAACCAAGTGGATACGTGCCATATTTCTCACTTATTTCACAAAATGCAAATTGGCAAGATGGATTAAAACTCACAAACCAATCAACCACAAGGCCCAATTTCAATTCATTGGTGATCAGCAAGATAAATGTGAGTGATTCATGATGAAAAGCATGCCTTGGCGCGTGTGGATTAGTGGAAACAACACAAAGTGCATTTTGGCATAAACCATCCAATTTCATTAACCAAGGGATTAATCAAGTTTTAATTGTGATCAGAGCTCTAATGGAGAGTATATAAGCTTACTCACACGCACAAAGCTAGGTCATGCACCCTCATTTGCTCAGAATCCATTTTCACCTCCAAACTTTTCTCTCTTCGAATCTCTCTTCTCTTGAGAGTTTTTGAAGTTTTCTTTGCACATTATTGATCAGTGTGGTGAGAGGAACAAGAATCTACCATTGGTTTGAGCTTAGAGTGAGGATTTCATCATGTTCGTGTTCAAGTTGCTCAAGTTCAAAACCTTAGATCCAGCCAATTTCAAGCCTCTATTTGCATTTATTTTGCAAATAGAGCTCAAAAGAGGAAGATCTGTAGCTTTTGGAAGGAGTTCTTAGTGTATTTTGAGCTCTACAGTTTTCAGGTTAGCATACTTGTCATGATCATGTAACATGTTTTTCTTGCTTGCAAAATGATCTATGATGTTCACTGATGATGCTGATCTATTTAGTTTTGAGTTTGGACGTGTGGATTGTTTGAATTTTTAGATTTAAGTTTTAGATCCATTTATGTTTTCCTTCGATTTGCACTGTGTGTTTGTCATTTAATGAAATGGATTTGACATTTAGCATCCTTGTGAAATTCTGGTTTGAATAGTGTATTCATGTTTGATTTCTGGAGAATTTTAAGTTGATAGTCGCCGGAGGAGACGGCCGGAGCTAGGGCTCCGGCATCTGGTTATTTTTCAGGTGATGCAGGGTTTAAGTGGAGAAGATGAAATCACAGCCATCCAAGGGTTAGATCTGATGGCTCAGGACTTGCCAACACATTAAATTCTCACGTGTTTAATTGTTTTGTGTGTGCGCTATTCCATGCTTGCTATCATGTACACGCAGATCTGAACTACACATCATGACTACCATGTGATTTGTTGACTTGATTTGGTGCTTTGGATGAATCTGGTGGTGTTGATCTTGCCAGCACATTAAAATTTCCATGTGCTATCAGTGGTGTTATGTGTGCGCGTGAGTATCATTGTTATCATGTGTCCTCTAATCCTGGCCTCTCATCATGATTACTGGTGTTTTTGTTTGACTGATTGTGAACGTTGGATCAATCAGATGGCTTGTGTGAGTCCTATTTGTTGACTGAGTTCTATGTGGGGGTGTGTTGACTTCGCTGATGGGTCTTTTGACCTGGGCTTGATATCCACACCTCCCCCGTGAGCCCAATTTGGTTTTGAACGTGTTTGGGCTACTATCTGAACCCCCCATGTTTATTATTTTCATTTTATTTTATTTAATTGTTGAATTTTCATTTTTGATTTTTAAAAATAGTTTTATGCATCAAAAAATTATGAAAGAATTCATGAAGCATGTTTAGGTTTTTATAAAATTTTGTCAAATTTTATTCTTCATTTTTATTCTATTTTGTGCATCTGAATTAATTGTTTAATTAATTTCTTTTTGGATTGTTTCATATATGCACACCCTGCCTTGTTGATTTTTGTTCTCATCATCTATACATGATTTGCATCTCATTCTTTTTGCATTGTTTAGAGGACATATTGAGGTCCTTAAAAATATTTTTCTCATATTTTTAAAATCATTTCATATTGCATTTTAGTCCCTATCTTTTGCATATTGATGTCATGTTTCTTATGTGATTTTTGCTCATTTGTTTGAGGTGCTTAACTTGTGAATTTTTGTGAGATCTTTTGACATGTGATTGGCTTATGAATTAGGTCATTTGAGTTTTAAACTCACAATTTTTGAGTGTCATTTGATATATGTTTGTTTATTTGTGCTTAAATGACTTATGCATGACTATATCTTGACACCTCTTTACACAAGTTGACTTGCCATGCCTATTTGCTTGAGTTTCTTCTTGATTCTTTGTATGTGCATTTGATATGATGTTTACCCCTGGTTGAGGTCCCTTGTGACCAAGTTTTTCCATTTATGGATCATGTTTGAATCATGTTTGAGTATGCTTAAGTGTTGGAACTTTGTCCTCTTTTTGTAGCTTTCTTTGGTGCATAATGTTTCATGCTTTGATTTCCTTTTGCACATGAGAATTGTTGATGATAATATGATTTTGGTTCTAAATTGCACTCATATTCATATATATTTCTCATTTCATTTTGATATGAAGTCCATGTATGCTTAATTGTGCATTCCATACAAGTATGCTTGCTTTTTTTTTCATGTTTATCTTTGCATGCTTACTTGAGATTGTTTTGCATTAATCTTTGAAACATTTTTGATGGTTTGAGTTGGACAATGATGATTCGATGTGCTTGCTGCCATTTATTGTATCTCATCTTCTCCTTCACTTTCTCATTCTTCTCTTTCACTCTCTTCCTCCCATGAATCTCAAGACTTGTTTAAGTCTTGGATTCTCTCCCTTTAGAGCTACCTAGTCCAACTTAATTTTTGATTAAGCTTAGAGTAGGATTAGCATTAGGTTTTAGGTAGTTGTCCCTCCTAAACCTCAGTAACCCTAGGTTACCCAAGCATGATAACATTAGGACTCTTAGTTTCCCTTTAGAGTTTCCTTTGGGTCTTCTCTCTTCTCATCTCAAAACTTCTTGAAAACACTTAATAAAGATAAAGTGTATTGCGCACGAGCCTTAAGCGTGGGGAATGAGAAATGAGGGGCTTCCTCTCATCTTTCTAGAGTGCTTAGCGGGCGTCCTGTCTTGGGACGATTCGTTAAGTATTCGTCCCTGTGCCCTAGACTTTGGTGCAATGCAAGTTATGAACTAACTTAAAACACTTCTGTCTAAAAAACACAAAAACAAATTCAAATATTTTTATCCTTCGGGATTGTTTGGTTCCAGACCATTTTCAGAAAAGAGCACGTTACCTTCCATCTGAGTCGCAAACAGGCATCGACCCTAACTGTCGGACGCGAATCTAACGTCGCTCATAAAAAACACTTACCCATCAGTGGTCGTACCCACGAACTACATTAGCTCTGATTCCTCTCTCTCGTCCGATTGAGGATATGTAGGCACAAGACAGCGATTGTCTTGGCGAGCAACCTTCCCCCACAGTTCCTGTCCGAACTACGTTGACTCTGACTTTCCCATTGCACTGAGGGAGTACGTAGGCCTAGGGCATCGAATATGTCCTATCGAGTCCATCTTAGTCACCCCATCCCCGTTTTCTTTTGTACAACCATAGACAGTAGGACAGCTCACCCTCCGTTTAGACAACAAGCGTGGATCCCATCGAGTACGATGGATGCGTGGGGTGCTAACACCTTCCCCTCACATAACCGACTACCGAACCCGGACTATGGTTGCGATGACCATGTCTTTCTCCTCTTCTCTTCAGGTTTATGCAGTGTTTCCTTTCCCTCTCTCGGGATAAATAGACATTGCTGGCGACTCTGTGTTTTCCGTGCCACTCTCGCGTTTGTACCGTTGGATGCGAATCTTTCGGGAGCGACAGCTGGCGACTCTGCTGGGGAATATGGTTGACCTCTTGCTGGTCCATCCCCTTTAGTGAGTCGATCCTAGCGCTTGTTTGTTTTTTTCGTTGGGTGTTTATTTGTTGTGCTTTATTATGTTGTATATTACTGTTTTACAGCTTTTGCTGCATTGCATTTCATTTTATTACTGTCATACTGGATATTGTTGTGTTGTGCTGGCTGGTTTCTGTTTGACAGGTTGGGTTGTTCTGAGAGATAAGCCCAATACCCAGGCTCGAGTACACCCTAGGACTAGAGTGGAGAGTAGTGAGACCTACGTGCCCGCTTGGTACGTTTGTGTGTTCACGAAATTCACAATCAGACGAGGCTATCTTGGGACGCATTCTGACGTGCGTGTCTTGCGCATGTTAGGGTGTTGATCTAGAGAGCTGTCAACTCTGGTGACCGTTTCTCTGATACCTCAGTTGCGCCTCTCCTCCCGAGATGTGACAGTGGTAGACCACGTTCCGTGGCAAACCCATTGCACATTCTCGATCCGAGGACCCAATGCTGAGAGACTCGCATAGGATGACCTTATTTTTGAGGGGAATCAGTTGAGGCCTCCTCGATTGATGATGATGCCAAACCAGAAATAGTGAACGTATCATTATTTCTTGACCTGAGAGCCCGTGATATTGAGGATCCTCGCCTTTCTAGAACCCACATGTGAGAAGGGATGGGTGTTTGCAGGCTTGCAGGAAACCGAAACCTTCAACCTACCCGGTTTTCTGGATTTCTCATCAGTGTTTGATTATCTGAGTTTCTGGTTATCTCAGTGGTTCGGTATTCTAGAATTCTGGTTTTCTGGGTTGTGGTTCTCGTTCAGTTAACAACACAACACATCTAGCAGTGGTGCCTTGATCCCATGCTTGCATGTGCATATCACTTTTCTTGCATTCTAACATGTTTGACATTTTTCAGGGCTTGCATCTTACTCTTGATTCCGGTTTTCTGAGGTTGCCTTAGCATGGATGTCCAGAGAAAGAAGACTGTTGCTTATTCGTTCCCAGACCCGACCTTGACGTTGATTCACAAGCTAATTAGTATGGCTGGTCCCAGAGTTCGTACAGAGTTCAGTGGAAAGTATGGGAGACTTCTGAAGTGTGTCTACAATATCTCCAAGTATGAGAAGGATGCCATTCATACACTTCTTCAGTTCTATGATCCGTCTTTACGTTGCTTCACTTTCCCAGACTATATCTTGGCTCCAACGTTGGAGGAGTTCTCATTTATTTTGGGAATCCCCATCAGGCATGACATAGTATTCTTTTCTGAAGAACGTCCCGGGATAAAAGAAATGGCCACTGCTCTTCATATTGGTGAATCAGCTCTGAGCAATAATATTGTGGAGAAACAAGGAGCTAAGGGTTTCTTATTGAAGTTCTTGTTTGATCAAGCTTGCATACATGTTAAGGAGAAGAATTGGACTGCTTTCCAAGCTATTTTGGCTATGTGCATATATGGGATTGTTCTGTTTCCCAATGTTCCTGATCTGGTGGATATGCATGCTGTTAGAATATTTATTTCAAAGAATCCTATACCTACCTTGCTAGGTGATGTGTATCACTCAGTCCACTACAAGAATGAGAATAGGCGTGGAAGAACTGTGAGTTGCTGTGCACCGCTCTTATCTACTTGGTTTCTGAGTCATCTCCCCGAAGCTGGCACTTTCGTTGATACGAGAGATTCTCTGAAGTGGTCAAACAGGTTAATGGGCTTGACTGCTGACAACATTGTTTGGTTCAACCATGACTTGCTAGGGATGGAGATTATTTGCAAGTGCGGAGAATTCCCTAATGTACCCTTGATAGGGAGAAAAGGTAGAATTAACTATAATCCTTCCCTTGTTATCAGGCAGTTTGGTTATCCTTTGAGAGGCCCACCTGAAGAGCGAGATATCAGAGAGTCCTTATTTTTCAATGGTACTGGGGATCAAGAGATGATAAGGAAGATTGTGAATGCTTGGAAGTAGGTGACCAAGAAGGGAAAAACTTCATTTGGGAAATGTAATAACCGGGCTTTTCCTTCCTATGAAGAGTGGATTAAGAAGAGAGCAGAAGAGGAACTTCTTCCTTTTCTGGTGGAACCACCTTTGTATCCTTTGATGATCGAGGCTCCCACGACTGTTGACATAGATAAGTATGATAAGTTATGGGCTGAGAAGGAGAAACTTCGAGAGGAGAATCGTGAGCTGGGCAGAGAGGTTGGTCAGAACTTTTGGCTGAGAAGGAGAAAGAATTGTCTAAAGAAGTCGTTGCTAGGGAGAAAGTGGCTCAAGCGTTGAAAAGTGTTAGCAAGTTCCTTTCGTCCAAAAAGAAAGAGTTGGCTTATGCTATGTCAAGAATTCACAAGTTCAATGACCGTCGGAATACAAAAATTACTGCCAACAGGTTGAAAGAGGACAAGTATCTGGAACAGATTGAAGGTTTGAAGACAGAGCTTCGGAAAAAGGATAAAGAGATTTTATCAGGGATCTTTGAGAGGAGAGCAATTAAGGAAAAGCTCAAGGAAACCATGGCAGATATGGAACAGCTGAAGATCCAAGCGGAAGTGAAAAGAGCCAGAAGCGAAGGTCCAAGTTCAGGTGGAGCTTCTGGAGAAGATGATTGGGAATTGCATAGTCGTTATTTAACAGGGATCTTTCACAGGAGGGATCTTTTGATTCAGGAGTTGATTCAGAGACCAGAGCATCCTAATACTAAGAAGCTTCTCAAGGAGGTGCAGAATTGGTGCAAAAAGAATGACGAATGCGGAATCCTAGCACGACTGAGTCTTGATGATATGCCTTAGTTTCCTTGCTGCTGTTTTCTTTGTATTACCGGGATCACCGACAGGCTTGTTGGTCGGGGTCTTTGTTTATGCTTATTCAGACTTGTGTTGTGACAGATGCTTATTCTCTTTATATGATCAGGAATTCAGTTATCTTCTGTTGTCAAAACTGGAATCAAGGGATAGATCGCCTTGATAATGTTCATACATGTTTGCATTTACATTTTCATATTCATCTCTGTTTGCATAGCAGGTTATCTTGGATTCTCTGGTTTTCTTATGCTCTCTCTTTTTGACAGTCAGGATTGATCAACTAACTCATCGGTATTCTACCAGGCTTAATCAAAGCAGAGTGATGGACAAAGTTCAGGCAGACATGGCAGCTACACAAGCTCGCATCGATCAATTCATGGAGATGATGCAGGGTGTGGTGTAGAGTCAGAATGAATTCAGAACTCTAGTTCAGCCTTTGGTGTCGTAGGTTGATGAAAATGGTATCTTACACGGTGGTCTTCTTAATCGTGTTATTCCTCCGGGCGGGGGTGGTGCTGGAATCAACATTCCTATTCCTGGCGCTGGTGGACAGGGTGGGATTCCCTCAGTGGTTGGAGAAGGAAGCACTATTCGAGCTATCCATGGCCATCGTTTTGAAGATCAACAGGATGATGTTTTTTCAGTCAGAAGCTTGGACGCTGGTCTTCCTGTGGTCAGTGATGAGAGGATCCGTTTAATCGAGGCGCAACTAAAAGGGGTTGTGAAGCAGGACGACCTGGGAACAGATTCCTACATTGGATAAGTACAATGGTTCTACCTGCCCGAGAACTCATGTAAAGGCGTATACCAGGAAGATGGCTGCCCATGCCAAGGACGAAAAGCTAATGATGCACTTTTTTCAAGAAAACCTGTCCGGCGCGTCTTTGGAGTGGTATATGGCGCTGGAAAGTAGAGATGTTCGTACTTGGAGAGAGCTAGCTGCAACTTTTATTAAGAATTACCAATACAACACAGACATGGCCCCTAACAGAACTCAGCTGTTGAACATGTCCCAGAAAAATGATGAAAGTTTCAAAGAATACGCGCAAAGGTGGCGTGAATTGGCAGCCAGAGTACAGCCACCAATGCTGGAAAAAGAGATGTTGGATATGTTCATGGACACACTGCCTAAGCACTATTATGAAAAGCTATTACCTTGTTCGCTAGGCAAGTTTGCAGATGTGATTGCGATCGGACAAAAGATAGAGGTTGGAATTAAGGCTGGAAAAGTTTCCAGTGGTGACGGATCGTCCTCCGGGCATGGAAAGAAGCCATTTGTGAATTATAAAAAGAAAGAAGAAGCCAATTCTGTCTCATCCTATAGGGGAAAGGGGAAACAAAAACAAAACTATACCCAGCAGGTGGCTTCAGTGGTTATTCCTGCAGCACTCCCACCTCTGGCAGCACCTCAACGACAGAATCGCGCTCCGCGCCAACAACAATTCACCCCTAAGCAGAACAGACACTTTGATACTCCACCTCTACCATATTCACAATTGTTTCAGCATTTGCTTCAGTTGAAGTTAGTTGAAAAGAGGACTTTGGCTGCTCCTGTTGGTAATCCGCCTCCCGGGTACAATCCTAACGCCCATTGTGATTTTCACTCTGGGGCACCGGGGCATCATCTCGAGGACTGTAAAGCTTTTAAGCATAAAGTCCAGGACTTGGTAGATTCAAAGGCTATCAGTTTTGCTAATGATGGACCTAATGTTGTGCAAAACCCGATGCCTGATCACAATGGGCCGAGGGTGAATGCGATAATCGAGGAATGTGAAGCTTTGAATTTGATCATGAATGTTGAGGAGCTGAAAACTCCGCTGGCTGTGGTTAAAAACAGGTTATTGAAGGGTGGCGTCTATCCGGGTTGTGATGAGAAATGTTCAAATTGCTTGACAAAGGACAATGGTTGTGATTCGCTGAAGAGGGGTATCCAGAATATGATTAATGAGGGTTGCTTACAGTTTGATAGAGGTAATCAGCAAAAAGAGGTTGTTAATGATAATGTTGCTACTATTGTTATTCCTTTCAAGACAATTGTAATATCAGGGCCAGCGAGACCAGCGCCGGTTGTTATTTCAGGTCCTAAACCCATTCCGTATGAAAGTACCCAAGCCGTCCCTTGGAATTATGATGCTAGTGTATTTGTTAATGGACAAAAGCAGGAATTAATGACTATTCCACTAGTGAGTACTAGTTCAGAAGCTAAAGTTGAGACCGATGCTATAACGAGAAGTGGTAGAATGCTTACTCCTGTTAATGATCAACCCAGTACTTCTAGGAAATATAGGGAAAACAGGCAATGAATGGTTCTGTTCAGACTCTAGTGATTATTGATTCTACAGTAAAGCCAGCTGACAACTCTTTTTCAGAGAATGTGGAGGAGTTTATGAGGCTTATCAGGAAAAGCGACTACAAAATTGTGGACTAGTTACATCAGACACCGTCAAAGATCTCCATACTATCTCTGTTGTTGTGTTCTGAAGCTCACAGAAATGCACTTTTGAGAGTTTTGAACGCTGCTTATGTTCCTCAAGAAATATCTGTCAATCAGCTAGAAGGGGTTGTAGCACATGTGAACGCTGGCAATGGCTTGGGTTTCACAGATCTTGATTTGACTCCCGCTGGAAGGAATCATAACAATGCCCTGCATATTTCAATTGAGTGTCGTGGTTCACTGATGTCACATGTGTTGGTTGATACTGGATCGTCGTTGAATGTATTGCCAAAGAAAGCATTAATGAAGTTGGATACCAGGGGACTTATTTGTACACCAAGTGACTTGGTGGTGCGAGCTTTTGATGGCTCGAAGAGATCTGTCTTTGGTGAGACTGTGCTTCCGATCAAGGTTGGGCCGAAAATATTTGATGCAACATTTTATATAATGGATATACAGCCAGTATACAGCTGTCTGTTGGGTCGTCCTTGGATCCATGGTGCAGGCGCTGTAACCTCCACTTTGCATCAAAAACTGAAATACATGGTTGATGGTCATGTGGTGACTGTGTGCGGAGAAGAAGACATAACGATTAGTCAGCTGTCAACCTTCAAATACATGGAAGTGGATGGTGAAATCCATGAGACGTTGTGTCAGGGGTTTGAAAAAGTGAAGGTTTCTGAAGAGGTTGTCCAGTCTGAAGCTATAGAGCAGCCTGTAGTGACAGATCAACCTGAGGTTTCTATGTCTTCGTTTAAAGACGCCAAAGCTGTGGTTGAGGCTGATAGCTCACAGAGGTGGGGCCAAGTGGTTGAAGTTCAGGAAAAGAGGGATACCTATGGACTGGGATACAAGCCATCCAGGAGAGACGGGGATCCTCCTAAATTCTATGGCCCAGTCCGTTTCACCAGTGCCGGTGTTTTCTTCGACAGGGTTAATGCCATTGAGGAAGAAGGGGACAGTGATTGTGACATGGATAGATGGATCCACTCTTGCGTCCCGGGAGAAAGTCTGTGCAACTGGTCTTCTAAAAAAGTCATTCAAGTGACTGGCTTCAAGTAATTGCTTTGTTTTCCTATTATGTTAATCCTGCGTTCTGCCCAAGACGTAGTGATTTTATTTGTAGGGCTTTTAACTGTTGCATGTTTTGCTTTATCATCAATAAAGGACTTTTCACACTCAAATATTTTGATCTCTGTCTTTCTGTTTTTATTTTTTATGCATTAAAAACCCACATCAAAATGGCAATGTGTTTCTTTTGTTGCATACATAATAAAACATACCTCATCAATCATGCAGGTCTCTTTATTCAGATGACACCGATCATGACTCAGCTATAGCTCGGTATGACTTTGACAATCCAATCTATCAGGCTGAAGAAGAGACTGACAAAGATTGTGAACTGCCCGAAGAGTTGGCCAGATTGTTAAAGCAAGAGGAGAAAGTCATCCTACCTCATCAGGAGGAAATTGAGATTGTGAATCTGGGAACCGAGGACGCCAGAAAGGAAGTAAGGATAGGGGCTGCATTGGAAGACAGTGTCAAGGGAAGATTGATTGAAATGCTCCGTGAGTATGTGGACATCTTCGCCTGGTCTTACCAAGACATGCCTGGGCTCGATACTGATATTGTTGTACATCGGCTACCACTTAAAGAAGGTTGCGCTCCGGTCAAACAAAAGTTAAGAAGAACTAAACCAGAGATGTCTGTCAAAATCAAGGAATAGGTTCAGAAACAACTAGATGTCGGTTTTCTTTCCGTAACAAATTATCCTCCATGGGTTGCTAACATGGTGCCTGTACCTAAGAAGGATGGGAAGGTCAGGATGTGTGTTGATTACAGGGATTTGAACAGAGCAAGCCCAAAAGACGATTTCCGCTCCCTCACATTGATGTGTTAGTTGACAATACCGCTCAGTATTCGGTGTTTTCCTTCTTGGATGGCTTCTCTGGGTATAACCAAATCAAGATGGCCCCAGAGGACATGGAGAAAACAACATTCATAACACCGTGGGGAACTTTTTGCTACAAAGTGATGCCCTTTGGATTGAAGAATACAGGGGCAACTTACCAGCGGGCGATGGTGACTCTCTTTCATGATATGATTCACAAAGAGATCGAGGTCTATGTTGATGACATGATTGCAAAGTCACAAACGGAGGAAGAACATCTGGTGAATCTTCAGAAGCTATTTGAAAGATTGAGAAAATTTAGACTGAGGTTGAATCCTAACAAATGCACCTTCGGGGTGAGATTAGGAAAATTGCTGGGGTTTATTGTTAGTGAAAAAGGTATCGAGGTTGATCCTACAAAGGTAAAAGCCATACAAGAAATGCCTGTGCCGAAAACAGAAAAAGAGGTACGTGGTTTCCTGGGGAGATTAAACTACATTGCCAGGTTCATCTCTCATCTCACAGCCACGTGTGAACTAATCTTCAAGTTGTTAAGAAAAGATCAAGCGGTCAGGTGGAATGAAAATTGTTAAAAGTTGTTTGAAAAGATTAAAGAATACTTGCAGGAACCTCCGGTCCTTATGCCACCAGTGCCAGGAAGGCCTTTGATTATGTATCTCACGGTTCTTGAGAATTCAATGGGTTGTGTGCTCGGTCAACAAGACGAGTCAGGTAGAAAGAAGCACGCCATCTACTACTTGAGTAAAAAGTTTACTGATTGCGAGTCAAGGTACTCGATGCTGGAGAAAACATGTTGTGCACTCACTTGGGCCGCTAAGCGTTTGAGGCAGTATATGTTAAACCACACAACCCTCTTGATTTCAAAGATGGATCCGATCAAGTATGTGTTTGAGAAGCAAGCACTTTCTGGGAGAATAGCCCGTTGGCAGATGGTTTTGACAGAATACGACATTCAGCATGTTTTCCAAAAAGCCATTAAGGGAAGTGTTTTGTCAGAATATCTTGCCGAACATCCAATCGAGGATTATCAACCGATGAAGTTTGAATTTCCGGATAAGCATATCATGTATTTGAAGATGAAGGATTGTGAAGAACCTTTGCCTGATGAAGGGCCTGAGATTGGATCTCAATGGAAGTTGGTATTTGATGGGGCTGTAAATACATATGGTAACGGAATCGGGGTAATCATTACGACTCCAAAGGGTTCTCATATACCCTTCACTGCCTGATTGGCGTTCGTATGCACCAATAATGAGGCATAGTATGAAGCATGCATCATGGGGTTAGAAGAAGCAATTGATTTGAGAATCAAGAACCTCGATGTTTATGGTGATTCTGCGTTGGTGGTTAATCAGATTACAGGTGAATGGGAGGCTCGTCAAGCGAATCTTGTGCCTTATAACAACTATGCCAGAAGGTTGTTACCTTTCTTTGACAGAATGAACTTCCATCACATTCCCCGGATAGAGAATCAGATGGTTGATGCGTTGGAAACATTGTCATCAATGTATCAAGTGAATCGTTGGAATGAAGCTCCTTCAATCAGAATCATGCACTTGGACATACCTACTTTTGTATTTGCAGTTGATGGTGTATCAGTGGCAAGCCTTGGTATCATGATATCAAGGTCTTTTTGAAGAGTCAAGAATACCCAGCTGGGGCATCTTCCAAGGATAAAAAGACATTGAGGAGGTTATCAGGAAACTTCTTTTTGAACAATGGTGATGTGTTATACAAGAGAAACTTTGACATGGTTTTGCTGCGTTATGTTGATGAACACGAGGCATGCCTGTTAATGGAAGAGGTTCACGAAGGTTCCTTTGGTACTCATGCCAATGGGCATGCTATGGCAAGAAAATTGTTAAGAGCGGGGTATTATTGGATGACTATGGAGTCTGATTGTTTTAAATACGCCCGAAAATGTCATAAATGCCAGATTTATGCTGATAAGGTGCACGTACCGCCTACTCCTCTGAATGTTTTGTCGTCACCTTGGCCTTTTGCCATGTGGGGCATTGACATGATTGGGAAGATGGAGCCGACTGCTTCGAATGGACATCGTTTTATCCTGGTGGCTATTGATTATTTCACGAAGTGGGTGGAAGCAGCATCGTATGCCAACGTCACTAGACAAGTGGTAGCCCGGTTTATTAAGAAGGACATCATCTGCCGGTATGGAGTCCCAGAGAGAATCATTACTGATAATGGTTCAAATCTGAATAATAAGATGATGAATGAGCTATGCCAAAGCTTTAAAATTGAACACCACAATTCTTCTCCCTATCGTCCGAAGATGAATGGGGCTGTTGAAGCGGCTAATAAGAACATTAAGAAGATTGTGCAGAAGATGGTAGTAACTTACAAAGACTGGCATGAGATGTTGCCTTACGCCTTACACGGTTATCGTACTTCGGTACGCACATCAACTGGGGCAACTCCTTTCTCACTGGTATATGGTACGGAAGCAGTTCTACCATTAGAAGTTGAGATTCCTTCTTTGAGAATTCTGACAGACGTGAAGCTTGATGAAGTTGAGTGGGTGCGTTCCCGGCTGAATGAACTGAACCTCATTGAAGAGAAGAGATTGAAAGCCATTGCGCATGGCCAGTTGTATCAGAGCAGGATGAAAAAAGCATTTGATCAGAAAGTGCGTCCTCGGTGTTTTCAGGCTGGTGAATTAGTTCTGAAAAGGATCACTCCTCCTCAAACAGATCACAGGGGCAAGTGGACTCCGAATTATGAAGGGCCGTATGTAGTAAGATAGGTTTTCTCTGGTGGAGCCTTATTACTCTCAACTATGGACGGCGAAGATTTTACATCCCCTGTGAACGCGGATGTAGTCAAAAAATACTTTGCATAAAAGAGACCCGCTGAACATAAAAAAAAGGTTCAGGCTAAAATGGGGCATCCTGGCGAACCATAAAAAGAAAAGGTTCGGGCAAAAATTAGGGATAAAAAAGAAAAAAGAATAAACCCGCAAGGTTGAAAACCTGAAAAGGCAACTTTGGCAAAAATGGGTATCCCGGTGGATTGAAAACCCGAAAAGGGCGATCCAGGCAAAAGTTAGGGATTTAAAAGCAAAGACTACGATCCGCGTTCGATCTGTGATCACTATTCACACTTGGAAAATTCGAAGGAAAGGAATCAGTCCAGTCAGTCATCTTCAAAGGCCAAAGTATCTGCGGATAAACAAGTCATATGTGTTATAGCTGAGTCGAGTCATGGTGGATGTCTGTTCCCCACATTGCCGACATGTGTATTTTCTTTTACTTTTTGCGCAATTACCTCTTTCCAGGAATTGCTTCCAAATGTAAATGCCTATTTACAGGCTGATCATTCAATAAAATTTGCATTTCAGTCAAAGAGCTCTTGTTTATTGTTTTACCTGTTTTGTTTGTGAAAATGTCTGATATTTTTGATAAACATTACATGCTAAAATGTTGAGCTTTATGAAACAAGTTGGAAAACAGTGGCAATTGCTTAGGCGTCAGTCACTATGATGATAATCAAAGTAATCATTTTCGCACGTAGACCTTTCTGTTTGGTTTTGCAGGATGACAGGTGTACCTCCCCAGTAGAGTTGCTCCCCAACTTTGAAGTCTGATCGTCCTCAGTAGTTGGTACCTCCCCAGTAGAGATGCTCTCTTCAACTTCGAAGTCTGATCGTCCCCAGCAGTTTATTACTCTCCCTAGTCAGAGTATCGAGGATCGTCTTCCTCAACAGAGTATAAAGAAGTGATTTCCCAAGCGGAGCCGTTGAGGATCGTCCCCCTCAGCAGGGTATAAGAGGTTTACCCTCAGCCAGAGTTGTGATTTGGCTCATCTTTCCTCAGCAGGAGTGCAGAGGGTTATATACCCAGCCGAAGTTGTGTTTGGATTATTATTCCCCAGCAAGCATTCAGAGGTTGATTGCTCTAAGGTGGATGTTGTTGTATCTCCAGCAGGAGATTCATGGACAAAGATGTTATTATCCCCACAGAGTCCTGGGGTCTACTTTCCTCAGTTGGTTAGAAAGTATAGTCTCACCGACAACGGTTTGATCTAATCCCCAGCATGGTGAGGGTAAAGTTATTTCCCTAGCAGCAGATTAAGCTCACCGACATCCCCAAGCAGAGTCTGGTGGTGAATGGTATCCCCAGCAGGTCTTGAGTCCAATCGTTTTTGGCAGGCGTCAAATCCAAGTTCTGAAGTCAGTTGGTAATTCTCAGCAGAGAGAATCTCTCTTTGGGTTCCATCTTCAATATTCGTTCATAGCCATCCCCAACAGAGTGGGTTTTCTTTTGGAGCTTTCATCTCCAGCAGAACTTGTGATCAATGTCTTCCTCAGCAGAGTGAAGTCTTTCTCAGTAGGGTCTCTTATTTCGGAGGGCAATTTATTTTGTCGTCCCCAGTGGAGTTTGCCTTCGCCTTCAACATTTATTTTGCTGAGGCACCTCTTTTGCATTGCATAAGCATTCTTGCATGGCATCCTCCCAAACGCGTAGCATTTCCATTTCGTATGGAGCATTACGGCAAAATTCAAACATATGCATTCGAAGCATAAGCCAGGTTTGATTTTCTTACCAGTTCCCTTCCCTAGCAGAAGGTGACATAATTCAGGAGATGTTGTTTAACATTACACCGTAACCAGTGGATTCGTCCTTCTTGTTGGTCCTTCCTACACTCCCCCGCAGAGTTGTCTGTTTAGATTTCTCTATTCCCCAACGGAGTTATCTTTGTAGATCCGTTGATTCTACTTATCTTGGGTTGGAAAGTCCGTTTTCGGTCGGTCTTTCTTTTCGAGTTCGTCTTCGGCCATCCTCGCACTCTTTGTTATTTCATTATCCCCAGTAGAAGTATCCCATGTGGTTTGTCCTCTCTTTGAAATTCCGCTTTCGGTCGGTCTTTCTTTTCGAGTTCGCTTTCGGTCGTACTCGTTTACTGTTTGAAATTCCGTCTTTGGCCGGTCTTTCTTTTTGAGTCCGCTTTCGGTCGTACTCGTGTGCCTTTGTATTCCCACTAAGTCCGCTTTCGGTCGTACTCATGTGGTTGTCGAAAGAGCGCTTTCGGTCGGTCTTTCTTTTCGAGTCCGCTTTTGGTCGTACTCGTTTGTTCTCATATCTCCAGTGAGTTCCCTTTCGGTCGTACTCGTCTGCTGCTTGAAATTCCATCCTCGGCCGATCTTTCTTTTTGAGTCTGCTTTTGGTCGTACTCGTTTGCCTTTGTATCCCCACTGAGTCCGCTTTCGTTCGTACTCATGTGGTTGTCGAAAGAGCGCTTTTACTCGTTTATCCTTTTTGAGTCCGCTTTCGGTCATACTCGTTTATCCTTTTCGAGTCCGCTTTCGGTCGTACTCGTTTATCCTTTTCGAGTCCGCTTTCGGTCGTACTCGTTTATCATTTTCAAGTCCGCTTTCGGTCGTACTCGTTTATCCTTTTCGAGTCCGCTTTCGGTCGTACTCGTTTATCCTTTTCGAGTCCGCTTTCGGTCATACTTGTTTATCCTTTTCGAGTCCTCTTTCAGTCGTACTCGTTTATCCTTTTCGAGTCCGCTTTCGGTCGTACTCGTTTATCCTTTTCGAGTCCGCTTTCGGTCGTACTCGTTTATCCTTTTCGAGTCCGCTTTCGGTCGTACTCGTTTATCCTTTTCGAGTCCGATTTCGGTCATACTCGTTTTCATTTTCATTACCACCAGTTTGCAAATTTTTGGGTTCTTTTCGTATTCAATCACCTTCTACCTTGAATGTCTGAAAGTCATTGCTATCATCCCTTCAGGTTCAAGTCGATTGAATAGGGGCAGCTGTAACACCCCAAAATTTGCCCTCTTACTTTTAGCTAACTGGCTTATGTTTCTTTACATTTCTTGCATTAGCATTGGTTCTTAGCATGGGATCAAGGTACTTGGTTCATCTCAAAGGAGTCTCAAGCCTTAAGGTGGGTTGAGGAGTTCATCATATCTTCATAAGGTCAAGAATGGCAAAGGATTTCAAGTGAATCTTTCCCTCCTAGCCAGAGGGACCAAATTAGGGTTTTGGTTTCAAAAGGGCTTCTTATTGAACTTTGTGGATTCAAGCATGCTCTCATGGGTTTCATATGCTCATAAGTGCTCATAGAGGAAGGCTTGGCTAGTGGTTCATTGTGGAAGATGCTCAGTGGATCAGTTACTTGTGAAGCAAGTAAAAGTCAAATGTAAGGAGGAAAGTCAACCATGGAATTTTGAGTTCCTCTTCATGATTTTTAAGGTCTTATGCCCTCATATGGTCCTCAAATGTCAAGATTCATGTCATTCATCAAGAATCAAGAGTTTGTGCAAAAGTTACTAAATTTGGAAAATGACCTATAATGAGAAGTTTCCATTTTTGGCAAGTTTTTACACTACATTCAACTTGAATTTTCATCATCAAAGAAGCTTCAAATGAATTTTCCTCAAACATGAAAGTTGAAGATAGTTCTCTCCCATTTCCAAAAAGTACTAGATTGTCTCCATATCATTTGTGGTTCCCAAGTTATGATCAAGAGAAGGCAAGGTGGTTTATAAGGTTTTCACATGGTTCCATTTTTCCACCTTTTGCATTTTGGTTCAAAATGACTTGTAATTGATTATATTGCTTCAAGTCACATTACATCATCCAAGAACACTCCATGAGGACCATTTTTGACCCTTGAACCAAGTGGATACGTGCCATATTTCTCACTTATTTCACAAAATGCAAATTGGCAAGATGGATTAAAACTCACAAACCAATCAACCACAAGGCCCAATTTCAATTCATTGTTGATCAGCAAGAGAAATGTGAGTGATTCATGATGAAAAGCATGCCTTGGCACGTGTGGATTAGTGGAAACAACACAAAGTGCATTTTGGCATAAACCATCCAATTTCATTAACCAAGGGATTAATCAAGTTTTAATTGTGATCAGAGCTCTAATGGAGAGTATATAAGCTTACTCACACGCACAAAGCTAGGTCATGCACCCTCATTTGCTCAGAATCCATTTTCACCTCCAAAATTTTCTCTCTTCGAATCTCTCTTCTCTTGAGAGTTTTTGAAGTTTTCTTTGCACATTATTGATCAGTGTGGTGAGAGGAACAAGAATCTACCATTGGTTTGAGCTTAGAGTGAGGATTTCATCATGTTCGTGTTCAAGTTGCTCAAGTTTAAAATCTTAGATCCAGCCAATTTCAAGCCTCTATTTGCATTTATTTTGCAAATAGAGCTAAAAAAAGGAAGATCTGCAGCTTTTGGAAGGAGTTCTTAGTGTATTTTGAGCTCTACAGTTTTCAGGTTAGCATACTTTTCATGATCATGTAACTTGTTTTTCTTGCTTGCAAAATGATCTATGATGTTCACTGATGATGCTGATCTATTTAGTTTTGAGTTTGGACGTGTGGATTGTTTGAATTTTGAGATTTAAGTTTTAGATCCATTTATGTTTTCCTTCGATTTGCACTGTGTGTTTGTCATTTAATGAAATGGATTTGACATTTAGCATCCTTGTGAAATTCTGGTTTGAATAGTGTATTCATGTGTGATTTCTGGAGAATTTTAAGTTGATAGTCGCCGGAGGAGACGGCCGGAGCTAGGGCTCCGGCGTCTGGTTATTTTTCAGGTGATGCAGGGTTTAAGTGGAGAAGATGAAATCACAACCGTCCAAGGTTTAGATCTGATGGCTCAGGTCTTGCCAACACATTAAATTCTCGCGTGTTTAATTGTTTTGTGTGTGCGCTATTCCATGCTTGCTATCATGTACACGCAGATCTGAACTACACATCATGACTACTATGTGATTTGTTGACTTGATTTGGTGCTTTGGATGAATCTTATGGTGTTGATCTTACCAGAACATTAAAATTTCCATGTGCTATCAGTGGTGTTATGTGTGCGCGTGAGTATCATTGTTATCATGTGTCCTCTAATCCTGACCTCTCATCATGATTACTGGTGTTTTTGTTTGACTGATTATGAATGTTGGATCAATCAGATGGCTTGTGTGAGTCCTATTTGTTGACTGAGTTCTATGTGGGGGTGTGTTGACTTCGCTGATGGGTATTTTGACCTGGGCTTGATATCCACACCTCCCCCATGAGCCCAGTTTGGTTTTGAACGTGTTTGGGCTACTATCTGAACCCCCCATGTTTATTATTTTCATTTTATTTTATTTAATTGTTGCATTTTCATTTTTGATTTTTAAAAATAGTTTTATGCATCAAAAAATTATGAAAGAATTCATGAAGCATGTTTAGGTTTTTATAAAATTTTGTCAAATTTTATTCTTCATTTTTATTCTATTTTGTGCATCTGAATTAATTGTTTAATTAATTTCTTTTTGGATTGTTTCTTATATGCACACCCTGCCTTGTTGATTTTTGTTCTCATCATCTATACATGATTTGCATCTCATTCTTTTTGCATTTTTCAGAGGGCATCTTGAGGTCCTTAAAAATATTTTTCTCATATTTTTAAAATCATTTCATATTTCATTTTAGTCCCTCTCTTTTGCATATTGATGTCATGTTTCTTATGTGATCTTTGCTCATTTGTTTGAGGTGCTTAACTTGTGAATTTTTGTGAGATCTTTTGACATGTGATTGGCTTCTGACTTAGGTCATTTTAGTTTTAATCTCACAATTTTTGAGTGTCATTTGATATATGTTTGTTTATTTGTGCTTAAATGACTTATGCATGACTATATCTTGACACCTCTTTACACAAGTTGACTTGCCATGCCTATTTGCTTGAGTTTCTTCTTGATTCTTTGTATGTGCATTTGATATAATGTTTACCCCTGGTTGAGGTCCCTTGTGACCAAGTTTTGCCATTTATAGATCATGTTTGAATCATGTTTGAGTATGCTTAAGTGTTGGAACTTTGTCCTCTTTTTGTAGCTTTCTTTGGTGCATAATGTTTCATGCTTTGATTTCCTTTTGCACATGAGAATTGTTGATGATAATATGATTTTGGTTCTGAATTGCACTCATCTTCATATATCTTTCTATTTTCATTTTGATATGGAGTCCATGTATGCTTAATTGTGCATTCCATACAAGTATGCTTGCTTTTTTTCATGTTTATCTTTGCATGCTTACTTGAGATTATTTTGCATTGATCTTTGAAACATTTTTGATGGTTTGAGTTGGACATTTATGATGTGATGTGCTTGCTGCCATTTATTGTATCTCATTTTCTCCTTCTCTTTCTCATTCTTCTCTTTCACTTTCTTCCTCCCATGAATCTCAAGACTTGTTTAAGTCTTGGATTCTCTCCCTTTAGAGCTACCTAGTCCAACTTAATTTTTGATTAAGCTTGGAGTAGGATTAGCATTAGGTTTTAGGTAGTTGTCCCTCCTAAATCTCAGTAACCCTAGGTAACCCATGCATGATAACATTAGGACTCTTAGTTTCCCTTTAGAGTTTCCTTTGGGTCTTCTCTCTTCTCATCTCAAAACTTCTTGAAAACACTTAATAAAGATAAAGTGTATTGCGCACGAGCCTTAAGCGTGGGGAATGAGAAATGAGGGGCTTCTTATCATCTTTCTAGAGTGCTTAGCCGGCGTCCTGTCTTGGGACGATTCATTAAGTATTCGTCCCTGTGCCCTAGACTTTGGTGCAATGCAAGTTATGAACTAACTTAAAACACTTCTGTCTAAAAAACACAAAAACAAATTCAAATATTTTTATCCTTCGGGATTGTTTGGTTCCAGACCATTTTCAGAAAAGAGCACGTTACCTTTCGTCTGAGTCGCAAACAGGCATCGACCCTAACTGCCGGACGCGAATCTAACGTCGCTCATAAAAAACACTTACCCATCCTTGGTCGTACCCACGAACTACATTAGCTCTGATTCCTCTATCTCGTCCGATTGAGGATATGTAGGCACAAGACATCGATTGTCTTGGTGAGCAACCTTCCCCCACAGTTCCCGTCCAAACTACGTTGACTCTGACTTTCCCATTGCACTGAGGGAGTACGTAGGCCTAGGGCATCGAATATGTCCTATCGAGTCCGTCTTAGTCACCCCCATCCCCGTTTTCTTTTGTACAACCATAGACAGTAGGACAACTCACCCTCCGTTTAGACAACAAGCGTGGATCCCATCGAGTACGATGGATGCGTGGGGTGCTAACACCTTCCCCTCGCATAACTGACTCCCGAACCCGGACTATGGTTGCGATGACCATGTCTTTCCCCCCTTCTCTTCAGGTTTATGCAGTGTTTCCTTTCCCTCTCTCGGGATAAATACACATTGCTGGCGACTCTGTGTTTTCCGCACCACTCTCGCGTTTGTACCGTTGGATGCGAATCTTTCGGGAGCGACAATAGGGGGGTGACTCAGGTACTCTTTGATTTTGTCAAAGGCTTCCTGTTGATCTTGCCCCCAGTCAAACCCATCCTTGCTAGCTCGAAGCAATGGTGAAAAGGCTTGCGTTTTCCTACTTAAGTTACATATAAATCTCCTCAAGAAATTTATTTTGCCCAAGAGAGACTGCAATTCCTTCTTTGTTGATGGCACTTTTGCTTCCATAATGGCCTTGGTTTTATTCTGGTTAATTTCGATCCCCTTCTTGTGGACCACAAAGCCTAAGAAACCCCCTACCTGCACACAAAAAGCACATTTGAGAGGATTCATTTTTAGACCATGCTTTCTCATCCTTTCAAAGGAATGTCGAAGATGGCTTATATGATCTTTTCTTGAAAAGGACTTAACAACAATATCATCAATATATATTTGCATAAAAGTCTCAATAAAATCATGAAAGATCGAATTCATTGCTCTCTAGTAAGTTGCCCCAGCATTTTTTAGACCGAAAGGCATCACTACCCATTCATAAGTGCCTAATGCCCCTGGACATCGAAAAGCAGTTTTTGGGACATCTTCCTCAGCAATGAATATTTGGTTATAACCAGAATAACCATCCAACATGCTCAAATATTCATGTCCTGCAGCAGAATCAATCAGCATTTCTGCCACAGGCATAGAATATTCGTCTTTAGGGGTTGCAGAATTTAGATCTCTAAAATCTATACAAACCCTTAAAGAACCATTCTTTTTAATGACTGGTACAATATTAGCTAGCCATTCGACATACCTAGCTGTACGGATGAACTTGCATCTAAGTAGCCTTTCAATCTCCTCTTTGATCTTGGAAAGGATTGTTGGGGCAAACCGTCTTGGATTTTGCTTGACTGGCTTTTTCCAAGATATGATTGGCAACTTAAGTTCAACAAGCTCTCTCCTTAAACCAGGCATTTCATCATAGTCCCAAGCGAAGCAATCCTTGAATTCCTTCAGTAATTGGACTATTTCGACTTTCGAGATTAGCACTAATATAAGTAGGCCTTTTTACTCCCCCTTCACCCAAGTCAATTTCTTCTAAAGGATCCTGCGCCAGCATTTTAATATTAACCGACAGTGGATCCTTTTCAAAACCTAAAGGCTCTCTATCATACACAGCATAAAGCCTTTGGTCTTGGTCTTCAATTTGAGGCCCATCAGGTGGCTCAGGTTCAAATTCCCTACCAGGGCCTACTTCATAAATTTGAGTTTTGGCTTCGACAGCCATGTGGTTGTGTATAGCCTCTAAAGCCGCTTGTAACTTAGATTCGGCCACATAGGCCGAAATTCTTTGTAATGCGTTGAATTCAGTCATTGTTACTGAATTCACTCCCCCAGCCTGTGGGGTCAACCTCAGGTAGCCCATAGTACGGGACATTGCCTTCTTCTCTTACGACCTCTCTGTCCCATCGAAACCCCTCCAGTGGGTGCAAGTGTAATGAGCAGAATGCGTGGTCATCTGGGGAGAGATCGAATTCTGCTGGGGTGTAAGGCACAATATGCGCCAAATTTTTGTCAAACTCAGAACCATCAACATGATTAACAGGTACCTTAAAGTAGCCTTGATCAACTTCAATGTTTTCTACTATTCCATCAGGCCTCCAGATTGTTATTCGTTGGTGCATTGATGAAGGTACTGCCCCAATGCCATGGATCCATTCCCTTCCTAGCAAAAGGTTACAGTTAGCTTTGCTTTCGACCACCATGAACAAGGTGAATCTTGTCACTGTACCCACAGTCAAGTCAACCTGTAAGACACCTAGAGTGGTTCCAATCTTCCCTTCATAGTTGGAGAGGACCATGTTGTGGGGTTTAAGATCAGTGTCAAATTTACCAATTTTACTTAGCAGAAAATGTGGCATTAAGTTGACAGTAGCCCCACATTCTCTACTTTCCCTGTAATATACAGAGGTTTCAAGTGTCCCTTCATGGCTTCAGTTGGTCGCTCAAAGAAAGCATTCTGTTCTTTGACACAACCATTGTTCATTACATAATAGCACACAGGTTGGTGTGCTACCATTTCTGCCTCAGCATTGGCATCCAAATTCTCCACTTCAGTTACTCTGTCATACTCCCTTGGCATTACTGACACTACATTGACAATGATGTTCAAAGAAGCATCAGAGTCTGAATCAAAATTGTGGGTCGACGCTTCGTCTTCAACTGTTTCGACCACAAATTTCCCAGCTTCCTTCTTGGAAGTAAACAACTTTCGACCCACCAAAATCTGGTTTGTTGTTCTCATGCCAACACCTTTATTGCTAGCTGGCAGAACATTAGTGCTGGTCTCCGTCGAATCTTTAGCTTGAGCTTCTCTTAGAGCCTTCCTTCGCCTCTGTTCTCTCCTCCACTGGGACCTAGACATGGTATTTTTTCCTTTGTAATTTTCAGAAACATAGGCAGCTTTGTTGGAGGACTTGAATTCTTTCATATACTCAAGTGAAGAACCTCTAGCCACATAAAAAATTTTCCATCCCTGCTTCCCTTTTCCAGCTGCTTCGACGGGTATAACCCACCTTCCAGTTGGTACTTCGCCACTGGGCTTGAACGTAGCTTGCTTGGCCCTTGGAACTTGTGGCCTTGGGCCATATTGTTTATGAGCAGCTTTCCTTGGGTCGAAACGCCCTGGCTTTTGAGCAACTCTCCTTTCACGTCCAGATTTGGCCTCTTTCCCGGTTTGGAGGCCATGAGCAGCTTCTTTGTCGAAGATAGCACTGCATCGAGGGCACATCATGACTTCAGAGTTCTTCCCCTGGCACCTGTGGAGAAAATCAATGATAGTCTCATCCTCTCTGGGATAAGCCAATTTGTCGCAGTCCTCTTGTTCATCAATATCCATCGCCTGTCTGTCAGTAACTTCGACCATGTTCACGTTGACTTCATCTTTTAAACGCATCTTAGAAAAGTCAATATCAAGGCTTGCAGCAGCCTCGTCCATCTGTCTAAAATAATAAGCAATCTCTCTTGTCACCATCTGCAATTTTGGTGCTTCAACTTCAGCATGAGTCTCGACTGTAGTTTCAGTGTCGAACCTTTGAACTTCAGAAGAGGTGCTAAAGTAATGTTCAGCAGCCATACATATCAAATGCTCAAGCTGATAGCCATCCATTTCTTTAGCCTCTCTAATAAACACAACTTCATTGGTAAGGTCCTCAGTAACCTCCACCACCGTGGCATTTCTGCCAAGAGCTTCGTTGGTACTAACACTATCCGAACTGCTGTCAGACAATTCAACCAGTTCGACCATGTTGACCTCCTCAGGCTCTGCATAGTTTGCTTCAGCTACTTCAAGGGGGTTGGTATCAATCTTCATTTGGGCCTTAGTCTTCTCCCCAAATTTGAGCCATCCCTCCTGAATAGCATTCTGCACCAAATCCCTGAAAAGAAAACATTGAGACGTCTTATGACACAAGTAATTATGGTATTTACAAAAACCTCTCTTTTTTCTTTGCTCTAAAGGTGGTATTTTAGCAGCAGGAGGCACTAATATTTGACCATCCTTAACTAACAAATCAAAAATTTCGTCACATTTAGTGATGTCGAAAGTGTATGTTTTCTTTGGGAACCTATCATTCTTTTCGGTTTCGACAGGGTTTTTTCCATTCGAAGGAACTAATAATTTACAAGAATAAGGAGGGCCCTTCTTAAGTTCAGCAAGGTCTATCTCGTTTTCGTCGAACCTAACGGACTCATCATACAGTTCTTCGATGCCCTCCTGGTATTTGACGTAAGCTACCTTCTTATTCTTATTCACCCTAGCTTTCTCATCTTTGAGACGCTCTAGCTGTCGAACTCTATCAGCCAACTGGGCCATATCCCTCAAATACTGGGTGTCCAGTCTTTTCCTGATGGAGTAATCAAGGCCACCAACGGCCATTTCAACAAGCTCATGCTCAGGCACTTGTGTAAAACATCTAGCCTTGAGCAGTCGAAACCTATTCAAGTAATCATCTATTGGCTCATTAAACTTTCGTTTTACACTAGCCAATTCTTTCAAACTAATTTTTGTCTGACCCATGTAAAATTGCTCATGGAACAAACGTTCTAACTGGGTCCAATTATAGATCGAACCAGATGGTAACGTAGTGAACCACGTGAATGCATTTTTAGTGAGGGAACTAGGGAAATACTTCACCCTTAGACTCTCATCATTTGCAATCTCACCAACTTCGATCAGGTAGCGCGCCACATGTTCGACGGTAGATTCTGTAGTATCTCTTGAAAACTTAGTAAACTTTGGTACTTTTGTCATGGGAGGCAACTCAGCTTGAAGTATATAGTCTACTATGGGCGAAGTAAAATTTGGCCTAGAAAAACCCATATTCAGGCCATTTTGAGCCATTATTCTTTCGACCAAGGCTGCCAAATTGTTCTCTGCTGCTACATTGTTGCGTCGAACCTGATTCACCACACGATCAGCGTCTTGATTTCTGTTCACTAGCACCATCCTTGGTTCCTCCTCTTTAAGTATTGGTATTTGATTTCTAGGAGGCTCCTCCCTAGGTGGTTCAACCAACCCTGGATTCACTGGGTTAACTTGTTGAGCATTCTCCCTCATTTCGACTCCTTGAGTTTGGTGTTGAACAGGAGATGGCACTCCCATGAACTCTGCTATTCGTGCCATCTGGGTTGTCATCATTTGATTGGTTTGAGTAGTATTCTGGATCAATGGCTAGAAAATTTCTCCCATCGTTTGAGACAAAGTATGTACCATTTGCATGTTGCTCTCATCCATCTGTTGCCTCAAATATGCTGCAGACTCATTTGTTAAGTTGGGCCCTTGAGCAGAATATCCCAAACCTATGGACTGGCTGTTTCGACCCATGTTAATTCCAGAACCTGACTCCTGCAAAGGGGAAGATATCACATTTTCTGAATATACTGGGGGTGCAGTGCGCAGATTCTGCATCATTGCCGTTGGCATGCCATAAATTGGGTTCCTAGGCAAAGACTGTGAAAATCCTGGGGGAGGAAACTGCCTGTACGTCGAACCTCCTCCTGGCGGAGTCTGAGGATTTGTCACTGATGGGCCAATGTACTCCAAGACTGGCTGAGTGTAAGGCCTCACATATGTCGCCCCTGGTTCCACTGTCGAAGACGCTGGCTCTGTCACCATGGTTAACACTGTCGACCCTCCTGTCGAAGGAACTGGAGTTGGAGCCACAGTACTTCTTGGTAATTCTTGAGGATTGATGGTGCTGTTCTGAACACTTGAACTGCTTAGTTGAGTATTGGTCCCAGCAGAATTGGGATTTAAATTTCTTTGGCCAGATGCCATTCTCCTCACGTTTCTTCTCTTTGGTCTATATTCGTTTGAATTGGCTACCTTTCCACTTCTCAAGTGCATACGATAGTTTGCCACAATTTCGACCAATGAAACAAAGATACTAAGGAAGTTATAAAACTTCCTTTTGGCGGTTATTTAAAAGTTACAAACTTCCAAACCCACGTTTAGCATTGTCCCACTGGGCATGCCAATTTGTTTACCTTGAAAATTGGTAAACAACCGCTGATCTTCTAAAACTATAAAGTTATAGTAACTTACAGGATCGATCAGATTGATCCTAGGACATGTGTTGTACGTGTATTTGAGATATTTCACATTTTGGTAAAGTATGCCTTTCGACAGTGCACATAAATGAAAGAAAAAGCTGTTTGAAGTGTAAAGGAAAGCGATAAAGATAAAGAAACAACTAAGTCGAACAATGCATCAAAGAAAAGAAAAGGGCTGAATGTAAAAGTTTGATAAAGAAAAACTGGAGTTAAATGCTGGAAAGAAATGCATAAAGATCTTAAAATGCAAAGAAAAGATAAATGCTTGGAAGTAAAAGCTTTTAACGTAAATCTGCAAAGTAAAAACGGTAATGTAAATGACTTGAAGGGTAAAAGTTCGTGGAAAAAGATTTCAAACTAAAGAATCTAAAACAGAAACTTCAAAGTAAATTGCATTGCAATAAAGGATAACGGTGATTACAATCACGTACATTCTCACTTCACTGGTTTCTCGACACACTGGATACTTTGAGTGAATATAGAGTTACTTGTACAAATATGATTTTTTCACGCTATTCTAACTCTAAGACTAACCTATTTATAATACTCTAATGTAACCACCCTTTGACGGTTTTATTCTTAGATTACGCCACTTGGCACTTCGCATGTCTTCACGATCTGGATCTTCGCCATCTGTCCTCTTTTCAAATTCAAATAGTGGAACTTCTCTCCACTATTCAGTTGTAACTGTAGCGCATTATCCATAGCCATTTCACTGTGTCGAATTGACTCCTTGGACTTAGCAATATTTGAAGTCTTGAAATCCTTCCATTCGACTCAGGCATTGCACAAACATGGTCGAAGGCCTTCTTAGTCGAAGCCTTCTTTTTTAGCTTTATTATTTTAAAGAATAACTTCCTTTAAAGCCAAATTGTCTGAAATCATGTAGCGTCGAAATTAGGAGCTAACAGAGATCAACCGCGTTCTTTCAAGGGTGATATCTCACACGACAAAACAACACGGAGCATTAAGCTCTAACGCACACGCGTGAATATTTAGACCATTTCCCATAGCAAATAGATCATCATCTTAGGTTGAATTTAAAATATATATGTTTACAACGATCCAAACCCATTAAGATAGACATTAAATCAAAGATAACATCGATTAAGATTTGTAAAAGGGATTTTATACAAAGATCCATAGATGAACATACAATCTAAGTAAACATACATACAACAACCCCAACAAAATGAAAAATGCAAAGAGAAGAAAGAAGAAGGACAAATTTCTCACGGTTTGTCATCTCCGATTGAACTTCTCACGGTTTGTCATCCCCGATTGAAGTATGATTTGGCTCCGAATTATCTAGATGCATCATCCATGTGTTGTTTCTATGCTAAAACTACTAAAGAATATGGTTCTAATCAATTGGGTCCAAAGGCTCCCAAAAGATAACATAAAAAAAATCTAAAAATGTGACTTTATAGGCAAAAATGGGTTCCCGTGCTCGCTGGGCGAACAACGGTTCCCGCTGCGAACATACCAAACCAAACTACTGCCAAAATAGTGTTTTTCTACACGTCATGGAAATTTTTGTTCACCTTGGGTTCGCTGGGCAAACTCTTGGCTCGCTCGCTCGCTTCCAGTTCGCACAACGAACATGACAGTAAACTCAGAACTTGTTTCGGCCATAGCTTGAGAATCGTAACTCCATTTTACGCGCGTTCAAAAGCGTTGGAAATTTGATTAAATTCTCTATAAGACAATGAAAAAATATCATTGCTTGTATACCTACAAAAATTAGAGAAAAACTATCAAACTCAAAGATATGTACATGATTATGCATATTACACACTATAATGTAAACTACACAAAACATACACTAAAATTGAGGTTTATTGGTATAATTAAGATGATAAGTGCCAATTATTTACACTCAAAATCACTACAATTTAGCACTTATCATACAACAAAGTCAGCACCGAACTTTATTTATTCTATAAGAAAAGGGAAAATATCGATAAAACCCAATGGAAAAAGAAACGGGTAAGGGAGTCGATTTTGCAAAGGGAAGGTATTAGCATCCCTCACATCCGTTGTACTCAACGGGAACTATTTTGATTATTCTTTGTGTGGATGGGTGTTATTATCTAAAGGTCACTTGCGATTGGTTTTAGTTAGAGGGGAAAATAAGTTTTTAATTAATGTGCTCGCCAAAGATTCAAACCCTCGTGCCTACATATTCTCATAGTGCAATGATAACATCAGAGCTCCGTATTTCATGGTAGAAAATAAGTATTTTTTGGTTGATTTTAGGTAACAATTATGATCGTATCCTAGAAGTGTTTTGATGTTATATGATTCTGATCCTTGTTCGGATGCTCTAAGCTTTTAGTCTAACTGCTAAGGAACAAATTATAACAGTTATTTTTATGAAAAGAAAGATAATTATTTTTAAAAAGGCTTGTGATCAAAGAAAAAGAAAGATTTCTTAAATTGAATTAAACACAGTTTTCTTGAATGGGGAATGTATTATTTGGTATGATGAAAGTATTGTTTGGACCAGGAGTGTGTTGTTTGAACCCATAGGATAATGTATCTGAACCATAGAGTGTGGCATTAACCAATAGATGGTAATTAGCCAGTAAAGAGTTGTATGATTTTGCCTAAATTCGGGGGATTAAGACCTACAAGAAGGGGTGTTTGCCTAAGCATCGAGCTTACAGGGCAAATATGAAATGATGTTGCCTAACCGCGGAGTTTACAGGGCATGAATGATTTACCTAAGCACGAAGCTTATACAGCATGCATGATTTGCCAAAGCACGAAGCTTACAGGGCAAGAAAGAAAAGGTTTGCCTAAGCACGAAGCTCACAGGGAAATGCAGGAAAAGGTCTGCCTGAGCATGAAGCTCACATGGCTATGCATGAAAAAGGTTTGTCTGAGCATGAAGCTCATATGGTAATGCATGCAAAATGTCTTCCTGAGCACGAAGCTCACAGGGCAATGCATGAAAAAGGGTTTTAACCACGAGAGGTGATTAACCCAAAAAGAGGGGTATGGTTTGTGAGTGCTTTTGGATTTTGAGTGATGTCAAAACTAGGAAAGTGTAGCGTGAAAACACGCTCTAAGATAAGTAATTTCTGTTATCATTTTGCTTTCGTCTCTTACGTAGAGCCTAAAAATGCTAAATATGCATTGCTTGATGAGCATTGGCTTATAGCAAGATGAACTAAATCAATTTAAAAGAAACAACGTTTGGGACCTTGTCCCTCGTCCTAAAGATCATCAAGTAATTGGCACCCGATGGGTTTTTAGGAAAAAGCTTGACGAAAACGGGGTGGTAACCCACAATAAAGCTCGACTAGTGGCACAAGGCTATAACCAAGAGAAAGGCATCGATTATGAGGAGACTTATGCCCCGGTGGCTCGCCTTGAGGCTATACGTCTTCTACTAGCCTATGCTTGTGCTGAAAATTTCAAGTTATTTCAAATGGACGTGAAGAGTGCGTTTCTAAATGGTTTTATTAATGAAGAAGTGTATGTAGCTCAACCCCCCCAGTTTTGAAAGTCACGAGTATCCAAATTATGGGTACAAGCTCAAAAGAGCTTTGTATGGTCTCACGCAAGCCCTTAGGGTTTGGTATGAGCGATTAAGCAAATTTTTAATTGATCAAGGATACTCAAGGGGAAAAGTGGTTACTACTTTATTCATTAAGCGCTAAGGGAAGCACAAATTTCTTGTTCAAGTTTATGTCAATGATATTCTCTTTGGATAAACTAATATGCAACTTGTAGAAGAGTTTTCTAAACTTATGCAGGGAGAGTTTGAGATGAGCCTTATGGGGGAGTTAAATTATTTCCTTGGACTTCAAATCAAACAACTTAAATAGGGTACATTGGTGTGTCAAACCAAATATTGCAAAGAATTGCTAAAGCGTTTTGGTATGGAAGATGCAAAGTCTATCGATACAACTATGGCTCAAATGGTAATTTGGAAAAGGATACAAATGGTAAGGATGTAGATGTGAAGAAATATAGAGGTATGATCGACTCTCTTCTATATCTTACCGCATCTAGGCCAGATATCATGTTTAGCGTGTGCATGTGTTCCCGTTATCAATCGGCGCCTAAAGAATCTCACTTAAAAGTCGTAAAATGTATTCTTAGGTATCTTCATGGTACCTCTCAATATGGGCTTTGATATTCAAAGGGAAGCGATTGTAACTTGGTTGGATACACCGACTCCGATTTTGGCGGTTGTAAATCGGATATGAAGAGCACTAGTGGAACTTTCCATATGCTTTTAAATGCTTTAGTGAGTTGGAATAACAAAAAACAAGTCTCTGTTGCTTTGTCAACCACCGAGGCAGAATATGTTGCTGCCGATAGTTGTTGTTCACAAATCCTGTTGCTTAAGCAACAATTACTTGATTTTGATATAAACTTGCAACGTATTCCTATTATGTGCGACAACATTAGCGTTATCAATCTAACCAAGAATCTGATGCTACATTCTCGCACTAAGCATATTGAGATTCATCACCATTTCCTACGTGACCAAGTTGAAAAAGACGATGTCATATTTGAACATGTTGATAGAAAACATCAACTTGCCGATATTTTCACAAAACCACTTGCGTCCGAATTATTTTTCAACATAAGAAGGGAATTGGGGATACTAGATATCTCTAATCTTTCCTAGCATATGATTCGTTGCATGCACTTTATATACTTTTGCTCTAACTTTCATTGTAAGTTTCATCATATGAGAGTGCATTGTCCATCTATCTACATAAGAGGTAATATTGTTCCTTTTCTTTCTTTTGCTTAGTAAGTCTCTTAATTTTACTTGTTGCTAGTGTTCCAAAGTGACTAATATTCTTGATGTAGGAAGTAGTTCATCAATATTCACTTCCAAAAATCTCTATTGATTTGTGTCGATTATATGTTTATAGTGATATTGTATTATTCCTTCTATATGCTTGAAATATACTCTTGGTGCATTTGGCTTGTTATGTATTCTTGCATGAACCTTGGTTGAACATGTTATGATGTTAAATGAAATCTCGTTGCGTGTCATTGTTATGATAACATCTTTTGGTTTGAGTGGTGATAACTTCGTGTATTGCCTTGCTAGAGCACATGTGTGTACAATATTTCGGGAGCACCAAAAGCATATGTCACGTAATCGTGTCGCCTTTATAGCAACTTAAGAGTTTTTAATTGTATTGTATCCTTTATTGTTCATGTTCTTGTTATGTTATTTGACATTATGTGTAGCAATTGTATTCTATTATTGCTTGATATGCTTGTATTTATGTTTAGGCATTCTTAGTCAATGTGCATATCATTCTATGTGAGGTTTATATAGATGAATTGAATTGTAACTGAATTCGGGCAATTAGGGTAGAGTTTGTTGAAGGTTAGGGCAGGGGTTAAGGTTAATTGGATCAAAGAGTAAATTGGTTAGAGAGCTAACTGTGTTAACTTTGCAGTTTGTTTTAGCAAGTTTGAAGTTTTGCTGTTTAGTGAGTTAGTTATTTTGACAGTTAGCAAATTAGGTTAGTTGGTTTGATATTATGTTAACTATGCTGTTAAATGGAATTAGTTAATTAATTAGTTAGTCATGAATAGAATTACCATGGAATTGAACTGCAACTGATTGTTAGTAAAATGTTAATTAGGGTTAGTTAGAAGTTGATATTAGTTTAAAGTTAATCTCAATTTTGATAGTTAGTTTAGTCTTGTTAAAATGTCTGTTATGGACTTGTGATGAATGTGATAGTTAGTAGTTTTTAAAAAGAAAATCGATCTAATTATAGAAATAATGAAAACTTGACAATTTTCTCCCGCCTCCCTACTACGGGTGACCATGGCAGGGCTCTATCCTTTGTACTGGGAGGAGCTCATGGAGGTGCCTAGGGTTCTTGGCTTCTACGTCCCTTAGCAACTGCTACGGGTGGCCGTAGCAGCCCCCTAGTTTTGTATGGAAAAATTCATCTTTTTCTATTTTGCCTCGTTTTAATTATCTTTGATCCCTCTTTGTCTTGGACGCTCATTAAACTCTAAAATTAGCAAGAAAACACAAACTAAAGTATAAAGCATGATAATTAAAAATAAATTAAACTAAATGCGGAAAAATATTAAGACAAAATGACTAGAAATAACTATGTAAAGACCATTTATCAATCTTTTCCATATAGTGTAGTAAGTACTTAACTCTCCATGTGACAATGATTGTGTGTTGTTATTCACATCCTTAAGTACATAAAAGGATCATCTAAAAATAGGTTTGTTATTTATGATAAAGCAAACACTAATATCTTCCACTAACCCTTAAAGATCCAACTCATGTTTGGAGACCATATACTTGTTTAATCTGTTGTAGAATTATCTAAACACCAAAAAAAGGTTCATAGATAATGGATATTTTAGACACATGTCACTCACAATGCATCCATGTTCATTGAATTCATTAGTAAGTAGATTGGATATGTCACCTAAGGTGACAAATAACCGAGGTATGTCTTTGGAAGACGTGTGGTCGAAAATATCCTCATAGCTACTATTTATGATGTTATGATTGTAAAAGGATTAAACTTAATCTTAACACAAGTTTGTTTGGTGACAAGGGATATAAAAATATTTTTAGTACTCTTGGATTTGTAATGGAGCATTATGTAGAAAAGAAAATGGTTTTTAATGGAATTAATATTGAGAATGTTATATGCTAAACCTAGATGATGTATATAATAGTAGGACCAAGTGTATTGTTGCTAAGAATGCAGATTCTTGGCTTTGGCACATGCGTTTTAGTCATGCTTACTTCATTGTTCTAAATAAGTTAGTGTCTAAATAAGTTAGTGATTGGTTTATTGAAAATAATTTTTTTAAACACATAATTTGTAATGTTTGCTGAAAGTGGAAGAAAACACGGGCTTCCTTTATCACGAGTTTGTCATCGTCGATGACTTCAATTAATTTACGTGGACATTATTTTTATCTAGCCTAGAAGACACCTTTAGCGCATTTGTTAAATTCTCTATTCATATCCCAAACTAAAAAGATTTAAATTTAATTTTGGTAAGAAATGATCAAGACAGTGAGTTTGCCAATCACTACTTTGAAAAATTCTGTGATGAAAACTAGGATATACCATAAGTTTTCTTCTCATAAAACCTCATAACATAATTGTTTTGTGGAGCGAAAAAATTGAATTTTAGAAGAACTTGCTAGGACAAAAATAAGGAAGATAGGTCTCCTTAAATATTTCTTGGCAGACACAATTTATATTGTGTGCCGTAAACCCAAACAAGAATCCTTACTAGATATTAGAGGAACATTAATATAATCTATCTTATTTTCATGTTTTCTATTGCAACTGCTTTATTTTAAACAACGGTAAGGATAAGCTAGTTAAGTTTGATGCCAAGGCAAATGAAAAGGTCTTATTGGGATATTCTTCATTTAGTAAGACATATAGGGTTTTCCATAATCGAAACTTAGGGGGTATTTGTTTCATGGATACAAATATTATTTTCGGAAACGAGACATTGAAATTCACATATTTCTTTATTTGTTTTAAGTTTTGATAATTTATGCCCGGATACTTTTTATTCCCGAGAATAAGTTCTGTTCATGAATTTTTTCATTTTTATTCTCATGTTAAAAGATTGGAATCTTACATTCTCATGAAAATATAAAATAATCAACCATAACTTCCCACTCTCATGTTATTTTATCACATTTATTTTTTTAATTTTTAATTTTTAAAATTTAATTAAAATTAAAATAAAAAATATTCTTGAGAACTTTATTCATTTGCCAAACACATTGATGGAAACAAATTTCCTGACAATAATATTCCTAGGAATAATATTCCCGGAATTATAATTTTAATCCATCAAACAAACACACCCTAGTTCTAGAAGAATCAATTCATGTTTTAATTTATGAATCTTACCCCCAAAATAATGGGAAATGTATTTCTATTTATAATGTTTTTAGTTTACCTACAAAAGATATAGTCAAAGATGACAATTCAAATGATGATCCTCTTAAAGATGATGAGATCGCCAAATATTCCTCAAGACTGGATCATTACATAAACCATCTATTGAACAATGTATCTGGAGACATAAAAAAAGATACAAGTACTAGATATCTGGTGAACAATTTTTGAAATTGTTATGCTTTTATCTCTTAATTAGAATCTAAGACCATAACCTAAGAGCATCCAAATTTAATACTAGTTATATCTTAAGTTGGGGAAGGAAGATAGGAAAAAGGCAACAAGCAAAAAACGAAAATGGTGAATATAATACAAAAGAAAAGAAACAAAGTGAAAATCAAATGAAAAGAAAAAAACAAAAACAAAATAGGTCACTATAGAATCAGGTGGAACATAAAAAGAGGAAAACAAAAGAAATTGTATGTATTGTATATTATGAAAGTAATTTGCTCATATAATTTTTAGGCATTCTTGTTTATCCTATAATAAGATTATTTTTGGAGTCTGATCACATTACAATTCAAATAAAGTTACTAACTGTTAAATTGTAATTCATAGTGTGTCGAAACTAACATGTGTCGAATTGTCTAGGAGTGTCGAATTATGCATCTTAGATTAGATTTGATTAGATTAGATTTTATATGATTTAGATTTGATTTGATATTTTGGGCTTTAAAGTTTTTTGGCCTTTGTAAATCTAAATCTATATAAAGGGAGTATCCCTTGCATTGTAATAACAACAATTGTATTCACAGTTTGCGGGTAGCAAGTGAAAGTGCAATAGATTCAAAATCCCACAGTTCGTGGGTAACAACTTTTCTCCAAATATTTCTCTTCTCTATCATTTTTCTTTCTTGCTGTTCTTGTTCTTCATTTGTTTTTCATTGTCATTGCGTATTGAGTGGGTTGGTTATCAATCTTGAGATCAAGATTAAAGGGAATTACCATAGAGTGTGGTGAATTTCCAACATCTGGTATCAGAGCCTGGTTCGACTAAAGGGACCGACTTACTTGTATCGAAACACTTCCCGCAGGTGTGGGTAGAAGGTGTTCCGTTGAGTTCAACGGTGATACAAGTGTATGTGGAAGAGATATCTTCCACTTGAGGGGGAGCATTGTGTATAAACTCACACTTGAGGGGGAGTGTTGAGAATCAAGTGTGAGGAAGAAGTCCCACATTGATTAGAAAAGAGAAGATTGAACACTATATAAGTGGGAGAACCCACACACCTATCACCTTAAGGTTTTAGGTGAGTATGTGGTGTGTCTCTCACAAAGGTGTGTCCCAAATAAGAAATGCTCCCTCGTTGACCCCCTCGATTCGCCCCCCAACAATGGTATCAGAGCCTGGTTGCGATTCAAGGAGGAAAATCGTGATGGCTATGAATCATTCAAATGGACACTTTCCAGCGACCCTACCAATTCTCAAGAAAGATAATTATGAGAATTGGTGCAAGCAGATCAAGGTGGTTTTCTGTTATCAAGATCTGTGGGATCTTGTGAAGGAAGGAGTAACACCGCTTGGGGAAAACACGACGGATCAAGAAAAGGCTGCACTCAAAGATTTGAAGAAGAAAGATTATAAAGCGCTGTTTATAATCCATCAATGTGTTGATCCAGATAACTTTGAAAAAGTTAGCGATGCAGAATCAGCAAAGGAAGCATGGGAGATTCTTGAAAAGTCATTTGGAGGTGCAGAGAAGGTGAAAGAGGTGAGGTTACAAACTCACAAGAGAACCTATGAGTTGCTTCAGATGGAAGACAACGAAACTATTACAGATTTCTTCACCAGAGTTATAAAACTGGTGAATCAAATCAAAGTATGTGGAGAAACGCTGACGACGAAAGCAGTAGTCTCAAAGATTTTGAGATCGTTGGCTCCTAAGTTCGACCACGTGGTAGTAGCCATAGAAGAGTCGAAAGACTTGTCAGTATTGACGAAGGAAGAGCTTCAAGGGACGCTTGAGTCTCATGAACAAAGGATGGCTGAGAGAGCTGCAGGAAAGTCGAAGAGTGATATGGCTTTGCAGGCACAGTCAGAAAAGGAAAGGAAAGGCAAAGGAAACGTGAATGGCAACAAAGATAGAGGAGGCAGTAATTCGACTCAGAAGAAACCTTAGAACCAAGGCAACCAAAGAGGTGGTGCTCCAGGTAGAGGAAGAGGTGGTAGTCGAAAGCCAGACAAAAGTCACATTCAATGTTTCAATTGTCAGAAGTATGGCCATTATGTTAGTAACTGTCCAGAAAAGAAGAAAAATCAAGAAACTGATGCAAATCTGGCGAAGCATGAAGAAGAAGAGACGTTGCTGATGGTCACAACGAAAGATGAAGAAAGATTCCAAGATCAGTGGTACTTGGACTCAGGATGCTCATCACACATGACTGGAAGGAAAGATTGGTTTGTCAATATGAAGCCCTCGTCGAAGAATACGGTGAAGTTTGAAAATGACAACACTCTAGCAGCTGAAGGTGCTGGTGATGTTCTGATTATGAGGAAAGATGGCAAAAGGTCAATAATTTCCAATGTGTTGTACATACCAGGCATGAAGAGTAATTTACTCAGTATAGGGCAGCTTGTCGAAAAGAACTACAAGGTAGTTGTCGAAGACAAGATGATGAGAGTTCTCGACGCAGGTGGTAGGTTGATCTTGAAGGCTCCAATGTCTCAGAATAGGACCTTCAAGATTGAACTTAATGTGATGGATCACAAGTGTCTAGCAACAGCAGCCAGCAGAGATGAGTGGTTATGACACTTTCAACTAGGCCATCTCAACTTCAATGACATCAAAGAACTGAAGAGAAGAAATATGGTTTTAGGATTACCAGAAATCGACATTCCAAGAGAAGTCTGTGAAGAGTGTGTTCAGTCGAAACAACACAAGAATAGCTTCAGCAAGGATACAGGAAGGAAGTCGAAGGCAATACTTGAAGTCATATACTCTGATGTATGTGGTCCAATCCAGGTGGATTCGATTGGTGGCAACAGATATTTTGTCACGTTTATAGATGACTTAAGTCGAAAGTTATGGACTTGCCTCATCAAGAAGAAAAGTGATGTGTTTGAAGTATTTGTCAGATTCAAATCCATGGTCGAAAGACAGAGTGGTCGAAGGTTGAAAACTCTGAGAACTGATGGTGGTAGAGAATATGTGTCGAAAGAGTTCGATGCATTGTGTAGAAAAGAAGGGATTGTGCATGAGGTGGTGCAACCCTACACTCCACAGTAGAATGGGATTGCAGAACGCAAGAACAGAACCATCATGAACATGGTAAGAAGTATGTTGAATGGAAAGCATCTACCCAAAGAATTATGGGGAGAACCAGTTTCGACAGCAACGTATATTTTGAACAGATGTCCGACGAAGAAGCTTGAAGGAGTCACACCAGAAGAATGTTGGTCTGGTGTCAAGCCAAGCCTCAGTCACTTAAAGGTGTTTGGATCTATAGCACATAGACATGTGCCCGATCAATTGAGAAGGAAGCTTGATGACAAGTCGAATCAGATGATCTTGATAGGATATCATTCGACTGGAGGTTACAAGTTGTTCGACCCAGGGAATTAGCAGGTAGTGATCAGCATGGACGTGATCATAGATGAGCTTAAAGAATGGGATTGTAAAGAGAAAGCCAAGAAGGATTCAGTGAGAATCTCTTGTGAAGAACCAGTCACTGAAGTCGAAAGAGAAGTTCGACAGGAACCAGTTGCAGATGAAGCAGGTTCAAGCAGAACTCGACGAACAAGACACATGCCTGCAAGGTTGCAAGAATGTGTAATTACATCAGATGATGTGGTCGATGAAGAGGGTGAGCTGGTACATTATGCTTTCTACGCAGATGTCGAACCAGTCAATGCAGCTGAGGCATTGAAAGATTCGAAGTGGGTGAAAGCAATGAATGAAGAGTTAGAGTCCATCGAAGTCAACAACACATGGTCACTTGTCGAATTGCCTCAAGGCAAGAAGGCAATTGATGTGAAGTGGGTTTACAAGGTGAAGGTAAATCCTAGAGGAGAAGTAACTCGACACAAGGCGAGACTTGTGGCGAAAGGATTTCTTCAGAATGAAGGAATCGACTTCGATGAAGTGTTCGCACCTGTTGCTAGGATCGAAACAACCAGGTTGGTTGTTGGTCTAACAAATATGAACAATTGGCACACATGTCAGATGGACGTGAAATGTGCATTCCTTAATGGCCCCCTAGACGAAGAAGTTTATGTCGCACAACCAGCTGGGTATGTGAAACGAGGCGAAGAAGGAAAGGTGTACAGGCTACATAAAGCCCTGTATGGACTTAAGCAAGCTCCAAGAGCTTGGAATAAGAAAATCGACAGCTTCTTAAGGGAAAAGGAATTTGTGAAGTGTACAACTGAGCATGGAGTATATGTAAGAAGAAGCAATGGTGAATTGCTTATACTATGTCTCTATGTCGATGATTTGTTGATAGCAGGAAGTTGCAAGAAGGAGATCGAAGATTTCAAACATGATCTAAGCAAGGAGTTTGAAATGTCAGACTTGGGAAATCTCTCATATTTCCTTGGCATCGAATTCTACAAGACTAGTATAGGTTTGATGATGCACCAACGAAGATATGCAGGCGAAATACTCAAGAGATTTGAGATGCAAGATTGCAACTCAACTTCGACTCCAGCTGAGACCAGACTGCAACTGTCGAAGGATCCAGACAAAGATGATGTCTGTAACACCCCCTTTCTATACCCCCAAATTATCACATAATTCACTTAGGCACATATGTGAAAGAAAAATTCGCCAGAGTACGATTAAAACATAGTATAAAAGAGGCATGTCACATCATACACGCAATTAATACATACAACACCTGCTCATTAGATTGATATGAAACAGTGGGGTAACTTGCCACAGAGGAACTTTGTCCTTACACCCACATCTCAATATTTAGAATAAAAGCGGAAAATCCAAACATTGATAACATCGAACATATATACATCAACCAGTATGATGCAACAACATCATACATGTTTATATATACAAATTAATCAGCAAGATACATGTACAAATGTATCACAAAAGAATACTATACATCCTAGCTACCCGGTGCTACATATCAGAGCCAACCGACCAAAAGAATGAAGACATGCTTCACAAAAAGACCTCCAGCATACCTACTCTGCAATGCCTCATAGAGCATCATAAAACAGCAGAAGGGTGAGAAATATTATCATAATAACAATGCATATAATTATATATAAACATAAAAATACACATATTACACCTTCTCACCACTATTCATCACCTTTTCATCCATATACATCACAATGTATATATATAAATATCCACCAAGCATATTCATCATGCACACTTTCACAATTATCAATCATTCCGTATAAGCATACACAATTATGTTCATTCAACAACACATCATTATAAAGATGATAAATGCAAATCATAGAGACCGACTCACGACTCTATGCAAATGCAATGCGGTACCGACTCAATCATCACTAGTTCACTCAGGAACTCTGCTGGAACCATCGCTCGTTACCGAAGTAACTCCCCGTCGGGCCTACGATGTTCACCCATTGCTCACACCCCACATGGGCACACAATGTTTATGGATCGCTCACACCCCACATGGGCACACGACCCGATCGCTCACACCCCACACGGGCACACGATCCGATTGCTCACACCCCACATGGGCACACAATCATTCGTAATCATCGCTCACACCCCACATGGGCACACGACGTTACGACGGATTCTCATTAGAATCGCTCAACACAATAATGTATTTCATGATGCTTCATATGCAAAATGACACAAGACATTCTTGAAATGCATACATATTCACAATATATTCATGCATTCATCTCATACAATCACATACAATCTATATACATTCACATCAATGTACTATTGTATGATTCACATTCAAACACACAGTCAAAACGGTAAAAGTCGCTAATTAGCACTATTCCTGACTTTCCGACATAATTAAATCGGCTAACGATTTTCAAAACATCATAATCACAACGTACAGCTTAATAGCTTTCCAACGACACCAAGAATGTAAAAATCGGATACTCGGAACAAAAGTTACGGACGAAACCGAAAACGACATTTTGAAAAATCCCATTTTTACATTCCTCCTGTCCATACGCGTATCACCCATGTCCATACGCGTACGGACAGAACCCATTTCCTTCACAATTCCACGTTCCCAAACCCATAGCGTACGCCCCTCACCCATACGCGTATCACCAGAGGGCCGGGAAAAGCCACCCTCCATACGCGTATTGACCCTTCCATCGGCCATTGTTACGCGTATCGCCTTGGCTCATACGCGTATGGACATGCCCCTTACGCGTATGGCCAGGGAATTTCCAGAAAATTCTGCAGAACAATGTTCTGCGTTTTTCCACCTCCAACTTCACCAATTCATCATCTAAATTTAGAAAAACAACAGTTTGAAGTGTAACAATACATATTAAACATGTATAGACCAACAAGAACACAATCAACAAGAGTTTACACACTTTTGGATCAATTTCTAATCAATTTCTCAAAAATGGGTTATACCCTAAAACTCACAAAATTCATCAACAACAACAACAACTCATACATAATCACATACATTGATAAGATAACAATGTTTCACACCCTTACCCGGATTCCAAGCTTGCTAACTGATTGATCTTGATGAATTTCTAAGTTTTTCCTCCTTTCCTCTTCTTTTCTCTTCCTCTTCTTTCTTTCTCTCCTTTTTCTTTCTATCTTTCTCTATTTCTCTCTATTTCTCTTTTCTTTCTATTTTCTTTTCTCTCCTATTTCTTTTCTCTCATTTTCCACTAAATCAATTTAATTCATTTTTCTCACACAATTCTAATTCCACAAAATTTCTAACTTATAATTAATTGAGAAAAGACTAAAATACCCTTCATTCTAATTTCCCCGAAAACTCTCGAAAACGGTAAAATAACATTTAACACACCAATTTAACAAATAAAATAATTTATCACCCAATTAAATTAAAAGACTCAAGAATAATGGAATAATCAAAATCGGGGCGTTACAACTCTCCCCCACTTAGAAATTTTCGTCCTCGAAAATAATACCTGATTCAAACAACTCCGGATACGACTCTCGCATCCCACTCTCTAGTTCCCACGTCATATTGCCTTCCGCAGCGCCTCCCCCCCGCTACTTTCACAAGCGCAATATCCTTGCCTCTTAGTTTCTTAACTTCGCGGTCCAAAATCCTAACCGGTAAAGCTTCCACCGTAAGGTTATCTCTCACTTCAACCTCGTCCATAGGAATAACATGTGACGGATCCGGAACATATTTCCGAAGTTGCGAAACATGGAATACGTCATGCAAATTCGAAAGGTTCGGAGACAACGCCACACGGTAAGCCACAACACCAACTCGTGAAGTAATCTGATACGGACCAATAAAACGAGAAGTCAACTTCTTCGACTTCAAAGCACGACCCACACCAGTAACTGGTGTAACTCTCAAAAACACATGGTCGCCTTCTTGAAACTCAAGATCTTTCCTCCTCTTGTCATGATAGCTCTTTTGTCTACTTTGAGAAGCTTTCATCTTCTCCCGAATAAACTTCACTTTCTCCGTTGTTTTTTGTACCATTTCCGGTCCAACTATCGTCCTCTCGCCGGTTTCATGCCAACATAAAGGTGTTCGACATCTCCGACCATACAAAGCCTCAAATGGTGCCATACTTATACTCGAATGAAAACTGTTATTGTAAGTGAATTCAATCAACGCCAAATAACCATCCCAAGCACCACCTTGCTCGAGTACACAAGCACGCAATAAATCCTCCAACGATTGAATCGTCCTCTCGGTTTGACCGTCCGTTTGCGGATGATAAGCCGAACTCAATCTTAGCTTAGAACCCAAAGTCTTTTGTAAACTCTCCCAAAACCTCGATTTAAACCTTGGATCTCTATCCGATACAATACTCTTAGGAACTCCATGTAACTTCACAATCACAAGAACATAAATCTCGGCTAACTTCTCCAAAGGATAACTAATATCAATTGGAATAAAGTGAGCAGATTTAGTAAGCCTATCAACAATTACCCAAATAGCATTATGACCTCTTTGCGTATTCGGCAATCCCGTAACAAAATCCATCGATATACTATCCCATTTCCATTCCGGAATATCCAACGGTTGCATAAATCCACTCGGTTTTTGATGTTCCACCTTAGACTTTTGACAAGTTAAGCATGCATACACAAATCGAGCCACATCCCTCTTTAAACCGGACCACCAAAAGATCTTCTTCAAATCTTGATACATCTTATTCGCACCCGGATGAATACTTAAATTACTTCGGTGTCCTTCCTCTAAAATCATCTTTTTCAACTCCACATCATCGGGAATACAAATACGACCACGGAATCTCAAAACTCCATAATTATCAACCTTGAAATCCTCATTCTCATTCAACATCAAATCAACGAATTTCAAGTCCAACTTTTGCTTTTCACTAACCGTTGCAAGAAAATCATTTGTAACATGTAACATACCAAGTCTCACACTTCTCGGCGTCATTTCACAAACCAAACTCAAATCTCTGAAATCCTCCAAAAGTTCCCATTCTTTCCTCATCAATGCGGACATATGTAACAACCTCTGACTTAAGGCATCGGCCACCACGTTTGCCTTACCCGGATGGTAATTCAAACCAAAATCATAATCCTTCAAAAGTTCTAGCCACCTCCTTTGTCTCATGTTCAATTCTTTCTGATCAAATAAATATCTTAAGCTTTTGTGATCACTAAAAACTTCAAATCTTGCACCATAAAGGTAATGCCTCCATATTTTCAAAACAAACACTACCGCCGCTAACTCCAAGTCATGTGTAGGATAATTCTTTTCATGCACTCTCAATTGTCTAGAAGCATATGCCACAACTTTTCCATCTTGCATCAAAACACCACCCAAACCTGTCAATGAAGCATCACAATACACAACAAATGGTTCATTAGGATTAGGCAAAATCAAGATCGGAGTCGTTGTCAACCTTCTCTTTAACTCATTGAAACTCTCTTCACAATGAATATCCCAAATGAAAGCCTTTCCTTTACAAGTCAATTGCGTTAAAGGAAGTGCCAACTTCGAAAATCCCTCAATAAACCTCCGATAGTAACCCGCCAAGCCTAAAAAGCTTCGAATCTCCGTAACCGACCTAGGAGCCTCCCATTGCATCACCGCATCTATCTTGGATGGATCAACACTAATACCACTACCGGAAATAACATGTCCAAGGAAACTTACTTCCGATAACCAAAATTCACACTTTGACAACTTAGCATACAATTGTTTCTCTTTCAAAATTTGCAACACAATTCTCAAATGCTCTTCATGCTCCTCTTGAGACTTAGAGTAAATCAAAATATCATCGATGAACACAACCACAAAACGATCCAACTGTTCATGAAAAATACGATTCATGTATTCCATAAACACACCCGGCGCGTTAGAAACCTCGAATGGCATCACAGAGTATTCGTAATGACCATACCGTGTCCTAAATGCCGTCTTTTGAATATCCTCTTCTTTCACACGAATCTGGTGGTATCCTGATCTCAAATCAATCTTGCTAAAAACATTCGCACCAACCAATTGGTCCATCAAATCATCGATCCTTGGAAGCGGATACTTGTTCTTAATTGTCACTTTGTTCAACTGTCGATAATCAATGCATAACCGCATACTCCCGTCCTTCTTCTTTACCAACAATACTGGAGCACCCCAAGGAGAAACACTTGGCCTTACAAATTTCTTGTCCAACAAGTCATTCAATTGCTTTTTCAATTCCACCAATTCCGATGCCGACATACGATACGGTGCCATCGAAATCGGTCTAGTACCCGGAACTAGATCAATAGAAAATTCAACTTCTCTTTCTGGCGGTACATCCGTAATATCTTCCGGAAACACTTCTGGAAATTCACACACCACTGGGAACACATCAAGCTCAACTTTACTCTCCACCGACAATGATGCAAACAAACCAAACAATTGAGCTTCGTCCGCTAAAAGTTTCTTCAACTCTTTAGTGGATAGGAAACTCTCAAATTCATCATCTTCCAAAGAAGGAAACCTTACTAACTTGTGATAGCAATCTATATGAACTCGGTTAAATTGCAACCAGTTCATACCCAAGATTACGTCCAATCCTACCAACGGCAAACATACTAAATCCATAATGAAGTCTTTACCATACATGGTCAAAGGACAACTCATACACACCAAAGATGTATTTACCGACCCTGAAGCAGGAGTCTCAATAACCATTTCAGCACCCATCAAAGTTAACGCAAGATTCAAACGCTTCGCGCACTCAGACGAAATAAACGAATGAGTCGCTCCCGTATCAATAACAGCAACTAAAGGTGTACTATTAATAAAGCATGTACCTTTAACCAAACGGTCTGCATTCGTAGTTTGAGTCTCCGCCAATGCAAACACCTTTCCGCCCGCTTGAGCTTGTTTCGGCTTAGTACACTTAGTACTAATGTGACCCACTTCTCCACAATTATAGCACTTCACCATATTTCTTCTACAATCTGTAGCAGCATGCCCAAGACCACCACAATTAGAAAATTTCGCTACAGGCTTCCCACACTCAAAAGATTTATGACCTATTTCACCACATTTGTAACACCTAACAACACCGGAACCTCCTCCTCCAGATCTCCTATCAAAGCTTCCCCTATGCTTGCCCTTATCAATGGGTGTCACATAAGGTCCACTTCTAGCTTGTTGCTTCCCCTTCCTCTCATTCAAACTTTTGTAATGTGTAGAACGAGCCTTACTATCTTCTTCGAAGATTCTACAACATTCCGTCAAATCCGCAAACCTCCTTATCCTTTGATATCCCACAGCTTGTTTGATCTCGGGACATAAACCATTCTCATATTTAATACACTTTGAGAACTCAGCAGTAATCGCAGCATAATGAGGATGGAATTGAACCAACTCTACAAATTTAGCAGTATAGTCCACCACAGACATACTACCTTGTTTCAGTTCAAGAAACTCCATCTCCTTCTTTCCCTTCACACTCTCAGGGTAATACTTCCTCAAAAATTCAGTACGAAATAAATTCCAAGTTACCTCTTCATCATCCACCTCAAGAACTTCACGCATACCGACCCACCAATCGTCGACTTCTTCCTTCAGCATGTGAGACCCAAGCCTCACTTTATTCTCCTCCACACAGCCCATAACTCTGAAGATTCTTTCAATCTCCTTCAACCACAATTGAGCTCCATCGGGATCAAATCTTTCTTTGAAAACCGGTGGTTGATTCTTCCTGAACTCGTCATTAGCATTCACGTTAGGTGCACCTTGCACCGCCCTAGCCATTGCTTCCAAAGCAGCAGCCATCGCATTGTCGTTTCTACCAGCCATCTTCTGATTATTCCCAAAAATGACAACAAGGTTAAACAACAGTTCAACCAACACAACAACAAGACAGACACAACTGACTCAACACTGGCTCTGATACCACTTAATGTAACACCCCCTTTCTATACCCCCAAATTATCACATAATTCACTTAGGCACATATGTGAAAGAAAAATTCGCCAGAGTACGATTAAAACATAGTATAAAAGAGGCATGTCACATCATACACGCAATTAATACATACAACACCTGCTCATTAGATTGATATGCAACAGTGGGGTAACTTGCCACAGAGGAACTTTGTCCTTACACCCACATCTCAATATTTAGAATAAAAGCGGAAAATCCAAACATTGATAACATCGAACATATATACATCAACCAGTATGATGCAACAACATCATGCATGTTTATATATACAAATTCATCAGCAAGATACATGTACAAATGTATCACAAAAGAATACTATACATCCTAGCTACCCGGTGCTACATATCAGAGCCAACCGACCAAAAGAATGAAGACATACTTCACAAAAAGACCTCCAGCATACCTACTCTGCAATGCCTCATAGAGCATCATAAAACAGCAGAAGGGTGAGAAATATTATCATAATAACAATGCATATAATTATATATAAACATAAAAATACACATATTACACCTTCTCACCACTATTCATCACCTTTTCATCCATATACATCACAATGTATATATATAAATATCCACCAAGCATATTCATCATGCACACTTTCACAATTCTCAATCATTCCGTATAAGCATACACAATTATGTTCATTCAACAACACATCATTATAAAGATGATAAATGCAAATCATAGAGACCGACTCACGACCCTATGCAAATGCAATGCGGTACCGACTCAATCATCACTAGTTCACTCAGGAACTCTGCTGGAACCATCGCTCGTTACCGAAGTAACTCCCCGTCGGGCCTACGATGTTCACCCATTGCTCACACCCCACATGGGCACACAATGTTTATGGATCGCTCACACCCCACATGGGCACACGACCCGATCGCTCACACCCCACACGGGCACACGATCCGATTGCTCACACCCCACATGGGCACACAATCATTCGTAATCATCGCTCACACCCCACATGGGCATACGACGTTACGACGGATTCTGATTAGAATCGCTCAACACAAGAATGTATTTTATGATGCTTCATATGCAAAATGACACAAGACATTCTTGAAATGCATACATATTCACAATATATTCATGCATTCATCTCATACAATCACATACAATCTATATACAATCACATCAATGTACTATTGTATGATTCACATTCAAACACACAGTCAAAACGATAAAAGTCGCTAATTAGCACTATTCCCGACATTCCGACATAATTAAATCGGCTAACGATTTTCAAAACATCATAATCACAACGTACAGCTCAATAGCTTTTCAACGACACCAAGAATGTAAAAATCGGATACTCGGAACAAAAGTTACGGACGAAACCGAAAACGACATTTTGAAAAATCCCATTTTTACATTCCTCCTGTCCATACGCGTATCACCCATGTCCATACGCGTACGGACAGAACCCATTTCCTTCACAATTCCACGTTCCCAAACCCATACGCGTACGCCCCTCACCCATACGCGTATCACCAGAGGGCCGGGAAAAGCCACCCTCCATACGCGTATTGACCCTTCCATCGGCCATTGTTACGCGTATCGCCTTGGCTCATACGCGTATGGACATGCCCCTTACGCGTATGGCCAGGGAATTTCCAGAAAATTCTGCAGAACAATGTTCTGCGTTTTTCCACCTCCAACTTCACCAATTCATCATCTAAATTCAGAAAAACAACAGTTTGAAGTGTAACAATACATATTAAACATGTATAGACCAACAAGAACACAATCAACAAGAGTTTACACACTTTTGGATCAATTTCTAATCAATTTCTCAAAAATGGGTTATACCCTAAAACTCACAAAATTCATCAACAACAACAACAACTCATACATAATCACATACATTGATAAGATAACAATGTTTCACACCCTTACCCGGATTCCAAGCTTGCTAACTGATTGATCTTGATGAATTTCTAAGTTTTTCCTCCTTTCCTCTTCTTTTCTCTTCCTCTTCTTTCTTTCTCTCCTTTATCTTTCCATCTTTCTCTATTTCTCTCTATTTCTCTTTTTTTTCTATTTTCTTTTCTCTCCTATTTCTTTTCTCTCATTTTCCACTAAATCAATTTAATTCATTTTTCTCACACAATTCTAATTCCACAAAATTTCTAACTTATAATTAATTGAGAAAAGACTAAAATACCCTCCATTCTAATTTCCCCGAAAACTCTCGAAAACGGTAAAATAACATTTAACACACCAATTTAACAAATAAAATAATTTATCACCCAATTAAATTAAAAGACTCAAGAATAATGGAATAATCAAAATCGGGGCGTTACAATGTCGACCCAACCCAATACAGAAGACTTATTGGGTCACTAAGATACCTTTGTCACACAAGGCCTGACTTAGCATACAATGTTGGTATGGTAAGTAGATTCATGCAGAAGCCAAAGGTATCACACCTAACAGCGACGAAGAGGATACTGAGGTATCTGAAGGGGACTCTCGACTATGGCATTTTATTTCCTGCAGCTGACGAAGGGAAAGAATGCAAGTTAGTGGGATACACAGACTCTAGCTGGTGTAGTGATGCAGAGAATAGAAAATCCACAGCTGGATATGTGTTTATGTTAGGTGGTGCACCAGTTGCTTGGAGGTCGAGAAAGGAGCCAGTAGTGGCATTGTCATCATGCGAAGCAGAATACATAGCTGCTTCTCTTTGTGCATGTCAAGCAACTTGGATGGTGAACTTGGTCGAAGAGATTACAGGGAAGAATCATGGAGCAATTACCATGAAGATCGACAGCATATCAGCTATCAATTTGGCGAAGAATCCAATAGCTCACGGTCGAAGCAAGCACATCGAAATGAGGTTCCATTATCTTCGAGAGCAGGTAGCAGAAGGGAAGATGAATTTGGAACACTGCAGAACTGAGAATCAGATTGCAGATATCATGACGAAGGGAGTGCAAGACGAAGTATTCAAGAAGCTAAAATCGATGATGAATGTAGATAGTTTAGACACAATGAATTAGGTGGTGTGTTAAATTGTAATTCATAGTGTGTCGAAACTAGCATGTGTCGAATTGTCTAGGAGTGTCGAATTATGCATCTTAGATTAGATTTGATTATATTAGATTTTATATGATTTAGATTTGATTTGATACTTTGTGCTTTAAAGTTTTTGGGCCTTTGTAAATCTAAATCTATATAAAGGGAGTATCCCTTGCATTGTAATAACAACAATTGTATCCACAATTTGCGGGTAGCAAGTGAAAGTGCAATAGATTCAAAATCCCGCAGTTCGTGGGTAACAACTTTTCTCCAAATATTTCTCTTCTCTCTCATTTTCCTTTCTTGTTGTTCTTGTTCTTCATTTGTTCTTCATTGTCATTGCTTATTGAGTGGGTTGGTTAACAATCTTGAGATCAAGATTAAAGGAAATTACCATATGGTGTGGTGAATTTCCAACACTAATGATCCATACATAATTGCATATTTTCTAACTATACATAAATGAGACAAAGTTGTTTAACTTTGAATACAATGAACAAAATGAGAGTATGTCGTTACATACTTGAGTAAAACACGTTTGTTAGAAATGTGAACATGTATCTTAACTTTTGAATAAAAGTTATGAAAAATCATAATTTGATTCAACAATTATTTAATAAGCATGCTGGAATTCTTTGATATCATAAGGGTTATTTTAAGAATTTCATTCATTAATCATGCAATCTTGAGATGATTGAGAATGAATAAATTTTGATTGTTTAAAAACTTTGAAAAATCCAATGTTTCCAATTGATGAGAAATCATATTTAAATAATGATCAATACAACTTAAATAAATAACATCTATCTTGTAACAACAGAATTCACATTAAAAAGATACAACACTTTGAAAACTTACCTTAAATTGATCTTGAACGGTAAGTCAAAGATAATTGAGTATAAAAAGATACTAGGTGGCATTGAGTCTCGTTGCCTTAGATTACAAAAATCAATCATCGTCTTGCCAAGTCTTCGTGACATAGATATCCACATAAAATTGTATCTCATACCTCTATCATTATCTTTTTGCCTCTACATTTTTTAAAATATTTTAATTTTATTATTTTCACTTATCAAATAATTTTATTATTTAATATTTATCATTTCATATCTCTATCAAAGTGTATCGATATGTATTCTAATTCTTCCCTTTTCCGATATGTTTTTGAAACTTATGAAAAATTGTATATCCCATACATAAAAAAACTGTTGCCTAGTATTTTAAACAACGATTTTATTTACTTTAGGCCACGGATTTTCTTAATTTTTCAACTTATGAAATATTGTATATCCCACGCATGAAAAACCGTTGCCTAATATTTTAAGCAACAATTTTATTTACTTTAGGCCATAGTTTTTTCTTGTTGCCTAAACTCAAGTTATTCGATGAGAAAAATTACATACCGAAAAACTTGATCGCAAGTTATCCGGTGAATAAAAATTACATACCGGAAAACTTGATTGCAAGTTATCCGGTAAAGAAAAATTACATACCGGAAAACTTGATTGTAAGTTATCTAGTGAAGAAAAATTACATACCGAAAAACCTGATTGCAAGTTATCCGGTGAGGAAAAATTACATACCGAAAAACTTGATTGCAAGTTATTCGGTGAAGAAAAAATACATACTAAAAAATTTGATTGCAAGTTATCTGATAAAGAAAAATTAAATTTCGCAAAATAATAAATATTAAATAATAAAATAATTTGATAATTGAAAAGGGTAGAATTGGAATATTTAAAAAACAAATATAGGGGTAGAGGGATAATAATAGGAATATGAGATAAAATTGGACCTTATTTATAAGCCCAATTATATATATATATATATATATATGTGTGTGTGTGTGTGTGTCCTGACAACACATACTTCAACCACACCACTTTCAAAAATGCACAAATTCTAAATACAAGAGACTATATGAACGTGATGCCCATCTCAAGCCAATTATTATCCCATGCCAATCACATACAAATGATTCTAGAACTTACTACTTTACAGTGTGTTGTGGGATCCTCCACTAAAAAGGCCAATAACCATGATGCCCATTTCCAAAATGATCACTATGATCACCTGACTCAAAAGTTTCACAGAACTAAGGTGGACCCATTCCCATTAATCACACCTCTGTGTAGTCATATAGATTCACACATACTATGAAATGGATGATCATATATATTGACTCTTAAACACATATATTGACGCAACCACTTACATACTAATCCATTATATGCAAGACAAACATCTCAACAATTCACACGTTATCATTCATATGTTTCATAAATATTTTTTTTTCAAAACTTGACTCACTACTACAAAATATATCTTTGATAACAGTATATTATTACGGCTGTTTAAGCTACCGTAATATAATAACTCATCTTTTAGCTTCTGGGTTATAATTTAGTGTTGTAACAAACTTTGTCGAAGTAAAAAATATGTGTCAAAGTCAAAGATATGTATGCCGTAGTCGAAGTCTGTTCTTGCATGTAGAATTATGTTAGCTTGTTGTTTAAGTTAGCATGTCAAATTGGACCTTACTTGTAAGCCCAATTATTAAGTTAGCTTGTAGTCTAAGTTAGCTTAGTAGTCTATAAATATACTAGTTCTCTCAAGTTGTTGAGAGAGATGTTAATTGTTGTTATTCACTTGTAATCTTTGAACTCTTATTGAATAAGTGAAGAGTACAACAGCTTTTACCAATTACAGTTTTTCTTCTTCCTTCTTCTATCTCTCTCATAAAACCTAATAGGGTTTCTTGTGGTTGATCAAGAAACTCAATCTTTCTCATATTTTAATATGTTCTTGACGATATCAATTCACAACAAACTGGTGAGGTGAGCGTGGAGGAGAAGATGTCGTGAACAAAGTATGAGATTGAGAAATTCACCAGTTTGATTGATTTCAATTTGTGGCGATTGAAGATCCAAGCCCTACTGGTTCAACGGGGTTTGTTAGAAGCGTTGAAAGGATCGAAAAAGATGGATGTTTCCCTAATGGAGAAGGAGAAGACAACAATGAATGAGAAAGCCCACACTGGCATCATATTAAGCCTTGGTGATAAGGTTCGCTTGCAGGTCTCGAAGGATAAGACGACAACGGGTGTATGAAGCAAACTCGAGGGTTTGTATATGACCAATCTTTGGTCAATCGTTTCTACCTGAAGCAAGCTTTGTATTTCTTCAAGATGAGTGAAGACAAAGTCTTGGATAAACAGATGGATATGTTCAACAAGTTGATTATTGATCTTGAAAATATCGAGGTTAAGATTGATGATGAAGATCAATCATTGTTGTTGTTGTATGCTTTACCTAAGTCTTATGCTCAATTCAAAGAAACTCTCTTGTATCGAGGAGATTTGTTGACCGTTGAAGAAGTTCAATCAACCTTGTACTCTAAGGATCTGAACAAATGAAAGGAGCACAAGCCATCTTTTGTTGTTGAATGTTTGTCAGTTAAGGAGAAATTCTTAAAGAAAGATGGTAGGTTTGAGAAAAAGAAGGATAAGGTTCTACATAATTCTTACGCTGGTAATAATCATGTAATTAGATGTTATCATTGTAATAAGGAGGGCGATAGAAGAAAGTTGTGCCCTAATCGACCAAATACTCATGGTGGAAAGGATAATGACAATGCAGCCATTGTGCAAGATGGTTATGAATCATTTGATGTCCTGGTAGTTTCAAGCAGCGACTCTAACAAGGAGTGGATTATGGATTCAAGTTGTACTTGACACATGACTCAAACCAAATACGTGTATGAGAAATTATGTGACCAAGATGGTGGATCAGTGCTGTTGAGAAACAATAAAGCGTGCACGATTGCAGAAATTGAATCTGTTTGATTCAAGCTTCTTGATGAGTTAATAAGACTATTAAGTGATATCAAGTATGTACCTGATCTTAAGAAAAATTTGATTTCTCTTAGTTAATAGATTGCTTGTTCTTTTTTGCATTGATGGATTGCTTCTTGTAATTTGGAGGAAGGTTGAGTACCTCTAATACTCACATAAATATACATTTTACTTTGAAAAAAAGTATTGACTTTCTAACTAATTTGTGTAAATCACACTTGACGCCTATAATTCTCTAAGGATTTTCCATAAAAATTTCATCGGATTCTCCTTTTTTTTCTTTCAACATTTCCAAATACCATGCTGCTTAATTTACATAAACATAAAAATGATAATTAAATACAATCTCCCGAACTCTTAAAGGTGTCAAAGGTTTGATATTTTTAAACTTTAAATACTCTAATATTTTTCCAAAAGGTGTATATATAAATCTTTAATCACAAAATAATATAAGTCCTTGAAGGGAAATTAAAGCCTAAAATAAAAATAGATAAATATCTAAGGACTTCAACCTTCTAATACCATAGCCATGATTCCAATTACATAATATTTTACTCCAATGAAGGTTCTTCCAAAAATAAAGCATTTTAACAACACAATGTTCCGTCTATGTAAACTCATCTCTATCTACCTTTGGCGGGTATTGACTCATGCTACCACTACCGAACAAAACATTGCAATAACCTCTCATATTTTAAGATCCCACAATGATGTGAGCAATTTTCACTCTCGCACGCTCAAAGACCCACAATTGTTTAAGGATAAATCTGACTATTCAAAAAATTCCACTATAGTACAACAAATGAGTGAAAGCAGAGCCCTAATTAATTGAAACAACTCTATGAGTTTAAACTACATCTAGGATTCATGCATTTCGGATTTGAAAAGAATAAGGTATGAAAATCTAATATCTAACTATTAAAAATTTACCCCGTCGATTATTCAATTTACTCTTCTGTTTAAATCCTTAATTACACTTAACAAAAATGGTATTAAGGACTTTAAACACTGTTGCTGCAATATTAGCCATTTAACAATAAATGTTGCTGATGTGACATGCTTTTATTTTTTTTGGTTTCAGTTTTCAATTAAAAAGTTGGAAATAAACTCTTGGAAGCTGTACAGTCGTGGTATTTTTTCACGCTTAAAATAAGAAATTGGAAAACAAAAGGAATATGTAGAGTCATGGTTTTCCAATAAGTACATTGGGTATTGAATAAACACTTTGAAAGTTGAAATTATTCATTACCAATTCATTATAGGTTACCTATGCAATGATATTAAGTAATGGCTATCCAATATCAATATCTTCACTCTCCCAATCTTATTATGCATTTCTTCTTTTTTCTCCAGTCACCGTCGCCGCACATTCCCTACCTCCGCCACCACAGGTTTCGATATCCTAAATTATTTTCCTTTGCAGATGCTTTTGAAGAGAACGCATGCACAAGACTCACACAAAACGCACAAGACCCGCCGATATTCAAGGTTTTGTCTTCCTTCTTCACTCTCTGCATAATTTCTAGGTTTTTACATTCCATTTTTATACTCTTTCGTTGCAGCAATTTTTTCAATGCATGTCGTTTGCATTTGCATTTTGCCTCTTTCACTCTTATTGTAAACTAGTATTATTCTGTTAATTTACATTTCAGGGACTCTGAGTTTCTTGGTATGATTTTGAAATTTATGATTGCATATTCTTTTTTTGTGAGGGGTTTCTATGTTCAGCACTGTATTGTTTGTTTAATGTGGTGATATGAACTGTGATTATGTTAAATTGGATTTGATTTGGTTTTCATTAGGGAGAAATTTTAATTGGTTGTGTTTCAAATTGGAGTTATATGATGTTCAATTTGATGATATGTGTGTTGCCAATAATTTATGTCTGTTTAAATTGTTGATCGCAGGAACTTGAAACCTGAGATTCAAGAGATGTTTTGTGAGTACTTGAATACAAGGGGAGTAAATAACAAACTCTCTATATTTTGACACGAGTACATGATGAACAAGGATAGAATGGAACTTCTAAGGTGGATGGATCGTCTCAAATCTTGTGGAAAAATAGTCTGGTAAGTTTGGCAACAAAAAACTGATGTAAACACCAAGTTTTGCTATTGTAGGAATTAGTTTCTCTGATTGAATCCTATTTGTTTTGTAGTAATAACCTCAGTTTATTTATATGATTGCAATGATCCTTAAGAATGTTAAGCATTTGTTACTTTCTCATCAGATTCCTGCGCAGAAATTTCCCTGCGACGAAGCTCCTGAATTGTTGAAAGACTGTTGGGAGCTCAATCCAGCTTCACTTCCCGTGGATTTACTAACTATTGGTGGAATTGGTACTTGAGGTTAGGAAATCATTTTTGTTTTGTGATGAGACTTTGACTGCTGATCTCTCTTTAGTTCTTTCACTTTTTAAATTAATGAATTGAAGAAACTTTTGTCTGTTGGAAAATTATTTGAGGAAACAAACTGATTTGTATATCTTGACAAAGTTGAATTTGCTGATTTAGGAAATGTACATGAGTTGCTATTTCTATTCATATATTTATGCGCAATTAGCTATGCTAGATCTTTGTTTGGTGTCCATGCAACGCGGACAGTGATTAAAAAGATATGAACCTATTAATACCTATGAATTAGTGTTATCGATCCCGGATAACACTGCCTATTTAAATTACAAGACTTTATAATTTTAATTTCATATGCAACATCTTAACAACTTGCTGTGCACTACTAGAAATACATTTTTTAGCCTCGGCCGTTTTCTGATGCTATAAGGCAAAAAACCAACGCTACTAGACAATTAGCGTCGGCGTAGCCTCGGTGTCGGGGGCAGTCTAAAACTCTCGAAGCTAACATTTAGCTTCGGCAAGAATGAGCCATGTCTACATTAGCCTCGGTGTTACCGAGTCTAAATTGAGGCAACCCTGAAGTCAACAAAAACCAATAGCGTGGGTCAGACCGAGGCTAAAGTCAAACTTCCTAAGTCAACAAAAAAATTTAGCCTCAGCTAGAGGCTAACGTCAAATTCCAGAAGTCAACAAAATAATTAACTTCCGCCTAACTGATGCTAAACTCAAATTTTATAAGTCAACAAAAAAATTTAGCCTCGGCTAGACCGAGGCTAAGGTCAAATTCTAGAAGTCAACATAATAATTAACTTCGGCTTAACCAATGCTTAAGTCAAATTATAAAAGTCAACAAAATTAATTAGCCTAAGCCTGGCCGAAGCTAAGTTTAAGTGCTAGAAGTCTACCAAAATTAATTAGCCTGAGCCTGCCACCTACGAAAGCAGTTTTTGACAAAAAATTACACCCAAAATTCAAACAGTCCTTATTTCATCTCATTTTGGATCACATCAATTCACTTCCTAAAACATATATATTACATGAACATTTTTCCAATTTCCATATGCAGCATATGGAAATGTTTTTGTAGAATCAGTTGTGCTCTCAAATGATAAAGGTTGAAAACAAATTAATGGTTTCTTATTGGTGTAAAGAATTGAAAGAGAAGATAAAAAAGTTAACATTGAAGATGATGACATTACGCACAAGGCTACCCAAAAGAAGCACTCACATCTCACACTAGATAATTCTCTAATCACAAATTTGAATTATTCAAAATTATCTTCTCTCTATCAAGTGAAGGCTATTTAAATACTTTTAAAGAATAACTAAAATAACAACTCTTAACAACCACCTAATAAACTTAACAACTTACTACTAGTAATAACTAACTCTTAACTACTATAGTCATCAAAGATTCAAAAAACAGAAAAGCATAAAATAATTGAATAAAAATAACAAGAAGGAAATAGATTGTTATTGTTATGGTTGATAGAAAGAGATAGAAAACCTAAGGACCGAAGAAGATTGGCAATCTGGAACCGCAAAGACTCTGAGGCAGACTATTCGCCATTGAATCAGAATAAAAATCACGAACTGGAGGACGAGAAACTTGTCATCATCGTCATCCTCTCCTTCCATATACTTTCATAAGATACACAACGACAAACACCTAAGTCAACAAATATGAACAAATTATCGTAAACCAATAAAAAGTCCATTAACACAAACCTGTTTGGCCATGGCAGAAGCTTTGTCTGACTGGTAAAGAATTTCATAATAGAAGATAGAGAAATTGAGAGCCAAAACCAATCTTATAGGATAAATAAATGGAAGATCAACATCAACAATATCCTTCAATACAAAACATTAAACAGTAAACAATAATATTTCAAATAGTAAAAAACTAACCCAAAAAAATAACAAAAACATTAACCTGTGCAGCCTTGCAAGAACAAAAGCTTGTCATGTCTTCTCTTTCAAAATCATGTCATGTCATGACTTCTCCTTCAATGAATTTCATCAAGATCATGTGTATCCTTAAATCAATTTTATCAAGATCACAAACCATGTCATGTTTTCTCCTTAAAAAAAAACAACCAAAGAACAAAAGCATATGCAACAAAATATGAATAATAAGCAAATGACACATAAAATTTAGAAGTAAAAATACATAATACTTTACATTTGAAGTAACAATTATTCAAACATTACATAGATTGAAACAACAAAAAAATGTAGTCATAGCTACAACAAAAAAACAGCCCTAAAAAACTCGGAATACATTGAAGATCATGTCCAAAAAAATATACATCTGAGACTACTTCTACTAACATTACATAATCAATCTTCACTTAATGATTGGTCATCAAAATCTTCATCATAATGAGGATTTGACGGTCGAATGACAACACTAGCAGATTGACCATTTGTAGTATCAAGCTTCTGCATGATAAATGCCTTCAAAGCATTCATTTCAGACTTTATCTTCTTAACAAACTCATTAGATGCTTGATATTGTTTTGTTGCCTTCCGAGCAATCTCATTTGACACCCGAATAGCTTCGGTAACCTCTTGGAGTCGAGCTGCTGTAGCTGCAGCCAATTGTTCAGCTCTAATTCTAGTTGCTCTCTCTGATTCAAAGGATGTCCAAAACATAGATCCACGGGATAAAGGATGTCCAATTGTTGGATAAAGGATGTGGATCCATGCTTCAGATTGATAGTTAAACCAGCCGCTCCATAGACCCTGCCACGGCTACGACCCCCAGAACAATCTGTCCATAATTTAAAAATGGTCCCTCCATCTAATCTCTCGACATGATCTCCAGCCTTTTTTTTAAAAGTGGACTGTAAAATAGAAAAAACAGTCATTTCTAAATATAGGTTGATAAGAACCATTATAGCAACCACTGTACCAAATAAAGACTAAGCTATACCAAATAAATTTGTAAACATGGAGTCATTTGGAAATAAATAGACATGGTATTGTGTTAGTTTTGGTATATACCAAATAAATATGTAGCAGCATGCTATACTATGTCTATATAGTTTTGGAGACAACATATTGAGATTAACTACTTATTGTAAATAAATTCACATTAGAGAGCTCTCAATATGGGAAAAAAATATTGCAATAAATACATTAATTTTATAGGAACTAGCTATGATATCTTGGTAATTACACCAATTGAGATTGAGTTTACAATGAACGAAAACTTACGTATGTAGACTCAGCACGATGATCAACCCATTCTCCATTTTTCCTCTTATGGGTCTTTAAAAATAACTCATCAGGGCGCACATCCCTTTGAAGTTCATGGGTCTAAAAATATAAATTTGAATAAATTTGACCGTATAAATAATTAAAGATTGAAACAAAAATCAACTTTATTACTTACAAGCTCAAGCGCTACATCAACATGAGCCTTACGGCCTGAGGTGTGGGCTGCTCCGCTTGCTGAACTTTGATTGGCCTTGTTTTGAGAGGAAAATTTTAGGAACGTATCACTCTTCCAATAAGTTTTAAGCTCATTCCAAGCATCTTCACCAATCCAAGAAGGACAGGTTGCTTTTGAATCATCACGCAACACATCTACTTGTGAGTCGTCACGCAAACAAGATATTGATTCAATTTCAACAGTGGGTAGAATAGGTAACATCCCATCAGATTGATAAGGCATTTCATTCTCTATGTTATCAATCATCACGTGACCCCTTGGTTTTGTGGTGATTGCCGCACACCATGTACGCATATCTTTACACATTTCTAGATATGGGACATAATACACTTGTCTTAGATTTTGCGCAAGAATGAAAGGGTCATAAGGACGATAACGCTTATCCATCTTAATATCAATAGTTTTATATTATGGATGAACCTTTGTGCCCGTATTGTTTGTTGGGTCAAACCATTCACAATAAAAAAGTGGAATCTTCTCTTTCAAACCAAAGTAATCTAGTTCATAGATATGTTTGATTATGCCATAAAAATCATCTTTTCCTCCTTCAGCGAGACCTTTCACGCGCACACCACAATTGACTATTTTTTTACCTTTGCTCCATTCTTCGGTATGAAACTTATACCTATTGACAAAATACATGTTCCAAGATATTGCCAATGATGAAGGACAATGAGATAAGGCAATTATGTCTTTGTTGGTAACTCCATTTGTCTTCTCATTCACATATTTCTTCAACCATATGGGAAACTATGTATGTATTCGTCCAGATTAATCTTCTATATTTATAGAGTGGCTCTCTAAGAATATGCTGCAATCAACCACACGATTCATGAGTAAATATTTATCATAATATGTATCAAGATCGTGATTTATGTATTGTGCATACTTACTCAAGATATGGTTTGACCTCATCACAATTTATCAAGACATGTACATGTGAAGACTTCCATTCCTTATCTGATAGATAATGTTTTCCAGACTTCCCACTTGGTCGACCACCACTGTGTAGGAGGGACATTGTAGGTAGGATGTCATCATGGTTCAAACGAGGATTGTTACAAATATTTTTGGTTGACAACAAACCGAATGAGTTGAAATACTGAGAACAAAAGTAAATTGTCTCACGATGTATATAATCGATGCATATGGAACCTTCAACTCTAGCTTTATTTGTCACTGCCCTCTTTGAAACTCCCATAAATCTGCACATTCAATCATACCACGTCTATTAAGTTATGATAAACAAGTAATCACTAAATAAAAGCAACCACAATAATTACCTTTAGAATGGATACATCCACTGGTACAGTACTGGACCATCTAGCATCGCTTCTTTAGTAAGATGGATTGGAAGATGCTCCATTGAGTCAAAGAAACCTGGTGGAAATCCTTTCTAACTTGCATATGATAACTGAAATGTTCTCATCCAACTTAACTAAGTCATCCATCCTTAACGAGTTGCAACAAAGATCTTTGAAGAATCGACTTAGCTCGGTTATTGGTTTCCAAACCAAATTCGGCAACGAACAAAATGCAATTGGGAGTAAACACTCCATGAAAACATGACAATCATGGCTCTTCATCCCATGCACCATACCCTTTTCAACATTGGCACACCTAGAGAGGTTTGAAGCATAGCCATCTGGCATTCTCAATTCCTTCAGCCATTTACAAACCAATTTTACTTTAGGTTTGGTTAGAGTGTAGCTTGCTGTTGGAATAGTTTCAGTGTGGGGTTTTGTTATCGTCTCCACAGGGATTGTCGGATATTTGATGCTTGCCGTTCAATAGTTGTGATATTCTAAGTTAAGGTTTTCAAAAGTTTCACTTGTTGTTATCATTCACTTGTAGCAAAGATTAATTAGGTCACAAAGATTTTTGTAAAAGCATGTTAAGGTTAGGTTTCATCAATCCTATTCATGTATAAACAATTAATCAAGCATATGAACTCGGTTTCCGACCAATATAACCGCGTATCCTCCCGGCTACGTTTATGTCTAAAGCGGAATCGTGAGTACCGTTGTTTAGACCGTTAGATGATGTCTCACGCTAACAATCTAAGCAACGATCATTAAGATCAATATAATGCGAATAGCAAATCCCAAATCTATGTCTAGAGTTTGGTTTTTAAGAGATGAAATTGTTAGGTCAAGAGTTGTAAAGTCTATGTCTAGAGCAAAACAATTCACAAATGGATCATTAAGAGAAAACAACATCATCTATATTGATCAAAGACTTTGTTCATATACAAGAGATCAACATCAATACATAAAAACAGAATCAACTACCTCTAACCTCAACATTGAGTGATTAGCTACCACTTCTCATGGTAGCTTGGATGACAAGTAAAGAGAGGAGATGAATGAGCATCCACAACGAATAATCGAGAATGGATGCAAAATCAGCTTCTCCAATGAAAATACAAGATTTTCTGAACAAAATACTGTAAAAACTTAATTCTAATGTAAAATGAGCAAGAGATCATTTCAAAAAGTAACAATTCTATTTATACACTTTTCCTAACAGCACCATTCGCCCAGCGAAGGCCTTCATTCGCCTAGCGAATGCCCAAAAATATGGCACATTTAAGTGCCTCAGACTTAAACCGCCCCTCAGAATTATCGTGGGTTCGCTAGGCGAACCAAAACATTCGCTTCGCGAGCATTCGCTGCAACCTTCGCCCCAGCGAAGCTTGGGTGTTTTCAAAATAAAAAGTTTCTGCCACCCTTCGCTGGCACATTCGCCCCGCGAGCATATCAGCGAGCATTCGCTGGCCTACTCGCCCAGCGAATTTACCCAGTTTTCCTACTGTAAGTTTTGCACACTTTCTGCCACCATCTCGCTGGCATCCTCGCTGACGTTCGCTAGGCGAACCTTCGCTGGCACCTTCGCCAACACTCGCCTAGCGAATACTGTTGTTGATTTCAATTCTTTGGCAGCTTGCACTATTTCTTTGGGTCTTCAAACTTTGATCTTTTCACTCCTATTTCTGCACATTTAGCACACAAATTACAAGCACCACAAGTATATTTCAAATAATGCATAACAACATCAATTCACACTAAAATTAACCTATTCCACATGAAAAGTCATGAAAAATGCCAAATAACTCATACTCAAATATATCATGATTGACATCTAACAAACTCTCCCCAACTAACTCATTGCTTGTCCTCAAGCAAAGTATGCCTCTCACGAGGATTTGCTCGAGGATTAAATCCAACCAAGATACGAAAATGGCTCAGCTAAACAGTAATCACAACAATGCATCAATTACACAATTCAAGAACCAATCATGAAAAAGAACTTGACTCTTAAACAATTTCAACAATGCTTCAAGAGACAACTAACTTATCATACACATGTCATTCTACACTCCTCTTCGAAATAGGATTGAAGGCAAACGTGCATACAAGCACGGGACAATTAAACTCTCTTGACAAATGATGCAATACTAAGCAATTCATATCATATCTCAATGATCATAACAGAAATTATGGAAGTAAAAGATCACTAAGGACTTCAAGGGTTGTAGCTTGGTCGGGTGAACAAAAAAGGGACATTTCTAAAGGTCTTTGAAACGAAATTGCCGACGCAAAAGAACATTCACTATGTACATATTTACACAACACACTTCATTTCACCAAATTGTCATTCCACCTTCACAAACTACCGTGCACACTTATTGATTCTATTATTTTTTTTCCGTTCAAGCAAGCATTTTCTCTTTTGTACAATATATTCACACTCTTCTTTTGACATGCTTGCTTGAAAAAAAAATTTCTTTTCATAATTAGGAGTAATGCACCTATCTTCCTTTTTATTCTCACCCCAACTCATTTTCAACTCCACCTAAAGTGAATGTTCCTTTCTTTTTAGGGCAAGGAAGTCAAAATAAACAATTTACAAAGGTTCAAGAAGAAAATGTTAGAAACTCACCAAATTCAATGATGAACCAAACTAGCAAATTATGTACATAAAACAAGTTCATCATTCAATTGAGTTCTAAACTGTTTAGGCTCAAAGGGGCTACCGAATGCTCACTACTCACAGGTAAATTAATATTTGGGCATAGTTGTGCTCACTAACAAAAATTGCCTTGATCACTTCTCCTACTTCCACAAAATTACACAATCACAAGATAAGGCATGAATTAAAAATAAAGACAACATTCATCAACACTCCTTGACATATAATACAATTTTGAGGCTTCTCACTTTACTAGTTTCAGATCCTAAAATGACATATGTATTCAAAAGAAGTTGTAACATGAAACACATTTACACTTGCCCAAGACACAAAATTCTAAAGCATAAAAAATTCTTGAATCAAGGTAACGATATACCTTGTCGCAACATAATGCTTACGGTACTATCATAGCCCTCACATCTTGGAGGAATTTCTCTTTAATCCCAAGAGTCCAACCTACTTCCACAAAGTTCCACCATTAAAGAAGAAAAATCAAAATAACACATACAAAAACACACTTACTACTATAATTAAAAACCAACAATTATTAGTAAAGCGAAACAAATTTTTTTTACTACAAACCATAATTATTACTAATAATGTCATAAAGTGCCTGGTGTATAAAACACCTACATAATTCAAAAAGTACCACACGGGTACGAGTACATTAATACTTGACTAGTAAAAGCTGAAAAATACATAATATAAGAAAACTTCACTTTGGAGACCAAAGGAAGTACACAAGTCTAAGATCACAAAAAAAAATCAATCCTCCTCATCATCATCGTCCATGTCCTCCTCCTCACCTCCAGCAGAAGTAGCCTCATCATCATCAGCATCGTCCTCACCCCCTCCAAATATTGGCCTGGCCTCAGGCCAACCAGCATGCACTAGGAACTGCTCCCTAGTCATCATAAGATGCTCAGAAGAAGGGTCACAGATCTGCAACTGAAGAGCCTGCAAGGAATCATGAATATCCGTCATAGCACGCTGCTGGGCAGACATCCAATCCCAGTTATAATTGCAGATCTCCTGCTGATATGGATAATAGGCCGGCGTTGCCGGCTCAGAACCCTCCTCAGCTTCATCAGCATCATCAGCACCAGCACTAGAAGAGGCTCCAACCATCCCTCTAGCCTTACAGAACTTATCCACATACCGATCATCAATAGCAGATGGAATAGTGACCTACCTGCGGGCTGGCATATCAACACCAGCGTGAGCACACAAGGACATGATCAGACATGGAAAAATAAGCGGGGCATTCTTGCGCGCCGCCATACCTCCCGAACCACTTAACACAAATGCCCTGATTTCATCCGCAATGATGCGGGCCACGTCAATCTGGACATTCTGCTGAATGCTGTGGATAAGATGAGCCAGAGCAATAGGAACTGTACTATGATGCGACCTGGGACAAATGTTAGTGAGCACAAACAACAAAATAACCTGAACCAAGGGCAGCATGTCCACCCTTCTGAACCTAACCGGCACCCCGGAGGAATTTAGCGCAACTTCCTTACCTTCAAGAAGTAAATCCCGAGTCATCTTCTCAATCTCACGATGAAGATGCAAGTCTCGATGATAGGCATCGATCTCAGTCCCAACCAACGGTAAAGGATCTCCCACAACAGTGTTGATCGTCCTACGATCAAACCTCACAACAGTACCTCTAACCCAAGAGGCCCAACTGAATCTTTCACCATCATCCGGTAATGCATTCGCAAAAAATTCCCGAACAATTTCAATGTTGTTCCCATCCAGCGGCATCATTAGACGATCCCACTTCTTTGCCACAAAAAGTGCATCAATTGTTCGGTAACTTCCTCGATCACTAAGAAGGAATCTTTTCTCCGGCAGGATGGTCTTTCTTTCAAGGGTCTCGTACCTGGCAGCTTGCTTAGCTCCCCTGAATCGTTCTTCGTCAAATCGCACGGGCACCTGCCTGGAGGTTTGAGCCTTTCGCTTCTTAGCCGCGTGAATCGCCATTTTTGGTGCCATCTGCACATAACAAACAATGAAACCAAACAAGGGCAACAAACGCATTAGCAACTAAAAACAACCAGCCAGAGCTCTGCATTGACAAGTAAAAAAAATTAAAAATTTGCCTCTGTTCGCGCCAGACTCGCTAGGCGAAGTCTGGCGAATGCTCGCGCGACTCGCGAGGCGAACGAACCAGCGAAGGCGCGATTCTTCAGTCAGTTACAAACAGTCCCTCTCCCATCTCCTAATTTCAAATACTACTCTAGTCATATTGCTTATGTAGTTTCTAACATGCAAGACAAAAGTAACATGACAGAGTATACCAATTTTTCACCAAACCCATATTGATCACTTAAGAACATAAACAATGCTTACAGAAATAAATTGTAAAGAGTAAACAAACCTGAATTTCGCACTGTTAATGGTGGAGTAGGGCAATTGGAAAGTAGAAGGAGATGAGTGTTGAAGTGTACAAGAGGAAATGAAAGGAAAAGAATGACACGGAGGGAAATGATGAAGATGTCAAGAGGCTAGGGTTTTCCCCCCCTCTATTCTGAGTTCAAAGTGGGTCTTGGGCCCAATTTGGTGGCCCACCCACAATCCATTTTTTTTCTGATGTGGCATGAACTTGGGTTGGTCTGCCTCGCTGGGTTCGCGGAGCGAAGTCCAGCGAATGCTCGCCCCAGCTCGCTAGGCGAACACCAGCGAACAAGACCAGAATCTTCAAAATTTTTCCAAACTGTGCCACAATTTTTTAAGCATTATAGTGATATCTAAACATTCTCAAAACAGAAATAACAGAAATACTTACAATGTTGGGGTGCCTCCCAACCAGCGCTTGTTTAACGTCGGCTAAGCTCGACGGCCCACCGCAATCTCACGGATCGCGGAAGGGAACAATGGCGGGATTCCACTCGAAATCTCCTCCAAGATAAACTTTCAGCCTCTGTCTATTGACAGTCCAACTTTCCTTTGACTTTGTGTCCTCAATTACGATTGCTCCATAGGGCTTGATTTCCACAATCCGAAAAGGTCCGGACCATTTAGATCGTAATTTTCCGGGAAACAATTTTAATCGAGAATTGAACAATAAGACCAGCTGTCCGACCTCAAAATGTTTGATGACAATTCTTTTGTCATGGTAAGACTTGACACGATCCTTATACAATTTATTGGAATCGTACGCCTGAAGGCGCAATTCATCCAACTCGTGTAATTGCACTTTTCTTCTTTCCCCGCCTAGAGTTGGATCAAAATTCAAAAATTTTAAGGCCCAAAACGCCTTGTGCTCCAACTCTACCGGCAAGTGACAATTCTTACCATAGACTCTTTTGAACGGTGTGAGACCGATCGGAGCCTTAAAAGCGGTCCGATACGCCCACAACGCGTCATCAAGTTTGTTCGCCCAATCCTTTCTCGAGGCTGAAACAGTTTTCTCTAAAATCCGTTTAATCTCACGATTGGATACCTCTGCTTGACCGTTAGCTTGTGGATGATATGGTGTAGCAACCTTGTGCTTCACACCATACTGCTCCAAAGCTTTGTCAAGCTGAGTGTTACAAAAGTGAGATCCTCCATCACTTATTAACACTCGAGGAGTACCAAAACGTGCAAAAATATTTTTCTTCAAAAATTTTATCACTGTTTTTCCATCGGTTTTAGCGCAAGCTATCGCCTCTACCCACTTGGAAACGTAATCCACAACGACCAAAATATATTCATTAGAAAATGAAGATGGGAATGGACCGACAAAGTCGATCCCCCAACAGTCAAAAACTTCGATTTCTAACATATTTTGTAATGGCATTTCTTGCCGCTGTGAAATACCACCGCTTCTCTGGCACTTGTCACAACTAAGGGCATGCGCATGCGCATCTTTGAATAAGGACGGCCAATAAAAGCCCGATTGTAGGACTTTAGTGGCCGTTCTCAACCCATTAAAGTGCCCTCCGTAAGGAGAGTTATGACAGTGCCACAGAATACTCGTGGCTTCCTCCACTGACACACACCTTCTGAGGAGGTTGTCGACACCAAGTTTAAATAAATGGGGTTCATCCCATACAAATGACTTGGCATCAGACAAAAATTTCCGTTTTTGGTGGTGCGTTAGACCGTCCGGTATCAATCCGGTGGCTTTGTGGTTAGCCATGTTGGCTAACCACGGTCTAACTTGCACTCTCAAAAGTTTTTCATCAGGGAACTCCTCTTTTACCTCAAATTCATTCTTGGTCACCTCAACGTTTACCAAACGAGATAAGTGATCTGCTACCAAATTTTCGGATCCCTTTTTGTCACGAATTTCAAGACCAAATTCCTGTAACAAAAGGATCCACCTAATAAGCCTCTGCTTAGAATCAGGTTTGGTAAGCAGATACCTTATAGCGGTATGGTCAGTGTAAACGATGACTTTCGCACCAATCAAATAAGAACGAAACTTCTCCAACGCATACACTATGGCGAGCAACTCTTTTTCAGTTGTCGCATAGTTAATTTGAGCCTCATTTAGCACCTTGCTCACATAATGTATAGCGTGGAAAACCTTCGTTTTTCTTTGTCCCAAAACAGCCCCCACCGCATAATCGCTAGCATCGCACATTAATTCAAAATCCATTTTCCAGTTTGGTGCAACGATTATCGGTGAAGTTGTTAAACTGTTTTTCAAAAAATTAAAAGCAAAAAGACATGACTTGTCAAAGTCAAAAACCTTACCTTGGACAAGCAAGTTGCTCAACGGCTTCGCGACCTTTGAGAAGTCCTTGATGAATCTCCGGTAGAACCCGGCATGTCCAAGAAAGCTCCGTATTCCTTTGACATTCATCGGCGGTGGTAATTTCTCGATTAAGTCCACTTTAGCCTTATCAACTTCTAGGCCTTTTGAAGACACCTTGTGCCCGAGCACAATTCCCTCTTTAACCATGAAGTTGCATTTTTCCCAATTAAGAACCAGATTAGTTTCCACGCACCGCTCCAACACCGTATCCAGATTTTTCAAGCACAAATCAAACGATTGCCCAAAAACTGAGAAATCATCCATAAAGACCTCGATTGTCTTTTCGATCAAGTCCGCGAAGATAGCTTGCATACACCGCTGAAAAGTAGCCGGTGCATTACATAATCCAAACGGCATCCTCCTATAAGCAAAGATTCCAAACGGACATGTAAAAGCAGTTTTCTCGTGATCATCCGGGTTAACAATGACTTGGTTATAACCCGAATAACCATCCAAAAAATAATAAAATTCTTGACCAGAGAGACGTTCGAGCATTTGATCCATAAAAGGTAAAGGAAAATGATCTTTTCTCGTAGCTTTGTTCAACCTACGGTAGTCATACACATCCTCCACCCGGTAACAGTCTTTGTTGGAATAAGCTCATTTTTGTCATTTCGAACCACCGTCATTCCACTTTTTTTTGGCACCACATGCACCGGACTAACCCATGGGCTGTCGGAAATAGGGTAAATCATTCCGGCGTCCAACATTTTCACCACTTCTTTTCTGACCACTTCTTTCATGATTGGATTAAGGCGGCGTTGAGGTTGAGCAACCGGTTTAAAATCCTCCTCCATAAAAATACGGTGCATGCAATATGACGGACTAATGCCTTTGAGATCGGACAATGTCCATCCCATTGCATCTTGATTCTTTTTCAGCACTTGAATTAATTAGTTTTCCTCATTTTCAGACAAAATATTACTTATGATCACCGGTTTATTCCCTCCGTCATCAAGGAAAGCATACTTCAAGTTGGAAGGTAACATTTTCAATTCAATTTTGGGTGGTTCATCATCATTAACTAATTTTTTTAGAATCTCCTCTTCATATTCCCATGGTTGCATTTCATCCAAAGCTTCAAGTTCTAATAAACACTCTTCTAAAGCTTGTTCTTCTTCAACCGAGAATATTTCCAAGGACTCATCTAAAGCTCTTTGTAACGGTTCAATGACATGAATTTGATTTGTCACCCCCGAACTTGCCTCTTCCGTTACATCAATTCGAAAACAATCACCCTTATCCTTCTTGTGCTTCATTGCATCATAAAGATTAAAACAAACCTCTTCATCTTGGACTCTCACTTTCATGAGACCATCGTCCATGTCAATTGCCATACGGGCAGTTTTCATGAAAGGCCTTCAAAGAATCAAAGGTGCATCCTCATCCTCATCCATTTCAATGACAACAAAATCAATTGGAAACAAAAATTTATCCACCTTGACCAACACGTCTTCCGCTACACCGTGAGGACGGGTAGTGGATTTATCGGCGAGCTGCAAAGTCATTTGGGTGGACCTTAATTCCATATGGCCTAACCGTCTCACAATCGATAATGGTATCAAGTTGATGCTAGAACCCAAATCAATCAACCCATTGCCCACATACATGTTTCCAATCGTAACCGGCAATGTAACTCTTCCCGGATCACATTCTTTCCGAGGGAGAGTCCGTTGAATGATTGCGCTACAACTCGCATCCACCATAATAGTTTCTTGATCTGTGTATCTTTTCTTCTTCGTAAGGATGTCCTTCATGAATTTAGCGTATTTGGGCATTTGTTCCAAGGCCTCGGAAAATGGGATATTTATTTGTAACTGTTTAAAAATATCCATAAACCGAGTATAATGCCTTGCACTATCTTTCCTCGTAGGAGCATGTGGATAAGGTAAGTGTTGTATCGGAATATTACTCACCGGCTCTTTTCCTTTTTTCGTTCTTTTCACTCTTTCCTCATTATCAATTTTTCTCTCATTCTCTTTTTTTTCTCTCTCATTTTTTTCTATCTCTTTTTCAACTACAACACCCTCGACATTCTTTTCTACTTCTAATTCCTCACTCACATGTTCTTTTTCAACCACAACCTCCTCCTCCATTACTCTTTTACCCACATTCATGTCAATCTCACGTCCACTTCTTGTAATAATCGCTTTACAATCTTTCGGATTTGGAAGAGTAGTTGCCGTAAAGGGACCTTTTTATTGATCGGCCAATTGTTTAGATAATTGCCCGACTTGTGTTTCGAGGTTCCTTATCGCAGCATCTATATTCTTTTGATTAGACATGGATATTTGCATAAATTGTGTTAGAGTATCTTCCATCTTTGAATTTCCAACGGGAGCTTGCGGAGGTTGGGTGTAATTTTGGTAAGGCAGACGGTTTGATGGACCGGCTTCTTGCGGTCTCCATGGTTGTTGATAACCTTGGTTACCACGTTGTTGGTAACCTTGGTTGCCTTGTTGATACGGAGGACGGGGTTGATAACCTTGATTTCCCGCATAGTTTGCTTCCTCCACAACCGGAGGACAATAACCGGTCAAATGGTCACCTATGCATAACTCACACACTAACACTTGCACCTTTTTACTTGAAGATTCATGCATCTCCTTGAATTGTTGAGGCAGCTTAGACATTTGCTTTGTTAACAGCTAACCTGTTGTGATAACAATTTATTTTGTGCAAGGATAGCGTCACTTGTTCCTAATTCCAACACACCCGGCGTTCGTTGAGCAGGTCCACGATTGTGACTGCCTTGATGATCGTTCAAGGCCATTTTATCAATGATAGCTGTGGCTTCCGCAGCAGTTTTGCTTAACAAAGACCCACCCGCGGTGGCATCCAACAAGGTTTTGTGTACTAGCTGCAGCCCATTTCTGAATATATGAATCTGTGACAATTCATCGAAACCATGGCCTTTGCACTTTCGTAACATTGATTTGAACCTCTCCCAAGCTTCGTTGAGAGATTCGTTAGCTCCTTGTGTGAATACAGCTATAGCGGTCTTCGCTTCCATGAACCGAGTGTGCGGAAAGAATCTTTCCAAAAAAATTTCTTCCAAAGCATTCCAATCAGTCATGATAGCAGTTGACTGATCAAGGTACCATTCCTTGGCCTTCCCAATGAGGGAATGCGGGAATAGTCTCTTGAACAGAGACTCCTCTTCTGCTTCCGGTGCACCCGTCGCTCCAGCGATTTCATAAAATTTTGTCAAATGGGTGAAAGGATCTTCATGATCCATACCCGTAAAGGGACTTTGGTATAACAGTTGGAGGATTTCGGTCTTCATCTCAGCATGACGACCGTTGTTTGCATGACGGGCGAACTGAGCATTGTGCCTCGGACTGTTTGTACAAGGCCTAGAAGCAGGTGGTGGTGGTGGTGGTGGATCTCCCTCCATAATTGGAAGTATTTGTGGAAATGGTGGTGGTGCAGATGTACTTTCCTCTTGTTCTCGCCTCTGTTTCGCTAGCTGCCTCCTTCTTCTAGTTCGGCTATTGATTATACGAGCGGTTCTTTCAATCTCAGGATCGAAAAGAAGTTGGTCCGCCGGTAGTTTCCCTCGCATAAACTAAGTCTGCACACTAAACAAACAGATTAACAAGTTCAAGATAAAGCGGTAACAGCTTACAATAACTCAACTATCGCAATGCTTGCAATATCAACTAACAATCCCCGGCAACGACGCCAATTTGTTGGAATAGTTTCAGTGTGGGGTTTTGTTATCGTCTCCACAGGGATTGTCGGATATTTGATGCTTTCCGTTCAATAGTTGTGATATTCTAAGTTAAGGTTTTCAAAAGTTTCACTTGTTATTATCATTCACTTGTAGCAAAGATTAATTAGGTCACAAAGATTTTTGTAAAAGCATGTTAAGGTTAGGTTTCATCAATCCTATTCATGTATAAACAATTAATCAAGCATATGAACTCGGTTTCCGACCAATATAACCGCGTATCCTCCCGACTACGTTTATGTCTAAAGCGGAATCGTGAGTACCGTTGTTTAGACCGTTAGATGATGTCTCACGCTAACAATCTAAGCAACTATCATTAAGATCAATACAATGCGAATAGCAAATCCCAAATCTATGTCTAGAGTTTGGTTTTTAAGAGATGAAATTGTTAGGTCAAGAGTTGTAAAGTCTATGTCTAAAGCAAAACAATTCACAAATGGATCATTAAGAGAAAACAACATCATCTATATTGATCAAAGACTTTGTTCATATACAAGAGATCAACATCAATACATAAAAACAGAATCAACTACCTCTAACCTCAACATTGAGTGATTAGCTACCACTTCTCATGGTAGCTTGGATGACAAGTAAAGAGAGGAGATGAATGAGCATCCACAACGAATAATCGAGAATGGATGCAAAATCAGCTTCTCCAATGAAAATACAAGCTTTTCTGAACAAAATACTGTAAAAACTTAATTCTAATGTAAAATGAGCAAGAGATCATTTCAAAAAGTAATAATTCTATTTATACACTTTTCCTAACAGCACCATTCGCCCAGCAAAGGCCTTCATTCGCCTAGCGAATGCCCAAAAATATGGCACATTTAAGTGCCTCAGACTTAAACCGCCCCTCAGAATTATCGTGGGTTCGCTAGGCGAACCAAAACATTCGCTTCGCGAGCATTCGCTGCAACCTTCGCCCCAGCGAAGCTTGGGTGTTTTCAAAATGGAAAGTTTCTGCCACCCTTCGCTGGCACATTCGCCCCGCGAGCATATCAGCGAGCATTCGCTGGCCTACTCGCCCAGCGAATTTACCCAGTTTTCCTACTGTAAGTTTTGCACACTTTCTGCCACCATCTCGCTGGCATCCTCGCTGACGTTCGCTAGGCGAACCTTCGCTGGCACCTTCGCCAACACTCGCCTAGCGAATACTGTTGTTGATTTCAATTCTTTGGCAGCTTGCACTATTTCTTTGGGTCTTCAAACTTTGATCTTTTCACTCCTATTTCTGCACATTTAGCACACAAATTACAAGCACCACAAGTATATTTCAAATAATGCATAACAACATCAATTCACACTAAAATCAACCTATTCCACATGAAAAGTCATGAAAAATGCCAAATAACTCATACTCAAATATATCATGATTGACATCTAACACTTGCCTTTAGTTTACCCCTCTTTCCGTTAGCTAAGGGTTGGAGCTCCAAGTTCCCACGAAAGCATAATTTAGCCAAGTCTTCTCTCGTCTTTTTGTTATCCTTTGTTTTGTCCTTAACATTCATGACAGTGTTAAATGTATTATCAAAGACATTTTTTATATGTACATTACATCAAGGTTGTGCCTTAACAAGTTATCCTTCCAATATGGGAGATCCCAAAAAATACTTCGCTTTTTCCAATTAAGATCAACTCAATACCCTTCGAACTCTTTCCATTTTGCTTCCCATCCAATTTCAGTCATTTTGGAAAATTACTTATTACCGCCCATATATCTTGCCCTATGGAAATGGGAGGTGGGTCGTCTTTCACAACCCTATTTTTTATGAAATTTCTTTTACTCCTTCTGAAAGAGTGATTAGTTGGCAAGAAACGATGATGACAATCAAACCAAGAATTCTTATGGCCACTTTTCAAGGTAAAAGCATCTGTGTGTTCCATACAATGAGGGCATGCCAGCTTACCTTGTGTTCCCCATCCAGATAACATACCATAGGCCAGAAAATAATTAATTATCCACATCAAGCCGGCTTTCATGATGAAGTTTCGTTTTGTGGATATATCATATGTCAAAACTCCATTGGACCATAATAGATATAGATCATCAATCAATGGTTGCAAGTAGACATCTATCTTCAATTTAGGGTTGTGAGGTCCGGGTATGAGACAAGCCAGAAACAAGTATGGTTTAGTCATGCACATTTCAGGGGGGAGATTGTATGGAGTAACTATTATTGGCCAACATGAGTATGGAGACGCAGACGCTTGAATGTAAGGAGTAAATCCATCTGAACACAGACCCAATCTTACATTTCTGGGGTCCCTAGCAAAGTCAGGATAAACATCATCAAAATGTTTCCACGCTTTTCCATCAGACGGATGGCGAAGGACGTTGGAACTATTTTTGTTCATGTGATGCCATCTTATTTCAGTTGCCGACTCTATTGATGCATACAGTCTTTGTAATCTTGGAATGATTGGAAAATAAAGCATCCTCTTCACCGGGATATCTTTGTACTTTCCTATGTCATTAACCTGAGAAGGTTGGCCCAGCGGAAGGGAGCTCGGGACCAAAAACAACCTTCAAGGGCTACGTGGGGGACGAAAGCTCTCTCTATGTGGATTAGTCGGTCTGACTGGTCGAATACCACATATATAAAAAAAAACTTTCCTATGTCATTCTTGCGAGGAATGAACCTAGGAGCATTACAAAATTTGCACCCAAACAACTTGATATCATCCTTGTAGTATAACATACAACCATTCTTACAACAATAAATCTTCTTAACCTTTAGCCCTAACTTAGACACTAACTGTGACGCTTGGTAATAGTTCTCAGGTAAACGTTTTTGAACTGGACACACACTTTTAAGCATCTATGCAACAAAATCTAAGCCTTTTTGTGGAACATGTCAGTTAGACCTAATTTCAAGAAGTTGAGTAGATATTAATAACATAGACTGGGTAGCTCCCTCATAGATGGGCTTGTTGAAAGATATCAACTTGTCATAAAAATGCTTAACTTCTTCGTTGGGAAACTCATCCTCCAAAAATTCCTCTTGTTCTGTGTTATCATTCACATGAGAGAAACCTCCATGAGGCCTAAAAGCATCATACACCATTTGATCCATTGCCTCAAACTGGTCAGCCTGACGCACATGTTCATTACTATTTGAACCACCCCCTGTATCAATATTGAGCTCCACTTCTCCATGTTGAGTCCAAATCCAATAGTCTGGTTGAAATCCATCTCGATACAGGTGAAGTCTTACATTAGTTGTTGTAATTATCTTGCAACACTTGCAATTTATGCATGGACACCTTATCCCTCCCTCAGATTTACAAATGGGTTGTTTCAAAGCTCTCTTCACAAATTTTTTAACCCCACAAACAAACTCTTCTTTCAATCCGTGTCTATCAGAATATGCTCTATTATACATCCAAGTACGATCCATTTTCTATATGGCAAACAATTAATATGTGAGTCACTAAACATTAAAAAATATCTTGTCAAACTACATAACTAAATTTCCGTGCCATCTGAGTTTTTGGCAGGACTGAACCAATTCACCGAACTGTTACGTCAGTTCGATTCAATTCAGAGTAAAGAAAACAAAAGAATTAGCCTCTCATATATCATATTGTAAGAGATAATGCATTTAATTTTTTGAGTTAATGTATTTAATCAAGGATAACAAGGTATTTTAGTACATTTAATCAAATATTAATTTTCTGAGTTAGTGCATTTAAGCAAGGATAACAAGATAATTTAACCAAAACCGAAAACACTATGATGTTCCCAAAAGGTGAATAAATCACATTGGACCACTGCCTAATTCACATGTCTTGTGTTATATGTTGAAAACAAAATGTGAATAAATCATGTTGGGTGCATATACATTAAACTGTACTAGAATGGGCATGAAATAGCTGGTTTCTCTAGACTACCCAACATTGGGTTATCTTAAAACATCATAAAATGTTCTACTATCACTTTTGTAACTCCAGTCATAGTATATAAATAAAGTCTTGGCTATATGTTTGATGAACAATATAAATAAAGTCATTTATTCGACTTTTTTTTTTAAATATATCTATTGAAGGGTTATATTTAAAATTTTAAAATAAATTGGACAGTATTATTTTGGACACGGTCATAGTACACGGTCTTTTATTTGGACTTTGATAAATTTTCAAAAAAAAAATGTCCATTTTTATTATACTATGAAAAAAAATTGAATTATACTATAAAAAAAAAAAGAATAAAGATTTAAGACATTTCTTAAAATATATATAATTAAGAATTTATTTCGTAGTTAACCAAACTTTCTCATTAGTTAACCAAACTTTTTCTAAGCATTCACTATTAAACAATGTATCTAATTTATTTTAAGCTTACATTCATTATACAAGGTCTTAAATGTTTAAGCTTATCAATTGGCACCACTCCTTTCATTTACCTATAGCTTATCTATTGGCACAAAGTGCTCTTATCATGAATGAAAGATCCAAAACCTCAGAAGAAATATATCATGAGAGAATACAACTATACTGCTTAACTGCAGCAAACAACAAAATTTCATCACCATTTTCTGACCTTTCTACCCTCACTTCAATGTTTTCAGCCAAGGGTCTAACGGTAAAAGACCTCACTGTACTCTCTGGTGCACACACCATAGGCCAAGGAGAGTGTCAATTTTTCAGAACTCACATATACAATGAAACCAACATTGATCCAAACTTTGCCATCTTGAGGAAAAAAACTTGCCCTTTATCTGGTGGTGACACTGACACCATATTAGCACCTCTTGATACTCTCACTCCAACTACTTTTGACAACAATTACTATAAAGACCTTGTTGCTAAGAAAGGACTTTTCCATTCTGATCAAGTTCTTTTTAATAATGGATCTCAAGATAATTTGGTTAGGAGTTATAGTACTAATAATGCTACTTTTTTGAATGACTTTGTTGCTGCTATGGTGAAGTTGAGTGAAATTAGTCCTCTCACGGGGACTAAGGGGGAGATTAGAAAGAACTACAGACGTGTCAATTGATTTTGGATTTGAGGGCATATTAGCAATTTAATAAATAATGTGTTACTTGATGGTCAAGTAATAAAGGTTTGCTGGATATATAAGACTCATTTGCAAATGTACTATTGTTGGACTTTTTTTTTTTCAAATAGTAGCAATAATTAGACATGTTTAACTGTGGAGAAATAGAAAATTGTAGAGTTTTCTTATTAGCAAATTTTTTTGTAAGAGTATAGGGGTATTACTCTTGCCCTTTACATAAGGTTCAACTAGTATTACTACATTCACCACTCATAAAAGTTACAACTTAGATTGAATTTTACAGTTATGACATTCCATAGCCATGACTTAAGCGTAATAGAATACACTATTTCATCCACCATTCAGAACCTCACCATTAAAGAGTGTGTTATTTCTTTTCCACCACACGCACCATATTTTACCGTTATAACATTCCATAGCCATGACTTAAGCCATGTTTTCAGAAATCAACACGACATGTCCGCTTGGCACCATTTCTGACAGAAACTTTTGAATTTCTTCCACCTATACCAGTATCTATGTAGGTATTTCATCCACACAAGTGTAAATTCCATGTCCACTTATTATTGACTCATTTCCCCAAGTTTGCCACACTATCATTTGGTTTATAATCAGGAAAGATGTCCCTCATAGTTTGACCACCTGCCCACTTTCCTTTCCAAAAAGGTACATTCTTTCCTCCACCCATCCTAGATGAAATATTTCCTGCAAACCAACCATTCCCTTCCACCAGATTGTCTCCTATTGACTTGAGATCTCCATCATATGTATTCATTACTTCTTCCCACATATTCCTCATTAGCATCTGCAGGGCCATATTCTCATATTTGTGATTCAAAATTCCTTCCCACATTGCTTCTTTCCCCATTAAAATTCTTCACTTCCATTTGCTCACTAATTCCATATCAAATATCTCAACATTCTTCACACATACTCCTACATTTTCTTTTGTTCTACACGCATTTTGCCAACTAACCCAATGAATTCTTCTTTTACCTTCTATTAACTAAAGAAACACAAAGTTAGTTAAGTGGATTAGTTAAGTTGGTAGTTAGCTAGTTAGTACAGTTAATTACTCTCACAATTCTAGTTAGTTAGATAGTTTTATTTTACTCTAAGCAACTAGCATGTAACTCATCTTGTATATAAACTACACACTCATCTCAATCAATGTATGAGAGTTTATCCCTTTTTCTCATCTTCCACATGTTATTTTTCATATCATAATATGGTTTCATTCTCTTTCTATCCAATCTATCTTCTTTCTTGAATCTTTGTGATTCATTCTCATTTTTCTCTGTGATTTTTCTTGAATCTTTAAGTACTGTTAGTAACAATTCAACCATGATCCAGAAAGTAATTGACATGATAACACTTAAATGAATTTATCTAACTTAAGGGGGACCATATCATGCTGCCATTCATTTGTTCTGCTTTAAGCATTAGTGTTCAAAATTGAATCATATTAACTTATTTTGTAACAACTTAGGAATTAGAGATGAAAATTTACATCACGTAATAGGAATCATAACTACTAGTAACCATGCAACTTTTTATATCCACCCCTGTTGAATTAAAAATCCAATGAACCTACCCCTGTTTCCTACACTTTTTATATCTATAAGAACCTACAAGTATATGCCTCTGGAATTTTTGTAGGTTCTGGAAATCAAGATGAGCTTGCATCAGTTATGCAAATAATTAATGGAGAACTAGTTACTTCTATATACCAAAACTGTGTTTTCGATGGCGGATATCCCACCATACCGGACGCTTTATGGTACAATTATAGCAGATTATGGTGGAAAACACTACATATCGACCTATATTTATCATTATGTCAGAATAATAAGTTCAGAGAGAGAGAGAGAGATAGAGGTAGGGAGAGAGAGAGAGAGATTACCTAGTTTTGAAATTTGAATCAAGTAGCAGAAACAACGGTTGTATTGAAGTGTGCTATGTTGAGAAGTGAAAAATTCGGAAGGCACTGCAATTAGTAAACTGAAACGATTATAAAATTCTGAAGCTCAATATATATTCAGAATGCATTCATTTTTTTCATGATCACTAAACATGCTTTCTCTCTTCATGTATTATACCATCAAATTTGAGTGACTACAAGTTTGAAATAACAATAGAGAACAGTTGCGGCAATATAAAGCTTGGTTCCAACATAAGAATGACAAGTGGTTTGTCCTCTTCACTTTGCTTCTGTTTAGTAATTCAAATGTCTTGTTAATGATGCATAAAATTGAATTTCCATGAAGGAGAACCATAGTCTGTGATTCTTTATATAATACTAAAAATTAAAAAAAAACTACCCAAATCATTACATCAGCCAGAGTTGAAAATTTCAAACTTTACACCTTGAGAAAAGTTAAACCAAAATGCTTAAAATACTAGGACAGAAATAAATATAAAAAAATGCAAAAGTGTAAGAAAAATACATAAACTTTATTTAAACATAATGGAAATGTAATGAAAACATGAATGAATAGTTTGTTTGCTTTTGCGGCACAGTTGGAAAAATCACTATAAAAAAACAGGAAACATGGAAGATACCTTTTGAATCTTCTTTGAAATCACGGAATAATGATATCTTGATATGAGTTTTCTTACTGAAACGCCATCCCAAATGTATCTCATAGTAAGGATGTTAATTCAGTACTTAAATATTTACACACTTTATAAATTTGTGAATCAGGATGATCATAGTAACAAATACATGTTATACGATACGATAATTCATAGAATTGTTATACGAAGAAAAAGTTTCTTCCTTCGACGATGCTTAGGACTTTGGGTTCTTTAGAGATGAAAGAAAATCAAGAGATGAAAAGTACTGGGAAAGGAAGAGGGAAAGGAGAAAAAGTACCTGATGAACATGAAACAAACAGAACCGATGATCTTGCAGTTGATTCACCCCATCTCTCAACTATTGTACGAAGAGATGAAAAAACGTAAAAGAATCGAAATTAGAAAAAATTCAAGATTTTAGGATTTTGATTTTAGGTTATTGAAAATGTAAAAAGAAAGTGTTTAGGGTTTTTACGAAAACCTAAGAGAAAGAAACAGAAGTGGGAAAAAGAAGAGGGAAAGGGGAAAAGAAAGAGGGAAAGGGGAAAAAGAAGAGAGGGAAAAATGAATTTTGGGATATTATTTCAACAAAACAATAAATAAATAAACTTGATAAACGAAAATTAAAGTTAAGATGGATGGTTGAGTTGGTTGAGGTGTTATGTTATATAGTAAAGTACTTGTGTTCAAAACCTCCTTAGGACAAGTTTTTAATTTTTGTAAATTTTCAGCAATATTAGCCTCAAATCATCCGTGTCTATTTAATAATACAAATAAAATAAAAAATATTTAATAGTTAGCCTCGGTGCATCCGTGTCTATTAAATAAAACTAAAAAATAAGTAAATAAAATAATCCATATTTAGTCTCGGTGCATTCGTGTCTACTTAATAATACTAATAAAATAAATAATATTTAATAGTTAGCTTTGGTGTTACCGTGTCTATTTAATAAAATTAAAAAATAAGTAAATAAAATAAATAATATTTAGCCTCGGTACCACCGTGTCTAGTTAATAATAAAAAATAAATAAATAATATTAAATAGTTAGCCTCGGTCTATCCGTGTCTATTATATAAAATTAAAAATAATCAAATAAAATAATCAATATTTAGCCTCAGTGTATCCGTGTCTACATAATAATAAAAATAAAAATTAATCTTTAGCCTCGAGTATTTCGTGTCTGTTAGGTAAAATAAAAATTATTGAAATATAATTAAAAATTAGCCTCAGTTATTCCGTGTCTAATATATAAAAAAAATAATTTGAAAAATAGAAAATATCTAACCTCGGCGTAGCCATGTCTAACGAATTAAATAAAAATAATGGTAAATTGTAACTATAAAATGCTTTTTTACGTTAAAATAGGGTGGGTTTGGCCGAGGCTACTTAGCTTCGGTGTCGGTGGCCGAGGCTAAATTCGCAGCTAAAATGCAGTTTTCTAGTAGTGGTGACTGATCATTGAGAAAATGGAATATGACACCATGAGTGAATCAATGTGAGAGAAGCCCAAATGTTGTTATGATATTTACTGAATTGCGTTATATGACTTGCAATTATACTGCTCTTGCTACAACAGTTGGATTTCGGGAAGGATTTGGAGGACCGCTTTTCGCAACTGCATTGGTTCTAGCTATCAGTGTATGATTTTTATGTATTCTTTTGTTTTGTATGTGTTTGATTTAAATTGTTCTGATGTGTTCCCGTAGTCGAGTTTTTTTTTTTGCAGTTGAGAAATGTAGTGGCTTCCAATATGTATTTTTTTGCATGCACCTGTCTTAGTCGTGTCTCGTGTGTATGCTAGTATGTGATGGCATCATCTTAGGCCAGATTGCAGCTTGCAGAGAGCTATTGTTTAGGTCTGGTGTGTCTGCTAATATCTGCTTCGAAGGACTTTTTTCTGTTGCTGTTAGGTGCTGCCAAGAATAATTGGTTTATTGCAAATCCTGGAGGATGATAAAATCCTGGAGAATGATAAGAGGTTTCAAAGGATAAAAAAGGAATTTGTTGATATGATTAAGATGCAGGCCTCAGCTTTGGAATCCAAGGTTCATTGGATGTAAAAAAGAGAAATTTTTACTATGATTTTCAAGGTTTTTGCTTTTCATGTTCTACTTATGTTATGTTCTTTTGTAGTGGAAGCCATTTAGTTAATCACAATCACAATAATTTACAAGACACAGGCAATTATTTTGAAGAACTCATTTTTGAAGTTATGATTTGAATATTTATATGTTGTTAAATATTGTAATCTAAACAAAATATTAGACTATTAAGCTTGCATTTTAAGATACAAGGAATTCTTTTGTCATGATTTAATGGTACAGGGTATAGAAGGAGATTTTGATGTTGTTTGTTTGTTTCTTTTGTCATGAAATTGGTTTATTCATTGTTGATGTTTGACCAGTGTAATGAAAAAAATGGAAGATGAAACTCTACTTATTCTCAGGTTGAATCACATAAAGCAGTATGGTGTGACAAAAGTAATGTGTATGAATAAATTACCTGCAAATAGCAGCACCTATGTGAAAAATTGTGAGCTGTGAAATAAAGAAAGGGCCTAATTGATATATTTACAGTGGTGTTAAAAATTGCAATAGGGTAAAACAATTTTTTTAATATTATTGGGTTATTAAGATTTTGTATTTAAATTAAGCTATTTCTTCTTAAATATAATAAATTTTGATACTTTTTCATTGATATTTGGAATAACTATTGATTATATCGAAAAATAGATTATCAAGAGATGATGATTGAATTTCCAATTATCCTTTTAAATATTTAAGGAATACAAATAGTGAAACTTTAATTTTTTTTATCAATTAGTTTTAAAATCTATATTTTACTAGTTAGATATAAAATTTATCTTTTTAAAGTATGAGTTTTCGATATAAAATTGATTGTATTGTATCTTTATAAACATTATGTTTAAAAACAATTTTTTGAATTGCATTTGATTGTATTGTATCTATAAATATGAATAATACAAATTAATATATAGTTCTAAATATTAAATACTCTATTTCTAAATATGTTTTTTTTTATGATAACTCTTTTGGTTTAAAGTTTTAAAAATTGGTGTATATTAAAGATTCAGTTTTAAGTTTTGCATTTAATTTATTGTATTTTCTTTTAGACAGCTTCACACATTGAAAAAACTTATGTTACAAATATTTGTTTTTAAAATATGTTTTTTTGTGTACTATATCTAATCATTATTAATCATTAATATTAGTAAATAAGATAAATAATTATAATGATTATTCTAATATTAAATTTTGATAGGATTTGACATTACCAATAATAAATTTATGTTAATAAAAAAAATACTTTGGAAGATTCAAAGTTACAAATTTAAATCACTAATTCAAAAGAGGTTGTTATTAGTGATTGAATTTGACATTACCAATAATAAATAATTCTCTAATATAAATCGTAATTTCTCAATATAGATGCATATATTTTTATTGATGGAGATAGATAAATCTATTCGCTAATTAAAATAATAAGTGTTTAAAGTTTGAAAGATGTTTTCTCAATTCAAATGAATACTAAAATACAAAAAAAAAAAAAAAAATCAAATTCATTTTATAATTTAGTATTAAAAAATCATATAAATTAAAAATTAAAAATTGAAAAACTCAAATACTATTTTTTAAACTTGAAAAAAATGTATTATTGATACAAATAATTTTATAAATGGGAAGAGTGCATTGTTGATACACATTATTTGTATAAACGAAAAAAATTCAATTATTGATATAATTATTTTTATAAACAGAAATAAGTTACAAATATTTTTATAAATGAACACACGAGTTCAAGGCGCTTATAAACGTGAAAAAGTCTACATGTTGATACAATTATTTTTATAAACGACAGTACGTTACAATATCTTTAAAGTTTAAATAGTCACAAAGTTTCAAATAAAATATCATTGATATATGATTATTATTTGCCAATAAAATATCTTGTATAAACATAATTAAATATGAGACACATATTTATCAATATTGAATAAATAATTTTGCGATGATATGATAAATATTTAGTTATTCATTCTAAAAACATATGAATAATTTAGTTTTTCAATTTAAAATATTTTCACTATAAAATTAATTTTAAAGTTGTCTTATTAAGTTAATGTGATATGCTTATACCATGTTTTGGTTTTTAGGTGTTAAATACTACTAATTTTTTTATATTATTATTTAAATGTTTTTATTAAAATTCGAGATCCTTACTTAAAATAAAATATATTTTGTAATTATTTATATTTTTAGAAAAAGGTTAATAAAAAAACAAAATCAATAGAGATTTTGTAATTTTTTTAAACTTAGATAAAATATCCCTTTTGGTCCTTTAACTTTACTTCGGGGTCTATTTTGATCCCTCAACTTTAAAAAATTCTAAATTGATCCTTTAATTGTTCAAACAGTGTCATTTAAGTCCTTTCCGTCCAATTTTTACTAACGGCATCTATTTATGCACTAGTGGCATCTGACGTGGCAGCTGTAGATATGCATGGCATCTATTCATCATTTCCAGAAATAAAAAATTCAATAAAAATTACAAAAATTTGCCTTGAGCTAAGTTTCAAACCAAGGACCCATTGTTTGACATTAAACTAATTTACCACTAGACCACTTCACCTCTTGATAATTTAATTTACAAATGAAATATATATTTAAATTTTATTTATTTCTTAAATCTTTCTTTTTCCTCTCCAGATGAAAAGCTCCTGTTACTCCTCACATTGTAATCCTATTTTCTGGGCGCAACTCTTTCTTCCTCTATCATTTCCACACCCTAATTTCAAAACCCCTTCCGTTTTTCTCTTCAAGGTTCTCAACAATTTCTCTCTTCATTTTCATTCTCTATCTATGATTCCATATGTTAATCCCTTTCCTAATGCATTCATATGTTAATAAAAAAATCGCTTATAATCTGCTTAATTAACTGATTATGCTTAATAATCACTTTTTTGAACTTGTTTATCTCAGAAGCTTGATCCTCCTGGTGTTGATTTTAAATTCGACGTGGTTTTATGGGGAATGTATCTGGTGTTCATTCAATCTTCACTTAACAATTTCAATTCTGTGACTATAATGGCATTGTTGCTCATTTTATGCACTGTTGCGCTATTTTGCTCTAAAGAGAAGGGAAACAAGTTTGTTCCGCATGCTAAAGAGAAGAAATGCTATTCAAACAATTTCTGAATGGTTTTCTTCAGTCACAAATAAATTACTCTATTTTGTTCTTGTTCTTGGAAGAGAAGCCCCAAATTATTAACCCTAATTTTATAATGAATAATAAACAAGTTCAATTATATTTAATGCGTAAATATAAATAAAAAGGCAAAGTGAACTAGTACTAAAGTAGTGTGCCAACAACCAAGTGGAACAGGGTTCGATTCTAGATGTGTGCGAATTTTTTGATAACCTTTTAATGAGCATATGCCACATCAGCGCCACATGTATGACAAATGGATCCTGAATTTTACTTTAACCAACGGACCTAACGGAAAGGACTAACATGGTACTTTTTGAAGAATTAAAGGACCAACTTGGAACTTTTTAAAGTTGAGGGACCAAAATGGATCTCGAGGTAAAGTTAAAGAATCAAAAAGGGTATTTTGCCTTAAACTTATAAAATTACTAAAAAAAAAAAATATTTTTAAAAAAAATGATAAAAGGTAGTCATGAAAAAATAATGATAAATACTAATCATTAATATAAAATAGGATAGTCATGAAAAAAAAATGACAAGTGGTAAAAATTTATTGATCGAATCATTTTTGTAAACGGGAATAAGTTACAATTATTTTTTGACTAAAAAAATATTTATTTTAATTAGTTAGAATATTTATTTTTCTATAGAATATTAATTTTAATTAGTTAGAATATTTATTTTACTTTAATCAAATTAACTAGACATTAAAATAATAAATTCAATATTGATCACTAATAGAGGTCATTTATTTATATACATTATTAAATATGAGACACGTATTTATCACTATTACATAAATAAATTTGACATGATACGATAAATATTTAGCTTTTCATTCTATAAACATATGAAAATAATTTAGTTTTTCAATTTAAAATATTTTCAGTATATAAGTAATTTTAAAGTTGTTTTTTTAACTTGAAATAAATTTTGTTTTTTTATCATTTCAATTTTTTTTATTAAATTTTGAAATTCTTACTAGAAATAAAACATATTTTATAATCATTTAGATTTTTAGAAAAAGGTTAATAAAAAAACAAAATCAATAGAGAATTTGTAATTTTTTTAAACTTATAAAATTACTAAAACAAAAAAAATGATAAATGGTAGTGTTCTGGATTGGGCCAGCGCTTGCCCATCAGTCGGGCAGGCCCAACCCAATACTAAATGGCCCATTAGGCCCAATCCTCTCTTGTCGAGCACACTCAGATCACATTGGTGTCGAGCAGAGACTTCAGGACACGAGGAGAGGACACGACTCTCCTCCCCACGTTCTCCATGTACTCCTCCCGCGGGGACACGTCATTAGGTAACTACCCACCTCCGAAAGAGTCGGTCTGCCCACTCTCTGGAAACCTCGGGACAGTTAATCCAGGGCGAAGACCACGTGATGGTCTTCCCTACGCCACGTAAGCCCTAGCAGTTATTTACATTGGGCATAGCAATCCAACCCAGTGCAGACGACCGTTGGCCAGCGCTGGGGGGCACAATATAACACTAGTGCAGAAAGAGTAATTTACACCCGATTTTTTTACATTTTACACCCGTTATTAGAGGGTGTGAATTCAACGGGTGATAAATGTCTGAAAAATTTACACCCGTTTTAAAATGGGTGTAGATGTTATATTACACCTTTTTTTAAAAAAAATTGGGTGTAAATGTCTACCTATATACATTTATAGATGTTATATTACACCCTATTTTATAGAAATCGGGTGTAAATATTTACATGTATACATTTATAGATGATATATTACACCCTTTTTCTTTTAAAACGGATGTATAAATATGTAATATTACACCTTATTTTTTAGAAAAAGGGTGTAAATTTTTAAATAATTACATTTAAATTAAACATATTTACTCTCAATTTGACAAAAATCGGGTGTAAAATGAGCAATGTTTACTTTAGATATTGGCAAGGTTACACCCTATTTTCTTTAAATAGGGTGTAAAAATATGATATATTACATCCCATTTTACCATGGATGTTGGCAAGTTTTCTTTAACATAATCAGCTTTCAAACACATAAAATTACTTGCATTGCTTATCAACTTATAACTAACTCAGCTTCTTAGAAACAACTAAATACCATTATGAAAAGAAGAACAAGGAGAAAAGAAGAACTAAAAACAATGTACTTTTTTCCTCAATTATTCTGAAACTTAACAGATAACACATGCATTAGGATTCTCTTCCGCACTAGTGTAATAGTATTGTGGTTGCGTCATCATCATAGGATAATCATAGGCTTCACGAACCATCACAACCCCAGGTGCTGCTGAGTTCTTACTTTTGATCCTTTTTGTCCTCTGTAACCTTCTTTTTCTCTTCTTTCTTAGGCTTCTTGGCTGGTCCAACAGACAATATTTTGAAAGAGAATATTTTGGGAAGACACAGCTTCCTCAACTTTGTCGCTACTTGCACATGATCTATGTCTCCAGATAAGGTTAATTTCTGGTCCTTCAAATCTAAAGACACTGACTCAACTCCTACAAAAACCATGGTTAGTTTATTCTCTTTGATTTTTCTTTGATTTTTATGTATGAATGGAATAGCAAAGAAAATGCAAAAGAACTTAGAGTGACATTCTTTGATTTTTATGTAAGAATGGAATAGCAAAGAAAATGCAAAAGAACTTAGAGTGACAAGAGATTGAAGTTCCATAGCTGAAATATTAGAGATCGCCTTCAAGGCTTTTTTCTTTGTCTTGTCATCATGTATTTCCACTTGCAGCACTATTTTCTGTCATGGAACAAAACCAAAAAGAGGAATGTTAGGAGTTTAGAATCTCTAAAATCACTTTAAAACAAGAAAAAAAATTCCTTATAAAAAATTATATTTTGATGAATATAAGGAGAAGCCTAGGTTGAATATATGACAAAGCAAAGATAAGTAAGAACAGTGTACAAAATCTAACATTCATTGTTGCTGACAGGGTTGATAAAGTGTGAGTGAGGCATAAACCTAGTGGAATAGAGTATGATTTTGGAAACAATCGTTCACATATGCCAAGTACTTCTCATGTAGCTCAATAACAAAAACCTGAAGAGACCAATCTCAGTTTCCATAAATGGATCAATATCAATTACAGTTAAGCTACAATTATAGGTGTTCTGAGTTTACACTTGTTGTCGCCTTTCCAGTAGGATTCATTTCATTTGGAGAAGACGAATAGCCTTGTTAAAGACAAAAACTTTATGATCATGAAGTTTTTGACAGAAAAACAGAAATATATTATTGAAACATCTTTTGCATAAATGGCCTGTTTGATGCAAAAGTACAGTTTTACTGAGGGTTTCATGTTCAAAATGGGTTATACAAAACCAATCTTATATCAGGATATTTATTGCCACATATAGACAAAATTTAACACAGTGCTGCCAAATCTATAAATACTGTTAGAGACTGTCACTTTACAACTAAACATTCATCACCCTTTTTTAGTATATTGCCCCCATTACATGACAGACTGACAGTCGGTCTACTCAGCTTTCTTTGCCTACATCGTGTCTAGACAGAAACATCACAGGTCTCTCTAAGCCCTCATCCAATTCAATGCCACATAACTTAAAGTATCTTTGATCAAATGTCTATGTTTAAGCATCCATATATTGTCGAAATCATTGATGTTTGAGATACTAATTGTTATTTTTGTGTTATTGTTGCACTAATTAGAAGGGCGTTGAGTTATGTATTGGAAAGCTAAACATGAACCATAAATATTATGTCAAACTATGTGCCAAAGGAATAAGTGAAGGAATTCGTAGACACTATATCCACCATCAACTCAGAATTGTAAAATGAGAACTTCCAATACCTTGGAATCCAAGTTTAATAAAGCATAACAGAAAACATTGACCAGTTGATGTTATGTTATGCAAATGACTTTATTTAGAAACAGATGTATTATATACAAAACTAAACTTACACCGCGATATTTATCGCAGCCTTGTAGCCATAGGCTGAACATTTTAGCACAATGCCACCAAAATCTATAAATTCTGTAACATCTGTCACTTTTACAGTGCGCCAAAACTATCCTCAAAGAGTGTTTGAAAAATGAAATATATGAACTAACGCAGTTACGAACTTACGAGTTGGGAGCAATTCAGACGAACCTGACCTTGATTTCCAGTCAAAACATCAAGATTAGACAGTTTCAGCATAACCCTAGCGAAATCCGTCCGAAAGGTCGATCCGTCATCCGAAGCATAAGCAGAAACCAATCTGGCAGTCCTCTCCTCAGCCATCAGCTGCTGATCAGCAAACAGTAGCCCTCTTCCTCTCAATAAGCTTTGGTAGTAGTGAGTGTCAAATGCTGCTCCAGATGATACTGCAGACAACGCTTCCATGTATGACATCCCTTTTTTATTAGAGTGATGAACATTGGTTGGCTTTGAAATTGTAAATGTCGTCGATAACTTGTCTGTGCTGTTGCTGCTGATATTCTTGTTGTCTGGACAGTTTTGCCTCATCTGACTGAGGAAATCGAGAGGTATACTCGGGTCTGGTTGTCCTATTCCTTGAAAGTCGTACAGCCTTTACTGAATGAAATCACAACCGATTCTTCCAATGTTGTGTCCTCCTTCAGATGATCGAGAAACCAACGGACGTCATTAGTCATATTCAAAGTTTTAAGAAAAGTATGGGACTGCGATAAGAGATACCACATCTTGGATTTTGATGTCTTTGCAGCCGCAGCTGAGGCTACATCAGCCTCAACGGTTCGCAATGCAGCTACAATTTAAAATCTGTCAAGATTGAAAAATGCATAAAGGTAAAGTAATTTACCAAGAAGGCTGACTGTTTCCCGTGCACTGAATCCTCTAAGATTGAAGAGGTGGAGAGTGCGAGTAATGTTATCATCAGGCTTTGGAATTTAATCGGTTGCATCCTCAAAAAAAGATTGATGGCTATCTCGTCTGCCTGTTAAGACTGGATAGAAAGGCCCACCAGCCTGCCATGGCCATGTCCACAAAACAAATCAGAGGTGAAATAATGATTAACTTTCTAAGACATTGCTAGCCCAAAATCAGTATATCAAAGTAACCATGTATTACAACTTCCACAATAGTGTTTAAGACCAAAATGCATCAAAATTCAGACCTTATAACAGAAGAAATAAGTTATAAGTTTTAGGAACAAACCAAAAGAACGGAATCTCTTGCTGCAAGCGCAAGTATGTCAGCACAAGACACAACACCAGGACATGCTTGTTCAACCTCCTCCTTTATCAAGTCAATTTTATTAAAACCTTTCAACGTCTGATTTGGAATAGCTTGCTTCTCAGAGGAACTGTTTCTATCACCATTATCCTCCAATAGTAATGAAGCATCACACCCCTGATCCAGCAACACCCCAAAAATTAGAACAGAAAATCAAAACCATGATGAAATTAACAAGAAGCTTTAGTAAACATAGCATGCATAAGAATTTCATAGAGCCTGTAAAATTGGGGAAGAAATCTCAAAATCCCAAAGCTACACAGAAATAACAAAAGTAATAACCACCAAAGCAAAACCAACCAACACCCACTTAAATTCAGAAAATAAAAAGACTAAATTTATGATCTTTAATGCAAAACAAACCAAAATTAAACACAATTTCCACAGAATTGAAAAGCAATAAAAGTACCCTATTCCACAAACTTAAAGAACAATAAAGACCCATTTGAATTCACATAATAAAAATACAAACTTTATGATCTCAGAAGCAAAACACTCAAAAACAGAAACACCCCATTTCCACAAACATGAAGAACAATAAAGACCTATTTGGATTCACATTACAAAAATCCTGTGCATATTGTGTTAACTTCTGATTCCTGAAGTGAATGATGGTGCGTCTATTTTTACCGGCCTCGCCTACTCTATTAATTAATTCTTTCATTGCCGACCTCGACGGTGCGATTGTCGAATCATGAATTTGATGCCCTACAACTAAAACACCAACAGTTCATAGAAAATATTCATAAGCAGGATTCACCGATATCATACTTACGGAATAATAGTTAGCAAGAAATGAAAGGAGTAACTTATCTTTGTGGTTTGTAATGAGCAAGTCGGTATCCAATTTTTATGGAATTACGGTTTAGGATTCGACCTTTTCTTATTGAGAGTGCTTCCACTGTTATCGTTTGATGTTGCTGTCGGGGATTTTGAAATTATCAGCGACGCGACAAATCGCCTATCGTGATGTAAGTCGGCGGTTCTGCTTGACTTCGAGAAGTGTAACGACAAGAAGACTTTGCTGCTCCGGTTATAATTCTTATTTCAACATCGGCTACAGCTTCGACTATGGCGATTCAAAAATCATTAAGGGTTACTTTATGACCCTATGAGATCACAACACCAACATCAACCTTAAACATAAACTACATCTTTGAATGATGGCGGTGTTTTGACATCGGTGTGACTTAATTTTCATGATTCCAGCTATGTTTCTTCTTAAGCTTTCAAGGAACTATCTTGGTTTTCACTCGGGCATTCACAAAAGAAGTCCACATATGTATCAGTCTCTATTGTTCCTTGGCGATATTGAGCAGATATGTCTTTAAATATAGTGTATCTATCTTCATCAAAATCAAGCGTACTACGAATCTTGTCAACCAAAGGACTTGTTGGCAGACTGAACATTCTCCACATTCAACGGATGGTAGGTAACTTGCTCACTTGTAAAGCAGAAACATGAGGAAAATCAGAAATTGAAACTCCAACGGGTTTTTCTCAACGAGGTTTGGAGCTGATGCAGAGTGAACGATTCTACCATTGTCACGTGTGTCCCACGATGGACCAGCAGGTAATTGCCCATGAATAGTTCTATGTACAGATGGAATAGGATTAGCATAACTTGATGGTGGAAGTCCACTGCTAACTACTGTCTTTGTCTGGCTAGAGTTATGAGACCCTCCAAGAGCATGATTTGTTGACTTTTTAGAATGTGAATGACTACTTGATATTTGTACAGGTCCACGACCTGCTACAGACCAGGCATTTCTAGAGTTAATAACAGATATATTTTTGTTGCCATGCTGACGCAAACGTGCTGCCATAGTATTGCTTTATGTCACTAGTATTGCTTTATGCCAGAGTTAATAACAAATTATAATGTTCCCAGTCAATTTATCATACTTTATGTCACTTACATGAGGTCTCATTTAAATGTCAAGGGGATTTATTGTGTGATAAACTAACTAGCTTGATCAATAAATAACTGTCAGCACCACAGTATGTAGAGGGAAAGTTACATGTATTCAATATGTATCTTTAATTTCAGGTTCAAACAAAACTCTAGTCATAGGCAGTGTGACCGGACAAATTTTGTCTTGGAACTTATCAATCCTAACTGATTGAAAGGCGACTACTGAAAATTTCTTATATGTTGTTACAGAACAATTATTCCATTAGGTCAGCATAACTTTTCCAGTGTGATCTACCAAATCCAAAGATCTTCTAGGTAGGAGATTTCCATTGTTATCTTTTGAGATTTTGATCGAATCAATATTGACTATGACACCTATAAAATCAATAGTCTTATTTGTATTCGTCAATAAGTCCTTGACATACTTGAAACTAAATATGTGAATGGGAATGTTGTTGTGGCCACCAGGAACTACCTCAATTGTGGTTTTCATATTAATTACAATTTCTTCATCATGTGGTGTACTGTTGAAAACCTTGTTAGCTTTCTTGAGTTTTGCACCGAAAATATACTCACCTCTTCCTTACCAAAACATGTTGCTCGAATCTGTCCCAAGTCTGCATCAACCAGATCAAAGTAAAAATAATTGGTACGACTTCAAGTATACTCTAGCCTAGAATTGCAAATTGTAGCTGCCCCTGCCCATTTGATTTCAGTTGCGAAATTGGGATATGTTTTCTTTTGGAAAGAGTCAGGTTGCCACCAGCACTTGAAGTTTCGATTCTTTCTAGTTGTATCGGTAATGACAATGGACGACCAACAATCAGAAGTCCATCAACTATAATAATAGCAAAATCTCGTATAGAAATAATACTGAAAAAAAATTATATATTAAAATCAACGTTAATAAAATTAAGATTAATTGGAGTGGTGTATATGTAAAAAGTCATTATGATCAAGGTGACTAATAATGTCGAAATCCCGTAGGTGAATGACACACCCGTTTTGCACCTTGTCCAAGGATTGATTAAGAGTATGGGAGGCCAACCTCCCTTCATAGAAGTGTTTTCCATCAGAGATCATGAATCCAACTCTGTACACGAGCTTTTCAATTACTTGGAGGAGAGGTTGGCCTCTTTCTGAAGGTTTTGAAAACATTTCACCGTGGAAACACAATCAGCAATTTAAGCGTTCATTGAGAAAAAAGAGAACATACGCGGTGGTGGTGCGCATAGACGGAAACGGTTTACGAAAAGTGGTGTACGGAGGTGAAAACTCACATCCCTTCTTCTTAGACCACCTAGGGTTAGTCGAGAACGAACCACTCTTTCGCGAAGAACCCCCGTGACTCGACATTTTCAATGTACTGAACAATCTAAACAATTCAAATAAAGTGTTAAAATAACGAAATCATGATTGAAACAATTTCAGAAAAGGAAAAAGGATAAGAAACTCGCCGAAAGTGAGAAGAATTGAGTTGAAGTTGTTTATTTTTAATCTTCGAAAAAGACAATTTCTCGATGTGCGATGGGTTTCTTGGATGTGCGATGAAATGAAGGAGATGGATTTCTGGGGGTTTTAAGAGAGAACGGATTTTGAGAGAAATGGGATTTCAAGAGAATGGGTTTTAATTGATATAATCCAATTAGATTTGATATGTGTTTTTTTTATTATTTTATTTACATAATATTAATTTAATAAATTTACACTCATTAATTCATTTATTTATCCAAATAACACTTAATAAAATATATTATGATTTATTAATGTGTTTAAGATTAATATTTAGAGTTGTTAAAATAAATAATTATTTTTAACCAATCTTAATTTACATCCGTTTTAACTTTAATGGGAGTAATAGAGATATTATTATAATAATTTTAATTTATTATAATAATGTTTTTAATTTACACATTTTTTCAAAAATAGGGTGTCTATTATCACGTACTACTATTTAAAATAACATTTTATTTACAAATTTGCCACCATATTTGTTATTTACACCCGTTTTCAGTATAACGGATATAAATTTTAAAATTATATTCGTCAGTTTGCACATTTACACCAGTTTTCAGTATAATAGGTGTAAATTTTAAAATTATATTCGTCACTTTGCACTAGTGTAAATACCCTCTCTCACGAGAGAGCCAGGTATTCTATCCTATTCTCTCACTCCCACTTTCTATACTTGCTTACTCCCTTCCTGACTTTGGCATCAGAGTACCTTGTAGGTACACTTCACACCGTCTCATCACCACCGGAGTAGCGGAGCTCACGGCGTTTGTTGGCCACTAATCTCATTTCTGATCAGGTACGATCAGTGGAGCCATCTGTGGGAACCTTTGCTCCCCCGTTTTTCTCTTCGTAAAACCAAAGCAACCTCCATTTTTCTGACAATCATGGCCAGCACCCAACCTGAGGCTAAGACTTCGGGCACCGCCTTCGCTCAGTTCAACAACGGAGACGACCACGAGGACAATGTGGTCGTCAACGTCGAAGAAGGCGACGAGAGGGATGGGCATACTGCCTCCCCCTTCTCCGATGATGCGGCATACAACGCCACCCAACATGACATCACCTCAGCTATCTACCAGCCTGTCCCCGCACCACCAAATGCTAACCCGAATACGGTGGCCCTGTTTGCACTAGTCAACCAGACCAACAAGTTGATCTCCCAACAGAACTTGCGGATTAAAGCACTCGAAAGGGGCGACAATGACGCTCTCCCCCGCGGAAACATCGTCGCCCCACCTCTCGCAGTCCTTCTCCTCCCCCACAGAAAATGAGACAAGACGACTCTCAGAGCCCTTCCCCCCAACCTGCGGGACGCCGCCCGCACCTGGAGCGACCCCAGCCTGTGGTCGCCCTGAAGCGCAATCGCTCCCCTCCTCGGAAAGAACAACGAAGCTTCCCTGTCCAAAAGAGGGGCAAAGCTGACGGCGAAAAACCGAAGAGCCGTCCAAGGAGTCCCTCCCGACAACACAGGTGTGACGATCACTCCCCTTCGCAGTCACCGGTTAGGAGTGACGAAGACGACCAGCGTACCCCCCTGTCCAAAGAGATTATGGATACTCCCATACCCGTCTGGGAAACACAAAGGGTCGAGGAGACGGCCCCTTCCACCGGAGAGGGTGGACTGCAGGTTGCCTTGAGCATCACCAGACCGGAGGATTTCTATGTCCCCGACGAGACTGAGATCCCCGCAATCACCCCTAGCCCGTGGGAGAGTCTTCCCCTGGAGGACCCTGCGACCGCTCGCAGCCCGTGGGAAAGTTTCCCCGCGACAATGGCTATATCTGACGGAGGATTCAACAAGGTCTCCTTCGGATCAATCAAATGGAAGTTCGATGAGCTGGAGTCTGCGAGCTCGGCACAGACTGCCATATTTAAGAAGGTACAAGTGCAGTTGAACCCCATCACTTTCTACCTCGAGGAGCTGCCAGGTGGCGCGCCTAACTCCACCATCCCCCTCCTGATCCGGGCGCAGATGACGAACTTTGACGTTCGCAGAATCCTGGTCGGCTAAGGGAGTTTGGTGGACATCATGTACGCCCACCACTTCGAGACCCTCCAGCTCGATGAAAGGCATCTGACCCCGTACGTAGGCTCAAACCTACAGGGTTTCAATGGCATGACCACCAGTCCATGGGGTTATGTAGAGCTGATGGTCACCTTCAGGAGTAAGGACACTGCCTGACAAGTTAAGACCTGCTTCCCGGTAGTGGATTGTCATTCCCTGTATAAGTGTATCCTGGGGAGGACAACTCTGGCCGAGCTCACAGCGGTACCATCTACAGTACATATGAAGATGAAGTACTACACCACCCAAGGTCGGATCATCATCATCCACGGGGATATCGAATCCGCAAGGAGGTGCTTCGAAGCTGCAACCAAGGGCCTGAGCTCGATCAACATCAAGCCCAAGACCGGAGAGAAGTCAACGCCGGACGTAGTACAGAAGCCACTCCCACGCGTCAATGCGGTGGACCTCGACAGTCGTTTTCCCGGCGAGCAGGAAGAAGAAGTGGCAGACAACGACCTCCCAGCTGAAGGAAACGGGCAGCCTCTCCACCCAACGCGCCCCATCCCAGACAAAGATTTTGAGCTCGTCGAACTTGGAGACGATCCAGATAGGAGCATGAAGATTAGTACCGGGCTCCCCGACCTGGCGAAGAAGTAGTTGAAATCATGTCTCTGGGAGAACACAGATTTGTTCGCGTGGAGCACGTCCGAGATGCATGGCCTCGATCCAGAGGTTGCCTGTCACCAGCTTACTGTATATCCAGCCACTAGGGCTATAGTGTAACGTAGGCGTAGGCAATCTCCCGAGAAAGCGGAGGCTGCTCAAAAAGCTGTAAAAGACCTCTTAGAGGAAAATTTCATTTCGGAGGCCAGGTATACAACCTGGCTGTCCAACATTGTACTTGTCAAGAAAAATAATGGAAAATGGAGGATGTGCGTTGACTATATCGATCTTAACCAGGTGTGCCCGAAAGATTCTTATCTATTTCCTAACATCGACCAGTTGGTCAATAATTCTGCAGGGTTCAAACTATAGTCCTTCACGGACACCTACTCGGGGTATAATCAAATCCCCATGGCTAAGGATGACAAGCAACACACCGCCTTCATGACCGAGTCGGGCAATTACTATTACAACATGATGCCTTCGGCCTGAAGAACGCCGACGCGACCTACTAGCGGATGATGAACAAAGTCTTCCAGGGAGAGATTGGCGACATGCTCGAGGTCTACATGGACGACATGATCATCAATTCTGCAGAATAAGTCAACCATGCGGCTCATCTCAAAAAGGTATTTGACACGGCGAGGAAATGCAGGATGAGGTTCAACCCCGACAAATGCACCTTCGGCGTCAGAGCGGGCAAGTTCCTCGATTTTTACCTCACAGAGCGAGGAATCGAGGCAAACCCCGATAAGTGCCGAGCATTCTCTGAGATCCCGACACCGAACTCGAAGAAGTCGATACAATCTCTGAACGGGATGCATACCCCACTGTCCCACTTCGTGGCCAAGTCGGCACAATACGCACTCCCATTTTTCAAGCTTCTACGCCAGAAAGCCACGTTCGAATGGACCGAGGAATGCGAGCAAGCACTCCTCCACCTCAAACAAGTCCTTTCGCAAACCCCGGTTCTCTCGCGACCAGAGGGCGGGGAAGCGCTACTCCTATACCTCGCCATCACGAGCGAAGCAGTCAGCGCGGTCCTAATCCGGGAAACCCCTGACGGGCAAAAGCCGATTTACTTCACCAGCAAAGCCATCCAAGGTCCAGAACTTAGGTACTAGTAGATAGAAAAGGTCGCCCTGGCTCTCGTCACCACGACCAGGAGACTACGACACTACTTCTTGGGCCATACGATTGTGGTGAGGACCGAGTGTAGCGGCGATTTTTGTCGGTGACGCGACCACCTTATCGCTATTTGGTTGGAATTGGGTGCTACTTTCTGATTTCTTATTTATCCTATGAAGTTGGAAAGGAAAGGGAAGCTATCTAAAACTAACCTTGCATGCAAATGTTTTCTTTAACAAATGCTAAGAGATTGGGGGGTCCGGGGTCAGATTATACAATAGGGAGTTGTAAATTACCCATCCTATATATGGTTATCCATAGATTGTTTAGCATTTTCTTCTGTTATCTACTTATCAGTGTTTATCGGTCATGGGTTGGGAAAGTTTTTCCTTTGGGAATGTTTGAGAGAGAGTTTTTTTGTTGTGTTCGGGTTTTCCGATGTTTTTGGTAAGGTACTGGACCTAAGGTTTTTGATTAGTGTGCTCGCTAAGATTTCACAATCTTATGCCTACGTATTCCCGTTAAAGAAAACAGGTAAATCAGAGCAATCGTAGTTCCTCCTATTCTATGGGAGGATAATGTTTTGGTGTCTTGTTCAAAGCCTAAGATTGAAGCTAAAGGGTATTTGTGTCTTGTTCAAAGCCCAAGATTGAAGCTAAAAGTTTTTTTTTGTGTCTTGTTCAAAGCCCAAGATTGAAGCTAAAAGTTATTTGTGTCTTATTCAAAGCCCAAGATTGAAGCTAAAAGGTTTGACTAAGAGAGAATTTGTCATCTCTAAAGGGAGATATCTCATCTGTTTATCACAGTTATTGGGTGACTGACTAGAAATGAGAATTACTTTAACTGGAATGTATGGAATCCAGCAATGCCATAATTTCCTTTATAAGGTATTTGTCCTGAAGGAGAAAACTTTAACTCAGTGTAGAGCAATGCCATTTTTCCTTAGGAATCTTTTATGCTAAGAGAAGGACATTGACTTGGATGTAAATAATCCATAGGCTTGCCACTTACAGCTATTAGATGAAAGAAAGGGTTTACCAGGATAAGAGATGGACTACAACTTGGATTTTTGAATCAACAGGTGTGCCACTTACAACAGTTATCTGGGATTAAGGTTTGTTTGATTGTTTGTTTTGATGTGTGATGTACAGAGAAATGTCTTCCTACAGAGAGATTTTTTATTTCCTCTGAGGGGATATTGATTTTATGTGCCTTGATCAAAGCCCAAGGTTGAAGCTAAAAGTTTGACTCTATTTAGGGAGTTTTATATATGTCTTGTACAAAGCCCAAGATTGAGGCTGAAAAGAGACTGAATCTTTTGGCGAGATCCTTATACAAAGGCTAATAGGAGGCTGGAAGGAATTGATTTCTTCCGGGGAATATTTTGTCTGTCTTGTACAAAGCCCAAGATTGAGGCTAAAAGGGATTGACTCTACTGGTGAGAGATTTTATCTGTCTTGTACAAAGCCCAAGATTGAGGCTAAAGGGATTTTGACTGACTTAGCTGGAGAATATTTATAGGTGTCTTGTACAAAGCCAAAGATTGAGGCTAAAGGGATTTTGACTGACTCAGCTGGAGAATATTTATAGGTGTCTTGTACAAAGCCCAAGATCGAGGCTTAAAAAGCCGAGGGATGATCATTATACAAAGCCTAAGAGGTGGCTGGTTGAGGGAATTTCTTATATAAAGCCTAAAAGGAGGCTAGCTTCTGCTGAGGATTCACTACTACAAAACGCCCAAACAACAACGCCAGGTTTACAACGGCATCATATACACTGTTGTTATAGTGCGTACTGGATACACGCGTATTATTTTAATTAGAAATTTCAAGGGTATAATAACAGTTGTTCTGAACATCGTGGTGATACAATCAAGCTTTCATGGGTTCGAACCTCATCGCCCTCAAATAGTTTATTCCTTTGATGTAAATGCACCCTTTTTAAGTTTTATTTATATTTAACTAAAAAATAATAAGGATATCACTACGGTTATTTCTTAAAACCGTTGTTACAAACTGAAGCTTCTTTTTATGTATTTTAAACACCAAGTATATATATCAATTTATCCATTGAAAAAAGAAACAAGACGAAACAACCCTAACACCAACGCGGTCACCATTGTCGGGAAGAAGACAACAGCAACAAGAAAGTGTTCTACTTTAAGGTGTTGCAATGTCGCATTTGAAGACAAAATGATCCAAAGGTGTTTCAATGTCTTCTTCCTCTGTAAAATCTCGATCTGGAAAATTTTTTGTGGTTGTGATGGTCGTATGGTTTCGTACCAATGCAAGAAGGGACAAAATATATGAAGGATTTTTTGGAGATGTCCATTTTGGAGCAGCGATGAAACATGTAATTTGTTCATATGGGATGAAGACGTGGGAAAAAGAGATGGAAATGAAGATGAGAGCATTATGAAGTCAGAGTTGGAAGCTGTGGGCTATTTGAAGGTTAAGTGTAAGGATTTAAAGAAAAAGAATAAGAATTTGAAGAACAAACTGAAATCCGAGATATTTTCTAGAAATCTCAAGATGTTATGTTTTCTTATCTCCTATATGTTTAATGTTTACTTTGTTATGAAATGTAATAGTTGAATTAGGGTTTGAATTACATTGGTGATGTTTAAACTACAGATGCATTGTGAATTACATTGTTGATGTTTGAATTACATTATGAAGACAAGAATGCAACTAATAAAATTACAGAACCAACTGTTGTGATATACTCAAACTTTCGCCGGTTCGAACCTCAACGCCATAAAATATTTTATTCCTTTAACGTTAAGGTGCACATTTTCTTTCTTATTTATTTTAAAATTCACAAATAAAAGGGTTATCACTACGGTTCTTCTGGTTAACCGTAGTGATATATTTATAATAAATAAATACCTATCTATACAGTTGGTATTGTTAACTATTGTGAAATAGTTTACCCATATATAAGCGAATTAACTTTCACTTATTGACAGTAGCGTCGTTGCCTTCAAAGTGAAACCATAGAACCCATTTTTTCTCTTCGTTTTCACCATTAGCCGTGAATCTTGTGCTTCATACATTAAGGTATTCTTCTTCTTTTTCCATCTATTGTTAGATATTTCCCATTATCTCGTTTGTTGCATGTTGTTTTTGTTGATTGTTCTCATTTTTTCAGATTCGTTTTCACTACTGTAACAAAGACCATACTTTGGAAACTTCATAATGTTTGTGTAGCTATGGAAAAATGTATAAGAAGCATGAAGCTATGATGGAAACTTCATCCACCTTATACTTTTTTTTCATAGCTTCACGAACAAGATGTTAGTAAATAAAGAAACAACAGTGTAAGCAAACTTCATCTAGTTTTAGAAACAATGAAAAGAAATATAAGAAGTATGAAGCTTTTGTGTAAGCTTCTTCCTCCTTATATTTATTCTTCATTGATTCCCAAACTAGTTGAACATCATAATTGATTCCTGTTCCGCGATTAGTTTCATTAAAAGGTGCGTTATTCTTGTTCCTCTCTTTACTCTTCACTGGATTATGGTTTTAGGGTTTGTTTTCAACTGAGGATGCTTATTTTTGAAGTTTGATGTGTTTCCTTACAGGTCAAGGGGAAGATACAGAGTGATGATGCTGGTGGTAGCAAGCGTATTATATGAGTTTATAATATCTTGATATGGTATAGAATGTTGTTTGAGTTTATTATATTCTATTTAGATTGTTTATTTCACTAACCCTCACTTAAAGTTTGCTGGTGGTTGTCGCACCCTAATTTTTGACCTTAAGATCTCCGCCTTGTTCTTCGCATACCATTTTAGGTCCATCATTCGTGCATAACTAATCACCTTATTTAGTTTTTACTTGCTTGTTTCATTTATGAGTACAGGTGCTGCTGCAGAAGGCTCAAGGTCCCGAAGGCTGTGCTGTGTGTGTGTTTGTGGAGATTCCCTGGTCCTTGCAAGATGTGTGTGGATTCCTGTGAGTTTGCGCCCTCACCCTTTTGATCCCTAAACCACTACCAAGCCTTTTCTCCCTCAAGATTCCTCAATCTCCCCGCAATGTTTAAGTCCTTATACCCTCTGATATGGATTTGGTTCCCCTAAGACTGGTCACTGGTTTTGTGGTAAAGTTATTACAAGATGGCATCTCTCTCCCCTGCTTACGAGATTAACCTAAAGCCCCTACATTATCTCCGTGTTTAATGAAGCTCATGCCCTTTGTTTCAAGAAGAATATTTATATTCTTGAAGCTGTCAGACGTTCTTCAAGCATGTTTGAAGATTGTTGGAAATCAAATGTTCAAGATACCTTGACCATTGGCAAAATTTTTGAAAGCTTGCAAGATCTAAAGTATGCTAAGATTCATGTTTCAAGTCACTAATTCAACGGGGCTATTCGAAGAGAATTGTTTTTTCAAATTGAAATTTGTGATTTAAGGTTCAACACCACTTCCATATTCAAGTCCAAGTTCAATCATAGCTTACGAATCGGATTCTTAAGTTGTATAATTTCATGACAAGAAAACCAAATTCATGTTATCATTCCAATATTCTATGCTACAAAATTCTTTTAAAATGCAAGCTGAAGGTTATTTGCAAAGCTAAAAGTTTATCCCAAGTATTCAAGGAATTTTTTACTAGTTCATTACAAGTTCAAAGAAGAACAAGTTACGTCCAATTTAATTCAAAGTTTTTCAAAGTATACAAGTTACAAATTTTGTCTTAATTCAAATATTTTGCAAAAGCAGAATAAGGACGAAGTTTCCACATAGTGATTAAAGCACCGTCATTATCAGCTCTAGATATCCATTCTACGGACTTGGTTTCACCACGTGTTCTCACTTACTTTTTTACATAAGACTTTAAGAGTTAAGACGCAAAGCTTGATTTGTGAACCAAAGATTTGTACTGGAGTTCAAAAATATTATCAAGAATAAATTCAAGTTCATGTCTATTTCAAACGTTCATCACAAATTACATTTTCACAAGAAGAATAATAAAAGAGATGCATTTGATCTCTTCAATATGTTCAGGCCAAGCTATCAACACAAGTATAAACACATTCAAGCCTAATGCCTATTTTTGGCTCCAAACAAAGTACATGGAAGAGGAGGCGCCTGTAATTTCAGCTGTTAACTCCAAGGCAAAAGTTGCAGCTACAGATCATCGTTTTACCGCCATGGAACCTGCTGGAAATGTGAAGAATGGATATGTTTAAATATAACAGTATAAGATGTAGCAAAAGATATAAACTCCAAGACATGTATGCTACCTATTGTTACCTATTGCTACCACATTTTGAACAAAAGGGGTTGCATCATAAAAAATGTTTGAGTTCAAAGGTGGCACGTTTGAATATCGTTCCATAAACTTCATCAAACCCAACCAAGGTTGAAAGTACTCAACAGCATGTTTCAGCTGCACCATGATTGGAATGAGGAAATGAATTCAAATGGCTCAAGCATGTATTGATCGAAACAGAGTAAAAGTGTCTTCAGTTCATTACTTGCCTAAACAAGCAAGCTCTGCAAAGGCTACCAGATCTTAACCGCAGACGACTTGACTACGAACTGGTCCAACAACTCACTGCATCTAAGTGTCGAGGCCTGCATTGCAAGGAATAAAATTATCACCACACCAAAGCCATATTTACAAATTTACATTTCAAGCATTCCTATACTACAAGTTATGATCAATCTTAAGGATTCAAAATATAAAGCATCAGTCAAGTGAAAATTCTTTGAAGTCTCATTTCCAAGAAAGAACGGATTAGTCAAGAGTAAACTTTATAGAGTATAAGAAAAAACTGTAGCCGTAGCAGCAAGACGGTACAATCGTTGATTTGATAAACATCTACCACGAGGGAAGCATGAAACCCACCATAAAGCAGTGCTTCACACAACATTATTACCAATAAACTAGTTACAGCAGACATACATTTGGGGTACAGAGTTGATGTTTGTAAACTCATCTTAACATTGGTACATTGACCCGCGTACCAAGTTAGCCTGCAAAACATCCTAAACCTCGATGCATGATTACCTGAGACTTTTTTTTCCATGTTGAAAGGGGCGATACGTTAATAGATACGTTGCACGGGTTCGACACGCCTGCATTAATGCCACACGGTGTTAAAAGACAACATTAGCAAGTTTAAAACAAGGCAAGAGAAATGAAATTCAAAGCTTACACGTGACAGTTCTGTTGGTAAATTCTTGTTGGTGCTGCAACATGGTTTCAAGGTTCAAATCACGACAGCAAATCATTGAATCTATTTCTGCATCACCATAAGCAACGTTAGGTTCAAATCAAGACAGCAAATCCTGAGGTTCTTTGAGTATTCGCATTACAGATAGAAATAATATGCTACGATAATGCAAGGAGAACATATTACAAACCTATTGCAAGTTTTCCAAGCCTTCATGAAGCCTTGAGGCCGTGACTACCAGGTGTAACACGCTACAATGAATATCCACAAGTCATACACGTCAGGATAAATCAAACAATCACACGGGAAATCTGTAGAAAGTTACAACAGCCATTCAATTCCAAAAGGGAAATTCTCGGATTCTATTCATGTAAAATCAGACAATAATCAAAGCAACAGGCCTCAGAATATTTTCTTATTTAAGTCAGACATAATTGCCATCATTTTCAAAAGCAATTATAGGCAACATCACCAACATCAATTCTTGCCAATTTAAAACCAACAATCATATCAGAGGATCTCATAATGTTACCATTCCCAAACTTTCCAAATCAAATTTGTACCAAATCATGGCAATAACACACAACATCATTATCCTTCCAAATTTGTTTCAAGCGAATTTAAAAGGTTTTCAAAACAAGTTAATCCTCATTGGCCGTCTCTATATAAAGGACATATTTCATCAGAAAAAGGACACACCACAAATTGATACGCATCAGAATGTAGTAGTGAAACAAAATTCCAATTCCACAAAAATGTCCTACACCCACCATAAACCCATCGTACTATTTTAGTCGAATTCATAGTTTCTACGCCAGAAACCTCAATCACACGCACCACATCATCCAAATTCATAAATCACGACAAAAAAAAACTCAAACAGTTATCCAATCATACGCCAACATCCATTCCCACACCAGAAAAAAAACCATCACAAGCTTTATTCGCATCCAGAACAAACTCAATCCACACCCGTTTAGAAGCCACACCACGCACATTCGCAAAAACAGAAGAGATTAAGAGAAGATCGAAAGAGGGAACTTAGCTGCAAGAAGCTGACGTGACCACGTTCAATTTTAACTTCTCGGCAGATCCGACCAGAGGAGCCCTGGGTACCTGTCATTCACCGTCAACAACATTAATCGATTAGAAGCAAATCAAAACAAGGATAGAGACCGGTGCACACATCTCAGTAACACACACACGGACAAGAAGAGGGAAAACTTATCTGAAGAGGAAACCTGGAGGTTGCGACCACCTTCATCGCCTTCAACCGCCGGCGCCTCCTTTTTTCTTTTTTCGATTCGCTCTAATCTTGTAATTGTAACAAAATCATAGTGAAAATGGGGTTGGGTCTTGATTGGGGGTTAGGGTTTGTTGATTGTTTGATTTACGTAGTGAACGAGAGAGAAAAGGGAATAGAGAGAGCGAGTAGAGACGGTGGCGATTTAGGGTTCTTCAACCTTTCCTTTTGAGAGAACGAGAGAGGGGAGAAGAGAGTGAGAGATTCGGTTAGCTATCCTACATACGCACACACACCTTAACACACATGCACCCTCACTCTGTCAGCCGTTTTTTTTAATCAAATCTTTTTTAATTAAAGATCAATTTGACCATTAATAACCTTTTTTAATATTAAAACTTTAAAACCATTTTTTTTAATTAACTTTTTGTTTTTATTAATAAAGTCTAAAAATAATCATTAGTAACATCTCTCATAATAATATTGAACTTCTATTAAAAATACTGAAAAACTCTTTTAGTTAATAAAACTCTTAACAACTCTTTTTCCCACTTTTAATAAAACCTAATAACCAAAAATGAACTCTTAGCAATTAACTTTTTTATAAGAAACTCTAACTAAAAATAATCCTTAACCAGTCCTCACATTAATAGTCTTAAAATCAACTTTTTCACAATAAACCTTAAAATCTACTCTTTTTTAATCATCAAAACTCGTTAGATCCCATTCTCGCGCCCGAGTGAAACGTTTGCTTGCATGCTTGCTTGTCTTGTCTCTGTTTGATATCATGCCTTTGTATGCTTACATATGTCTGAATGTTTACTATGTCAAACCCCTTTTCAAAATACTAAAAACTCTCGATCCAACGTCGAGCCCATTTTCTACCCATGTAAGTCGATCGCCTTAGGGCATCGCATTCGACCTACCGATCACTGGACACAAGTGTAGCATCACTTTGCTAGCACACTCGCCTAAATAATATAATTAACCGCATAAAATATCCAAGGGAAAACCCCATGCATGATAACCATGTTATTGTGCATGGTGCACATCATTTGCATTCATAATCGACAAACATAAGATAAGTCAATTAGACAACTTAGGATAGACTTCCTAGGTTAGTCCCCCCTCAATTTTGCTTTTAATTCAAACTTTAGCCCACCTAATTCTCCACACAAGAGAATTAGATGTTAATCATCTCAAAGAAGGGGCATACAATCCCATACCCCACAAATACAAACATTTTCAAAGAACTGTAGTGGTTTTTTTAAGATGATGACTCATCTTCCTCTCCTAAACCTTTAAAACATTTAGTATCCTTAATAAGGAACTACAAGTGCTCTGATTCCCTCCTGACAGGATATGTAGGCACAAGATGCGATATCTTGTCGAGCACGCTTAGGAATAAAAATAATAAATTACCTACCCTTAAACCCTTAGCAAACGAAAAAAACAAATAACATAAAATAAATCAAGAGGTTCCTGTAGAGTACTACAGATATCTAGGATGCTAACACCTTCCCTAGGTATAACCAACCCCCCGAACTTAGAATCTTAAGTGCATTTACATTGCATTGTGGGAATTCGGTTTTTCTCCCTTCCCTTGGATAAAATCAAAGACCGGTGGTGACACTAAAATATGCGATACAAGTTAACTAATAGCTTGGTATCCAATTTTCACCGTGACAGAAATGGCGACTTCACTGGGGATTCTCATAAGAGGGTTCCCCCTAACTTGGTTCTTTTATGTTATTTGTTTATACTTATCTGTATACTTGTCTATCTGTTTGCTTGGTTTTTCTGTATGCAGGGTTATCTTTGAGTGGTGAGATAAGTCCTAACCCGGACTTGAGAGCACTTATAAGATAGGATCGTGAGTATAATCGAGGAGATTTCGAGGGAGTAATTCCAAAGAAGTCGATTTGATTCCACACTCAGTTGAGGCCCTCTCGAAGGTGGTATTTGTTGAACGAGCTATCGTGAATACATTACTACTTTCGACCTAGGAGCCCGGGATATTGAGAACCGTAGTCACCTTTAACCCAACTTGGCCTTTTAGGATGTAGTCCGATGACTATGAGGGAGTAATTCCAAATGGTTGATACGCGATACTACACTCAGACGAGATCCTCTTGAGAATATTGTTGACTACCAAGTAATTGGGAAATCGATAATATCCGAAAGATGGATTGTAGACTCTGGGAACTTTGTAGAACCCGTTCAGCAGGTATAAATGAACCATAGTACATACCTTCTTGGGATGGTTAGACCCTTGGCTCCATGCTGTGACCTTTCAAGCCTAGGACTTTTTGTCTGTTTGATTGCTTGTGTGCTTTGTGCTTTGTGTGTTTGCATCCTTGCATTGCATAAACGTCATATCATAAAGATTCATGGAACGTAGTCTTGTTTATAAACATCATAAGGATATCATGAACTCTAAAAAAAAAAAAGAAAGAAAACGTTGAAGTACCTTTACAAGAGTCATAACCTGGACGATCTAAGGGGACTGGAGACCTTGCTGACAGATAAAGAAATGATCGATATCAGATATGGGAATTTATCATCTCCATTCTACTACTGTTTCCTTGATTATCAACTGGCACCTTATGAAGAATTTCCTCAGCTGATGGAGTTACTAATTTAAGACAAAAAACTCATTTCCTATCTCCGGTTAATATTCAAGCTAAGATGACTACAAAAGAAGGTTTATTAGGAAGCAGCTATTTTTTGCAATAAACGAAAAAGCTCAAGACATCTTATCCCATCAGTGAACACTTCGTCGACAAGCTCATCTTGGAAAAGCTCAGGTGGAAGAAAAGTCAAGGACTCAAAGAGGACCATTGGAAGAGTCTCCTTAGATCCATCATTATTAGCTTTTATTTAGCTTCACGTTATGACTGTTGTAAGGCGTACAGACGCGTTTTAATTTTCGTATTAAATCAATCATTTAGTATTCCGTTACTAATGACTGTAATTGTCTTTTTTATGATTATTAAAAATGAGACTTCTGATATCCCAAAATGATTATAAATAGCTAAGTTTCCATGAATCTTTTGCATATCATCTGCATTTGCATTCTCATTTTCATTCTACTTCAAAGAACTCAAAGTTTGTTTCTTTAAATATCGTGAAATGGATTTTGGAAGGAAAGGAACTTTGCCATACACCTTCAGGGTCCTTAATATGGAACAATTAAGGGAACTAGGAGGTCAGATAAAGGATCCAGAGGCCTTCGCTGCGAAGCATGGACAGATCCTCTCTTTGTTGCAGGTACAAGTAGTTGCTGGTCTACTAGAGACGATGGTTCAACTCTACCATGTAATCTACCACTGCTTCATCTTTCAAGATTTCCAGTTGATGCCCACATTAGAGGAGTATTCTGCTTTATTGGGAATCCCTGTCAAAGACTCACCCCCGTTCTACGGTGGAGAAGGAAGACCCAGTTAGGAAGACATTGCAAGAGTGACTCGCATCAAGCTGTTAGAGATCCAGACTCACATGACGTTCAGAGGGGGAATCGATGGTTTGCCTGCTCAGTTCTTATTCAAGAAGGCTAGACAGTTTTCCGACAAAGGAAGTACCAGAGCTTTCGAGAATCTTTCCGCATTGCTGGTTTATGGTTTATTCTTGTTTCCAAATGTCGAAGATTTCATCGATGTCCACGCGATCAGGATCTTCATGCTCAAGAATCCTGTTCCAACACTGTTGGCCAACGCATACCATTCGATTCATTCAAAGATTCTGAAGGGAGAAGGTCAGATAGTTTGCTGCACCGCTATCCTCTATAGGTGGTTTATTTCGCACCTACCGAGGTCCGCAGCCTTCTGGGATGTGAAAGATGCTTCTGAATGGCCCATTAAACTCATGGCTCTCACTCACTTGGACATTGTTTGGTATGATCCAATGTATGGAGGACTTCCCATGATTCACAGCTGCGGAGATTTCCCCAATGTGCCTCTCCTTGGCACAAAAGGATGCATCAGTTACAATCCTATTCTCGCCCGTCGCCAGCTTGGACATTCGATGAATGAAATACCTGATCAAGAGAACCTGAAAATAATTTTCCTCTATGAGGGAGAAGACCTTCAGCTGAAGATTCAGATTTTATTTGCTTGGCGTCGAATCAATAGACAAGGGATGATCGCAACAACGAACCCTAACTGCACGGTTGCAGAATCTTGCCTGGAGTGGTCACGCAAACTAGCTCTCATTCTGACAATGCCGTATCCTCGGCCCAAGCCTCTTGTAATGGAATCAGATGAAGTTTCAAGGCTGAAAGCAGAAGTAGAGAAGCTGACCCTGGACAAGTTTATATTGCAGGAAAGGATTGACAAGTTGATGGAAGAACTCAGTGAAAGAAAAGGAGCATCATCCAGTGGATCAAAGCCCTAGTTCCCTTTATATTCTGTTTGTTTATTATAATAAAGCCCTGAAGGTGTATCGATGTTATGAAAGTTTAAAATTTTAAATAAAACCAATTTCCGATTATGATGTTTAGAATACATCTTTGAGTTCCTTGAAGTGCATGTTGCATCATACGCATCATTTGCATTCGCATTGGCATTTCTTTTGCATTCCAGGTTCTCATTCGTGTCTCTCTTCTCAGACTCTGCATCATCGATACAATACTCGAGTCGGGCGCAAGAAAAGGATAGATCATTTAGAACAGGAAAATTGGGCACTCCGGGCAGAGATTGCCACTCTAAAGGCCAACATGGAAACTCTTTCTGCTACTATGAAGAATATGATAGACGTTCAAGAACATGAAAAGCAAGAACTTTGCGATGAGATTAATGACTTAAGGATGACCAGGAGGAGCCTAATGGATTTGGTCAAAGAGTTGGCCACATCCCAACGCCAGGATGGATTTTCTGCCTCCTCCACCGACCAACCAGCTGAACGAAGGGGCAAAATTTTGGACATCCCTGTGCTCTACGCTGATTTGTTCCCAACACTCTTACAACATGGTTTGATCAAGGAGGAAACTCCACTATCCATCCCGATAACCCATGAGAGTTATTTTAAAGCTGATGCCTTCTGTGCCTTCCATCAAGGGGCACCCGGCCATGACATCGAGGAATGTCATGTTTTGAAGAAGAAAGTGAAAGAGATGGTTAAGAAAGGAATTTTGTCTTTCGAATTGTGTGAACCCCAAGTTGAGATCCATCTCTCACTTGAACAAGAAGTAATCCCCTCCTTACACATGGTGGATTGATACACATGATGATTTTCTCCAGGCTATGTCTCGCCGTAGTTTAAGCTTGTTTGCTATTTTCATATGTTAATTCTCTACGTTCGTTAATGCGTTTATGTTGCATGTAAGAACTCATTTAATTTTGAATAATTAATGCAATGATAATGTTTGTCTTGAAGAAATCCATTCGTTTCAAAATGATTTTTCTATTTTATAATGCCAATGCTGCCCAATCTCTTGCTTTGGCAGAGAATTGAATGGAGGATGATGAAACCAAACGCAAGATCTCTTGTTGTATGCTTTTGAATAAAACTCTGCTAGTGATATGAGGCATTGTTTCAAGATCCTAAACACCGGAGATATAAGGAGATAAACCTTCGTTAACCCTTTTGAACCTTTGAAGTAGGAGTTTTCTTCTTCCAAATCAAAAAACCCTCATTCTTAACCTGGGGCAGGGTAATTTTCAGTAAAAAAAATGGAGTAAAATATCACGAAGATTGGGCGGGCACAAACAAACTTTGAGTCTTATATCCTTTGTTTCTTAAACCGTGAACCAATCTATAATACAACCCTTAAAAGACCTAATTGAAGCAAGGTTTATTTCAAAAGCATACTCATTGAGATATCGTTTCCTGACTCCTAGGAGTTATACTCAAGCTGTTGGCATTATAAAATCGGTAATTCAATCACAAAAATATTTTTAAATAAAACTTCAAGACAAACATACGTTGCATTATCTGTTTCAGAATTTACATTTTCTGCTTGCTAACACTGCTTGACATCATAGAAGCTAGCATACGAGCATCAGCGATGAGCTAGATCTTTTGAGAATTGAAACTCTGATGAGTAAAATGGTGAATCATTTCAAAAAGATGACTATATCCAGGGGCATGATACCTGAAGACTTTGCTGAGCAGGGGCAAGCCGTTTCCTAGCTGTTTCTTCACAGTCTGACCCCAGGGGGCAAGTTCGAAGACTTAGAACACCATCAATCTGGGGAAGTTATGTCGAGATTTGATAAACCTCTCCAAGTTCGAAGATTCAGTCAATATGGGCCAGTTACGTCGAGATTCGACGAATCTCTCCAAGAGTTGGAATACATTGGAACACCTCGGATACCAAGTTTTCTGTAAAATCCTCTCGGAATCATTTCTTCTCATAAACCATATAACCTGGGGCATGTGAGAGTCGGAGATTATTGTGATCCATTCGCAATAACTATTGTTCAAAATGGCGACTGCTATGCAGGTTATCAATACAAAGTTACATCAGTCCCACGACTTTATTCACTCATACCTCAAAGGGGTTTCTATCCTAAGTGATGTGACGACGCCCCAGTAAATCTTTACCTCAGGTAGTCACGACCATTCCCCGGTAAGTCTCTATTTCAAGAAGTTATGGCACGTTTGATACAAGGTTTCTCCAGTCAGCAACCTAAGAATCCTCAGTAAACTTCTTCAGTTTCAGCCTCCCCCAGCAAAGCGAGTGTTCATTTCACTCCTCTTTAGACTATATCAATTTTCTCCAGTGAAGGCGCATGTTTACTTCATCCTCTCTAAGTTTTATTGATTCAAGTTTCCTCGATGAACTGGATATTTATTTTATCCAGATACAACTCTCATCCAGATTACTTCAGTTCGCAGCGGATATTTATTTTACCCCCCATGAAGTCTTGTCGATCATGAGTTTGATTCGTTCCCAGTGAATCTTTCGCATTCCCAACAAAATCCAAGGTTCATCTTGACAATCCTAAGTGAAGTCACGATGTTCATCCCAAGTGGAGTGCTCTCGTTTCCCCAGAGAAGTTTGAAGCTTTGAAGTGGGATTTGCTCCATATATGGCTTTCCATTCATCCCCAGTGATGCTTCTTATGTTGCGAAGATTGGCCGAGTATCCGTATCAAGATGCTTGTTTTTGTCTCCTGTTTGCTTCTTGTCGTTGTTTTGTCAGCACTAGCATAAGCATAGCATGACATTCTTTCATGTAGATCCATGGCATGTGTGCATTTTGCATCTTGCATTTTTGTTTTGTTCTTTCGCTTTGGTTGCGTTTATCCCCAGGTGATCAGGGTATGTCTGCTCCCTCAAAGTAGAGTCGCAAACCCTAGGTAGAAAAAACACATCATTTCTAATTCCCCACCGAGTTCGATCCTCGTGGAAGACGGTTGCTTTAGTTTCTTTTCCATATTTGGATAAAGATAAACCCCAGCTGAGTTCATTCCTCACTGGATAGGTTCTTGTTTGACCGTTTCCTTCCAGTTATTTCTTGGATTGAACTTTGGTCCCTGACAATCACAATTTCGGATATCTCCAGGTTGTTGAACCTAGATCAAGCGTGCATTTATTTTTCACTTTGTCTCCCCAGGAAGAGTTCAGTATTTCAATATTTCATGAGATTTAAACCCAGACAACAAGTGGTAGCTCTTTATTTGAGCTCAGTTTTCTATCTGAACGACAAATGGCAATCTCCCCATGACAGTTTGTCTATCCCCGGTGAAGTTGTCGAGATTATCAACTTATTCCCCAGAGAAAGTTATTGAAGACCTTCCAGATGTTTCTCTTTATTTGAGAATCCTTTTTGCAAGAATTTTATTACTTCAACGAATTTTTGACTACAACAATATTACTTCACAGTGGTAATCTTCCCAGTGAGTCCATAATTCAGTTTGCTTATATCAAATGGCATCTCTTCGGGAAGCTTGATGAAGATTCAGATGATCTTACTCTTTATTTGAGAAGACATACTTTACAAGTCAGCCAGCCCACATCTCCTTTGAAGATCCTCGATGAAGCTTCCAGGATCTCGGCAGTAGATCTCCTGGTTTACTTTTATTGCGACAAACAATCGTTTCTTCCCAGGATCTCGGCAGTAGATTCCCTAGTTTATTTTCAAACTTCGACAAGCAGTCGTTTATTTTTCTGGTTATTCTCGGCAGTAGATTTCCAGAAGACCTCGACAGTAGGTATTTCATATTAAATTCTCTGGTTATTCTCGGCAGTAGATCTCCAACAGACTTCAACAAACATTCATTTCTTTCCGGGATCTCGGCAGTAGATTCCCTGGTTAACTTTAAAGTTTGACAGACAATCATTTCTTTTCTCAGTAGATTCCCCGATATTGACTCCTAAACAGAATATTCAAAGGAGAAGCTGAATCATTATTTTAATCACTGGAAGCTTATTTGGTTATTACCTTTGCTCAGGCTATCATATGTTTGATAGTAGGTAATATACCATATGTGTTTTGGTCAGATGCCTCGCTTAGGCTACCGTGGTGGTAGTAGGCCATCTTTCCTCCTGCGTCTACCTCTGCTTAGGCTATCATATGTTGATGGTAGGTAACGCATCCTTTTGATTGGACACCTCTGCTTAGGCTGCCACAAGAGGGCAGTAGGCGATCCTTCTCTTTCAGTCTATTACCTCTGCTTAGGCTATCATGGATAGTAGGTAATATACCATATCATTTGGTCAGAGACCTTTGCTTAGGCTACCGTGGTGGTAGTAGGTCATCTTTCCTTTTTGTGTTTACCCTGCTTAGGCTATCATATGCTTGATAGTAGGTAACACATCTTTCTTTTGGGTCGGACATCTATGCTTAGGCTACCGTGTTTGGTAGTAGGTGATCTTTCCTCCCTAGTTTATTACCTCCGCTTAGGCTATCCTGTGTGATAGTAGGTAATATATGCCATTTTATTTCAATTGGATGCCTTCGCTTAGGCTACCAGCTGTTGGTAGTAGGTTATCCTTCCTTTCAAGTTTCTTGCCATGCGTTTAAGCTACCTTGTGATTGTCAGTTGGTAGTCTCTTCCCCCCAGTGGAGTTAGATCTTCCCCGTGGAGTCCCGTCTCGCTGAGTAGTCCTTGTCGGGTCTGCCTTTCTTTGTGTTTTAACATCAGTTATCCCCTGTGACATTATTCCCTCACAGGATCTTTGTCTTGCTTTCTTTGTCTTGCATTTCATATCATTGTCATACCATATCATGTGCATTTGGCGGTATCTTAGGGCCAAAAATTTGTGCACGTTCGTATTTAAGTCTCTCCTATCTCGTCGAGACGAAGATTTCGATCTCCATATCTCCGAATAGGAGACACTTAAATAGGGGCATCTGTCGCACCCTAATTTTTGACCCTAAGATCTCCGCCTTGTTCTTCACATACCATTTTAGGTCCATCATTCGTGCATAACTAATCACCTTATTTAGTTTTTGCTTGTTTGTTTCATTTATGAGTACAGGTGCTACTGCAGAAGGCTCAAGGTCCCGAAGGCTGTGCTGTGTGTGTGTTTGTGGAGATTCCCTAGTCATTGCAAGATGTGTGTGGATTCCTGTGAGTTTACTCCCTCACCCTTTTGATCCCTAAACCACTACCAAGCCTTTTCTCCCTCAAGATTCCTCAATCTCCCCGCAATGTTTAAGTCCTTATACCCTCTGATATGGATTTGGTTCCCCTAAGACTGGTCACTGGTTTTGTGGTAAAGTTATTACAAGATGGCATCTCTCTCCCCTGCTTACGAGATTAACCTAAAGCCCCTACATTATCTCCGTGTTTAATGAAGCTCATGCCCTCTGTTTCAAGAAGAATATTTATATTCTTGAAGCTGTCAGACGTTCTTCAAGCATGTTTGAAGATTGTTGGAAATCAAATGTTCAAGATACCTTGACCATTGGCAAAATTTTTGAAAGCTTGCAAGATCTAAAGTATGCTAAGATTCATGTTTCAAGTCACTAATTCAATGGGGCTATTCGAAGAGAATTGTTTGTTCAAATTGAAATTTGTGATTTAAGGTTCAACACCACTTCCATATTCAAGTCCAAGTTCAATCATAGCTTACGAATCGGATTCTTAAGTTGTATAATTTCATGACAAGAAAACCAAATTCATGTTTTCATTCCAATATTCTATGCTACAAAATTCTTTTAAAATTCAAGCTGAAGGTTATTTGCAAAGCTAAAAGTTTATCCCAAGTATTCAAGGAATGTTTTACTAGTTCATTACAAGTTCAAAGAAGAACAAGTTACGTCCAATTTAATTCAAAGTTTTTCAAAGTATACAAGTTACAAATTTTGTCTTAATTCAAATATTTTGCAAAAGCAGAATAAGGACGAAGTTTCCACATAGTGATTAAAGCACCGTCATTATCAGCTCTAGATATCCATTCTACGGACTTGGTTTCAACACGTGTTCTCACTTACTTTTTTACATAAGACTTTAAGAGTTAAGACGCAAAGCTTGATTTGAGAACCAAAGATTTGTACTGGAGTTCAAAAATATTATCAAGAATAAATTCAAGTTCATGTCTATTTCAAACGTTCATCACAAATTACATTTTCACAAGAAGAATAATAAAAGAGATGCATTTGATCTCTTCAATATGTTCAGGCCAAGCTATCAACACAAGTATAAACACATTTAAGCCTAATGCCTATTTTTGGCTCCAAACAAAGTACATGGAAGAGGAGGCGGCTGTAATTTCAGCTGTTAACTCCAAGGCAAAAGTTGCAGCTACAGATCATCGTTTTACCGCCATGGAACCTGCTGGAAATGTGAAGAATGGATATGTTTAAATATAACAGTATAAGATGTAGCAAAAGATATAAACTCCAAGACATGTATGCTACCTATTGTTACCTATTGCTACCACATTTTGAACAAAATGGGTTGCATCATAAAAAATGTTTGAGTTCGAAGGTGGCACGTTTGAATATCGTTCCATAAACTTCATCAAACCCAACCAAGGTTGAAAGTACTCAACAACATGTTTCAGCTGCACCATGATTGGAATGAGGAAATGAATTCAAATGGCTCAAGCATGTATTGATCGAAACAGAGTAAAAGTGTCTTTAGTTCATTACTTGCCTAAACAAGCAAGCTCTGCAAAGGCTACCAGATCTTAACCGCAGACGACTTGACTACGAACTGGTCCAACAACTCACTGCATCTAAGTGTCGAGGCCTGCATTGCAAGGAATAAAATTATCACCACACCAAAGCCATATTTACAAATTTACATGTCAAGCATTCCTATACTACAAGTTATGATCAATCTTAAGGATTCAAAATATAAAGCCTCAGTCAAGTGAAAATTCTTTGAAGTCTCATTTCCAAGAAAGAACGGATTAGTCAAGAGGAAACTTTATAGAGTATAAGAAAAAACTGTAGCCGTAGCAGCAAGACGGTACAATCGTTGATTTGATAAACATCTACCACGAGGGAAGCATGAAACCCACCATAAAGCAGTGCTTCACACAACATTATTACCAATAAACTAGTTACAGCAGACATACATTTGGGGTACAGAGTTGATGTTTGTCAACTCATCTTAACATTGGTACATTGACCCGCGTACCAAGTTAGCCTGCAAAACATCCTAAACCTCGATGCATGATTACCTGAGAGTTTTTTTTCCATGTTGAAAGGGGCAATACGTTAATAGATACGTTGCACGGGTTCGACACGCCTGCATTAATGCCACACGGTGTTAAAAGACAACATTAGCAAGTTCAAAACAAGGCAAGAGAAATGAAATTCAAAGCTTACACGTGACAGTTCTGTTGGTAAATTCTTGTTGGTTCTGCAACATGGTTTCAAGGTTCAAATCACGACAGCAAATCATTGAATCTATTTCTGCATCACCATAAGCAACGTTAGGTTCAAATCAAGACAGCAAATCCTGATGTTCTTTGAGTATTCGCATTACAGATAGAAATAATATGCTACGATAATGCAAGGAGAACATATTACAAACCTATTGCAAGTTTTCCAAGCCTTTATGAAGCCTTGAGGCCGTGCCTACCAGGTGTAACACACTACAACGAATATCCACAAGTCATACATGTCAGGATAAATCAAACAATCACACGGGAAATCTGTAGAAAGTTACAACAGCCATTCAATTCCAAAAGGAAAATTCTCGGATTCTATTCATGTAAAATCAGACAATAATCAAAGCAACAGGCCTCAGAATATTTTCTTATTTAAGTCAGACATAATTGCCATCATTTTCAAAATCAATTATAGGCAACATCACCAACATCAATTCTTGCCAATTTAAAACCAACAATCATATCAGAGGATCTCATAACGTTACCATTCCCAAACTTTCCAAATCAAATTTGTACCAAATCATGGCAATAACACACAACATCATTATCCTTCCAAATTTGTTTCAAGCGAATTTAAAAGGTTTTCAAAACAAGTTAATCCTCATTGGCCGTCTCTATATAAAGGACATATTTCATCAGAAAAAGGACACACCACAAATAGATACGCATCAAAATGTAGCAGTGAAACAAAATTCCAATTCCACAAAAATGTCCTACACCCACCATAAACCCATCGTACTATTTTAGTCGAATTCATAGTTTCTACGCTAGAAACCTCATTCACATGCAACACATCATCCAAATTCATAAATCACAACAAAAAAAACTCAAACAGTTATCCAATCATACGCCAACATCCATTCCCACACCAGAAAAAAAAACCATCACAAGCTTTATTCGCATCCAGAACAAACTCAATTCACACCCGTTCAGAAGCCACACCATGCACATTCGCAAAAACAGAAGAGATTAAGAGAAGATCGAAAGAGGGAACTTAGCTGCAAGAAGCTGACGTGACCACGTTCGATTTTAACTTCTCGGCAGATCCGACCAGAGGAGCCCTGGGTACCTGTCATTCACCGTCAACAACATTAATCGATTAGAAGCAAATCAAAACAAGGATAGAGACCGGCGCACACATCTCAGCAACACACACACAGACAAAAAGAGGGAAAACTTATCTGAAGAGGAAACCTGGAGGTTGCGACCACCTTCATCGCCTTCAACCGCCGGCGCCTCCTTTTTTTTCTTTGATTCGCTCTAATCTTGTAATTGTAACAAAATCATAGTGAAAATGGGGTTGGGTCTCGATTGGGGGTTAGGGTTTGTTGATTGTTTGATTTACGGAGTGAACGAGAGAGACAAGGGAATAGAGAGAGTGAGTAGAGACGGTGGCGATTTAGGGTTCTTCAACCTTTCCTTTTGAGAGAACGAGAGAGGGGAGAAGAGAGTGAGAGATTCGGTTAGCTATCCTACATACGCACACACACCTTAACACACATGCACCCTCACTCTGTCACCCGTTTTTTTTAATCAAATCTTTTTTAATTAAAGATCAATTTGACCATTAATAACCTTTTTTAATATTAAAACTTTAAAACCATTTTCTTTTAATTAACTTTTTGTTTTTATTAATAAAGTCTAAAAATAATCCTTAGTAACATCTCTCATAATAATATTGAACTTCTATTAAAAATACTGAAAAACTCTTTTAGTTAATAAAACTCTTAACAACTCTTTTTCCCACTTTTAATAAAACCTTACAACCAAAAATGAACTCTTAGCAATTAACTTTTTTATAAGAAACTCTAACTAAAAATAATCCTTAACAAGTCCTCACAGTAATAGCCTTAAAATCAACTTTTTCACAATAAACCTTAAAATCAACTCTTTTTTAATCATCAAAACTCGTTAGATCCCATTCTCGCGCCCAGTGAAACGTTTGCTTGCATGCTTGCTTGTCTTGTCTCTGTTTGATATCATGCCTTTGTATGCTTACCTATATCTGAATGTTTACTATGTCAAACCCCTTTTCAAAATACTAAAAACTCTCGATCCAACGTCGAGCCCATTTTCTACCCATGTAAGTCGATCGCCTTAGGGCATCGCATTCGACCTACCGATCACTGGACACAAGTCTAGCATCACTTTGCTAGCACACTTGCCTAAATAATATAATTAACCGCATAAAATATCCAAGGGAAAATCCCATGCATGATAACCATGTTATTGTTCATGGTGCACATCATTTGCATTCATAATCGACAAACTTAAGATAAGTCAATTAGACAACTTAGGATAGACTTCCTAGGTTAGTCCCCCCTCAATTTTGATTTTAAATCAAACTTTAGCCCACCTAATTCTCCACACAAGAGAATTAGATGTTAATCATCTCAAAGAAGGGACATACAATCCCATACCCTACAAATACAAACATTTTCAAAGAACTGTGGTGGTTTTCTTAAGATGATGACTCATCTTCCTCTCCTAAACCTTTAAAACATTTAGTATCCTTAATAAGGAACTACAAGTGCTCTGATTCCCTCCTGACAGGATATGTAGGCACAAGATGCGATATCTTGTCGAGCACGCTTAGGAATAAAAATAATAAATTACCTACCCTTAAACCCTTAGCAAACGAAAAAAACAAATAACATAAAATAAATCAAGAGGTTCCTGTAGAGTACTACAAATATCTAGGATGCTAACACCTTCCCTAGGTATGACCAACCCCCCGAACTTAGAATCTTAAGTGCATTTGCATTGCATTGTGGGAATTCAGTTTTTCTCCCTTCCCTTGGATAAAATCAAAGACCGGTGGTGACACTAAAATATGCGATACAAGTTAACTAATAGCTTGGTATCCAATTTTCACCGCGACAGTGGTAGCAAGCGTATTATATGAGTTTATAATATATGGATCTGGTATAGAATGTTGTTTGAGTTTATTATATTCTATGTAGATTGTTTGTTTCACTAACCCTCACTTAAAATACATTCATTTAATTAGACATAGATACTTATAATCTGCAAATTAATTTGTATTTGAAAACCAACTTATATGAATCAATGTCTTCGAATTGCATCCCTCTCATCATTCATCTCACGATGTTTAATATATATATATATATATATATATATATATATATATATATATATATATATATATATATATATATATATATATATATATATATATATATATTATGGTATAATGATCTGGATCCTTAGATGCATCGCCATCTTCCATTATAGTTAAATTTTATTAACAACAAATTATTAGTTAATCTGCCTCTCCATCAACACTTATAATCGTAAAACTTCCGATTATAAAAATTATGATGATAAGTGATGATGATGATGAGGCAGATTATCTAATGTCTTGTTCTTATGGAAATTTAACTATAATCGAAGATAGCGATATATCGAAGGAGTCTGATCAATAAATCACAATATATATGTAAAACAGCGTGAAATGCACGATGCGACGAATGCAATCAGAAAACATTGGTTTGTTTAAGTTGGTTTTCAAGAACAATTTAATTTGCAGATTATAGACTTCTTCATCAAATTGATTCCATGTATATTTCTTTAGTGAGGTGTTTGGAAAACAAGCAATCTACATTTAATATAATAAACTCAGGGTACTTACAACAACAGTTATCTATTGTAACCGAGATCATAGGTAATTTATGTTTTACATAATTTGCTGCTGGTGGGTTTCGAACCCAGTACCTAAGTGTATGTATCACAATAGTTTATTATCATAACCGTTGTGATATATGGCGCGCGTCCTGCCTTTCAACAACGGTTTCCAGACCATTGTAGAAACAGCGAACTTACAACGCCAATCTACATAACAACGCCTTCGCCCGCGTTATTATATGTCATTCCCAACCGTTGTTAAATGAGTTTTCCGTAGTAGTGATTATTGAGATCCAGAGGCAGGTCCAAATTGGGGAATCAACTCTTGTTGAGGATTACAGAAGAGTTGAGACATCAGAGACCATGAGGTTCTGATAGAGGGTTTATTGATAGTAATTTGATCCTAGCTGGGGATTTTTAAAATGAGAGTTTAAAGATTGAGTTTTGAAACCTATGGAGGTTTTAACTCTGCTGGTGATTGATGAAATGATCAGGGTTTATCCTGTGTATTTTTTGGAAACTTGAGGGTTTCTTTGAGATCCCAGAGGAGATGAGACTCTCCAAGTCTACTGTGTGAGAAAGTTTATCTTTGTATGATGCCCAAGAGGAGGCTGGTGTTTTAATGGATGAGAATCAACCCTAAACTGGTCTGATGTTCTGACTCTTTGGAGGACTTGCTCTAACAAATGATGACTAGGTTCTATCCTATACCTGTAGGAGGTCTTTGGGTCCTTGTACTAAACCCAAGAGGAGGCATGAGAACTTCTAAGAAGCCCGAGGGTCCTTGTACAAAGCCCAAGAGGAGGCTGGGGATGCTTTTAGGAAGCCTGTGGGTCCAAACCTAAGAAAAGTTCAAGAAAGGTTTCACCGGGAATAATCCTTTCTTTAGTGAACAGTTCTAGGGTTTGAAGAAATTCAAGAGAGGTTTCATCGGGAATTAATCCTCTCTGGGGAAATGAATTTCTTTAACAAATTTCTAATAGTGACATTCTTGAGAAAGTTTCACCGGGAATAATGCCTTTCTCTGTTCCATATTGTATAAGCCCAAGAGGAGGCAAGACTGTATCTGAAATTTCCTATGGGGAACTAGTTTTGACTGTGTTGAAAGAATGACCACTAGTTTTATCTAATTATAGACCTAATTGCCGAGGAAAACTCTAAGAAGATATACAGGTATATATATACAAATGAAATACATGCCCGGGTGAGTCCGTCTCAGCCTTTGTTTCACCGGAGGACATTCTGTCTTTAGCGGTAAATGATGTTCCACGATGCTGGTATCCAACCCTGGCATGTCCTGATAGAACCAAGCAAATACATTTGGAAACTCTTTGAGAAGTTTTATCAAGCTTTCTTTGACATTCAAACTGAGCAGTGCTCTAACCTTAACTTCTTTCTTTTCTTCCTCTGATCCCAAATTGACCATTTCCAATGGCTCTTTGTGAGGCTCAATAGACCTTTCCTCTTGTCTGAGTAATTGAGAGATCTCATCTGGAATTTCTGCGTCCTCTTTTTCTTTAGCTTCAAATAACGGGAATTCAAAGTTGGGAGAAGGCATTGGATCGTATGTTTCAATGGGGTTTAAAACAAGCAATCTGCATGACGTGATGATTCGTTTTTAGAAGAGATAGAGAGAATGTAAGAGTGTGTGCAGTGTATTTTCTGAAAAATGCTTGTTATTATTTTGGGTTGTTTTAGGATTACCATTTTCTGAAAAATGAAAAGTGAAAACAGCAATGAATGCGGGAATTACAGAATGACATTGTTTATTTATGATTTGTCGATTCTTGAAATACAGCCCTATAAAACAAAACTCTGTCACTTTGGGCAAAGTGAAGAGGGACATTTATAGAAAGGTAAGCCCTATAAAAACATCCGTTTCACTTGGGCAAGGTGAAAGGTTAAAACAAAGATGGAAATTACTTAGACTTATGGACGACTTTCGGGACATCGACAACAACCCATTGGCGACGAACTCCTCGGTGAATCACAAAGTCTGGTACCTTCTTTCTTGGTTTTTCCTCAGAAATGACGCTGATTTCTGGCGGAGTAGGATCGTTGGGGTCTTCCTCCCATGCAGAGTTGTCATAAACGAACTCTTCTGTTGTATCTTCCTTAATGTTTTCACTCTCAAGAGGATCTCCCTATCCAGTCGGCTAGATGTCCTCGTATCTGATGCGAGAGCTTTCAGGAGCGGTGTACTTGACCAAGAAGTCGTACTTGCCACTCGACTGTCCTAAGGTGTCCCATACTTCTGTGGGAATAGAGGAGTCATCCTTCTCAGTGACGTTGACCTCAGGAAAAGCATAGTTGATGAACTCTTGTCCTGCAATCTTTGCAGATTCATCATTGTGTTGGATATCTTTGGACTGTCCTGAGTAATGATCCCATGACCTGGTGGGGATGTGGGTATTTTCTTCAATCTTACTCAGTTGGTAGGCATCATTTGGCTGACTTTTTTGCCTCAAGTCTTCTGGGTACTGCTTCCAGATAGGCAAGTCATCCAGGGGATCATAATAATCTTGATCGCAGTTGTTCTTCATTAGATCATCTTCTAATGAGTTAGGTGGAGCACGACATCCCTCAGGTTCGCAATCTCCGTAGATCATCCGAACGTCTGCTCTTGGTATATATCTCGGGCCCTGCTTGGGAAAACAGAATGACATGTGCGTTTCTTCATGAGACATATAACCGTTGTTGTTGAGATAAGATTTCCACTCTTCTTCCGTATTGGAGGAGTCACTCTTATTGATGGCGTGTACTTCTTGAGACACTGGGTGGAGGAAGCCTCCACTGTGGAAGAAGTCCTGAATGGGATGAAAACTTTCGTCTTTAGTAGTCTGGGTACAGGCTGAGGAGAAACCAAGACCTTTCTTTGTCTTGTTATCCATAGGAATTACAAGCTGTCGCCATCCCTTTACGTTATCACTCTTGATCACTTCGAGGGCGTCTTTGTATGAGGAAATCGATGTCCATTTTTCTGACCGATTCTCATTGCTCACCGAGAATGCTTGAAACTGGGTTCCAACCACCTCCTCCAGTTCTAAATAGGAGAATGATGATAAGTGGCTCACAATTAAGGCTTGCTCTCCGCATACTGTGACTAACTTGTCATTCTTGACGAACTTCAGCTTTTGGTGAAGTGTCGAAGTGACTGGCCCAGCTTCGTGTATCCAAGGTCTTCCTAATAAACAGCTGTATGCTGCCCAGATGTCCATGACCTGGAAAGTGACTTGGAAAGTGTGAGGACTGATGGTTATGGGACGATTGACTTTGCCGATAACTGTCTTTCGAGATACGTCAAAGGCTTTGACGATGACCTCACTGCCTCTCATCGGAGCTCCTTGAAACGATAGTCGTATCAGAGTTGATTTTGGCATAACATTCAAAGATGATCCCGTGTCTACCAGTACGCTAGCTAAAGCATCATACTGGCAGCTGACTGTAATGTTAAGCGCTATATTGTGATTTTTGGTTTCTTCCGGCAGTTCTTTATCACTGAATCCTAAATTGTTGCAGGAAGTGATGTTGGAAATTATACTTTTAAATTGTCTGACTGTCACGTCTTGTTCCATAAAAGCTTGCTCCAAGACTTTCTGCAGAGCTTCCCCGTGAGCCTCTGAACTAAGCAGGAGAGATAACACAGAGATTCGAGACGGAGTTTGTAACACCCCAAATTTCTTATGAATATTTATTTAATTTATTTAAATATAATATTCGTGAATTTCTGTGAATTTTGGTGATTCGTGTTGATGTCGGTATTTTTGTGGAATTTTAGTTATTTAATTGAATAATAGTATATAAAATGAAATATATTAGTATTATTATTAATTTAAATAATATTAGAGGAATTAAGGGTAAGATGGACTTTTGAGGAGGATTAGTGAGTGTATTATTAGGAAAGCCCATTTTAGAAGCCCAAGGGTTTAACAAAAAGGATTTTTTGAGGAATAAGTTTCATTCTGTTAGACCGTGAAAAGAAGGAAAGAAGTGAGAGCTCTGAGGAAAAAGGGAAAAGGCGAGGATTCGAGAAGGTTTCCAAAGACTCGGTAGAGAAAGCTCTGAATCGACAATCTAAGGTATGGGGAGTATTGCCTTTCATTGTTTTCGATATAGGAATTCGATGTGTTTAAAGCTGATTTTGAGGTTTTGTGACTTTTGTGGGTTTATGAGGAAATTGATGATTTAAGGGTATTTGGTGAATCGATTATTAAGGGTTGAATTGAATCGGATAAAATAGACCTTGAGGGTGATTTTCCCTGTCGATGTTGTTTCGACCTTGTGGTGAAAGAGATTTATGGGGTTTATGAGAATCTTGAGAGTTTTGTGAAGGTTTAAGTGATTTGAGGTTTCGAATAGTGTAACAAATCGGCCTAATAGACGTAGGTTTTATGCCTTTGATTTCCACGATGCATTAGGAATGTTGTAGGGATGTCTTTGGGGTAATTGGGGTTGAAATTGTAAGGGGTTTTGGACCTGTTGTGCTACTGATGTGTAGCAGCAATTTCCTAAAATCGCAGGTTCGCAAAGCGAACGTTTTCTTCGCTAGGCGAACACTCGCCCCAGACTCGTAAAGCGAGCAGCGCAGCGAATGCACGATAATTTGTTTTATGGTACTGGAATAAATTCTGAAGTGTGACATTTAATTCGCAAAGCGAACGTCCCAACGATTGGATTCGCAAAGTGAATGAGGGTGGCGAGCGAGAGATAAAATGGAAACCCTCTGGTTTTTGTATGGGATTTTGGAGTTCGCTGGCAGCTCGCAAAGCGAACGGGTTCGCACGACGAGCTAAGTAGCGAAAGCCTGCTGTTCGTGAAATTTTTTTTATGATTATGTGCTGTCTTGATGTTTTGGTGCTGAGAATTTTCTGATGATTTACCATGATGTTACTGATGAATATGAGATAATGTTTTGTGATTTTTGACGAATATATGATGACATGATTAATATGAGAACTGATGAATGATGATGCACATAAATGATTTTTTTGATGCTGATGATTAATGACATTGTGTATCATGCATTCATAGCATTTCAGTGATGATGTTAGACTTCAATCCCATTGTGTGGATTTGAGGTAAATTTTGACGTGCTCCAGTTCTTGTGTGGAACCGATCCTAATGACGGGGATCTTTGGAGGGTGATGGCTTAGTGTCCATCGACTGTGACGATTGGTACCACATGCATGAGTCTTGTTGTGCATTCCATTTAATTGGCGTTGATGTGATTTATGATGTTGTGAATTTTGATGTTTTCCTTGTGATGACCCTGATGATGTTGTATATGATGATGATGTCAATTTTATGCATATCCTGTTTTTATATTGATTATAATGAATTGTGATTACTCACCCTACCTGTTTAAATGTTGCCTCCACTTGGGTAACGTGCAGATGATCAGGCTTAGCTGTGGATGCCTTCGAGGACTTTTGGAGTTTATTTTTCTTTTGGTCGATGTAGAGGGTCTTGCTCTGATATTTTAACATCGGGTTGGGTCGTTGAGTCGAACCATGTTGAGTTGTTATTTTTTATTTTATTTGATTGTTATGGTTTTAATTGAAAACCTTTTGATTTTGGATTACTGTGGTTATGGTGGTTCCGCTGTTATTTGATGGCTTTTTAATTATTTTGAGGAAAACCCATTGTTTATGGAGCAAATGTTTTGTTTTGATGTTTATTGAGAAATGTGCACCCTTCTGAGGTGATTTTTACTCTGATAATTTGTGTATTTTGCCGTGTATATTCGTGGGGTAGAAAAGGGTGTTACAGAGTTTGCAACAGTTGGTCCACAATGTTGTACTCACTTTTCTGGATGAGCTTCAGCATCTTATCACTGTTCTTTATAAGTTTTGGATTACCGGATTGGTCGAGTTGCTGATTTGGAACTCCTGTTTGAGGCTCCTTTTCTTTGGTGGGTTCTTCAACTCCTCTGTTGAAGATCAGGCCGCCCCGGGTAACTCGACTGATGTCGGCAATGTTTACAACGGAGGGTAATGGAGTTTCCTTTCCATTTTCGATGGTTGTTGCATCGTACTTGTAAGGGATTGCCTTATCCAATTTGTACAGTATTGGACCTGGCAAGTAGATAACCACATGAGCTTTTTGATTTCTCTGACCGTTATAAGCCACCTCAATTAATTCCTGGTTGGGAACTTTTCTACTATCAAGTGAAATTCTTGATTCATTGAGTAGAGGAATTATGGCGCAAACGTCTTTGGTCCTCCCATGATCGAAGATTATGACAACGTCTTTGCTTTGATCATGGAGATAGTCTCGTATCACGTTGATCGACCCAGAACTTGAACATGGCCGAACCTCTTTCTGGTCTAACTGATTTTGAAGAGCCGCTCGTACGATGTAGCATCCTAGGTTTTTCTCTGAACAAACTTTACAATGCTCATAATTGTGGGGTGGTACCCGACCACATCCGCTTTATATACAGTGCATCTTTACCAGATCTGTTTCCATCGAGCGGACATCCTGACTTTGATGCCTACCAGGATTCCCGTCAGTCATACTAATCTGTTGTGTAGCTTCATCCAAGTAGATTGGAAGCCACCAGTGATCCAACAAGTGTTAAAGTGTTCTTAGGACAAGTGCACATCCTTGGTCGTCTTCACAACATTGTTCACAGTCTAGATAATCATGTGAAGCCAGAAAACCGAGCCTGACTTGCTTAACATGTAATTATACTAGATTGGTATTCATCCAGTGTATGTTAAAGATCTGAACCATATTGACTTGATGGTTGTTTCTTTCATGGTAGTCTTGGATCCACCCGAGATCCATCTGACGTTGGATGACCTCTTGTACAAAAGAGCATCCCTGATTGCTTATTGAACATATCAGACAAGTATTGTAGTCGTGTTGTGGCAGATTATGATATTGACTTTGCCTTTAGTGCATCGCCACCAAATTGACGTTCATCGCAAGAATGTTGCAGTTTTGAACAATGTTGGGATGCGCATGGGCCATGTTGACTTCCCGGATCCTGTGATCCTGAATCCAGCTCATATCCATCTGTTCTTGTAGAGCTGATTGCACTACGAAACACCCCTGATTATTCTTTGAGCAGATCTCACATTGGTGATAATTGTGAGACGGCACATGACCGTACCCGCTCTGTCTGCAATGCATCCTGACCAGATTGGTTCATAATAGGAGCACATCGTGAATTTGATAACTGCGGCTAAATTCTTCCTCTATTAAATTTACTGCAGTCTTCTCATGTCGCGGCAACGGGTTCGTATGAACATTCGGATTAGTATCTTTGAAAGATAAGACCTCGTTCCTGACAAGCTTCTATACATCAGACTTGGAGCTGAGATAGTTCTCAATGTTATGTCCTGATCCTCCTTGATGGTAAGGGCAATCTTGATCCGTTTTGAACCAAAAAGGCGGATTTTCCGGTACTGTAAGAGGAGTCCTGGTTTGGAAGTGTCCCTTGGCCAGTAGAAGTGGAAATAGTTCTGCGTACAACATTGGTATAGGGTCAAACCCTGATGGTCGTGTCGTACGATTGTTGTTATTGTACTGTGGGCGAGATTGCTGAAAAGGCTATTGCGTCCTTTGCTGATACTGTTGTTGACTTGGTTGGCTCTGAACAACCTGAGGTTGATAAGTCGGAGCCGGCGATGCGTTAATAGCGGGAGTTATTGCCGCTACTGGTTGATACCTTCGCCTTTGCTTTCCCAGAGAGATATTACTAATATCTTGCTCTTTTTTCTTTTGGAAAGCACTACCGTATCTCTTAGTACTACTAGATGGCTCTGTATCTTTGACCAATCGTCCTTCTCGGACCGCTTCTTCAAGGCGTACTCCCATGTTCACCATTTCAGTGAAGTCACTGGGTGCACTAGCGACCATTCGGTCGTAATAGAACGAGCTTAATGTTTTCAAAAAGATCTTGCTCATCTCCTTTTCCTCAATAGGGGACAGATCTGGGCGGCAATTTCACCCCATCTCTTAGCATATTCTTTAAAAGTTTCTTTGTCCTTTTGCGACATTGCTCTGAGCTGATCTCTATCTGGTGCCATGTCCAAATTGTATTTATACTGCTGAACGAAGGCTGCGCCGAGATCTCTGAAAGTACTGATCTTGGTGCGGTTTAAACCCATGTACCATTTGAGTGCGGCACCGATTAAACAGTCTTGGAAGTAATGGATCAGTAGTTGTTGATTTTCTGTCTGGGTTGACATTTTTCGAGCGTACATCACCTGATGACTTTGAGGGCAAGAGTTGCCTTTATATTTTCAAAGTCAGGCACCTTGAATTTGTGCAGGATCTTTACATTAGGGACTAGACAGAGGTCTGCGGCGTCCTTTTGGAATAAGTCTTGACCGCGAATGGCATGCAGTTCCTTCTGCATCTCCAAGAATTGTTCCTGGAACTCATTCATTCTTTCGTACATGTCTTCGTTTCTACCAACAATTACTTGTGGAATCTGTCCTTCCGGGACAGTATGTACCACTGGTTGTGGTATAGACATTATACCGGTGACTCTTGGTGCTTCCATGCCCTGAAGTTTGTAACCTTCAGGTGTTGCTATTGTAATCCTTGCGTCTTCACTTTCCCGAAGTTTGTAACCTTCCAGTCCAATGGCGCCTGCTGCAGTTTCTGGGTCTTTAGTGACCGGTGGGATATATCCTTCAGGGATAAAGTTGAGAGGCATGCCCCAGGGGCGACCTTTAGGCATGTTGTACCAAGGATGATTCTCATGTGTTTTCATAATGGTTGTAGACGTAATCTCTGAGATCACAATCCTTTGTTTTTGCTTCTGAGCTGCTGCCAGGGATTGTATGTCACTGTGAAGTTTTTCCAAACTTTCCTTTAGAGCGTCAATTTCTTCTCTCAGCTCTCTGTTTTGTTCCTCGAGATCGTCCATTTTCTTTTGTCGATTGACCCAAGTATTGTATGAGTGAGGCTGTTTGAATCTAGAATCGCGACACATACGTGAGACTCAAAGATAAGAAGAATGCGTTACGCGAGAATGATGAATGATATGCAATGACATAATTTTATTTTTAGTTTTTATTTTAATAAAAAAAACTTCAACAAATAGATTGCAAATATCATACACTAAGGGGAAACCCCTTTTATTGAATTCGAAAGATTGTAGTATGTTACAAGGAAAAGTTCAGTATTTTACAAAGTGCTATAAGGAAAATGGCTAAGCTTATGGTTCCTGAGTCCTCTCTGAAGAGAGCTCAGATGATGGTTCTGGTATTTTCCTTTTCTTTGACCGGGGCTCTTCAGCCGTTGTCGGGTTGTCAGTCCTTTGCCAAGTGAAAAGGAGCGAGCAAATTTATTTGGTCTTCTTGACCCTCTATAGCATGCTGTTCTAATATCTCAATCAGAGCATCCTTCTCCTTTAACAGTTCCTGAATCTTGGTACATTCCACATTAAGGATTTGTTATTTGTTTTTCCAAGATTTCTTCTCACGTTGAACTTTGTTGAGATCTACCTGGAGTTTTTCCGTATTAGACATGAAATAAAGGACGGATTCCTTTAACGGAAAAACTTCTTGGCGAGGGTAAGGCATCCTCAGCTTGAGGGCTCTAGTTTGTACCCAGTGGAGATAAGGCTCCATGGAGATACAATTTGGTCTTCCTAGAGACTCTCTTCCTTTCTTGTGAATGTGTTGCCATGCGTCCACTATTTCCTTCTTTAGTGCCCTGTCATTTTCCCCTTCCTTGAAGAAAAGACTTTCCAGATGAACATTATGTGGGATATTCTTCATCGGGTATCCGAGTTGACGGCGAGCCAAAATGGGATGATAGTTGATTCCTCCTTTAGTTCCAATGAGGGGTACGTTAGGAAAATTTCTGCATCTGTCGATGATCTCTATCCCTTCGTAAATCCTATTATACCAATCTACGCCAGAGTTGGTAAGGGACATAATCCTTTGTGACCAACGTACAGTACTCTTGTGGTCCCAAAAAGCAGGGGACTTGGGTAAATAAGAAATGAACCATTTGTAGAGTAAGGGTACTTAGCACGTGATCATTCCTCCGCTGTACAAATTCCTTAAGTATATAGAATGATACACATCTGTGAGTAGGTTTAGTACGGGGTTCCCAATCAGAAATATCTTAACAACATTGGTATCGACAAAGTTGTCGATGTTGGGAAAAAGGAATAACCCATATGTGAGCAGAACAAAGACGTCTTCGAAAGCAGTTACGTTTCCTATCCTAGCAAAGTACAAAGCTTTCTCTATTAAGAATTTAGCTGGTAAACCCTGGATTCCTCCTTTGGTGGTCATGTGAGTCCTAACTTCTGACTCGTCCAAAGAGATTGCTCTTGCAATGGCATGAGCCTTTGGAATTTCTTCCAGTATAGAAAATGGAGCTTGATCAATGATAGGTAAATCAATCAAGTGGGAGTACTCTTCCAGCGTTGGTGCCAGTTGGTAATCCGGAAATGTGAAGCAATGATAAACCGGATCGTAAAACTGAATTAGCGTAGACATGATTCCTTCAACTACGTGGACCCTTAACAGAGACAACAACCCTCCGTGCTTGGCTCTGAAAGCCTCAGGGTTGGTAATCATCCTTGCCAACCTCCTTAAATCCTCTAGTTTCAGAGCCTTGAAGGTGTACTTGTGCGTCTTTCTTCTACCGAAATCCATAACGCAATCTCTCTCTCTGATATTTGCAATTATTGTTTAGTTTATTTTTAAAAGAGTTTTTTAAATGAATGCATGATTGAAGCACACAAAAACATTGAAAAAACATGGGTTCAAAGGTTCAACGTCACGAGCATGGAGTCATGGCTCTACCCATCCCCAAAGGTTGTACTATTTTGGTTAATTTTTGTACCTGTAGAACGGGTTCTAAGGTTCCCAAAATAATTGACCCTCCTAGGGATATCAACAGCAAGCTGATTCACTCGAGCGAGCTGTAATATCCTAGGATGAATCTTATTTGAGTGTAGTATCGCATATCAACTATTCTCGATAGTCACCGCACTACCAAATGGTCATATGGTTAATGTCTACTAAATCCTCAGGGTCACGGGTACCGCACTGGGATAACTTTGCTTTCACAACAATCGGTCGTTCAACATTTAGTATCCACACGGGTACCTCGCCTGATTTGGTGGACTACCAGGATCGCTTGTTTCGAGATTCACTCCCTATAAGTTCTCCCGTCTATGCCACCCCTTATCTTAATGTTCTCTCAAACTTTCCACATGCGTGTCAATCACATTCCCATTGGCAGAAAAATAAACACGGATATCAAGTAGGAATAGTAGTATATATATATATATAATATATAGTATATAAATTGCTAAATAATCTAGACCTCTTAGGAATTCTAATCCTAGTTTGGCTCCCCAGCAGAGTCACCATTTTTCTTTAGCGTGCGATTTTTTTCGGTGACGCGACCACTTTATCGCCATTTGGTTGGAGTTGGGTGCTACTTTCTGATTTCTTATTTATCCTATGAAGCTGGAAAGGAAAGGGAAGCTATCTAAAACAAACCTTGCACGTAAATGTTTTCTTTAACAAATGCTAAGAGATTGGAGGGTCCGGGTCAGTTTATACAATGGGAAGTTGTCAATTACCCCTCCTATATATGGTTATCCATAGATTGTTTAGCATTTTCTTCTGTTATCTACTTATCAGTGTTTATCGGTCATGGGTTGGGAAAGTTTTTCCTTTGGGAATGTTTGAGAGGGAGTTTTTTTGTTGTGTTCGGGTTTTCCGATGTTTTTGGTAAGGTACTGGACCCAAGGTTTTTGATTAGTGTGCTCGCTAAGATTTCACAATCTTATGCCTACGTATTCCCGTTAAAGAAAATAGGGAAATCAGAGCAATCGTAGTTCCTCCTATTCTATGTGAGGATACTATTTTGGTGTCTTGTTCAAAGCCCAAGATTGAAGCTAAAGGGTATTTGTGTCTTGTTCAAAGCCCAAGATTGAAGCTAAAAGTTTTTTTGTGTGTCTTGTTCAAAGCCCAAGATTGAAGCTAAAAGTTATTTGTGTCTTGTTTAAAGCCTAAGATTGAAGCTAAAAGGTTTGACTAAGAGAGAATTTGTCATCTCTAAAGAGAGATATCTCATCTGTTTATCACAGTTGTTGGGTGACTGATTATAAAGGAGAATTACTTTAACTGGAATGTATGGAATCCAGCAATGCCATAATTTCCTTTATAAGGGATTTGTCCTGAAGGAGAAAACCGTAACTCAGTGTAGAGCAATGCCATTTTTCCTTAGGAATCTTTCATGCTAAGAGAGGGACATTGGCTTGGATGTAAATAATCCAGAAGCTTGCAACTTACAACAATTAGATGAAAGAAAGGGTTTACCAGGATAAGAGATGGACTACAACTTGGATTTTTGAATCAACAGGTGTGCCACTTATAGCAGTTATCTGGGATTAAGGTTAGTTTGATTGTTTGCTTTGATGTGTGATGTACAGAGAAATGTATTCCTACAGAGATATTTTTGATTTCCTCTGAGGGGATGTTGATTTTATGTGCCTTGACCAAAGCCCAAGGTTGAAGCTAAAAGTTTGACTCTATTTAGGGAGTTTTATATCTGTCTTGTACAAAGCCCAAGATTGAGGCTGAAAAGAGACAGACTCTTTTGGGGAGATCCTTATACAAAGCCTAAGAGAAGGCTGGAAGGAATTGATTTCTTCCGGGGAATATTTTGTATGTCTTGTACAAAGCCCAAGATTGAGGTTAAAGGGATTGACTCTACTGGTGAGAGGTTTTATCTGTCTTGTACAAAGCCCTAGATTGAGGCTAAAGGGATTTTGATTGACTCAACTGGAGAATATTTATAGGTGTATTGTACAAAGCCCAAGATTGAGGCTAAAAGAAGGTTGACTCCACTGGGGAATTTTTATTGGTGTCTTGTACAAAGCCCAAGATTGAGGCTAAAAAAGCTAAGGGATGATCATTATACAAAGTCTAAGAGGAAGATGGTTAGGGGAATTTCTTATATAAAGCCTAAGAGGAGGCTAGCTTTTGCTGAGGATTATTGAGATCCAGAGATAAGTCCAAATTGGGGAATCAACTCTTGCTGAGGATTACAGAAGAGTTGAGACATCAGAGACCATGAGGTTCTGATAGAGGGTTTATTGATAGTAATTTGATCCTAGCTGAGGATTTTTAAAGTGAGAGTTTAAAGATTGAGTTTTGAAACCTATGGAGGTTTTAACTCTGCTGGTGATTGATGAAATGATCAGGGTTTATCCCGTGTTTTTTTGGAAACTTAAGGGTTTCTTTGATATCCCAGAGGAAACTTGAGGTTTGTTATCATGTGGCCCCATTGCTGCCCATTGTTGTATGCCCTTGTCCACTCCTCCCGTTGAATATTATCAATCCATCTCAATGCATCTGCGTTTGTAAGTTTGATTTTGTCACGGTAGTATATGAAGGTAGGCTCTGTTAGTGCATAGCCTGCGTTAGTAACCATCTTCTTTAGCCCTTTGTCCTTGAACTCTCGCATGAAATTTTGACCGATGTGTCTAATACAATACACATGGCTTGAGGGAGGATCCTGCCAACCGTTATCAGGAATACGTGAGTACATTTTCTATTTACACTGTATTCTATTAAATCTACACTACACAGTATTTTATTTTTATAAAGGAAAAAATTCAATTATTAATACAATTGTTTTTAAAAAGAATAAGTTAAAAATATTTTTAAAAATTGTCACACGGGTTCAAGCCACTTATAAACGAAAAAAAGCTATGTATTGATATAATTATTTTTAAACTTATAAAATAACTAAAACTTATCAGAATCTTTTCAAATTAACTTTATAACTGTAATCATGATAAAAAAAATGTTAAATGATAGACAGAAAATTTTAATGATAAATGATAATCGTAAAAAATTAATGATAAAAGATAAAAATGTATTGATACAATCATTGTTATAAACTGAATAAGTTACCATTGTTTTTATAAACGGGAATAAGTTACAAATAATTTTATAAACATAATAAATTCAACTATTTATACAATTATTTATTTAAATGAAAATAAGTTACAAATATTTTTATAAAGGAGAAAAAGTGAAGTATTAAAACAATTGTTTTTACCATGAATAAATTAAAAATTGCTTTATAAATTGTCACATAGGTTCAAGGCGCTTATAAACGGGAAAAAGTTTACATATTGATGTAAATAATTTTATATACGGAAATAAGTTAAAATATTTTTTTAACTGAAAAATTCCACATGTTGATTTAAATATTGTTATGAAAAAAGTTTGTAGGTTTGACAAGTGATATTTCGCAATGTAGCATGTGAATACAGACGAGACCCGTGTGATAGCACGAATATTTTTTGAATTAGAAACATGATTTTATTCAGAGTTGTAGTTTTAGAATTTACTCATCTGAATTCAATTGAGTTTTGGTAATTACTGGAATTACAGACATAATCCACTGGTAGACGTGAACGTAGACTGGTCATTTTAATGTTCATATATTAAATATATAAGATACCAGCTGTAGACTGATCATTTGAATTTTATTTTTCATACATCGAATTAAGTTATATATATATACTCATGCTATTGCTGGAATGAAAAATTCTATCAGGAAATTATTATTGTTGCATCAGTGAAGTACCATGTTCGAGTCAAATTTTGTGTATTGAATGATATTACTATATATTTTTTAATTCCATACGTACTATTGTTGTTAGATTTATTAACCTATTAAATTGGTTATGCTGTAAAAAATTTAGAATCTGAAAAAAAATTACATAATTGACAAGTGATTTTTGCAACGTAGCGTGTGAATGCAGACAGGACCCGTGCAATAGCACGGGTAACCCGCTAGTTCAAATAAAAATTCTTCATTTTTGTTGTTGAAACACCAACTAAGTAACATAAAATTTTGAAATAACAAAATATTCCACACAAAAATAAAAACCGAAAATTCATATTAGCCATTGAGGGAAAACAAAGTTTTCAAAATTTTAAAACTTGGCTCAAATAAAAATAAAGCCAAAATCAACACCGATACTGACACATTTTTTTTAAAGATGTCGGTGGTATATATTTCACACATACTATTGTTTTTTTAAGCAAGTGTGTTTCAAATACCCGCTAACAAAATGCATTAAAATTATTTAAGAAAAAAAACATACAACCATTAAATTAGATTTAATTTTAACATATATTAAAACATACTAATATATACATAAAGAAATGCACTCACAACACTAATAATATTAAAAACTAACCACTTTCATATTTAAACCTCAAAACATATAAAAATCATTTGATATGTTACATCGGTGAAATGTTAAGAGGAAAAAAAAGTTAAGATGGAAAGTAAGTTGCAATTGCCATGATTTAATTTAAAATATATATATATATATATATATATATATATATATATATATATATATATATATATATATATATATATATATATATATATATATATATATATATATATATATATATGAAAAATGCAAATTGAAAATATATAATGAAATTCTATTCTTAAAGGGACAAATGTTGGACCACATGCCTAAGCCAATTTGTTCAATATCTTAAACCAGAATTGACAGATAATATAAACCAAGATGATAAATAATAAAGCAATAAAAGAACACAAAGAATTGTTAACGCAGTTCAGTGTTACATCAACTATGTCTTGGGGGCTTCCAACCCAAGAAAGGAAATCGACTCTTCAATAAAATTAGAACAAAGTGTCTTATATGCACAACCCTTTTGTTCGATTCCCCTATTAATTCTACTAGTGTATTTCTATTTAGGACTCCCCCTAAATATGAGGCCCCTGTCATTTTCTCTCAATAACTTATCATAGTGTTCAATACATTAATCAGAATATTGATTGTTGAATTACAACTCAACTAACAAACCAAACTATATGATTTTGGATATGAATATAGACACTAGAGTGGGGTACAAACAACAACACAAACCAAAGACTCAAAATAGAAACCCTAACATTAGAATCTTCATTACTTGCACAACCTTCAAACATTAGGTTTGAGTCTTCTTAAATAGAAAAATGCAACTTCTGGCTTTTCTCGAATGAGCAATTGATTTGAGATCATGTCCATATTTGTAGAAGATTCAGTTTTGATTTATTTTTCCTCCAACAAAAGATTTGATTTATTTGAATTCAAATTTAAATCTCCAACTAATTTGATTTGATGCTTTTAATCTGCCAAACAAATCTAATTAATGCATTGCTAAAAGTTTACAACAAATTTGATTGAAACCCAACCAAAAATTACGCTAACAACAACAATATTGACTTGCTGATAAAGGCCATATGTTGCACACATACTGGAACATCTGGTCTCACATATGTCCTTTCTTCACAAAAATATATTGTTCACTCCATGTTGTTTTGCACAATGCAGCCAATTAAAAAGGAAAACACAAAGCAAACAACAACAACGAAAGTAGCACATAATAAAAAAATCAAGAAATATGGTTGCTACGACAACACATAATCACAATGCTCTCATAGTCATGCACACAATCAATCATGCATGCACACAATCAAAGTCATTAGTCATCAGGATAGTCAACACACACTACTACACATCAAACATTAGATTCCACAGTTGAAGGCCAGATGCCATGCTAGATGCTCCAGCATGTGAGCACAAAAGCTCGTCAGATGAGAGCATAAACTAAAACAAACCAAAGTACACATCTACCAAACATGATGTATGCACACAATATATTTCTCCCCATTTTTGCCATAATTTGGCAGAGTCGTGAAAAACTAGAGAAATACTACCAAATAGTTTAGAACTGAGAACCAAATCCTTAGAATATCATAACAGATCCAGGATTGTTAAGGAGTTGTTACAGATCCACAACAAAACAAGGAACATACAATCATACTAAAATAGAAACACCTAGAAACATCAATCTTCAGACTTGCTCTCTAAACCAACCACCTGATTTAATGAAAGTAACACAGTCTTCATTAGCATATGAGTCTCAATCATGTGTTTGAACAACTTTCTTCTTCAAGTACTTAATCTTTGTTACAAACTTCTTCCCAGTCATAGATTCTCCAATAGATGGTCCAACATGTGTCTCCACCTTGGATTCATACTTCTCCATATCAGCCTTCTTTGACTCTAGAGCCCTAGCCTTCTTCCCAAACATGTCTTTCAGCATTTTGACCTTCTTAGCTTTAGCTTTTCCAGATGATTGATACATTTTTGAAAAGAATGAAAAGACTTGAGAGAATGGAGAGTACACAATTTTCTGAGTGCAATAGAGAAATAAATGAAGAGTATTCTTGCTTGTAACAATGGACCGATTATAAAGAAACTTTAAAATGGGAGTAATTAGCTTCATGTGCAACATTGGTCTTAAGAGAGAGAAAAGATATTTCTCTTCTTACATGCCTCCCATGTATTGATTGCTACAAAGTCTCACATATGAAAATACCAAGCGCACTCCTAAAGTTTCTCAAGCTGAGTTGCATCCATAGCCTTAGTGAATATATCAGCCAACTATTTTTCAGTTGCAATATGCTCAAGATTTACAATTTTACCTTCCACAAGTTCCCTTATGGAGTTCTGACAAATGTCAATGTGCTTGGTTCTACTGTGTTGAACAAGATTCTTTGAAATATTAATAGCACTCAATTTATAACACAATAATGTCATGAAATCTTGTTCGACATTGTACTCCTTCAACATTTGTTTCATCTAGAGCAACTGAGTGCAACAACTCCCTACGACAATATACTCAGCTTCAGCAGTAGATAATGAGACACAATCTGTTTCTTGTTGAACCATGAGATTAAATTATTTCCAAGAAAGAAACAACCACCTGGTGTGTTTTTTCTATCATCTGCACTTCCAGCCCAATCAACATCATAATACCCTAATAGCATTTGATTGGTACTACGAGAATAGAGAATACCATAGTTACAAGGATCATTTATATACTTCAAAATTATCTTTACTTGAGTAAGATGACTAGCCTTGGGTTTAGCTTGATATTTTGCGCAAACACACACAAAGAAACTAATGTCAGGTTTGCAAGCTATGACGTATATCAGACTGCCAATCATGCTTCTATATAAACTTTGATCTACATCAATACATTTTTCATCTTTGGTTACTTTCACATGTGTTGCAGAAGGAGTTCTCTTGTGACTTGCATTTTCAAGCCCAAACTTCTTCATTATACTCTTATCATACTTGCTTTGAGATGCAAAAATGTTGTCTTCCATTTGCTTTACTTCAAGACCAATAAAGTAAGTGAGTTCTCCTATAAGACTCATCTAAATTTAAGACTTCATTTGTTGGAAAAAAATGTTCCACCAACTGCTCTGACATCCCTCCAAATATCATGTCATCAATATAAATTCAGGCTATCATGAGCTTTCCTCTATCATTATTCATAAATATATTTTTATCCATTCTAGCTCTTTTGTATCCATTGTTGATCAGGAACTCAGTTAATCTTTCATACCACGCTCTTGGGGCTTACTTTAAATCATAAACAACTTTCTTTAACTTGTACATATGATCTGGAAAACTAGGATCAATGAATCCCTTTGGTTGCTCAACATAAAGTTCCTCATTAAGATAGTCATTCATCAAGGCACTTTTAACATCCATTACAAACTAGAGAAAATGTCTCATTAAAATCAACTCCTTATATCTGAGTTTACCCTTGGGCAACTAACCTTGCCTTGTTCCTTGTAACATTACCATGTTCATCCGACTTGTTCTTGTAAATCCATTTTATACCAATGACATTCACATCTTCAGTTCTAGAAACTAATTCCCATACATTATGTTTTTTAATTGACACAGTTCCTCTTGTATGGCATTTATCCATAATCTATCAAAATGCTTCCTTTATATTCTTGGGTTCTATCTTGGAAATGAAGCAAGAGTTGGAAATTATATCTCTAGATCTGATGATGACTCTATCATTCAGATTTTCTATGACATATTCAATGGAATAATTCTTCTGAATTTTAATGGATGGTCCTTTGTTGACTTTAGAATTTTTCAGAATTTGTGCTTTCAGACTCAATGTCGGACCCCATGTGTGGGACAACTACTGGGACATCAGTCTGTTGAGGAGATATATCATTTTCATCTTTTTGCTTATCTTCAGGAGTATCATCAATGACAACATTTATAGACCTCATCAGTGTCTTGGTACATTTGTTATATACCCTATAAGCTCTGATATTGGTGTAATAACCTAGGAATATCCCTTCACCACTCTTTGGATCCATCTTTCTTCTTTGATCACGATCTGCCAAGATGTAGCACTTGCTACCAAAGATATGAAAACATTTAACATTAGGTTTTCTTCCTTTCCAAATCTTGAACAAATTTTCTTTAGTTTTAGATCTAATGGTCACACGATTGTGAATGTGACAAGCCGTGTTCATGGCTTTATCTCAAAAGTAGTAAGGCAGGTTTTTGCATGCAACATAACTCTAGCTGACTCTTACAATGTTCTATATTCCCCCTCAACCACTATATTTTGGTGAGGTGTGATAGGTGTAGAGAATCCATGACCAATCCCTTCAGAGGAACAAAACTCAGAGAATTTAGAGTTTTCAAACTCTTTGTAATGGTCACTTCTTATTCTCACTATCCCACTTCCTTTTTTCTCTTTCGAGATGTTGATATAGCTCTTTGAAAACATTAAACGTGTCAGATTTTTCTTTAATAAATTTGGCCCAAGTATACCTAGAGAAATCATCCACCACACAAAGACATATATTTTCCTACCTAGACTTTCAACTTGCATAGGTCACATCAAATCCATATGAAGTAACTCTAAAACATTAGAGGTGGTAAGCTTTTGGAGCTTCCTGTGGTACTTATTGGTCTTCTTGTCGATATGGCACTCTCCGCATATTTTGCCTTCTTCAATCTTGAGCTTTAGCAATCCCTTAATAGTATCTTCAGATATAATCTTCTTCATAATCTTGAGGTTGAGATGACCGATTTTTTGATGCCATAACTTTGTCTCATCTTCTTTGGATATCAAACATGTTGAGGGCTAACTTTTTTTTTGAGATACCAAAAAATAACAGTTGAATTTTGATCTTGAACCCTTCATTAACACTTATTGATCTTTGCTGGAGACAATGCATTCAAATTTGTTAAAGTTCACATTTAGACATTGATCACACAGTAGATTGATGTTGATTAAGTTAGTAGTTAGACATTATACCAACAACACATTATTAAGACAAGGGAAACCTAGACTAACCAGTTTTCATATGCCCTTGATTCTTCCTCTAGCTCCATCACCAAAAGTAACATAATTATTAGAGTAGGGCTTTAACTATTCAAGATAGTACTTTTCTCCAATCATGTGCCTTGAACATTTACTTTCAAAATACCATTCTTCTCTTGAGTAAACTCTAAGTTAAGTATTAGTTATAAGATAAGTGATAGTTTCCTTGAGTTTTCACTCATTCCTTCCTTGATTTTTCTTCCCTTTCTTTATGTTAAGCCTTGGCTGAATATAAGATTGAGGATATCCATACATTCTATAGCAAAAGGGTCTTATATGACCATATCTTCCACATTGGTGACACCTCAAAGATGCGTTCTTGTTGCATATGTTCTGAGGGTACACATGTTGAGCAGGATGCTGGGACATGTGGTCCTTCATCAGAAATTTAGCATTCTTCTCAGGTGAAATAAACTTCTTAGTGGGAATTTTGATATTTTTGTTCATGGAACTATAGTCAAACCCTATAGCCTTCATATTCATAGACTTCTCCCCAACTTCCAAGATCTCATTGAACATATCAGAACCATTGTTCAACATACATACAAATTTTGTCATATTGTCAAGTTTGGACTTTAACAATGTGACTTCATCTTCCAGACTTGCAATTGTTAAGCCAAGCTTCTCTTTTTTAAGATGTAGAGAACTTATAGTCTTATTTTGTTTCTCTTCTTTCAAACAAGCTTCCTTCCACTCAGTGAGCAAAAGTTTGTATGTTTCAGCGAGTTCTTCTACTGAGATATCTGTATCACTAAAATAAATACAACAATCATACTTTTCAGTGAATGCCATCACCTTATTAGTTATCTCTCTTTCACTTTCATAACCTGAATCAGACCAAGTGATTGGTAATCCCTTTTTTGTTTCTTTAGAAAAGTAGGACATTCAGCTTTAAAGTGACAAAATCCTTCACATTCATAATATTGTGCTCATTTTCCTCTGTTAGGCTTGTGTTCATCTTTGCTCTTGCTCAGGGGACTGATGTTCGACACTATGTCTTGGATATTTGTCCTCCAATTCCTATACTGCCTTCTTAAATCTTTGTTAAACTTTATCCCAACAAAGGCTATAACATCCGATAGACTTTCTTCACCTTGATCTTCATCTTCTTTAGTGTTGGAAACAAAATTTATGTTTTTGTTCTTCTTATCAGATATGTCATTTAAGTCATCTCAAAGGTTTGTAAAGAACCAATGAGTTCATTAACTTTGATGCTGCTTAAGTCTTGAGTTTTATTCAATAGTTGTGTCCTTCATATTGAACTTCTTAGGTAGAGATTTGAGGATTTTTTTGGCCATATTTTCTTTAGACAACTTCTCTCCTAAGGTTAATGAAGTGTTGGCATTTTCATGCAGTCTAATGTTGAAGACAAAGATAGATTCATCATCATTCATTCTTCGATTCTCAAACTTTTTAGTGAGAAGCTGCAACTTTGACATTTTCACCTTGGGTCTGACTTCATGATCAGTTTTGAAAAATATCCCAAGCTTCTTTGGTTTCAGTATATGTGTTAATTAATCTAAACATGTTTTTGTCCACGCCATTGGAAATAACATTCAAGGCCATGGAGTTTCCAAGAGCTTCATCATCTTTAACATTTGTCCAATTAGCTTTAGGTTTTAAGGTTGATGTTCCATCTTGAGAGATAATCACAGGATGTTTTCAACCTTTTATAACAACTTTCCTTGTTTTGTTGTCCATGGATTTGAGAAAAGCAACCATCTTGGCTTTCCAATAATTATAGCTGGTGTCATCCAAGACATATGGTATATTGACAAATCCTCCATCCTAATGATGTTCATTTGAACATAAAATATCCTTCCCGGAGCTCACCCAAACCTAACAGGGTGTTTACTCTAAAGCCAATTAAAATTCTGTTCATAAGGGGACATATGTTTGACCAGATGCCTAAGTTAATGTGTTCAACATCTTAAAATAGAATTGACAGATAATATAAAACAATATGATACATCATAAAACAATAAAAGAACACAAAGAATAGTTAACCCAGTTCGGTGTAATATCACCTACGTATGAGGGGCTTCCAACCCAATAAAGGAAATTCACTCTTCAATATAATTAGTACAAAGAGTCTTAGATGAACAACCTCTTTGTTCAATGTCCATCTTCTTAATTTTACCAGTGTATTTTTATTTAGGACTCCCTTTAAATATGAAATCTCTCTCACTTTCTCTCAATCACTAACTATAGTGATAAATGAAATAATCAGAATATTGATTATTAAATTACAACTCAATTAACAAACCAAACTCTATGCTTTTGGATATGAATGTAGGCGCTAGAGTGGTGCACAAACAACAACATGCACAACGACTCAAAATAGAAACCCTAACACAAGGATCTTCAATATATGCACACCCTTCAAACATTAGGTTTGAGTCTTCTTAAATAGTAATGCAACTTCTGCACTTTTCTCCAATGGGTAATTAATTTGAGATCACGTCTAGATTTGTAGGAGATTCAGTTTTGATTTGTTTTTCCTCCAACAAAAGATATGATATGTTTGAATTCAAATTTATATTTCTAACTGGTTTGATTTTATCCTTTTAAAAGATAGCAATAAATCTGATTGAAATCCAATAAAAAATTATGCTCAGAACAACAACAACAACATTGGGGTGCTGACAATGGTCAGATGTTACACACATATTGGAACAACTGGTTCCACATGTGTCATTTCATCACCAAAATATATTGTACACATGTGGAACCAGAAGGATATCAACATTACCTCTCGTTCTATAAAGCTCCGTCTATGGTTATTAAAAATATTATTGCCATTCAACGTAACTTCCTTTGGGCTGGTTCTTAGGGGAAGAAGGCGATTTAGTGGGTTAGTTGGGAATCGATATGCAAGTCAAAGAAGAAGGGAGGTCTTGGTGTAAAACATATAGGCCGTTTTAATAATGCTCTTATGGTTAAGTGGTTATGGAAGTTTTGCCAGGACGGAGCTGAGTTGTGGAGGCCTATTCTTCGGGATAGATATGGTGATCTACGGCGTAAGGCTATTGGAGGTAGCGGAGGTGATAGTCCAGGAAATAATCAGAAATTGGAATCATTGTGGATGCGAGATGTTATCGAATCAGGGTGTGCATCTGGTTCTAATGTATTCGCGGAAAATTTGATTTGTCGTATCAGGAGTGGAAATTCAGTGCTGTTTTGGTCTGTTCAATGGGTCGGAAATGCCAAGTTGAGCTCTTTGTTTCCTTCTTTATTTCAAGCAGCTAAGGATAAATGGATTAGTGTCAATGAGGTTGGTTATTGGGAAGAAGGTCCGTGGTTCTGGAATTTATATGCTATTGAATTTGATCAATATCCTGATAGGGAAACAGATATTCAGGACCTCAATATATTGCTTCTGCAAGTGCCTTTGTTTAATGAGGGTGATGATATTTGGATATGGAAGCTTGACCCTTTGCAAGGATTCTCGGTAAAGTCTTTTTATGAGGCGGCATTGAACAACAGTTATATGGTGAGTGATTCTATGGCCGCGGTGCTTGGTTTAGTGTGGGATTCGTCTGCTCCGTTGAAGGTGAAGATATTCGCTTGGCGTCTTTTCATTAACAGATTGCCAACGAGGGATAACCTTGAGAAAAGAGGTATCATTACCAATATTCACGATAAGGTGTGTGTTTTTTGCTTCGTTCATTTAGAGGTTACTTCGCATATTTTTTGCTCTTGTGATAAGGTTCGATTGATTTGGGTTAAGCTTTGTGATTGGGTGAATATTCAACCGTTGAGCGAATCGGATTGTAGTAGACACTTCCTTTCATGGATGGTGAGTTTAAAAGGAATTACTTCTTCCGAAAACGGAGCCTCTTTGTGGATAATATCTTGTTGGGTAATTTGGTTGAATCGGAATAATATTTTGTTTGTTGACGAGATCTGTAATGTTGATGGTATTTTTCTTAGTATCATGGCGACGGCTTGAAGTGGTTAGCAGTCGGAAGACATGGAGGATTAAGCTGTAATTTTTACGAGTGGACGAAATATCCTCTTGATTTTATTTAAGTAGGTGGATGGGGCTGTTTCTGTTTTTGTTTGTTTTTGCAACCCTCTGTCTTGTTGTGGTACGATTGTATCTTTGTGTACTGTTGGGTGAGAGATCCCCTTTATCTCTCTTTTATTAAGTTTTCTGCCTATAAAAAAAAAAAACATATACGTTATGATCCTTGAATTCGGCCCATTGTATCTACATCTTTGATTGCTTAACTATGAAAGTAATTTTATGTTATTCCAAATTACAATTTGTTTGTTGAAATACCATGGTCCAGTTTACAAGAATACTCGTGAGTCGTCGTAAACAATTTGATGTTAGATATGTATCTAATTTAGTTTCCATAGGCACGACGCTCAATTTGTTTCATCTACTCTTCTAAGCTATCTGTCTCTCAAAGTTGGATGAAAGTGATTTGAATTTTCGTAATAACTATAGAGAATCATGCAAAGCATCGACGTGAATATGTATCATTCCATCATGGATTGTATTGTCTTATATGTAGCTTGTCAATTTCCTGAATTACGTGACGTGTTGGAAGTTACATTACACAAGTTTTGTTGTTAGATACATTTCTAACTAATTAATCAATGTGTTGCTATGCTATCCTATGCTAGTCTTAGGCAATGCCAATTAAAGTGTTATATTTTACGAACTTTTTTTCAGTGTGTTAGGGATTCTGGTTTGTCTCTTTGAGGTTTCAGAAAGTTAACGATTTAAACCTATATTTACTTGAGTTAATGATGATATAGAATTTATATATAAGTTTATTTTATCTGTTATGTTATGTTCATTTGGTTCATTACTTTATTTCATCTTTTTATTCTTTTGTGACATGAAACTTAATATGCAAGAAAGCGACAAAGGCTTCACGACAAAGAAAGCACGATACACCTTTCCTATGATATTTTTGGTCTTTAATTTTTATGGATAAAGAAGGTGCATATATAATTTAATATTAAAAAAAAAATATATAAAGTAGAGAGAGAGAGAGAGGTGTGAAAATAACTTGAAATCAATTAATGCTGTTCTCTATTAGGTTTGTGCTCAAATCATGTGATTGCTTCAAGGTATCTACCATTCTCAACCACCAAACGAATGAAATGAACAAAATTGCATGAAAAGTGTTGTGCCTACATTGGTTTGAAACTTTGAATGGAAGATAAACTCAATCATAATTCATAAACCACATGACACCAAAACTTTTTATTATGGACTTGGAAAGTGACGACCATTGTATCTTAATAAATGAATACAAATAATGAATAGACATGTAATAAATAGTGTTCAAACAACAATAACTTATGTAATAAATATTTATATCTTGAACATCAACAAATCAAGGAGTGTAACATATAAAATAAATAAAATATATAAAAAACTTCACTGACCGTCACAAAAAGTCTGTTGTTATATATTATTATTAGATAACATATTGAAAAGAAATATTCCACATCTTGATCATTAATTCATTTTTAATTCATGGCTAAAATAAATTATTAATTATATTAAAATTAGTTTAGTCATTTGATACCTATATATATATATATATATATATATATATATATATATATATATATATATATATATATATATATATATATATATATATATATATATATATATATATATATATATATATATATATATATATAAGAACATGAGAAATGTCATTTTTATATAAGAACATGAAAACGAATCTAAATCATTAGATTTTAAAATACATGGTGCAGATTATGTGTCGTGTTTATTTTTCTCTCTTCTCCATTATTAAAATAAAAGAGGGAGGAGAGAGGAAAAAAACCTGACACATAATCTCCACCATTTATTTTAAAATCTAATAATTCAGATTCATTTTCATGTTCTCAAATAAAAATAACATTCTCATTTGAAAATCAAGTGGATAAGATTCTCTCATAGTTTTTTTAAAATTGTTATGACTTTATTTCTTTTCAATGAAATACGATACTTTTAGTTTGATATTCTTTACTATTTCAAAATTTGACATGTTTGTACTATGTTTTTTTTTTAATAAACAATTTGTATTGATAGAGTAGGAGATATACTCCAAAAATACAGCAGAAAAAAAACTGTTATCTCCTACCATCAAAATAGGGGCAGAAAACTATTCGTAATACTTGATACAAAAAGAGTGTTTGCTCTTTAGACCCATCCAAACCCAAGACGTATAAATGATCGAAGTAAAACAATCGTCGAATCTGAACATACCATCATTGAAAAAGAGTGTTTGTACTATGTAATTATAAATTTTTAAATATGATTGAAAAGTCGTTTTAATTTTGTTTCATATCTATATTATTTATTTATTTAATTTTAAGTATTAGTTTAATAAATTACTTTTAAAATAATGTTGATATTTTTGTTAAATTTATCAAGAAATAAAACACTGATAAAATCTATACCAAGTAAGAAGTTAGTGTGTCACTAAAAGCTGTAAGAGAACTCATTGTAAGTGATTCAAACTATTCATATTCCAACGGCAAACAGGTGTAGGCAAAGACAACTAATTGGTTCAACAATTCATACTCCTATTATTATTATTATTATTATTATTATTATTATTATTATTATTATTATTATTATTATTATTATTATTATTATTATTATTATTATTATTATTATTATTATTATTATTATTATTATTATTATTATTATTATTATTATTATTATTATTATTATTATTATTATTATTATTATTATTATTATTATTATTATTATTATTATTATTATTATTATTATTATTATTATTATTATTATTATTATTATTATTATTATTATTATTATTATTATTATTATTATTATTATTATTATTATTATTATTATTATTATTATTATTATTATTATTATTATTATTATTATTATTATTATTATTATTATTATTATTATTATTATTATTATTATTATTATTATTATTATTATTATTATTATTATTATTATTATTATTATTATTATTATTATTATTATTATTATTATTATTATTATTATTATTATTATTATTATTATTATTATTATTATTATTATTATTATTATTATTATTATTATTATTATTATTATTATTATTATTATTATTATTATTATTATTATTATTATTATTATTATTATTATTATTATTATTATTATTATTATTATTATTATTATTATTATTATTATTATTATTATTATTATTATTATTATTATTATTATTATTATTATTATTATTATTATTATTATTATTATTATTATTATTATTATTATTATTATTATTATTATTATTATTATTATTATTATTATTATTATTATTATTATTATTATTATTATTATTATTATTATTATTATTATTATTATTATTATTATTATTATTATTATTATTATTATTATTATTATTATTATTATTATTATTATTATTATTATTATTATTATTATTATTATTATTATTATTATTATTATTATTATTATTATTATTATTATTATTATTATTATTATTATTATTATTATTATTATTATTATTATTATTATTATTATTATTATTATTATTATTATTATTATTATTATTATTATTATTATTATTATTATTATTATTATTATTATTATTATTATTATTATTATTATTATTATTATTATTATTATTATTATTATTATTATTATTATTATTATTATTATTATTATTATTATTATTATTATTATTATTATTATTATTATTATTATTATTATTATTATTATTATTATTATTATTATTATTATTATTATTATTATTATTATTATTATTATTATTATTATTATTATTATTATTATTATTATTATTATTATTATTATTATTATTATTATTATTATTATTATTATTATTATTATTATTATTATTATTATTATTATTATTATTATTATTATTATTATTATTATTATTATTATTATTATTATTATTATTATTATTATTATTATTATTATTATTATTATTATTATTATTATTATTATTATTATTATTATTATTATTATTATTATTATTATTATTATTATTATTATTATTATTATTATTATTATTATTATTATTATTATTATTATTATTATTATTATTATTATTATTATTATTATTATTATTATTATTATTATTATTATTATTATTATTATTATTATTATTATTATTATTATTATTATTATTATTATTATTATTATTATTATTATTATTATTATTATTATTATTATTATTATTATTATTATTATTATTATTATTATTATTATTATTATTATTATTATTATTATTATTATTATTATTATTATTATTATTATTATTATTATTATTATTATTATTATTATTATTATTATTATTATTATTATTATTATTATTATTATTATTATTATTATTATTATTATTATTATTATTATTATTATTATTATTATTATTATTATTATTATTATTATTATTATTATTATTATTATTATTATTATTATTATTATTATTATTATTATTATTATTATTATTATTATTATTATTATTACTATTATTATTTTTATTTTTATTATTATTATTATTACTATTATTATTTTTATTTTTATTTTTATTTTTATTTTATTTATTTATTTATTTATTTTTTGAACCAATAAAATGAATTAATTCAAAAAACCGATAATACAAAGGTGATCCGAGATCCAACCCACTAAAAATTACATCATAAGTAAAGCTATTTTACTTCTATATTTCCTATAACCCCACCCTCTTTGAATAATGTTTTCTATAATGCTATTAACAATATCTTCAATCCTATCATAACTATCTCTATTAAAGCACTTAGAATTTCTATAGTTCCAACAATGATACACAGCTTCAGCCAAAGCCATCTTCATCAAACCAACTTTAGCACCCTTGCCTTTGCAGTAAGTAGTTACCCAGGCCAACTCATCATCCCATTGTCTAGGCATATGATCCACTTGCAACCACTGCATTGTTCTTCTCCAGATCTCTTTCATCATCCCACAATCAAAGAGCAGGTGATTTATATCTTCACTAGCATTACAAAAACAGCATTGCTTGTCATTTATCAATCCCCATTTCATGAGTCTCACTTTTGTGGCCAGCTTCCTTTGACAGGCCAACCAAAGACATAAACAAGCCCTCGGTCTAGCTTTGTTATCAGCCATCACAGGGTACCATTCAACCGAGTTTTCTCTACTGAACATGTGCTTGTACACCCTACCAATTTTGAACTTCCCATCATTAATACTGCTGTTCCAGAAGTCCTGCATATGGTGAATCATCTGTCTAGTTTTCATAATGCTTCTGAGTATCCAGGATGCATTATGAGGCACCTGCATAATCATCAAATCCTGATTCCTTATGAAGAACATGTGCATCCATTTCACCTATAGGCTATCACGTTTCCTACTCAAATTCCACAATAGTTTCAGCATGGTGATGGAGTTCCATATATTCAGGTTAAGAACGCTTAAACCACCCTTATGTTTAGGGCGATAAACCATATCCCAGGCCACAGGGCTTTTTTTGTTATTGTTACAACCACCAGTCCACACAAAGTTTCTACACATGCTATGAATCTTGTTAATCACAAATTTAGGGAAAGGAAAACATTGCAGCCAGTAATTAGCCATGGAGAAAATTACAGAGTTAACAAGTTGAACTCTCCCAGCTTGACTAAGGAGTCTAGAACTCCAATGATGGATTCTATGTAAGATTCTATCAATAAGAGAAAGATATTGATTTATAGAGAGTCTCTTACTTGTAAGGGGGACTCCAAGATATCTCACAGGTAAACAGCCCTCATTGAATCCAGTTAGTCTCAGAATTTGGTGTTTCTCATGCTCATCCACTGCTCCAAAGTACACATGGCATTTGGTAGGATTAACCACCAAGCCGGTTGACAAAGAGAAATTCTGCACAGTGTTATTCATTAGCTTCACAGATCCTGTGTCTCCTCTGCAAAACATAAGAATGTCATCAGCAAAGGCCAGGTGGGTGAGCTTCAGCTTTTCACACTTGGAATGGTGGTTGAAGTTGGGGTTGTCTTGCATTTTTTCCAGCAGTCTAGAGAGATATTCCATGACAATAACAAAAAGGAAAGGAGATATAGGGTCTCCCTGCCTAATTCCTCTACTGGCCTTGACAAGCTTAGAATACTCTCCATTTATATTGTACCTGTAGGAAACAGTCTTCACTCCCATCATTATCCACTTCACAAATTGCTCAGGGATGCCAACTTCCAGAAGAATGAATTCCAAAGCTCTCCAGTTAAGCATGTCATATGCTTTCTGAAGATCAAGTTGTAGCATACATCTAGGAGTGCCACCCTTTCTGGAATAGCCTTTGATGAGCTCAGTAGCAAGCAGAATGTGAGATTGTATTTGTTGACCAGGTATGAAAGCAGCTTGATGGAGACTAACAATGCTACATATCACTTTTGCTAGCCTAGAAGTTAAGACCTTGGAAAATATCTTGTAAACCATAGTGCAACAGGCAATGGGTCTATAGTCTCTTATTCTCCTAGCATTCTCCTTTTTAGGAATAAGGGTAACCAGGGTGCTATTGAAAGCCAAGAACATTTTACTATGCTGCAGCCAGTACCAAATAGTATTGAGAAGATCCATCTTAACAATGTGCCAACAACTTTTGAAAAACTTAGCACTGTAGCCATCAACCCCTGGAGCTTTGGAATCACCAATATCATGCAGGGCTTCAAAAATCTCTTTTTCTGTGATAGGTTTAATAAGTTGCTGTCTTTGCTCAAGGTTGAGGTGGGGACCATCTCTCATAGCACTAAGATCAATCTGATGTAGCTCTCTATCTTCCTTTCCCATTAGCTCCTCATAGTACTCAATGACCTCCTTTTCAATGTCCTCAGTATTACTCACTTCTGTACCATCATTCTTTTCCAGCTTCAGCAGGCTTTTGTTATTGTTTTTGGCTTTAAGGGAGGCATGGAAATAGTGGCTATTTCCATCACCAAGCCTAATCCAGTCAATCTTAGCTTTCTGTTGCAAAACTTTCTCTTCCAGGTCATTCCACTTCATGATTTCCTCAGTTTTGGCCTTAACCTTCTGAATCAGGATAAGGTTCACATGATCACCAGCTAAATCCTTCTGACATTCGTCAAGTTCCTTTCTAACAGTTAGAATGGATCTTTGTACATCAGTCAGAGGCTTACTAAGGCTTCTTATGACTGGTTTAAGCCTTTTTAGTTTTTCCCAGAGAATGTAAGGAGATGAGCCTGTGATATTAGTAGCCCAGCTTCTAGCAACAGCTTCATGGAAGCCATCAATCTCAGTAACACAGTTAATGAATTTGAAGTTTTTCCTTCTGTGTTGGCTCTGTGTCTGGCTACATAGCTGCAGAATAACATGGTCAGACACAAGGTGATTGAGCTGCATATTCATACCCTGGAACCAGGCAACATTTCCTATAACTCTGTCAATTCTAGAGTATATAGGATCCCTGACATGTTTATTGTGCCAAGTATAGTAGTCCCCATGATTCTCCATTTCTGACAATTGGCAATTATCCATCATCTGCTGAAGGTCTCTGTACTCATTTTCTGTTACCACTTGCCCACCAATCCTATCTCTACTATGGAGCACATTGTTAAAGTCCCCCATAATGCCCCAAGGTTCCCCATTTTGAACAGGGAGATTAGCAAGATCCTCCCACAAATTATTATTATTATTATTATTATTATTATTATTATTATTATTGTTATTATTCGTATTATTATTGTTATTATTATTATTATTATTATTATTATTATTATTATTGTTATTATTATTATTATTATTATTATTATTGTTATTATTATTATTATTATTATTGTTATTATTATTATTATTATTATTGTTATTATTGTTATTATTATTATTATTATTATTATTATTATTATTATTATTAGGGTTAAATAAGTATTTGGTCTCTCTAAATATTGCAGTTTTCGTTTTTAGTCCCTCCAAAATTTTATTTTAAAAAAGTAGTCCCTTCAAAATTTTCCGTCTGAACAATTGGTTGCTAACGTCAAGCGAGAGGTGTTATCGACAATCCACACGATAAGGTTTGTATGTTTTGCTTTAGGACAAATGAGGACTCCTCTCACCTTTTCTTTAATTGTCCTAAATCTGTTTCGATGTGTGGAATTTGGTGTTTGATTGGGTGGGCATAGATCGGATCACGGAGTTGGACTGTTGTTCTCACGCTTTGGCCTGGTTACAACGGCTAAAAGGTAGAAGTAAGGAGAAATCTATTAATTCCATTTGGTTTATTTCTTGTTGGAATATCTGGAGGTTTAGGAATAATATCTTGTTTAAGGACAAAGTTTGTAATGTCGAATCCATATTTAACGCTATAGTAGCTTCTTCCTGGAATTGGTTGGTTTTTGGTAATCGTAAAAGGCGGAGTTGTAGCCTTTATGCTTGGACCAAATTTCCCTTTGATTTTTTGTAGTAGGGTTGTTTTGTTGGGGTTGTTTTAGGGTGTATCCCGACTTTTCGGATGTATTTCATGTACTTTGGTTTGAGATTTCCTTAATCTCTTTTTATTGAATCTTGCTTATCAAAAAAAAAAAAAAGAAACCCAGAATTTGCAGCTAATTCCTAACAAATTCCTAGCTAAGTACAAACTCAAAATTCCTCACACAAAACTTGAATTTTTTTTCTTAAAATGTATTAAATATAAATTTTTTATATGCATCAATTTATTAAAAGGTACTCTTAATAAAATTATTTGTAACACGATTTAAGTATCAAATGCAATGTAAATATATTTTTTAAAATACATTCAATAAAATTATGTTATATAAATATTTGTGCAAATATTCATACCCAAACACATCTATTAATCTTCAAAATATATATATTATGCTCTGCATGTATTCTATAACTGAGTGACAAATTGGTTTCATGCTTGCCCGAATTTGATTTTTATACTGTTCAAGACCTTCCATTTGAATCATGAGCTAAAATCTTTGTTTGGTATTTCATATTATATATACTTCATTTTTTCTTTAACATATAAAGACACAGAGTTGATAATGGTCTCAATTATATTTACATAGGTATGTTTCATGCATGGACTAATTGAAGGGAGTATGAAGAAACAATGTATTTTTTCATTGACTAGTTGTAGCCCGCATGATAGTTACTAGTCATGGCATTGCATTGCATAGTCTTCAATTTATTCTGTTCCATAACTTACATTATAGAGTAGATTTGTTTTTGGGTATGAATATTTGCACAAATATTTTGAAGATGAACAATTATATATATATTTTGAAGATTAATAGATGTTTTTGGGTATGAATATTTGTACAAATATTTATATAACATAATTTTATTGAATGTATTTTAAAAAATATATTTACATTGTATTTGATACTTGAATCGTGTTACAAATAATTTTATTAAGAGTAGTTTTTAATATATTGATGCATATAAGAAATTCATATTTAATTCATTTCAAGAAAAAAAAACCAAGTTTTGTGTGAGAAATTTTGGATTTGTATTTAGTTAGGAGTTTGTTAGGAATTAGCTACGGATTAGTTGCAAATTCTGGGTTTGGTTATGCTGTTCATCTTAGCGACGGATTAGCGTCCAACTTTCTGTTGCTATAATTTTAATTAATATAAAAAAATAAAAATGGAAGAAATTTCCACGTGGCATCCACGTCATCATTTTGCCACGTTGACACTACCACGTGTATGCACAGTCATCAAAAAATTTCACGTGACATGCCACGTAAGCAACCGTTAGTTGTATTTGACGTTAGGGACCAATTGTTCAGACGGAAAATTTGGAAGGGACCACTTCTTAAAAGAAAATTATGGAGGGGCTAAAAATGAAAACTGCAACATTTAGAGGAATCAAAAACTTATTTAACCCTTATTATATATATATATATATATATATATATATATATATATATATATATAAACCAAAATTGTTTGTCTGGTATAAATTTTGGGTGCACCAAGTTTTTTATCAAAAAAATATAAATATTTATTTGCTCGGTTGCAATGAAAAACTGAGAGATTAAGTAACTATGGGATACACTTTGAATCCTAGTAACTATAGTTTATGTTTTATTTCTTTTTTATTTTATTTTATTCTTTCGGTTATCCTAATGACCGATGAGAAATATTGTTGAAATATTCAGATAACAAATTGGTGAAAACAGGTATTTCGTCTCATTTGTCGATGAGTACAGTTGAAAGCTCTGGATCTATGTGATTAAACGAAAGGACGGAGTATTTGAAGTCTTTAAGAGATTCAAGATACTTGTCGAAAACCAGGGTGAAAAGAAAATTAAAGTTCTGCGAACAGATGGAGGTGGCGAATACACATCCAAGATATTTGAAGCATTCTGTGCAGAACATGGTATTGATCATGAGATAACTGCTCCTTATACTCCTCAACATAATGGAATAGTATAAAGAAGAAACAAAACCGTATTGGACATGGAGATATGCATGCTGAAGCAGAAGAATTTGCCAAAATCCTTATGGGGAGAAGCTGTTTCGACAACTGTTTATATTCTGAACAAGTGGCCTACCAAGAATCTGAAGAACAAGGTTCTTGAAGAAGTGTGGAGTGGCAAACGACCATCAGCGAGTCATCTGAAGGTGTTTGGCTCTATTTTCTACAAGCATATTCTTGATGCTAGGAGAAAGAAGCTTGATGATAAGAGTGAACCTATGATTCTGGTAGGATACACTACGCCAAAAAGACCTTTAGCAGCGCTTTTTTTGGCCTTTAGCAGCGCTGCCAAAGGTGGCGCTGCTAAAGGTAAAGACAACGTTTTTTTCCTTTAAAAAGCGCTGTCTTAGGTCCCCCTATAGGACCCCCTTTAGCAGCGCTTTGAAAAGCGCTTTCGTATGACCCCCATATAGCAGTGCTTTTCCAAAGAAAAGCGCTTTCGTAGGACCGCCTTTAAAAGCGCTACTAAAGGCCCCCCTTTAGGCAGCGCTTTTTCAAAGGAAAGTGCTTTCGTAGAACCTCCTTTAGCAGCGCTTTGAAAAGCGCTGCTAAAGGTCCCCCTTTAGGCAGCGCTTTTTCAAAGAAAAGCGCTTTCGTAGGGCCTCCTTTAGCAGCGCTTTTGAAAGCGTTGTCTTATGTATACGCCATGACACCCCTTTAGGCAGCGCTTTTTTTAGAAAGCGTTGTCTTTTATCGAAGTGCTTTTTAAAAGTTTTTTTTAAAAATCAATTATTAAACCTGTATAATTTAACAGAATTCATAATCATTCATCACATGGCCTTTGATACCATTATATGTCAACACATAGGCCTTATAGCATTATAATTCAACAATATGCCTTTATACGATTAAACTTCAACACATAAATGTTAAAAACCATTATATATACAACACCAAAATAACCATTACATATATATAACTCATTACAAACTATACAACACCAATTCCATACACCAATTCAAAACCTTATACACCATATCCATCACCTATATATACAGCACCTTCCATAAACCTAACACAATTTCTAAAACTAACAAATTCTCATTTCAACCATGTATTGACACCAATCCTCCTTTATTTCTTCCAATTTGTCTTTCGTGTAGGTGGGACACTTGAATTCATCAAAATACTACATTTTACATAATATGCAAGATTTAGTTAAAAGTAATTAATTAGATGAAATATCCGATAATAAATCTTAAAATAAATCATAACTTATATATAAATTCATACCATGGTTGGAATCTCTATGTGTTCCAAAAGAATAATTTCTTTCATGAAACTCAAGACAAAATAACCACAATCGATACCATTACGTTGCCGAGGACACTACACATAGAAAAAAAAGTATTAATAAGTATCATAGATGACTTGTTTTATCAAGTAGCATTACTATTATAATATCAAATCATACCTACACTCTTATCCATGTAATGTTGTTTGCTTTGGTCTTTGGTACCCGAGCTTGTCGTTGTGATCGGAATATTTTTATGGATCTAACATATTATAAAGGAATAGTTAGAACAATCTCACATAAATAAAGAAATACACACGCGAATATTTAGAACAATCGCATCACTTATGTATCAATCATATTCTTCATCTCCGGGTATTTTGTTTGATCACCCTCTAGAGAATCCAGATAATAGACAATTTCTTTTATCGGATTAATCGCAAGCAACAACTAGTGTCCACTGTAAAATAAAACAAAAGTATAGATGGAAATGTTATACACAACGTAAAAAAGCAAAAAATTATAATAAAGGAAGTTAGGATGAAAATCTTACCCATGGCCAGTATTATACGCTAAAAGATACAACTTCTCTGTATCAATTTTGGTCATAAATGCACTTACTACGTGATCTTTGACCTCATCTGGAGTTCGAGTGAGTAAATTTGCATTGACACAGTTGGGAGCCAAGAAGGAGTATCTTTCAGTCAATTGACGCGGGAGCATCAATTTTTCATACAAGAACCTGAAATAAAAACGGATTAAAATAAATATGTTATTATAATTAACATTCTAATATTCATTGAAATGAGTAAATAAATTGATCAATAAAATAAATAAAATCGATGGATTACCTGATGTATGAATTCATAACAGCGACGCCTAATTCAGAATGCGTAAATATCTGATCAAAGTCTTGTTTAGAAATTGTTTATGAATAGGCAAACCCAAAAATACCTGCTTCCATAGGTATTTCATGGATACCACCTTCCATCAAATCTGTTGTGCCTACAATTGTTTCAAGGCACAACCGAAATCGAGAAATAGATGTTTTTTTTGCCTTGGCGACTACTGGCTTCTTGTTCTTGCTCCCTTGTTGCACCTCTTGTGTAGGAATCTGAAAATCATATAAGTCATAAACTTAGTAATCATGAAGCTTTTGAATTCGGATCACAGAATTAACATTTTCGATGCATATATATCATTGTACCTCTTTTTGTAATGCAACTGACTCGGTTTGCCGCACAATCCCTTTATCTTTTGATTTGGATTTTGTAGGAGTCTAACAATGTCATGTAAATAAAATGTAGGTGAAAGTAAGCATAACATAACTTATATGCAAGTAAAACATTTGAAAACTAAAAGGTTAATAATGGTTTTCAACATACTGAGTCATCTATGACGATGAGGTTTGACGATCATGCAACATACGACCCTATTGCGTCCCCCACCAATGTTGCATCTGAAACTTCGTCAGGTATAGGTAGTAACGCACCCCGCTCTAAAGCAATATCAATCGGAGCCTTCAAAAATCCAGCAGGGAACGGTCTAGTGTGAAGGACGTCTCCGGGAGTGTTATGCACTTTTCCCTTGCCAACCATTCAATATGTCGGTGCCGATAAATATAGCTGACAAGGTGAAATGCCCTAAACAAAACAAAAATAATACGAAATTGTTATTGTGCAATGATGTCAATATCAAAAACTGTAATAAATTAATAAATATAATTACCTCCGGAATTTTTTGTTGACAATTGATACTGGCCTTGTCACTAGTATCTTTAAATTCTGAACCGCGCCTTTCCGACATATATCTTTCTTTATTCTGTTGCAGTTCACGAACTTGAGCTCTCAATTCTTCCAACGTTTCCATCACCTCTCTATTGCTAGGACCTTTTGTCTTTGAATGCTTATAAAAGGAAGATGGAGTGACTCCAAATCCCTTACCCCTCACGCGACCAGAATACTCAGGAACATTTAATACTCGACTCAGTATGCTCCTGCAATCCTGGTTTTCTGTGGCAGTTAAGGATTGAGATAGAGTCTCCTAAAATTCAATATTAGAGCCATGCAAAAATATATCAGATAAACAGGAACTTTATATCTAATTAAACAAATAACGTTATACTTACACATTATTCAAAAACTTGTTGAACACCTTCAGTAACAACTCCATCCTTTCCCACACGGGCAGCCTTCCACAAAACATGCTCCAGAACAGATGTTTCTTCACTTTTCTCCTCTGCAAGCTACACATTAAGTCAAGAATTAGGATGACTAATAATACAAAAAGACCATAGCAATTATATATACTTACGATTGTTTGTTCCAAGCGTGCATATCCCAAATGTCCTTTCTTGTATGGATACGCGGGTTTCGAGGCTCTTTGACGATTAACATCACTCACAACCTGCATAAACAATTAAAAGTCATATCAGAACACATGTAATAACTACATGAATATAATACAATGTTCATGATAAATTAAATTAAGATTACGTGGAATTTTTCAGTTCTTCGTTTGGCGACAAAAGTGTCCCATTCTTCGGGTGCAATCAAGTCCGCATACTTCTTCGGGCATTCCGCTTCAACAAACTTTCCTTGGGCATCCCTCAGAAACTTGTTGGATAAAAATGCTCGGAACCCTCTAAGTCTTCTTCCGGATAATTGAAGACAATATGTTTGCTTATCGTCACCAATGTTAAAAGATCTCTACAATAACAAATAAAGTGTGTCAGTATAATTAATTTAAAAATATAATCGGCAAACATAACAAATAACATCACACATAGTACCTGTATCTCACTCCATATTTTATCTTTGGCGGGTTTCAACTGTGGATTTTACCAATTGTCACACGTAATAGGAACTAGTGAACGAACAAGTGCACCAATGTAACTAGTCAACATTGCGCCATTAGGCTCAATTAGTTGACCTGTTTCATTCCAATGAACTTCGTATTTTATTCCCTTGTCTCTAGCACAAATAACTCTTTTCATGATTGTTATTCCTCTTGAAATATCTACTTCCGAATCTTGAACTGATTCTTTTGGATCATTCTTAGAAGTATCGTGCGAGTTCTCATCATTAGTAGCCATTTTACCTATAATAAAGAAAAACATATATAAATCCATAATCCATATTCCATAATCCAGTCTCAAATATGAAATGACAAGTACGTAATATAATTCATAATCCATAATCAGTTGAACATAATATAATCCATAATCAAATATGAAATGACAAACACACGACAAACATATAAATCCATAATCCATAATCAAATATGAAATGACAAACACATGACAAACATATAAATCTATAATCTATAATCCATAATCCATAATCGAAGATGATCTACTTGTCTCTTAACAACACGGATGGATGGATTGATCCAAATTCCCTCATTATGATCATTTCTAATATATGATTCAGTCGCTCGAACAATCTCATCTTGATCACTTATAATATATGATGCATTTGCTCCAACAATATCACCTTGATCTCCAATGTTATCATCAATTACTTTGTTAGATAAAAGCACTATAGACCATTTCGTACTTATCGGTTCAGTGACATAGAATACTTGTCTAGCTTGAGAGGCTAGAATAAAAGGCTCATCTTTGTACCCCACCCTATTAAGATCCACTTGCAAAAATCCTGACTTATCCATTCGTATGCCACTATTATTTTCAACCCACTTGCAAACAAAGATAGGAATCTGAAACTTCTCATAATCAAAAACCCAAATGCGCTCGATAACCCCAAAATATGACATATTTGCATATTTGGGGATTAAGTCCTTCACACTTGAAATGTGCATTGATTCAGCTACCAAGGTGACACCACTATTTTGCATTGTACTTTTGTCATCTTGTTCTTTGGTATAAAATGTGTATCCATTAATTGCGTATGCGCTATAAGAAAACACATGCAAACTTGGACCATATGCTAAACATCTCAACCTTTCTGATATTGAAGCGGGATCTACACAAAACTTTGAATAAATGTGATCCTTAAACCATGGTATGAAACTTTGATTGTGCTCTTGTACTATCCAATTTTCATTTCTATTCGGATTTAAACCTCGGAGAAAATCCTTGTGCATTTCAACATACGGTTCAAGCTCATTGTCATTGTGCAGAACATACAAATGCACTTGCTCCGGTTCAGCCCTTGATACGGTCACAATTTTATTTCCAATTAACTTTTTTCCTTATTTTTTTTCAACGACGTGAGATTTGGGAAGTCCAATGGATTGAACGTTGGAAAGATATTCAGTACAAAACTCAATCGCTTCTTCAACAATGTATCGTTCAACAATACAACCCTCTGGTCGACTTCGATTTTTCACATACCCTTTTAATATTTTCATATACCGTTCAGCAGGGTACATCTATCTCATATAAGTTGGTCCACACAATTGTGTCTCCTTTACAAGATGAACAACTAGATGTACCATTATGTCAAAAAACGAGGGAGGAAAAACATTTCAAGCTCACACAATGTAATGACTATTTCTTTTTGCAATGTTGGTAAGATCGCATGATTGATCACCTTACTACAAATTGACCTGAAGAAGAAACACAATTTAGTTATTGTGCGTCTTACTTTTTCTGGCAAAATAGAACGTATACCTATTGGTAGAAAGTGTTCCATTATAACATGGCAATCATGCGTCTTTAAACTCTTTAATTTGAGGTCTTTCATAGACACAAGTCTTCTAATATCTGAAGAGTATCCTTCTGGAACTTTAACTTCACTTAGAAACTTACACAATATTTTTTTCTCCTTTCTAGATAGAGTATAGGCAGCAGGTTGTAGATATGTTCATTTTCCTTTCTTCAAGGGTCCTAATTCAGTTCTTATCCCCACCGCTATCAAGTCCTTTCTTGCTTTAAGGCCATCCTTAGACTTTCCTTGTATATTGAGTAACGTACCAATAACACTGTCAAATACATTTTTTTCAATATGCATAACATCAAAAAAATGTCTTACATACAACGACTTCCAATATGGTAATTAAAAAAAAATTGACCTCTTCTTCCACCCACTCTTGACAAGGGTATGTGCAAAAGGCTTGCCAAACTGAGTACTCACATCTTTCACCTTTTCAAAAATTTGATCACCTGTCAATATAGGTGGAGCTCTACCTTGTTCTGCCTCTCCATTGAAGGCTTTTCTCCACCCACGGTAGTGATGATTAGAATTTAAGAATCTACGATGATCGAGAAATACATTCTTCTGACCAAACTCCAATCGCGTCCAATCTGTTTTATCTTCACAAATATGACACGTACATTGACCTTTTATGCTATACCCTGATAGATTTCCGTATGCTGGAAAATCATTAATTGTGCTAAACAACATCGCCCTCAAGTTGAAAATTTGTTTCCTATATCCGTCATAAACCTCCACACCGTTCTCCCACAAAATCTTTAAATCTTCGATTAAGGGTGTCAAGTATACATCTATGTCATTCCCTGGTTGTTTAGGCCCATAAATTAACATAGATAACATCATGTACTTACACTTCATACATAGCCATGGAGGTAGGTTATAAATCATAATAATCACAGGCCATGTGGTATGTGAGATACTTTGAAGACCGTGTGGGTTCATTCCATCAGTAGATAATGCCAAGCGAAGGTTTCTTGCTTCTTCTCCAAATTTAGGATAATCATTACCAATTTTCGTCCACTGTGGTGAATCTTTCGGATGACGAAACTTTCCATCTATAATTCTTTCATCTGCATGCCAAGTCAAGTTTCTTGCATCGGTTTCACTACGGAACATGCGTCTGAATCTCATAATTATAGGAAAATACCACAAGACTTTTGCTGGAGACAACTTTTTCTTATATCGAGAGACACCGCATTTAGGACACTCATTTAACGATGCATACTCATTTCAAAACAAAATGCAATCGTTTGGACATGCATGTATCTTATCACAGCTCATCCCAATAGAGCACAACATCTTTTTAGCCTCATATGTTCGATTGGGAAGAACATTATCCTCCGGAAGCATATCTTTCATAAGGGCTAATAACTCTGTAAAACTTTTATCCGACCATCCATTACCCGCCTTTAAGTTGTACAACTTTAATACCGCAGATAATCTTGTGAATTTAGTGCAACCTTATACAACGATTTCTTTGCATCGCTTACCAACCTCTCAAACATTTTGGGACAATCCTGAAGATCTTCTTCAAGTGCTTCTGCAATCTCTTCGACTCAATCACAATAGTATGTATCTGTGGCATTGTCGTTTGAAGCATAGGTCTTATTATCCCCCGGTTCAACATTCCCATTATTTTTCTCACCATGAAGTGTCAAACTTGTATAACTTCGATCAATTCCATGCCTCTTTAAATGCGACTCCATCTGACCCGCGTCAATCTGACGCCCAAAACAGCAACCCAAGCAAGGACATGTGATTCGACTGGGGTCTTTGCCGTGTTCAACAGCAAACTTAACAAATTCTGATACCTCATTCTCGTACTCTTTCGACAATCGATTAGACGACATCCATTTTTTATCCATGATTTTACTAAGTAAGCAAAACAAAAACAAAAGAACAACTACGTACCTGTATATATAGAAGTCAGCAACTTCTGGACTGAACCACAAAGTGTAAGATTCTTGAAAACGATCTAAATTCACTCTTCACAATTAACCCCTATAGCAAATGAACGTAAGTTAGTAACTGATGGTGTATACCACATATAACAAGACAAATTTAGTATGTAATATGACAAACAAGAAATATCGGAGGAACAAGTCAAAGTTTCAAGAAACAAATTTAGTAAACATCATCATTAAATCAAATAGCATGGTATAGTTTCAACTCAACATTGTCAAAAAAAAAACAACTTCAATCAACTCTCAAATAGCATGGTATAGTTTCGCTATTTATCATTTTCAATCAACTCTCAAAATAACAATTAATTTTATAATTAATTTCAATCATCTCTCAAAATAAATTCAAACACTAGTTCACTTAACTACTAATTTCATTATCATTTTCAATAACAACCAAATTCTTACATCATTAAAATTTTCCGATAAATATTCACTTAAACTTTACAAATAGCCCTATAACAACCTCAACAATCTAACTTCTACAACACTATTAACTACCTTGAATTTTCTAATTAATCACTATTCTACAAATTTTACACATTAAACCAACTTCTACTATTCTACAAATTAATCATTAAACTATCTTCTACAAATTAATCACATTTTACACAATAATCACTATACTAACTTCTACTAACTAATCATTAAACTAACTTCTACAAATTAATCACATTTTACACAATAATCACTATATACTAACTTCTACTAATTAATCACTTTTCTGCAAATCAAAAATCAACAACTAATATCAAATCAAATTTATCAACTAACATCAACAATCAAAAATCAAATCAAAAATCAACTAATAATACAACTAATACCAAATCAAATCAAAAATCAACTACTAATCACATTTCCAATTAATCACTAACAAACTTCTACAAACCAAAAAATGAAAACCTAACATCAACAACTAATAATACAACAAATTTATCTCACAGAACTTCTACAAATCAAATTTATCTCATAACAAATTCCATTAATGGAAAGAAAACCAGAAAAAAGAGAGTAAACAACTCACTAATGGAGGACGGAGGGAAAGCAACGAACAGAGGAAAAAGGGAGATGATGAACAGTGTCGCGAGCGGACGGTGGCTAATGGTGTTTCGTTCGTTTGGAGAAAAAAGGGAGAAGATGAACAGTGTCGCGAGCGGAGAGTTAGGGTGAATGGAGAAATAGAAACGGTCATAAGAAAATAGAGGGAGTATGTTTTAATTTTAATATTTTAAAAGACCTAAGGAAGCACTTTTAAAAAATGCTTTCTTATGTTACTGCTTTAGCAGCGCTTTTGGGATAAAAGCGCTTTCTTATGTGGGATTTATGAAAGGCCTTTAGCAGCGCTTTTTAAAAGCGCTGCCTTATGGTACCCCTTTAGCAGCGCTTTTAATAAGCGCTGCCTTATGTTTCCCCTTTAGCAGCGCTTTTCAAAAGCGCTGCCTTATGGTACCCTTTTAGCAGTGCTTTTCAAAAGCGCTGTCTTATGTCCCCCATATAACATCGCTTTTTTCTTTCGTTTTTTATTTTTGTTTTTAGCAAAACATATAGCAGCGCTTTTACCAAAAGCGCTGTCTTTGTTGTGCTGCGAAAAATAATTTTTGGCGTAGTGATATCATAAGACTGGAACATACAGGTTCAATCCAATTAATCAGAAGATTATGATGAGTCGAGACATTGTGATTGATGAAAATTCTGCATGGGATTGGAATTCTAGTAATGCAATTGACAAGCCACTGATGAGCTATGATTTCGACGAAGCAAGTAATGATGTCGAAGTCGAAGATATTGTTGATACTCTAGTCGAAGAAGAGTCGAAGCAGTTGCTGAAATTCTCGACACAGTCAGAGTTGAAATTATGGCATGCAGATAATAGATGTCATAATAGATGTCGAGACATTGATCTCTGCTTAAACTGAACAAGGACAGAACAGAAACATTCAAAAGGACTGCAGGTTAAAAACAATGTCGTAACAAATGTTTCAACATCAGTCAATACATAAACTTCCGATCAAGAGAGCAGACTTAATTGAACATAACATAATGATAAATAACACAAAGATATGATGACCCAGTTCGGTGAACAACAACACCTACATCTGGGGGCTGCCAAGCCAGGAATGAATTCACTATCAGTAGTATTAATTCAGAGCTAAACAACCTCAGGTTTACAACTCCTCGCTTAATCCCTACCCAGTATAATTCTACCTAGAAATCACCATCTAGATAAGAGAAACCCATCTCAATTCCTAAATCACCTCAGTGATATATAACAGTGGAAATTGCATCAATCTGTTTAATTGAAAGACATCCCTTCCAATACAGTATTCAGTCAAGACTCTTGACTAACAATAACTCTTGAATATGCTTAATAGCTTCATCCAAGAATAATACACAATCCATTACCTGTAGGTTTCTGAATCTGTAAAACTGTGTCTACCATAGTATATCAAACGATACAAAGGGTGACTTACAACACAAGAAAGTACACGACTCTCAAAACCCTAAATCCTTATTTTCTACTTTTACAAAAGTCTTAATAAGAATTGTTATTCTACCCTAGGTCTTGGTCTTCCTTATATAATCTTCAGCTGTCCATGGGCTTTGAAATATCTATTTAATCATCCCTTGATCAATGTTCTGATTGCTCCTTAAATCTTGGAACATATTTGCAACAACCTGCTGTATCAGACCAAGATGTCGAATCCACAAGCTAGGACATCTTGTATGACATGTCTTCTTTCAGTAGATTTCATCATGTTGGAACATCTTGTTCAACACCATGTTTTACCAAAATTTAGTCAAATCTTTAGAGCCTTCAATCTCCCCCTTTTGACAAATTTTGGCTAAAACACTTTTTGCACAATAAACCCAAGAAGACACGAAGCTAAGGAGTAGAAAGTCTTGAAGTCATTTTAGCCAGCCTGTGACGACTCCTAGAAACTTTCATTCCTCCTGTCCAGCTGTATGGATGGTTTACACGACGCACACCACCTGTTGTATGTCGTGTACCCTTTGACCTGGTGTACATGAGGAAGAAGATGCACGATACTCCCCCTCAAAACCAGTCCATATTTACCATCCTCCATTATCTAGACCAGGGCTTAGAGGAGCAGTCTCCAATTCTAGATAACTCAGAACACAAGACATAATTGTGTTCATAACTCAGATCATAAGACACAAAAGAAAGACTCAGAGAAGAAAAGAAACTGAGATACATACAGGATGTTAGAACACCCCATCCAACATCCTTGCAAAACAACTGCAAGAATGGACTAAACACCCTACAGGATATCAGTTATGTGTTGTAAGGACCAACATATACCTGAGATGTATACACACCCATTCTCCCCCTTTTCAGCAAAAAATTGGCAAAAATAACCAACACAGTTCCAGACCCACATGGTACTTACCCAAACCCGGACAAAAGCCATGAAGACACGACACAGCAAAAGAAACACAACCTGAGAACCAAGAAGCACCGACCCCTTTAAATACCCAAGTATTTTCTCTAGGAATTAACGGTCTATAAAAGTTACCGAAGAATAATTCAATGAAGATATAAATTTAGGTAGGTAACTTCAACATAAATGATTGTGCACCGCCCAACTACGATTTGACTGTTTCAACTTTAGGGTAAGCCTTCCAAAGAATGCACATGTACCAAGACACATGTTTAGCACGCCTTCTCTTAGGCACGCTCTCCATTGTCTAAATAACACCGTCTAAATAAACCTACTTGGAAATACCCACAAGTCCTAAACAATGTCCTGACATCTGGTCAGACTTTGTCTAGTCTCTCTTATAACCTCTGAGGCATAGTCACAGATCCTTCAATAATCCTAGCATGCTTCTTTCCAACCAGGGGCTGACTAAGGTGTTAAGACATCATGTCCAACATCTTCCAATAAGGACTCCCATGCACCTTAACTCATTATGCAGAGAAAAATAAATTCTCCGAGACAATATCCAATCTTATTTCTCAGGTCTCTCCAAAGAATTAAGAACACAATTGATATAATTCACTAGCCTTAACAGCTCAACCTTCCATCCAGAGCTGACAAAGCCACGAAATCAACACACCACGATTTCAAGACATATTTCCTGGCATAACATCCTCACAAGAATCACATGAGCATCATCTTTCTCATAAGTGAGAAAAATACCAGGACCACACTCCTTGTATCATAACCAAAGAACTTTGGATTGAGACCAAACAACATCCTTGATCACTCTCCCCCTGAACACATCCATGCACTGTAAAAATTCCTCTTGAATTTTACAGCCATATACACCCTTGTTCTTGAGAATAAATCCAATCAAACCTTGAATGCTCACATCCTAGAGAGAGACATACAAGTTATCTTAGTTTCTTGGTTAGACAGAATGTCATCCACACTTCGAAAATACCAGGCCCCTTATCCATAAGAAGAGTGGTACAACCTCAGCCTGCTTCCTTCTCAATATTCAGCCTGATACAATCTTTTCTAGTGATACTTCCAGCATAACCTATCACTAGAATCCACATAGTCTTAACATTAGCTATACACCATACTCAACAAGGAATAGAAACAACTCCAAAGATTAAAGTCAAACACAATCATCCTCCAAGAATAACCAGTAGCAGGGATGGTGTTCCAACATCATTTAGGACATCAAAATCACACAAGGTCACAACTGCAGTAGATCATAAACCATCACAGAAGTCAGAATACCACGGAGAGAAATAAACTCTCACGAGCCTCATAAAGCTTCAACCCAGAAGCACAAAGTTAAGACATCCCAATCTAAACAGACTCCTCAGTAAGGTCTGCTTACCCTCGGCCCTACATTCTTCTTTCCTACAAAACTCCACCTTGCACAATCCAACACAAGACACAGTACATCAGTACTAGCAAGGGCTAATGTTTCAACAAGTGATGACATCATAAGCCTAGAGCAACAGGCTTGAGCAGATAATTTCTTGAGTCACACTCAAAAACCACCTTCCACCATAAGTGACTAATTAGAATATCTTTCACTATGTCCTTGATCATGAGGGAACATAGCTGAAATTTCCAATACTAACATCCCTTTACCCCAGACATAACTCTGGAACACTCATATCCAATCATCTTAGATGAGACTCCAAGAAGAAGATATGAAAACACCACGCAATCAACAACTCCCTTGAGCTTTTAGCTATTGCATGATCCTAACAGGTTGAGATAGACTTTGAAAACAACCATATAGTTAGAGAGCAACCAGTCCTAAGAAGATCAGCCTATACAAGACAGTACCGCTCCAATGCACACAACTGACTACAACATGAGCATCCTGATGTTCAGTCCAATGTCAAAATATTTGATCACTGACTTGACTAGTCACCTGATGAAACCACACATGCCTGAAACAGTCTTCAAGATCTATCCCTTAGACCTCCAGATAACATCCCACCCTGAATGGCCTTTCCATCATAACAGAACAAGAGTTCCATGTTCTCATAGACTTGATCATAAAATCAAGTTTGAGTAAATAACCTCCATCCTGAACATAAGAAATAAAACCAACAACCTTTCCTCTCAAGGAATGAACAAATACCCTGATGACAGCCTCCTTCAAGCATATTTTTCCAAGAGAATCATCCACACAGGATTAGATTCCACGCCAGAACCAAACCAAATAGTTACAAATATTTGCATGATCATTCAGATTCAGCTTTGAAAGACCACAAAAGTCTCCAAGATGTCAAGGCAAATGTCCTAGACATTTTCCTTTGACTTCCATATGCACAGACTCTAGTAGAGATGTCTTTACAATCCTCCACTAGTAATTTGAACCCAAACTCCTATACAAAAACATAGCTTTTGCATCCCTAGACGCTTAGATCATAAATAAACTGACCCAACGAATGTTCATCAAGATAACCATGTGTTGACCTTCAACATATCATCACACCTTACCATAGGAAAGATGTTTCAACATTTGATTGAACATTAGCTCCTTCTCCACCAAACAGATCACTAAAATTGGTTCTGAAACTATTTTCAGAAATACACACTTTGATCACTTTTGGGGACAGGATGAGGAACTTTTGACAATTTAAGGAGTATCAACATCTTTCTTGATCACTAAGCAACAGGATAATCAACTAAATACTTGCTAATACACAAATAGTAATTGATCTTAAATCCCAACTCTATAATTTTTCAGATTTGCATCCCTCCTTACTCTAGCTACAAAAATCAGAAATAAGAATTCCAACACAACCTAGGAAGAAATCTTCAAGGCACGAATCTTCCTTAGACAACCATCTTCAGACACACAAGAAACCACCTTGGATAAACAAAATCACTTTCCAAGACACAAATCCAATGTCTTTATACTCATGAGACTACTTTAACAATGATCAACAATTACTCCAATTCCAGGCTAGTTGAAAGTCAGAACACTTGTGCAGTTCCTCCTAAATACTTCCTTCCAGGAGATCCTCAAGTAAAAACAATCTCTTATAGGTTTGAAAGAAAAAATAAATTGCCCTTGGCTCTCTTCAAAGGTATGACATTCTCTTTTCACACTTCTAAGTACCCAAGGAACATCTTCTTGACCAACTTCTCTTCTGACTCTAATTATCAAACACATTTAAAAGTACCTTTATGAGTGGACTTGAGAGACAACTCAAGTATCTTTGGCAACTTTAAACATGACATCGAGTGTCTATCAAATCCAATGGATACACAAGACCTCAACTCAATATTTTTCCTCCCGTTGCCCTTCATGTTATCTAATTGAAACTATCTCCCAAGCAACATAAAAATATTTTTCAGGGGACTCCAGGTCATAGTGCTTTCTCCTGTCTATAGGTGCCAAGAACAACTATAGAAACAAACACCATCTTCAACATGTACCAGGTAAGATGTCAGAACATCTTATAAGGCACCATGCATAGCAACAATATCATCATCAGCAGCAGCGGTAGAAACTTCAGAAAGTATCAGTCAACCATCAACAGTACCAAAGGATGGTCTGATCATGCAACCTCCTTCCTAGTTCAAAGGCCATAAAGTATCTTCCCTAGACCTCATCCAGAAGAAAACAAGGATGCCTGCTCTGATACCAATTGAAATTCTGGCATGCAAATCACAGATGTCCTAATATATGTTGAGACATTGATCTCTGCTAAAACTGAACAAGGACAGAACTGAAACATTCAAAAGGACTACAAGTTAAAAACAATATCGTGACAGATGTTTCAACATTAGTCAAGACATAAACTTCTAATCAAGAGAGCAGACTAAATTGAACATAACAAAATGATAAATAACACAAAGATATGATGACCTAGTTTGGTGAACAACAACACCTACATCTGGGGCTACCAAGCCAGGAATGAATTCACTATTAGTAGTATTAATTCAGAGCTAAACAACCTCAGGTTTACAACTCCTCACTTAATCCCTACCCAGTACAATTCTACCTAGAAATCACCATCTAGATAAGAGAAACCTGTCTCAATTCCTAAATCACCTCAGTGATATCTAACACTTACAACCTTCGGTAATTTCATTAATCTGTTCAATTGAAAGACACCCCTTCCAATACAATATTCAGTCAAGACTCTTGACTAACAATAACTCTTGAATTTGATTAATAGCTTCATCCAAGAATAATACATAATCCATTACCTACAGGTTTCTGAATCTGTAAAGCTATGTCTACCACAATGTATCAAACGATACAAAGGGTGACTTACAACACAAGAAAATACACGACTCTCAAAACCCTACATCCTTATTTTCTACTTTTACAAAAGTATTAATAAGAATTTTTATTCTACCCTAGGTCTTGGTCTTCCTTTTATAATCTTCAACTGTTCATGGGCTTTGAAATGTCTGTTTAATTATCCCTTGATCCATTTTCTGATTGCTCCTTAAATCTTGGAATAGATTTGCAACAACTTGTTGTATCAGACTAAGATGTCGAATCCACAAGCTAGGACTTCTTGTCTAACATGTCTTCTTTAATCAGATTTAATCATGTTGGAACATCTTGTTCAACACCATGTTTTACCAAAATTTAGTCAAATATTTTGAGCCTTCAAAAGTCGAAGAGGATATGACTGGCACAAGTCAGAGATCTCAAAGAACTAGAGCTCGTCCAACAAGACTTCAAGACTATGAAGTGGTTGGTGATGATGAAGTCACAATAGATGGGGAACTAGTCCATTTTGCTTTACTTGCAGGTGCTGAACCAATTAACTATAGTGAAGCCTTCAAAGATAAACAATGGAAGTCTTTTATGGTCGAAGAGTTACAAGCAATTGAAAGAAACAACACATGGGAGTTGGTCGAATTGCCAGCTCATATAAAAGCTATCGAAGTAAAGCGGGTGTTCAAGTTGAAGCACAATGTTGATGGGTCGATAGCAAGGCATAAGGCGGGATTGGTAGCTCGGGGATTCCTCTAGAGAGTAGGACTCAACTACTCTGAAGTATTTGAACTTGTCACAAGATTGGAAACTGTTCGACTAGTGGCGGCCTTGGCATGTAAGAAGGGCTGGTCAACATTTCACTTAGATGTGAAATCAGCATTTTTGGATAGACCTTTAGAAGAAGAGGTGTATGTCACACAACCTCTTGGGTTTGTGATTGATAAGTGCAAATTGTAGCTATTTTTGTATATAAGTTTTGTTGCACTTATCAGTTCTTTTTGCGAATAAACCCCGCTTTGTTCGTAATTGCGTATAGTTTACATTTTAGTGTATATATTGCGTATCGTGTAAATATCATTGAGTTTAATTGATTTTTATTTATTTTTTCAGGTGTTCCACCAATGGGATTTTGCCATTGTTGTATAGAGCATTGAATAAGCTTTCCAACGCTTCAAACCGTGCGTCAAACGAAGTTACGGTTCAAAAGTTACGAATAAAACAGTGCAGAATTTTCTGCTGACTGGTGTGCTGCGCCCCTGCAGCGCCGGGCGGTGCAGGGGCGGTGGAAAAAAGTGAAAAATGAACTTACAGTAGCGTGGCATGATTTTTGGATTCCGCCGGGCGCCCAGAATTCCGCCGGGCGGTACTGCGCGGCCAGAAACTCCATTAAAGGGTCAAAAACACATTTTTTAGGTTATGGGTTTGATATTTTTAGTTCCAAATCCATCCAATAGCATTTTTTGAGTAGATTTAGGCTAGAAAACACATTGGAGCATGCATTAGGATGATCCGGAGTCGAATCCTTCATCAATCGGAGCCGACAACTCAAGAGATGTTTGGTTTTTCTCCATTTCTTCTCTATGTTTTTCTCTTTTTGTTGGGTGTTTGTATATTTACTATGAACATATGTATCCTTGTTGATCATAATATTGTATAAAGCTTGCTTTACAAATCATTATTGATGTCTTCCTTGATCTTTTTGCATTTATGTTTGGATTTGTGTTGTGTTAGAGATAAACTTCACAAATCTTGATTAGGGATGGATATCTATTGTCTAGATGCTAGAGATAGATTTAGATGATAATCTTTATGGTGTCGGAACTTAAATGCCTTAAGTGTTTCGAGGCTTCGTGCGCGAGAGTGACGAAGAGAGTGATACGGTTGCTTCTCAACTCAGTGTGCCAGAGATGGACACTATTGTGAGCGATATTGGATGATTTTGACGAGTATTGCAGGTGGAGTATAGTTGGTCGGTAAATTTATGTTTGTGACGAGTGGAATATATACATGCTTTATACGTCTTTTCTCTTCGAAGAATGAATTGTTGTTATGTTTATATTTACTTTTCCGTTATTTACTTTAAACCCATTTTAATCCAAACTCATAAACTTCGAAATTGTTGAACAGCAGTTCAGTAGAACCGATCTCTGTGGACACGATAATTCCCGGAAAAATACTTCCAAATCTTTTTGTTTGCTTGCCCTATACCGCATTCAACAGTGATTCAGGAGGAACCAAGTAAAGTATACAAGTTGCACAAACAAGAAGATCAACTTATACTTGGTTGAATTGGGATTCGTAAAATGCAAATCTAAGTATGGTGTCTATGTTCAAGTTGTGGCATAAGATATAACAATAATCTACTTATGTGTCGATGACTTGCTAGTAACTAGAAATAGCCTGAAGAACTTGTCAAAGTTCAAAGAGCTGATGAAGAAGGAATTTGAAATGTCGGATCTGGGAAAGTTGTCATACTTCCTAGGCATGGAATTTCAAATGTTGAAGCAAGGCATGGTGCTACATCAAAGAAAGTATGTCAAAACTGAGTATTCCCGCCTGTCACACAGGTGACCCGGGTTCGATCCCCGACAACGGCGCCAAAAACTTGATCGGAAAAATAGCAAGGGTACTAATTTTACCGATGTAGTAATAATAGGGGCTTATCCCCAGTATCAATCTCGAGGACTGCGTTATAAATATAAGTTCCGATAATGATTCAATCAAACAAAAGGCAATAGGGGTTTTGAAGTTGTTTTGAAATTTATAATAAACAATGAGAAAACAAGCAGAATGATAAAATTGACTTTTAACAGAAATAAGCGAGCATGCCAGGGTAAGGTGTATGAATTGCTTTGCGTTAACCTAGATCCTTATTCAAAGAGACAGTGCTTTAAATTATCATTTACCGAATATTAAGAATGTTTTTCCCTAATTCCTTAGCCAGAAAAACCTTTGGTATTCATCCTATACCCTAATTCCTTAGTAGTTTAGGATGAATATCAAGCTTTGTATTTTTACCAAGATTATTACGGTTACTACAGAGTATCCCCATTTCTAGGCGAGTTCTACTGTAATATTATTATGCAAAAAGCATTAAGTTGGTTTGTCCGACCTAAACCTTAACCGTAAATCAAATTCCATTGGTCAGATAGAAAAAGCATTAAGAACTTTGCACAATAAAATGGATTAATAAAAAGCACTTATCTCATAGAATAAAGTAAAACATAGTCAATACAATAGCTATTCAGGGACACCCCTTAGCATTGGGGGGGTTTAGCTGCTCATAATATTCAAAGAGATTACAACAGAAAAATTAGACATTACAAGATAAATGGATAACTTTGATCTTCAATCGCGAGTGCTCCCTAAAATCTTCGTTCTCCCAATTCCTTGAAAGCTCCCAATCTGATCGTAAAATCCTTTCATATTCTCCAAAAGTCCTTTCTTTCATCATCAAAACTCGGCTAAATAGTGAAAAATCAAATGACCTTGGTTGGAAATCCAAAAAATGCCCTCCAGGTCAACATACAGTGACATATCAAGAAAATAGGAAAAATTAGCGTCCAAGCCAACACGGGTCGTGTCAGCTGACACGGGCGGTCGTGTTGACTCTCTGTAATCTGCACAAATTTTATAAGTGCCAGACATGCTGACACGGGTCGTGTCAGGTGACACGGGAACCCGTGTCAGGTGACACGGGCACCTGTGTCACCTGACACAGAAACCCGTGTCAGGCCCTTGCTTTTCTTCATTTTTTCATCCGGGTGGCCTCTTCCTGACACGGCCCGTGTCATGTGACACGGGTGGCCGTGTCAGGCCACTGTCTTCCTTCCAATTTCATTCCGGAACACACTGTATTGTCCATTTTTTTGCTCCGATTCTTCATGAATGTTTATATGAACCCGAAAACTCTAATGGACACAACCAAGGCATAATATGCGGTAAGGAAGATCGAAGAAGCACTACTGGATATTTCTTTCAAGTATTTAGTGCCCCGATTTCATAATGCTCGAGATAGCAACCTATGGTGGCACTATCATCATGTGAAACGGAATATATAACATGATCCTATACTGCATGTCAAACAATTTGGATCAGATCGGTACTTGAAGAAATGGAGATCGAAGTGAAGAAACCTCTTGTGTTGCAAATCGACAAAAAGTCAGCCATAAATCTAGTTTTGCATGGAAGAAGTAAGCATATCGAAGCTAATTTCACTTCTTAAGAGAAAAGGTAAATCGAGGTGAACTTGAAATTAGGCACTACTCAAGTGAAGCACAGTTGGCCGACATTTTCACCAAAGAATTGAAGATCGACATATTCCTGAATTTGAGAAAGAAATTAGGAATAGTTCAGATCGACTATGATTAGCAAAGGTTCGACAACTTGGATTATGTAGGGTATGTTGAAATATTAGATTAAATTTGATTTGATTAGATTTAATATTTAAATATAATCCAAGTTGTGCTAGCCCAAGCCTAATTAGGGATGTATATAAATAGTCATAGTAGGCATCATTATTTGTAACAACTCATTTAATAAATCCTTATTTCATTATTTTCTCTATTTCTCTCCTCACTAAAAGCGCCTCACGCACTAACAATTTTTTTTGTTGGGGTATGAGGAGGAACATCAATATTGGGCCAACAGCAACACAAGTGAGAGAGACACCACATATTTACCCAAAACCTTAAGGTGGTAGGTGTATGGGTTCTCCCACTTATAAATGCTAAAATCTCCACATTTATAACCAATGTGGAACTCCAACTCACACTTGTTATATTATTCTTAACACTTCCCCTCAAGTGTGAGTCCACAGTGCTCCCCCATCATGTGGAAATTCTCTTGTCCACGTATATTTGTACCGCTGCTGACACCTCTTACTAGGCATTTCAATACACCTTTTCCTGGGCATTTCGATACAAGTAAGTCGGTCCCTTTCTCGAACCAAAGGCTCATGATACCATTGTTACGAAAGATTATCACTAGGGAGCATTGAACATTATGGGACTTTCCTTTTCTTGAGAGCAAGACCTTTGTGATAGACATGCTACATACTCACCCAAAACCTTAAGGTTTTAGGTGAATATGTGGTGTGTCTCTCACAAAGGTGTTGCTCTAAAAAAGAAGTCCCACAATGTTCAATGCTCCTTAGTGAAAATCTTCCCCAACAAATATTACTAATTTTTTCCTATAAAAGCATCTATTCATTAAGTTTTTCTCTAATCTAACACATATGTTGTGTCTCAAAATCGTAAACATCATTCTATTAGATGGATTGCAAGACAAAAAAAAATTTAAGGTTTCTTAATAAGTTAGGAAATCTTTTCAGGTTATGTGTTGTTGTTATTGTGTATTGTTGTGTCCTATTTAACAAAGTCATATATTGGGGACACCCCTCCCCTGACTATTGGGTCGTCCGAGCATAATCTAGTGGGGTCGCCCTTATGGCATCCAGCAGAGAAGTCCAATGAGAGAAAGTACTCATTAACTCTAGGAATGTAGCTTGTCAATAATCTCCTTAATAAAGGAAAACGTTTGAGACCACGTCCAAATGGAGAAGGGCATTAAACCCTAACCCTAAAAAATTCCCTATAAAGGTATGATCCCGAGAGAGGGATATATTAAGTTATATTCACTCAATACCACCTAATACTTCCCAGAGAGCACTTTGCTCCTAGCTGCGCCAGCCGCCAACAGGGTCTCTCACCTCACGTGAGTTGGTCCTTACAATAGCCTCAAAAACCACCATACATGGCTAGTATCCACCATGAGTTGTGTTATACCCCAAATTTTACCCTTAGATTCCTTGATCTTCTGCACATCATTCTTAGGTCAATCATCCATGCATAGCTAACCATTTTATTAGAGTTTGTTTGGTTGTTTTCATTTGTGAAATTAGGGCTGCTGCAGAAGGTTCAAAGTCCATTGAGGTTGTGTGTGTGTGTGTGCTCATTTAGATTATAGTCCCTTACAAGTTGTGTTTGAATTCCTGTGGAGATAAAGGAAAGATAGGCTCTCATTCATATGGTCCTTTAATCAATATACAAGGTTATTTTTCCTCAAGATTCCTCAGAGGTTTCTCAGAAGCTTCATTAGGATTTTCTTCAGTTGGTATTGAGCATGGGATTTGAGGATTTTTATGTTGTCATCCAAAGTATTCTTGAGGACATGGTGCATCAATCTTTAAATTTGAGTCTGTTGGGCTTTAATGTGTTACAATTTGGGCTATGGTTCATGACGATGTTTTGGCCGCATTATTCTCTAGGAGTTAAAAGCTTCATGGCTGTAAAGATCAAGGCGTAATGCCATTACAAGTCTAAGCACAAAAGTTTGAGACCTTGCCACATTCCAAAACTCAAAAACAAAAAACTTTCATAAGTTCTTACCATGGTAAGATACAAAGAAGCTCAAAATTCTAAATTTTCCATGTCAAGCCCATATCAGCCATGTCCAAGATAGCAAGGTCTAATTTCAAACTTCAAGTTCAAGTCATCATAGAATTCAAGCCATAATTAAACTTGTTTCAAGCTATTTCAAGGCATGATCATTTTGTTTTAAGTTGATTTTAGGCCATGTCTCAAGTTGATGTTAAGCCCATCTATTTTCAAGTCAATATTTGAGAAGCTAAGATTAATTTAAGTACAAAATTTACAAGATCAAAAGGCCACTTCATTCTTGAATACAAAATCTTGTTACAAGTTACAATTTTCAAGATAACACCCTAGCTCTAATTCCTAAGAGACTGAGTGCAAATTTTATGGGCCTCAAAAAACCCAGTGAGAGTTTACTGGAAGACTTGATTTAGTTGGGTTCATTAAAGAAATTCAAGCATGGTTTACACGTCACCCTTTTAATTTGAGATTGTGGGTTTGAAAATAATTTTGATGATTCCATTCAGCTTCTACAAATAGCTGCTGCAGCTAACCATGCTCAAGCAATTGTTATCACTTTATTAGAAGGATATAACAATGTGTTTCTCTCCCGGCCCTGATATCCACATCAGCATTAAATGTAGCCATGGCTACTACACATAATCATGCTCACGCTGCCACTATATCATCTAAACAACCTCTAGTAATTATTTATCCTCCACCTGTTGTTCTTGTCACAATATTTCAAGATCATCATTTCAAATAATCACAATCAAAGCATAAGAGTTCAAGGTTCAAATTTTGAAAGATTTCACAAGATCAAATTCCAAATTCAAGCTTCACATACAAAAGTTCATTACAAAAAATTCCATGCCAAAAAAAATTATTATTAAAGTCTTGCACATCCTAATCGCCATCTTCCATAACTGTTGGGCAGAATTGCAGGCTTGATGAAGTGAGCATCGACTTTACCATTTCGTTAACGGTCAACAAGTACATCCAACCTGCAAAATGACATAAGTATCATTTAGTCCGAATGTTCCTGCACAAAATATTTATGGGACTAATGATCAATTCATTCGAATCTAGAGATGTTTTCTTTGGATTAATTTGTAAGGGGGTACCTGAATCATTAAGAAGAAAGGCGAGAAACTGGCTATTGACCCGAGATTCTTTGATTTGGATTTTGAGGATGGTGATGAGTAGGTTTTTTCATGCTGTCTATAAAGCTTGTGAGGTGTTGGGAAAGTCGGCTCCTTCTGTTAACGGTTGCTCTTATAAAAGAAAAGTGCACAATTCTCGTCATTAGTCTCAAACAAAAGTCGATGTAGATGGATTGCTCAATTTGAATCATGCACTTGTTCAAATAAGTATTGGCTTCCAATCCAAATTGACAGCATATTTTCAACCTGTTGGAATCAAAATCGGAGCTTATGATTCATTACCATTAAACATTTCCAAAACAATTATCTGACATGTTCAAGACAAGTTAAGTTCTTTCAGAAACAGTCCCAAACATGACATTCAATGATTCTCAAGCATGTTGGGAAAGAGTTAAAGAGTTTTGGCCAAGATTCACAGACAGTGAACAAAACACAATCACACAGAAAATATCAGCATGTTTCCACATTCATTTCAGAATTAAATTTCCAAAACCGTATCCGACAATTATCTCAGGCATTCATTTCGAGGTCAAAAATTTGAGTTTCTAGAGAATTATAAATGGAGGCATACGGACAAGCCAACTGTCATACCCCAAATTTTAACCACCATGATTTCCCATCATTGTGAAAATCATCATCACAATATGGATGAACCATCATGCCTCATCAATCTCCTTAAAGATGGTTGAACATTCACTATCAAAGATTAGGGTTTTTGAGCCCTCTCAGAGCATTTAGACAATGATCAATCAAGAAATGACATGATCTTCAACTTGGCTAGTTTCTCAAACACTCACAAAGGATCAAGAGGACTCCCACATCAGGAATAAAGTACAAGGTTGCAACATTCCAAGTGGATCAAGCCTCAAGATCGCCAGTGTCACCAAATTAGGGTTTTGGTCGACTGAGGCCTCCAGATGAAAATATCCATCTGAACATGAGTCAATGCCTCAATTTATTGTCCTACAAGCTCAAAGGAATCTCAAGAGCCTATCCACAATGGCAAAATCACCTTGAAGATCCATCTATCAAAAAATCAGAAATTAGGGTTTTGACCTAATTCAACCCTTGAGTTAACTTGTGAAGTAAGCTGTGGCTTGAAGCTTCAAAATGAAATTCAAAGACCTCAAATACATTATATTGACATGTTTACAATATTTGATTAACTCAAAGAGCTCAAATCATAATCCACAAGAACTCAAAACCATCTGATCACAAATTAGGGTTTCTGATGGAAAAAGTTAACCCTACCCTTGACTGTTGACCTACCCTTGATCTCAAACCTTGGGGAGGAGTCCAAAACATTCCTAAATACTCTTGGAGGCCATCCATGAAGTTTAATTGAGACCAAGGATTGATTTCACAAAATAACCACAGAGTCAAAATTTCATCTAATGAAAAAGTCAACTGTACAAAAATCCAAGTTTGACTTTTTGGATTTTTGGTCAACCAAGGTTCCTTAACCCTAAAACAATGTTAATATGTGATTTGAATCATCATTCATCAAGAAAAACCAAAGAAAATGAGTTAACTTGTAAAAGGGGTATCCATAAAAAACTTAGAATTTTTCTAAGTTATGGAACAAAGTGGCTAGGGTACCAACTTCCAAGGACCATAACTTGAGATCCAAGCAACCACTTTGGATGGTCCAAAGCTGGATTTGTAGCTCTCATTATATACTTCAAAATTGTTAACTACATCTCATTCCAATTCCTCATGGATTTTTAGTTATGGAGTGATCAAAATGGCTAAAAACATGAAAATGACATTTTTCCAACACTTAGTGAAATTTTCACTAAGTCAGAATCTGCCTTACTTTTTCTAAAATGTAGGGACATTTTTCACCTTGATTCAAGTCAAACCAGGTCTAGGGGTAAACATCAAGGTTAAAGTATGCCATAAGGGCTTTCCAACAAGTACCAGATCATCTCCAAATTCAATTTGAGCAGGGAGATACAGCCCTTGAAACATGGCCTCATGGACTCGTTTTACAAGGCAGAATTGTGCACATTTGCTCGATTTGTCCAAATCTGATAACTCCAAGCCTTGTCATCAATTTGGACACATCTGAGGATCAAATCCAAGGGGGATGATCTGATCTCTAAGCCTCCAAAGTCTAAGAATCTACAAGTAGCCCTAACAAACCTAAATAGGCTAAAAAGTGCCAAGACTCCAATTTTGTTTCCAAGCCTTTAATGGATGCACCAAGGGGGCATGAACTGAGTCTATTTCAACTGAATTCAGTCAAGGCTTATCTCTGAACCAAAGCTACAAAGCTTGTGCTCTAATCTCAAGTCAATGGCTAGAGGAGACTTGATATTCCATTTGATCACAATTGGCCACAGACCTGCAGCAATTGCCACACACTATTGCTTGCAAAACAAACTTGCTCCACTATAAATAGGCCTCATTTGTGATCAGTTTGAGTACACCAAAGCATCCAAACTGATGCTTTCCTCAAAATCACCACTTTCACTCCAATTTTGCCTTCAAACTCAAGTCACCATCGGATTTTGAGTTTGAGAGAAATTCCAACCAAACCAATGGTTCACACACCTCACATATAACATTTAGAAGTGATCCATAACACAAAATCACAACTGGAACATCAGATTCTCAAAATCACCAGCCACTTGCACAAGCCTTTAGCAGATTTGCAGTTGAGGTACCATATCAAGTTCCAGATCATTTCCATCCATTCCAAGCATTCAAACACACTCCTTGGCACCTAAGGAAGTTGTCCAGATCATTGGAACCAACTTACAACCCCTTCATCACCAAACTCGATCACCAGCTGCAAGAGGTAAGCATGAGTTCTTCAAACTCCATGGTGCATGCACATTTTACTGCACAATAATTTTGCCATATGTTCCTAATCATGTGTGGAGTGATAACCCTCAATCAGTTGCCATGAATCAATCGTGTATGGAATTTCATTGTGTTCATGCTGAAATTAGGGTTCTTGAGGTTTTCTTCTGATTTCTCACTCAATACTTAATATAAATGCAATTAATCTATATTGTTGAGATCCTTTTTCAAAAACGAACAAGATTGGTGTTTGAATCGTGCAAAACCATTGAGAAATCATGGAGAAAAGTGAGAAAATGCAAATCTGCAAAAATAGGGCACGCGGGCAAGAACTTGGTGTTCTTGGCGCCCTTTTTCAAATTTCCAAATATTTGAATATTTTGTTATTTTTGTTAATTGATTCAAAAATTAATTTCTCTCTGAATATTTATGTTTTTGAATTGATTCTTTTTCTCAAAATTCAGAAAAATGTTAAATTATTTTATCTTACAAAAAATCCAACTTATATTATTTATTTAATATAGTTAGAATTTTTGTAATTAATTTCATTTTAATTGTTTTTAAACATTTTAAAATGGAATTCCCACTTTGATCTTTCAAAACCAATTGAATTTCAAACTCTCATGCAATTAAACCTGATTTTTCAAAATATTTTTCAAGATGTACAACTTATTTTTTGAATATATTTGGTATTTTATATCATTTTTTCATTTAATTTCCTTTGAAAAATAACATTTTATTTAAAATTAGGGTTTCCTCTTGATTTTAAATTTTAAAACACTTTTTGGCCTCTAATAGAGTGTTAGACCCAATTCTTGTTGTAAATAAATAATTTGGGCCTCAGTCATTGTATGTCCCGATCCGATTTCAAAAATCTCGGCGCGGTCGTCACCTTTTAAAACAAAATCATCTGGGCCTCCCCTCGTGTTGTAAGTCCCATCTTTCTTTTTTAAAACACTTTTGGGCCTCTAATAGAGTGTAAGACCCAATCCCTTTTTTAACCAAAACCATTTTTGGGCCTCAGACATTGTATAAGTCCCACTGTGCTTTCAAAAAAATCTCGGCGCGATCGCCATTTCAAAATCAAATCACCTGGGCCTCTCCCTGAGTTGTAAGCCCCATCACTTGTACAAAAACATCTTTGGTCCTCTCCTTGAGTTGTAAGACCCAACCCTTTTGTAAATAAACCTTTTTGGGCCTCAGTTGTTGTATAAGTCCCAATACGATCTTCAAAACAACGATGCGATCACTGTTAAACCTTGGGCCTCTCCTTGAGTATAAGCCCCAACAATCTTTTCAAAACAACTTCTCTTTTGATTTAGATTCAAATATACAGTTGTTATCAAAACTTTCTTTAATTTCTCTGAACAACTAACAATACAGCATGGAAGCTTGCTCGCCTGTAAGTTTTATCATCTTTCATTTACATGCTTTAATATATATATATATATATATATATATATATATATATATATAACGGTATTGTGGGAAGCTGTTCCTCTGTAAGTCCTTCTTTCACACCCTTTTAAATACTTGTCATATATTAACTGTATATATACTAGTATAGTTATTTAGAGTTTTCCCCGATAACTAGGTCTAGACCTAGGTAAAGCCAGTTGGTCACTCTTTAAATACAGTCAAAACTAGATCCCCATAGGATTTCCAGACACAGTCTTGCCGTCTCTTGGGCTTAAACAATATGGAACAAAGAGAAAGGCAGTATTCTCGGTGAACCTTTTCTCAGACTGTCACTATTAGAATTTGTCAAAGAAATTCAGTTTCCCTAGAGAGGATTAATTCTTGGTGAAAAGTCTCTTGAATTTCTTCAAACCCTATAACTGTTCATTAAAGAAAAGATTATTCTCGGTGAAACTTTTCTTGAACTCTTCTTAAGTTTGGACCCACATGCTTCCTAAAAGCATCCCCGCCTCCTCTTGGGCTTTGTACAAGGACCCTCCGGCTTCTTAGAAGTTCTCATGCCTTTTCTTGGGCTTAATTTAAGGACCCCGAATACCTCCTAAAGGTATAGGACAGAACTTAGTCATCCTTTGCTAGAGCAGTCTTTCTTGAGTCAAAACCTCAGACCAATTTAGGGTTGATACTCATCCCTCAAAACACTTGCCTCCTCTTGGGCATCATACAAAAATAAACTCTTCCCCACCAATAGACTTGGACAGTCTAAATCTTCTCTTGAGTCTCCAAGACATTCTCAAAGTTCCCTACATACATAGGAGAAGCCCTGGTCATTCTGAATCAATCTCCAAAGGAGTTAAAACCCTTGGGTTCAAAAACCCAGTCTCTCTCCTAAGAATCCCCAGCCATGGTCAAAAGGCTATTGATAACATTATCCTAAATCAGAACCTCAAGGAATCTGATACCTCAACTCTTCTGTAACCCTCAACAAGAGTTAATTCCCCATTTGGACCTACCTCGGGATCTTAATAATTCTCAGCAGAAGATAGCCTCCTCTCAGGCTTTGTATAATGATCTTTCTTCAACAAAGTTAGCCTCCTCTTGGGCTTTTTACAATGATTTTCCCCAACGGAGCTAACCTTTTCAGGCTCTCTTGTTGAGTCAATAACCATTTCAAACTCTCTTGTTGAGCCAATCACCTTTTTCAGACTCTCTTGTTGAGTCAATCACCTTTGTCAGACTCTCTTGTTGAGTCAATCACCTTTTTCCGACTCTCTTGTTGAGTCAATCACTGTCTTGTTGAGACAACCCTTTTAGCCTCAATCTCAGGCTTTGTACGAGACAGATAAAAACACTCTCTTGTTGAGTCAATCTTTTCCAGCCTCCTTTTAGGCTCGGTATAAGGATTTCCCTTAGCAGAAGTCAGCCTTCTCTTAGGTTTGGTATAATGATTTCTCCAGCTTGTTCAGCCATAATCCTGGGCTTTGTACAGGACAGATAAAAGTACTCTCTTGTTGAGTCAAACCCTTTTAGCCTCAATCTTAGGCTTTGTGCAAGACATAAATCTTCATAACCTTCTCTTAAGCTTGGGACAAATATATTCCCCAACGGAGCCAATTCCTCTCATCCTACTTTTAGGCTTTGAGAAATAATACCCTAAGCAGAGTCAATCCTATTTTCAGCCTCAATCTTGGGCTTTGTACAAGACAGATATTACTCTCCCATATAGTCAAACTCATTTCAGCTTCTATCTTGGGCTTTGTACGAGATACCTAAAATATCCTTAACTGAGTCAATAAAATCTCCGTTTAGCCTCAAATCGTGGGCTTTGTACAAGACAGATAAATATTTCTTTCCCACTGAGTCAGTGCCCTTTTAGCCTCAATCTTGGGCTTTGTACAAGACAGATAGAACATTTTCCCCGAAAAAGTCAAACTTTTAGCCTCCTCTTAGGCTTTGTATAATGATATCCCCAAAAAGAGTCAGTCTCTTTTAGTCTCAATCTTGGGCGTTGTACAAGACAAATAAACACTCTTTTGTTGAGTCAGTCATTTCCAGCCTCCTCTTAGGCTTTGTATAAGGACTTCCCCAGTGGAGTCAATCAACCTCTTAGCTTCAACCTTGGGCTTTGATCATGGCACACAAAAGTCAACATCCCCTATAAAGGAAATTATGGCATTGCTGGATTCATATATCCCAGTTAAAGTAATCCTCCTTTACAAACAGTCACCCAATAGTTGTGATAAACAAACGAGATGTCTCCCTTTAGAGATGACAAATTCTCTCTCAATCAAACCTTTTAGCTTCAATCTTGGGCTTTTAACAAGACACAAATAAACCTTGTAGCTTTAATCTTGGGCTTTGAACAAGACACCAAAATATCTCTTTCCTCCCTTAGAATAGGAGGAACTACGATTGCTCTGATTTCCTTGTTTCGTTTAAACGGGAATACGTAGGCATAAGATTGCGAAATCTTATCGAGCATACTAATTAAAAACTCTAGGTCCAGCTCCTTCATATCAATCAAAACTTAGGTCCAGTACCTTACCAAAAACATCGGAAAAAACCCGAACATCAACATCAACTCACTCTCTCTCATACTTTCCCAAGAAACTTTCCCAACCCATTAACGGATAAACACCATCAAGTACAAAGCGAAACCTAAAGCTAACATCCTATGGATAAACACACATAGGATGGGTAATTGACAACTCCCCAATGTATAACCTGGCCCCGACTCCCCGAATCTCTTTAAGAGTTTGTTCAGTTAAACATTCGTGTGCAGCTTCACTAGATAAATAAGAAATCAGAAAGTAGCACCCCCTCCTCTTCATTGAGGAGAAAACCCAAATTCCGCGATAAGGTGGTTGCGTCACCGACAAAAATCGCGTGCTACAACAACATTCAAAGACAGATACACAAGATTCACAGATAGTGGACACAAACTCATTCACACTAGAAAGATTAAAAAAACACGCAAAGGAAGTGCAGAACATCAGCATACACACAATTATCACATACACGCCAGCATAACGACCATACATCACAAAGCCAGCGAAATTCACAGAAGAACCTTGACGGTTTCATAGAAAAACACCCGAGTTACCCTCAACAAGAAGCATACACGCACACTAGAGGATCATTAGAACAAATACACACGTGGTTTTACAGGGGAGATCACAACATAACAATTCACAAAAACACACAGCAGAAAGTCGATTCATACAAACACTACACAACAACAAGAATTCAATTTTCTCAGTAAACTTTCAATGATTACAACTCAAGAACTTAACAGAGATAATCAGAGGAAGGAAGTTTGGAACTCATAAATTACTCAGAATCGTAGTGCAGTCTTGTCGTCAGTAGGTATATCGTACACTTCGTGACTCCCTTGTCTGTTACGCCTTTTTGAGTTTGATTGTATGTCTCACTGTTAGGTTTCGTTTGAGTAAGAAATAGTGAGTCTGACTTTTGGTGCTTGTGAGTTTCGATTTATCCTTACAGAGTGGTTTTGCAATTTGTGAATCACGTCCTGATGATTTGGTACCATCTTTGATTTTGTTCGTTTGAGATTGTTTAGATGGGAGAGTTTGGTTGAAAGGGGAAGTGAATAAGAGAGGGTTTAATTCAGACGGAGAGGCGTCATCTTTGACGATGAGGTTTTCATATTTGCTTTCTTTTCTTCATGTCGAGCAGGAAGAAGAGGATGGAGGATTGTTTCTTTGATAGAACAGACATTTTCCCTTTCCATGATTCTAGGGTTTAGATACTAAAGGATCAGAGTGGGTCACATGCGGATCGACCCGCTCCAAAACCATCACAACCTGACCCGCTTTCAATTAGATTTTTCATTAGTTTTCAATTAGATATTATTTTAATTAATTAGTTTTTCTAGTTACTTTTTAATCAATTTCGATATTAACTGTGGTTGTTTAGTTTTGATACACCTATATTGTTTTTGATTCACATGAACCTTAGACTATTTTGATTCAATTTAATCCTTGATCAATTTAAATTAGGATTAGACATTAGGATTAACCTTTTCGCATGACAACATCAGGATATAGCTCCTTCCCCCACTCCTTGGTATTGCTTATATTTCATTCCAAAGGAAAGGATCTCCCCCGTTGACTCCATGTCACGATTAGGATAACTTAGCCTAATTTTAGGTCCTCTTCCCTTTCATCCTAGCCTTAGGATCAAAGTCGATGTACTCTATGCAAATGTTCCACCGTGAACACTTCTTTTCTCTTTAATCCTAGCTCTGGGATTGGAGTCGCCGCACTCCGCATAAGTGTCTTGCTATGGACACTTCTCTCCCTTTCATCCCAGCCTTAGGATTATAGTCATCGCACTCTATGTAAGTATCTTGCCATGGATACTTACCTCTTCCCTTTGGAACCTTGACCATAGTCAAGAGTTCCCCATCCTTATTAAGGGTAACTATGAATGCTCTGATTCCATTCCCGTCAGGATACGTAGGCACGAGATGCGAAGTCTTGGCGAACATTATTAGATATTAACCCCTAGGTCTCTACCTTAGCACATATACTCATAGCAAGCAAACAATAACATAACACAATAAAATAAGAGGTTCCTGTAGAGTATTATAGATGCTTAGTATGTTAACACCTTCCCTAAGTATAACCAACCCCCAAACCTAGATTCTCTTATTAGGGTTTTATTCAATCTTTACCCTTTCCTTTGGAAAAATCAAAGCTCGGTGGTGAATTTCAAAGTTTTGTGATACAAGTTAATTAATAGCTTAATATCCGATTCTCACCGCAACAATCTGGCTCTCACCCCATTCGTGTAATATACCTATTAGGGCCTCTGAGTCTCCCTGCCCTTGCAGGAGGAGCACACATACACCATAAAATTTTTTGAATAGTACAATGTGCCCACCATAGGGCATAGTAATACTAACCTGAGCCACACCTCTCTCTAGAAAAAATCATCACCGTCTCTGCCATACCTTTAACTCCTATTTCAAACCATTACCAGACATGGTGAACAGAATAGCTTCATCCCTTACTCCTAAGGGTACCAATGATATAGGCGATGCCGAGGTCATGGCGGAGATACGATCCGCCATGGAAGAATTATGCCGATACAATCAGATTGGAGGATGAAATCCAAAACAAAACGGAGTAGTGGAACGTAAAAATCACATTTTGGAAGAATTAGGAAAAACTATGATCAATGAGAGTAGCCTTCCTAAATACTTTTAGGTCGATGCTATTAGTACGACATGTTATGTTTTGAATAGGGTGTTTATCCGTCCTATTCTTAACAAAACTCCATATGATATTTTGAAAGGAAGGAAGCCTAACGTATCACATCTTCATATCTTTGGTTGTAAATGCTTTGTGTTGAATAATGGTAATGAGAACCTTGGTAAATTTGATTCAAAGGCCGATGAAGGTATCTTTCTTGGATACTCTCAAACTAGTAAGGCATATAGAATATACAATAAAAGGTTACTTAGTGTAGAATAATCCGTACATGTTACTTTTGATGAATCTTATCCGAAAAATGTCGGAAAAGGTATTTCTTTTCATGGTGCAGGTGTATCTTCAGAAGACATACTCAAAGACACTGAAAAAGGGACTGATCAACTTGAATCGATGAAAGTTGAGGATGAGGAAGATAACAACTCTAAGAAGATTGAGGAGGATCATCCAATTAGCAACGATGACCTTCCTTTAGATTGGAAATCCTCTAAGGATCATCCCATCGACAACATACTTGGAGATATATCAAAAGGAGTAACTACAAGATCCAAGCTAAGTAACTTTTGTCATCACTTTGCTTTCGTCTCTCAAATTGAGCCTAAAAACTCCAAAGAGGCCTTACTCGATGAACATTGGTTTTTACCAATGCAAGAGGAATTAAATCAATTCAAAAGAAATGAGGTTTGGGACCTTGTCCCCCCTCCGCGAGGTCATCAAGTAATTGGCACGGAATGGGTGTTTAGGAACAAACTTGACGAAAATGGAGTTATAACAAGGAACAAGGCGTGCTTAGTGGAGCAAGGCTATAACCAAGAGGAGGGCATAGACTATGAGGAAACTTATGCTCTTGTTGCCCGACTTGAGGCTATATGCCTTTTGCTGGCCTATGCTTGTTCTAAGAATTTCAAATTATTTCAAATGGATGTTAAGAGTGTTTTCTAAAACAGATACATTAATGAAGAGGTCTATGTATCTCAACCTCCCAGTTTTGAAATTCATGAGTATCCTAATTATGTTTATAAGCTTAAACGTGCTTTGTACGCTCTCAAACAAGTGTAAAACCTCAAAATTTGCCCTCATGTCTTAGCTTTAACTGGCTTATGTTTCATTGCATGCTTTGCATTATCATCTTTGCATATCATTGGCCTTAGCATGGGATCAAGAAATGTGCAAAGTTGTCAAAAATAGAAATTAGGGTTTCCATTTATGGCAAGTTTTGGCAAGGTGAGCACCCAACTTTAGGGCATTCTTTCTCCATGTTCCAAGCTCCAAATTGAAATCTTATGGAGGCCTATCAAAAGTTCACATTCCAAGCTTCAAAACCATACCAAGAACATGTCCATTGGATCAAAATTGAGAGAGATATGATCAATTAAAGTGGAGACAAATCAAGGCAAATTGGCAAGTCATGAGCAGTCAGCGCGCAGTAATTTCAACAAACACCTTGTGTGCATGTTTTGTCCAAGTTCAAGGTCAGATTTCTCCATGATGGAGACTCCAAATGAAAAATTGTCCGACATGGTTTTTGTTCCTCTTGATCTCATCTTCAACTTTGATGTTGGAAGAATTTTCAGATGATCAACTCATTGAGAGATATAATGAGGTAAAGTGTGTGACCTCCAACTGACCCATTCACACGCATGTGGTAGAGCACGACCAGGTCAGGGTGGCATGCTAGATCAGTTATGTACACACATCTTCATGATCATTTTTGGTTATCTTAGAGACTCCCATTGCAATTATGTTCAACTCCAATCTTGTTGTCCTCCATCTCCTCTTTTCAAAGACCCCAAGATCCATCATTTTCATCCATGGATTAATGAGTTATATCTTTCCAAAGTCATCATCATGGAATGTTGTCATGGCTGCCAAAATAAGAAACATGTATTGTTTGTATGTGTTGCTACTTCATTCAACCATACGCATCACATTACCAAATAAAGCCATGCAACAACTCTTACATACCATGCTCATGTACTTTATTTGCTTTATTTGTTCAAACAAAAGAGAATGGAAACTTGTGTGACAAGTTGTTGTTGCTGCAAGTTCACTGAAACCATCACCACCATCCATCATGATCACACCATAAGATCACATACTCCCTCCATATACGAGTTCATCATCACACTACACTCACTCTCCATTTTCAATTCGCTTTCATTTTCATTTCAACTCCAAGAAACTTAACCAAATTTCTAACTGTTAACCACGGTGGTTAACATTTAACTCACCATATATAAACCAATAACAGAATTGTAACCAACTTTGGATCATTCTTCACTCTCCTTCAATCTTCACACTATTTCTCTCTGAGTTTTTCTCTCCCTCGGAACCTCTGAAACCTTCACCTTCTCTGCACATTGCTCCATTCTTCTTCATCAAGAATTAAGAAAGCATTGAGGCAGCCACTGCATTCTCCCATTTCTACTTCAAGCTTCACCTTCATCAATTGATTTTTGCAAGAAATTGGAAGTCTATTAAGCCTTTATTTGGCCAGTGCTCATCTTCGAAGCTTAAGGAATCTCCTCTCTGGTGTTCTCTTGTAGCAAAGGAAGCATCAAAAGTACAGGTCTCAGTTCAAACTTGTTGCTCTCCTTTTGCTCTAATTTAAACTTGATTTTGTGTGTTTTGGAGCTCAATATGAGCAACGTGAACATCCGGCTAGTTGATAGGCACCTTAGGTGCTTAGTTGAAATTTCTAGGGCAAAATGTTTCTCTTCGATTTGCTTCACGTGTGTGTTGTTTGTGAAATCTAATGGCGGATTCGTGACCTACGTGTTGAGAGGAAGAGATTGATATATGATTTGTGCATTTCTGGTCACCTGAAACTTTAGCCACGGTGGAGCCTGGCCGGAGAAGATGACCGGAGTCTTCTCCAGCCGCCTGAGGTGATGAACTTTCAAAAACCCTAGGGTTTAGCCAGTTTCAATCTCAGCCTTTGTTTTAATTTGATCCAACGAACCAGATCTTGCCAGTGAATAAATAAAGCACCATCCCTCTCACGTGCCTTGTTTTTCTGAATGTTTTTGAAATTGGTGCTCACGTGTGTTTGCCTCACCATATCATAACATGTGTATGCATTGCGATTCGTTTGATTGGTTTACCTTTCCTGATCATCATGCTTGACCTGATCCAATGGCTTTGATTGAGTTAAGACTTTGACTGAACCTCATAATATGCTCTGCAGACCCACGCACCTTTGGGCTTTGTGTTTTTTTGATATTCACACCCCCTCCTTTAAAGCCCAATGCATGTTATAACTGGACTTTTGCTTGTGTGACACCCCCCAGGCCTATTTCTCTTGGATTTTAATTTTCTTTTCATAATTGTTTGGTATTTGAATTTTAAAATACTTTTATGCATGATAAAATTCCCAAAAAATTCATGAAGCATTCCAATACATTTAAATAATTTTTTATTATTTTTATTTCTGATTTTGGATTATTTTGCTATTTTTCCATGAATTTCCATTTAATTTCTTTTGTATGAACCTCCATTCATGATATTTGTTTCATTTTGGATTTGTTCGACATAGTTTTGAACTGAATTTTCACATGATAGTTGATACATGCCTCTATGATATATTTATACATCTCATACCATTTTTCATAGATTTTTTAGGTTATTTTTCATTGACTTTTGGATGCTGTCTTTGAGCACTTTGTTTGTGTGACTTGTATGAGATTGTGAGGCATCTTTGAGCATGTTTGGTAATGAATTTTGAGCCATCCTTTTGAGACATATTTTCAAACTCTTTTCACTTCAAGTGACTTGTATATCCCAATTTTCTCATCCTTCTAACATGACTTTATGGATTGCATAAATGCACCTTTGCATGTGTGTTTGTTAGAGGAATTATGCTAGGGTTTTGGTATGCTTTGAACATGTTTCCTTGGGATGATTGTTGAGATGCTTTGACATAATTTGCTAGGCACATTATTGGTCATCCATCTTGCATTATGGGTCATTTCTTGTCCATTTTGAATTGACTTGTATGCACTTATTTGAACTTAAAATGTTTTGTGAGTTTGTGCATCCTTACTTGTTCATCTTTGATGGGTTGTTTTCACAAATGCTTGCATGATTTTGTACATCCATGAAAACATGATTTCACTTCTATTTGTGATCATTATTAATCATATGACATGACCTCTAATTGCATCTTACATGTTTCTAAGTCCATAAACCTTTGCATGTTTGTTTGAACTTGTTTGAACCAAGTTTGTTCCTCATCTTCAATGTTCTTTAACATGAGACTTGTATGAACTTTGCATGTCCATTCTTGCATCTTAAATGTCATATGCTACTGACTTTAATTCATTTCCATGCTTGTTCATCTTACATCCTCATTCATTACTCGTGTTACAAGTATGCATAAATGTATGAACTTAAGTGTTGTTTGTCTTCACTTCTTCTTACTTAATCAATGCTTGCATTCATGATTTACATGCTATCTTAATGACATCTCAATGCATTAATAAATGTCATTCACTTCTGACTTTGATGTTTATATGTGCATTTATTCATGTTCATGATTCATATGCTTTCATCTTGCATAGTTAATGCATAACTTGAATTTGTGTGATCTTTTGGTGCATGTTTCAACCTAGTTTGACTTTGTTTGATACCCTAACCTTAGTAGGATACTTTGACTTGTACCTACTGACTTTGAAGCATCCTTAACCCTTAGGACCTTTCTCTTTTTATTTGAACCTTGTTTGCTTCCTAAGTTGTATTCTTAAGACAATTAGCATTGTCCGGTTTACTTTCTAGCACTTATATTCATTTCTTGTGATTATTTTGCTAACCTTTTGTGTAGGGGCAGAGGTAAGACATATGAACATGTGGATGTTTATCCATGTTCATTCCTCCTTTCATCTCTCATCTATCTTACTTCTCTTTCTCTTTTATGGATTACATGATATAATGCTTGAGTGTGTAGAACTTCTTCACATCCCTTTGGGATCCTAGCTTATCCTTAATTTTTTATTAAGGTGAGGTAGGATAAGCATTAGGTAGTGCTATCCCCCTCTCTTCTTTAGACTTAGGTTGTTCTTAAACCTCCCCTTAGGGCCATCTTTGCATGATAATATTAGGAACAATTAGTTTCCCCTTAGTGTTTTCTTTTCAACTTGAGTCTTCTTTTCTCATCTCATAACCTTTCTAAAACACTTAATAAAGGTTAACGTGTATTGCGCATGAGCCTTATATATGGGAAGTGAGGTATGGGGGGTCTCTCTTCATTCTTCTAGGGTACTTAGTGTACGTCCTGTTGGGGACGATACACGATGTATTCATTCCTATGTTGTAGACTTGGGTGCAATGCAAGTTACAAATTAACTTCAAAACATTTCTGTCTAAAAAACACAAAACAAACTCAAACCTTTTTATCCTTCGGGATTGTTAAGTTTCAAACCTTTTTTTTAGAAAAGAGCACGTTATTTTCCGTTTTGTCGCAAACAAGCATCGACCCTAACTGCCGGACGCGAACTTAACGTCGCTCATAAAAAACACCGACCTTGTTAGGTCGGACTACAACTACTCTGATTTCCTCCTTCTGGTTAGATTTAGGATACGTAGGCACAAGACGGCGATGTCTTGGCGAGCAACCTTTCCCCTTAGTTCGTGTCCGAACTACGTTGACTCTGACTTTTCCATTGCACGAGGGAATATGTAGGTGTAGGACGTCGATGTCCTATCGAGTCACTTCTTTTTCTTTTCTCCCCCGTTTCTTCACTCTTTTCCGTTCCCGTTCCTTCTCGTTTCCAGTAGCAGCAAAGCTCCAGATGAAGACACCCTTTGATCGATAACAACAAGGGTGGATCCCATCGAGTACGATGGATGCGTGGAGGTGCTGATACCTTCCCCTCGAGTAACCTACTCCCTTACCCATTTCTCTTGGTCGTGAGACCATGCTTTTTCCTTCCCTCAGGTTTACGCATTGTTTCCTTTCCCCTCTCTTAGGATAAATACACATTGCTGGCGACTCTGTTTCCGCGCCCCTTTCGCGTTTGTACCTGGATGAAAATCCCGGGAGCGACAACAAGCCCCTAGGGCTTGGTATGAGCGTCTTAGCAAATTTTTACTAGACCAAGGATACTCAAAAGGGAAGGTTGATACTACCCTCTTTATTAAGCGTCAAGGAAAACACACCATTTTAGTACAAGTTTAAGTAGATGACATTATATTTGGATCTACTAACATGCATTTGATCAAGGAATTTTCTAAGTTGATGCAGGGTGAGTTTGAGATGAGCATGATGGGGGGGCTAAACTACTTCCTTGGACTCCAAATCAAACAACTCGAAGAAGGAACGTTTGTGAGCCAAACGAAGTATTGCTATGAGTTACTCAAGCACTTTGATATGGCTAACTCAAAAGCAATTGATACTCCAATGCGTACATGTGTAAACTTGGATCGTGATGAGAATGGTAAGGTTGTTGAAGTAAAGAAGTATAGAGGTATGATAGGTTCTCTTCTCTATCTCACTGCATCTCGACTGGATATCATGTTTAGTGTATGTATGTGTGCTAGATATCAATCATGTCCTAAGGAATCGCATTTAAAATTCGTCAAGCGCATACTTAGATACCTATGTGGTACTCCAAAGTATGGGATTTGGTTTTCCAAGGGAAGTGATTGTACTTAGGTTGGCTATTCCGATTTCGACTTTGCCGGTTGTAAATCGGATAGGAAGAGCACTAGTGGCACTTGTCATTTCTTCTCAAATTCCTTAGTGAGTTGGCATAGCAAACCGAAAGTTTTCATTGCTTTGTCAACAGCCGAGGCGGGATACGTCACAACCGGTAGTTGTTGTGCCCAAATCTTGTGGCTCAAGCAATAATTACTTGACTTCAATGTTAAACTTGAACGTATTTCCATTTTGTGTGACAACACGAGTGCCATTAACTTAACAAAAAATCCAGTACTACATTCAAGCACGAAACATATTGAAATTCACCATCATTTCCTTAGGGATCATGTAGAGAAAGGTGGTGTCGTATTCAAGCATGTTGATAGCAAGAATCAACTTGCCGACATTTTTACAAAACCACTTGCGACAAAACCCTTCTTTAACATGCGTAGGGAACTTGGCGTTCTCAATATCTCAGATCATTTTTAAATTAAATGGTTGTATGCTCTCTATCTATACTTGTCTATACTTTGATTAACCATATTGAAAAGCTCAAGCTATGTGAGGGTATTCATCGTTCATCTTCATTGGAGGTAATATCGTTCATATCCATTTGACTTATCTTGATTATATATATGTACATGTTTGTACTATGTTTTGTGTGTAATCTTGATGTTTAATTGATGTTTTAGATCCTCTTTTTAGTGCATTTTGATATTTTTTTTATAAGTGTGGGCTTTCTATTTATCTTTGTGTGATGCATTCATATCATGAATTTTCATTTTTTTTCATGTTTTTACTGCATGCGTTGACCTGAACAGGGTATATGTCGACTCATGCTCTTTCCCAATTTAACAATAAATGATTCTGCCATGTATGCGTCGACCTGAGAGACTGTCATGCGTCGACTCATACTGGACGCTTTCAATTTTTGGAATCTTAACATGCATGCGTCGACGCATCCCATGCTTGAAGTCGACACAACGCTTTATGAGTCAGATTTTTTTTTGAAAATTGAAGCGTAACATTTGGCCGTGGGAACTACATGACATTCATTGTGTCTTTTCATTTCATCTTCTCATTATCATTCTCATTTGCATCTTATAATTTCATTTCTCTTCACCAACCATTTTCTCAACTCTTCTCTAAACCCATTTCAAGAAATCTCACAAATCAGAAATTTCAAGTCAAAATTTTTCAACAATTTGGTCTTTCTTCACCAACTTCTACTCCGTGTACTATTCATCATCCCCAAAAATAGAGTTTCCATGGCATCTTCGAGAGTAACAGGAAAGAGGTCCACTTGAGCTTCTACTTCTCGAGCAGAAACTTCACAACCTCTGTCACAACCTCAGTCTGATATTCTGGTAAACGTTATGTGTTTACTTTCTGATGAACTTGTTGAGACTTATGAAAATGATTTTAAGAAAAGGTCATTTATTAAGTAGTTTGTTTACTATCTGAAAGTTGCTGAACGAATGCACATTCCAGAAATTATTGATATGCTTAATCATAAAAAATTCAATAATTTCTTAGAATGTGGTACAAATTATAATGAGGACATGGTCAGGTTATTTTACACTGGTATACACGGAAAATTTCTTGATTATGACTATGGTTACAAAATTGGTGGTACGAGTTTGAATGTTGACAACGCAGTTTGGAGAGACCTGTTTGGTATATGTCCAATTCTGTGTCCTGATCTTAACATAACTGACACCAAATTGGCTCCAAGTTATGAATTCAAATCTGCTCTAAATTCTATGTTAAAAGATCCCTATCCAGAGGATATTGTCGCAAGTGATTTGTTCCCAAAATATGTCACTACTGGTCAGTTGAAGCGGCTAGATAGGTATCTACAGTGGATTATGGCTCATATTCTTCGTCGTAAGAATGGAGGATATTCAAGAGTTAACCAAGCTGTCGCACCTCAAAAATTCATCGAAAATACGACCCTTCGCGTGAAAGGCGCGGAAAACGGTTCGACAGAGTCGCCACCAAACTTTATTTATCCCAAAAGAGGGAAAGGAAAATATCGAGAAAACCTTTATGGAGTGGATAAGAACATGGTCTACGCAACCACATTCTGGGTTCGGGAGTCGGTTACGTGAGGGGAAGGTACGCGCACCCCCTCACGTCCGTTGCACTCAACGGGAACCTCTTGATTCGAATCGCGATCCTCGTTAGCTAAGTTTATCTATTTTCTTCTCTAAAATAAAATGCAAAATGGTAAGGTAAAAGGGAACAATGCTAAGGGGAAATGGGGTGGTTTAAGGATAGGGTGCTCGGCAAGATCATCGCGACCTCGGGCCTACGTATGCTCATTCGGACGAGAATGAGAAATCAGAGCAATCGTAGTTCGACTACGGAGTTTGACGGAAAAAAGATGGTAGTGTGGAAATGGGGCAAAAAGAAAAGGTGTGGACACAAACGGGGGAAAAAGAAAAAGGTATCTCGCCAAGATCATCGCAATCTTGTGCCTACGTATCTTTACTCGGACGAGAATAAAGAATCAGAGCAGTCATAGTTCGTGGTACGCCCACGAAACAAGGGAGGGCTGGGTTGGTTTAGATGACGATTACTTGAACTTAAGAAAGATTCCTCGGGCCCAAGTAATCGGGAGAGTGAGTCAAAGATTTGGCTCTCTCTCTTTTTTCATCTAAGGTGGTTAAGTTTGAAAAGGTTTGACGCTTTGAAAAGTGTTTTGGATGGTTGGATGGATGATTGTCGAGTTGGATGTGTTTTAGAGGCGTCAATTGCTCACACACGAGTCAGAGAACTCGCACCCAAACAATCGAAGGAAGATTAAAGACTTGAACCCCCATTTTTCACCTTGAAAGAGTTTCGATAGTTGTTAGTCGTTTTGAGGTTTGATTATGAAAATCCGCTTGACGTGGGATCAAGGGTTTATTGTATGCGCTTGGTTATTTTGAAAAGGATTTGATTTGTTAAAAGAAGAGGCGTCAATTGCTCACACACGAGTAAGAAAACTCGCAGCCAAACAATCGAAGGAAGATCAAAGACTTGAACCCCTATTTTTCACCTTAAAAGAGTTGCGATAATTGTTAGTTGTTTTTGGAGTTTGATTATGAAAATTCGCTTGACGTTGGATCAAGGTTTGTTTGTAAATGAAAAGAGTTTGGTTTGAAAAGAGTTGATTAGAGGTTGATTTGAAAATGGCTCGACAATGAATCGAGGGTTTGGTTTGAAAATGGGTTGTTTGAAAAAATGTCTCGATGACGAATCGAGGTTTTGGTTTGAAAAGGTTTGTTTAGAAAATGGCTCGACGACGAATCGAGGCTTTGGTGTGAAAATGGGTTGTTTGAAAAATGTCTCGACGACGAATCAAGGTTTTGGTTTGAAAATGGGTTGCCTATGCTAGTCCCTAGGGGTGCTCCTAGTAAACAAACCACAATCAAAACAATATTAAGTGCGTACATCGGAATGGGGGAGGGATACATGTAAATTACAAGTGTTGACAGAAATAAATGGTCTCATTGAAAGGTAGCCCAAGAGGAAGCCGTGTGTGTGCGAAGTGTCCTAAACTAGCCTTGATTGCGAGCGCCAAGCAAATGATTATAATCAACAGTCCATTAGTTAATTGGTTTTATGGTTTCGATATTTGTTAATTATTTTCGATAAAGTGGTGAGTAAATGAAATGAAAATGAATATGATACAATATGATAATATGTACAACAATAACATAAAATGGATAAGATATGATATGGATATAAAAATCGGTCTCGTCTTAATCACGATTTAATCGGTAAATTGATAATCGGATTTTTGACCTTCATTGACCTAAATGAAAATAAAAGAACATAAAGTGAAGAATAAGAAATTAAATCGAAAATATGAATACAAATAATAAAAGGTCTCATCTTTATCGAGATTTAATCGAGAAGTCGATAAATCGATCGATATTTGGTTTTCGTCGACCCCAAAAGGAATATAAATGAAACAAAAATGATTGAAATTAAAATAAAATTGAAAAAGACATGAAAAATAGTATAGGTCTCACCTTTATCGAGATTTAGTCGAAAGATCGACAAATCGATCGATATATATATTTTCATTGACCTAATAAGTAACATTATAAACAAAAATAAATTGTAAATAAATGGTAATGCAAAAAATGAATATCTAGGCCTCAAATAAATCAAAACTTAATCGATTTGATTAAGTCATGAATGTCTTTATGTCATTGGCCCAAAAATTAAAACGAAGGCAAAAATCAAAGTAGGAATGAAAAGGAACTCATAAATTAAGACATAAGATCAAAGCCAAATGATAACCAAAAATGTGTTTTAAAAAAAACTATTGAAAATAATTACAAGATATTCAATAAAAATATTTAACAAAATTACAAAAATAATTAACAAAATGTTTACAAAATCTCTTACACAATATTTCTAATAATTTAACAAGAACATTAACTAAAAAGAATTAAAAAAAAGGTGTGGTTAGAAATTCCACCATGGCAACGTGTAAAAACATGGGGTATAGCATTACGGAAGGGGTTCATATGAACAAGGGATCACTTGGGCTAACACCAAGCCCATCTTCCTTAAAAGAGCAAGGTCCAAAAACAGAGCACACAAAATGCTCTTTTCCTTTTTTAAAATACCCAATATTTATCAGCACCAAAAACAAAGAAAAATACGGTGAAACCATGAGACCGTAAAAATGGACACGCCTTCATCAAATCACAACCATAGAAGAACAGAACGACAGCGAAACCACCTTCTCCTTCGTGCAATCAATATGTTCATCTCTCTCTCAGGTTCGCTCGCAATGGCCCAACTCAGGTTTGTGTGTTTTGTTTCAATTCGTCTTCATCCTCTTTTTTGGGTTTGTGATCTGAGTTGTTGTTGAAGTGGGTTGAAAGAGTTTCCTTGAATTTGAGTTTAATGGTTGTGGGTTATTGATTGTGGGATTTGTTCTTGTTGATTGAGGGGTGACGGAAGAGTTGAAGAGGGCGTGATGAGATGAGTAGTTGTTTGTGATTGGAAATGAAGGTTGAAGAAATAGATTTGGAGGGTGGGTCGTTTGAAGGTTGTTGGGGATTTGGAGTGGGTTGTTGATCTGAGGTGGTAATGAAGAAGAGGTTTTGGTTTGAGTTTTTCGGGAAGATTTAGGTCAAGAGATTTATGAGGGGTTTTGTGGCGGCTTCGTTTTCTTTGAATGAGGGTGAAGAGTATGTGTATTTGTAGAGTGAGGCGAGGGTATAAATGGAAGAAATTGATTATTGTGAGCTGGAAATTGGTGAGGTGGTGAAATCGGTTTTGGTTCGTACGTTTCAGTTGCTGTGTAAAGGTTGCAGGTTGTTGGAATTGTGTCTGTTGTGTGCGGTTTTGCATAGCGAGTCTTGAGCGGTTTGACAGGGTGTATTTGTAAGGTCGTACTGCTTTTTCTTTTTCATGTTGTGGGATTCCAAATTGTTTTAGCTGATTTTGTTTTTTTCCTTATAGCATGTGGTGTTTGTGGATTGTATATGGAAAGGATTTGTGGGTGATATGAATCATGGCTTGTGCGTGGTAGTTTTGTACATACAGGTTTGTTGGGAGTTGCATTGTGGTGCGGGTCGTACGTGAAGGTTTAATTGGAAGCTGCTGCTGTTGTTGTTGCAAGGAGTTTTGGGTTTGCTGCTGTTATATGAAAAAGAAATGCTTTTGTGGAAACCTGTTATTATTATTTTTCCTCGCAAGGCTTGTGTAGTGGGTGTTGGAAATAGATCGTGGCTGGTGTTTTGGCGTTGTGGGGTTATGTGCAGCATATTACTTTGGTTCTGGTAGCTTTATGGTTGTTGTAGCTTCAAGTGGTAAGGTGGTACGTTTTTCGCCTGCTGAAGGTTGGTGGATCAGCACGGGCCTTGGACTCTCCTTTTTTATTTTTTTAAAGAACTCTAATGGACTTATGGCATGGGCTTATGATTTTTGTAGAATTTTTGTGACAATGGATAATGGACTCACACACTAATGTATCTAAAAGATGATGATAAAAATATGGATTTTGGCAATTGAATTTGGATATTCATGAAATTGGATTGAATCATGGATTTTGGTCATGTAGTTTAAAATTGGATAACTAAAAATGAATTATAGAAATAAAATGGATATTGAGTTTTGAATTTGGAAATGGATTTTGAAAATTGAATATGGATTTGAGGAAATGGTTATTGGATTTAAATGGATAATGAAATAAAATGGATGAAGGTTAAAAATGGGCTTTAAATGGATATTGATATATATATAAAAAAAAAAAGAATTTGGATTTAATTGGATAAAACTAAAGTATTAAAATGGTAATTTGGAATGAGATGAAATTGAAATGAAAATAGACATGAATTTGGATAATTGAAATTTGAGAAATGGATATTAGATTGGATGGATGATAAAAAAAAGGTTAAAAAAAGTGGATATGACTTAAAATAAAAAGGATAACAAATAAAAGAGAGATGAATTTGAAGACAACATATTTTTTTGGATTTTTTTCTGAATAATTGTCAGTGGACGAATGTACAGATGAAAATATACACAGGTAGGACAAATTTGGGGTATGACAGATGCGCCTATCTAATTGGCTTGAACCGAGTTAGATGAACTGTTACAGCGTTCGGTCTTTCGAGGTAGAAGACAATTAGATATGAAGAAGACCACAAATTTTTCTGAAAGAAAGAAAAGGATTGAGAAGTTGGAATAACAGAATAAATCTGACACCAAAAGAATGACAGACCTATCACCAAAAGGATGATAGTGAACATACACACACCGACCCTTGCACCAAAAGGATGGAAATGAGGTCAAAGCCTGCTATTACCGACGAGATAAAAGGGCACACACGCACACAGACCCTTCCACCAAAAGGATGAAAATGAGGTCAAAACCTGCTATTACCGACGAGATAATAGGGCACACACGCACACAGACCCTTCCACCAAAAGGATGAAAATGAGGTCAAAGCCTGCTATTACCGACAAAGTAATAGGGCACACACACACACAGACCCTTCTACCAAAAGGATGAAAATGAGGTCAAAGCCCGCGATTACCGACGAAGTAATAGGGCACACACGCACACAGACCCTTCCACTAAAAGGATGAAAATGAGGTCAAAGCCTGCTATTACCGACGAGATAATAGGGCACACAACACAGCCTACTATTACCAAAAGGATAATAGGGCACACACACAGCCTGCTATTACCGACGAGATAATAGGGCACACACGCACACAGACCCTTCCACCAAAAGGATGAAAATGAGGTTAAAGCCTGCTATTACCGACGAAGTAATAGGGCACACACGCACACTGACCCTTCCACCAAAAGGATGAAAATGAGGTCAAAGCCTGCTATTACCGATGAAGTAATAGGGCACACACGCACACAGACCCTTCCACCAAAAGGATGAAAATGAGATCAAAGCCTGCTACTTATGAAACTCACAATGAGCATTTTGTTAGGTTTGTTTGTTTATCTTCTCGGGTAAAAGGATTAATTTCTAAGGGGGAAAAGGGGTGGTTTTTTATTAGTGTGCTCGGCAAAGATTAAGAATCCTCGGGCCTACGTATTCCCTCGTGCAATGGGAAAGTCAGAGCATTCGTAGTTCGTGGGACTACGGTTTGTTGGTTCGTGTTTTTTAAGCGAACGAGTGTTTAATTCGCATTCTAACTACTAAACGTTGGCTTGTCGGCTCGTCATGGGAGACTGAAGCACTAGTTCATATGCGCGGAAGAATGGACTAAACAATGTTCATTTTGTGAAAAGTTGTTTGATTTGGATTAAGTGTGTTAAGACTTGACTGAGAAAAAAGTTTGATTTGGACGTGTTTTAGGGTTTCGGTCGCACGGGGGCGAGGAAAGTATAAACTTTAATCGTGTTGGATATTTGAGGTGACAATTGCTCACACACGAGTAAGAGAACTCGCACCCATGCAATAGCTGACGATTGCTCATACACGAGTAAAAGAACTCGCACATAAGCAATCGACGAATTAAGGTTTATGTCTTTTAGAAGTGTCAATTGTTCACACACGAGTAAGAGAACTCGCACCCAAACAATTGAGGAGAAAGATCAAAGACTTGGCCCCCCTCACGTCACCTTTTAGAAAGTTGTGTTTGAATATATGATTAAGTATATTAAAGAGTTTGATTAAGAAAATAATTTGATTTGCTCGTGTATATTAGGGTTTCGGTCGCACGTGGGCGAGGAAAGGAGTTTTTTTAGTCGTGTTGGATATTTTAGAGGTGACAATTGCCCACACACGAGTAAGAGAACTCGCACTCAAACAATTGAGGAGAAGGGTAAAAGACTCGACCACCCTCACTTCACCTTTAGTAAAATGTGTTTAGATAGAGATTAGTGTTTTAATGACTACTTGGAAAAAGGTTTGGATATTGTCGAGTTACAAGTGTTTTAGTGGTGTCAATTGTCCATACATGAGTAAGAGAACTCGCACCTAAACAATCGACAGGTTAGAGCTTAAGATTTTTAGAGGCGTCAATTGTTCGCACACGAGTAAGAGAACTCGCACCTAAACAATCGACAAGTTAAAACGTAAGTTTTAAGAGGTGTCACTTGTTCACACACGAGTAAGAGAACTCGCACCTAAACAATCGACAGGTTAAAGTGTAAGTTTTTTAGAGATGTCACTTGTTCACACACGAGTAAGAGAACTCGCACCTAAACAATCGACAAGTTAAAGTGTAAGTGAAGAGAAGTCTCATCTTAACCGACAAAGTCTGATTTTAGATGTTCATTGACCCAAAAAAAATAAAATAAAAGGTAAAAGTGAAAAATAAAATCGGTCTCGTCTTAATCAAGATCTTTAATCTTAGATCGATAAACTATATTTTTTGACTTTCATTGACCGATAAAAAATAAAAAAGGTGGCCTCATATAAATCCAGATTTTGAATCGATTTCAATAAATCAACTTAATCAAGATTTTTTCATATCATCGGCCCAAAAAATGAAATTAAAAAAAATCGAAAGTAAATCGAAGTTAAAGATCGAGGTAGAAATGAAAAGATAAATCAAGACATAAATTCTAAATAATAAATAAGCTTGAAATCAATCAAAACCTAATTAAATTCTAGAAATAAGATATTTTGCCTTTTTAATATTTATCATTTTTGTTCATTTTCAAATAATAATTAAGAATTATAATTCCTAAAACAGACACTAAAAAATTACTAACTAAAACTAAAACTAATTAAAATAAAACTAAATTAAAAACTAAACTAATTTCTAATCTAATTCTAAAACTAATTCTAATTCTAAAACCAATTCTAATTCTAAAATATACTCATTCTAAAGTTAAATATTAAAACTAATTCTAAAGAGACTAAATAAGTTAAAATCTCATTTAGACCAATTTGTTAAAATTCTAATTAAACCAATTAATCCAAAATTCTAGAAAAAACTATCTAATGATATTCTGATTAAAGACTAATTTATTAAGGAAAACCTAATATTAAAAATAAAAAATAAAATAAGTGATTAAATTTAGGTTATTAATTAATAATTGAAAACAAGACCAAATATTTAAAAGTAACTTAAATGAAAGGTTAATATAATTTACATTTAAACCATAATTGGTAAAGAAAATAAAATCACACTAATCCCTACTATCCAAAAGCAAACTCGGTCAACTCCCCAGCAGAGTCGCCATCTGTCGTACCTCAAAAAATACGATCCTCGCGATGGACGCGGAAAAAACTGTTCGAAACAGAGTCGCCACCGAACTTTATTTATCCCAAAAGAGGGAAAGGAAAATATCGAGAAAAGCTTTGAAAGGGAGATAAGAACATGGTCATCGCAACCAAATTCAGGTTCGGGAGTCGGTTACGCAAGAGGGAAGGTATTAGCACCCTCTACGTCCGTTGTACTCAACGGGAACCTCTTGATTCGATTCGTGAGATAGTTAGTTAAGTTTGTTTGTTTATCTTCTAAGGGTTTGCTTCTAAAGGGAAAAAATGGGGTGGTTTTTTATTAGTGTGCTCGGCAAGGATTAGAATCCTTGTGCCTACGTATTCCCTCATGCAATGGGAAAGTCAGAGCATTCGTAGTTCGTGGGACTACGGTTGGTTTGTGTTTTTTAAATGAACGAGTGTTTAATTCGCATTCTAACTGCTAAACGTTGGCTTGTCTGCTCGTCATGGGAGGCTGAAGCACTAGTTCATATGCGCGGAAGAATGGACTAAATAGTGTTCTTTTTTATGAAAATTTGTTTGATTTGGATTAAGTGTATTAGAGATTTGATTGAGAAAAACAAGTTTGATTTGGACGTGTTTTAGGCGAACGAGAGTTTAGGTTGCATTCTAACTGCTAAACGTTGGCTTGTCGGCTCGTCAGGGGAGGTTGAAGCACGAGTTCATATGCACGAAAGAATGACTTAAACAATGTTCTTCGGGAAAGGTGTTTGAGTTGTGGATTAAGTATGTTAAAGGCTCGGTTGCACAAGGCGAGAAAGGAGAGTTTTATAGTCGTGTTGGATATTTTAGAGGTGACAATTGCCCACACACGAGTAAGAGAACCCGCACCCAAGCAATTGAAGAGAAGGGTCAAAGACTCGACCACCCTCACTTCACCTGTAGTAAAATGTGTTTAAATAGAGATTAAGTGTTTTAATGATTACTTGGAAAAAGGTTTGGATATTGTCGAGTTACAAGTATTTTAGTGGTGTCAATTGTCCACACATGAGTAAGGAAACTCGCACCCAAGCAATTGAAAAGAAAGACCAAAGAATTAGTCCCCCTCTTTTTCACCCTTATGAAAATGTTTAAGTGTTATTACGTATATTGGTTTGATTTGAGAAAAGCACTCGACGTTGGATCAAGGTTTTAATTTACGTATGAGGAGGTTAAGAAATGGAAGGAAAGGAAGTTATGGTGTGAAGTGAAGGTTGGAAATACTTGATATATGGATCAAGTAAATGCTTAGAATTGAATTGATTGAATTTATTTGGAAAATACTTGATGTTGGATCAAGTTTGTTTTACTCTTATAAAAAAGGTTAATTTTAATTTTATGGAATTAATTAAGCCATGATTAAACATAAACCAATCACATACATGCATTCAAATCAAGATAAAATGGGTAATCGTTGCATAAGGTCCAAGAGGAGGCAAAGGGTAGGTCGGTTGCGATCGTGAAAATGATCGACTTATCAGGTATGAAAATGATTGACACGAAGTCCAAATATTAGTTGAAAAATATTTTGATTTGGATAAACACGCAATGACATAGCATACTATAATCAAGGCATAAAAAATCCACAAGGTAAACATCATGCACCACACATAATAAGCATAAATAAATGGACTCAAGCATGATATGGTTAGTCCCCTAATTCTAGTCTTAGTTTAAGGGAGGAATCCTAAACTAAAATAAATTCTAAGTTTTAGAATTAAAATAAAGTTCAAATAATTAATTAGATTAAATTAAAATATTTAATAAAATTAATTATAAAAATTAATTAATGTTAAATAAAATAATTTAATAAAATTAATTAAATAAGAATTGAGGACTTATTAGATAAAAGTATTTTTTAGATTTTTCAAATTTAAACCAACATACGTAATAACACTTAAACATTTTCATAAGGGTGAAAAAGAGGGGGACTAATTCTTTGGTCTTTCTTTTCAATTGCTTGGGTGCGAGTTTCCTTACTCATGTGTGGACAATTGACACCACTAAAACACTTGTAACTTGACAATATCCAAACCTTTTTCCAAGTAATCATTAAAACACTTAATCTCTATTTAAACACATTTTACTACAGGTGAAGTGAGGGTGGTCGAGTCTTTGACCCTTCTCTTCAATTACTTGGGTGCGGGTTCTCTTACTCGTGTGTGGGCAATTGTCACCTCTAAAATATCCAACACGACTATAAAACTCTCCTTTCTCGCCTTGCGCAACCGAGCCTTTAACATACTTAATCCACAACTCAAACACCTTTCCCGAAGAACATTGTTTAAGTCATTCTTTCGTGCATATGAACTCGTGCTTCAACCTCCCCTGACGAGCCGACAAGCCAACGTTTAGCAGTTAGAATGCAACCTAAACTCTCGTTCGCCTAAAACACGTCCAAATTAAACTTTTTTTTCTCAATCAAATCTCTAATACACTTAATCCAAATCAAACAACTTTTCATAAAAAGAACACTATTTAGTCCATTCTTCCGCGCATATGAACTAGTCCTTCAGCCTCCCATGACGAGTAGACAAGCCAACATTTAGCAGTTAGAATGCGAATTAAACACTCGTTCATTTAAAAAACACAAACCAATCGTAGTCCCACGAACTACGAATGCTCTGACTTTCCCATTGCACGAGGGAATACGTAGGCACAAGGATTATAATCCTTGCCGAGCACACTAATAAAAAACCACCCCATTTTTTCCCTTTAGAAGCAAACCCTTGGAAGATAAACAAACAAACTTAACTAACTATCTCACGAATCGAATCAAGAGGTTCCCATTGAGTACAACGGACGTAGAGGGTGCTAATACATTCCCTCTTGCGTAACCGACTCCCGAACCTGAATTTGGTTGCGATGACCATGTTCTTATCCCCCTTTCAAAGGTTTTCTCGATATTTTCCTTTCCCTCTTTTGGGATAAATAAAGTTCGGTGGCGACTCTGTTTCGAACAGTTTTTTCCGCGTCCATCGCAAGGATGGTATTTTTCGAGGTACGACAGATGGCGACTCTGCTGGGGAGTTGACCGAGTTTGCTTTTGGATAGTAGGGATTAGTGTGATTTTATTTTCTTTACCAATTATGGTTTAAATGTAAATTATATTAACCTTTCATTTAAGTTACTTTTAAATATTTGGTCTTGTTTTCAATTATTAATTAATAACCTAAATTTAATCACTTATTTTATTTTTTATTTTTAATATTAGGTTTTCCTTAATAAATTAGTCTTTAATCAGAATATCATTAGATAGTTTTTTCTAGAATTTTGGATTAATTGGTTTAATTAGAATTTTAACAAATTGGTCTAAATTAGATTTTAACTTATTTAGTCTCTTTAGAATTAGTTTTAATATTTAACTTTAGAATGAGTATATTTTAGAATTAGAATTGGTTTTAGAATTAAAATTAGTTTTAGAATTAGATTAGAAATTAGTTTAATTTTTAATTTAGTTTTATTTTAATTAGTTTTAGTTTTAGTTAGTAATTTTTTAGTGTCTGTTTTAGGAATTATAATTCTTAATTATTATTTGAAAATTAACAAAAATGATAAATATTAAAAAGACAAAATATCTTATTTCTAGAATTTAATTAGGTTTTGATTGATTTCAAGTTTATTTATTATTTAGAATTTATGTCTTGATTTATCTTTTCATTTCTACCTCGATATTTAACTTCGATTTACTTTCGATTTTTTTTTAATTTCATTTTTTGGGCCGATGATATGAAAAAATCTTGATTAAGTTGATTTATTGAAATCGATTCAAAATCTAAATTTATATGAGGCCACCTTTTTTTATTTTTTATCGGTCAATGAAAGTCAAAAATATAGTTTATCGATCTAAGATTAAAGATCTTGATTAAGACGAGACCGATTTTATTTTTCACTTTTACCTTTTTTTTTTTGGGTCAATGAACATCTAAAATCAGACTTTGTCGGTTAAGATGAGACTTCTCTTCAGTTACACTTTAACTTGTCGATTGTTTAGGTGCGAGTTCTCTTACTCGTGTGTGAACAAGTGACATCTCTAAAAAACTTACACTTTAACCTGTCGATTGTTTAGGTGCGAGTTCTCTTACTCTTGTGTGAACAAGTGACACCTCTAAAAACTTACGTTTTAACTTGTCGATTGTTTAGGTGCGAGTTCTCTTACTCGTGTGCGAACAATTAACGCCTCTAAAAAACTTAAGCTCTAACCTGTCGATTGTTTAGGTGCGAGTTCTCTTACTCATGTATGGACAATTGACACCACTAAAACACTTGTAACTCGACAATATCCAAACCTTTTTCCAAGTAGTCATTAAAACATTTAATTTCTATCTAAACACATTTTACTAAAGGTGAAGTGAGGGTGGTCGAGTCTTTGACCCTTCTCCTCAATTGTTTGAGTGCGAGTTCTCTTACTCGTGTGTGGGCAATTGTCACCTCTAAAATATCCAACACGACTAAAAAAACTCCTTTCCTCGCCCACGTGCGACCGAAACCCTAATATACACGAGCAAATCAAATTATTTTCTTAATCAAACTCTTTAATATACTTAATCATATATTCAAACACAACTTTCTAAAAGGTGACGTGAGGGGGGCCAAGTCTTTGATCTTTCTCCTCAATTGTTTGGGTGTGAGTTCTCTTACTCGTGTGTGAACAATTGACACTTCTAAAAGACATAAACCTTAATTCCTCGATTGCTTGTGTGCGAGTTCTTTTACTCGTGTTTGAGCAATCGTCGGCTATTGCTTGGGTGCGAGTTCTTTTACTCGTGTGTGAGCAATTGTCACCTCAAATATCCAACACAATTAAAGTTTATACTTTCCTCGCCCCCGTGCGACCGAAACCCTAAAACACGTCCAAATCAAACTTTTTTCTCAGTCAAGTCTTAACACACTTAATCCAAATCAAACAACTTTTCACAAAAAGAACATTGTTTAGTCCATTCTTCTGCGCATATGAACTAGTGCTTCAGCCTCCCATGACGAGCCGACAAGCCAATGTTTAGCATTTAGAATGCGAATTAAACACTCGTTCGCTTAAAAAACACGAACCAACAAACCGTAGTCCCATGAACTACGAATGCTCTAACTTTCCCATTGCACGAGGGAATACGTAGGCCTGAGGATTCTTAATCCTTGCCGAGCACACTAATAAAAAACCACCCCTTTTCCCCCTTAGAAATTAATCCTTTTACCCGAGAAGATAAACAAACAAACCTAACTAACTATCTCACGAATCGAATCAAGAGGTTCTCGTTGAGTACAACGGACGTAGAGGGTGCTAATACCTTCCCTCTTGCGTAACCGACTCCCGAACCCGAACTTGGTTGCGATGACCATTTTCCTATCCTTTAAAGATTTTCTCGATATTTTCCTTTCCCTCTTTGGGATAAATAAAGTTCAGTGGCGACTCTGTTTCGAACAGTTTTTTCCGCGTCCATCGCGAGGATCGTATTTTTTGAGGATGAAAATGAGGTGTCGCACCTCGAAAATTCATCGAAAATACGACCATTCGCGCGAAAGGCGCGGAAAACGGTTCGACAGAGTCGCCACCGAACTTTATTTATCCCAAAAGAGGGAAAGGAAAATATCGAGAAAACCTTTATGGAGTGGATAAGAACATGGTCGTCGCAACCACATTCTGGGTTCGGGAGTCGGTTACGTGAGGGGAAGGTACGCGCACCCCCTCACGTCCGTTGTACTCAACGGGAACCTCTTGATACGAATCGCGATACTCGTTAGCTAAGTTTATCTATTTTCTTCTCTAAAATAAAATGCAAAATGGTAAGGTAAAAGGGAACGATGCTAAGGGGAAATGGGGTGGTTTAAGGATAGGGTGCTCGGCAAGATCATCGCGACCTCGTGCCTACGTATGCTCATTCGGACGAGAATGAGAAATCAGAGCAATCGTAGTTCAACTACGGAATTTGACGAAAAAAAGATGGTAGTGTGGAAATGGGGGAAAAAGAAAAGGTGTGGACACAAACGGGGGAAAAAGAAAAAGGTAGCTCGCCAAGATCATCGCAATCTTGTGCCTACGTATCTTTACTCGGACGTGAATAAAGAATCAGAGCAGTCGTAGTTCGTGGTACGCCCATGAAACAAGGGAGTTGGTTGATTTTAAAAGAGAGGCGCCAATTGCTTACACACGTGTAAGAGAACTCGCACCCAAACAATTGAAGGAAGATCAAAGACTTGAACCCCCCATTTTTCACCTTGAAAAGTTTCAATAGTTATTAATTGTTTTGAGGTTTATTGAGAAAATCCGCTTGACGTTGGATCAAGGGTTTGTTGATTATAAAAAGAGTTTGATTGAAAAGACTATGGTTTAGATGTTGATTTTGAAAGTGATTTAACTTATTAAATGAAGAGGCGTCAATTGCTCACACACGAGTAAGAAAACTCGCACCCAAACAATCGAAGGAAGATCAAAGACTTAAACCCCCATTTTTCACCTTAAAAGAGTTGCGATAATTGTTAGTTGTTTTTGGAGTTTGATTATGAAAATTCGCTTGACGTTGGATCAAGGTTTGTTTGTAAATGAAAAGAGTTTGGTTTGAAAAGAGTTGATTAGAGGTTGATTTGAAAATGGCTCGACAACGAATCGAGGGTTTGGTTTGAAAATGGGTTGTTTGAAAAAATGTCTCGACGACGAATCGAGGTTTTGGTTTGAAAAGGTTTGTTTAGAAAATGGCTCGACGACGAATCGAGGCTTTGGTGTGAAAATGGGTTGTTTGAAAAATGTCTCGACGACGAATCGAGGTTTTGGTTTGAAAATGGGTTGCCTATGCTAGTCCCTAGGGGTGCTCCTAGTAAAGAAACCACAATCAAAACAATATTAAGTGCGTACATCGGAATGGGGGAGGGATACATGTAAATTACAAGTGTTGACAGAAATAAATGGTCTCATTGTAAGGTAGCCCAAGAGGAAGCCGTGTGTGTGCGAAGTGTCCTAAACTAGCCTTGATTGCGAGCACCAAGTAAATGATCATAATCAACAGTCCATTAGTTAATTGTTTTTATGGTTTCGATATTTGTTAATTATTTTCGATAAAGTGGTGAGTAAATGAAATGAAAATGAATATGATACAATATGATAATATGTACAACAATAACATAAAATGGATAAGATATGATATGAATATAAAAATCGGTCTCGTCTTAATCGCGATTTAATCGGTAAATTGATAATCGGATTTTTGACCTTCATTGACCCAAATGAAAATAAAAGACCATAAAGTGAAGAATAAGAAATTAAATCGAAAATATGAATACAAAGAATAAAAGGTCTCGTCTTTATCGAGATTTAATCGAGAAGTCGATAAATCGATCGATATTTGGTTTTCATCGACCCCAAAAGGAATATAAATGAAACAAAAATGATTGAAATTAAAATAAAATTGAAAAAGACATGAAAAATAGTAAAGGTCTCACCTTTATCGAGATTTAGTCGAAAGATCGACAAATCGATCGATATATGTTTTCATTGACCTAATAAGTAACATTATAAACAAAAATAAATTGTAAATAAATGGTAATGCAAAAAATGAATATCTAGGCCTCAAATAAATCAAAACTTAATCGATTTGATTAAGTCATGAATGTCTTTATGTCATTGGCCCAAAAATTAAAACGAAGGCAAAAATCAAAGTAGGAATGAAAAGGAACTCATAAATTAAGACATAAGATCAAAGCCAAATGATAACCAAAAATGTGTTTTAAAAAAAACTATTGAAAATAATTACAAGATATTCAATAAAAATATTTAACAAAATTACAAAAATAATTAACAAAATGTTTACAAAATCTCTAACACAATATTTCTAATAATTTAACAAGAACATTAACTAAAAAGAATTAAAAAAAAGGTGTGGTTAGAAATTCCACCATGGCAACGTGTAAAAACATGGGGTATAGCATTACGGAAGGGGTGCATATGAACAAGGGATCACTTGGGCTAACACCAAGCCCATCTTCCTTAAAAGAGCAAGGTCCAAAAACAGAGCACACAAAATGCTCTTTTCCTTTTTTAAAATACGCAATGTTTATCAGCACCAAAAACAAAGAAAAATACGGTGAAACCATGAGACCGTAAAAATGGACACGCCTTCATCAAATCACAACCATAGAAGAACAGAACGATAGCGAAACCACCTTCTCCTTCGTGCAATCAATATGTCCGTCTCTCTCTGAGTTTCGCTCGCAATGGCCCAACTCAGGTTTGTGTGTTTTGTTTCAATTCGTCTTCATCCTCTTTTCTGGGTTTGTGATCTGAGTTGTTGTTGAAGTGGGTTGAAAGAGTTTCCTTGAATTTGAGTTTAATGGTTATGGGTTATTGATTATGGGATTTGTTCTTGTTGATTGAGGGGTGACGGAAGAGTTGAAGAGGGCGTGATGAGATGAGTAGTTGTTTGTGATTGGAAATGAAGGTTGAAGAAATAGATTTGGAGGGTGGGTCGTTTGAAGGTTGTTGGGGATTTAGAGTGGGTTGTTGATCTGAGGTGGTAATGAAGAAGAGGTTTTGGTTTGAGTTTTTTGGGAAGATTTAGGTCAAGAGATTTATGAGGGGTTTTGTGGCGGCTCCATTTTCTTTGAATGAGGGTGAAGAGTATGTGTATTTGTAGAGTGAGGCGAGGGTATAAATGGAAGAAATTGAAGATTGTGAGCTGGAAATTGGTGAGGTGGTGAAATCGGTTTTGGTTCGTACGTTTCGGTTGCTGTGTAAAGGTTGCAGGTTGTTGGAATTATGTCTGTTGTGTGCGGTTTTGCATAGCGAGTCTTGAGCGGTTTGACAGGGTGTATTTGTAAGGTCGTACTGCTTTTTCTTTTTCATGTTGTGGGGTGTTCCAAATTGTTTTGGCTGATTTTGTTTTTTTCCTTATAGCAGGTGGTGTTTGTGGATTGTATATGGAAAGGATTTGTGGGTGATATGAATTATGGCTTGTGCGTGGTAGTTTTGTACATACAGGTTTGTTGGGAGTTGTGTTGTGGTGCGGGTCGTACATGAAGGTTTAATTAGAAGCTGTTGCTATTGTTGTTGCAATGAGTTTTGGGTTTGGGGGGTGTACGATTTTATGTGGTGCGAAAAAGGTGGTACGGATGCTGGTGGAGTAGCTGTGATGGTTTTCTTATTTGGAAAAAATTCTGTGAAAAAGAAATGCTTTTGTGGAAACCTGCTATTATTATTTTTCCTCGCAAGGCTTGTGTAGTGGGTGTTGGAAATGGACTGTGGCTGGTGTTTTGGCGTTGTGGGGTTATGTGCAGCATATTACTTTTGTCCTGGTAACTTTATGGTTGTTGTAGCTTCAAGTGGTAAGGTGGTACGTTTTTCGCCTACTGAAGTTTGGTTTGAAAGTGGGACCGTGGTTTATGTGAAGGTTGGTGGATCAGCAAGGGCCTTGGACTCTCCTTTTTTAATTTTTTTAAAGAACTCTAATGGACTTATGGCATGGGCTTATGATTTTTGTAGAATTTTTGTGACAATGGATAATGGACTCACACACTAATGTATCTAAAAGATGAGGATAAAAATATGGATTTTGGCAATTGATTTTGGATATTCATGAAATTGGATTGAATCATGGATTTTGGTCATGTAGTTTAAAATTGGATAACTAAAAATGAATTATAGAAATAAAAAGGATATTGAGTTTTGAATTTGGAAATGGATTTTGAAAATTGAATATGGATTTGAGGAAATGGTTATTGGATTTAAATGGATAATGAAATAAAATGGATGAAGGTTAAAAATGGGCTTTAAATGGATATTGATATATATATAAAAAAAAGAATTTGGATTTAATTGGATAAAACTAAAGTATTAAAATGGTAATTTGGAATGAGATGAAATTGAAATGAAAATAGACATGAATTTGGATAATTGGAATTTGAGAAATGGATATTAGATTGGATGGATGATAAAAAAAAGTTTTAAAAAAGTGGATATGACTTAAAATAAAAGGATAACAAATAAAAGAGAGATGAATTTGAAGACAACATATTTTTTTGTATTTTTTTCTGAATAATTGTCAGTGGACGAATGTACAGATGAAAATATACACAGGTAGGACAAATTTTGGGTATGACAGATGCCCCTATCTAATTGGCTTGAACCGAGTTAGATGAACTGTTACAGCATTCGGTCTTTCGAGGTAGAAGACAATTAGATATGAAGAAGACCACAAATTTGTCTGAAAGAAAGAAAAAGATTGAGAAGTTGGAATAACAGAATAAATCTGACACCAAAAGAATGACAGACCTATCACTAAAAGGATGATATTGAACACACACACACACCGACCTTTCCACCAAAAGGATGGAAATGAGGTCAAAGCCTGCTATAACCGACGAGATAATAGGGCACACACGCACACAGACCCTTCCACCAAAAGGATGAAAATGAGATCAAAACCTGCTATTACCGATGAGATAATAGGGCACACACGTACACAGACCCTTCCACCAAAAGGATGAAAATGAGGTCAAAGCCTGCTATTACCGACGAAGTAATAGGGCACACACGCACACAGACCCTTCCACCAAAAGGATGAAAATGAGGTCAAAGCCTGCTATTACCGACGAAGTAATAGGGCACACACGCACACAGACCCTTCCACCAAAAGGATGAAAATGAGGTCAAAGCCTGCTATTACCGACGATATAATAGGGCACACAACACAGTCTGCTATTACCAAAAGGATAATAGGGCACGCACACAGCCTGCTATTACCGACGAGATATTAGGGCACACACGCACACAGACCCTTCCACCAAAAGGATGAAAATGAGGTCAAAGCCTACTATTACCGACGAAGTAATAGGGCACACACGCACACAGACCCTTCCACCAAAAGGATGAAAATGAGGTCAAAGTCTGCTATTACCGACGAAGTAATAGGGCACACACGCACACAGACCCTTCCACCAAAAGGATGAAAATAAGGTCAAAGCCTGCTATTACCGATGAGATAATAGGGCATACAACACAGCCTGATATTACCAAAAGGATAATAGGACACACACACACAACCCGCTACTACCAAAAGGATGATAGAAACTTCTGATTTGTGAGAACCAGCACCAAAAGGATGAAGGTTAAATTGAATTGATTGGGTTAGGCTATCACCAAAAGGATGATAGTAAGGCAATTGACAAAAGGTCAAGTTTGCTGGGGATGTGATGAGATTTATTTGGAGACATCAACAAAAGGTTGAAGTAAAGAAATCAATGAGGAGCGCCCATGAAAAGGAAAGGGAAATAGTGAAAAATGGAGAAGGTAAATAGCGAAGATCTACGCAATCTTGTGCCTACGTATCTTTACTCGGACGAGAATAAAGAATCAGGGCAGATGTAGTTCGCCTTGAAGAAAAGATTCAATGAGTAACGCCCAATGAATCGGAGGAATATTTATTGGTTGGGATGAGGATGATGACCACATCACAAAAATGGTTGAGGAACACAACTCAATGAGGAACGCCCACTGACTTGCTTGGAGATCACAACTTTATTGAAAAATTTCATGAGGAACGCCCATGAACTTGAAAGAGATGCCCCTGTCCGGGCTGAGGATCGTCTTGGAATAACTTTGTGAAGAACGTCCATGGATTTGATGAAGATGCCCCTGCCTGGGCTGAAGATCATCTTGCAGTCTCGAGATTGATCCTGGATCTTGACATGCATATGTGAATGCTTGATTTTGTAATGATGTGCAATGCAAATGCTGACACGCGGAGATGCAAGTGCTAGGGAAGTATGATTGGTTCTGGTATGCATATGATGCAAATGATGCTTATGATGCATATGATGCACATGATTGCAGACGGGTGAATGGATATTTTTGGAGAGGCGCCAGCGTGGTGGACTTTGGTAGTTGCCAATGCGGATTGGACTTTTGGGTGGTGGGAGGGATTTGATTTCCTCGACACTCAGTTCGTTGAAGACGCCATGATTGAAGCAGACGAAGATACTCTTGAAGCCTCGAATCTGATCACATGATTGATAAGTCATGGTGTTCGTTCCAAGAGAACCACAACTCTGTGCTTGATGGTCAAGATGACTTGATGAATTGATGGTGATCAACTCTTGAAGATTATGCTCTTGCTCTGAACTGCTTGAAAGTACAGACAGGATAAGCCTGCTGCAATGAGTCTTGCCCCAGTCTGAACATGGTAATGGTCTTCCCCTGATTAATCAGTTCTGAAGTGATTTGATCTTTGGATGTCGAACTTTGATATGCTTTGAGATGGCTTGCCCCTGTTTGAGCTGTCAAAGGGTTTGCTCCAGCCTAAGGGTTTTGAGGGAGTCTTACTTCAGGTTGACACCACTGACAGTTCAAGTTCCTCTTCGATTTCCCCTTGTTGGAATTGTCTTGATGTCCAGCACTGATTTGTAGTTAAAATTGCTCATTCACAAATGGTAATCTTAATACAATGCTCATGCAAGTTTTGAAAAAGAGTTGTTTATTGGAGTGTCGTGATAGTGAGACGAATGGACCGTTAGCCCAAACGTGTGCTGATTTTGATGGTGTGAAAGATATAGCAAGGAGAGTGACACCAATGCTGAAAATTAGCAAATATGGGGAGTCAGTTTACGCAGCCTTGCGATAGTATGCTTTCAGAATAAACCCCGCCTCAATTAGGTCTTTCGAGGATTGTAACGTGGTCTGGTTTATGGTTTATAAAACAAAGGATATTTGGCTCAAAGTATGATTTGTACCCACCCCTACATGATGATCTCCAGTCCTACGTTCAGTTAATTCACACGTGTTTGTATTCCAAAGGGTTGATGGTTCGAGGTATGCTTGAAATGACAGTCACCTTATTTTGTTTTTGATGGATGTCAGTGACCCTTTGAGATGGTGGTCCCTGAATCTTATTTTGTTTTTATTGAGGATTCGAGGGCCTCTTTTGATTTTGTTTTTGATCCCTATCTTTTGTATGCACTGATTTTGCTTGTCGAGTCCATTAGGGTTGTCTTGATTTTTGCCTAAGTCTCCTTTGAGGTGCTTGACTTAGCAGGCTTTTGATTTTTTTTGATTTTTTGGTTTTGTTGGAGGATTGTGACTACCAAGTCATGGGTATTGATGAACAACCGTCATGTCTTGTGGAATTTTGCTTTGTGATTTGAGTTTGTAATCAGGTTAACTAAACACTACCCTGCCCCAGGTTGAGTGTAAGGTTTTGAATATTCGAAGGAAACTACTACTTCTAGGCTCGAAGTGGTTTACTAGGGATTAACTCCTTGTCTCTCAAGTGTTTAGGGGTTAAAACAATGCATGTACATCATCGGAGGGATTCTATCCGAAAGCATACATTTTGCAATTATGGGTATTTCATTTTCATCATCCTCCCTCCAATCATTGCTAAGCGACAGTTGATAAAGAGAGTGAAGTGGATAAATGTGTCGGTGATGAGCAGTAAATGGGAGAAATGAGTGAATACGACATAACTGATTCAAAACATGCATAATCACTACATTAAGAAAACCAAATATAAATGGCAATGTTCAAAGCATACAATACTTAAACAAATAAAGACGAAAATACAAGAATGCAAATGACGGGATGGCAACATGACTGCCTTCTTCGGGGAATAAACTTGACTTGACTTGACTTGATGTTGGCACTAGTTTGGCAGCGGCAGTGGGTTTTTGATGACGTTTGGAGCCCTCGCACTGAACGTGAGATACTTTAAGTCGATCATGTCCTGAACCTTGTGTTTGAAAGCTCTGCAGTCTTCGATCGTATGCCCTGGAGCACCCTGATGAAACTCGCAATGAGCATTAGCATCATAATCTGGGGGGATGACAGTTGGAGGAGCTAGGTCCCTCAGAGTAATGGCCCTTTTCTCCATCAATTGAGCAAAGATCTGAGCATATGATGTCGGTAGACGATCAAAGTCTCTATCTGGCCTCCTTGTCCTTTATTGATTAGGCTGACGTTGTTGAGCAGCTCTCTGTTGTTGATGTTGAGGAGGATACTGATACCCCTGCTGGTTGTAGGATTATTGCTGAGGAATCTGTTATTGAGGCGTTGGAGTTTAAACAGCTTGAACAGTTGGCTGATAAGGCATTGGAGTGTATTGCGCAGCAGCAACATACGGATACTGGAAGTATGGCATTTGATAAGGCATTGGAGCTGGAGCTTATGGAGCTTGCCCCTTCTGAGCATAAACAACATTTGTTTCGCCCTCTTTCTTTTTGAGTCCATTGTTGAAAGGTTTCTTGGCTTGAGACTGGCTGCCAGAACTTCCTTGGATCTTTCCGCTCTTCAGACCCTCTTCGATTCTCTCACCGACAATCACCAAATCAGAGAATCCGGCAGAAACATTACCAATCAACTTATCATAGTATTGGCCTTACAAAGTACCCATGAAGATGTCAATCAATTCACGGTCAACCAGAGGTGGATGCACCCTTGCAGCTAGCTCTCTCCAGCGTTGCGCGTACTCCTTAAAGGATTCGTTGTCCTTTTGAGCCATACTCTGAAGTTGAGTACGATTCGGAGCAAGGTCAGTGTTGTACTTGTATTGCTTGACAAGTGCATCAGCTAGATCATCCCAAGTGCGCACATTGCTATGCTCCAGCTGCATATACCACTCAAGAGATACTCCAGACAAGCTGTCTTGGAAGCAATGGATCATCAGCTTTTCATCTTTGGCATGGGCAGCCATCTTGCGACAGTACATCCTTAGATGCATGTGAGGACAACTGAGACCTTTGTACTTTGGGAATTCTTGTACCTTGAACTTGGGAGGAATGACAACATCTGGCACCAAGCACATATCCAGAGCATTCAGAGATTTTGAGTTGCGCCCCTCCATGACTCGGAGTTTCTCAGCTAGATCACGACACATCTTGATGACTTCAGAATCCTGAGCAGAGGTAGGATTGACAATTGGGATAACAGCATGGTAGTTCTGTACTTCATCATACTGATCTATCTGATTCTCTTCAGTATGAGGAATAGGAATCTGAGTGACAAAAGGTTGGGCTTGCGGAATGGCACCAACAGTAACTCCAGATGTTGGAAGTGGTTGAGATGTGGCAGGAGCGAAGTCCATTGGTATCCCAAGTGATGAGGTTGGGAACAGGAACAGAGAGCCTTGAGGTAGATGCTTGAACAGGCACAGTGTTGTTGGCAGCAGCGGCTTCACGCAGTTCTTCTTCTTTTCTAGCCATCACGATGGCTTTGAGAATCTGGTCGATCTTTCCCTTCATAGAGTCCAACTCTTCTCTGAAGGCGGCTTGCTCTTGTTGAATCTGCTCCATCATTCGTCTGGTATTAGCTCGAGTTGCGTACTGGTGTCGAGGAATCAGCTTGATTTACTGGAGAAGGAAGGAAGTTGAAGTAAGATTCTGAGGTTAAAAAATGCAATGCAAAATGGACAGCAGATGCAATGCAATGCAATGATATGAGATGCAATGCAAGATGCAAGATCCGGGATCGCAGGATCAATAGCTTTAAACAGTTCTGAGGTTGGCTGGAGGAACGAGTCAAGAACCACAACTAGGACCAAGAAACCCACAGGTAGATTTCTAAGACGGGTAGGTGCCTAGAGTTATGGATATATTTCGAAAACATTATAACCAAGATGAAGAGACATCTGACTATAATATCCTCGAAATAATCTCGTCTAGGTGAGGTCTTTGTTTCTTCCCCACGAGAAAGATTCCTCGGAGGCGCCCACTACACAACCATCGACACACGGGTTCTATGAAGGGTTCTCAGAATCCTAGATCGAGGTAGAAAATATTACTGTCAGGAAGTAATACGTTCGAGGGATCTCGTCTGATTGGGGCATTCGCATTAACTCACATAGAATTAACTCTACCAACCACCATGGGTAAATTGGGTTAATGGTCCTTGGGATCGACGACCCACCTCAAAAGTATTACCACCATGGCAAAGATTCACCACAACAATAATATCTCCAAGGGAATCTACTCTAAGCGGTGGTTTTCGCTTCAACTCACGCGGAAGAGACCATGCAAGCCTACACTACACAACCACCATCCTAATCCTAGGGTTTTTCTCGACTCGGGTGTAGAGCCATCCCGCAAAGCTCCTAATATCAGAACAACCCAACAGTGCCACAAAAGGAAATAGGAAAACAACTAAGTAAGCAAAGGAGAAGAAAATATAAACAAAGCCAAAGAGCTAGCGATTCGAATCAAGATAGGCTTGACTCTCTCTTGCATGGAGCAAATAGGTCCCCAGCAGAGTCGCCATCTGTCGTACCTCGAAAATTCATCGAAAATACGACCCTTCGCGCGAAAGGCGCAGAAAACGGTTCGACAGAGTCGCCACCGAACTTTATTTATCCCAAAAGAGGGAAAGGAAAATATCGAGAAAACCTTTATGGAGTGGATAAGAACATGGTCATCGCAACCACATTCTGGGTTCGGAAGTTGGTTACTTGAGGGGAAGGTACGCGCACCCCCTCACGTCCGTTGTACTCAACGGGAACCTCTTGATTCGAATCGCGATACTCGTTAGCTAATTTTATCTATTTTCTTCTCTAAAATAAAATACAAAATGGTAAGGTAAAAGGGAACGATGCTAAGGGGAAATGGGGTGGTTTAAGGATAGGGTGCTCGGCAAGATCATCGCGACCACGGGCCTACGTATGCTCATTCGGACGAGAATGAGAAATCAGAGCAAATGTAGTTTGACTACGGAGTTTGATGAAAAAAAGATGGTAGTGTGGAAATGGGGGAAAAAGAAAAGGTGTGGACATAAACGGGGGAAAAAGAAAAAGGTAGCTCGCCAAGATCATCGCAATCTTGTGCCTACGTATCTTTACTCGGACGAGAATAAAGAATCAGAGCAGTCGTAGTTCGTGGTACGCCCACGAAACAAGGGAGTTGGTTGATTTTAAAAGAGAGGCGCCAATTGCTTACACACGAGTAAGAGAACTCGCCCCCAAACAATTGAAGGAAGATCAAAGACTTGAACCCCCCATTTTTCACCTTGAAAAGTTTCAATAGTTATTAATTGTTTTGAGGTTTATTGAGAAAATCCGCTTGACGTTGGATCAAGGGTTTGTTGATTATGAAAAGAGTTTGATTAAAAAGACTATGGTTTGGATGTTAATTTTGAAAGTGATTTAACTTATTAAATGAAGAGGCGTCAATTGCTCACACACGAGTAAGAAAACTCGCACCCAAACAATCGAAGGAAGATTAAATACTTGAACCCCCATTTTTCACCTTAAAAGAGTTGCGATAATTGTTAGTTGTTTTTGGAGTTTGATTATGAAAATTCGCTTGATGTTGGATCAAGGTTTGTTTGTAAATGAAAAGATTTTGGTTTGAAAAGAGTTGATTAGAGGTTGATTTGAAAATGGCTCCACAACGAATCGAGGGTTTGGTTTGAAAATGGGTTGTTTGAAAAAATGTCTCGACGACGAATCGAGGGTTTGGTTTGAAAAGGTTTGTTTAAAAAATGGCTCGATGACTAATCGAGGCTTTGGTGTGAAAATGGGTTGTTTGAAAAATGTCTCGACGACGAATCGAGGTTTTGGTTTGAAAATGGGTTGCCTATGCTAGTCCCTAGGGGTGCTCCTAGTAAACAAACCACAATCAAAACAATATTAAGTGCGTACATCGGAATGGGGGAGGGATACATGTAAATTACAAGTGTTGACAGAAATAAATGGTCTCATTGTAAGGTAGCCCAAGAGGAAGCCGTGTGTGTGCGAAGTGTCCTAAACTAGCCTTGATTGCGAGCACCAAGCAAATGATCATAATCAACAGTCCATTAGTTAATTGTTTTTATGGTTTCGATATTTGTTAATTATTTTCGATAAAGTGGTGAGTAAATGAAATGAAAATGAATATGATACAATATGATAATATGTACAACAATAACATAAAATGGATAAGATATGATATGGATATAAAAATCGGTCTCGTCTTAATCGCGATTTAATCGGTAAATTGATAATCGGATTTTTGACCTTCATTGACCCAAATGAAAATAAAAGAACATAAAGTGAAGAAAAAGAAATTAAATCGAAAATATGAATACAAAGAATAAAAAGTCTCATCTTTATCGAGATTTAATCGAGAAGTCAATAAATCGATCGATATTTGGTTTTCATCGACCCCAAAAGGAATATAAATGAAACAAAAATGATTGAAATTAAAATAAAATTGAAAAAGACATGAAAAATATTAAAGGTCTAACCTTTATCAAGATTTAGTCGAAAGATCGACAAATCGATCGATATATGTTTTCATTGACCTAATAAGTAACATTATAAACAAAAATAAATTGTAAATAAATGGTAATGCAAAAAATGAATATCTAGGCCTCAAATAAATCAAAACTTAATCGATTTGATTAAGTCATGAATGTCTTTATGTCATTGGCCCAAAAATTAAAACGAAGGCAAAAATCAAAGTAGGAATGAAAAGGAACTCATAAATTAAGACATAAGATCAAAGTCAAATGATAACCAAAAATGTGTTTTAAAAAAAACTATTGAAAATAATTACAAGATATTCAATAAAAATATTTAACAAAATTACAAAAATAATTAACAAAATGTTTACAAAATCTCTAACACAATATTTCTAATAATTTAACAAGAACATTAACTAAAAAGAATAAAAATAAAGTGTGGTTAGAAATTCCACCCTGGCAACGTGTAAAAACATGGGGTATAGCATTACGGAAGGGGTGCATATGAACAAGGGATCACATGGGCTAACACCAAGCCCATCTTCCTTAAAAGAGCAAGGTCCAAAAACAGAGCACACAAAATGCTCTTTTCCTTTTTTAAAATACGCAATGTTTATCAGCACCAAAAACAAAGAAAAATACGGTGAAACCATGAGACCCTAAAAATGGACACGCCTTCATCAAATCACAACCATAGAAGAACAGAACGACAGCGAAACCACCTTCTCCTTCGTGCAATCAATATGTCCATCTCTCTCTCTCAGGTTCGCTCGCAATGGCCCAACTCAGGTTTGTGTGTTTTGTTTCAATTCGTCTTCATCCTCTTTTCTGGGTTTGTGATCTGAGTTGTTGTTGAAGTGGGTTGAAAGAGTTTCCTTGAATTTGAGTTTAATGGTTATGGGTTATTGATTGTGGGATTTGTTCTTGTTGAATGAGGGGTAACGGAAGAGTTGAAGAGGGCGTGATGAGTGAGTAGTTGTTTGTGATTGGAAATGAAGGTTGAAGAAAGAGATTTGGATGGTGGGTCATTTGAAGGTTGTTGGGGATTTGAAGTGGGTTGTTGATCTGAGGTGGTAATGAAGAAGAGGTTTTGGTTTGAGTTTTTCGGGAAGATTTAGGTCAAGAGATTTATGAGGGGTTTTGTGGTGGCTTCGTTTTCTTTGAATGAGGGTGAAGAGTATGTGTATTTGTAGAGTGAGGCGAGGGTATAAATGGAAGAAATTGAAGATTGTGAGCTGGAAATTGGTGAGGTGGTGAAATCGTTTTGGTTCGTACGTTTCGGTTGCTGTGTAAAGGTTGCAGGTTGTTGGAATTGTGTCTGTTGTGTGCGGTTTTGCATAGCGAGTCTTGAGCGGTTTGACAGGGTGTATTTGTAAGGTCGTACTGCTTTTTCTTTTTCATGTTGTGGGGTTCCAAATTATTTTGGCTGATTTTGTTTTTTTCCTTATAGCAGGTGGTGTTTGTGGATTGTATATGGAAAGGATTTGTGGATGATATGAATCATGGCTTGTGCGTGGTAGTTTTGTACATACAGGTTTGTTGGGAGTTGCGTTGTGGTACGGGTCGTGCGTGAAGGTTTAATTGGAAGCTGCTGCTGTTGTTGTTGCAAGGAGTTTTGGGTTTGTGGGGTGTACGATTTTGTGTGGTGCGAGCGAGGTGGTACGGATGTTGGTGGAGTAGCTGTGATGGTTTTCTTATTTGGAAAAAATTCTGTGAAAAATAAATGCTTTTGTGGAAACCTGCTCTTATTATTTTTTCTCGCAAGGCTTGTGTAGTGGGTGTTGGAAATGGACCGTGGCTGGTGTTTTGGCGTTGTGGGGTTATGTGCAGCATATTACTTTGGTCCTGGTAGCTTTATGGTTGTTGTAGCTTCAAGTGGTAAGGTGGTACATTTTTCGCCTGCTGAAGTTTGGTTTGAAAGTGGGACCGTGGTTTATGTGAAGGTTGGTGGATCAGCACGGGCCTTGGACTCTCCTTTTTTATTTTTTTTAAGAACTCTAATGGACTTATGGCATGGGCTTATGATTTTTGTAGAATTTTTGTGACAATGAATAATGGACTCACACACTAATGTATCTAAAAGATGATGATAAAAATATGGATTTTGGCAATTGAATTTGGATATTCATGAAATTGGATTGAATCATGAATTTTGGTCATGTAGTTTAAAATTGGATAACTAAAAATGAATTATAGAAATAAAAAGGATATTGAGTTTTGAATTTGGAAATGGATTTTGAAAATTGAATATGGATTTGAGGAAATGGTTATTGGATTTAAATGGATAATGAAATAAAATGGATGAAGGTTAAAAATGGGCTTTAAATGGATATTGATATATATATATATATATATATATATATATATATATATATATATATATATATATATATATGTAAAAAAAAAGAATTTGGATTTAATTGGATAAAACTAAAGTATTAAAATGGTAATTTGGAATGAGATGAAATTGAAATGAAAATAGACATGAATTTGGATAATTGGATTTTGAGAAATGGATATTAGATTGGATGGATGATAAAAAAAAAGTTTAAAAAAAGTGGATATGACTTAAAATAAAAGGATAACAAATAAAAGAGAGATGAATTTGAAGACAACATATTTTTTTGGATTTTTTTCTGAATAATTGTCAGTGGACGAATGTACAGATGAAAATATACACAGGTAGGACAAATTTGGGGTATGACAGATGCCCCTATCTAATTGGCTTGAACTGAGTTAGATGAACTGTTACAGCATTCGGTCTTTTGAGGTAGAAGACAATTAGATATGAAGAAGACCACAAATTTTTTCTGAAAGAAAGAAAAGGATTGAGAAGTTGGAATAACAGAATAAATCTGACACCAAAAGAATGACAGACCTATCACTAAAAGGATGATAGTGAACACACACACACCGACCTTTCCACCAAAAGGATGGAAATGAGGTCAAAGCCTACTATTACCGACGAGATAATAGGGCACACACGCACACAGACCCTTCCACCAAAAGGATGAAAATGAGGTCAAAGCCTGCTATTACCGACGAAGTAATAGGGCACACACGCACACAGACCCTGCCACCAAAAGGATGAAAATGAGGTCAAATCCTGCTATTACCGATGAAGTAATAGGGCACACACGCACACAGACCCTTCCACCAAAAGGATAAAAATGAGGTCAAAGCCTGCTATTACCGACGATATAATAGGGCACACAACACAGCCTGCTATTACCAAAAGGATAATAGGGCACGCACACAGCCTGCTATTACCGACGAGATATTAGGGCACACACGCACACAGACCCTTCCACTAAAAGGATGAAAATGAGGTCAAAGCCTACTATTATCGACGAAGTACTAGGGCACACACGCACACAGACCCTTCCACCAAAAGGATGAAAATGAGGTCAAAGCCTGCTATTACCGACGAAGTAATAGGGCACACACGCACACAGACCCTTCCACCAAAAGGATGAAAATGAGGTCAAAGCCTGCTATTACCGATGAGATAATAGGGCACACAACACAGCTTTCTATTACCAAAAGGATAATAGGGCACACACACACAACCCGCTACTACCAAAAGGATGATAGGAACTTCTGATTTATGAGAACCAGCACCAAAAGGATGAAGGTTAAATTGAATTGATTGGGTTAGGCTATCACCAAAAGGATGATAGTAAGGCAATTGACAAAAGGTCAAGTTTGCTGGGGATGTGATGAGATTTATTTGGAGACATCAACAAAAGGTTGAAGTAAAGAAATCAATGAGGAGCGCCCATAAAAAGGAAAGGGAAATAGTGAAAAATGGAGAAGGTAAACAGCGAAGATCTACGCAATCTTGTGCCTACGTATCTTTACTCAGACGAGAATAAAGAATCAGGGCAGATGTAGTTCGCCTTGAAGAAAAGATTCAATGAGTAACGCCCACTGAATCAGAGGAATGTTTATTGGTTGGGATGAGGATGATGACCACATCACAAAAATGGTTGAGGAACACAACTCTATGAGGAACGTCCACTGACTTGCTTGGAGATCACAACTTTATTGAAAAATTTCATGAGGAATGCCCATGAACTTGAAAGAGATGCCCCTGTCCGGGCTGAGGATCGTCTTGGAATAACTTTGTGAAGAACGTCCACGGATTTGATGAAGATGCCCCTGCCTGGGCTGAAGATCATCTTGCAGTCTCGAGATTGATCCTGGATCTTGACATGCATATGTGAATGCTTGATTTTGTAATGATGTACAATGCAAATGCTGACACGCGGAGATGCAAGTGCTAGGGAAGTATGATTGGTTCTGGTATGCATATGATGCAAATGATGCTTATAATGCGTATGATGCACATGATTGCAGACGGGTGAATGGATATTTTTGGAGAGGCGCCAACGTGGTGGACTTTGGTAGTTGCCAATGCGGATTGAACTTTTGGGTGGTGGGAGGGATTTGATTTCCTCAACACTCAATTCGTTGAAGACGCCATGATTGAAGCAGACGAAGATACTCTTGAAGCCTCGAATCTGATCACATGATTGATAAGTCATGGTGTTCGTTCCAAGAGAACCACAACTCTATGCTTGATGGTCAAGATGACTTGATGACTTGATGGTGATCAACTCATGAAGATTATGCTCTTGCTCTGAACTGCTTGAAAGTACAGACAGGATAAGCCTGCTACAATGAGTCTTGCCCCAGTCTGAACATGGTAATGGTCTTCCCCTGATTAATCAGTTCTGAAGTGATTTGATCTTTGGATGTCGAACTTTGATATGCTTTGAGATGGCTTGCCCCTGTTTGAGCTGTCAAAGGGTTTGCTCCAGCCTAAGGGTTTTGAGGGAGTCTTACTTTAGGTTGACACCACTGACAGTTCAAGTTCCTCTTCGATTTCCCCTTGTTGGAATTGTCTTGATGTCCAACACTGATTTGTAGTTAAAATTGCTCATTCACAAATGGTAATCTTAATACAATGCTCATGCAAGTTTTAAAAAAGAGTTGTTTATTGGAGTGTCGTGATAGTGAGACGAATGGACCGTTAGCCCAAACGTGTGCTGATTTTGATGATGTGAAAGATATAGCAAGGAGAATGACACCAATGCTAAAAATTAGCAAATATGGGGAGTCAGTTTACACAACCTTGCGATAGTATGCTTTCAGAATAAACCCCGCCTCAATTAGGTCTTTCGAGGATTGTAACGTGGTCTGGTTTATGGCTTATGAAACAAAGGATATTTGGCTCAAAGTATGATTTGTACCCACCCCTACATGATGATCTCCAGTCCTACGTTCAGTTAATTCACACGTGTTTGTATTCCAAAGGGTTGATGGTTCGAGGTATGCTTGAAATGACAGTCACCTTATTTTGTTTTTGATGGATGTCAGTGACCCTTTGAGATGGTGGTCCCTGAATCTTATTTTGTTTTTATTGATGATTCGAGGGCCTCTTTTGATTTTGTTTTTGATCCCTATCTTTTGCATGCACTGATTTTGCTTGTCGAGTCCATCAGGGTTGTCTTGATTTTTTCCTAAGTCTCCTTTGAGGTGCTTGACTTAGCAGGCTTTTGATTTTTTTTTTATTTTTTGGTTTTGTTGGAGGATTGTGACTACCAAGTCATGGGTATTGATGAACAACCGTCATGTCTTGTGGAATTTTGCTTTGTGATTTGAGTTTGTAATCAGGTTAACTGAACACTACCCTGCCCCAGGTTGAGTGTAAGGTTTTGAATATTCGAAGGAAACTACTACTTCTAGGCTCGAAGTGGTTTACTAGGGATTAACTCCTTGTCTCTCAAGTGTTTAGGGGTTGAAACAATGCCTGTACATCATCAGAGGGATTCTATCCGAAAGCATACATTTTGCAATTATGGGTATTTCATTTTCATCATCCTCCCTCCAATCATTGCTAAGCGACAGTTGATAAAGAGAGTGAAGTGGATAAATGTGTCGGTGATGAGCAGTAAATGGGAGAAATGAGTGAATACGACATAACTGATTCAAAACATGCATAATCACCACATTAAGAAAACCAAATATAAACGGCAATGTTCAAAGCATACAGTACTTAAATAAATAAAGACGAAAATACAAGAATACAAATGACGGGATGGCAACATGACTGCCTTCTTCGGGGAATAAACTTGACTTGACTTGACTTGATGTTGGCACTAGTTTGGCGGAGGCAGCGGGTTTTTGATGACGTTTGGAGCCCTCGCACTGAACGTGAGATACTTTGAGTCGATCATGTCTTGAACCTTGTGTTTGAAAGCTCTGCAGTCTTCGATCGTATGCCCTGGAGCACCCTTATGAAACTCGCAATGAGCATTAGCATCATAATCTGGGGGGATGACAGTTGGAGGAGCTAGGTCCCTCGGAGTAATGGCCCTCTTCTCCATCAATTGAGCAAAGATCTAAGCATATGATGTCGGTAGACGATCAAAGTCTCTATCTGGCCTCCTTGTCCTTTATTGATTAGGCTGACGTTGTTGAGCAGCTCTCTGTTGTTGATGTTGAGGAGGATACTAATACCCCTGTTGGTTGTAGGGTTGTTGCTGAGGAATCTGTTATTGAGGCATTGGAGTTTAAACAGCTTGAACAATTGGCTGATAAGGCATTGGAGCGTATTGCGCAGCAGCAACATACGGATACTGAAAGTATGGCATTTGATAAGGCATTGGAGCTGGAGCTTGTGGAGCTTGCCCCTTCTGAGCATAGACAGCATTTGTTTCGCCCTCTTTCTTTTTGAATCCATTGTTGAAAGGTTTCTTGGCTTGAGACTGGCTGCCAGAACTTCCTTGGATCTTTCCGCTCTTCTGACCCTCTTCGATTCTCTCACCGACAATCACCAAATCAGAGAATCCAGCAGAAACATTACCAATCAACTTATCATAGTATTGGCCTTGCAAAGTACCCATGAAGATGTCAATCAATTCATGGTCAACCAGAGGTGGATGCACCCTTGCAGCTAGCTCTCTCCAGCGTTGCGCGTACTCCTTAAAGGATTCGTTGTCCTTTTGAGCCATACACTGAAGTTGAGTACGATTCGGAGCAAGGTCAGTGTTGTACTTGTATTGCTTGACAAATACATCAGCTAGATCATCCCAAGTGCGCACATTGCTATGCTCAAGCTGCATATACCACTCAAGAGATACCCCAAACAAGCTGTCTTGGAAGCAATGGATCATCAACTTTTCATCTTTGGCATGGGCAGCCATCTTGCGACAGTACATCCTTAGATGCGTGTGAGGACAACTGAGACCTTTGTACTTAGGGAATTCTTGTACCTTGAACTTGGGAGGAATGACAACATCTGGCACCAAGCACATATCCAGAGCATTCAGAGATTTTGAGTTGCGCCCCTCCATGACTCAGAGTTTCTTAGCTAGATCACGGCACATCTTGATGGCTTCAGAATCCTGAGCAGAGGTAGGATTGACAATTGGAATAGCAGCATGGTAGTTTTGTACTTCATCATACTGATCTATCTGATTCTCTTCAGTATGAGGAATAGGAATCTGAGTGACAAAAGGTTGGGCTTGCGGAATGGCACCAACAGTAACTCCAGATGTTGGAAGTGGTTGAGATGTGGAAGGAGCGAAGTCCATTGGTATCCCATAAGTGATGGGGTTGGGAACAGGAACAGAGAGCCTTGAGGTAGATGCTTGAACAGGCACAGTGTTGTTGGCAGCAGCGGCTTCATGCAGTTCTTCTTCTTTTCTAGCCATCACGATGGCTTTGAGAATCTGGTCGATCTTTCCCTTCATAGAGTCCAACTCTTCTCTGAAGGCGGCTTGCTCTTGTTGAATCTGCTCCATCATTCGTCTGGTATTAGCTCGAGTTGCGTACTGGTGTCGAGGAATCAGCTTAATTTACTGGAGAAGGAAGGAAGTTGAAGTAAGATTCTGAGGTTAAAAAATGCAATGCAAAATGCACAACAGATGCAATGCAATGCAAGGATATGAGATGCAATGCAAGATGCAAGATCCAGGATCGCAGGATCAACAGCTTCAAACAGTTCTGAGGTTGGCTGGAGGAACGAGTCAAGAACCACAACTAGGACCAAGAAAACCCACAGGTTGATTTCTAAGACGGGTAGGTGCCTAGAGTTATGGATATATTTTGAAAACATTATAACCAAGACGAAGAGACATCTGACTATAATATCCTCGAAATAATCTCGTCTAGGTGAGGTCTTCATTTCTTCCCCACGAGAAAGATTCCTCGGAGGCGCCCACTACACAACCATTGACACACGGGTTTTATGATGGGTTCTCAGAATCCTAGATCGAGGTCAAAAATATTACTGTCAGGAAGTAATACGTTCGAGGGATCTCATCTGATTGGGGCGTTCGCATTAACTCACATAGAATTAACGCTACCAACCACCATGGGTAAATTGGGTTAATGGTCCTTGGGATCGACGACCCACCTCAAAAGTATTACCACCATGGCAAAGATTCACCACAACAATAATATCTCCAAGGGAATCTACTCCAAGCGGTGGTTTTCGCTTCAACTCACACGGAAGAAACCATGCAAGCCTACACTACACAACCACCATCCTAATCCTAGGGTTTTTCTCGACTCGGGTGTAGAGCCATCTCACAAAGCTCCTAATATCAGAACAACCCAACAGTGCCACAAAAGGAAATAGGAAAACAACTAAGTAAGCAAAGGAGAAGAAAAGATAAACAAAGCTAAAGAGCTAGCGATTCGAATCAAGATAGGCTTGACTCTCTCTTGCATGGAACAAATAGGTCCCCAGCAGAGTCGCCATCTGTCGTACCTCGAAAATTCATCGAAAATACGACCCTTCGCGCGAAAGGCGCGGAAAACGGTTTGACAGAGTCGCCACCGAACTTTATTTATCCCAAAAGAGGGAAAGGAAAATATCGATAAAACCTTTATGGAGTGGATAAGAACATGGTCATCGCAACCACATTCTGGGTTCGGGAGTTGGTTACGTGAGGGGAACGTACGCGCACCCCCTCACGTCCGTTGTACTCAACGGGAACCTCTTGATTCGAATCGCGATACTCGTTAGCTAAGTTTATCTATTTTCTTCTCTAAAATAAAATACAAAATGGTAAGGTAAAAAGGAACGATGCTAAGGGGAAATGGTTGTGTGGAAATGGGGGAAAAAGAAAAGGTGTGGACACAAACGGGGGAAAAATAAAAAGGTAGCTCGCCAAGATCATCGCAATCTTGTGCCTATGTATCTTTACTCGGACGAGAATAAAGAATCAGAGCAGTCGTAGTTCGTGGTACGCCCACGAAACAAGGGAGTTGGTTGATTTTAAAAGAGAGGCGCCAATTGCTTACACACGAGTAAGAGAACTCGCACCCAAACAATTGAAGGAAGATCAAAGACTTGAACCCCCCCATTTTTCACCTTGAAAAGTTTCAATAGTTATTAATTGTTTTGAGGTTTATTGAGAAAATCTGCTTGACATTGGATCAAGGGTTTGTTGATTATGAAAAGAGTTTGATTGAAAAGACTATGGTTTGGATGTTAATTTTGAAAGTGATTTAACTTATTAAATGAAGAGGCGTCAATTGCTCACACACGAGTAAGAAAACTCGCACCCAAACAATCGAAGGAAGATCAAAGAGTTGAACCCCCATTTTTCACCTTAAAAGAGTTGCGATAATTGTTAGATGTTTTTGGAGTTTGATTATGAAAATTCGCTTGACGTTGGATCAAGGTTTGTTTGTAAATGAAAAGAGTTTGGTTTGAAAAGAGTTGATTAGAGGTTGATTTGAAAATGGCTCGACAACGAATCGAGGGTTTGGTTTGAAAATGGGCTGTTTGAAAAAATGTCTCGACGACGAATCGAGGTTTTGGTTTGAAAAGGTTTGTTTAGAAAATGGCTCGACGACGAATCGAGGCTTTGGTGTGAAAATGGGTTGTTTGAAAAATGTCTCGACGACGAATCGAGGTTTTGGTTTGAAAATGGGTTGCCTATGCTAGTCCCTAGGGGTGCTCCTAGTAAAGAAACCACAATCAAAACAATATTAAGTGCGTACATCGGAATGGGGGAGGGATACATGTAAATTACAAGTGTTGACAGAAATAAATGGTCTCATTGTAAGGTAGCCCAAGAGGAAGCCGTGTGTGTGCGAAGTGTCCTAAACTAGCCTTGATTGCGAGCACCAAGCAAATGATCATAATCAACAGTCCATTAGTTAATTATTTTTATGGTTTCGATATTTGTTAATTATTTTCGATAAAGTGGTGAGTAAATGAAATGAAAATGAATATGATACAATATGATAATATGTACAACAATAACATAAAATGGATAAGATATGATATGGATATAAAAATCGGTCTCGTCTTAATCGCGATTTAATCGGTAAATTGATAATCGGATTTTTGACCTTCATTGACCCAAATGAAAATAAAAGAACATAAAGTGAAGAATAAGAAATTAAATCGAAAATATGAATACAAAGAATAAAAGGTCTCATCTTTATCGAGATTTAATCGAGAAGTCGATAAATCGATCGATATTTGGTTTTCATCGACCCCAAAAGGAATATAAATGAAACAAAAATGATTGAAATTAAAATAAAATTGAAAAAGACATGAAAAATAGTAAAGGTCTCACCTTTATCGAGATTTAGTCGAAAGATCGACAAATCGATCGATATTCGTTTTCATTGACCTAATAAGTAACATTATAAACAAAAATAAATTGTAAATAAATGGTAATGCAAAAAATGAATATATAGGCCTCAAATAAATCAAAACTTAATCGATTTGATTAAGTCATGAATGTCTTTATGTCATTGGCCCAAAAATTAAAACGAAGGCAAAAATCAAAGTAGGAATGAAAAGGAACTCATAAATTAAGACATAAGATCAAAGCCAAATGATAACCAAAAATGTGTTTTAAAAAAAACTATTGAAAATAATTACAAGATATTCAATAAAAATATTTAACAAAATTACAAAAATAATTAACAAAATGTTTACAAAATCTCTAACACAATATTTCTAATAATTTAACAAGAACATTAACTAAAAAGAATAAAAAAAAAGTGTGGTTAGAAATTCCACCATGGCAACGTGTAAAAACATGGGGTATAGCATTACGGAAGGGGTGCATATGAACAAGGGATCACATGGGCTAACACCAAGCCCATCTTCCTTAAAAAAGCAAGGTCCAAAAACAGAGCACACAAAATGCTCTTTTCCTTTTTTAAAATACGCAATGTTTATCAGCACCAAAAACAAAGAAAAATACGGTGAAACCATGAGACCGTAAATATGGACACTCCTTCATCAAATCACAACCATAGAAGAACAAAACGACAGCAAAACCACCTTCTCCTTCGTGCAATCAATATGTCCATCTCTCTCTCAGGTTCGCTCGCAATGGCCCAACTCAGGTTTGTGTGTTTTGTTTTAATTCGTCTTCATCCTCTTTTCTGGGTTTGTGATCTGAGTTGTTGTTGAAGTGGGTTGAAAGAGTTTCCTTGAATTTGAGTTTAATGGTTATGGGTTATTGATTGTGGGATTTGTTCTTGTTGAATGAGGGGTAACGGAAGAGTTGAAGAGGGCGTGATGATATAAGTAGTTGTTTGTGATTGGAAATGAAGGTTGAAGAAAGAGATTTGGAGGGTGGGTCGTTTGAAGGTTGTTGGGGATTTGGAGTGGGTTGTTGATCTGAGGTGGTAATGAAGAAGAGGTTTTGGTTTGAGTTTTTCAGGAAGATTTAGGTCAAGAGATTTATGAGGGGTTTTGTGGCGGCTCCGTTTTCTTTGAATGAGGGTGAAGAGTATGTGTATTTGTAGAGTGAGGCGAGGGTATAAATGGAAGAAATTGAAGATTGTGAGCTGGAAATTGGTGAGGTGGTGAAATCGGTTTTGGTTCGTACGTTTCGGTTGCTGTGTAAAGGTTACAGGTTGTTGGAATTGTGTCTGTTGTGTGCGGTTTTGCATAGCGAGTCTTGAGCGGTTTGACAGGGTGTATTTGTAAGGTGGTACTGCTTTTTCTTTTTCATGTTGTGGGGTTCCAAATTATTTTGGTTGATTTTTTTTTTCCTTATAGCAGGTGGTATTTGTGGATTGTATATGGAAAGGATTTGTGGGTTGTATGAATCATGGCTTGTGCGTAGTAGTTTTGTACATACAGGTTTGTTGGGAGTTGCGTTGTGGTACGGGTCGTACGTGAAGGTTTAGTTGGAAGCTGCTGCTATTGTTGTTGCAAGGAGTTTTGGGTTTGTGGGGTGTACGATTTTGTGTGGTGCGAGCGAGGTGGTACAGATGTTGGTGGAGTAGCTGTGATGGTTTTCTTATTTGGAAAAAATTCTGTGAAAAAGAAATGCTTTTGTGGAAACCTGCTATTATTATTTTTTCTCGCAAGGCTTGTGCAGTGGGTGTTGGAAATGGACCGTGGCTGGTGTTTTGGCGTTGTGGGTTTATGTGCAGCATATTACTTTGGTCCTGGTAGCTTTATGGTTGTTGTAGCTTCAAGTGGTAAGGTGGTACGTTTTTCGCCTGCTGAAGTTTGGTTTGAAAGTGGGACCGTGGTTTATGTGAAGGTTGGTGGATCAGCACGGGCCTTGGACTCTCCTTTTTTAATTTTTTAAAGAACTCTAATGGACTTATGGCATGGGCTTATGATTTTTGTAGAATTTTTGTGACAATGGATAATGGACTCACACACTAATGTATCTAAAAGATGATGATAAAAATATGGATTTTGGCAATTGAATTTGGATATTCATGAAATTGGATTGAATCATGGATTTTGGTCATGTAGTTTAAAATTGGATAACTAAAAATGAATTATAGAAATAAAAAGGATATTGAGTTTTGAATTTGGAAATGGATTTTGAAAATTGAATATGGATTTGAGGAAATGGTTATTGGATTTAAATGGATAATGAAATAAAATGGATGAAGGTTAAAAATGGGGCTTTAAATGGATATTGATATATATATATATATATATATATATATATATATATATATATATATATATATATATATATATATATATAAAAGAATTTGGATTTAATTGGATAAAACTAAAGTATTAAAATGGTAATTTGGAATGAGATGAAATTGAAATGAAAATAGACATGAATTTGGATAATTGGAATTTGAGAAATGGATATTAGATTGGATGGATGATAAAAAAAAGGTTAAAAAAAGTGGATATGACTTAAAATAAAAAGGATAACAAATAAAAGAGAGATGAATTTGAAGACAACATATTTTTTTGGATTTTTTTCTGAATAATTGTCAGTGGACGAATGTACAGATGAAAATATACACAGGTAGGACAAATTTGGGGTATGACACAAGCCTAAGTGCACTTGGTCTATTTGCTCAAGAATAAGAAGAAAGTCAACTGGCCATACTACATTGCTAGTCAAATTTTTGCTGTGAAGGAATCAGGTAGAGGGACATCCTTATGCTATGGTTCATTTATTTAAAGTGTCCTTGATCATGTTGGGATTGTTGTACAAGATATTCCATATATCTCCATTTCGAGTGATCAAGAATTTAGCCAGAAGACCATGACTTTAATGGGTTACCTTTGGGATCGTCAAGGGCAAAGGTATGTGATCAAGACAAAAGGCTCAGGTGCAAGGATTCAGAATCTAGATGAGGATGAAGAGGAAGACCAAGAGGAGGATAAGGAAGCTCATCATATAGAGACTGACCATCCTGTTGACAGTCATGATGATGGTGATTGGTTAGGTGATTCACCTGTACAAGATCCTTATGCTAACCAAGGTTGGGGAGAATGGAAACACACTGGGTAGACTAACCAAGGTACCTCTTATATGCCTTCGTCTCCACCTCAATATCAACCTGATAATTCTGAAGTTCTTGAGATGTTGCGGAATATGCAGATTCAACAACAGAATTTTGGGACTCTTCAAGAAGAAAGGTTTACAACTTTGTAGGGTCAGATTCAAGCCCAAACTGATAATTTTGATTTGTTTGCTTCCACAGTTTTACACAGGTTTGATGCTATGGCTGAAACAACTGTAAATCAACATCTATCTCTTTCCGTTTACTTCAATACGCTCAACAAGACTATTCTTGACTTTATTGAACGACTAGATGAGCAAAGAGCACCACATCAGGATTATTCCTTTAGGGGAAGAGGTCACCCACATAGGGGGAGAAGACTGTAGATTTTTGAGCTGTGTTGGTGTTATACATTTCATTTAGCATGTTGTTGTGTGTTTCGTTTTGTTATTTGTTTTGCTATTTTGTTTGACTTGAAACTTGTAATGAACTACTTTTGATGTGTAATGCATTAAGTTTACTTCGTTATGTTTCATGTCTTATTTAATTCTATATCTCTTGCATTAACAACATTATATGTGAATGTTTGTTGATGTTTTATCTATTTCAAAGAGTATGATTGTGTACATATGAATATGATTTAGTTACGAATGACCTCTTGCTTCACTCTTTTTGATGTTTTCAAAGGGGGAGAATCCAAAAGAAAATGCTTCACAAAGATAGCTCAGAATTTTACAAAGAGAAATGCATATAGTCAGGGGGAGAATGCTTCACAAAGTACTCAATGTGATTAAGGTTTTGAAAAGGTTTTGCCATCATGAAAAAGGGGGAGTATGTGAGGGCAAGGTTCCTTAGTGATTTGTTTTAATGATGTCAAAACTAGTAATATCTCGTACTTGTGTACTTTGGACGGTATCATCGTGTCTTATCTTGTATTCATCCTTTAATATGCATATAATAATCCACATACGTGTGTCTATGCATATAGGATCATCCCATATATGAAGATTGTGCATTGGATCATTTTGGATACCTTAGCTAAACCCATACAGGGCTTTAGGTCGACTTAAAAACTTACAAAAATGTGTTTGTAGCATTCTGGTACCTTTGCGTCGACTCACAGATGTGTGGAGGTCGACGCATATTATTGGATAAATCATTTTCTACTCTCGGGTGCCCTTGCGTCGACTCACAGATGTGTGGAGGTCGACGTATACTGAAAGAAAAGCATTTCTCTTCTCTTGGGTGCCCTTATGTCGACGCATGGCTTGGTTCAGGTCGACGCATGGCTTGAATTTCTGCGCAGATTTGTTTTCTGGAATGTTCAGGTCAATTCATAGAGTGCTGAGGTCGACCTCTCGCTCACTTAAGTATATTTTTCTGATTCTATGTGTTTCAAAAAGATGTTAATTATGTTATGTGGTTTTAGTCTCATATATATTCATATGTATCATCTTTTGTATAGGAACCAACAAGAAAATTGAAAATATGCATTGAATTTTCTCATCATCTTCATTCTCACACTTGCATTCTTCAACAATTACACATAATCATTTTTGTTGAGCTGTGCATTGTCGAGTTGACAATGTCCAAACGTAGGATTTTTGTATCTAGTTTGGGTTGAGATTGCAGTGAAATTTTCTTGAATAAAACCGTTAGGGTTTTGTCTTCCAAGATCTTGAGGGATTTGGGGGGGCTTTTGCACAAATCTTTGCTTCAAGAATTCAGCCGAGTGAAAGGCTTGAAGAACAGTGGGTTTGTTCAAGCAAGTAGCGGTAACCGGCGGATTGGGTCGAAAGATTTGGGGTCGAACGTTTTGCGATCGAAATTAGCTGAGCGAAAGAATTGAAGATTCAAGTGAGTAGAGGTAACTGGAGTTTTGTTCGAAGTGTTTGATTGACTTGATTCGGTTTGAATCAAGGGGAGATAAGTGGACAGAATCAACATCAACATTTAGGCTTGAGTATGTGGTGACTATTGTTGAAATAGTATTTCGGGGGGGTGTTTTTATCGTATCCGCAGGGATTGTACGATATTTTGATGCTTGTCGTTCAATATTCGAAACGTTTTAAGGGGTTTTCAAATTGTTCTTTGTTTTGTAACATCAATTTTGGTAGCAAAGAAGTAAACTAGAGCAAAGATTTTGTAAGTTTTATAAAAGCATGTCAAGATTAGATTTCGCTAATCCTTTTCATATATATCTGATTAATCAAGCATATGAACTTAGTTCCGACCAATACAATCGTGTATCCTCTCGAATAAGTTTATGTCTAAAGCAAATTCGTGAGTATCGTTGTTTAGATCGTTAGATGATGTCTCATGCTAACAATCGAAACAACAACCGTTAAAATCAATACAAAGCGAATAATGAACCCCAAATCTATGTCTAGAGTTTGGTTTTTAAGAGATGAAGATATTAGGTCAAGATTTGAAAAATCTATGTCTAGAGTGATTCAAACCACAAATAAATCATTAAGAACAAACAACTTCATCATATATTGATCATCAATCTTATTCATATACAAAAGATCAAAAGAAATACATATAAGTAAGATTAACTACCTCTAGTCTTAACACAAGAGTGTTTAGCTACCCATCACCATGGTAGCTTGAGCAACAAGAAAGAAAAGAATCTTTGATAGCATCAAAGTCGAAGAATCGAGGGTTCATGCTCCAAAGATTAAAATCTCACTTCTCCTTGAAAATCTAAGGTTTTTAGACCTAGAAACCCTTTTTCTCTCTTTTGGAATGCTGAAAATTACAAAGTGAAAAGTTCTTTTTAAATATCTCCAAGAGAAGATATTTATATGAAGTGCTAAAAGTACAGTAAGTGGCACCGCGCTTAGCACCATCAGGAGCGCGCTAAGCACGATCAGTGAAAATAACATGATTTGCCCAGAAAGCGCGTTGAGCGCGTTGTCATCCAGCTAAGCGCGGTCTGGGACTTTGGCTATTGTAAGTTGATCAAAAATCACGCTGAAGGATCCCGCTCAACGCGGTTTGGACAGTCATCTACTGGAATTATGTGTGAAAACACGCTGAGAGCGCGCTGAAAAACCCACTGAGTGCACTTTGCCGACACAAACTCTCCGAAAATGCTCTTTCAGGCCTTCAATCCTTCACCGATTGTTCCTAACATCCAATATAAGCAAAAATACTTGTAAAAGAGCATCAAAATGATCATAATATACAATATGTACAATAAAATCGGAAAGTAGCATAAATATACTAAAACTAATAGATATTCTACTAATATTAACAAAGAAACCAATTGAAAGGGCCTTAAAATATAGTCAAAAGTATGCACAAATTGGCCCTTAACAACTATAACTTCTCTTGTACAAAACTTTGCAACTTGATAATATACATATCTCAATTCTAGTTCTAGAATTGGGGGCAGACGGACTCGAAGCGAGGACGAAAGGGGAACTGCCTAAACAAATCGGGTGTCGTTATCTCTTTCTCTATCTCTTTAATTTATGTTGTTAACATTTGTGTGATATCAACTGTTCGATAAATTTCCACTGTTGTGTAGTGCTGAAATTCTGTTTTAAAACTCATTACAATCACTTGGATTGTAATTGTGAAAAATTATGCACTATCATATCTTAGAAAATTGAACTTAGGGTGTTGTGCACACCAAGTGTTCGACGTATTGATCGCACACAAACTGTTTGTGAAATTGTCAATTTAATTTTACATTTTATAATTCATTGGGAACAGGTTTATTCGAAGTGATCATTATTGGTATTGGTTAATTAGCAACGTATTAATTCGTTTTCTCACTGATTTTATTCCATTTGGTTTGGTATATCTGATTTTACCAATAACGGTTCGTTTAGACGATTTAAAATCCACGGCCACTTCCGCACATTTTTGAAACAAATTTTAAGCACCGATTTTTGTTAAAAATTAGTGATCTATTCAACCCCCCTTTTAGATCATTGCAATCGTCTAACAAATCAAATAAAAAGGAAAGTACAACAAAAAGGGAAAACAAAACAAAACAAAGGGAAAGAAAACTTGTAAAGTAAATTGCTTAATCAAGAAAAAATGTGGACGCATGCATACATTCTGCATAGTTTGGCTGGTTTCTCTCACACTGGTACTTTGTGTAACGCCCATATATAAATACATACATCAAAGCATATATTATACATGAATACCACGTTTGGTACTGAAATATACAAGTCCTTAGTAAACACATTATACATATACATGCCCAAAAATACCTAATACAAAAAAACTATGGCATAATATATACTCCCTCTGTCCCAAAATGAAAGTCTTTTTAGCTAAAACATTTTGTCCCAAAATAACAGTCTTTTTAAGTTTTCAATGCAACATTAATTAATTTTTACCAACTTTACCCCTAATAATTATTGTCTACACTATTTTCAAGATATTACATTATACTATAGTTTTGTGATAACCAATTGTAATTAAGGGCAATATTGTAAAATTTTTACACTTAATCATTTAATCATTACTTTTCTTAATCTATGTGCAATAACCTTAAAAGACTTTCATTTTGAGATGGAGGGAGTATACAATATGTTCCAAAGATAAATACTAAGAACTAGATCGACAACGATCTCAAAAACTCCACAACGGAAGCCTTGCCACCCCAAAAAGCCAAGATAGTAAGGAAAGTCAAACAACCTTATCCTTACCCTTCGCAGAACATGTAGTACCTGTAATATAATCAACAACGTGGGGTGAGATACTTCAAATCTCAGTGAGTTCCCTATCTTATAGGTCCTCTCGGCTTTACAAGGTTCTATCACACCTAACTCAAGTCAAAAGGGAAGGAAAGCAACCTTGAGTACTCACACACACTATATGGATCCATGTCATGAGTCTTGTTAACTCACAATATCACTAATCGATAACCTTACCAAGGTACCCCCTTTTCCCGTCCGATTTACGTCTAGAAGTCGACCTGAATCATGGATCCTTGTAGTTACTTGGCATAGGAAATGGATTCGAGATTATCGGCCTGTTAACCTTGAACCGTCACTTATCATGGCCTGTTAACCATCGCAAATCTCTTTACCATATAGGCTTCATTCGTACTACATGCGGGAATCAAACCTGCCAAGTAATTATGCATACGTTTTAGAGGAGCCCGAGACTCATGAAACTGCATCTCAAGTGAAACGGTTACGATTACGTGATCATATACACAACATGATTGTATTCGACAATCACAAGGCCACATTCGCCTTAAGAACTCTTTTGTCTTTTCTCAAATAAACACAATTAAACATGATCCATACTAGTGTAACTCTTTCTAAACCATTCGGTAATAGACGCGCGCCTCGGCCTCTCTTGCACGAGCGTCGTCATTATGTTATTCAACAAATTCTTAGCCGTTACTAGGTTTCAACATAATTCATGGTAATATTCCTCACTCTACCTATTTCAAATTTTAAGATGCACATATTCTAAAACATGCTTAACAACAAGAGAATAGGTAAACACAAGTGAATTACATAATAGAACCACACAATTCAACATATCACCAAGTTAAACCAAATTCGGTTCCCTCCGATTTATTTAATCGAGCATCAAAACTAGTATTTTCCATTTCCATTAGATAGAGTATTATGATAGCTCTCTATCGGTACCAAGAACACTCAAATCGGATATACGAAATGAAATTCTGGTACCAGACGTGTGATGTTAAGGTGCGATGTCATAACAACACACTCTGCAATAATGGACAGAATAAGCAACAGGAAAACACAAGGAATTGTTCACCCAGTTCGGTCTAACTACCTACGTCTGGGGGCTACCAAGCCAGGGATGAAATTCACTACTTGTAGATATAATTTACAGACTCAACACACCAGTTGACAATCTCCTAAACTTATACTCTACTAGTGACTTTCTACCTAAGAAACCACTTAGATATGAGAACACTACTCAATCCCCTAAAACACTCAAAGAACAACCTCTTTGAGATCCCTTGATCTTGCTTCCTAGCTTCGATCAATCAACAACTCTCTATTGCTTCACAGCTTCTAGAGAGGACAGAAAATTCAACACCTATTCAAACCTAGAATAGTGTGATTACAAGTACTATAAACAAACCCTAGACTCTAAGCCTCCAGCTCTTGATCTTCAATCTATTTTCTGTACCTTCTTCCTTGGTCTTGTGCGCTTTATATAGCTCCTTGAATTTGGATTGGATTTGTCACAATATTTGATCAGATTTGTTAATTAAAAACTGAATCTTTTAAAACAGATTTTATCCCCAAAATCTTTTTAAATCTTCCACCTTTTAATTCTCCAACAAACCTGCAATCAAATCTCCCATGTAACAGAAAATATCTAGCCCAAGATATTCTCATCCAACGAGTCAACACTCTCCACAATTCCAGCTAATACGCGACCCTAATAACAACAAGCCCGTGCTGTCATTAGCTTCAGTTCTGCAGGTCTGATGTTACAACATCACCTATGTGACATCAGACATCCACTTCAGCAACTAGCAACCTTAACACAGCCCAGTGTTAAGTGCAATGTTATGACATCAAGCCCATGACATCAAACATAGTTAACCTTCACAACTTAGTACAGCCCAGTACTAAGACTCAATGCTGCAACATCAACACCATGACATCAGCATTGAACACCTTGTTGTTTTACCAAAATTTCAGCCAATCCAGGAACTTACAATCTCCCCCTTTGGCTAATTTTGGCTAAAACAATCTCTGCATCTTCAGAGACTTCAGCAGCGGAATATCTTCAATATTTTGAAACTTTAACTTGCAGCAGTTTAACAATCTTCATATAGTCTTCATTACTTGATCTGCTGCAGCACCATCTTCATTATTGACAACAGCCAATTGGTGCTCCCCCTCAAAAACTTGAACCAGCATCACAGCTGTTCAGTAGCTCACAATGTGCAGCACATCTCCCCCTTGATGTCTGCTTTGCTGCACTCTGCACTATTCAATGCTATGAATTCTTCACTAGCAGCTCCATAACTATGCTGTCTATACTCCCCCTCCACAGCTGCATCATTACTTTTCAACTAAACACCTTTTATTTTTATTCTTTTAGCAGCAACTACTCTTCTCCTCATGGCAATTTTTAACTCTCCCCCTTTTTAGCCATAATTAGACAACTATCCCAAATCAAATGCCCTACAAGGTGACATAATACTGGTCCCACTGTCAGTAGCAACAAGACCTATGTAGTCTCCAAGCACAATGTTCTGACATAGTCAAAAACAACTTCCAACCCCTTGACTGGTCAGGCGATACAACCCAAGCATTTGAACAAACCATTATAAAACCACTCTTTCTCCTATGCTCAGCACAACACACCAATAAAGCATGAGTCAATCAAGCTCCAAAGAACCAACCAAGAACCTCAAGCATGAGGATACACAACCAGACCCTTTGAAGAAGAAGATCAAATCTCAGACGACATCAGGTCCTTCTACAGGAGCAACAAAAACTGGCAGGACTTCAGTGACCACTATGAAGCCTGGTAAGAACCATTCTGCTCAACAACAGCTTCAGAAGATGAATGGGATGCAGATTGGAAGGCTTTTCTGGATGCAGGAGATTGGCATGAGGATGTAGTCTAATCTTGTATTTTCAACTATTGAATAAAAATCCTATTTTTAGATTTTTCAGTTGCCATGCCAAACACTTTACAGTACTTTTCTAAACTGCTGAAATTTGTACTGCATTAAACAGAACCAGAGCACCAAGATGAGTTTCTTAGAGAGACTACACTAAAAAATTGAACAGACTATTTTATGTACCATACTATCTGCAGTTGAATAAACATTATCTTATAGGCCAACTGCACCATAAAACATCTTTCAATTAATTTTGAAGTAATACGCTCCCCAATTTTAAGCTCTCAAATTGGTTAGCATAGACGAACTCATCATCTAATTTCTCTTTATTTACCAAATAATCTGAGTATTTAACCAGATCTTTTCTATCAACCTGCTCATCATCCCATTGATGAGTAACATTCTGCAATGTTGTAACATCTTTCTTGACATGGTGATTGCCCACCAGTCGTTTCTTCCACAAGAGTTGATAGCATGAGTTCTTTCCACATAACACTGATCTACGACTGTTCTTCTTCTTAGATCTGAGAACTAATCTGATTTTGCCCCTCTTTATTCTTCGTAGTCTTCCAAGATCAGTTTGTATCTTTTGACCAGCATGATTCCATTCTAGAGGATGTGTATTTATTCTTGACATTCTAATCCAGGATCTGATAGACTCAATATCAGAGGTCCTCTGCATGTCAATTTTCATATTGGGATCAGTCTTAGACTCTAGTCTATTCTGAATCATTTTTGCACTTTGCTCATCATTCTTCTTGAGGCTAGAAATACTCTTCTTGTCTTGAGATGTTTCAGCATCTGCTCTGACATCTGTATCTTTCGACACATAGCTATTCATCCAGGGGAGGTTTTCTTCTGAGACATCGATCTTCTTCAGATCTTGATGATAGAATTTTTTATAGTTACCACTGGTATCTCCCATAACTTCAGTGAGTTCTTCAATCTCTAGCCTTTTAGACTTACTCACAGTCAGCCCACTGATGATTTGTTCAGATGTCAAGACATCAGCATCTTTCCTCTCGAGAGATGTTGCTCTATTCAGCTCCTGAGAACCTTTAATCCTTCCATCAATGGTGAGGACTGATGTGTAACATTTTCCCTTGACTAATTTCAGATCATCTTTTCTTCTGACCTTCATCAACTTGAGGTAACCTTCATCATTCTGATGTCTACACCTGATATCTTCTTTATCATCACCAGACTGGCTTTCAGTTTGAGGAATCCACTAATAACAATTGCCTTTGGCTCTTGCACCAGTCATTACAGCCTCACCCTTCTCATTCGTTACAGCACATTTGTCTTTGGTGTAGCTGACTAAATAACCTTCATCATATAATTGACTTATGCTGATCAGATTAGCATCCAACCCTTGGACAAGCATCACACTATCAAGAGTGAGTCCATCAAGATTTTTCACTCTTCCAACTCCCTCTACAACTCCTTCTTCTCCATTACCAAAGACAACCTTGTTAGCATGCCCAGACATGATCTCCACCAAATACTCCTTGGATCCAGTCATGTGCCTTGAACATCCACTGTCAAAGTACCAAGTTCCTTCTTCTGCTTCTTTGTCAGACAATTAAGCCAATAAGCACTTCCCCTTCTCCTTAGGTACCCATTGTTTAACAACTTTGGGCTTGTGCTTTCTCCCTCTGTTTTGAGGCTGAGGGTATCCATGCAGCTTGTAACAAGAGTACTGCATGTGTCCATACCTTCCACAATAGAAACATCTGATTCTATCATCTCTGAAGTGGTTAAACCTTCTCCCACCTTGATGATAAAGCTGTGGCTGCCACTCATAATGTTGTCTTCTCCTTCCAGAGTTAGCTTGTCTTCTATCGTGCTGATGTCTTTTACCATATGTAGACTGTCTCTTGAACTGACGATGCTGTCTTCTAGGCTGTCTCCCATGGTGATGAGGCTTCCTTCTTCCATAATTATACGGCACAGCATTGTTGAGGCCAGGTTCATACCAGTTTTCCTGATGTTGAGACATCGAATGTGACCTGGTCTGCTTGATCCTTGCAGCTTCCATGCTCCTTTGATATTGGGGGGGCATATTCTGGCTTGCTCCTTGTGGCTGATTTCTCTTCTGATTATGACCCGTCTTCTTCTCAATCTTCTTAGGTTGTGAAACATCAGCTTCCTTGGGAGTAAGATTCTGCCTCTTTGGCTGATGTCGAGGCACAGTTTGTGACTCTTCCTTCTTTAGACCTGAAGTACTTGCTTTTGAGGTACCTTTGTCTTCGGCCACATATCCTATCCCAGCTTTGTTTCTAGCAACCTGTTCTGACTGGAGTATCTTGTCAAGAGTGGTTGTACCACTGTTCATCATCCTAACAGATTTTGTCATCTGATCAAGTTGGGATCTCACTAGAACAACTTCATATTCCAGATCAGATTTTTCATTCTCAAGTTGAGCAATCTGTTCCTTGTGGCACTTGTTTTCTTGACAAACTTCAGCACTCTTTAAACACAACTCCTTGTAGGTTGAAGCTAGCTCATCATAGGTGACTTCTCCATCACTATCATCATCAGATTCAACAATTCCTGTCAAAGCTGTAACATGCTTTGCTGACTCACTTTCATCTTCGCTATCAGTGTCAGACCAGGAAATTGTCAAGCCTTTATTCTGCTTCTTCAAGAATGTGGGACACTCTTTCTTGACATGTCCATACCCTTCACATTCAAAGCACTGAACACCTTTATCTTGGACAGTCTTCTCTTCATCTTTCTCTTTTGACTTACTGATGTCAGAGGAGATGTTCTTGACATTAGGCCTGTAGTTATAGTTCATCTTCTTGAACACTTTGTTGAATTGCCTTCCCAACATAACTATAGCCTGAGGCAGATCCTACTGGGACTCATCATCTTTAGCTGCTGCAGGAGTGGAGACTAAGGCTATACTCTTGGGCTTCTTTTCTGGTTCTTCCTCATTCAGCCCAAGTTCAAATGTTTGAAGAGATCCAATAAGCTCATCAACTCTCATCTTGCTGATGTCTTGAGATTCTTCAATGGCTGTTACCTTCATCTTATACTTCTTAGGGAGGGACCTAAGAATCTTTCTCACCAGCTTCTCTTCTGTCATCTTCTCACCAAGAGCACTGGATGCATTTGACAGCTCAAGAACACTCATGTGGAAGTCATGAATAGTTTCCTCTTCCTTCATCTTCAAGCTTTCAAACTTAGATGTTAAAAGCTGAAGTCTTGACATCTTAACTCTAGATGTGCCTTCATGAGTAGCCTTCAAAATATCCCAAGCAGCCTTAGCAGTTTCACATGAGTTGATCAGCCTGAATATGTTCTTGTCAACCCCATTGAAGATAGCATTTAGGGCTTTTGAATTCCCAAGGGCAAGCTCATCTTCTTCCTTGGTCCATTCTTCTTCAGGCTTAGGCTTTGAGGTGCCTTCTTTATCCTTGCCAGCCTCATCTTTCTCACATACCTCTGGAGCTTTCCACTCTTTAATGACAGCCTTCCAAGCTCTGATGTCTAATGACTTTAAAAAAGTAGTCATTCTAGGCTTTCAATACTCATAGTTTGAGCCATCCAAGATAGGGGGTCTGTTGACGAATCCTCCAACCTCTTTGTCCATCTTTCACCAGAAAGTAACTTCCCTAGATCTCACCCAGAGACAGACAGGATGCCTGCTCTGATACCAATTGAAATTCTGGTACCAGACGTGTGATGTTAAGGTGCGATGTCACAACAACACACTCTGCAATAATGGACAGAATAAGCAACAGGAAAACACAAGGAATTGTTCACCCAGTTCGGTCTAACTACCTACGTCTGGGGGCTACCAAGCCAGGGATGAAATTCACTACTTGTAGATATAATTTACAGACTCAACACACCAGTTGACAATCTCCTAAACTTATACTCTACTAGTGACTTTCTACCTAAGAAACCACTTAGATATGAGAACACTACTCAATCCCCTAAAACACTCAAAGAACAACCTCTTTGAGATCCCTTGATCTTGCTTCCTAGCTTCGATCAATCAACAACTCTCTATTGCTTCACAGCTTCTAGAGAGGACAGAAAATTCAACACCTATTCAAACCTAGAATAGTGTGATTACAAGTACTATAAACAAACCCTAGACTCTAAGCCTCCAGCTCTTGATCTTCAATCTATTTTCTATACCTTCTTCCTTGGTCTTGTGCGCTTTATATAGCTCCTTGATTTTGGATTGGATTTGTCACAATATTTGATCAGATTTGTTAATTAAAAACTGAATCTTTTAAAACAGATTTTATCCCCAAAATCTTTTTAAATCTTCCACCTTTTAATTCTCCAACAAACCTGCAATCAAATCTCCCATGTAACAGAAAATATCTAGCCCAAGATATTCTCATCCAACGAGTCAACACTCTCCACAATTCCAGCTAATACGCGACCCTAATAACAACAAGCCCATGCTGTCATTAGCTTCAGTTCTGCAGGTCTGATGTTACAACATCACCTATGTGACATCAGACATCCACTTCAGCAACTAGCAACCTTAACACAACCCAGTGTTAAGTGCAATGTTATGACATCAAGCCCATGACATCAAACATAGTTAACCTTCACAACTTAGTACAGCCCAGTACTAAGACTCAATGCTGCAACATCAACACCATGACATCAGCATTGAACACCTTGTTGTTTTACCAAAATTCCAGCCAATCCAGGAACTTACACGAAACAAAAGTTATGAATTTTTGAAGAAAAGGAAATTATTGAGAAACAGCCAGATTCACCTGGCGACTCAGGATTTCGCCTGGCGAATCCCTCTCCCCCAGCACTTTGCCTGGTGAACCAGTGGCGAAACACAATTTTAGAAAAACCCAAAAGTTCTAGTAGTTAACACAAGTTCTGTCTCCCCATTTTCGCCTGGCGAATAAGATTTCTCCTGGCGAATCCCCATTCGCCAGCACTTCGCCTGGTGAACCTGTGGCGAACCTCATTCGCCTGGCGAGACCTCATTTTCCTGGCGAGACCTCATTCGCCTGGCGAATCGCACCAGAAACATAATTTTTCTGCTGCGGGTTACATGGTTCCAAACCCCAAAAATCCAACTTTTCCAACCCAAAACATTGTCAAATAATCATAACAAGTATCACCAATTTTCATATACATATTACTATTATACTACGCAATTTATATCGATTTTCAACCGTTAGATTCATGATTTTAGCAAGTTTACTCATTTTCTCACAAAATCTAACCTAACTCTAAACTCAAGAAACTCTACACTAAAGCATCTATCTAGAACCCACCTTGAATAGGAGATGATGGTGAATAAGATGAGATGAATTGATGAAGAGTAGATGATGATTCCAAGGTTCTTCTACTCTTAGGTTTTCTTCTTCTTTTCTTTCCTTTCCTTCTCCTTCTTTCTTACTTCTCTCTTCTTTCTATCTTTTTCACCAAATGAAAAGGAAAAGAAAATGAAATGATACATAGAGAAAAACATTTAGTTAGTACAACTAACTTAAATGTCCAATTAGTCTCTAAAGCTCCAATAATTAAAACCTCAGGGTCAGATGATATTAATTTGATATGCTCTGAGCTCATCAGTTTACTCTAATTATTTTATCCAATAAATTCTCAGAGTAAACCGAAACCCAGGTAATCATACGAATATTATCCAGAGTAAAATAATTTACGGGGTATTACATCCTCCCCCCTTAAATAGAACTTTGTCCATGAATTTAAAATAAGTACCTTAAAAGATGAGGATAAACTTCTCGCATCTCTGATTCCAGTTCCCAAGTTGCATCACCCGGATGCGTCTCATCCCACTGGACCTTAACAAGAGGAATCTCTTTATTCCTTAACACCTTAGTTTCCCTTCCTGTGATATGACTCGGTCGAGGCTCAAACGTCAAATATGCTTCTATCTCGATCGTATCAGGTAGAATTGGCTGAAGAGGATCTGGAACAACCTTTCGAAGCTGAGATACATGAAAAATGTCGTGCATCTCTGACAGAGAAGGTGGTAAGGATAATCTGTAAGCTACTTCACCAATTCTTTCTAAAACTTGATACGGTCCCACATATCTTGGACTTAACTTTCGCGACTTAAACGGTCATTTCAACCTCAATCTCGGAGTAACTTTCAAAAACACACTATCACCTTCATCAAACTCTAAAGGTCTCCTACGATTATCCGCATAACTTTTCTGACGATCTTGTGCTTGTTTAACTTTATTACGGATCATCCTAATCTTTTCCGTAGTATCTTGGATAATATCGGGTCCCAAAATTCTATCTTCGCCAACTTCTGCCCAGCACAATGGCGTCCTACACTTCCTTCCATGCAATGCCTCTTAAGGAGCCATACCAATACTTGCATGATAGCTATTGTTATAAGAGAACGCAATCAACGGTAAAAGTTCTATCCAATTTCCTCCACTTTCAAGTACACAAGCTCTTAACATATCTTCCATTGTTTGTATTGTTCGTTCCGTCTGACCATCCGTTTGCGAATGATTCGACGTGCTCAAACACAACTTCGTTCCCATAGCTTGTTGAAAAGCTCTCCAAAATCTGGAAGTAAACTTTGGATCTCTATCCGAAACAATACTAGAGGGAATACCATGCAATCTCACAATTTCTGAAATGAACAACTTTGCGAGATGACTCGCCTTGTAAGTAGTCTTCACGGCTAAGAAATACGCAGATTTCGTCAACCGATCCACTATCACCCAAATAGAATCATAACCACCTGGGGCACGGGGTAATCCAACTGAAAAGTCCATAGAAATACTATCCCACTTCCACACCGGAATTTCTAACTGTTGCAACAATCCACCCGGTCTTTGGTGCTCAATCTTCACTTATTGGCATATCGCACACTCCGATACGTACATCGCAATATCCTTTTTCATACTGGACCACCAATAGTCCCTTTTTAAATCTTGATACATCTTTGAAGAACCAGGATGTATAGTAAAAGCACCCTTATGCGCTTCTTCCAAAATCCATCTTTTCAACACCGTATTATCCGAAACGCAAACTCTTTGGTTAAACAAAATAATTCCGTCGGTGGCCCGCACGAAACCCGGTTGGGGTAACACTTCTTGTAACTTCTCATCCAATACTTGTCCTTGTTGAATTTCCTCTCTAAGAGTAGAACTGACGTTCAAAATTCCCATAATCACACAATTAGGAGTCCAAACAAATTGGAGATTGAGATCTCAAAATTTTTCCAATAAGGTATACTCTAACATCATCAACTCTGCATTATGTAACACTTTCCTGCTCAATGCATCTGCCACTTTATTCGCTTTACCCGGATGGTACTTTTGTTCTAAATCATAATCTTTCAAATACTCCATCCATCTTCTTTGACGCATGTTCAACTCTTTCTGGTCAAAAAGATACTTTAAGCTCTTGTAGTCGCTGAACATCTCAAAGTGTACCCCATACAAATAATGACGCCCCACTTTCAGTGTAAAAACAACTTCCGCCAATTCCAAATCATGCGTTGGATAGTTCTCTTCATGAACTTTTAACTGTCGAGAAGCATAAGCCACCACATGACCATCTTGCATTAACACACCTCCTAATCCCATCTTCGATGCGTCACAGAATACCTCGTACGACTTACTAGGATCAGGAATAATCAAGACAGGAGCGGTCGTCAATCTTTCTTTCAAACTCATAAAACTTCTTTCACAAGTCGAATCCCACTCATACAAACAATCCTTTCGAGTAAGTTTCGTCATTGGTAAAGGCAACTGGGAAAAGCCATTGATAAACCTTCTGTAATAACCTGCCAATCCCAAGAAACTTCTAACTTCGGAAACATTCTTCAGTCTCTCCCAATTAATCACTGCTTCAACTTTTGATGGATCTATCGCTACACCTCCCTGAGATATGACATGACCAAGAAAATTTACTTCCGACATCCAAAACTCACACTCACTTAACTTAGCAAAAAGTTGTCTCTCTTGTAAGATGGATAAAATGATTCTTAGGTGTTCTCCGTGCTCTTGTAAATCACGAGAATAGATAAGAATGTCATCAATGAAAATCACCACAAATTGGTCCAAGTAAGGTTGAAATATCCGATTCATATAATCCATAAAAACTGCAGGAGCATTTGTCACACCGAAAGGCATTACTAAAAATTCATAATGACCATAACGGGTTCTAAATGCAGTCTTTGGTACATCTGAACTCTTCACACGAATCTGATGATAACCCGACCGTAAATCAATCTTCAAAAACATACAGGCTCATTTCAATTGATCTAACAGATCGTCTATCTTTGGTAATGGGTATTTATTCTTAATGGTGACCTTATTCAACTGACGGTAATCAATACACAACCGCATTCCACCATCCTTCTTCTTTACCAACAACTCTGGAGCTCCCCAGGGCGAAACACTGGGTCAAACAAAATGCTTAGCCATTAACTCTTCCAATTGATCATTTAATTCTCTTAATTCAAGTGGTGCCGTCTGATACGGAGAAACGAATATTGGAGTTGTTCCCGGTATCAGGTCAATAGAGAATTCCACTTCCCTCTCGGGAGGAAGAGAAGTGACATCCTCGGGGAAAACTTCAGGAAACTCACAAACTACCGGAATACTCAAAACTTGAAAGTTGCTACTCTTCTCCTTAGTGAGAATTAAAAGAACAGATTTTTCCTCCTCAAACAAGAAATTTATCATTCCAACCGTACCTTCCAAAATGGTAGTCAACACATCCTTCGGAGTAGCCTCTATGGATGGAATAATGATTAGCTTTTCCTCACAACCGATAAATACCGAATTAGCAGAAAGCCAATCCATTCCCAAAATAATATCCACTTTCTTAAGCGGAAAACAAATCAGATCAATCTGAAAAACCCTTCCATTCACAGACAAAACACAATTTTCGCACATTAAAAGTGTTTCAACTATCTCATCCATGGCAGTAGTAACCACCATGGGTGGAGACAATGGAATAGCTTGCAAGCCAAGTCGCTTTACACATTGCATCGATACAAAAGAGTGTGTATCTCCACAATCAAATAACACAAAACAAGGATGTCCATTAACGAAACACGTACCAGAAATCAAAGAGTTGTCAACCTTTGCTTTCTTCGCATCCAAAATATATACTCAGCCGATATTCCTCCCTTGTGTCTGATTCCTACTCTGAGGACAATCCATCACAATATGGCCCACCTTATTACACTGATAACACTTTATTCCTTCGAAACCGGACCTACCATGATGATTCCTCCCACAAGTGCGGCATACCGGAGGCACACTAGTCCTGGAACTCTGAACTTGTTTCCCTTTCAAAGCTTATTGTCTCGGTATAAATTGTTGATTTGATCTTCCACGATCACCTTGATTTAACCTACTCAATTCTCCTTTCGCTTGCACTTTCTTCAAGCTATGTTCTACCACGTAGCACTGCCTTAACAATTCGGCATAGCTAGTGAACTCTCTCCGAGACACGCTATGTGAAATTTCAACCCTCAAACCTAAAATAAATTGATCAATCTTCCACCTCTCGTCCGGAGCATACATAGCCTGCCTAGAATAAGTAACCATAACCTCTAACCTCTCTGCATAAGCAGCCACAGTCAAGTTACCCTGTCTCAACTGTTGAAACTCGAATTCCTTCTGAGTCCTTAAGTAACTAGGGAAATACTTCTCCATAAAATTTATCTTAAACTGCTCCCAGACCTTGGGTACCTCTTGAATAGTCATCAAGACTGAGGCAATCTCCCACCACCTCATGGCAAGACCCTTCAACAAGTGAGAAGCAAACGCCACCTTATTTTCCTCACTACACTGGACTATTAAGAAAATTCTCTCCATGTCGGCTATCCACTCGTGAGCCTTTACAGGATCTAACCCTCCCTGAAATTTCAGAGGATTCATACGAATGAAATCCCTAAATCTTCCACCTGTAGCTTCTGGAACAACCACTGGAGGATGCAGACCCCCAACCATTTACTGTACCATTTGTTGCATAAACTGATTCTGTTGTTGTTGCATCTGCTGCAGAAACTGAGGCCATGGAACATTTTCCTCGCCGCCTGACGGATTAGTCCATGCCGGAGTGGTTCTGGGTCTACCACGATTGTTTCTGCGCCTGTCGGCAATGTTCCTAAATTTCATACAGATAGGATTAAGTTGATCAGGCTCAATACCATAAATATAACACGTAAGACCGATGGCGACACAACGCATATGAAACAGAAAGAAAATACTTATACTATTTAATGGCTAGGTCGAGGATACGACCTGCTCTGATACCAACTGTAACGCCCATATATAAATACATTCATCAAAGCATATATTATACATGAATACCACGTTTGGTACTGAAATATACAAGTCCTTAGTAAACACATTATACATATACATGCCCAAAAATACCTAATACAAAAAAACTATGGCATAATATATATACAAGATGTTCCAAAGATAAATACTAAGAACTAGATCGATAACGATCTCAAAAACTCCACAACGGAAGCCTTGCCACCCCAAAAAGCCAAGATAGTAAGGAAAGTCAAACAACCTTATCCTTACCCTTCTCGGAACCTGTAGTACCTGTAATATAATCAACAACGTGGGGTGAGATACATCAAATCTCAGTGAGTTCCCTATCTTATAGGTCCTCTCAGCTTTACAAGGTTCTATCACACCTAACTCAAGTCAAAAGGAAAGGGAAGTGACCTTGAGTACTCACACACACTATATGGATCCATGTCATGAGTCTTGTTAACTCACAATATCACTAATCGATAACCTTACTAAGGCACCCCCTTTTCTCGTCCGCTTCTACGTCTAGAAGTTGACCCGAGTCATGGATCCTTGTAGTAACTTGGCATACGAAATGGATTCGGGATCATCGGCCTGTTAACCGTGAACCGTCACTTCTCATGGTCTGTTAACCATCGCAAGTCTCTTTACCATATAGGTTTCATTCGTACTACACGCGGGAATCAAACCTGCCAAGTAATTATGCATACGTTTCAGAGGAGCTCGAGACTTATGAAACTGCATCTCAAGTGAAACGGTTACAATTACGTGATCATATACACAACGCGATTGTATTCGACAATTACAAGGCCACATTCGCCTTAAGACCTCTTTTGTCTTTTCTCAAATAAACACAATTAAACATGATCCATACTATTGTAACTCTTTCCATACCATTCGGTAATAGACGCACGCCTCGGTCTCTCTTGCACGAGCATCGTCGCTATGTTATTCAACAAATTCCTAGTCGTTACTAGGTTCCAACATAATTCATGGTAATATTCCTCACTCTACCTATTTCATATTTTAACATGCATATACTCTCAAACATGCTTAACAACAAGAGAATAGGTAAACACGAGTCAATTACATAATAGAACCACACAATTCAACATATCACCAAGTTAAACCAATTCCGGTTCCCTCCAATTTATTTAATTGAGAATCAAAACTAGTATTTTCCATTTCCATTATATAGAGTATTATCATAGCTCTCTATCGGTACCAAGAACACTCAAATTGGATACACGAAACAAAAGTTATGAATTTTTGAAGAAAATGAAATTATTGAGAAACAACCAAATTCACCTGGAGACTCAGGATTTCGCCTGGCAAATCCCTCTCCGCCAGCACTTCGCCTGGCGAACCAGTGGCGAAACATAATTTTAGAAAAACCCAAAAGTTCCAATAGCTAACACAAGTTATGTCTCCCCATTTTCGCATGGCGAATAAGATTTCGCCTGGCGAATCCCCATTCGCCAGCACTTCGCCTGGCAAACCTGTGACGAGACCTGATTCGCCTGGCGAGCCTTGATTCGCTTGGCGAATCGCACCAGAAACAAAATTTTTCTGCTGCGGGTTACATGGTTCCAAACCCCAAATATCCAACTTTTCCAACCCAAAACATTGTTAAACAATCAAAACAAGTATCACCAATGTTCATATGCATATTACGATTATACTACGTAATTTATATCGATTTTCAACCGTTAGATTCATGATTTTAGCAAGTTTACTCATTTTCTCACAAAATCTAACCTAACTCTAAACTCAAGAAACTCTACACTAAAGCATCTATCTAGAACTCACCTTGAATAGAAGATGAGATGAATTGATGAAGAGTAGATGATGATTCCAAGGTTCTTCTTCTCTTAGGTTTTCTTCTTCTTTTCTTTCCTTTCCTTCTCCTTCTTTCTTACTTCTCTCTTCTTTTTATCTTTTTCACCAAATGAAAAGGAAAAAAAATGAAATGATACATAGAGAAAAACATTTAGTTAGTACAACTAACTTAAATGTCCAATTAGTCTCTAAAGCTACAATAATTAAAATCTCAGGGTCAGATAATATTAATTTGATCTGCTCTGAGCTCATCAGTTTTGTAGCGAGCGATTTTGGACGCGGTTCTTAAGCGACGGTCGCTCTCTGCGGTTTGAGCTTTGACTACAGGTCGATTCATTTTTTATCCCTGCTTTGCATACTGAGTTTAAACAGCGGTCTGTTAGGTTACGGATGCTATCAATGTGGGGGGGCCTTTGTACTGGTTATTTGTATTTTCGCCAATACTGTTTTCTTTCTAGGACTTGACAGAATGTTTCTGGCGGGGAACAAGGATTAGGATGTTAGGACTGATGTTTTTGAATTACTGCTTTTGATTGATGGAGATATGGGATTTGGGTTTTTTGTTTAGTGTGCTCGCTAAGATTTTTCTTTCAATCTTATGCCTACGTATTCCCGTTTACCGAAACAGGGAAATCAGAGCGTTCGTAGTTCCTCCTATTCTATGGGAGGAAATGGTATTTAGTGTCTTGTTCGAAGCCCAAGACGTGAAGCAAAAGGTGATTTGTATCTTGTTCAAAGCCCAAGATGTGAAGCTGAAAAGTCTATTTGTGTCTTGTTCAAAGCCCAAGACGTGAAGCTAAAAAGGTCTCAACTTTAGAGAGAATTTGTCATCTCTAAAGAGGGGGTTTGTCTGTCACAACTGTTGGGTGACTGGTTATGAAGGAGAATTACTTTAACCAAGATACGCGAATCCGGCAATGCCATAATTTCCTTTATAGGGGATTTTAACCTGGAGGAGAAGACTTTAACTCAGTGTAGAGCAATGCTATATTTCCTTAGGAATTTCTCATGCTAAAAGAGGGACAGTGGCATGGATGTAGATGATCTAGAGGCTTGCCGCTTACAGTGATTAGATGAAGGGGAAGGAGTTGTTGATGTTTGTGTACTGTGAATGAGGCACAACTTAGATGCTAAAAGGTTGATTGGATCAACCAGTGGTTTTCTTATACAAAGCCTAAGAGGATGCTAGTATGTGTCCCGTACAAAGCCTGAGAGAGAGGCTAAAAGGGTTGACTCAACAGGAGAATATTTTATACTCAATAAGAGAGTGTTTTTGTATCTCATACGAAGCCCGAGATGGAGGCTAAAGGTTTTGACTCGACGATGGAGTCTTCTGGTGTCTCGTATAAACCCGAGATGAAGGCTACTTGACTCAACAAGAGAGTTTTTTGTATCTCGTACGAAGCCCGAGATGGAGGCGAAAGAGTGATTGACTCAACGAGGGAGTCTCTTATGTGTCTCGTACAAAGCCCGAGAGAGAGGCTAAACGTTGGTTGACTCCGCTGGGGAGAATCATTTGTACAAAGCCCAAGAGGAGGCTGTGGTGACTATTTCAGTTGAGTGACAGGTCCAGTATACTGATTTTGAAAGAGAAAGTCAGTTCTTATATGAGCAACACTGTACTCAAGGATTTGATTCAAGGATCCGGGTTATTCATGTTCTTTAAGGAAGCGGGAAATCCAAAGGGTATTGAGACTGCCTGAGTCTACGGGTTTCCTTCCTATTTAACGAATGGGTCACTTGAGAATGTCTTTGAGACTCAAGGAAGTTAGATTGTCCAAGTCTAGAGTTTCATCTTTTGTACTATGCTTCGAGAAACAGTAGTAGACTCTATGAAAGGACTGTTCTATGAGGATGACTAGGTTCTGTTCCTATACCTCTAGGAGGTCGTCGGGACAATTTGTACGAAGCCCAAGAGGAGGCTGGAATCTTTTAAGAAGCCGACAGGTCCTTGTACGAAGCCCAAGAGGAGGCTATCATTCCCGGAGGAAGAGAACATTATACGAAGCCTAAGAGGAGGCTGTGAATACTTCTAAGAAGCCGAAGGGTCCTTGTACTAAGCCCAAGAGGAGGCTGGGTTGCTTTTAGAAAGCCTGGGGGTCCTTGTACGATGCCCAAGAGGAGGCCGATGATTTTAAGAAGCCCGTGGGTCCCCAAACCCCGAGAAATTCAAGGCAAGCTATTCACAAGGAATAGATCAAGTCAGGAAAGTTTGAGAATTTGGAAGAAACTCAAAGATGCCATTCACAGAGAATACATTCATCTCTGGGAGTAGAGTTTCTTGACGATTCCTAATGAGGACAGCCTGAGAGAAGACTGTATCTGGTGATCCTATTGGGGATCTAGTTGTCAATTTCGACGAATAAATGAAACGGCGTCACCAAGTTCTAGACGTAGCTGTCGGGGAAACTCTAAATATCTGTACTATTATTACACAGTTGATATGAGTTTATGAAAGAAGACTTACAGCGAAACAGCCCCACAATACAGTTATATATATATATATATATATGAGTTTGTGAAAGGAGACTTACAGTGAAACAGCCCCACAATACAGTTATATGTATATGAAAGCGGTAAATGAAAGCAATAACCACTTACTCGGTTGTAGAGCTTCCATGCTGTTTGGTTAGTTGTTCAACAAAGAAAGATTGAAAATAACAGTATATTCAAAATCAAAGGAGAAAGTGCTTTGAAAAAGAAAGATTTGGGGCTTACAGCTCAAGGAGAGGCCCAGGGTTTTATCAGTGAGCGCACTGTTTGAATTTGTACAGAGGGACTTATACAAGTGACTGTGGCCCAAAAAATTTTTCTATACAAAGGGATGGGTCTTACACTCTCTCAAGAGGCCCATTAAGTTTAAAGAAAAAAAGTGGGGCTTATAACACGAGGGTAGACCCAATTGATTTTTTCGTTTAAAATGGCGATCGCACCGAGGTTTTCTTTTAACGCAGAGGGACTTATACAATAAGTGAGGCCCAAAATTGTTTTGGTTAAAAGGGGGTTGGGTCTTACACTCTATTAGAGGCCCAAAAGGTTTAAATGGGTCTTATAGCTCAAGGAGAGGCCCAGTTGTTATTTTTCAAAAGGCGACGATCGCGCCGTTTGTTTTTGACGGTATCGGGACTTGTACAATACACTGAGGCCCAAAAATGATTTGGTCAAAAAAAGGATTGGGTCTTACACTCTATTAGAGGCCCATGAGTGTTTGACAATGATTTGCTGGAGTGAAAATCAAAGAAACCCTAATTTTATTCTTTAAAAGTTAATATTTAAAGAAAATCAAATGAAAAATACCAAATAGGTTTGAATAAACTACTTGTGATTTTTGTTTAAGGTTTGAAAAATGAGGTATAAATCACAAGAGATATTAAAACTCATTTGGTCTTGATTTTTCAAGATGAATATTCATTTTAAAATGCTAAAAAAACAATTAAAAATGAATTTATTCACAAAAATGCTAATTATATTAAATAAATAATATAAACTCAATTTTTTTGTGGAATAAAATATTTCAACATTTTTGTGATTTTTTGCAAAAAGAACCAATCAAAAATAATTAAAATTGAAAGAGTTATTAATTTTCCAAATAATTAACAAAACATGAAAATAGTTGGAAAAATAGCAAAAAATGTGAAAAATCACAAAATGGCATGGGCGGGGTTTGAACCCACGACCTCAAGCATACAAGGCGCGCGTCTTACCACTGGGGTGGTGATACATCCATTGTTTGAAACAAACCAACAAATACACAAGTCATGCCTTGGTTTTGGCTTGCCCAAGGCAAGTTTTGGCTCAAAAACGTGAAGGTCATAACTTTCTCAATTCTTAATGGTTTGGGACAAAATTTATATGCATCTGGGCAAGAATTTCATAAGGAATCCAATGGTGGTGGTGGTTTTTTCATATCACACTCCCTCCTCAAAACCCGATAGTGGTTTTGAAAATGACCTATAAATGCATTTTCTATGCTACAACTTGGTACAAGCATGGATTACATGGTGAATTATCTCAAACACAACATATGTAACATGTATGAGATGTTTATGATCAATGGACTCCAAATGCACACATGCTTTGGTGAGTGCAAGTTGAGAGGCTTACCCTTCTTTGAGATTTTGGAGGTTTCTCTGCAATCTGCCAACCCTCTTGCTCCAGATATGATTTTATGCTTTGAACCACCTCAAATGATCCGTTGGATGCTTTTAGGATAATTGGAATCAGCTGGTAGCTGCAAAAACACAAACTGTCCCTTTCTTGCAAAAGGGGTTAAAAGTGACCAAAATAGCAACTCCCTCAAATAGTGTTCCAGATGGTGGGAACCATTTGGGACAGTTCAAGGATAATATTTGGAGTGTGTTTGAGGTTTTATCTGGTTTGGAAAGTGACTGAATCAAGACATGGCTTGAAAAATGCAAAAAAGTGTTATTTTGAGGTTTTGAGAGGTGACTTTGTGATGTTGTGATTACAGGTCACTTTTGATGGTTTGCACAGCTTACATATGATATATATGAGGTGTGTGTGTGATTAGTTTGGGTGAAATTGCTCTCTAGCTCAAAAACTCAGAATTACTTGCTTTGGAAGGTAAGTTTGAGGTGAAAGAAGAGATTTTGAGGAAAACATCTGCTTGATGGCTTTGGTGTACTCAAATTGAACACAATTGAGCTCTATTTATAGTAGAGCAAGTTTGTTTTGGGATCCACAGTGAATGGCAACTGCAGCAGGTGTTTGTTCAATGTTGGCCAATGGAAATGCAAGTCTCCTCTAGCCATTGACTAGAGGTTAGGGCACAGGGTTGTGGTTCCCTTGGTCTTGAATAAGTCTTGACTGATTTCATATGAGAATGACTCAGTCCATGCCACCTTGACACTTCCGTTGAATGCTTCAATCCAAATTTGGAGTCTTGTCCCTATTTTGGCCATTCTAGGTTCAACATGCTATTTCTTGTTCCATAGACTTTGGAGGCTTGGCTCAGTGATTGTCCCCTTTAGATTCAATCCTATGAGGTGTCCAAGTGGATAGGGGCATTTGAATTTGGCTGATTTTGTCAAATCGAGCAAATTTACAAATTCTGCCTTGCCTTGACAGATTTCAGCAAGGCAACTTGCCAATGTCGTATCTCATGGTGTAAGTTGAATTTGGTAATGCTCTTGACCATTTTGGAAAGCCATTACATGATACAACAACTGTTTGAACATGTTTGGTTTTGATCTCTTTTGAATCCAAGTGAAAAATCCCCCTACATTTGGCAAAAAGTGAAGACAGATTTGGACTTAGTGAAAATTTCACTAAGTGTTGGAAAAAGTGATATTTTCACTTTTCAGCCATTTTGATCACTCCATAACTCAAAATCCTTAATTAATTGGACTTAGGCCTAGTTGAAGTTTTTGTAGAGGGTAATGAGGGCTACAAATCCATATTTGGATGAGAAAAAAAGGCCTTGTGGTTTAGGAGTTATGATCCTCCAAAGTTGGTACCCTTGTCACTTTATTTTTAACTTAGAAAATTTTCTAAGTTTCTATGTTTACCCCTTTTACAAGTTATCCAACTTTTCTTGATTTTTCTTGATGAATGATGATTCAAATCATACATTAACATCATTTTAGGGTTAAAAATCCATTTTGGTGAAAAATCTCAAAAAGTCAAAGTTGACTTTTGTGCACAGTTGACTTTTTATCAGATGAATTCCAAACTGTGCAATTCTTCAGGAAATCATGTCCTTGACCTAAATCAAACTTGATGGACATGTTCCATGGATGTCATAGGGTGTATTGAGGCATGTCCTAGGGTTTGGGAGCATGTCCTGGTCAAAAGTCAAAGTTACAGTTGACTTTTCCCTTAAAACCCTAATTGTGGTGTAGATGAAATTGAGACTTGTTGCTCAAGCTTCTTGGATTAATCCATCGTTCCAAATGGATCAATATAGTTCATTAGAGACCCTCAAACCCTCTCTTGAGGTCTTGGTTCATGATTTGTCCCAAAAGTCAACTTAGGGGTGAATTAGGTCAAGAAACCCTAATTCCTGATTTTTGATAAATGCATCCCCTGAGGCAAAATTGACTTGATGATTGGGTTTATGAGGCTCCATGGAGTATATTAGGTTGTGTTTTGGATCTTTGCCTTGTGTCCAGATGAAATTTTTCATCTGGAGGCCCTGGTCGACCAAACCCCTAATTTGGTGATACTGGCGATCTTGAGACTTGATCCACCTAAAAGGGAGCAGCCTTGTGTTTAATCCTTGAAGTGGGAGTCCTTTTTGATCCTTTGTGTATATTTGAGGGATTAGACAAGTTGAATATCAAGTCATTTCTTGATTGATCCTTTGTCTAAGGCTCTGAGAGGGCTTAAAACCCTAATTTTGATTGTAGTGAATGCTCCACAACCCTTGAGGCATTTGATGAGGCATGATGATTTATCCATATTGTGATGATGATTTGCACAATGATGGGAAATCTTAGTGGTCAAAATTTGGGGTATGACAGATGCCCCTATTTAATCTTCTTGGACACGAAGGTGTGAATGACGAAGGTATTCGGCCATTCGGGGTGCAAGAGGATTAAATATCGAAATATCCAAAATTTTGACGGCTATGAATGGCAGCTTGCGCATTCATCTTCTTTTGCTAAGCAATGATGCTTAGAAAAGGTAAAACTTCCCCTCGTTCCTGGTCTTCCGCCAAGGAACTGGTCTCAGTTTTCTTTTGAAATAAACCTCCCCTCGATCCCGGTTTCATACCAAGGAACTGGTCTAGGTTTCTAATTTAAACTTCCCCTCGATCCTGGTTTCTTACCAAGGAACTGGTCTAAGTTACTGAAATAAACTTCCACTCGTTCTTGGTTTCCTACCAAGGAACTGGTCTAAGTTTCTTTTGTCTATAAACTTTATTGACAAGGAACGCTATTCGTAGCGGTTTTCCTCAAACTTCTCGCCGGATTTTCCTGGGGAGATGCCATTTGAGTGGAAAAAGTTTCGATATAAGACTTGCTGGGGAACCCAGTCGTCTGAGCTGTAGATGTGTACAAACTTCTCTGTTGGAGATGCCATTTGTTTCTACTGGGGGAAATCAGGTCTCTTGGGAGACTGCTGTCGCTTGGGATCTTACATCATACTTTTCTCGGGATCTTCCCGGAGAACTGCCATATGATGGGGTACAATTTTGAGGTGCTGATGACCTTTTCATCAGTGGTCTTTTTCGGAGCAAAACTGGCGCGCTGCCGAATCTCTGATTACGAGGCTTTCCCTGTTTATTTTCCTTAATCCGGGAAAGCAAGGATATCATCTTCAATGTCGAAGAGTGATGTTGACTAAAATTTCCTCTAGTCTTTCAGAGGTTCAAGTTATCAAAGTGGTCAAGGACCGTCTCTAATCCAGAGATAACTGGGAGAGAGATTGCTTAGATGGTTTACTTCCTAACGAGGAAAGGTTTGACAACTCGATTGAGAGAACTGTTATCACTAGGGGACAAGACCGACTAGAGTGATGATAATGCAATATGACATGTGAATGCAAATTAATAATGCATGATGTATGTATGTGTATGCTGACAATACTGATGCGACATACAAACTGACGCGTGAACATGACTGGATACTCGGCCATCGCAGGGCGCGTAGAAATATAGCTGGTTCAAGATAGCAATTCCACCTTGCTTAGGAGAGATAGTCCCTGTTGGGGACTATGTTGGTCGGGCTTAGGAGATAAGAACTCGGTCGAAGTGGTTCAGATGAAACAAGATCTCTGACACAGTTGATCCCTTCATTCAGGCGTACTGGGTTAGAAGGAGTACTTCGATTCTGCACTTTGAAGTTCGCTTACTTTTGGGAGAAGCGGTTGAGATTCTTTTGATGTTCAATAGTCAAAAGAAATTGCCGACTTTATTTTAAAAGCAAAAAAAGTTTTAACAAGTAAATTCATTTTTGTTTTATTTCAAGAATCGTTAATCATGTTAACAACGTCGTTATGCAAAGCTAAAACAAATAAGAATTACAAACAAAAGCACAAGGGCTCAAATTTTATTGATAAGATGGAGATCAGCCAAACGCGTGATTCCAAAGAGTATATACAAAGTTTGAAAATGGTAATTTTCAGGGAAAAAGGCTACGTTGAAACATAACGACCACTATCCTTCTACCAACTTTGAATTCGGGACATCCTGAGCTTCTGTCGAAGATGACCTTGACTGGAGTTTTCCTGACGGATGATGTAACTGCTGCTGCTGAGGGACTTGCCTCTGTTGAACATAGTTACTTGCCATTATCCCTAATTTTTGTCTGGATTGTACTATGAGATTTCCAATCAATCGGGATGATTTTTTTTTTGTCTCTAACTTTTGCCTGGACTGCCCTTTCGGGTTTTCAATCCACCGAGACGTTTAGGCGAAGTATTTCTTGACTACATCAACATTCGTGGGGTAGGCAAATTCCTCTCCGTCCATGGTTGCAAGTCTCAAGGCACCGCCTGAGAAAGCTTTCGTGACCACATAGGGGCCATCATAATTCGGAGTCCACTTGCACCGAGAGTCAGTGAGAAATGATTGTATCTTCTTGAGCACGAGGTCTCCTTTTCTGAAGACATGAGGTCGGACCTTTTTGTCGAACGCCCTCCTCATTCTTTGCTGATACAACTGACCGTGGCATAGTGTCATGATTCGCTTCTCTTCGATCAGGTTTAATTCGTCGTGTCGACTTTGACACCATTCAGCTTCGGCGAGCTTAGCTTCCATCAATACTCGAATTGACGGGATCTCTACTTCTATGGGGAGCACTGCTTCCATGCCATATGCTAGAGAGAAAGGGGTTGCCCCTGTTGAAGTTCGGATAGATGTGCGATAACCGTGAAGAGCAAAGGGTAGCATTTCGTGCCAGTCTTTGTAGGTTATGACCATCTTTTGAACGATCTTATTGATGTTCTTATTAGCCACTTCTACAGCTCCGTTCATCTTGGGTCGGTAGGGAGATGAGTTATGGTGTTCGATCTTGAACTCTAAGCACAACTCTTTCATCATCTTGTTGTTCAAGTTAGATCCATTATCTGTAATGATCTGGCTCGGAACACCATAACGGCAGATGATATTGTTTTTTTTAAATTGGACCACCACTTGTCGGGTTACATTAGTGAATGACGCTGCTTCGACCCACTTGGTGAAATAGTCAATGGCTACCAGGATGAACCGATGTCCGTTTGAAGCCTTAGGTTCGATCAAGCCAATCATGTCGATTCCCCATATGGAAAATGGCCATGGGGAAGAAAGAACTTTGAGATGTGATGGTGGTACATGGATTTTGTCGGAGTATATCTGACACTTGTGACACCTTATCATGTACTTGTAGCAGTCGGATTCCATGGTCAACCAGTAATACCCTGCTCTTAGAATTTTTCTCGCCATTGTATGTCCGTTGGCATGAGTGCCAAAGGATCCTTCATGAATTTCTTTCATAAGCATGTCTGCCTCTGGTCTGTCTACGCATCAGAGTAAGACCATGTCAAAATTTCTCTTATAGAGAGTGTCATCGCTCAGGAAGAAGTTTCCAGCCAATCTTCTGAGGGTTTTTCTGTCTTTTCTGGATGCCCCAGGTGGGTACTCTTGTCTTTGAAGGAAGCATTTGATATCGTGATACCAAGGTTTGTCGTCTATGACTGCTTCAATCGTAAAGATGTAAGCGGGCCGTTCAAGGCGCATTATGTCGATCTTAGGTAGGTCGTTCCATTGACCTACACTAATCATAGAAGAGAGAGTGGCTAAAGCATCAGCCATGTGATTCTCATCACGAGGGATGTGATGAAACTCGATTCTATTGAAGAAGGGTAACAACCTTCTTGCATAGTCTTTGTAAGGAATCAATCATGATTGGTATGTGTTCCAATCTCCTTTTATCTGATTGATAACCAAGGCCGAGTCGTCGTATACGTCCAAGTTCTTGACCCTTAAATCAATTGCTTCTTCGAGACCCATAATACAAGCTTCATATTCGGCCTCGTTGTTCGTACATTTGAACGTAAGTCTGGCAGTGAAAGGAATGTGGGTACCCTGAGGGGTAACAATGATTGCCCCAATTCCATTTACATAATGATTAACTGCTCCGTCAAAGATAAGTCCCCATTGGGATCCTGGTTCTGGCCCTTCACTGGGTAGCGGTTCCTCGCAATCTTTCATTTTTAGATACATGACATCTTCGTCTGGAAAGTCAAACCCGATTGATTCTTGATCGTCAATCGGTTGATGAGCCAAATGATCGGCTAAAATACTTCCCTTAACGGCTTTCTGAGCGTGGTACTCTATGTCATATTCTGATAATAACATCTGCCAACAGGCAATTCTTCCCGTGAGAGCAGGCTTTTCAAAAATGTACTTGATTGGATCCATTTCGGAGACCAACCAAGTAGTGTGACGAATCATGTACTGGCGTAGAATTTTGGCTGCCTAAGCCAAAGCGCAACAAGTTTTCTCAAGCATAGTGTACCGAGTTTGGCAGTCGGTGAATTTCTTGCTTAGGTAGTAGATGGCAGACTCTTTCCTTTTGGTTTCGTCTTGTTGGCCAAGTACACAACCCATCGAGTCCTCTAGGACTGTGAGGTAAATGATCAGTGGTCTTCCTTCCACTGGAGGTGATAGAATCGGAGGATTCAACAAGTATTCCTTAATACTGTCGAAGGCGGTTTGGCAATCTTCTGACCAAACGCAATCCTGGTTCTTTTTCAGTAACTTGAAGATCGGCGCACAAGTGGCGGTCATAAGGAATATGAATCTGGAGATGTAGTTCAAATGTCCCAGGAATCCTCTGACTTGTTTTTCAGTTTTCGGAGAAGGAATTTCTTGAATGGCCTTGACCTTGTCAGGATCAACTTCAATTCCTTTATGGTTGACGATGAACCCTAGTAGTTTCCCTGAACGGACACGAAGGTGCACTTGTTGGGATTTAAGCGGAGTTTAAATTTTCTTAAACGTTCGAACAATTTTGACAGATGTTCAACGTGCTCACTCTCTGTTTTTTATTTTGCAATCATATCATCAACATATACCTCGATTTCTTTGTGTATCATGTCATGAAACAGAGTAGTCATGGGCCTTTGATAGGTTGCCCCGGCGTTCTTCAAGCCGAACGACATCACCTTGTAACAAAAGGTACCCCATGGGGTAATGAACGAAGTTTTCTCCATGTCTTTCGGCGCCATTTTGATCTGGTTATAGCCCGAGAATCCATCCATGAAGGAGAATACTTTAAACTTTGTTGTACTGTCTACCAGCATGTCAATGTGTGGTAAAGGAAAGTCGTCCTTTGGACTTGCCTTGTTCAGATCCCTGTAATCAACACACATTCTGACCTTTCCGTCCTTCTTGGGAACGGGTACGATGTTGGCTAACCATTGAGGATATTCAGATGTAGCGAGGAAACCCGCGTCAATCTGTTTCTGCACCTCCTCTTTGATTTTGATGGCCATGTCCGGGTGAGTCCGTCTCAACCTTTGCTTTACTGGCGGATATTCCGATCTTAGTGGTAAGTGATGTTCCACGATGCTGGTATCCAACCCTGGCATATCCTGATAGGACCAAGCGAATACATCGGGAAATTCCCTGAGAAGTTTTATCAAGTCCTCTCTGGCAGTTGGACTGAGCAGTGCCCCAATCCTGATTTCTCTTCTCTCTTTTTCTGAACCCAAGTTTACCATTTCCAACGGTTCTTTGTGAAGTTCAATGGACCTTTCCTCTTGTCTGAGTAGTCGGGAGATCTCTTCTGGAATTTCGTTCTCAACTTCTTCTTCAGCCCCAAATACCGGGAACTCAAAGTCGGGAGAAGGCATCGGATCGTATGTTTCAACGGGGTTTAAAACAAGCAATCTGGATGACGTGATGATTTGTGTTTAGAAGAGATAGAGAGAATGCAAGAGTGTGTAGTGTATTTATTTTACTGCTTGTTTTTATTTGAATTGTTTTTTAGGATTACCATTTTCTGAAAAAGCAACAAGAGAAAATGGCAATTAATGCAGACATTACAGAACGACGTTATTTTATTAATGAACAAGTCGATCCCTGAAACTACAACCCCATAAAACAAAACTCTGTCGCTTCGGGCAAAGCGAAGAGGGAAAATTTACAGAAAGCGAGCCCTATCAAAACATCCGTTTCACCTGGGCAGGGTGAAAGGTTAAAGATGGCAATTACTTTGACTGATGAACGACCTTCGGAACCTCGACGGCAACCCATTGGCGGCGAACTCCTCGGTGAATCACAAAGTCTGGCACCTTCCTTGATTTGTCCTCAGAAATGACGCTGATTTCTGGTGGAGCAGGATCATTGGAATTTGTCTCCCAGGCAGAGTTGTCGTAGGAGGATTCCTCTGTTGTATTTTGCAGAGCATTGATGCTCTCAGTTGTATCTCCCCATCCAGTTGGCTGGATATCTTCGAGCCTGATACGAGAGCTTTTGGGAGCGGTGTATTTGACCATATAGTCAAATTTTCCACTCGGTTGTCCCAAGGTGTCCCACACTTCTTTTGAACTGGAGGAGTCATCTCTCTCGATGACGTTGACCTCGAGAAAAGCATAGTTGCTGAATTTAAGCCCTGCAAGCATTGCAAATTCATCGTCGTGTTGAGTGGTTTCTGAATGACCTGAGTGTTGATCCCATGACATGGTGGGGACACAGGTATTTTGTTCAATGACGGTCAGCTGAGTTTCATTGTTCGGCTGACTCTCTTGCCCCAAGTTTCCTGGGTAAGGCTGCCACATTGGCAGACCATCCATTGGGCCATAGTAATTATGGTCAAAGTTGTCTTTCATCAGAGTGTCTTCCTCTAATGAATTTGGCGGAGCATGGCATCCTTCTGGATCACAAACTCCATATATCATTTTGACATCTGACCGTGGTATAAATCTCGGACTCTGTGCGGGATAGTAAAATGGTGTAGGCACCTCTTCCTGAGACATATAACCGTCTTCGTTAAGATAGGACTTCCATTCTTCATCTGCATCAGAGGGATCTTCCTCATTGATAGCATGGACTGCTTGAGACACTGGGTGAAGAAAACCTCCACTGTGGAAGAAGTTTTGAATGGGATGAAGACTTCCATCACTGGCAGCTGTCTGGGTACAGGTTGCAGAAAAACCAAGACCCTTCTTTGTTTTATTGTCAATAGAAATGACAAGCTGTCTCCATCCGATTGTATCGGTACTCTCGACTGCTTTGATAGCATCTTTGTATGAGGCAATCGAGGTTCCCTCTTTGAATTGATTGTCCTTGCTCACTGTCAGTGGTTGGAACTAAGTTCCAATAACCTCCTCGGGTTCTGCACAAGCAGATGATGATAAGTTACTCACGAGCAAGGCCTGTTCTCCACAGACTGTGACAAGTTGATCGTTCTTAACGAACTTTAGCTTTTGGTGGAGGGTTGAAGTAACCGCTCCATCCTGATGTATCCATGGTCTTCCTAATAAACAACTGTACGTTGCCCGGATGTCCATGACCTGGAAAGTAACTTGGAAAGTGTGAGGTACGATAGTTATGGGAAGATCAACTTCGCCGATAACTGTTTTTCTGGATCCGTCGAATACTTTGACGACGACCTCGCTGACTCTCATAGGAGGGCCCTTGAATGATAACTGCATCAAAGTGGACTTCGGCATAACATTCAAGGCTGCCCTGTGTCTACCAGTACGCTGGCTAAAGCATCGTCCTGGCAGTTAACTGTGACATTGAGTGCCATGTTATGACGGCAACCCTCTTCGGGTAATTCCTCATCACTAAATCCCAAATTGTTGCAGGAAGTGATGTTAGAGACAATGCTATTGAACTGTCTGATTGTTACATCCTGTTCTACAAAGGCCTACTCCAAGACTTTCTGTAGAGCCTCCCTGTGGGCTTCTGAACTGAGTAACAGTGATAACACCGAGATCCTTGAAGGAGTCTGTAACAGCTGATCGACAATGTTGTACTCACTCCTTTGGATGAGCCTCAGCATCTCATCATTATTTTTTGAAAGGTCGGGATTACTGGATTGACCGACTGATGGATCGGGAGCTTCTGTCTGAAGTTCCTTTTCCTTGTTAGGTTCTCCAACTCCTCGGTTAAAGATTCGACCGCTCCGTGTTACACGACTGATGTCTGCAATATTCACAACGGAGGGTAATGGAATTTCCTTTCCATTTTCAATTATCGTTGCACCGTATTTGTAAGGGATAGCCTTAGTTGATTCATACGGTAGTGGTTCTGGCAGATAGATGACTATGGGAACCTTCTGATTTTTCTGACCATCATAAGTAATCTCGATCCGTTCTCGGTTGGGAACTCTAGACTCGTCAAGTAGAGGGATGATGGCAAAAACATCCCTGGTATGGTGACAACCAGAGATTGTGACAACATCCTCAACTTGATCAGCAAGGTAGCTCGGCGTCCAGTTAATGGGTCCAGAACCCGGATATGGGTGAATCTCTCCACGATCCACCTGACCCTGAAGAGCTGCTCTCACAAGGTAACACCCTTGGTTACTTTCCGAACAGACGCTACAACTGTCATAGTTGTGAGGTGGCACCTGGCCACGCCCACTTTGAATACAATGTAACCTCACTAGGTTAGCTTCCACAGATCGGACATCCTGACTTTGACGACGAGTAGGATTCCTGTTACTGATACTAATTTGCTGAGTATCTTCATCCATATAAATTGGCATCCACCAATGATTTAACAAGTACTGAAGTGCCTCCTGGACAAGGGTACAACCCTGATCGTTTTCGCAACCCGCTTTACAACTTTGATAGTCATGTGATATTAAGAATCCGAGTCGGACCTGCTCAGCATGTAACTCTACCAAGTTGGTATTCACCATGCGAATGTCAAAGATCTGAACCATGTTGATCTGATAAGGGTTCTTATCATGGTAGTCCTGGATCCATCCAAGATCCATCTGACGCTGGAGGGCCTCTTGTATGAAAGAGCATCCCTGTTTGTTTACCGAGCAAGTCAGACATGAACTGTAATCGTGCCGCGACAGATTATGATATTGGCTTTGCCTTGAGTGCATCGTCACTAAATTGACATTCATCGCACGGATGTCGTGGTTCTGAATGACGTTAGAGTTCGTGTAGACCATGTTAACTCCACGAACTCGGTGCTCCTGGATCCATCCGAGATCCATCTGTTCCTGCAGAGCTGCTTGCACTACAGAACATCCTTAGTTGTCTTTAGAGCAGATATCACACTGGTGATAGTTATGAGGTGGCACGTGGCCATATCCACTCTGTCTACAATGCATCTTTACCAGATTGCTTTTCAACAAGAGTACATTGTGAATTTGATAGACATCGTTAGTCTCTCCTTCTATCAAATTGACTGCAGCCTTCTCGTGTTGAGGCAGCGGATTCGTAAGAACATTAGGATTTGTATCCTTGAAGGATAAGACCCCGCTCCTAACAAGTTTTTGCACGTCAGACTTGAAATTGAGACAAGTCTCTATGTTATGCCCTGAACCTCCTTGATGATAAGGGCATGTCTGATCCACCTTAAACTAAAAAGGCGGATTTTCCGGTACTGTAAGAGGAGATTTAGTCTGAACGTGCCCCTTGGCTAGTAGTAATGGAAATAATTCTGCGTACATCACGGGTATAGGATCAAATCTTGGTGGCCGTGTTGTACGGTTGTTGTTATATGGGGGACGAGCCTGCTGAAGAGGCTGTTGTGTCCTTTGCTGATCAGGTTGGCTCTGTGCAACCTGAGGTTGATACGTAGGAATAGGCACAGGGTTGATAGCAGGAGTTACAGCTGCTACCGGCTGATAACGTCGCCTTTGCTTTCTGAGAGAGATATTCCCAATATCTTGCTCTTTTTTCTTAGGGAGAGCACTACCGTATTTTTTAGTACCGCTCGTCGATCCAGTGTCTTTTACCAAACGTCCTTCTCGGACGACTTCCTCAAGACGTACGCCCATGCCGACCATCTCGGTGAAATCACTGGGCGCACTGGCAACCATTCGGTCATAGTAAAATGAGCTTAAGGTCTTTAAGAAGATCTTTGTCATCTCTTTTTCCTCAAGAGGTGGACAAATTTGAGCGGCAATTTCACTCCACCTTTGAGCATACTCCTTAAAGGTTTCCTTGTTCTTTTGCGACATCGATCTGAGTTGATCTCTGTCGGGTGCCATGTCCAAATTGTATTTGCATTGTTGGACGAAGGCAGTGCCAAGATCTCTGAAAGTGCTGATCGTGGCACGGTTTAAACCCATGTACCATTTGAGTGCGGCACCGGTTAAACTATCCTGGAAGTAGTGAATCAGTAGGTCCTGATTCTCTGTCTGAGCTGACATCCGCCGAGCGTACATCAATAGATGGCTTTGAGGGCAAGAGTTACCCTTGTACTTTTCAAAGTCGGGCACTTGGAATTTGTGCGGGACTTTCACATTTGGGACTAAGCAGAGATCTGCGACGTCCTTTCCAAATAGATCCTGACCACAAATGGCTTGCAGTTCCTTCTGCATTTCCAAGAACTGTTCCTGGAATTCATCCATTCGGTCAAACATAGTTTCCTTCTTCCAGAAGGTATCTGTGGAATATGTCCTTCCGGGACAGTGTGTACCACAGGAGGTGGTACCATGACTACGACAGTGAGTCTTGGCGTTTCCCAAAGTTTGTAACCTTCAGGAGTCTTCAGTATGCCCCTGGCATCTTCACTTTCCTGAAGTTTGTAACCTCCAGGCCCAACGGCTTCTGTTGTGATTCCCTGATCTTCAGTGATCGGCGAAACATATCCTTCCGGGATATAGTTAACAGGCATACCCCAAGGACGATCTTTCGGTATCTGATACCTAGGATCATACTTCTCCACTATGGGCATTGAGGTGATCTCTGAGATCACAGTTCTTTGTAGCTGCTTCTGCGATGGCTTGCATGTCGTTATGAAGCTTTCTCATATCTTCTCTCAGAGCGTCGATCTCTTCTTTCAACTCTCTGTTTTCTTCCTCAAGATCATCCATCTTTTTCTGACGATTAGCACGAGTATTATACGAATGAGACAGTTTGACTCTAGAACCGAGACACAAACGTGAGATTCGTAGGTAAGAAGAATACGCGATGTGAGAATGATAAATGCAATGATTATATTAATTGTTTTTTGGTTTAATCAAAATAAACTTCGACAATTAGATTGCAAATATCAAACAGTAGGGAAACCCCTTTTTATTGAAATTCAAAGGATTACAGAAATGGAAATACAGTAGATTACAAGGTGCGGAAACAGAAACCTAAGCTAATGGGTCCCGAGTCCTCTCTGAAGAGAAATCGGGTGCTGATTCTGGTATCTTCCTTTTCTTTAACCGGGGCTCTTGGGCCGTTGTCGGGTTGTCATTCCTTTGCCAGGTGAAAGGAGCGAGCAAATTCCTTGGGTCATCCTGATTATCCACAGCATGTTGCTCCAAAATTTCAATCAGAGCATCTTTCTCTTTCAGTAATTGCTGTATTTTGATGCACTCTACGTCGAGGGTGCGATACTTGTTCTTCCAAGACCTTCTCTCCTTTTGAACTTTGTTGAGAGTAACCTGAAGCTTTTCAGTTTCCGTCATGAAGTACATGACAGATTCCCTCGGCGGGAGAATTCCGTAACGAGGATAAGGCATCTTTAGCTTGAGAGCTCTAGTTTGTACCCAATGGAGATAAGGCTCCACCGAGACACAATCCGGTTTTCCTAGAGACTCTCGTCCTTTCTTATGAACCTGCTTCCAAGCGTGCACTATTTCCATCTTTAGTGCTCTGTCGTTTTCCCCTTCCTTGAAGAAAAGACCTTCCAGATGAACACCCAGTGGGATGTGTCTCATCGAGTATCCAAATTGACGACGAACCAATACCGGATGGTAGTTGATTCCTCCTTTAGTTCCTATGAGGGGTACGTTGGGGGAGTTTCCACAATGATCAATGATCCTAATTCCCTCATAAATCCTTTTACACCAATCAATGTCAGAGTTGGTAAGAGACATGATCTTCTGCGACCAACGTAAGGCACTCTTACAATCCCAAAAAGCAGCAGACTTGGGCAAGTGGGAGATAAACCATTTGTAAAGTCAAGGCACACAACATGTGATTTCCCCTCCGCTGTACAAATTCCCCAAGTGTACAGAATGATACGCATCTGCGAGCAAAGTCGGTACAGGATTTCCAATGAGAAAAACCTTAATGGCGTTAATATCAAAGAAGTTATTGATGTTAGGAAACAAAAATAACCCGTAGGTGAGCAAGACAAAGATGCTTTCAAAAGCAGCCACGTTTCCTATACTGGCGAAATATAGGTCCTTCTTTGTCAAGAACTGGGCTGGCAAACCTTGGATGCCACCCTTAGTAGTTAGGTGAGTCCTAACCTCAGACTCGTCCAAATGAATTGCTCTTGCAATGGTCTGATTCTTTGGAATTTCTTCCAGTCCAGAAAATGGAGCTCGATCTGTAATGTGTAGATCGATCAGGTGAGAATACTCCTCTAGCGTTGGTACGAGCTGGTAATCCGGGAATGTGAAATAGTGATAAACTGGATCATAAAACTGAATGAGCGTATCCATGATTCCCTCAATCACATGGACTCTTAACAGTGGTATCAGACTTCCGTGCTTGGCTCTAAAAGCCTCAGGGTTAGTGATCATCCTTGCCAACCTTCTCAAATCCTCTAGTTTTGGAACCTTGAAGGTGTACGTATGAGTTCTCCTCCTACCGAAATCCATTAGCGTAATCCTCTTTTCTGATATTTGCAATCACAGTCTTAGTTTATTTTGAAATACAGAGAGACTAGAAGAGAAATATTTTGAATGTTTTAATGTTTTTTAGATGAATGCATGAATGCAACACACAAAAACATAGGAAAAACATGGGGTCAAAGGGTCGTTGTCATGAAGTCAAGGCTCTACCCATCCCCAAAGGTTTATACTAGGGTGAGTTTTGTACCTGTACTCATTATCATCAGCTCCTCCCAGGAAAGCAAAACAACAAGCGGATCGCCAACGAGTTGTAGTGCAATCTTAGAGTAGGTGCCATTCACCGAGAATAGATCACCAGCCTCAAATGAGGGTAGTATCGCGTAACAACTATTCCCAATAGTTTCCGCACTATGAAAGGGTTTGGCTCCTCAGCTTCTCAGACTTAACAACCGGCCCATTGTCTAGGTGAGAGAATGGGTTGCGTTGGTCAGCCTCCACTAAGGTTGATGGTCGACCCCGTCGCCATCACTTATCTTAAGTGTATTCTCAATCTTTCCACATACGGCATCACCCGCATTCCCATTAGCAGAAAAATAAACATGTATAGTAATTAGGAAAAGCAGTATATATATTTGTCCTAATCATCCTAGGTCTTTAAAGCTATGAATCTTAAGTTCCTGACAGAAAATGGGTTCCCCGGCGGAAGCCCCAATCTGTGGTTTTCACATGAGTGAAGAGAAGGAAGGAATTTTAGACAAAAAACAGAGACTAGCCCCACGGTGGGAGCCATTTTTCTATAGCGAACGATTTTGGACGCGGTTCTTAAGCGCTGGTCGCTCTCTGCGGTTTGAGCTTTGACTACAGGTCGATTCATTTTTTATCCTATTGTGAGCTGAATAAGGAAGGGAAATAGATGTCTCCAATTAACCCTGCTTTGCATACTGAGTTTAAACAGCGGTCTGTTAGGTTATGAATGCTATCAATGTCGGGGGGGCCTTTGTACTGGTTATTTGTATTTTCGCCAATACTGTTTTCTTTCTAGGACTTGACAGAATGTTTCTGGCGGGGAACAAGGATTAGGATGTTAGGACTGATGTTTTTGAATTACTGCTTTTGATTGATGGAGATATGGGATTTGGGTTTTTTGTTTAGTGTGCTCGCTAAGATTTTTCTTTCAATCTTATGCCTACGTATTCCCGTTTACCGAAACAGGGAAATCAGAGCGTTCGTAGTTCCTCCTATTCTATGGGAGGAAATGGTATTTGGTGTCTTGTTCGAAGCCCAAGACGTGAAGCAAAAGGTGATTTGTATCTTGTTCAAAGCCCAAGATGTGAAGCTGAAAAGTCTATTTGTGTCTTGTTCAAAGCCCAAGACGTGAAGCTAAAAAGGTCTCAACTTTAGAGAGAATTTGTCATCTCTAAAGAGGGGGTTTGTCTGTCACAACTGTTGGGTGACTGGTTATAAAGGAGAATTATTTTAACCGAGATACGCGAATCCGGCAATGCGATAATTTCCTTTATAGGGGATTTTAACCTGGAGGAGAAGACTTTAACTCAGTGTAGAGCAATGTTATCTTTCCTTAGGAATTTCTCATGCTAAAAGAGGGATAGTGGGATGGATGTAGATGATCCAGAGGCTTGCCACGTATAGCGATTAGATGAAGGGGAAGGAGTAGTTGATGTTTGTGTACTGTGAACGAGGCACAGCTTAGATGCTAAAAGGTTGATTGGATCAACCAGTGGTTTTCTTATACAAAGCCTAAGAGGAGGCTAGTATGTGTCCCGTACAAAGCCCGAGAGAGAGGCTAAAAGGGTTGACTCAGCAGGAGAATATTTTATACTCAACAAGAGAGTGTTTTTGTATCTCGTACGAAGCTCGAGATGGAGGCTAAAGGTTTTGACTCGACGATGGAGTCTTTTGGTATCTCGTATAAAGCCCGAGATGAAGGCTACTTGACTCAACAAGAGAGTTTTTTGTATCTCGTACGAAGCCCGAGATGGAGGCGAAAGAGTGATTGACTCAACGAGGGAGTCTCTTATGTGTCTCGTACAAAGCCCGAGAGAGAGGCTAAACATTGGTTGACTCCGCTGGGGAGAATCATTTATACAAAGCCCAAGAGGAGGCTGTGGTGACTATTTCAGTTGAGTGACAGGTCCAGTATGCTGATTTTGAAAGAGAAAATTAGTTCTTATATGAGCAACACTGTACTCAAGGATTTGATTCAAGGATCCGGGTTATTCCTGTTCTTTAAGGAAGCGGGAAATCCAAAGGGTATTGAGACTGTCCGAGTCTACGGGTTTCCTTCCTATTTAACGAATGGGTCACTTGAGAATGTCTTTGAGACTCAAGGAAGTTAGACTGTCCAAGTCTAGAGTTTCATCTTTTGTACTATGCTTCGAGAAACAGTAGTAGACTCTATGAAAGGACTGTTCTATGAGGATGACTAGGTTCTGTTCCTATACCTCTAGGAGGTCGTCGGGACAATTTGTACGAAGCCCAAGAGGAGGCTGGAATCTTTTAAGAAGCCGACGAGTCCTTGTACGAAGCCCAAGAGGAGGCTATCATTCCCGGAGGAAGATATCATTATACGAAGCCTAAGAGGAGGCTGTGAATACTTCTAAGAAGCCGAATGGTCCTTGTACTAAGCCTAAGAGGAGGTTGGGTTGCTTTTAGAAAGCCTGGGGGTCCTTGTACGATGCCCAAGAGGAGGCTGATGCTTTTAAGAAGCCCGTGGGTCCCCAAACCCCGAGAAATTCAAGGCAAGTTATTCACAAGGAATAGATCAAGTCAGGAAAGTTCGAGAATTTGGAAGAAACTCAAAGATGCCATTCACGGAGAATACATTCATCTCTGGGAGTAGAGTTTCTTGACGATTCCTAATGAGGACAGCCTGAGAGAAGACTGTATCTGGTGATCCTATTGGGGATCTAGTTGTCTATTTCTACGAATAAACGAAACGGCGTCACCTAGTTCAAGACGTAGCTGCCGGGGAAACTCTAAATATCTATACTATTATTACACAGTTGATATGAGTTTATGAAAGAAGACTTACAGCGAAATAGCCCCACAATACAGTTATATATATATATATGAGTTTGTGAAAGGAGACTTACAGTGAAACAGCCCCATAATACAGTTATATGTATATGAAAGCGGTAAATGAAAGCAATAACCACTTACTCGATTGTAGAGCTTCCATGCTGTTTGGTTAGTTGTTCAACAAAGAAAGGTTGAAAACAACAGTATATTCAAAATCAAAGGAGAAAGTGCTTTGAAAAAGAAAGATTTGGGGCTTACAGCTCAAGGAGAGACCCAGGGTTTTATTAGTGAGCACACTATTTGAATTTGTACAGAGGGACTTATACAAGTGACTGTGGCCCAAAAATTGTTTTCTATACAAAGGGATGGGCCTTACACTCTCTCAAGAGGCCCATTAAGTTTAAAGAAAAAGAGCGGGGCTTATAACACGAGGGTAGGCCCAATTGATTTTTCCGTTTAAAATGGCGATCGCGCCGAGGTTTTCTTTTAACGCAGATGGACTTATACAATAAGTGAGGCCCAAAATTGTTTTGGTTAAAAGGGGGTTGGGTCTTACACTCTATTAGAGGCCCAAAAGGTTTAAATGGGTCTTGTAGCTCAAGGAGAGGCCCAGTTGTTATTTTTCAAAAGGCGACGATCACGCCGTTTGTTTTTGACGGTATCGGGACTTATACAATACACTGAGGCCCAAAAATGATTTGGTCAAAAAAAGGATTGGGTCTTACACTCTATTAGAGGCCCATGAGTGTTTGACAACGATTTGTTGGAGTGAAAATCAAAGAAACCCTAATTTTATTCTTTAAAAGTTAATATTTAAAGAAAATCAAATGAAAAATACCAAATAGGTTTGAATAAACTACTTGTGATTTTTGTTTAAGGTTTGAAAAATGAGGTATAAATCACAAGAGATATTAAAACTCATTTGGTCTTGATTTTTCAAGATGAATATTCATTTTAAAATGCTAAAAAAACAATTAAAAATGAATTTATTCACAAAAATGCTAATTATATTAAATAAATAATATAAACTCAATTTTTTTGTGGAATAAAATATTTCTACATTTTTGTGATTTTTTGCAAAAAGAACCAATCAAAAATAATTAAAATTGAAAGAGTTATTAATTTTCCAAATAATTAACAAAACATGAAAATAGTTGGAAAAATAGCAAAAAATGTGAAAAATCACAAAATGGCATGGGCGGGGTTTGAACCCACGACCTCAAGCATACAAGGCGCGCGTCTTACCACTGGGGTGGTGATACATCCATTGTTTGAAACAAACCAACAAATACACAAGTCATGCCTTGGTTTTGGCTTGCCCAAGGCAAGTTTTGGCTCAAAAACGTGAAGGTCATAACTTTCTCAATTCTTAATGGTTTGGGACAAAATTTATATGCATCTGGGCAAGAATTTCATAAGGAATCCAATGGTGGTGGTGGTTTTTTCATATCACACTCCCTCCTCAAAACCCGATAGTGGTTTTGAAAATGACCTATAAATGCATTTTCTATGCTACAACTTGGTACAAGCATCGATTACATGGTGAATTATCTCAAACACAACATATGTAACATGTATGAGATGTTTATGATCAATGGACTCCAAATGCACACATGCTTTGGTGAGTGCAAGTTGAGAGGCTTACCCTTCTTTGAGATTTTGGAGGTTTCTCTGCAATCTGCCAACCCTCTTGCTCCAGATATGATTTTATGCTTTGAACCACCTCAAATGATCCGTTGGATGCTTTTAGGATAATTGGAATCAGCTGGTAGCTGCAAAAACACAAACTGTCCCTTTCTTGCAAAAGGGGTTAAAAGTGACCAAAATAGCAACTCCCTCAAATAGTGTTCCAGATGGTGGGAACCATTTGGGACAGTTCAAGGATAATATTTGGAGTGTGTTTGAGGTTTTATCTGGTTTGGAAAGTGACTGAATCAAGACATGGCTTGAAAAATGCAAAAAAGTGTTATTTTGAGGTTTTGAGAGGTGACTTTGTGATGTTGTGATTACAGGTCACTTTTGATGGTTTGCACAGCTTACATATGATATATATGAGGTGTGTGTGTGATTAGTTTGGGTGAAATTGCTCTCTAGCTCAAAAACTCAGAATTACTTGCTTTGGAAGGTAAGTTTGAGGTGAAAGAAGAGATTTTGAGGAAAACATCTGCTTGATGGCTTTGGTGTACTCAAATTGAACACAATTGAGCTCTATTTATAGTAGAGCAAGTTTGTTTTGGGATCCACAGTGAATGGCAACTGCAGCAGGTGTTTGTTCAATGTTGGCCAATGGAAATGCAAGTCTCCTCTAGCCATTGACTAGAGGTTAGGGCACAGGGCTGTGGTTCCCTTGGTCTTGAATAAGTCTTGACTGATTTCATATGAGAATGACTCAGTCCATGCCACCTTGACACTTCCGTTGAATGCTTCAATCCAAATTTGGAGTCTTGTCCCTATTTTGGCCATTCTAGGTTCAACATGCTATTTCTTGTTCCATAGACTTTGGAGGCTTGGCTCAGTGATTGTCCCCTTTAGATTCAATCCTCTGAGGTGTCCAAGTGGATAGGGGAATTTGAATTTGGCTGATTTTGGCAAATTGAGCAAAGTTGCAAATTCTGCCTTGCCTTGACAGATTTCAGCTAGGCAACTTGCGAATGTCATATCTCATGGTGTAAGTTGAATTTGGTAATGCTCTTGACCATTTTGGAAAGCCCTTACATGATACAAAAATTGTTTGAACATGTTTGGTTTTGATCTCTTTTGAATCCAAGTGAAAAATCCCCCTACATTTGGCAAAAAGTGAAGACAGATTTGGACTTAGTGAAAATTTCACTAAGTGTTGGAAAAAGTGATATTTTCACTTTTCAGCCATTTTGATCACTCCATAACTCAAAATCCTTAATGAATTGGACTTAGGCCTAGTTGAAGTTTTTGTAGAGGGTAATGAGGGCTACAATTCCATCTTTGGATGAGAAAAAATGGCCTTGTGGTTTAGGAGTTATGATCCTCCAAAGTTGGTGCCCTTGTCACTTTATTTTTAACTTAGAAAATTTTCTAAGTTTCTATGTTTACCCCTTTTACAAGTTATCCAACTTTTCTTGATTTTTCTTGATAAATGATGATTCAAATCATACATTAACATCATTTTAGGGTTAAAAATCCATTTTGGTGAAAAATCTCAAAAAGTCAAAGTTGACTTTTGTGCACAGTTGACTTTTTATCAGATGAATTCCAAACTGTGCAATTCTTCAGGAAATCATGTCCTTGACCTAAATCAAACTTGATGTACATGTTCCATGGATGTCATAGGGAGTATTGAGGCATCTCCTAGGGTTTGGGAGCATGTCCTGGTCAAAAGTCAAAGTTACAGTTGACTTTTCCCTTAAAACCCTAATTGTGGTGAAGATGAAATTGAGACTTGTTGCTTAAGCTTCTTGGATTAATCCATCGTTCCAAATGGATCAATATAGTTCATTAGAGACCCTCAAACCCTCTCTTGAGGTCTTGGTTCATGATTTGTCCCAAAAGTCAACTTAGGGGTGAGTTAGGTCAAGAAACTCTAATTCCTGATTTTTTATAAATGCATCCCCTGAGGCAAAATTGACTTGATGATTGGGTTTATAAGGCTCCATGGAGTATATTAGGTTGTGTTTTGGATATTTGGCTTGTGTCCAGATGAAATTTTTCATCTGGAGGCCCTGGTCGACCAAAACCCTAATTTGGTGATACTGGCGATCTTGAGACTTGATCCACCTAAAAGGGAGCAGCCTTGTGCTTAATCCTTGAAGTGGGAGTCCTTTTTGATCCTTTGTGGATATTTGAGGGATTAGACGAGTTGAAGATCAAGTCATTTCTTGATTGATCCTTTGTCTAAGGCTCTGAGAGGGCTTAAAACCCTAATTTTGATTGTAGTGAATGCTCCACAACCCTTGAGGCATTTGATGAGGCATGATGATTTATCCATATTGTGATGATGATTTGCACAATGATGGGAAATCTTAGTGGTCAAAATTTGGGGTATGACAAGTTTACTCTAATTATTTTATCCAATAAATTCTCAGAGTAAACTGGAACCTAGTTGATAATACGAATATTATCTAGAGTAAAATAATTTACGGGGTATTACACTTTGACAGTATTCTCCTAATGCAACAAATTACGACATCTAAAACTGAAAATGATACTTCCTTTAATAGGAAATAAAGTGACGGCTATTCTTCTCCTCACAGTCCCTGCGCTGCCACGTGTCCCCTACATTAGTCCACTACCTTGGTAACTCCTCATGCTTTTATTTGTTCCAAACTCGTTTGTTTTCCTGAAGCATTTGGGATTCCTTCAACTCCGACTGAGGTGTTTCTCTGTCGAGCCCGCTTCAACGCCCTCTCCGACGGGCCTGCTGTCAAGGGTGCTCCGACATAATTTTTGCACAATTCTCTGTTGGCCATACTCCTGCATCCTTGGTCGAAATTTTCCAACTAACATATGGCGACATGTCTGATGGAGAAATCTTCATCAACAACAATGTTAGCCAACGATTCACTGATTATTTCTGAGGAATGAGCATGCATTGCTTTATCCTCGACATGCAGGCTGAGAATCTTGGTCTCCCTGGTGATATGGGAATGTTGATTGAGAGCATGAAGTGGGCAAAATTCTGTCAGTAACCACAACCTTATAACACTTAAATTGTGAAAGAGTTTGAGTAGGGACGTCAACATAGTCAAGAGGAAGAGTATACATGGGGTTAATTACCATGGTAAATTCTGATGTGGAACCGACATTCTCTGTGACAACATGCTGAAGATTGTTCTTCGATTGGGCTAACATAGCTTCCAACATTTGGTTTACCTGACCTTTTAAGTTGTCTATGTTCCCTCTTATTTCCACTTGATCCTACTTCAAATGTTTTATCGTCCTTCAACATTTACCACAGGTTCAATATAAGTATCGGTAAATCAGCTAGCATGTTATGAACAAAAGGTAGGATGAGTTCTTTGGTTGTTTTTTTATGTGGAAAAGATATGCATGCATGCTAATGAATGCAAATGCAATGGTATGTCAATGAATGCAATGCAATGTATTTTTAATTTTTCCAGGTACAGGGTCTCATAGGTCCAAGGTACGGATGGAAGATAAATCTGACTCCTTATCACACATGGTTCTCATTGGAAATAATCTAGGGATGGCAACGGGGCGGGTTTAACTATACCCGCACCCGCACCCGCCTCCATGTAACACACCTGCCCCCACCCCCAAACTCAACGTGGGGAAAATTACCGCCCAGACCCGCCCCCAGTGGAGAACGGGTGCACCCGCACCCGCCCCGCCCCCACCCGCAAAAAATTAATTTCTTTTTAATTGCAATAAAAATTAATAATTTAATTAAAAAATTGATTATTTTAATAAATTAATTAATTATTTAATTAAAATTTTAATTAGTAAATGAATATTAACTTGATTAATTTGATTATATTAATTGCAACAAGGGTATTAATAATTTAATTAAAAATATAATTAATAAATGAATATTAAAATAAGTAAAATAAAGGAATTAAAGTAAAATGCATTATCCGGGGGCGGGGCGGGTGCGGGTGCGAGCGGGGTCTTAGTGTCTTCCTGCCCCCGCACCTGTACCCGTAGTTAAGAACCGGGTTTCCCCCGCACCCGCACCCAATTAAATCGGGTTTTCCCCATTAATTTTAAGGCGGGTGCGGGCGGGTGCGGGTTTGTTTGCCATCCCTAGAATAATCTAGGGTTTGCCAAGGTTCCCAAAGTCATGGATCCATAAGAATGTTTGTCTCTTATGGTAAATTACTTGTCGCGAGTCAACTCCTTTGAGGGAATCTATTCTGAGCGAGGTTCTCGTACTAACCCTTATGAGAAAAACATATTGGGGACCCGCACTACGCAACCATCGACTTCGAGATTCTAGACAAGGTTCCCAGAGTCATGGATTCGCCAATAATGTTTGCCGCTTACGGAAAATTACTTGTCGGGCGTCAACTTCTTCAAGGGAATCTAATTTGAGCGAGTTCCTCGTGCCTACCTTTACGAGAAAAAATTCTCAGAGACCCGCACTACGCGACTATCATTCCTAGTTGGCCAAAGGTTCAATCTTCTACAAAGATCCTTAGAGTTATGGATCCTAATGAAAACATCGAAGCTTACGGCAAATTACTTGTCGGGCGACAACATTCTCTAAAGAATATACTCTAAGTACGGTTCTCATGTTGACCCGTATGAGAAAAACATCTCGGGGATCCACACTACTCAACCTCGTCCTATCTTATGTTTTTTCCTCTAGACTAGGGTAGAGAGTCTTCCCCACAATGTTTCAAACAATCGAGTATCCATAACAAGAGCGCATGAGATCCAAGAAACAAATATTGGATAATAATAAGGCAAGACATCAGATAAAAGCAAGATATAGAAGAAAGCGAATAAATAACGCTAACAAACATCTAAAATTAAACTAAGTTAGGCTTGACTCTCTCTAGCTTGGAGCATGTGTCCCCGACAGAGTCGCCAGCTGTCGTACCTCGAAAAATATAATTCTTCGCGAAGCACTATATTGCACACTCGCGAAAAAATAGTTCGAACTCAATCGTTACCGAACTTTATTTATTCCAAAGAAGGAAAGGGAAAATATTGATAAAACCTTTAAAAAAGGAAAATGGTCCTCGCAACCAAATTTGGGTTCGAGAGTCGATTATGCAAGGGTAAGATATTAGCACCCCTCACGTTCGTTGTACTCAACGAGAACCTTTTTGTTAAATTTGTGATTTAAATGTTAGCTTATGTCATTTGTTTTCTTCGAGTTATTAAAAGTTTAAAAGGAAGAGAAAAGGGTCGCAAGATTTTTTTTATTAATGTGCCTGACAAAATTGCGTGACTTGCTCCTAGATATCTCCAGGTGCAATGAAGAACTCAAGGCTACGTAGTTCTGGGTAGAAAAGTGTTTGTTTGTTTGTCGATTTTAGCGAAAGGTACTTAGTCGCAATCGAGTGTAAAACATTGCTTACTACCCAAAACAGGAGAAGTGAACATTGACACCACATCAGAATGGATAACATAATCCGGATTCTCACAGATTTGTTCTCGTCACATTCGAGCGAAAAATGTTTTAACTTATTGAGCATGTAGGAACAAAGCTTGTTTGCATCGTCTCGAAATGGACAAAACATCTTTCATTTGTGAAAAAGGGTTTGATCACACGGGAAGCGACAATATAGGTTTGATTGGTTTGAGTATGTTTTAAGCTTGAAAGATGAGTATTCATGACTTACAAACGATTACCACTTGGGCCTAATACTCGGGACTATGACTGGACCTTTCACCCATGTAGTATTTTTCTTTCAATTTATTTTGCGAAAAGGTTTGAATAGTTACAAGTATTTTAAGCGAAAGACAAACACTTGAGCTTGCTAGCGATTACCACTTGGGCTTAGTGTTCGAGACTATGACTCGACTTTTCACCCATGTAGTCTTTTTTCTTTAGATTTATTACGAAAATGAGACACATTTGTATTTTAGTGAAAGACGTGATATATATGACTTACAAGCGATTACCACTTGGGTCTAACACTCAGGACTATGACTGGACCTTTCACTCAGATAGTATTTTCTTTCATTATTGTTTGAAATGGTCAAAGTATGAATTAATAATTTTGAATTTGATTATGAAAAAAGCTTAATGTCGAGTCAAGCATTTGATTTGCGTTTGCGATGTGAATTGTGAAAATCTTTTTGAATATGAATGAGATTTAATAAACTTGGTTTGCAAATGATTTTAAATTGTTTGAAATGATATGATATGCTTATTAAATAAAAGGGTATGATGTTGATCAAGTTGATTTTTTTTCAAATGATTGATTTTATTTGTGAAGGTTAATGGATGTTAAGCAATTGATTTTGGTTTGGAACGGTTTTGGTGTGATTTTGAAAAACGTACTTGATGTTGATCAAACACCATTGATTTTAGTATTTTTGAAATCTTAGTTTTAAGGGTTATTTTATCTTTTTGGATTAACAATTATGCATCAACTAAAAATGCAATAATATAAACTAAAAAATAAAGCAATAAAAAAATAAAAGAGAGAGGACACAATACCAATACAAGAGATAAAAAAATTAAAAAACTATAAGAAATAAAAGATAAATAAATAAAGTAATAATAAGAACAAAATTAATAAAAAAATATACAAAAGACAAAAAAACAGACTGAAAATTGATGGTGTAGTTAGAAAAATGCTCTAGGTCCAAAGGAGGGGACCCTGCAGAGATGTGCTGAGCAATCAGGAGGTGTAGGGGAGACTTCCTCTTCTCCAACCTCACATTTGATTACTATTCCCGTAGTAACAAAAATGGAAGAAAAATGTTCCAACGAAAACCTAAAAACACCATAACTTTCTCATTTTTTTTATGGAATTAAGCAAATAAGTAATAAAAATTTATCTACTCGATCTCACGAACACAATGGTATTCAGAATCAGCAAATAAACAACAACAAAATTTGAAAATCAACAAAAATGCAGCAACATGTATTTGCTTGATTCAGTCATTTTATTCACCCTTATGATAAAGGAACCACCGATTCATGTTCGGAGTGATGTTGGAAAGCTATTAGATACATTATTTATGTACAACAATCATCAATTTGTATTTTATCTTTTTTGTTCATGGAGGTTCAAGAACACATTAAACTTTTGATTTTGAATAAGTGGAGTTTCCATACAAAATAGTAGTGATTAATATACTAATTAAGTGCATCAAAAATAATATTGCAAACAAAATTAAATAAATGAAAAGTAAATCACATTTAATCACTTTTTCTCATGTAGGTTTAAGAACACTTTAAACTCTTGATTTTAAATCAATGAAATCTCCATTAAATAACTTTATTTTACTAAGTTTTTTTTATGTTTGAGAATTTATTAACCAAAATATGAATTATATTAACTAGGGATGACAAAATGGGCTGCCCATCTCACTCCGCCTTAAACCCACCAAAAAAGGGGCGGGGCTGAAATTAGACTTAAAAATCTAATCCGCTCCGCTAAGGTGGCGGGTTGGCAGACCTGGACTTACACACTTATTTTTTTATTTTTTTTTTATTTTTAATAGATTAATAGACTTATTTTTACATTTAAATTAGATTTTTCATTTATTTTTTAGAATAATTTTTTATAAAGCATTTTTTTTAACAAATTTTATTTTAAAAAATATTGCATATATTTACAAATAAATGTATAAAATAAAATCATCAACAAGTATTCTAAAACTATAGTTCTAAGTATTAACTTTCAACCAATCAAAAAAATGATTTGAGTACTTGATAACTAAGTTGACGAGCTGACGGGCCAATCCACCTTTTTTTTACGGGCTTAAGTTGGGGTGAATTTAAAGTGGAGCAGATTGAACGAGTAGACAGACACAAATTTTAACCCAACTCACCATATTTTGACGGATACATAGACCAACCCAAAGGGTCACAGCCCATTTTGCCACCCTTATTTTAACCAACCTTAGGCATACTATTATTCAACAACCAATTTATTACACACAATTAACTAATTGTACATAATTAATCAATTTGTTCTTTCACTTCATACTACTTTTTTAATATATAAAAAAAATGTAGAAAAGACAAGATTATAAACGTGGTGGTTAACGTATTTATGAACAACAATGTGATACATAGTGTATCTGTAGGAATTCGGTGTCAAAATACTATATGAATTCCTAATGTTAATAATTATAATATAAGTGATTTTATAGGCCAAAAATAAAATTAAACAATAATATAAGTGGTTTTAATATGGGTATCTTTAGAAATTTTAATGAAAAATATAAGCAATTTTATTTTATGTTTCATTACGGTAGTGATATTTTTTTTAAAGTCCGTAAAAATAGCTTCTCATTTAAAGCAATTTTATATATATTTTTTTATTTTCAATTTGAAAAAAAAGAAAAACACTTGAATAAAAAATGTGACAAATCAATTCTTAACATTTTATTTAAAGTTTTTTTTAACGAGAATCATTTCATATTGATTAACATAAATACCATTAATTTTTATATTAAAAGACATTAATTATCATTAAGATCAAATCACCTATATTTAGGTGATCCTCTTGTTTTTAACATAAGTTATAATAAATTTTACTAATATAATTTAACTTATAATTAATCGTGGTGATCTTACAAAATACTCTCTCCGATCACTATTATAAGCAAAAAAAAATATCTTAAATCTTGGTTACTATTATAAGCAAAAGTCATTAAATTTTAGACGAATTAATACGTATATTACTATTATACCCTTAATTTAATTCAAAAGCATTTAATGTTGAAAGCTGATTCATCAAATAAACTGAAGATATTATCGTAAATTTTATTTTGATTGTACATGAAATCAAAAAAATTAATTACACTTAACTAACTTTCTTAATACATGTGAAAGTAGTTATTTTGCCTTATAATTATGACCGGAGAGAGTAAATAATAAAAAAAAAACCGTTGGAACCATAAATTCAACATGTAAATGTTAGTTGGTTGTTGACTTTCCTTTCATATTATTTTATCTAACAATCAATCCTACCGGCAACACTTCACTTCCCTTTCACATTTTTAACCAGGACCAAACAAAACTATAAATATAATAACTCAAATAATTATTAATGGGAATAAAATAAAATAAAAAAACAAAGCATTTTCTTCCTTTTGTTTTTATATTCTTAAATTGTGCAATCCCTTCACCTACGTCTCTATCCTCTTTTCTTCACTACCCCTACCCTTATTGCCATTCCCAAACACTCTCTCTATACTCATTATGTATCCTACACAACAACACCACAAACTTCAATGACACAACCATTCAAAAACACACATTCACCACAAACGTTGTCAATGTGTGCTGCAGACATGTCCAACAATCCTCCTCCTGCCAAAAACTTGTTTCCATCTCCTGCTCTCTCTCTTAGTCTCGTAACTACACATTTCTCCATTCATGCAAATGTTTTTTTTTCATATATTTTCTCCGTCTAATTTATTTTTAAACTAGACAGAAAATATATGGTTTTTCTCCGTCTAATTTATTTATAAATTTAAACTGGACGGAGAAAATCTATGATTCATTCGCTTCATCCTTTTTATCTTCGCAAGAAGGTAAAAGGTTGTAAACGTTGTAAAATAACTATTATTATGTTTTTCTCTCTCAGGCTGGGATTTTTCGCCATGGTGGTGCGGTGGTGGAGGCTGAAGGAGCGACTACTAGTAACATGGAGGTGGAGGAAATTAGCAGTGAGTATTCAGGTCCATCAAAATCCAAATCAGAGGAAGATTTTGAAGGAGATGAGCAAGATGATGATGAAGAGGAAGGTGAAGGTGAAGGAGACAATAAGAACAAGAAGAAGAAAAGAAAGAAATATCACAGACACACTGCTGAACAGATCAGATTCATGGAAGCGTGCGTATAATATCATCTTTTCTGTTATGTTTTTTCTTCACCTCTATTTTGTTTGAATCACAATTAATACTCCTCTATCATAATTCATAATTCATAATAATACACTGGTACATGTCACTTTATAGATTTTTTATTTGTCTCATTCTATTTCTCATTTTCAATAAAATAAAATAAAATTAGTAGTATTATTATTGAATATCATTCCTAAGTGCAATTATTGAATATTAGTTTTAACAAGTGAAATAAGTAATGAATGTAATATTGTAGGCTTTTCAAAGAATCACCACATCCTGATGAAAAACAGAGACAACAACTCAGCAAGCAATTAGGACTTGCTCCAAGACAAGTCAAGTTTTGGTTCCAAAATCGTAGAACTCAAATCAAGGTATTATTATTATTATTATTATTATTATTATTATTTAGATCAACTCAATTTCGTTTTTGTAAATTAATTTTGTGCATTTTTATATATTTTTTATCATTTGAATTTAAGACAGTGTTCATCATCTCTAACTACTGACATCTCTGACAGAAAAACTTATTCTTATTTGTGTTGGCTTCCAACACTTATAAATACATTTAATTAATTTATTTATTTTAAACTATTATGAGGTCAGTGTCGTGTCCGTAATTCATAATTCAACACTAAATATATGTTGTTTCATTTTTCAGGCAATACAAGAGAGACATGAAAATTCATTGTTGAAAACAGAAATAGAGAAACTAAGGGACAAAAACAAGACCCTAAGAGAGACCATAAACAAAGCTTGTTGCCCTAATTGTGGGATGCCTACCACAAACAGAGATGGTTCCATGCCAACCGAAGAACAACAACTTCGTATTGAAAATGCCAAACTCAAATCCGAGGTTAATTTTATGTACACTTTAAACCTTTCTTAGCTACTAGTTTATTTATCATGTCTATTATTAACTTACGCTCGGTGAATTCTGCTTCATAATGATATAGGTAGAGAAACTTCGAGCGGCGTTAGGGAAATATGCATCTGGAACAATGTCCCCTTCATGTTCTACTAGCCATGATCAAGAGAATATAAAAAGTTCTTTGGATTTTTATACTGGAATATTTGGTCTTGATGAGTCAAGGATAATGGATGTGGTAAACCAAGCAATGGAAGAGCTTATAAAGATGGCTACAATGGGGGAACCATTGTGGCTTCGTAGCTTTGAGACGGGTCGCGAAATACTAAACTATGATGAATATTTGAAGGAGTTTGGAGGTGAAAATTCAGATAGTGGTAAAACAAAGAGATCCATTGAAGCTTCAAGAGATACAGGAGTTGTTTTTGCAGATCTTCATAGGATTGTTCAATGTTTTCTTGATGCTGTAAGACACAAATTAATGCTTTTATATATTGAATTATGTTCTTCAGATTATATACATCTTCATAGTCTTTTCTTTTTTATTTATAACTAAGTATTTTCCATTAATTGTACATTCGGGCTCACGGTGAGTTTGACAGAATCAGAACTTGACAGAATTAGAACGAACAAACTGATGTGATTTTGTTACAACTACACTATAGAATTTTAACATAATTTAAGTGTCATTGTGACAAGATTCTTTTTGTTTGCATGTGCATATTTTGTCATGTGAAAGTTAAAAAGATACTTATTGTGTCATTTTGCAGAATCAATGGAAGGAAATGTTTCCATGTTTAATATCTAAGGCTGCAACTGTGGATATTATATGCAAAGGAGAAGGTTCTAACAAGAATGGTGTTGCGCAACTGGTAAGATGTTTTTTATCGATAAGAATCAAACGCGATATCTTACCGTTTATAACACTCACACGCTAGACACCAATAATGATATTCCCGCTAATGGTTAGTAGAATTGGTCTCTCGAAATAGTCGAGTCGATCATTGATCGGATACTGAATTTAAATTTAAAAGAAAAAACATTTATGAAAGTTTGATACAACTTTATGCAATAATGGTAAATTGAATGTAATATCTAAAATGAATAAAATTTATTTAAAGAAACAGTTCATACACGGATACATAGAACTGGAAATATGGATATTATATTTTATGAAGTGGTCCAAAACATGACAAGCAAAAGTAAATGATAGTACCTCGTAATTTTAAATGATGTTTTTTACTTGTGGTATAATTTACACTTTTGATTTTCACCAACAAAATTCTACATCCTTTTGATTTCTTAAGACATGTGCATTAATCTTTCTTTTTGGAAGTGAAAGTGCTTGTCAACTTTTTCCTCTTCTTTAACCACGATCTTTGAGCATTTCTTAATACACCCCATAGATTTTTTAGGCACCACGCAAAATTTTTTTTTGTCCTTTGATTTCGGATGTGCACATCCGAACGCTTCATTCTGTTAGAAGTAATTCATGTTAGTCTGTCGAAGTCGAAGGGTTTTATAGGTTTTGGTCGAAATGTTGTAGAGTCAGTCGAATAGTATATTGATGTATATTCAGCTGTATTCGACAGAATCGAATACAGCTGGTAGGAATTCAGTCGAATTGACTAGGGTTAGTCGAAATGTTAGTTTTGGGCCTGAGCTTTGATAGCCTATATAAAGGGCTTTGTACTTTGTATTTTGACACAACATTGTTAGAATAACAGCTTCATAATAAAATTTACAAAGTTTTCTAAACCCTAATCTCTTTTCTCTCCTTCTTCTTTTTCTTCTTTCTCTCAAATATTCATCTTTCTTGGAACCCAGTTCCAACAATTGGTATCAGAGCCTGGTTGCGATTCAGAGAGATTCTAATGGCAAACGGAGCAACAACGTCCACACAATTCCCAGCGAATTTACCGGTTTTCAAAGGAGAAAACTACCAACGGTGGGTTGCGCAAATGAAGGTCATTTTCAGATTTCAAGATGTGGTTGAAATCGTGAATGATGGTGTAACGGAATTGGGGGCAAATGCTACTGAGGAACAGAAAGCTGCGTACAAGGATCAAAGGAAGAAAGATGGTAAAGCGTTGTTCTTGATTCACCAGTGTGTGGATCCGAATGTGTTTGAGAAAATTATTGAAGAAGAATCTGCAAAAGAAGCATGGGACAAGTTAAAGAACTTGTATGGAGGTGATGAGAAACTGAAGAGGGTGAAGCTGCAAACCTTGAGAAAGCAATACGAGATGATTCAAATGAAGGAAGATGAATCAGTTTCGAAATTCTTTTCAAGATTGGTGATGCTGACGAACCAGATGAAGTCTTGTGGAGAAACAATCACAGATTTGCAGAAGATTGAGAAGGTACTAAGATCTCTGACTGCAAATTTTGATTACATTGTAGTGTAAATTGAAGAGTCCAAGAATCTTGCCGAGATGAAGATTGAAGAGCTACAAGCCTCTTTGGAAGCTCATGAGATGAGATTGAAGCAAAGAGATTCAGAAAGAGAAAAAGTATCGGACCAAGCACTACAAGCGAAATTCTCCAAGAAATCTGGGAAGGCGAAGCAGGGAAGGAATCTTGCTGGTGATGAGAAATCAAGCAAGAGTTCAAAGAATCATGATGATTCGACAAAGAAAGGCATGTGCAACAAGTATTCTGGGAAGAAAGTTGACATGAAAGACGTGCAGTGTTACAATTGCCAAAGTTTTGGTCATTATGCTTGAGACTGTCGAAAGAAGAAGGAAGCACAAGCAAAAGAAAGTGACAAAGCGCAGTATGTACAGGTAGGAGAGAGTGATTCTGAAGGTGTGCTACTAATGGCAGACACTCAGTCGAATGATGATGAAACGAATTTGTGGTATCTTGATTCAGGTTGCAGCAACCACATGACTGGTAACAAGAACTGGTTCAACAAGCTTGATGAATCAGTTAAGAAGGTGATAAAGTTTGCAGATGGTAGACAGATCATGTCAGGTGGAAGAGGAAACATATCTGTAATGAGAAGAGATGGTAGAAAAGCCAGCATTACTGATGTGTTGTATGTGCCTTCTATGACAAGTAACTTGATAAGTATAGGTCAACTACTTGCCAAAGGACATAATATGAAGCTGGAGAATAATCAAATGAAGGTGTATCATGCTGATGGTAGGTTGGTACTAAAAGCACCATTGGCTGATAACAAGACGTTTAAAGTTCAGATTAATATGATTAATCATGAATGTCTCGCATCAACTACAGAAGAGGAAAAGAATTGGCTATGGCATCATAGATATGGGCATCTAAACTTCAGGAGTTTGGGTATGCTGAATTAGAAGAAGATGGTGTATGGTTTACCTCAGGTAAAGGAACCAAATCATGTGTGTGAGGAATGCTGCAAAGCAAAGCAGGCTAGAAAAGCATTCAAACATGATCTGCCAATTAAGTCGAAAGGAAAGTTGGAGCTTGTTCATTCTGACGTAAGTGGACCTTTTGAAGTTAGGTCGAATGGTGGAAAGCGTTACTTCTTAACTTTCATTAATGAATTCACCAGATATATGTGGATTTATGTGATCGAAAGTAAGAGTGAAGTATTCACAAAGTTCAAGAAGTTTAAGTTGCTTGTCGAAAAGCAAAGTGGCTGCAAGCTAAAGAAGCTGAGAACTGATGGTGGTGGTGAATACACCTCTCAAGAGTTTGCTAGATTTTGTGAAGAGGAAGGTATAGAGCATGAGGTTATTGCTCCCTATACACCTCAACATAATGGAATAGCTGAGAGGAAGAATAGAAGTATACTGAATATGACGAGAAGTATGTTGAAGGCTAAAGAGGTGCCAAAGAGATTTTGGGCTGAAGCAGCTTCGATAGCAGTATACATTCTGAATAGATGTCCAACGAAGAAGTTAGTCGAGAAGACTCCTTATGAAGCTTGGACAGGTGAGAAGCCAAATGTGAGTCATCTTAGAGTTTTTGGATCAATATGTTTTAGGCATGTTCCTGAGCAATTGAGAACAAAACTAGATGATCGAAGTCAAACCATGGTGCTCATAGGTTATCATTCGACTGGTGCATATAGACTATATTCACCAGAAGATGATAAATTTATGATCAGTCGAGATGTTCTGGTAGATGAAAATCAAAAATGGGAGTGGAGTCATGGGTCAGTTCGACAGGATACTGGTCGACAGATGGAAGAGACAGTTCCGACGGTGTTTGAAGAAGACCAACAAACTGAGGCCACGACAAGTCGAAATGAAGAACCTCCTGAGCAGAATGTTAGAAGATCAACTAGAACAAGAGCTGAGTCGACAAGGTTAGCTGGATATGAGAGATTTCCAGATAATGCAATCGATGCAGATGGTGACTTAATAGAAGAAGCAATGATGATGGCTGAAGCATAACCAATTAATTTGGATGAAGCCATGAATGATTCGAATTGGTGTGAAGCCATGAAGGAAGAACTCAGGGCAATTGAGAAGAACAATACCTGGGAACTTGTCGAAATAGCCAGCAAGAAGCCTATTGATGTGAAATGGGTTTACAAGCTGAAACGAAGGCCAAATGGTGAAATTGCCAAGCATAAGGCAAGACTAGTGGCAAGAGGATTTCTGCAGAAACCTGGTGTTGATTTCAACGAAGTCTATGTGCCAGTGGCTAGGTTGGAAACAATCAAGATTGTTGTTTCGACAGCAGCGTATAGAAGATGGAAGATACATCAGTTGGATGTAAAATCAGCATTTTTGAATGGACCTTTGGAGGAAGAAGTATATGTCAGTCAACCACCAGGATTTGAGATTAAAGGGCATGAGTCGAAGGTGTACAGATTGAGGAAAGCTCTCTATGGATTGAAGCAAGCCCCAAGGGCTTGGAACAAGAGAATATATAGTTTCCTAATCGAAGCAGGGTTCACGAAGTGTGTGTCTGAGCATGGAGTTTATGTAAATGATGTTGACAATGATAGTCGAATCATTTTATGCCTGTATGTTGATGATTTGCTGATTACAGGTGCAAATGAAGCTGAGATAAGAAAAGTCAAGTCGAAGCTAATGCAAGAGTTCGAAATGTCCGACCTAGGGAATTTGTCATATTTGTTAGGGATGGAATTTAAAGACACAGCTGAAGGTGTGTTCCTGCACCAGAAGAAGTATGCTCAAGATATTTTGAAGAGGTTCAAGATGACTGACTGTAAAGCTGCAACAACTCCATTGAAAACAGGAGCAAAGTTGAAAAAGGTAACTGATGATGAGTTTGTAAGTTCGACACTGTACAAACAAATCATTGGATCCTTGAGGTATCTTTGCAATACAAGGCCAGACATTTGTCAAAGTGTCGGATTGTTAAGTCGATTTATGGAGAAACCCCAAGAATGTCATCTCATTGCAGTAAAGAGAGTACTGAGATACATTAAGGGTACGATTGATCATGGTGTGCTGATGCCATGTCGAAATAAGTCCAAGTCGAAAGATGCTGAGGTATATGGTTATACTGATTCAGATTTCAGTGGAGACCAAGATGAGAAGAAAAGTACTGCAGACTATATTTTCATGATCGAAGGAGCTCCAATCTCTTGGAGTTCGAGAAAACAAAGCATTGTAGCTTTGTCATCATGTGAAGCTGAGTATGTAGCTGCATCGTATGCAACATGTCAGGCAGCATGGATAGATATGTTGCTCGAAGAACTCAAGATCAAGGAACCTGGGAAGATGAAATTATTTGTAGACAACAAGTCAGCCATTGATCTTGCCAATCATCCTATGTGTCATGGTCGAAGTAAACACATAGAAAGAAGGTATCATTTTCTCAGGGAACAAGTAAACAGAGGGAAGTTGGATCTTGAATATTGTAAGACTGAAGTTCAACTAGCTGACATACTTACCAAACCTTTGAAGAAAATCAGATTCGACGAGTTAAAGAAGAGCATTGGGATGAGAAGTCTCGAAAACATGAATTAGGTGGTGTGTTAGAAGTAATTCATGTTAGTCTGTCGAAGTCGAAGGGTTTTATAGGTTTTGGTCGAAATGTTGTAGAGTCAGTCGAATAGTATATTGATGTATATTCAGCTGTATTCGACAGAATCGAATACAGCTGGTAGGAATTCAGTCGAATTGACTAGGGTTAGTCGAAATGTTAGTTTTGGGCCTGGACTTTGATAGCCTATATAAAGGGCTTTGTACTTTGTATTTTCACACAACATTGTTAGAATAACAGCTTCATAATAAAATTTACAAAGTTTTCTAAACCCTAATCTCTTTTCTCTCCTTCTTCTTCTTCTTCTTTCTCTCAAATATTCATCTTTCTTGGAACCCAGTTCCAACACATTCTTTAAAAAAACATTGATTTGTTTCGGATGTGCAAATCCAGAATGTTTTCTAATGTGCACATACGAAAAAAATTCTTATAACTTCGCGCCAGAGTTTTCAAATGATATTATTTATATGAAAATATTATTTTTTAAATTTATTAAATAATTATTATATCTAATATGTATATTATCCAAATACATTATTTATTCAATAAATTTAAAAGTAAAGTTTTCCTTATAAATAGGATTATAAATAGGATTGAAAATAGTATATAATTGTTTATTTTTATCTGTATACACTAATCTTAGACAACTATTTTCTATTTAAAAATAAAAGTTGAATAAGATTTTTATATATATATTGAAAAATATAATAAAGAGAATAATACTAGTAGTTTTTAACAAATTGTAATTATTAGCTATATTTATATATTTTCTATTATTATAAATTCGAAATATAATATAATAATATTTTAAAATTTATATGTATATGATACTAAGTGGTAAAAATCTTATGGACAAAAATAATAATATTCCATCTCAGCTGTTCAGGGACATCTGATTGTATTGTAAGGGCACTGACATCCCACTTATATCTTTAAAAGGGCAAAATTTTAACCATTAAACTAATTGATAAAAAAAGTAGATGATCTAATTAAAAATTATAACTAATTGTTTGATTAAAAACTGAAAAAATAAATAATTTTTATTTTGTATAAAACTCTAACCTTAATTTTGAATTGGGCACACAGATGTTTGCTGAGCTGCAAATGCTAACACCAATGGTGGCCACTAGAGAAGTGTATTTTGTCAGATACTCCAAACAATTAAGTGATGAAAAATGGGCAATAGTTGATGTGTCCATAGACAAAGTAGAAGACAACATTGACATGTCCCTCATGAAATGCAGAAAACGTCCATCTGGTTGCATTATTGAAGATAAGTCAAATGGTCACTGCAAAGTATGTATTTTACCAATTCAAGTTCTAAATTTGTTTCCATTTTTGTTACATATGGAACATAAAATAAACATTTAATAGGTAACATGGGTGGAGCATTTAGAGTGTCAAAGGAGCACAGTTCATTCAATGTTTAGAACCATTGTCAACAGTGGCCTAGCCTTTGGGGCAAAGCATTGGATTGCGACGCTTCAACTTCAATGCGAACGGCTAGTTTTCTTCATGGCAACAAATGTCCCCATGAAAGATTCAACTGGTGAGTGAGTAATGAGCTCTAACTATAAAAAAAAAAGTTCTTATGTTAAGTGATTGTGCACTAAATAGATTAGTGATGGAAACAAAATGTTAGGTGTTGCTACATTGGCTGGAAGAAAAAGCATTTTGAAGTTGGCACAAAGAATGACATGGAGTTTCTGTCAAGCTATTAGTGCATCAAGCTTCCATACATGGACCAAAGTTACTACTAAAACAGGAGAAGACATAAGGACTAGCTCTCGAAAGAATTTGAATGATCCCGGTGAACCTCTAGGGTTGATCCTTTGCGCAGTGTCTTCTGTATGGTTGCCTGTATATCATAATGTTCTGTTTGATTTCTTGAGGGACGAAGCTCGTCGAACTGAGGTACAAATACATTGACAGTGTAAAATAAGTTTAATCATATCGATATTATGATTTGTTTGATCTTTATTATCATTATGACAGTGGGATATCATGTCTAGTGGCGGGGCGGTGCAGTCTATTGCAAATTTAGCCAAAGGACAAGACAGAGGCAATGCAGTAACAATCCAAGTAAGTTACTAAATGTTTAAAACAGAACACAATGAAGAAAATGAGTTAAATTTAAAACATGATTTAAAGTAAAATGTTGGGTTGTTTTTTCTCACCTTGCAGACGATTAAATCTAAAGAGAACAATATATGGATGCTGCAAGATAGCTGCACAAACTCTTACGAATCAATGGTGGTATATGCTCTTGTGGACATTACTGGTATTCAGTCTGTGATGACAGGATGCGATTCGAGCAATCTTGCCATACTTCCGTCAGGATTCTCAATTGTTCCTGATGGCTTAGAGACGAGGCCAATGGTAATTACTTCGAGGAGGGAGGAGAAAAATACAGAGGGAGGATCTTTGTTAACAATAGCATTCCAGATTCTTACCAATGCTTCTCCTACAGCCAAATTAACAATGGAGTCTGTGGACTCTGTTAACTCTCTTGTATCATGTACATTGAAACACATCAGAGCAAGTTTACATTGTGAAGATGGTTAGTCAAAATCAGACAATTGATGGATAGATTTAAATTATTAGTGATAATAATCTTCTGGTTTTTTCTTTTTGGTTAGTGTTCGGTCTGGTGAAAAAAAGCTGGTGTTTCTCCCCTAGGTAGAAAGAGAGACAAAAAAACCTTAACCATCTCTTGTATATAATTATCACATTATTTGTTAATTCCTTATGTGGATGATTTATTTCCGCTTTATGGCTTTTGTCATTGATTTGATGTCTCACATTGCTACTGCTAATGTTTGTTCTCATCACACAATTAAATCAAACCAGCAACCTGTACACAAACTAGCAATTCACACTCAACAGAATCTCACAACCCATATTTCGGCTAAACCATAAAAACAGAAATACACAGAAACAAAGTTTGGCAGTAAAACAAACCAGAAAACACGCAGTGCAATATTGCGCTGAAAACAGAATTGAAGAATTGCTATTAACAATATACAGCAGTAGAAGAAGCAATGAACCAATCTCATAAGTAAACGTTTATCATATATGTGTTTATATATAAGTTATTGTTATACCAAAAACATTAAATGAAGTCAACTTATTTTCATTTAAACTATAAAATATTTTCATAAGCTATATGAAGAGCTGATGGACATGTTATAACTTGTTTTCTTAAGTTCTCTCAAACAATCTCACAAGTACTTATACTCAGGGAAGTTGAGAAATAAGAAACTCACTAACACTCATGTCTCTTAAAAGCCCAAGGTAGAAACAAAAGGCCCAAGAAAATGAGAGAAGACGATTAAACGCATCACCATTACACTTGTCTCCTACTTATAGAATTATGCTCTATAGAAGTCGATTAAGTCCAATCAATTCTTGAACCTTGATTTAAAAAGTGGCTTAGCAAACACGTTTGCAAGATTGTCTTCTGAAGCAATCTTCTCAATTTGAACATCTTCAGAGCTAATTATTGACTCAAAACGATAGCCATAACTCATGAGCAGTTACTTGACCCACAAGTTCTGGCTGAGCACTGCATGTTTGTCATCTTTTAGATGATTAAACTCTGCAAACTGCAATCCACCTTTATGGAGAAAGCAAAGTATTCTCGCATTACAGTTCAAATTCTAAACATGCAAAACTACGCAGTGTCCGGCCGATTATACTAATCAAGTTTCAAAGACAGGACCTATGAAAACAAAAATCTGGATAGAGAAACTAGATGGTGCCACCTTAACCAAAAAATTATAACTTCTATGACGGAAAAATTCAGCAAATCGAACATTGACCAATCCTGGATAGAACAATTCTTCCATTAATTGACACCCAAACTAAGAATTTGGGTACCTGAAATGAGAGAATCCAAATCCTGCCAATGAACAATTCAAGAGCACTCCTCTTGGTAGGAAGACACTCCCATAAAAACCATAAAAACCCATATAATTTTGAGCTATGTAGCACGGACACCTCTGAATACAGGTGTGTCTCTGTCTCCGTCCATACATGCATTGACATTTGTGATTACGATTAATTTATTCATTTTTTCAAATTATTACTGGTATCGTGCTTCATAGATTTTGAGCAACCTAGCCCAACATTTACAAACTCAACATTTCATCAAACTCCTACCCTTCAAATTTAACAATGAAATTATCACACAGCACAATAATCAATTAAGATTTTTTCACAATAAACAACAAATTCATTTCTCAATTCCACTGCAATTCACATCATATCCAACAAACATTTTCATAATAAAAATTACAATGCAAATTACATAACCTAACAACATCGGAAAAAAAATTGCGATAAAATTAAAGCGCAGGAGTAAGAGATTGCAAGCCTAATCCTGATCCTGTTTCTTTCCCTCTTGCTGAGACTGAAGCGGAATGTCAAGCTCACCGGACGAACCACCATTGTTTGTTTTCCTAATAGCAGCAGGAACAGCGAGAAAGCTCTTGGTCTTGCTAATCGGTCTAATTTTAAGAAGCTGAACAAAATCCCCGACTTTGAAGACGTTTTCCGGGTCATGAGCCTGATACTTCTTCTTCATCCTGATTCTCTTTTTGTATTTCGGATGAGGTGCTAAACGAGTAACCTCCACCGCCACCGTCTTGTTGTTGGTGGCGCATACGACCTTTCCTTCAATTGTTTTCAGGGCTTTGATTGCCGGTACCGGAAGAAAACGGGTTTGGGTTTGGGCTGAGGAAGTGGGGTTTGAGAAACGGTTGAGGCCGATTCCATTGCCGGTGAAGAATGGTGATGAGAGCTTAGCGGGGAGTTGTAGAAGCGACATTGTTGAATGGATAAGAAAGATGATAAAACTGACTATTTATTTGATTCTCTTACTGCGCCTACGGTGCATTTTAGTACACTGCGCTATCGTTTCTCACAACATTTAACCACCGAGTGAATAAATATTGTACTGTCAATATATTCTGTGTTCAAAAGACGTAAACGGCATTATTATTTTTGTTTAATTTTAATTTTATTTTAGATTACTTATAAATAATACTCCCTTCATTTTTTTTTAGGGTTAATACCCCTTTTGCCTCTTGCCATATAGGCGAAATTCTAAAAACAATCCTGTAAAAAAAAACACAGATTTCATCCCTGCCATTTGTAGATTCTCTCGTTTTGCCCCCTGAGTAGATTTGGTCAACAAAATTGATGACATGACGCTGCTTTGTTAGTTTTTTGAAGCTTACATGGGGCGCCTTCCACCACTAGGTCATCTTGATTATTTTGTTATATTATTCTTTTGAAAATTATATATTACATTTGTTCTGGACTGGGCCGAGGCTGCCCAACAGTCGAGCAGGCCCAACCCATACTGCCTGGAGAGGCCCAATAAGGTCCTTCTGCGGACACGTGACTGCCACGCGCGCACCACAGCTTCGTCGGGCACTGAGTCATCGTCGGGCACCTGGCAATAAGAGAAGAGGGCATCACATCCCACTGAGATATGCCTCCTCGACAGGATAGCTCCTCCCCGCGAGGCCCTGCCTTTCCTACGGGCTTCACGTCTCCTCGACACATAAGGCTCCTCCCCGCGAGGAGCACCCCACGGTCCATCCCGCTTGGACACGTTCCAAGTAACCTCCCACTTCCGAAAGATTCGGTCTGCCCTACTTCCGGAAATCTAAGAGCAGTTACTCTAGGGCGAAGACCACGTGCTGGTCTTCACTACTACACGTAAGCCCTAGCAGTTACTTGGAGTGGGCCTAGTTGATCCAGCCCATTGCAGGTAACCGTTGGCCCCGCGCTGGGGGCTCTCTATAAATACCCTCTCATTTGAGAGGGTCAAGTTAGACACTTTCTTCCTACCATTCTCACTTTCTGTATTTGTTGATATTCTGTGCACTCTCTCACTTGAGCGTCAGAGTACCCTGCAGGTACACCCCCCCCCCCCCCCCCCCCCGTCGTCTCTCACCATCACCGGAGCTGCCGTTCCAGACGCCGTTGGCCACTATCTCTGTCTGATCCAGGTACGATCAGTGGCGCCGTCTGTGGAAACTATAAGCTTCCCCGTTTTTCTGTTCAACAAACCAAAGCTTTCTCCGTTCAACAACCATCATGGCCAACCCGTCGGCGAATCAAGCTCTAGACAACGTTATTGCGCATCTTGGCACCAGCAACCACGTCGACAACAACTCTGCCCGACCTGTCGCGGAGAACGACGTCAGAGACGGACACACCGCTTCTCCATCTTCCGAAGAAGTGGAGTACGAGACAGCTCACCAGGACGGACAGGAAACCGTCCTCCAGCCCATTTTCCAGCCCGTGGACCCGCCGCCAAATGCAGATCCGAGCAGTGCTGCCCTGTTTGCGTTGGTCAATCAGACCAACCAGATTATCTTCAACCAGAACATCCGGATCGAGGCGCTGGAGAAAAGTCGTGGTCGGTCTTCCCCGCGAAGACATCGACTACCACCATTTCCAAGACGTTCACTGTCCCCGGAGGCATCTCGCAGCCCCTCCCCGGTTCCCAGGGGTCGCAGACCACGCTTAGAGCGTGCTCAGCCGGAGTATCCTCAGAAACGCCACCGCTCCCCGCCACCAAAGGGACCAGTTCGCTCCTCGAAAAATAAAAGGAGCAGGCCGGACGCCGAGGAGCCCAGAGGCCGCCCGAAGGACCACTCCCCGAGACGTCACTATGTTCCTGGACAAAGCTCCGGAAACCGTCCTCCAGCCCATTTTCCAGCCCGTGGACCCGCCACCAAATGCAGATCCGAGCACTGCTGCCCTGTTTGCGTTGGTCAATCAGACCAACCAGATGATCTTCAACCAGAACATCCGGATCGAGGCGCTGGAGAAAAGTCGTGGTCGGTCTTCCCCGCGAAGGCACCGACCACCACCATTTCCAAGACGTTCACTGTCCCCGGAGGCATCTCGCAGCCCCTCCCCGGTTCCCAGGGGTCGCAGACCACGCTTGGAGCGTGCTCAGCCGGAGTATCCTCAGAAACGCCACCGCTCCCCGCCACCAAAGGGACTAGTTCGCTCCTCGAAAAATAAAAGGAGCAGGCCGGACGCCGAGGAGCCCAGAGGCCGCCCGAAGGACCACTCCCCGAGACGTCACTATGTTCATGGACAAAGCTCCCCCCTCTGTGTCTCCGGGTGCCAGCGAGGATGACGATTACCGGACCCCTCTGGCCAGGCACATCATGGACGCCCCTATTCCTAAGGGCCTGGAGAGACCCCATCCTTGGGGACATATGACGGGACTTCTGATCCTGATGACCATGTCGAGAGTTTTGAAGCTCTGCTCGATTTCAGGAATGTCTCCGGCGCTATCAAATGCCGATTATTCCCTACGACTCTTCGAAAATGGGCCATGGCTTGGTACAAAAACCTAGCATCTAAGTCAATCATGTCGTGGAGAGTCCTGAGGGAGCGTTTCAGAAAACATTTTACGGCTTCTCGTCGACATCCGAAGACGATAGCCTCCCTGGAAGCCATCTTTCAGGGGAAAGACGGGCCTCTCCGGAGCTACATAGAGAGGTTCAACAAAGAGGCGGTCGAAATCCACGTGACCGATCACATCAAAATGTATCTCATCATCAAGGGTTTGAGGATAGGATCTAAGTTCGAAGAATCCGTCGGGTTGCACCGTCCCCGCAGCTTTGAAGGCCTCCTCGAGAGGGCTCAGTCACATATTGAGTTCGAGGAAGCTGAGGCCGCACAAATTGCCCTCGATTCGAGGCACAGAGAAGGCCCCCGCGGCAACAAGGAAGAAGACTCCCCTCCACCCAGGCGAGGTGGAAACAGGAGAAGAGAAGACTCCCCTCCACCTAGGTGAGGCGGGGAAAGAAAGAAAGAAGCCCGGACCAAAGAGCCCCGCGAATCACGGGGACCGTCTGGCCTTTTCAAAGATTACACACCGCTGAACGTGTCCCGCTCGCGCATTTTCAGCGACTGTGCCAACTCGGAGTTCGTCAAAGGGGGAATCCGCTTCCCGAAACCAGCGGCTTCCAAACCAAATGCTGACAAGTCCAAGTATTGCCGGTTTCATCGCAGTCACGGGCACGTTACTGAAGATTACGTCCACCTTAAGGACGCAATCGAAACGCTGATTAAAGAAGGGTACCTAAAGAAGTACGCCAAGCAGCAAGAGGCCCCCCGCCCCAGCGGCCAGGAGGCTCAGAATGTCGAGGAGTCAACTCCCTCTCCAAACTAGATGGAGCCAACTCCCTCAGCGTATCGGACAACCCCACACTCCACGACAGGGGAGACCCCGTTTCGCCTAACTACGGGACCGAAGCAGTTATCCCCGTGGAGATCAGGGAACCTTCGAGGAGGACAGAGGCTCCCCTCGACGACGAAACGAACAACGAAGCCCTGCGAGAGGAACTCGACCTTGTCGAAGAGATAAGGACCGACGCTTCCCTCCGAGAAGCCTATTTAAAACAGAAAATAACTCTACGTTATAACGACAAAGTTATCAAACGAGACTTCTAAGTAGGCAGTCTTGTCTTACGAAGGAATCAAAAAGATTCACGCGAAGGAAAGCTGGCCGCAAACTGGGAGGGCCCGTACCGCGTCACCGCAAAGACGGGAACGGGTGCCTATTACCTCGAGAACCTCCACGGTGAACAACTTGCTCGACCATGGAATGCTGAGAAGCTCAAGCAATACTACAGTTAGACACTGTCCGCGACTGTACAACATCGCGACCGCGGGGGTGTGCAACGGTACATGTGCGACATCTCTATACAACACACGACGGCCAAAAACCACGAAGTGTGTGCGTGAGACTTTTTGGCCCGACGAGGAGGCCTCGATCGAGTTCCGTCGTCGACGTACCAATTAGGCCGAACACCCAGCTCGCGATGGGAAGTTCGCGCCACGGAGCTAAGACCTCTACCGACGTCTTGGCCCCGTTGAAGGTCGGGGAACAACCCCGACCAATCGACTAGCTCTCTCCGCAGTCGAGGATCTTCAAAGTCGAGCAAACCCCCAAGGTGCCAGCTACCTCAAATACTTAGGCAAAAATAAGTAACGTATAAAATATCACACACAAGCAAAATTAATAAAGAGGCATAACGAAGTATGAAAATCGGGCAAAACCCTTAGTACAAATGTTACAGATACAAGCCCACAAGCCGGGCAAAAATAACCATTGTGCTAATAGTACATCAAATAAGCCCACAAGCCGGGCAAAAACAAAATGGCACGCAGGCCAAGCAAACTATATCCCTACTCTGCGGCAGTCTCAGCGGCGTCCGGCCCACCTCCCTCTTTGGCGTCTCCTCCTTGCCCGGGCGGCACTATCCGGCCGTCGACCACCTCAAAGTCAGCATCCGCCCCATCGGTCACCAGGTCGGGGTTTAGGACCCGAAGCTGCGCCACCGCATTCCGGAACCCTATGCCCACAGTATCAAGAGCATCATCCTCGGCTAGCCGGAGATCCTGCTCGAGTTTCCTGAGTTGAGCCACCAGCGCTGCTCAAGTGGTTAGGAGCCTATCCTCCCCGGTTTCGCCTTCAGCCGGCCGCACAGCATCCTCTAACTCGGCGATCCTCTCCTTGAGCCGCTTCTCCTCCGCCTCTAGCTTGGCGATTCGGGCAAGGTGGCCTCTCTCTGTTTCCTCGACTTCCTTCAGCTTGGTCTCAGCCCGCTGCCGCTGCTCACTTTGTTCTTTGTTCAGGTCCCTGCATTCCTTCAACTCCTTGCGCAGGTTGAGCATCTCAGCATCCAATTTCTCGAGCTTTTCTTGCAGTCGAGAAAGCTTAGCAGCGGGGCGAGTCTCATCGTTCAGGACAATGGCAGTCGAGCAAAGCCGCATGACCACAGACAGGTCCTCGAAGATCGTCTTCCTCCTCGCTTCTGCGGCGGCCCCCAACACAACTTGGACTTCAGAGGGAGGGACACGAGGATAGATGACTTCGGAGAAGAAGTGAGGCTTTTGATGGCATGGTGGGAGATCAAAGCTGGAAGGAGGCGGGGGACTGTCTTCATTGCCCAGGTCGACGATCTCTGCGTTCGAAACCCGTTGTCGTTTCGGCGTCCCTTGAGCACCCGGAGACTGGCTCCCAGGAGGAGGTGTCCGCCTGTCCGAAATCCCCGACACGGTCGCAGCCGGCTGAGATTGGCTGGAACCCTCGGGCATCGCGGCGGAGGAAACACCCTCAGGTACGACCCCAGAGGGAGTAACATCTTGACCCTTTGAACGAGATGCCTCTCCCCGGGCCTGCTCTTCCCGGGCCCTCTTCGCCTTCAATTTCTTGAGTCTCTCCCCGGCTCCGGCCATTTTTCCTGCAAAAAGAAAGAAAACTTTAGTAAGGCAAGGAATTCAGATGTGAGGAAGGCTTAGATCGTGGATGTTTTCACCACCTAACAACTCGAGTGCTTCTTCGTCGAAGAAGGTCTCGAGCAGAACGCGGGTATTGATCAGACGACGTTGTTTCTTCACCTGCCCGTCTGCTCCCATTATAGGCTGGCTGTCCAGTGTTTCGTGCTGAGCCTCATTGAAGCTCTCGACGAACACGATGATCTTGTCGTAAGCTTCCCGATCCTCGACATCCAGCTGATTATGTCTCACCTTGTATTTGTCAACCCCTTTTTGAAGTGTTCCTCCGTCCAGTATAGGGGGAACCTCGGCTCTAGAACCTCCTCGGAGACGCCGTCGACCTCGCGAGTGACTTTCCGGTACAACGAGTATATGGCCCCGAGGGTGACCGGCTTCACGAAATAGTAGCGGAACTTGAAGTCCCGGACAGAATCTAAATATGTATGGAACAGAGCTTTGCTCTGCTTGAAGGACACCCATCCATGTCGTCCACCGGCTGACGACCTCTGTAGATGGAATATCCGGAAAAAGAGGGACACTGTCGAAACGATTTTTAAATACTTACAGACGAGCTCGAAGGCCCGGATGAAGGCCCGAGAGTTCAGATGAATTTGCGAGGGGGCCAGCTTTAACCAGGCGAAGATTCCCTCTTGTAAGTCCGTGAAGGGCAACCTCCACCCCGCCTTGTCGAACATGAATTCATATAACGGGATGCGCATTCCCCGGTAAGGCGAATATATCCGATTATGCTCCTTTGGACGGAAAACTTTCCAGGATTTATCAGACCCGATGAGCCTGTGCTCGACGGTGCAGAACGCGTCGTCCACATCTTTGTAGACGAAGATAGACGACATCTCCAGGGCTTCTTCATAGACCCACTCCTCGAGCGGTCGCTCCTGTGCGAAAGCCATGTGGGTCATGGGGGATTCGGGTTGGTCGTCTTCTTCAAAGGATCCTACAGCCACCTTCGCAGCCAAATCGTCCATTTACCTGAAAAGCAGAAGGAAACGGTGAATTCGATGGGTCATATCAAATTCACCCCTCCACCGCTGTTCAAGCGAACGGGCGAGGAAGGGGCAAGGCTCTCGGGTTCCCCGACGGAACCGGCCAAGGATCAACGTGTCCACCAGGGAACTCATCGCCTCCCCGGAAAATTCTGCCCCCGTGTTCCCATGGCGCTAACGAAAAGAGTAATTATTGGGGACCCCGAGACATTCTACGTACCCCCGACATGTTCATCCCTGGTCCCCGATGTAACGCCCCGATTTTGATTATTTCCCAATTAGGTAGAGTCTTTTATTTTAATTGGATGATAAATTATTTTAATTGTGAATTTGGTGTGTTAAATGTTATTTTACCGTTTTGAGAGTTTTCGGGGAAATTAGAATGGAAGGTATTTTAGACTTTTCTCAATTAATGATAAGTTAGAAATTTAGTGGAATTAGAATTTGTGAGAAAAATGAATTATTTGATTATTTGGGGGTATAGAAAGGGGGTGTTACATTAAGTGGTATCAAAGCCAGAGTTGAGTCAGTTGTGTCTGTCTTGTTGTCTTATTGTTTGAATTGTTGTTTAACTTTGTTGTTATTTTTGGGAATGATTAGAATATGGCTGGTAGAAACGACAATGCGATGGCTGCTGCTTTGGAAGCAATGGCTAGGGCGGTGCAAGGTGCGCCAAATGTGAATGCTAATGACGAGTTCAGGAAGAATCAACCACCGGTTTTCAAAGGAAGATTTGATCCCGATGGTGCTCAACTTTGGTTGAAAGAGATTGAAAGGATCTTCAGAGTCATGGACTGTGAGGAAGAGAATAAAGTAAGGCTTGGGTCTCACATGCTGAAGGAGGAAGCCGATGATTGGTGGGTCGGTATGCGTCAAATTCTTGAGGTGGATGATGAAGAGGTAACTTGGGATTTATTTCGTACTGAGTTCTTAAGGAAGTATTACCCTGAAAGTGTGAAAGGGAAGAAGGAGATGGAGTTCCTTGAATTGAGACAAGGTAGTATGTCCGTGGTGGACTATACTGCTAAGTTCGTGGAGTTGGTTCAATTCCATCCTCACTATGCTGCGATTACTGCTGAGTTCTCAAAGTGTATTAAATATGAGAATGGTTTGCGTCCTGAGATTAAACAAGCTGTGGGATATCAAAGGATAAGAAGGTTTTCGGATTTGACGGAATGCTGTAGAATCTTCGAGGAAGATAGTAAGGCTCGTTCTACACATTACAAAAGTTTGAATGAGAGGAAGGGAAAGCAACAAGCTAGAAGTGGACCGTATGTGACACCCGCTGATAAGGGCAAGCATAGGGGAAACTTTGAGAAGAGATCTGGAGGAGGAGGTTCCGGTCCCATTAAGTGTTATAAGTGTGGTGAATTAGGTCATAAATCGTTTGAGTGTGGGAAGACTGTGTTGAAATGTTCCAACTGTGGAGGCCTTGGGCATGCTGCTACAGATTGTAGAAGAAACATGGTGAAGTGCTATAATTATGGAGAAGTTGGTCACATTAGTACTAAGTGTACTAAGCCGAAACAAGCTCAAGCGGGCGGAAAGGTGTTTGCATTGGCGGGGACTCAAACTACCAGTGCAGACCGTTTGATTAAAGGTACATGCTTTATTAATAGTACGCCTTTAGTTGCTATTATTGATACGGGAGCGACTCATTCGTTTGTTTCGTCTGAGTGCACGAAGCGTTTGAATCTTGTGTTGTCTGTGATGGATGGTAAGATGGTTATTGATACTCCACCAATGGGGTCAGTAACTACTTCGTTGGTTTGTTTAAGTTGTCCTTTGACCATTTATGGTAAAGACTTCGAGATGGATTTAGTGTGTTTGCCGTTAGAAGGTTTAGACGTAATCTTGGGTATGAATTGGTTGCGATTTAATCGAGTTCATATAGATTGCTATCACAAGTTGGTAAGGTTTCCTTCTTTGGAAGATGATGGAGATGAGAGTGTCCTATCCACTAAAGAATTAAAGAAACTTTTAGCGGACGAAGATCAATTGTTCGGTTTGTTTGCGTCATTGTCTGTGGATAGTCAAGTGTCCCTTGATGTGTTTCCTGTTGTTTGTGATTTTCCTGAGGTGTTTCCTGAGGATATTAAGGATGTACCGCCGGAAAGAGAAGTTGAGTTTTCTATTGATCTAGTTCCGGGTACTAGACCGATTTCGATGGCACCGTATCGTATGTCGGCATCGGAGTTGGTAGAATTGAAGAAGCAATTGAATGACTTGTTGGACAAGAGATTTGTAAGGCCAAGTGTTTCTCCTTGGGGTGCTCCGGTATTGTTGGTAAAGAAAAAGGATGGGAGTATGCGGTTATGCATTGATTATCGACAATTGAACAAGGTGACAATTAAGAACAAGTATCCGCTTCCAAGGATCGATGATTTGATGGACCAATTGGTTGGTGCGCGTGTTTTTAGCAAGATTGATTTGAGATCGGGATATCACCAGATTCGTGTGAAAGAAGAGGATATTCAAAAGACGGCATTTAGGACACGGTATGGCCATTACGAATATTCTGTGATGCCATTCGGGGTTTCTAATGCGCCGGGTGTGTTCATGGAATACATGAATCGTATCTTTCATGAACAGTTAGATCGTTTTGTGGTTGTGTTCATCGATGATATTTTGATTTATTCTAAGTCTCAAGAGGAGCATGAAGAGCATTTGAGAATTGTGTTGCAAATCTTGAAAAAGAAACAATTGTATGCTAAGTTGTCAAAATGTGAATTTTGGTTGTCAGAAGTAAGTTTCCTCGGACATGTTATTTCCGGTAGTGGTATTAGTGTTGATCCATCCAAGATTGATGCGGTGACGCAATGGGAGGCTCCTAGATCGGTTACGGAGATTCGAAGCTTTTTAGGATTGGCGGGTTATTATCAGAGGTTTATTGAGGGATTTTCGAAGTTGGCACTTCCGTTAACGCAATTAACTTGTAAGGAAAAGACTTTCGTTTGGGATATTCATTGTGAAGAGAGTTTCAATGAGTTAAAAAGAAGATTGACAACGGCTCCGATCTTGATTTTGCCTAATCCTAATGAACCATTTGTTGTGTATTGTGATGCTTCCTTGGTTGGTTTAGGTGGTGTTTTGATGCAAGATGGAAATGTTGTGGCTTATGCTTCAAGACAATTGAGAGTGCATGAAAAGAATTATCCTACGCATGACTTGGAGTTGGCGGCCGTGGTGTTTGTTTTGAAAATTTGGAGACACTATCTTTATGGTGCAAGATTTGAAGTTTTTAGTGATCACAAGAGCTTGAAATATTTATTTGATCAAAAAGAGTTGAACATGAGACAAAGAAGGTGGTTGGAGCTTTTGAAGGATTATGATTTTGGTTTGAATTACCATCTGGGTAAGGCAAACGTGGTGGCCGATGCTTTGAGTCGGAAGTCGTTACATATGTCCTCATTGATGATGAGAGAATGGGAACTTTTGGAGAATTTTAGAGACTTGAGTTTGGTTTGTGAAATGACGCCGAGAAGTGTGAGACTTGGTATGCTACATGTTACAAATGATTTTCTTGCAACCGTGTGTGAAAAGCAAAAGTTGGACTTGAAGTTTGTTGATTTGATGTTGAATGAGAATGAAGATTTCAAGGTTGATAATTTTGGAGTTTTGAGATTCCGTGGTCGTGTTTGTATTCCCGATGATGTAGAGTTGAAAAAGATGATATTGGAAGAAGGGCACCGAAGTAACTTAAGTATTCATCCGGGAGCGAATAAAATGTATCAAGATTAGAAGAGAATCTTTTGGTGGTCCGGATTAAAGAGAGATGTGGCTCAATTTGTGTATGCGTGCTTAACTTGTCAAAAGTCTAAGGTGGAACATCAAAAACCTAGTGGATTTTTGCAACCGTTGGATATTCCGGAATGGAAATGGGATAGTATATCGATGGATTTTGTTACGGGATTGCCGAATACGCAAAGAGGCCATAATGCTATTTGGGTAATTGTTGATAGGCTTACTAAATCTGCTCATTTCATTCCAATTGATATTAGTTATCCTTTGGAGAGGTTAGCCGAGATTTATGTTCTTGTGGTTGTGAAGCTACATGGAGTTCCTAAGAGTATTGTATCGGATAGAGATCCTAGATTCACATCGAGGTTTTGGGAGAGTTTACAAAAGGCATTGGGTTCTAAGCTAAGATTGAGTTCGGCCTATCATCCGCAAACGGATGGTCAAACCGAGAGGACAATTCAATCGTTGGAGGATTTGTTGCGTGCTTGTGTGCTCGAGCAAAGTGGTGCTTGGGATAGTTATTTGGCGTTGATTGAATTCACTTACAATAACAGTTTTCATTCAAGTATAGGTATGGCGCCGTTTGAGGCTTTGTATGGTCGTAGATGTCGAACACCTTTGTGTTGGCATGAAACGGGAGAGAGGGCGATAGTTGGACCGGAGATGGTACAATAAACGACGGAGAAAGTGAAGTTTATCCGTGAGAAGATGAAAGCTTCTCAGAGTAGACAAAAGAGTTATCATGACAAGAGGAAAAAAGATCTTGAGTTTCAAGAAGGCGACCATGCGTTTTTGAGAGTTACACCGGTTACGGGTATGGGTCGTGCTTTGAAGTCAAAGAAGTTGACTTCTCGTTTTATTGGTCCGTATCAGATTTCTGCACGAGTTGGTGCTGTGGCTTACCGTGTGGCGTTGCCTCCGAACCTTTCCAATTTGCATGATGTATTCCATGTTTTGCAACTTCGGAAGTATGTTCCGGATCTGTCACATGTTATCCCTATGGACGAGGTTGAAGTGAGAGATAACCTTACGGTGGAAGCTTTACCGATTAGGATTCTGGATCGCGAAGTTAAGAAGCTCAGAGGCAAGGATATTGCGCTTGTAAAGGTAGCGTGGGGAGGCGCTGCGGAAGGCAATATGACTTGGGAACTAGAGAGTAGGATGCGAGAGTCGTATCCGGAGTTGTTTGAATCAGGTAATATTTTCGAGGACGAAAATTTCTAAAGTGGGGGAGAGTTGTAACGCCCCGATTTTGATTATTTCCCAATTAGGTGGAGTCTTTTATTTTAATTGGATGATAAATTATTTTAATTGTGAATTTGGTGTGTTAAATGTTATTTTACCGTTTTGAGAGTTTTCGGGGAAATTAGAATGGAAGGTATTTTAGACTTTTCTCAATTAATGATAAGTTAGAAATTTAGTGGAATTAGAATTTGTGAGAAAAATGAATTATTTGATTATTTGGGGGTATAGAAAGGGGGGTGTTACACCCGAAATATTCAACAAGAGCGGATGAAATTCTTAGCACCCCCTCTCTCAACAACTAAAGATTCCCGCCGTATTCGCCAGGAATCCTTTCATTTCTCGTGGGAACATCATCAGTTCACCAAGGAAATGCTATACACTAGTTGAAATTAAAGAGAAATGTAAGAAAAAGGTCAGTTTTGGAGCAAGTACCTTATAAGCGGCAGTTTAGGGTTCCGGCGCGGAGTTTCCGGTGGCTGACGGCGGCGAACGGCTACGGTGGAAGGTAGAGAGAGAAGGAGCGAAATTGTTGAGAGAGAAACAGAAAAGTGGGAAAGGAGCGAGGGGGGGGGGGGGAGCTTTTTATAAGCGATTCTCGCAGAACTCGAGGGACATAGGGCACTCAAGTGCGCTACCCTAGCCAGCCGCCCTAGCCCCCCTAGGTAATAATGGCAGGCGACACGTGGCACGCATGCAGCCGCGCATCTTCCCATGCGTGTCGTTCCAGTTTTCCCCAACGCTTTGAATCTGAGACCCCTCATCTCCCCGGCATGACGACCAAACGCGACTGAACGATGCCCGACTTATGTGCGACCGTATGGACGTCGACCACGAGAATGGCCTCCTCGGTTCCTCTCCTGGCGTATCCCCGACGTGCCAGTAAGCCTTAAGTCATTACTCTGACACCTCAGAGTAACGACTTGGGGGGCTCCTGTTCTTGACTGGGCCGAGGCTGCCCAACAGTCGAGCAGGCCCAACCCATACTGCCTAGAGAGGCCCAATAAGGTCCTTCTGCGGACACGTGACTGCCACGCGCGCACCACAGCTTCGTCGGGCACTGAGTCATCGTCGGGCACCTGGCAATAAGAGAAGAGGGCATCACATCCCACTGAGATATGCCTCCTCGACAGGATAGCTCCTCCCCGCGAGGCCCTGCCTTTCCTACGGGCTTCACATCTCCTCGACACATAAGGCTCCTCCCCGCGAGGAGCACCCCACGGTCCATCCCGCTTGGACACGTTCCAAGTAACCTCCCACTTCCGAAAGATTCGGTCTGCCCTACTTCCGGAAATTTAGGAGCAGTTACTCTAGGGCGAAGACCACGTGCTGGTCTTCACTACTACACGTAAGCCCTAGCAGTTACTTGGAGTGGGCCTAGTTGATCCAGCCCATTGCAGGTAACCGTTGGCCCCGCGCTGGGGGCTCTCTATAAATACCCTCTCATTTGAGAGGGTCAGGTTAGACACTTTCTTCCTACCATTCTCACTTTCTGTATTTGCTGATATTCTATGCACTCTCTCACTTGAGCGTCGGAGTACCCTGCAGGTACACCCCCCCCCCGGCCGTCTCTCACCATCACCGGAGCTGCCGTTCCAGACGCCGTTGGCCACTATCTCTGTCTGATCCAGGTACGATCAACATTATAAATTTGAACTAGGATTAATTATGAATTATTAATCTGAACTATTAATCTAAATATTAATAATGAATTATATATTAATATTAATACTAAAATAAAACGTTAATTAATTAATTACTGTAAATTTAATATTAATATTAATTTTAATACTGAATTATTTAATATTAAAACGTTAATTAATACTAAATTATTAGCGTTAAATAAATGAATAATTTTTATTTAATAATTTTTTAACTAATGAAATTATTAGCGTTAAATAATTTTAACTGAACTAATGAATAATTTTTTCTAAAATTATTTAATGCTATTATTTAAAAATTATTTATTTATTTATTTTATTTCAAATCTATATCATAAAAACTAAATTTTTTATTTTTATTTAACGTTATAATTAATTTAAAAAAAATTCAGTTTGTTATTAATTATTAATATAAAAAACTGTTATTTTAATTAAAAATCTTTTAATTTACAGTTTACTATTAATTACTAATATTTTTATTTTCAGTTTATTAGTAATTACTAATATTAAAACTACTATTATATTTATTTATTTAGTTTAGTTTTTTATTAAGAGTTTTTTAAAATAACAGTTTTTTTAAAATAGCAGTTAAAATAACAGTTTTTTTAAAATATTAATTATTATTATTTACTGTATTTATTTTAACTATAAATATTATTTAGTTATTATTAATTTAGTTAATATTTTAGTTACAAATAGTTATTATTTTGTACAAATATCTTAACTATTTATAAATATTTAGTTTTTATTTACAGTAATTACTATTTATAAATATTTAGTTATTATTTAATTTAATAAGCTGAAGTTATTATTTAGTTATTATTTACTGTAATTAATAATTATTAAAATATAAATAATAATTTAGTAAATGTGTTTTAATATTAATACTTAGTAAATATTTAGAATTTAGCTACAATATAGTTACAATATGTATAATATGTAAAAAAATTATAGTTACAGTATAATATTTACAATATGTTATTTAACTATATTCTAATAATATTTATAGTATATATAATATAGTTACAATATATTCTAATAATAATTGATGAAAATGAAAACAAGTATGCAAACGTATAATATGTATGTTTAAAAGCAATTAAAATACAAGATAAAGGCTTTAGCCTAGTGGTAGGTGCTTAAGCTTTGAAACAAAAGAGGGTGGGTTCAATCCTTGTAGTGGGCAATGTTTTGAATTTTTGAATTTTAAGCACTTCAACATCAAATATTAAAATAATAATAAAATGCCATGCGTGTAATTTAAATATATAAAAAAAATAAATAAAATTCCAACTAAGCAGTCATGTCATCAATTTTGTTGACCAAATCTACTCAGGGGGCAAAAGAGAGAATCTACAAATGGCAGGGATGAAATCTGTGTTTTTTTTACAGGGTTGTTTTTGGGATTTTGCCTATATGGCAGGGGGCAAAGGGGTATTAACCTTTTTTTTATAAGTGTCACTTTTAAAATAATTTTTTTTTAATTATCATTTGTAAAGTTCAAGGTAGTATTAAATATATTTTTGTCAAAATTACCCATAGATAAATATTACAGAGAGAGAAAAAGTAAAATGAATGTAATAAATAATTAAGGGTATTATAGGTAAAATGATAATTATTGTAGGAAAAGTAAGAATATTGATTAGCTTTTTTGGTATGCGTAAAAAAATAAAAAAGTGACACTTAAAAAGGAATGGATAGAGTAAAATAATAGAATAAAAAAAAAAGACAAAGCTTCTCGACAAATAGATAAAATGGTCATGGGTGCCAGCGAGTGTCGGAAAGGAGAAGGAAAACTCCGATTAGAGACTCTGAAGGTATTTTAGTATGCTATCTAATGGAGACAATTTCATATTTTTCACTACGTTTCTTGATAATCTTGGGGTAAGGGATTTGTTCGATATTTTTAAAGGTTACCGTAAAGTTGTTGAAGTTGTGATTCCGGCTAGAAGAGATAAGAAAGGGAGGCGGTTTGCTTTTGTTAGGTTCCTCCGTGTGAAATACTGACTTGCTAGCTACCAAACTTGATAATATATTCATTGGGAACCAGAAAATTTTTGTAAACATTCTTAGATTTCAAAGGTCAACATGAAGTTTGAAAGGAGCTAGTAAAAAGGATCTAAAAACAACACATGAGGCTGGGAAGATTAGGTCTACGAAGCAGATGAAGGGCGGAGGAGTATGCTATGGGGGAGAAGTTGTGAGTAGAGGTAAATCTCATGCTTAAGCTCTTGGGGAATTCAATGTTGGATGTGTTTTCACCGGTCTTTTGCTGATTTATGGCGTTGAGGATGAAAGCATCTGGAGCAGGTTTTCTAAATCTTATATAGGAGTGTTGTCGAATGCAGGTTCTACCTATAATGTGCAGGGTATCTTTGACAATAATGGATTTTTTGCCATCAAAATCACTCCCTTGGGTGAAATCTTTGTTTGTTGGAAGATAGGGATCAATGTGAGTTGGAAGATCTGGTGCAGAACGACGATGCTTGGTTGAAGTAGTGGTTTTTTTATTTGAAGAAATAGAGCCCAAGTGTGGTGGATGAAGAAAGAGTAACTTGGATTCGTGTGTTTGGAATCCCTTATCATGCTTGGAATGTCAATTTTTTTGAGTTCATAGCCAAAACCGTGGGAAAGTTTCTCTGCTCCGACGATGGAACCATGAATGGTACAAAGATGGATGTTGCAAGGTTGCTAGTGAGACCAAGTGTGCCGCTGTTTTGAACGATTTCATCAACATCAAGATCAGTGGATTCACGTTTAGATTGAAGTTTGTATAAGATTCATATGGTCCGTTGCGCATTAATTTTCTAGCACCGGTGGAGTCAGTAAGTGATTCATCGGAATCTAATATGGAAAAGGAAGAGGGTGTAGATGAAGACGGTGACATGAAGGGTAATGTTGTTGAATTTTTCCTTTAGTGGAAACAGACAATGCTTTGGGGATTGAAGGGAATGATGATGTTGACGTATCAGGAATGAGAAGCATGGTTCATGTTGAGGAGACAGGATCACAACAGGTTTATCAATTAGAGGATGTGGTTAGCAAGGTTGAGGATGAGTCAACTAGTGTAGACTTTTCACCCAAGTAAATTTCTCCAGGTTTGAAGAAGTTGTTATACCAGATAATGTGTTATCCCCTTTGTCTCAAGTGAGTTACATGCGTGTTTAGAAAGCGAGTTGTCCTCTTTCTGTGGAGGGTTCAACTAAGAAGGCTAAGTGTAGTAAATCCAAACAAGTTAGTGGTTATTTTGTTGAAGTAAGAAGTAAAAGGGGCGTAAAGTTACTGAGGGTATTGGGCCTTAAGTTTCTAAATACCATAAGGAGAAGATGGTTTTAGTTAATCACTAATGGGAGGTGGAACATTGGGGGTGTGAGAAGCAAGCATGTTCGGGTTGGGCCTAGGTTGCTCAAAATTCAATCTTTTAATGAGAAACCTTAGATGAATAATAGCTAACAGATTTTAAAGAACAATTTGGTGTCTATTTCTATAAAGGATAGCGAGAAAAGAGTTCATGAGTTTCCCATTAAAAAATCCTATTTATCTTCATCTCATCGTCCAAGCAAAGCTGACCGGTTTTGTATTCCTATTAAGAAGGGCCAACCTGAGTTCTCGAGTCGATGTTCTTCGTTATCGGTATCTTCGTCTAGTATATTTTCTGGTGGCTCTGTTATATGTTGTGAGGGTTTATCAGATGGGGATATCCGTCATTGAAAAATATGTTTTGGCATAATCCAACTACTGGCGCGGCTTCCAAATTATGGGAAAAGGTGTCTACGTTTGGGGTTGATGGAGGCGTCGATCTTTATTACCATGTTAAATCAATTAGAGGTTTGGAGTTGAAAGACCAAGTTTCTAAAAGTCATAAGGAAGATAAAAATTAAGGTTTTTCTATGAATATTCTTTCATATAACATTAGAGGGTGTGGTAGCTTGATCAAAAGAAGATGTCTTGCTCAATTGATTAGGAATGAAGATTTTGATGTGTCTTTTATTCAAGAAACTAAGGTTAAGGTGGTTGTTGAAAATCTAGTGATTTCCTTGTGGGGGGAATAAGGATGTGGTGTAAACCTTTAAGGGTGCGGTTGAGAGGTAAAGAGGAATAATGATTTTGAAGCAATAAACACAACCTACCATATTCATAATAGAGTGGCCATCATATCTGGGACTAAAGAAACTCAATATGAGTTATGGAAAGGGAGAAAGCCAAATGTCTAGTACTTCCATGTCTTTGGGAGCAAGTGTTATATCTTGGAAAATCATGAGCAAATAATAAAGATGGATCCTAAGAGTGATGAAGGAATCTTCCTTGGATACTCTACTAACAGCAGAGCTTATCAAATGTATAACAAGCACACCAAGGCTATGATGGATTCCATAAATGTAGTTGTTGATGACACTCATAAAGAAGAAGAAGAAGAAGAAGAAGAAGAAGAAGAAGAATAAGAAGAAGAAGAAGAAGAAGATGATGATGATGATGATGAGGTTACTCCTCAACAAGCTAATGTCCTAACCAATGTCCCACCCAAGGAGTCTTACACCGAGCCTGAGATCACAAATTATGATGATCTTTAAATCAACAAGGGACCATCAATCATAGTTCAGAAGGATCATCCCATTGAAAGTATCATAGGAAATCTTAATGAAGAAGTTGTAACAAGATCCATAGAAAGTATTGTCAACTCATGTTTTATCTCTAAGATTGAGCCTAAGAATGTCAAAAAATCCTTGATTGATGAATTTTGTATCAATGGTATGAAGTCGATTCCATTGCCAGTGAAGAATGGTGATGAGAGCCTGGCAGGGAGTTGCATAAGAGAAATTGTTGAAGGGATAAGAAAGATGATAAAACTGACTATATTTATTTGATTCTCTTACTTGTCTGTGTCTACGGTGCATCCTAATACAATGCGTTATCACTTCTTGCAACATTTAACCACGTATAAACAAAATTGGTATACTATATAACTGATGTCCAATGAGATGTTCATATTTTTTTTAGTATTCAAAAGACGTGGAAATATAAACTATATTATTATTTTGTTTAATTTTAAATTTATTTTAAATTACTTATAAAATAATAAAAGAATGGAATAAAAAAGGACAAAACTTCTCTAACAAAACAGGGAAGATGGTTGTGGGTGGCAACGAGTGTCGGGAAGGAGAAAGAAAACTCCGACTATGGACTTTGAAGGCATTTCAGGGTTTTGTATGAAAGAAACAACTTCATTTTTTCTTTGCGTTTCTTGAGAATCTTGGCGAAAGGGATTTTTTCGATATCTTTAAGGGTTACGGTAAGACGATTGAGGTTGTGATTCCGGCTAGAAGACACAAAGGAGGGAGGAAGTTTGCTTTTGTTAGGTTCCTCAATGTGAAGAATGTTGATTTGCTAGCTACTAAACTTGATAATATATTCATTGGGAACCAACATTTTTTTGTAAACATTCATAGATTTCAAAGGTCTACAGGAAGTTTGAAATGAGCTAGTAAAGAGGATCTAAAAATGACACATGAGGTTGGGAAGATTAGGTCTTCAAAGAAAGTCAAAGGTGAAGGAGTAGGCTATGAGGGAGAAGTTTTGGGTAGATGTAAATATTATACCCAAGCTGTTGGAGATTACAATGATGGATGTGTTTTCACCGCTCCTTCGCTGATTTATGATGTTCAAGATAAAAGTATCTGGAGCAGGTTTTCCAAAGCTTATGTAGGGGTGGTGTCGAATGTAGGTTCTAACTATAATTTACAGGATATCTTTGACAAAGAGGGATTTTTTCCATCAAAATCACTCTCTTGGGTTCAAATATTTGTTTGTTGGAAGATAGGAATCAAGGTGAGTTGGAAGATCTGGTGTGGAACGACAATGCTTGGTTGAAACAGTGGTTTGTTGATTTGAAGAAATAGAGCCAAGTGTGGTGGATGAATAAAGAGTAACTTGGATTCTTGTGTTTGGAATCCCTTGTCATGCTTGGAAGGTCAATTTTTTTAGTTCATTGCTTAAACCATGGGAAAGTTTCTTTGCTCCGATGATGGAACCAGGAATGGTACAAAGATGGATGTTGCAAGGTCGCTAGTGAGAACTAAGTGTGACATTGTTTTGAACGATTTCATTAATGTCAAGATTAGTGGAGTTATATTTAGATTGAAGTTAGTAGAGTATTCCTATGGTTCATTGCACATTAATTTTCCAGCGTCGGTGGAGTCAGTGAGTGATTTGTCAGAATCGAATATGGAAAGGGAAGAGTGTGTAGATGAAAACACTGACATGGAAAGTAATGTTGTTGAAATTGTTCTTTTGTGGAAACAATAAATGCTTTTGGGATTGAAGGGAATGGTGATGTTGACGTATCATGTATGAGAGGCATGGTTCATGTTAAGGAGACATGATCATAGCAGGTTTGTCTGTTAGAGGATGTGGTTGACAAGGTTGAGGATGTGTCACCTTGTGTAGGCTTTTCACCCAAGTCAATTTTTCCAGATTTGAAGGAAGTTGTTATAATATATAAAATGTTATCTTCTTTGTCTCAGGTTCATGTTGAGCAAGCAAGTTGTCCTCTTTTTGTGGAGGGTCCCACTAACAAGGCCAACTGTAGGGAATCTAAACAAGTTAGTGGTTCTTTTGTTGGAGTCAACAGTAAAAGGGGGCGTAGGCCTAAATTTACCTAGGGTAATGGGTCTTTAGTTTCTAAAACCCATAAGGAGAAAATGGTATTAGTTGAATCGCTGATGGGAGGTGGAGCTTTGGGGGATGAGAAGTAAGTCGGATCGTGTTGGGCCTAGGTTGCTCAAAGTTCAATCTTTTAATGAGAAACCTTTAGTGAACAATAGCTAAAATATTTTGAAGAACAATTTGGAGCCTGTTTCGGCAAAGGATAGTGAGACAAGAGTTCATGAGTTTCCCATTGAAAAACCTTATTTCTCTTCTCCCTATCCTCCAAGCAAACTAACTGGTTTCTTATTCTTGCTAAGAAGAGGAAATCTGAGTTCTCAAATCGATGTTTTTCTTTGTCGGGATCTTTTTCTAGTAGGTTTTATAGTGGCTCTGTTATGTGATGTGAGGGTTTATCATATGGGGATATATGTCATTGCAATAGCATCATATGGCATAATCCAACTACTGATGTTGCTTCAAAATTATGGAAAAAGGCGGTTCCGTTTAGGGTTGATGGAGGCACCGACCTTGATTACCATGTTGAAGGGAGTAGTGATTTGGAGTTGAAAGGACAAGTTTCTAAAATTCAGAAGGAAGATAAAAACTCAGGTTTGTTATGAATATTCTTTCGTACAACATTAGATGGTGCGGTAGTTTGATCAAAAGAAAGTGTTTTGCTCAGTTGATTATGAAGGAAGATTTTGATGTGTCTTTGATTCAAGAAACTAAGGTTAAGGTGGATGATGAAAATCTAGTGGCTTCCTTGTGGGGGAATAAGGATGTGGAATGGACCTTTAAGTGTGCAGTTAAGAGGTCAGGGAATAAGGATTTTGAAGCAATGAACGCATCCTACCACATTCATAATAGAGTGATCATCAGATATGGAACTAAAGAAACTCAATATGAGTTATGGAAAGGGAGAAAGCCAAATGTCAAGTACTTCCATTTCTTTGGGGCAAGTGTTATATCTTGGAAAATCATGAACAAATAAGAAAGATGGATCCAAAGATTGATGATGAAATCTTCCTTGGATACTCTACTAATAGCAAAGTTTATAAAGTGTATAACAAGTGCACCAAGGCTATGATAGAGTCCATAAATATGGTCGTTGATGACACTCTTAATGAGAAGGAAGAAGAAGAAGATAAGGTTCCTCCTTAACAAGTTGATGTCCCACCCAAGGAGTCCGATAATGAGCCTGAGATAAAAAATTATGAGGATCCTAAAATCAACAAGGGACCATCAATCACAGTTCAGAATGATCATCCCATTTAAAATATCTTAGGAAATCTTAATGAATGAGTTTTAACAAGATCCAGAGAAAGTATCCCCAACTCATGCTTTATCTCTAAGATTGAGCTTAAGAACGTCAAGGAAGCCTTGACTGATGAATTTTGGATCAATGTTATGCAAGAAGAACTTTTCCAGTTTGAAAGAAGCAAGGTATAAGAGCTAGTTCCTAGACCTGAAGATGTGAACATCATTGGTACCAAGTGGATTTACAAGAACAAATCTGATGAAAGTGGTAACGTGATAAGGAATAAGGAAAGGTTGGTTGCTCAAGGGTATACTCAAATAGAAGGAGTGGACTATGATGAGACATTTTTCCCAACAGCCAGACTGGCATTTATTAGACTATTGCTAGGAATTTCTTGCATGCTGAAATTTATACAATTTCAAATGGATGTTAAAAGTGCCTTTTTAAACGAGTATCTTAATGAAGAGGTCAATGTGGAGCAACCTAAGGGGTTCAGTGATCCCAACTCTTCAGATCATGTATTCAAATCGAAGAAATCTCTCTATGGCTTGAAACAAGCTCCAAGAGTGTGGTATGAAAGATTAACTGAGTTCCTGATCAACAATGGATACAATAGATGAGGAATTGGCAAAACTTAATTTGTGAAAGATGATGGAGAGAAGCTTATGATAGCTCAAATCTATGTGGTGTCATACCCCAAATTTTGACCACCAATATTTCCCATCATTGTGCAAATCATTACCATAATATGGATGAACCATCATGCCTCATCAATATCTTCAGAGATGTTTGAGCATTCACCACAATCAAGAATTAGGGTTTCAAGCCCTCTCAGAGCACTTAGACAAGGGATCAATCAAGGAATGACATGATCTTCAACTTTTCTAACCTCTCAAAACACATAAAGGATCAAGAGGACTCCCACATCAAGAATCAAGCACAAAGTTGCAACATTCCAAGTGGATCAAGCCTCAAGATCGTCAGTGTCACCAAATTAGGGTTTTGGTCGACTAAGGCCTCCAGATGGAAATTTTCCTCTGGGCATGAGCCAATGCTTCAAGGCACAACCCAAGATACTCCAAGGGACCTCATGGACCCAATCATCAAGTCAATTTAACCTCAGGGGATGCATTTACCCAAAAATCAGGAATTAGGGTTTCTTGACCTAATTCACCCCTAAGTTGACTTTTGGGACAAAACATGAGCCAAGACCTCAAGACATAATTTGAGGGTCTCCAATACACTACATTGATCCATTTGTAAAAATGGATTGATCCAAGAAGCGTGATCCACAAGTTTCAATTTCATCAGGACCACAATTAGGGTTTCGAGGAAAAAGTCAATTGTACCTTTGACTTTTGACCAAGACATGCTCCCAAACCTTGGGACATGATTCAATACACCATATAACACCTATGGAATATATCCATCAGGTCTGATTTAGGTCAAGGACTTGATTTCATAAAGGACCGCACAGTTTGGATTTCATCCGATAAAAAGTCAACTATGCACAAAATCAAGTTTGACTTTTTGGAATTTTTCACAATTATGGTTCCTTGACCCTAAAACAATATTAACATGTGATTTGAATCATCATTCATCAAGAAAAACCAAAGAAAGTGAGTTAACTTGTAAAAGGGGTAACCATAAAAAACATAAAATTTTTCTAAGTTATGGAACAAAGTGGCTAGGGTACCAACTTCCAAGGACCATAACTTGAGATCCAAGCAACCATTTTAGGCGATCCAAAGCTGGATTTGTAGGGCTTTCTACACTCTACAAAAGCTTCAACTACATCAAACTCCAATTCCTCATGGATTTTAAGTTATGGAGTGATCAAAATGGCTAAAAACATGAAAATGACATTTTTCCAACACTTAGTGAAATTTTCACTAAGTCAGAATCTGCCTTACTTTTTCCAAAATGTAGGGACATTTTTCACTTTGATCCAAGTCAAACCAGGTTTAAGGGTGGACATCAAAGTTGAAGTATGCCATGAGGGCTTTCCAACAAGTACCAGATCATCTCCAAATTCCATTTGAGCAAGGAGATACAACCCTTGAAACATGACATCGTGAACTGGTTTTTACAAGGCAGAATTTGTGCCTTTTGCTCGATTTGTCCAAATCTGATAAATCCAAGCCTTGTCATCAATTTGGACACATCTAAGGATAAAACAAGAAGGGAATGATCTGATCCCCAAGCCTCCAAAGTCCAAGATTCTACAAGTATCCTTAACAAACCTAAAAAGGCTAAAAGATGCCAAGACTCCAATTTTGTTTCCAAGCCTTTAATGAATGCATCAAGGTGGCATGAACTGAGCCTATTCCAACTGAATTCAGTCCAAACTTATCTCTGAACCAAAGCTACAAAGCCTGTGCTCTAATCTCAAGTCAATGGCTAGAGGAGACTTGAGATTCCTTTTGCATAACATTGGCCAAAGGCCTGCTGCATTTTCCATTCACTATTGCTTGCAAAACAAACTTGCTCTAATATAAATAGAGCTCATTTGTGCTCAGTTTGAGCTGGGTCGGCCCAATCATCTCGGAGGCCCTGTTCTAATTTTAAAAATGGGCCTAAATTTAAAAAGTATTATAATAATAAAAAAAGATACGAAAATACAATTATATATTAATTAATAATAAATTTAGTTATAATTATTTTGAGTTTTGATCAATCTCATTTTTTTTTGTATGTATTGAGTTTGTATCATATCATTTTTTTGATTTATTGAATTTTTATTATAATATTTTATTTATTTCTATTAATATTTATGAAAAAAATTGGAACTTTCAAAATTTGAGGCCCTCCAAAATTTGGGGCCCTGTGCTGTAGCGCTTGCTGCACGTGCACAGGGCCGACCCTAAGTTTGAGTACACCAAAGCACTACAACACTTGTTTTCCTCAAAATCCCTTTTTCTAGGCCAAAATGCCTTCTTTTGCAAGGTATCTCTGAGTTTTTGAGTTAGCGAGCAATTCCATCACAGCTCATGATCCAAACGCCTCTAATATGTTGTATCTAAGCTGTCCAAACACTAACATGTGACCTGTAACACCAAAATCACAAAGTCAACCTCCAAAACTTAAAAAATTGACTTTTTTGCATTTTTCAAGCCATGTCTTGATTCAGTCACTTTCAAAACCAGATAAGACCTCAAACACACTTCAAATATCATCCTTGAACTGTCTCAATTGGTCCCCCTTATCTCGAACACCATTTGAGAGAGTTGCCATATTGGTCACTTTTGCCCCTTTTGCAAGAAAGAGCTCAAACTTGTTCCTGAGGATTCCAACTGGTTCTAACCATTCTAAAAGCTTCTAAGGGATCAATTGAGAGCGTCCAAAGCATCAAATTACTTCTGGCACAAGGAACTTGGCAGATAACACAAAAAGCTCCAAGAGGTAAGTGCATGACAACTTGATCTCTTTGAATTATGCATTGCTTTGAAGCCCACTGATCATAAACATCTCATACATGTTGTATATGTTGTGTTTGAACCAATTCATCATGTAATTCTTGCCTGTAACATGAGGTAGCATAGAAAATGTAAATATAGGCCTATTTCAAAACCACTGTCGGGTTTTAAAATAGGGACCTCATCTGAAAAAACCATGACCACCATTGGATTCCTTGGGAAATTCTAGCCCAGATGCATATAAATTTTGTCCCAATCCATAGAGAAATGAGAAAGTTAGAGGCTTCACGTAAATGGCCCAAAAGCTGGCCTTGCCTTGCCTTGCCCAGACCTAAAACAAGGCATCCCTTATATATATATTTATGGGGTGGTTTTGATACACGGATGTATCACCACCCCAGTGGTTGCGTGCTCATGTGTTTGGCTTGGAGGTCTGGGGTTCGAATCCCCCTCGCCCCAGACCCTTTTTTTACCACTTTTTCCATTTTTTTTATATTTTTCATATTATTTTCTTAAATGATTTGAAAAATAAATTTCTCTCTCAATTTTAATTATTTTTTATTGGTTCTTTTTGCAAAAAATCACAAAAATATTAAAATATTTTATTCCACCAAAAAATCAAATTTATATTATTTATTTAATATAGTTGATATTTTTGTAAATAAACTCATTTTTAATTGTTTTTAAACATTTCAAAAAGGAATTATCACTTTGGAAATCAAAACCAGATGAGTTTAATTCATCTTGTAATTAAAACATAATTTTTCCAACCTCAACCAAAAATCACAAGTTGTTTATTCAAACTTATTTGGTGTTTTTATCATTTTAATTACTTTTCTTTGAATAATTACTTTAAAAATATGATGAAATTAGGGTTTCTTTGATTTTCACCCTGACAAATCCTTTTCAAACACTTTTAGGTCTCTAATAGAGTGTAAGACCCAATCCCTTGTTGCACATAAACCATTTTTGGGCCTCAGATATTGTATAAGTCCCGACACGATAAAAAATCTCGGCGCGATCGCCATTTTCAAACAGAAATCTTTTGGGCCTCTCCTTGAGTTGTAAGCCCCGTCACTTGTACAAAAAATAATCTTTGGGCCTCTAATAGAGTGTAAGACCCAATCCTTTGTAAATACAAACCATTTTGGGCCTCAGATGTTGTATAAGTCCCGTTGTATTTTCAAAGTCACAGTGCGGTCGTCGCCTTTTAAAACAAAATCATCTGGGTCTCCCCTCGTGTTGTAAGTCCCATCTTTCTTTTTCAAAACACTTTTGGGCCTCTTGAAAGAGTGTAAGCCCCAACCCTTTTGTAAATAAACCTCTTTGGGCCACAGTCATTGTATGAGACCCGATGCGATTTTCAAAACAATGGTGCGATCACTGTTATATCTGTGAGGGCTAAGGTCTCTCATCTATTTTGGTTTTAATGATGTCAACAAATAAGAGTGTCATTAGATTGTAATTTGAGCGGTATCACTTCATTGTCGGGCAAATTGCATCTAATCATCAATGTTCATGTGTCTAAACATATAGGAAGAAGTCTACATAATCTCCACATATGCATGATCATAATATTGGTGTTTGGAATACTTGTTCGAGTCTTGGTCAGCAAAAACATGTAGAAAAATAATTTTTTGAAAAATATGCATGTCTTGAGTCGACCCAAGGTGAGCATGAGTCGACTCATGATGTTTTGAACAAATTTTGTGAAAACTTCGGGAAAGCGCACGCTGACCCCCTGGCAGTCATGAGTCGACCCATGTTTCTGGCAATTCAAATTTCTGCAGAATTTGCAGGCTTGCGTCGAGGCAAGGTATTGATGGGTCGACGCATGATGTCAATATTTGCATAGACAGTGTTGCGGGTTAGCTCACGCCGACCCTCATTAAAGGGGCGGTCGACTCATCCCTGTCTAAACTGACTTTTTGCATTTAATTTTTTCTGTTATTTCTGTTACTTCATTTTGTGGGTCACATTACTCATTATAAATAGTTTGGTCAGCTCACTTTTAAAAAAAACAAGAAACGTGAAAATTCATACCAATCTTTCTCTTCTTCATCATCTTCAACCTTGAGTAAACAAACAACTACACATAATCATTTTTGTTTGTGTCGCCCATTGTCTTGAAGTGATAACGTTCAGAATTAGGAAGTGTGTGATCTTCATTTTTGGGTTGAGAATTGGTAGGTGTTTCTTGAATAAAACCTTAGGTTTTATCCTCCAAGAATCAAGGTGATTTTGGGGGTTTTTGGCACAGACCATTTCGTTCTACAAGGACTCAGCCGTGCGAAGATAACCGAAGAACAGAGTATTCTTTCGGTTTAGTAGCTACATTCGGAGGTTCGTAGAATAAAGGTTTGGGGATCGAATTGCGGAGAATTGAAGTCGGCCGAGTGAAGGTGACTGTAGAACGGTGGTTTCTTGCAGTCTAGTAGCGTGGGACGGTGACTTGTTCAACCGAATTTGTGGCACTTGATTTGTCTTGAATCAAGAGGAGAGAAGACTCTGCATCAACAATCAAAGACGTTTGAGAGTTTGGATTTTCATAGTTCTTCTCTTGTATAAACAATTTACAAACAACAACATATATATATATATATATATATATATATATATATATATATATATATATATATATATATATATATATATCAATTCTAATTGTGGAATTAGGGGCAGAGGTACCCAAAGCGAGGACGATTGAGGAACTGCCTAATCAAATTTCGTTTGTTATCTCTTTCCCTTAACTCTTTACGTTTGATATCATTCGAATTTGCGAAGTTTAAATTGATCGAAATTTTTGAGCTAGTGTTATATTGAGCTATTAAATTGTTTTGTAAATCTGATACAATCCCTTGGATTGTATTTAGGAGCAGCTCAACATCACATTATTTTGAAATCTACACTTAGTGTGTTAACGCACAGCAAGTGTTCAATAATTTTGTTGCAACGTAAAATCGAACGTATTCGCAATTAATTGTTTGTTGATTTACCTCGTTGGATTGGATTAACTATCAAGCAAATAAAACATTGTTGATTGCGTTTAAACTGTGTTAATCAATCTGATTTTTTCTCATCCATAATTCATTCCCAATATTGTCGTGCATACCCGATCCCTCTAGTAGAGGTTCGTTGTAAACATAATTCAGTGGCCGCTTCCGTCAAACTTTTAAAACCAATTTTTTGGAAAGCCATTTGCGTGTAAAACTCGAAGGATCTATTCAACCGCCCCTTCTAGATCCTAGCCATCGTCTAACAAGTGGTATCACGAGCTCTGGTTTATCTGGTGCTTCGGTAAAACTTCTTGGAATATGGCGAACGAACCTAAAGGGGATTACAATAGAGCTCCAATTTTTGCAGGCGAGAATTACAGTTACTGGAAGGATTGTATGCGCGTCCATATAAATTCCATAGATCGGAAGGTTTGGAACGTTATTTTAAATGGTCCCATGGAAATTACAATGACCAATGCCGAAGGCGTTGTCGTTCCCAAACCCGAAGACCAATGGAATGAGGAGGACGAGAAAAAGTACAACTATGATTGGAAGGCTCGAAATATTTTGATCTCCTCTTTGGGAGTTGACGAATATTATCGAGTCTCTCATTGTGAAACGGCCAAAGCCATGTGGGATGCTTTACAAGTAGCCCACGAAGGCACTAATGATGTTAAAATGGCCCGTATCAATACACTAACGCAAGAGTTCGATCTTTTTTTACATGAAGCAACGGGAAACCATTGCAGATATGCAAAAATGATTTACTCACATTATCAATAAATTGCATGTACTTGGTAAACCAATTCCAAACGAGGTTGCTACTAATAAGATTTTGAGGTGTCTTAACAGGGAATGGCAGCCGAAGGTCACCGCGATCAAGGAGGCCAATAATCTAGCTACTCTAGACCTCACCACATTATTTGGCAAACTCGATGAGCATGAGCAAGGGCTTATTAGCCTTGAAAAACATGAAAAGAGTATAAAGAAGGAGAAAACAAAAGATACAGAAGAGAAGTCGATTGCTCTTAAGGCTTCTTGTTCAAAGTCCACATCTCAAGAGCAAAGTGATGATGAAACCAACAATGACGAAGATGATGACTCCGATGATGACATGAGTCTATTTGTGAAGAGATACAATAGATACGTTCGGAAGAATGAGATTCAACACTTGGATAAAAATCTAGTCAAATTTAGAAGGCAATCTAGAAATGAAGGTAACAAGAATGACAAGGTTAAAGGAACGTGTTACAACTGTGGAAAATCCGGGCACTACAAGCCGGATTATCCATCACTTAAGAAAGACAAGGATAAGGATAAGGATAAGAATCGTCAACACAAAAAAGTCAAACAAGTCTAGACGAGCATACATCGCTTGGGAGAGCTATAGCGAGTCGAAAAAAGATGACAACTCAAGTGATGAAAGTGAATCCGTTAATCTATATCTTACGGCACATCCAAACAAGAAGAAAGAGGTAAAACACTCTAAATACGATCACTCTAAAAGTATGCCTCATTTAGAATTACAAAAGGCTTTTGATATGTTGCACCACAAGGCTAAGGAAGCTTTTCAACGCTTAGCCTCGAACAAAAAGATTTTTAAATACTTGGAGAGAAAGGTTTCCAATTCCGAAAAGGAATTAGAAGCACTTAAAAACTCCATGGTGGATGCATCAAAAGCTAAGATTGATGAGAATAAGTCTCCATGGTTCAAGTTTTGGGGCTGTGATACTTGTCATATTTGGCAAAAAGAGGTGAGAACCCTTAAGGCCAAATTATACAAGGCTCTTAAGCCTAAAGTTACGTTTGCTATTGATCGATCACATTATCGAGAAAGTATGAATAATCCGTATCAAAGGTATATATATATGTGATTCGAGATAGAGATAAGAAAGGTAAATTCCAAATGAACCGTGATTTCCTATATTGTTGCAAACCTGTTCAAACTATTGGTAAATGTCGTTTAAGAAGATTTCTTGTTCTAAAAGGCATTTATCAATGGTTGCCCAAATGTAACTTTGGCTTCACTTACCGTAAAGGACCCAATGAGATTTGGGTACCTACTCCCCCTTGATTGTTTTGTAGGTACACAGTCTTGAGACCGCCGAAAGAAGATGGGTTCTGGATAGTGGCTGCTCAAGACATATGATAGGAGACATATCTCTTTTCATCGACTTTGTGGCGAAGAAAAAGGGGTTTGTTACCTAAGGAGATAACAACAAGGGACAGATTCTCGGCAAAGGTAGTGTAGGTAACCCCTCATCTACTACTATCTCTGATGTGCTTCTTATGGAAGGCCTTAGACACAACCTTTTAAGCATTAGTCAACTATGTGACAAGAATTATAAAGTATCGTTTTCAAAAGATTGTTGCATAGTGTTATACCCCAAATTTTGACCACTTAGATTTCCCATCATTGTGCAAATCATCATCACAATATGGAGAAACCATCATACTTCATCAGTCTCCCCAAAGATGGGTGAGCATCCACTACAATCAGAACTAGGGTTTCAAGCCCTCTCAAAGTTCTTAGGCAAAGGATCAATCAAGGAATGACATGATCTTCAACTTGTCTAACCTCTCAAACATCCACAATGGATCAAAAGGACTCCCACTTCAAGGATCAAGCACAAGGCTGCTCCCTTTTAGGTGGATCAAGTCTCAAGATCGACAGTGTCACCAAATTAGGGTTTTGGTCGACCAGGGCCTCCAGATGGAAATTTTTCATCTGGGCACAAGCCAATGATCCAAAACATAACCTAATATACTTCATGGGACCTCATGGACCCAAACATCAAGTTAATTTTGCCTCAGGGGATGTATACATCAAAAATCAGGAATTAGGGTTTCTTGACCTAATTCACCCCTAAGTTGACTTTTGGGACAAATCATGAACCAAGACCTCAAGACATGATTTGAGGGTCTCTAATGAACTATATTGATCCATTTGGAACAATGGATTAATCCAAGAAGTTTGAGTAACAAGTCTCAATTTCATCTGCACCACAATTAGGGTTTCGCGAGGAAAGTCAACTGTAACTTTGACTTTTGACCAGAACATGCTCCCAAGCCCTAATACATGATTCAATATACCCTATGACACCCATGAAACATGTCCATCAAGTTTGATTTAGGTCAAGGACATGATTTCCTGAAGAATTGCACAGTTTGGAATTCATCTGATAAAAAGTCAACTGTGCACAAAAGTCAACTTTGACTTTTTAAGATTTTTCACCAAAATGGATTTTTAACCCTAAAATGATGTTAATTTATGATTTGAATCATCATTCATCAAGAAAAATCAAAGAGAGTGGGATAACTTGTAAAAGGGGTAACCATAAAAACTTAGAAAAATTTCTAAGTTATGGAAAAAGTGACACTAATGTGCCAACTTTGGAGGACCATAACTCCTAAACCACAAAGCCATTGTTCCCCATTCAAAGCTTGATTTGTAGATCTCATTGCCCTCTACAAAAGCTTCATACTGACCTATGTCCAAATTCCTCATGGATTTTGAGTTATGGAGTGATCAAAATCAAGAAAAGTCACTTTGTTCCAACACTTGGTGAAAATTTCACTAAGTCAGATTTTACCTTACTTTTTGCCAAATGTAGGGGGATTTTTCACTTGGATTCAAAAGAGATCAAAACCAAATATGTTTAAACAGTTGTTGTATCATGTAAGGGCTTTCCAAAATGACCAAGAACATTACCAAATTCAATTTGAGTCATGAGATATAACATGGGCAAGTTGCCTTGTTGAAATCTGTCAAGGCAAGGCAGATTTTGCATTTTTGCTCGATTTACCAAAATCAGCCAAATCCAAATGCTCCTATCCACTTAGACACCTCTGAGGATTGAATCTAAAGGGGACAATCACTGAGCCAAGCCTCCAAATTCTTTGGAACAAGAAATAACGTGTTGAACCTAGAATTGCCAAAATAGGGACAAGACTCCAATTTTGGATTGGAGCATTCAATGGAAGCATCAAGGTGGCATGGACTGAGCCATTCTCAACTGAATTCAGTCAAGACTTATCCAAGACCAAGGGAACCAGCAGGCTGTGCCCTAACCTCTAGTCAATGGCTAGAGGAGACTTGGATTTTCATTTGCCTACATTGGCCAAACCTACTCAGCAGTTGCCATTCACTATTCCTTGCAAAACAAACTTGCTCTACTATAAATAGAGCTCGATTGTGATCACTTTGAGTACACCAAAGCCATCAAATAGATGCTTTCCTCAAAATCTCTTCTTTCACTCCAATTTTGCCTTCTAAGGCAAATCACTATCGGGTTTTGAGTTTGGGAGCTTTTCCAATCAAACCAATCACTCACACACCTCACATACATCATATTGAAGTGATCCAAACACTCACATAACATCTGGAACACAGATTTCACAAAATCACCAGCCAATTGCTCAAGTTCTTGACAGTTTTGTAGTTGAGGTACCATCTTCAGCTCCAAACCATTTCAATCCATTCCAAGCATTCATACACATTCCATGGCACCTAGGGAAGCTATCCAAATCATTGGAACCTAGGTGTAACACCTCCAACACAAATCACGATCACCAGCTGCAAGTGGTAAGCATGAGCTCTTCTAACTCTATGATCCATGCAATTTTTGCTGCATAATAATTTGGCCATATGTTCATAATCATGCATGGAATGTTTCCCCTCAATTAATTGCATTGTTTGAATCGTGTATCAAAAATCCTAGCCTTCATGCAGAAATTAGGGTTCTTGAGGATTTTTCATGATTTCTTGTTATATGTTTAATTTAAATGAAATTAAATACCATAGACATGATCGTGAGGTTGAAACGAGTTGATTGGTATGTGGATTGCATGGTATAATCAAGTATTCAGTGAGATTGGAGAGAAAATGCAAATCTGGGCAAAACTGAAAAACGCGCGTCTTCTTGCCTTTGTTCTTGGCGCTATTTTCCAATATTTGAATATTTGAATTTTGTGATTTTATTTAATTGATTCAAAAATTAATTTCTCTTTGAGTTTTAATGATTTTGAGTTGATTCCTTTTTTAATAATTCACAAAAATGTTAAAGTATTTTATTTTCCCAAAAAATCCCAAAAATATTATTTATTTTGTATAATTGATATTTTTGCAAAGAATTGATGTTTTAATTGTTTTTGACATTTAAAATATTTTTTCCACCTTGATTTTGCAACTTTTAATGCTTTCTAATTATTTTGTAGGTCAATACTTAATTTTTGAAGCATTAATCCAAGATCACAATTTGTTTTTCCTATGTCAAGCAATTTTGATCATTTTAATTGAATTTTTATTCAATTAAATACATTTTTAAAAACAAATTAGGGTTTTGGATTAATTCAACCCTCATAAATCATTTTCAAAACACTTTGGGCCTCTAATAGAGTGTAAGACCCAATCCTTTTTTTTGACCAAATCATTTTTGGGCCTCAGTATATTGTATAAGTCCCGATACCGTCAAAAACAAACGGCGCGATCGTCGCCTTTTAAAAAAAACCATCTAGGCCTCTCCTTGAGCTATAAGACCCATTCAAAACTTTTGGGCCTCTAATAAGAGTGTAAGACCCAACCCCCTTTTTAACCAAAACATTTTGGGTCTCAGATATTGTATAAGCCCCTTCGCGTTAAAAGAAAACCTCGGCGCGATCGCTATTTTAAACGGAAAAATCATTTGGGCCTACCCTGGTGTTATAAGCCCCACTCTTTTTCTTTAAACCATTTGGGCCTCTAATAGAGTGTAAGACCCATCCCTTTGTATAGAAAACCTTTCTTAGGCCTCAGTCACTTGTATAAGTCCCTCTGTACGAATTCAACAGTGAAATCACTGGTAAAACCTTGGGCCTCTCCTTGAGCTGTAAGCCCCAAATCTTTCTTTTTCAAAGCACTTTCTCCTTTGATTTTGAAATATACTGTTGTTTTCAATCTTTCTTTGTTGAACAACTAACCAAACAGTATGGAAGCTCTACAACCGAGTAAGTGTTTATCCGCTTTCATTTACCGCTTTCATATACATATAACTGTATTGTGGGACTGTTTCGCTGTAAGTCTTCTTTCATAAACTCATATCAACTGTGTAATAATAGTATAGATATTTAGAGTTTCCCCGGCAACTACGTCTAGAACTAGGTGACGCCGTTTCGTTTCGTAGAAATAGACAACTAGATCCCCAATAGGATCACCAGATACAGTCTTCTCTTCGGCTGTCCTCATTAGGAATTGTCAAGAAACTCTACTCCCTGAGATGAATGTATTCTCCGTGAATGGCATCTTTGAGTTTCTTCCAAATTCTCAAACTTTCATGGCTTGATCTATTCCTTGTGAATAGTCTGTCTTGAATTTCTCGGGGTTTGGGGACCCACAGGCTTCTTAAAAGCAACCCCGCCTCCTCTTAGGCATCGTACAAGGACCCACAGGCTTCCTAAAAGCAACCCCGCCTCCTCTTGGGCTTAGTACAAGGACCCTACGACTTCTTAGAAGTATTCACAGCCTCCTCTTAGGCTTCGTATAATGTTCTCTTCCTCTGGGAATGATAGTCTCCTCTTGGGCTTCGTACAAGGACCCGTCGGCTTCTTAAAAGTTTTCAGCCTCCTCTTGGGCTTCGAACAAATTGTCCCGACGACCTCCTAGAGGTATAGGAACAGAACTTAGTCATCTTCATAGTACAGTCCTTTCAAAGAGTCTACTACTGTTTCTCAAAGCATAGTACAAAAGATGAAACTCTCGACTTGGACAGTCTAATCTCCTTGAGTCTCAAAGACATTCTCAAGTGACCCCTTCGTTAAATAGGAAGAAAACCCGTAGACTCGGACAGTCTCAATACCCTTCGGATTTCCCAATTCCTTAAAGAACAGGAATAACCCGGGTCCTTGAATCAAATCCTTGAGTACAGTGTTGCTCATATAAGAACTGATTTTCTCTTTAAATCAGTATACTGGACCTGTCACTCAACTGAAATAGTAAATATAGCCTCCTCTTAGGCTTTGTATAATGATCCTTCTCCAGTGAAGTTAGCCTCCTCTTGGGCTTTGTACAATGATTCTCCCCAGCGGAGTCAAACAACGTTTAGCCTCTCTCTCGGGCTTTGTACGAGACACATAAGAGACTCCCTCGTTGAGTCAATCACCCTTTCGCCTCCATCTCAGGCTTTATACGAGATACAAAAAGGTTCTTATTGAGCCAAATAAATTTTAGCCTCCATCTCGGGCTTCATACGAGATACAAAAAACTCTCTTGTTGAGTCAAATAGCCTCCATCTCGGGCTTCGTACGAGATACCAAAAGACTCCATCGTCGAGTCAAAACCTTTCAGCCTCTCTCTCGGGCTTTGTACGAGACACATATTAGCCTCCTCTTAGGCTTTGTATAAGAAAACCACTGGTTGATCCAATCAACCTTTTAGCATCAAAGCCGTGCCTCGTTCACAGTACACAAACATCAATAACTCCTTCCCCTTCATCTAATTGCTGTAAGCGGCAAGCCTCTGGATTATTTACATCCATGCCACTGTCCCTCTTTTAGCATGATAAATTCCTAAGGAAAGATGGCATTGCTCTACATTGAGTTAAAGTCTTCTCCTTCAGGTTGGAACCCCCTATAAAGGAAATTATGGCATTGCTGGATTCACATATCCCAGTTAAAGTAATTCTCCTTTATAAACAGTTGTGACAGACAAACCCTTTCAGCTTCACATCTTGGGCTTTGAACAAGATACAAATCACCTTTTTTGCTTCACGTCTTGGGCTTTGAACAAGACACCAAAACACCATTTCCTCCCATAGAATAGGAGGAACTACGAACGCTCTGATTTCCCTGTTTCGGTAAACGGGAATACGTAGGCATAAGGTTGAAAGGAAAATCTTAGCGAGCACACCAAACAAAAACCCAAAATCCCATACTTTCATACATTCGTCCTAACATCCTAACCGATAGCCTAAAACACCCTCGTCAACAAAATAACCTATGAGAAACCCCGAATCTTTGTAGCATCTGTAAACCAACAGTTTTGACTGTTTAACCTCAGTATGCAAGTAGGGTTAATTGGAGACATCTATTTCCATTCCTTCATCAGTTTTAATAGGATAAAAAATGAATCGAGCTGTAGTACCAGAGCGATTGTGCTTCGCAACCACATCCAAAAATCACTCGCTACAGAAAAATGGCGACTCTGCTGGGGAGTAGACATGTCTCTTTAGGGATCTTGTTCTCTTCTTGTCCCCTAGGTGGAAACCTTGACGTCACTAGGATCTTAGGTCAAAACGCCGTTAATCTGGAAGGAAACCACAGGATGGTGACTCCGCCGGGAAACCATTTTCTGTCAGGAACTTAAGATTCATAGCTTTAAAGGTCTAGGATGTTTAGGACAAATATATATGCTGCTTTTCCTAATTGCTATACGTGTTTATTTTTCTGCTAATGGGAATGCGTGTGATGCCGCATGTGGAAAGATTGAGTATACACTTAAGATAAGTGATGGCGACGAGGTCGATCATCAACCTCAGTGGAGGTTGACCAATGCAACCCATTCTATCACCTAGACAATGGGCCGATTGTGATGTCTGAGAAGCTGAGGAGCCAAACCCTTTTGTAGTGCGGAAACTATCGGAAATAGTTGTCACGCGATACTACCCTCATTTGAGGCTGGTGATCTATTCTCGGTGAATGACACTTACTCTAAGATTGCTCTACAACTCGCTGGCGATCCGCTTGTTAGTTTGCTTTCCTGGGAGGAGCTGATGATAATGAGTACAGGTACAAAAATCACCTTAGTATAAACCTTTGGGGATGGGTAGAGCCTTGACTTCATGACAACGAACCTTTGACCCCATGTTTTTTCTATGTTTTTGTGTGCTGCATTCATGCGTTCATTTAAAAAACACTAAAACATTCAAAAAATTTCTCTTCTAGTCTCTCTGTTTTTCAAATTAAACTAAGATTGTGATTGCAAATATCAGAGAAAAGGATTACGCTAATGGATTTCAGTAGAAGGAGAACCCATAGGTATACCTTCAGGATTCCAAAACTAGAGGATTTAAGAGGTTTGGCGAGAATGATCATAAACCAAGAGGCTTTCAGAGTCAAGTACGGAGGTCTGCTACCACTGTTAAGAGTCTATGTGATTGAGGGAATCATGGACGCGCTCGTTCAATTTTATGATCCGGTTTATCACTACTTTACATTCCCGGATTACCAGCTCGCGCCAACGCTGGAGGAGTATTATCATCTGATCGACTTACATATCACTGATCGAGCTCCATTTTCTGGACTGGAAGAAATTCCAAAGAATCAGACCATTGCAAGAGCAATTCATTTGGACGAGTCTGAGGTCAGGACTCACCTAACCACCAAGGGTGGCATACAAGGTTTGCCAGCCCAGTTCTTGACAAAGAAGGCCCTGTATTTTGCCAGTATAGGAAACGTGACTGCTTTTGAAAGCGTCTTTGTCTTGCTCACCTACGGGTTATTTTTGTTTCCCAATATCAATAACTTCGTTGATATCAATGCCATTAAGGTTTTTCTCATTGGAAACCCTGTACCGACTTTGCTCGCAGATGCGTATCATTCTGTACACTTGGGAAATTTGTACAGCGGAGGGGAGATCACATGTTGTGTACCTTTGCTTTACAAATGATTTATCTCCCATTTGCCTAAGTCTGCTACTTTCTGGGATCATAAGAGTGCCTTGCACTGGTCGCAGAAGATCATGTCTCTCACCAACTCTGACATTGATTGTTGCAATAGGATTTATGATGGAATTAGGATCATTGACCGTTGTGGAAACTTCCCCAACATACCCCTTATAGGAACTAAGGGAGGAATCAACTATCATCTGGTGTTGGTTCGCCGTCAGTTTGGATACCCGATGAGACACGTCCCACGGGGTGTTCATCTGGAAGGTCTTTTCTTCAAGGAAGGAGAAAATGACAGAGCACTAAAGATGGAAATAGTGCACGCTTGGAAGCATGTTCATAAGAAAGGATGAGAGTCTCTGGGAAAACCAGACTGTGTCTCGGTGGAGCCTTATCTCCATTGGGTACAAACTAGAGCTCTCAAGCTAAAAATGCCTTATCCTCGTTACGAAATTCTTCCGCCGAGGGAATCTGTCATGTACTTCATGACGGAAACTGAAAAACTTCAGGTTACTCTCAACAAAGTTCAACAGGAGAGAAGGTCTTGGAAGAACAAGTACTGCACCCTCGACGTAGAGTGCATCAAAATACAGCAATTACTAAAAGAAAAGGATGCTCTGATTGAAATTTTGGAGCAACATGCTGTAGAGAATCAAGATGACCAAAGGAATTTGCTCACTCCTTTCACCTGGCAAAGGAATGACAATCCGACAACGGCCCAAGAGCCCCGGTCAAAGAAAAGGAAGATACCAGAATCAGCACCCGATTTCTCTTCAGAGAGGAATCGAGACCCATTAGCTTAGGTTTCTGTTTCTGCACCTTGTAATCTACTGTATTTCCATTTCTGTAATCCTTTGAATTCAATAAAAAGGGGTTTCCCCACTGTTTGATATTTGCAATCTAATTGTCGAAGTTTATTTTGATTAAACCAAAAAATAATTAATATAATCATTGCATTCATCATTCTCACATCGCGAATTCTTCTTACCTACGAATCTCACGTTTGTGTCTCGATTCTAGAGTCAAACTGTCTCATTCGTACAATACTCGGGCCAATCGTCAGAAAAAGATGGATGATCTTGAGGAAGAAAACAGAGAGTTGAAGGAAGAGATCGACGCTCTGAGAGAGGATATGAGAAAGCTTCGTAATGACATGCAAGCCATGGCAGAAGCTCAACTACAAAGGACTGTGATCTCAGAGATCACCTCAACGCCCATAGTGGAGAAGTATGATCCTAGGTATCAAATGCTGAAAGATCGTCCCTGGGGCATGCCTGCAAACTATATCCTGGAAGGATATGTTCCGCCGATCACTGAAGATCAGGGAAACATAATAGAAGCCGCTGGGCCTGAAGGTTACAAACTTCGGGAAAGCGAAGATGCCAGGGGCATACTGAAGACTCCTGAAGGTTACAAACTTCGGGAAACGCCAAGATTCGCTGCCGTAGTCACGGTACCACCCGTTGTGGTGCACACTGTCCCGGAAGGACAGATTCCATAAATACCTACTGGTAAAAAGGAAACTATGTTCGATAGAATGGATGAATTCCAGGAACCGTACCTGGAAATGCAGAAGGAACTGCAAGCCATTCGCGGTCAGGATCTATTTGGAAAGGACGCCGCAGACCTCTGCTTGGTCCCCAATATGAAAGTTCCGCACAAATTTCAAGTGCCCGACTTTGAAAAATACAAGGGTAACTCTTGCCCTCAGAGCCATCTGGTGATGTACGCTCGGCGGATGTCAGCTCAGACGGAGAATCAGGACCTACTGATTCACTACTTCCAGGATAGTTTAACCGGTGCCGCATTAAAATGGTACATGGGTTTAAACCGTACTACGATCAACACATTCAACGATCTTGGTACTGCCTTCGTCCAACAATACAAATACAATTAGGACATGGCACTCGACAGAGATCAACTCAGATCAATGTCGCAAAAGGACAAGGAAACCTTTCAGGAGTATGCTCAAAGGTGGCGTGAAATCGCTGCTCAAATTTGTCCACCTCTTGAGGAAAAAAAGATGACAAAGATCTTCCTAAAAACCTTAAGCTCATTTTACTATGACCGAATGGTTGCCAGTGCACCCAGTGATTTCATCGAGATGGTGGGCATGGGCGTACTTCTTGAGGAAGCCGTCCGAGAAGGACGTTTGGTAAAAGACACTGGATCGACGAGCAGTACTAAAAATACGGTAGTGCTCTCCCTAAGAAAAAAGAGCAAGATATTGGGAATATCTCTCTCGGAAAGCAAAGGCGACGTTATCAACCGGTAGCAACTGTAACTCCTGTTATCAGCCCTGCGCTTATTCCTACGTATCAACCTCAGGTTGCGCAAAGCCAACCTGATCAGCAAAGGACACAACAGCCTCTTCAGCAGGCTCATCCTCCATATAACAACAACCGTACAACACGACCATTAGGGTTTGATCCTATACCCATGTTGTACGCAGAACTATTTCCATTACTACCGGTTAAGGGGCACATTCAGACTAAGTCTCCTCTTACAGTACCGAAAAATCTGCCTTTCTGGTTTAAGGTGGATCAAACTTGCCCTTACCACCAAGGAGGACCAGGGCATAACATAGAGAACTGTCTCAATTTCAAATCTGACGTGCAAAAGCTTGTTAGGAGTGGGGTCTTATCCTTCAAGGATACGAATCCGAATGTTCTCACAAACCCGCTGCCTCAACACGAGAAGGCTGCAGTCAATTTGATAGAAGGAGAATCTAACAATGTCTATCAAATTCATGATGTACTCTTATTGAGGACCAATTTGGTCAAGATACATTGTAGACAGAGTGGATATGGCCATGTGCCACCTCATAATTATCACCAGTGTGATATCTGCTCTAAAGAGAATCAGGGATGTTCTGTGGTGCAAGCAACTCTACAGGAACAAATGGATCTCGGATGGATCCAAGAGCACCGAGTTCGTGGAGGTAACATGGTCTACACGAATTCTAACGTCATTCAAAACCACGACATCTGTGCGATGAATGTCAACTTGGTGGCGATGCACTCAAGGCAAAGCCAGTATCATAATCTGCCGCGGCACGATTACAGTTCTTGTCTGACTTGCTCGGTAAACAAACAGGGTTGCTCTTTCATACAAGAGGCCCTCCAGCGTCAGATGGATCTTGGATGGATCCAAGACTACCATGATAGGAACCCTTATCAGATCAACATGGTTCAGATCTTTGATATTCGCGTGATGAATACCAACTTAGTAGAGTTACATGCTGAACAGGTCCGACTCAGATTCCTGATATCACACGACTATCAAAACTGTAAAGCAGGTTGCGAAAACGATCGAGGTTGTACCCTTGTCCAGGAGGCACTTCAGCACTTGTTAAATCACTGGTGGATGCCAATCTATATGGAGGAAGATACTCAGCAAATTAGTATCAGTAATAGGAATCCTACTCGGCGTCAGAGTCAGGATGTTCGATCTGTGGAAGCTAACCTAGTGAGGTTACATTGTATTCAAAGTGGGCGTGGCCAGGTGCCACCACACAATTATGACCGTTGTAGCGTCTGTTCGGAAAGTAACCAAGGGTGTTACCTTGTGAGAGCAGCTCTTCAGGGTCAGGTGGATCGTGGAGAGATTCGCCCATATCCGGGTTCTGGACCCATCAACTGGACACCGAACCACCTTGCCGATCAAGTTGAGGATGTTGTCACAATCTCTGGTCATCACAGGACCAGGGATGTTTTTGCCATTATCCCTCTACTTGACGAATCTAAAGTTCCCAACCGGGAACGAATCGAGATTACTTACGATGGTTAGAAAAATAAGAAGGTTCCCATAGTCATCTATCTACCGGGACCACTACCGTATGAATCAACTAAGGCAATCCCTTACAATACGGTGCAACGACAGTTGAAAATGGAAAGGAAATTGCATTAACCTCCGTAGTGAATATTGCAGACATCAGTCGTGTAACACGGAGCGGTCGAATCTTCAACCGAGGAGTTGGAGAACCTAACAAGGAAAAGGAACTTCAGACAGAAGCTCCCGATCCATCAGTCGGTCAATCCAGTAATCCCGACCTTTCGAAAAATGATGATGAGATGCTGAAGCTCATCCAAAGGAGTGAATACAACATTGTCGATCAACTGTTACAAACTCCTTCAAAGATCTCTGTGTTATCACTGTTACTCAGTTCAGAAGCGTATAGGGAGGCTCTACAGAAAGTCTTGGAGCAAGCCTTTGTGGAACAGGATGTAACAATTAGACAGTTCGATAGCATTATCTCTAACATCACTTCCTGCAACAATTTGGGATTTAGTGACGAGGAATTACCTGAAGAGGGTCGTCGTCATAACATGGCGCTCAACATTACAGTTAACTGCCAGGATGATGCTTTAGCCAACGTACTGGTAGACACAGGGTCAGCCCTGAATGTTATGCCGAAGTCCACTTTGACTCAATTATCATTCAAGGGCCCTCCGATGAGAACCAGCGAGGTCGTCGTCAAAGCATTCGACGGATCCAGAAAAAACGGTTATCGGCGAAGTCGATCTTCCCATAACTATTGGTCCTCATACTTTCCAAGTCACTTTCCAGGTCATGGACATCCGGGCAACGTACAGTTGTTTATTAGGAAGACCTTGGATACATCAGGCTGGAGCGGTTACTTCCACCCTCCACCAAAAGCTAAAGTTCGTCAAGAACGATCAACTTGTCACAGTTTGTGGGGAACAAGCCTTGCTTGTGAGTAACTTGTCATAATCTGCTGGTATAGAACCCGAGGAGGTTATTGGAACGCAGTTCCAAGCACTGTCGGTGAGCAAGAACAATCAGTTCAAAGAAGGAACTTCCATTTCTTCATACAACGATGCTATCAAAGCAGTCGAGAGTACCGATACAACAGGATGGGGACAACTTATCATTCCTACTAGCAATACAACAAAGAAGGGCCTTGGTTTTTCTGCAACCTGTACCCGGACAGCTGCCAACGATGAAAGTCTTCATCCCCTTCAAAACTTCTTCCACAGTGGAGGTTTCCTCCACCCAGTGTCCCAGGCAGTACATGCTATCAATGAGGAAGATCCCTCTAGCACAGATGAAGAATGGAAGTCCTACCTTAACGAGGACAGTTATATGTCTCAGGAAGAGGTGCCTACACCATTTTGCTTTCCTACACAGAGTCCGAGATTTATACCAAGGTCAGACGTCGAAATTATATACGGAGGTTGTGATCCGGAAGGATGCCGTGCTCCGCCAAATTCATTAGAGGAGGACACTCTGATGAAATACAACTTTGACTACAACTACTATGGCCCAATGGATGGTCTGCCAATGTGGCAACCTTATCCAGGAGATTTGGGGCAAGAGAGTCAGCCGAACAATGAAACTCGGCTGAGTCTCATTCAACAGAATGCCTGTGTCCCCACCATGTCATGGGATCAACACTCAGGTCATCCTGAAGCTACTCAACAGGAAGATGAATTCGCAACATTTACAGGACTAGAATTCATTAACTATGCCTTTCCTGAGGTCAACGTCATCGAGGGAGATGGCTCCTCCAGTTCCAAAGAAGTTTGGGACACTCTGGGAGAACCAAGTGGAAAATACGACTTTATGGTCAAGTACACTGCGCCCGAAAGCTCTCGTATCAGGCTCGAAGACATCCAGCCTACTGGATGGGGAGATACAGCTGAGAGCACGAATACTATGCAAAATACAACTGAGGAATCCTCCTACGACAATTCTGCCTGGGAGACAGATTCCAATGATCCTGCTCCACCAGAAATCAACGTTATTTCTGAAGACAAATCAAGGAAGGTACCAGACTTTGTGATTCACCGAGGAGTTCGCCGCCAATGGGTTGCCGTTGAGGTTCCGAAGGTCGTTCACCAGTCAAAGTAATTGCCATCTTTTAACCTTTCACCCTGCCCAGGTGAAACAGATGTTTTGATAGGGTTCGCTTTCTGTAAAATTTCCATCTTCGCTTCGCCCAAAGCGACAGAGTTTTGTTTTATAGGGCTGCAGTTTCAAGGATCGACATGTTCATTAATAAAATAACGTCGTTCTGTAATTCCCACATTAATTGCTGTTTTCTCTTTTCGTTTTTCAGAAAATGGTAATCCTAAAAAACAATTAAAAATAAAAACAAGCAGTAAAATAAATACACTGCAGATTGCATTCTCTCCATCTCTTCTAAACACGAATCCTCACGTCATGCAGATTGCTTGTTTTAAACCCCACTGAAACATACGATCCGATGCCTTCTCCCAACTTTGAGTTCCCGGTGTTTGGGGCTGAAGAAGAAGTTCACAACGAAATTCCAGAAGAGATCTCTCGATTACTCAGACAAGAGGAAAGGTCCATTGAACCTCACAAAGAGCCGTTGGAGACGGTAAACTTGGGTTCGGAAAAAGAAAGAAAAGAAATCAGGATTGGGGCACTGCTCAGTCCAACTGCCAGAGAGGGTATGATAAAGCTTCTCAGAGAATTTCCCGATGTATTCGCTTGGTCCTATCAGGATATGCCAGGGTTGGATACCAGCATCGTGGAACATCACTTATCGTTAAGATCGAAATGTCCGCCAGTAAAGCAGAGGTTGAGACGGACTCTCCCGGACATGGCCATCAAAATCAAAGAGGAGGTACAGAAACAGATCGACGCAGGTTTCCTCGCTACATCTGAATATCCTCAATGGTTAGCCAACATTGTACCCGTTCCCAAAAAGGATGGAAAAGTCAGAATGTGTGTGGATTACAGAGATCTAAACAAGGCAAGTCCAAAAGACGACTTTCCTTTACCACACATTGACATGCTGGTAGACAGCACAACAAATTTCAAAATTTTCTCCTTCATGGATGGATTCTCGGGCTATAACCAGATCAAAATGGCGCCGAAAGACATGGAGAAAATTTCATTCATTACCCCATGGGGTACCTTTTGTTACAAGGTAATGCTGTTCGGTTTGAAGAACGCCGGGGCAACCTATCATAGGGCCATGACTACTCTGTTTCATGACATGATACATAAAGAAATCGAAGTGTATGTCGATGATATGATTGCAAAATCTAAGACAGAGGAGGAGCATGTGACCCATCTGTCAAAACTATTCGAGCGTTTGTGAAAGTACAAACTCCGCTTGAATCCCAACAAATGAACCTTCGGTGTCCGTTCAGGGAAACTTTTAGGGTTCATCGTCAGCCAGAAAGGAATTGAGGTTGATCCTGACAAGGTCAAGGCCATTCAAGAAATGCCTTCTCCGAAAACTGAAAAACAAGTCAAAGGATTCCTGGGACGTTTGAACTACATCTCCGGATTCATATTCCTCATGACCGCGACATGCACGCCAATCTTCAAACTGCTCAAGAAGATACAATCATTTCTCACTGATTCTCGGGGCAAGTGGACTCCGAATTATGATGGACCCTATGTGGTCAAGAAAGCTTTCTCAGGCGGCGCCTTGAGACTTGCCACCATGGACGGAGAAGAATTTGCCTACCCCACGAATGTTGACGTAGTCAAGAAATACTTCGCCTAAACTAAAAAAAAACGTCTCGGTGGATTGAAAACCCGAAAGGGCGGTCCAGACAAAAGTTAGAGACATGAAAAAAAATCATCCTGGTGGATTGGAAACATCACAATACAATCCAGGAAAAAGTTAGGGATAATGGCAAGTAACTATGTTCAACAGAGGCAAGTCCCTCAGCAGCAGTTACACCATCCATCGGAGGAAAACTCCAGTCAAGGTCATCTTCGACAGAAGCTCAGGATGTCCCGAATTCAAAGTTGGTAGAAGGATAGTGGTCGTTATGTTTCAACGTAGCCCTTTTCCCTGTAAATTACCATTTTCTAACTTTGTAAATACTCTTTGGAATCGCGCGTTTGGCTGATCTCCATTTTATCAATAAAATTTGAGCCCTTGTGCTTTTGTTTGTAATTCTTATTTGTTTTAGCTTTACAGAACGACGCTGTTAACATGATTAACAATTCTTGAAATAAAACAAAAATGAATTTACTTGTTAAAACTTTTTCTGCTTTTTAATAAAGACGGCAATTTCTTTTGACTGTTGAACATCAGAAGAACATTGGTCGCTTCTCCAGAACTAATCGAACCTCAAAGTGCAGAATCAAAGTACTCCTTCTAACCCAGTACGCCTGAATAAAGGGATCAACTGTATCAGAAACCTTGTTTCATTTGACACGCCTCAGCCGAGTTCTCATCTCCTAAGCCCGACCAACATAGCTCCCAACAGGGACTATCTTTCCTAAGCAAGTTGGAATTGCTATCTTGAACTAGCGATACATTTTCGCCCCGCGATGGCCGCGTATCCAGTCATGTTCATCTTTTAGTTTGTGTGTCGCGTCAGTTTTGTCAGCATATACATACATACATCATGCATTATTGATTTACATTCACAGTCATATTGCATCACTATCACTCTAGTTGGTATTGTGCCCTAGTGATAAAAGTCCTCTCAATCGAGTTGTCAGCCCTTTCCTCGTCAGGAAGTGTTACGTCTGAACAATCTCTCTCCTCCAGTTTTATTTCTGGATTGAAGTTGGGTCCTCGACCACTTTGATAACTTGAACCTCTGAAGGACCAGAGAGCCCTCAGTTAACATCACTCTTCGCCATTGAAGATGATATCCTTGTTTTCCCGGATTAAATAAAATCCCGGGAGAAACCCTCCTAAATTGGAGATTCGGCAGTAAGGCAGTTTTTCTCCGAAAAACCCACTGATGAAAAGGTCATCGGCACCTCAAAATTGGATCACATCATATGGCATTTCTCCGACAAGATCTCCGAGAAAATTATGATATAAAGACCCCGAACGAAAGCAATCTCTCAAGAGACTCGTTTTCCCCAGTAGATTCGACAAATGGCGTCTCCAAACAGAGAAGTTTGTGCACCTCTACAACTCAGACGACTGGGTTCCCCAGCAAGTCTGACATCAAAACTTTTTCCACTCAAATGGCATCTCCCCAGGAAAATTCGGCGAGAAGTTTGAAGGAAAGCCACTAGGAATAGCGTCCCTTGTCAATAAAGTTTATTGACAAAAGAAACTAAGACCAGTTCCTTGGTAGGAAACCAGGATCGAGGGGAAGTTTACATCAGAAACTAAGACCAGTTCCTTGGTAGGAAACCAGGATCGAGGGGAAGTTTACATCAGAAACTAAGACCAGTTCCTTGGTAGAAAACCAGGATCGAGGGGAAGTTTACATCAGAAACTGAGACCAGTTCCTCGGTAGGAAACCAGGATCGAGGGGAAGTTTAAATCAGAAACTGAGACCAGTTCCTTGGCTGAAGACTAGGATCGAGGGGAAGTTTACCTTTTTCTAAGCATCATCTCTTAGCTAAAGAAGATGAATGCGTAAGCTAGCATTCATAACCACCATCAAAATTTCAGGTATTCCGATATTTAATCCTCTTGCACCTTCAAATGCCCGAATACCTTCGTCATTCACACCTTCGGGTCCAAGAAGATTAAATAGGGGCATCTGTCATACCCCAAATTTTGACCACTTAGATTTCCCATCATTGTGCAAATCATCATCACAATATGGAGAAACCATCATACTTCATCAGTCTCCCCAAAGATGGGTGAGCATCCACTACAATCAGAACTAGGGTTTCAAGCCCTCTCAGAGTTCTTAGGCAAAGGATCAATCAAGGAATGACATGATCTTCAACTTGTCTAACCTCTCAAACATCCACAATGGATCAAAAGGACTCCCACTTCAAGGATCAAGCACAAGGCTGCTCCCTTTTAGGTGGATCAAGTCTCAAGATCGACAGTGTCACCAAATTAGGGTTTTGGTCGACCAGGGTCTCCAGATGGAATTTTTTCATCTGGGCACAAGCCAATGATCCAAAACATAACCTAATATACTTCATGGGACCTCATGGACCCAAACATCAAGTCAATTTTGCCTCAGGGGATGCATACATAAAAAATCAGGAATTAGGGTTTCTTGACCTAATTCACCCCTAAGTTGACTTTTGGGACAAATCATGAACCAAGACCTCAAGACATGATTTGAGGGTCTCTAATGAACTATATTGATCCATTTGGAACAATGGATTAATCCAAGAAGTTTGAGTAACAAGTCTCAATTTCATCTGCACCACAATTAGGGTTTCGCGAGGAAAGTCAACTGTAACTTTGACTTTTGACCAGAACATGCTCCCAAGCCCTAAGACATGATTCAATATACCCTATGACACCCATGGAACATGTCCATCAAGTTTGATTTAGGTCAAGGACATGATTTCCTGAAGAATTGCATAGTTTGGAATTCATCTGATAAAAAGTCAATTGTGCACAAAAGTCAACTTTGACTTTTTAAGATTTTTCACCAAAATGGATTTTTAACCCTAAAATGATGTTAATGTATGATTTGAATCATCATTCATCAAGAAAAATCAAAGAAAGTGGGATAACTTGTAAAAGGGGTAACCATAAAAACTTAGAAAAATTTCTAAGTTATGGAAAAGTGACACTAATGTGCCAACTTTGGAGGACCATAACTCCTAAACCACAAGGCCATTGTTCCCCATTCAAAGCTTGATTTGTAGATCTCATTGCCCTCTACAAAAGCTTCATACTGACCTATTTCCAAATTCCTCATGGATTTTGAGTTATGGAGTGATCAAAATCAAGAAAAGTCACTTTGTTCCAAAACTTGGTGAAAATTTCACTAAGTCAGATTTTACCTTACTATTTGCCAAATGTAGGGGGATTTTTCACTTGGATTCAAAAGAGATCAAAACCAAATATGTTCAAACAGTTGTTGTATCATGTAAGGGCTTTCCAAAATGACCAAGAACATTACCAAATTCAATTTGAGTCATGAGATATAACATTGGCAAGCTGCCTTGTTGAAATCTGTCAAGGCAAGGCAGATTTTGCATTTTTGCTCGATTTACCAAAATCAGCCAAATCCAAATGCTCTTATCCACTTGGACACCTCTGAGAATTGAATCTAAAGGGGACAATCACTGAGCCAAGCCTCCAAAGTCTTTGGAACAAGAAATAGCATGTTGAACCTAGAATTGCCAAAATAGGGACAAGACTCCAATTTTGGATTGGAGCATTCAATGGAAGCATCAAGGTGGCATGGACTGAGCCATTCTCAACTAAATTCAGTCAAGACTTATCCAAGACCAAGGGAACCAGCAGCCTGTGCCCTAACCTCTAGTCAATGGCTAGAGGAGACTTGGATTTTCATTTGCCAACATTGGCCAAACCTACTCAGCAGTTGCCATTCACTATTCCTTGCAAAACAAACTTGCTCTACTATAAATAGAGCTCGATTGTGATCACTTTGAGTACACCAAAGCCATCAAATAGATGCTTTCCTCAAAATCTCTTCTTTCACTCCAATTTTGCCTTCTAAGGCAAATCACTATCGGGTTTTGAGTTTGGGAGCTTTTCCAATCAAACCAATCACTCACACACCTCACATACATCATATTGAAGTGATCCAAACACTCACATAACATCTGGAACACAGATTTCACAAAATCACCAGCCAATTGCTCAAGTTCTTGACAGTTTTGTAGTTGAGGTACCATCTTCAGCTCCAAACCATTTCAATCCATTCCAAGCATTCATACACATTCCATGGCACCTAGGGAAGCTATCCAAATCATTGGAACCTAGGTGTAACACCTCCAACACAAATCACGATCACCAGCTGCAAGTGGTAAGCATGAGCTCTTCTAACTCTATGATCCATGCAATTTTTGCTGCATAATAATTTGGCCATATGTTCATAATCATGCATGGAATGTTTCCCCTCAATTAATTGCATTGTTTGAATCGTGTATCAAAAATCCTAGCCTTCATGCAGAAATTAGGGTTCTTGAGGATTTTTCATGATTTCTTGTTATATGTTTAATTTAAATGAAATTAAATACCATAGACATGATCGTGAGGTTGAAACGAGTTGATTGGTATGTGGATTGCATGGTATAATCAAGTATTCAGTGAGATTGGAGAGAAAATGCAAATCTGGGCAAAACTGAAAAACGCGCGTCTTCTTGCCTTTGTTCTTGGCGCTATTTTCCAATATTTGAATATTTGAATTTTGTGATTTTATTTAATTGATTCAAAAATTAATTTCTCTTTGAGTTTTAATGATTTTGAGTTGATTCCTTTTTTAATAATTCACAAAAATGTTAAAGTATTTTATTTTCCCAAAAAATCCCAAAAATATTATTTATTTTGTATAATTGATATTTTTGCAAAGAATTGATGTTTTAATTGTTTTTGACATTTAAAATATTTTTTCCACCTTGATTTTGCAACTTTTAATGCTTTCTAATTATTTTGTAGGTCAATACTTAATTTTTGAAGCATTAATCCAAGATCACAATTTGTTTTTCCTATGTCAAGCAATTTTGATCATTTTAATTGAATTTTTATTCAATTAAATACATTTTTAAAAACAAATTAGGGTTTTGGATTAATTCAACCCTCATAAATCATTTTCAAAACACTTTGGGCCTCTAATAGAGTGTAAGACCCAATCCTTTTTTTTGACCAAATCATTTTTGGGCCTCAGTATATTGTATAAGTCCCGATACCGTCAAAAACAAACGGCGCGATCGTCGCCTTTTAAAAAAAACCATCTAGGCCTCTCCTTGAGCTATAAGACCCATTCAAAACTTTTGGGCCTCTAATAAGAGTGTAAGACCCAACCCCCTTTTTAACCAAAACATTTTGGGTCTCAGATATTGTATAAGCCCCTTCGCGTTAAAAGAAAACCTCGGCGCGATCGCTATTTTAAACGGAAAAATCATTTGGGCCTACCCTGGTGTTATAAGCCCCACTCTTTTTCTTTAAACCATTTGGGCCTCTAATAGAGTGTAAGACCCATCCCTTTGTATAGAAAACCTTTCTTAGGCCTCAGTCACTTGTATAAGTCCCTCTGTACGAATTCAACAGTGAAATCACTGGTAAAACCTTGGGCCTCTCCTTGAGCTGTAAGCCCCAAATCTTTCTTTTTCAAAGCACTTTCTCCTTTGATTTTGAAATATACTGTTGTTTTCAATCTTTCTTTGTTGAACAACTAACCAAACAGTATGGAAGCTCTACAACCGAGTAAGTGTTTATCCGCTTTCATTTACCGCTTTCATATACATATAACTGTATTGTGGGACTGTTTCGCTGTAAGTCTTCTTTCATAAACTCATATCAACTGTGTAATAATAGTATAGATATTTAGAGTTTCCCCGGCAACTACGTCTAGAACTAGGTGACGCCGTTTCGTTTCGTAGAAATAGACAACTAGATCCCCAATAGGATCACCAGATACAGTCTTCTCTTCGGCTGTCCTCATTAGGAATTGTCAAGAAACTCTACTCCCTGAGATGAATGTATTCTCCGTGAATGGCATCTTTGAGTTTCTTCCAAATTCTCAAACTTTCATGGCTTGATCTATTCCTTGTGAATAGTCTGTCTTGAATTTCTCGGGGTTTGGGGACCCACAGGCTTCTTAAAAGCAACCCCGCCTCCTCTTAGGCATCGTACAAGGACCCACAGGCTTCCTAAAAGCAACCCCGCCTCCTCTTGGGCTTAGTACAAGGACCCTACGACTTCTTAGAAGTATTCACAGCCTCCTCTTAGGCTTCGTATAATGTTCTCTTCCTCTGGGAATGATAGTCTCCTCTTGGGCTTCGTACAAGGACCCGTCGGCTTCTTAAAAGTTTTCAGCCTCCTCTTGGGCTTCGAACAAATTGTCCCGACGACCTCCTAGAGGTATAGGAACAGAACTTAGTCATCTTCATAGTACAGTCCTTTCAAAGAGTCTACTACTGTTTCTCAAAGCATAGTACAAAAGATGAAACTCTCGACTTGGACAGTCTAATCTCCTTGAGTCTCAAAGACATTCTCAAGTGACCCCTTCGTTAAATAGGAAGAAAACCCGTAGACTCGGACAGTCTCAATACCCTTCGGATTTCCCAATTCCTTAAAGAACAGGAATAACCCGGGTCCTTGAATCAAATCCTTGAGTACAGTGTTGCTCATATAAGAACTGATTTTCTCTTTAAATCAGTATACTGGACCTGTCACTCAACTGAAATAGTAAATATAGCCTCCTCTTAGGCTTTGTATAATGATCCTTCTCCAGTGAAGTTAGCCTCCTCTTGGGCTTTGTACAATGATTCTCCCCAGCGGAGTCAAACAACGTTTAGCCTCTCTCTCGGGCTTTGTACGAGACACATAAGAGACTCCCTCGTTGAGTCAATCACCCTTTCGCCTCCATCTCAGGCTTTATACGAGATACAAAAAGGTTCTTATTGAGCCAAATAAATTTTAGCCTCCATCTCGGGCTTCATACGAGATACAAAAAACTCTCTTGTTGAGTCAAATAGCCTCCATCTCGGGCTTCGTACGAGATACCAAAAGACTCCATCGTCGAGTCAAAACCTTTCAGCCTCTCTCTCGGGCTTTGTACGAGACACATATTAGCCTCCTCTTAGGCTTTGTATAAGAAAACCACTGGTTGATCCAATCAACCTTTTAGCATCAAAGCCGTGCCTCGTTCACAGTACACAAACATCAATAACTCCTTCCCCTTCATCTAATTGCTGTAAGCGGCAAGCCTCTGGATTATTTACATCCATGCCACTGTCCCTCTTTTAGCATGATAAATTCCTAAGGAAAGATGGCATTGCTCTACATTGAGTTAAAGTCTTCTCCTTCAGGTTGGAACCCCCTATAAAGGAAATTATGGCATTGCTGGATTCACATATCCCAGTTAAAGTAATTCTCCTTTATAAACAGTTGTGACAGACAAACCCTTTCAGCTTCACATCTTGGGCTTTGAACAAGATACAAATCACCTTTTTTGCTTCACGTCTTGGGCTTTGAACAAGACACCAAAACACCATTTCCTCCCATAGAATAGGAGGAACTACGAACGCTCTGATTTCCCTGTTTCGGTAAACGGGAATACGTAGGCATAAGGTTGAAAGGAAAATCTTAGCGAGCACACCAAACAAAAACCCAAAATCCCATACTTTCATACATTCGTCCTAACATCCTAACCGATAGCCTAAAACACCCTCGTCAACAAAATAACCTATGAGAAACCCCGAATCTTTGTAGCATCTGTAAACCAACAGTTTTGACTGTTTAACCTCAGTATGCAAGTAGGGTTAATTGGAGACATCTATTTCCATTCCTTCATCAGTTTTAATAGGATAAAAAATGAATCGAGCTGTAGTACCAGAGCGATTGTGCTTCGCAACCACATCCAAAAATCACTCGCTACAGAAAAATGGCGACTCTGCTGGGGAGTAGACATGTCTCTTTAGGGATCTTGTTCTCTTCTTGTCCCCTAGGTGGAAACCTTGACGTCACTAGGATCTTAGGTCAAAACGCCGTTAATCTGGAAGGAAACCACAGGATGGTGACTCCGCCGGGAAACCATTTTCTGTCAGGAACTTAAGATTCATAGCTTTAAAGGTCTAGGATGTTTAGGACAAATATATATGCTGCTTTTCCTAATTGCTATACGTGTTTATTTTTCTGCTAATGGGAATGCGTGTGATGCCGCATGTGGAAAGATTGAGTATACACTTAAGATAAGTGATGGCGACGAGGTCGATCATCAACCTCAGTGGAGGTTGACCAATGCAACCCATTCTATCACCTAGACAATGGGCCGATTGTGATGTCTGAGAAGCTGAGGAGCCAAACCCTTTTGTAGTGCGGAAACTATCGGAAATAGTTGTCACGCGATACTACCCTCATTTGAGGCTGGTGATCTATTCTCGGTGAATGACACTTACTCTAAGATTGCTCTACAACTCGCTGGCGATCCGCTTGTTAGTTTGCTTTCCTGGGAGGAGCTGATGATAATGAGTACAGGTACAAAAATCACCTTAGTATAAACCTTTGGGGATGGGTAGAGCCTTGACTTCATGACAACGAACCTTTGACCCCATGTTTTTTCTATGTTTTTGTGTGCTGCATTCATGCGTTCATTTAAAAAACACTAAAACATTCAAAAAATTTCTCTTCTAGTCTCTCTGTTTTTCAAATTAAACTAAGATTGTGATTGCAAATATCAGAGAAAAGGATTACGCTAATGGATTTCAGTAGAAGGAGAACCCATAGGTATACCTTCAGGATTCCAAAACTAGAGGATTTAAGAGGTTTGGCGAGAATGATCATAAACCAAGAGGCTTTCAGAGTCAAGTACGGAGGTCTGCTACCACTGTTAAGAGTCTATGTGATTGAGGGAATCATGGACGCGCTCGTTCAATTTTATGATCCGGTTTATCACTACTTTACATTCCCGGATTACCAGCTCGCGCCAACGCTGGAGGAGTATTATCATCTGATCGACTTACATATCACTGATCGAGCTCCATTTTCTGGACTGGAAGAAATTCCAAAGAATCAGACCATTGCAAGAGCAATTCATTTGGACGAGTCTGAGGTCAGGACTCACCTAACCACCAAGGGTGGCATACAAGGTTTGCCAGCCCAGTTCTTGACAAAGAAGGCCCTGTATTTTGCCAGTATAGGAAACGTGACTGCTTTTGAAAGCGTCTTTGTCTTGCTCACCTACGGGTTATTTTTGTTTCCCAATATCAATAACTTCGTTGATATCAATGCCATTAAGGTTTTTCTCATTGGAAACCCTGTACCGACTTTGCTCGCAGATGCGTATCATTCTGTACACTTGGGAAATTTGTACAGCGGAGGGGAGATCACATGTTGTGTACCTTTGCTTTACAAATGATTTATCTCCCATTTGCCTAAGTCTGCTACTTTCTGGGATCATAAGAGTGCCTTGCACTGGTCGCAGAAGATCATGTCTCTCACCAACTCTGACATTGATTGTTGCAATAGGATTTATGATGGAATTAGGATCATTGACCGTTGTGGAAACTTCCCCAACATACCCCTTATAGGAACTAAGGGAGGAATCAACTATCATCTGGTGTTGGTTCGCCGTCAGTTTGGATACCCGATGAGACACGTCCCACGGGGTGTTCATCTGGAAGGTCTTTTCTTCAAGGAAGGAGAAAATGACAGAGCACTAAAGATGGAAATAGTGCACGCTTGGAAGCATGTTCATAAGAAAGGATGAGAGTCTCTGGGAAAACCAGACTGTGTCTCGGTGGAGCCTTATCTCCATTGGGTACAAACTAGAGCTCTCAAGCTAAAAATGCCTTATCCTCGTTACGAAATTCTTCCGCCGAGGGAATCTGTCATGTACTTCATGACGGAAACTGAAAAACTTCAGGTTACTCTCAACAAAGTTCAACAGGAGAGAAGGTCTTGGAAGAACAAGTACTGCACCCTCGACGTAGAGTGCATCAAAATACAGCAATTACTAAAAGAAAAGGATGCTCTGATTGAAATTTTGGAGCAACATGCTGTAGAGAATCAAGATGACCAAAGGAATTTGCTCACTCCTTTCACCTGGCAAAGGAATGACAATCCGACAACGGCCCAAGAGCCCCGGTCAAAGAAAAGGAAGATACCAGAATCAGCACCCGATTTCTCTTCAGAGAGGAATCGAGACCCATTAGCTTAGGTTTCTGTTTCTGCACCTTGTAATCTACTGTATTTCCATTTCTGTAATCCTTTGAATTCAATAAAAAGGGGTTTCCCCACTGTTTGATATTTGCAATCTAATTGTCGAAGTTTATTTTGATTAAACCAAAAAATAATTAATATAATCATTGCATTCATCATTCTCACATCGCGAATTCTTCTTACCTACGAATCTCACGTTTGTGTCTCGATTCTAGAGTCAAACTGTCTCATTCGTACAATACTCGGGCCAATCGTCAGAAAAAGATGGATGATCTTGAGGAAGAAAACAGAGAGTTGAAGGAAGAGATCGACGCTCTGAGAGAGGATATGAGAAAGCTTCGTAATGACATGCAAGCCATGGCAGAAGCTCAACTACAAAGGACTGTGATCTCAGAGATCACCTCAACGCCCATAGTGGAGAAGTATGATCCTAGGTATCAAATGCTGAAAGATCGTCCCTGGGGCATGCCTGCAAACTATATCCTGGAAGGATATGTTCCGCCGATCACTGAAGATCAGGGAAACATAATAGAAGCCGCTGGGCCTGAAGGTTACAAACTTCGGGAAAGCGAAGATGCCAGGGGCATACTGAAGACTCCTGAAGGTTACAAACTTCGGGAAACGCCAAGATTCGCTGCCGTAGTCACGGTACCACCCGTTGTGGTGCACACTGTCCCGGAAGGACAGATTCCATAAATACCTACTGGTAAAAAGGAAACTATGTTCGATAGAATGGATGAATTCCAGGAACCGTACCTGGAAATGCAGAAGGAACTGCAAGCCATTCGCGGTCAGGATCTATTTGGAAAGGACGCCGCAGACCTCTGCTTGGTCCCCAATATGAAAGTTCCGCACAAATTTCAAGTGCCCGACTTTGAAAAATACAAGGGTAACTCTTGCCCTCAGAGCCATCTGGTGATGTACGCTCGGCGGATGTCAGCTCAGACGGAGAATCAGGACCTACTGATTCACTACTTCCAGGATAGTTTAACCGGTGCCGCATTAAAATGGTACATGGGTTTAAACCGTACTACGATCAACACATTCAACGATCTTGGTACTGCCTTCGTCCAACAATACAAATACAATTAGGACATGGCACTCGACAGAGATCAACTCAGATCAATGTCGCAAAAGGACAAGGAAACCTTTCAGGAGTATGCTCAAAGGTGGCGTGAAATCGCTGCTCAAATTTGTCCACCTCTTGAGGAAAAAAAGATGACAAAGATCTTCCTAAAAACCTTAAGCTCATTTTACTATGACCGAATGGTTGCCAGTGCACCCAGTGATTTCATCGAGATGGTGGGCATGGGCGTACTTCTTGAGGAAGCCGTCCGAGAAGGACGTTTGGTAAAAGACACTGGATCGACGAGCAGTACTAAAAATACGGTAGTGCTCTCCCTAAGAAAAAAGAGCAAGATATTGGGAATATCTCTCTCGGAAAGCAAAGGCGACGTTATCAACCGGTAGCAACTGTAACTCCTGTTATCAGCCCTGCGCTTATTCCTACGTATCAACCTCAGGTTGCGCAAAGCCAACCTGATCAGCAAAGGACACAACAGCCTCTTCAGCAGGCTCATCCTCCATATAACAACAACCGTACAACACGACCATTAGGGTTTGATCCTATACCCATGTTGTACGCAGAACTATTTCCATTACTACCGGTTAAGGGGCACATTCAGACTAAGTCTCCTCTTACAGTACCGAAAAATCTGCCTTTCTGGTTTAAGGTGGATCAAACTTGCCCTTACCACCAAGGAGGACCAGGGCATAACATAGAGAACTGTCTCAATTTCAAATCTGACGTGCAAAAGCTTGTTAGGAGTGGGGTCTTATCCTTCAAGGATACGAATCCGAATGTTCTCACAAACCCGCTGCCTCAACACGAGAAGGCTGCAGTCAATTTGATAGAAGGAGAATCTAACAATGTCTATCAAATTCATGATGTACTCTTATTGAGGACCAATTTGGTCAAGATACATTGTAGACAGAGTGGATATGGCCATGTGCCACCTCATAATTATCACCAGTGTGATATCTGCTCTAAAGAGAATCAGGGATGTTCTGTGGTGCAAGCAACTCTACAGGAACAAATGGATCTCGGATGGATCCAAGAGCACCGAGTTCGTGGAGGTAACATGGTCTACACGAATTCTAACGTCATTCAAAACCACGACATCTGTGCGATGAATGTCAACTTGGTGGCGATGCACTCAAGGCAAAGCCAGTATCATAATCTGCCGCGGCACGATTACAGTTCTTGTCTGACTTGCTCGGTAAACAAACAGGGTTGCTCTTTCATACAAGAGGCCCTCCAGCGTCAGATGGATCTTGGATGGATCCAAGACTACCATGATAGGAACCCTTATCAGATCAACATGGTTCAGATCTTTGATATTCGCGTGATGAATACCAACTTAGTAGAGTTACATGCTGAACAGGTCCGACTCAGATTCCTGATATCACACGACTATCAAAACTGTAAAGCAGGTTGCGAAAACGATCGAGGTTGTACCCTTGTCCAGGAGGCACTTCAGCACTTGTTAAATCACTGGTGGATGCCAATCTATATGGAGGAAGATACTCAGCAAATTAGTATCAGTAATAGGAATCCTACTCGGCGTCAGAGTCAGGATGTTCGATCTGTGGAAGCTAACCTAGTGAGGTTACATTGTATTCAAAGTGGGCGTGGCCAGGTGCCACCACACAATTATGACCGTTGTAGCGTCTGTTCGGAAAGTAACCAAGGGTGTTACCTTGTGAGAGCAGCTCTTCAGGGTCAGGTGGATCGTGGAGAGATTCGCCCATATCCGGGTTCTGGACCCATCAACTGGACACCGAACCACCTTGCCGATCAAGTTGAGGATGTTGTCACAATCTCTGGTCATCACAGGACCAGGGATGTTTTTGCCATTATCCCTCTACTTGACGAATCTAAAGTTCCCAACCGGGAACGAATCGAGATTACTTACGATGGTTAGAAAAATAAGAAGGTTCCCATAGTCATCTATCTACCGGGACCACTACCGTATGAATCAACTAAGGCAATCCCTTACAATACGGTGCAACGACAGTTGAAAATGGAAAGGAAATTGCATTAACCTCCGTAGTGAATATTGCAGACATCAGTCGTGTAACACGGAGCGGTCGAATCTTCAACCGAGGAGTTGGAGAACCTAACAAGGAAAAGGAACTTCAGACAGAAGCTCCCGATCCATCAGTCGGTCAATCCAGTAATCCCGACCTTTCGAAAAATGATGATGAGATGCTGAAGCTCATCCAAAGGAGTGAATACAACATTGTCGATCAACTGTTACAAACTCCTTCAAAGATCTCTGTGTTATCACTGTTACTCAGTTCAGAAGCGTATAGGGAGGCTCTACAGAAAGTCTTGGAGCAAGCCTTTGTGGAACAGGATGTAACAATTAGACAGTTCGATAGCATTATCTCTAACATCACTTCCTGCAACAATTTGGGATTTAGTGACGAGGAATTACCTGAAGAGGGTCGTCGTCATAACATGGCGCTCAACATTACAGTTAACTGCCAGGATGATGCTTTAGCCAACGTACTGGTAGACACAGGGTCAGCCCTGAATGTTATGCCGAAGTCCACTTTGACTCAATTATCATTCAAGGGCCCTCCGATGAGAACCAGCGAGGTCGTCGTCAAAGCATTCGACGGATCCAGAAAAAACGGTTATCGGCGAAGTCGATCTTCCCATAACTATTGGTCCTCATACTTTCCAAGTCACTTTCCAGGTCATGGACATCCGGGCAACGTACAGTTGTTTATTAGGAAGACCTTGGATACATCAGGCTGGAGCGGTTACTTCCACCCTCCACCAAAAGCTAAAGTTCGTCAAGAACGATCAACTTGTCACAGTTTGTGGGGAACAAGCCTTGCTTGTGAGTAACTTGTCATAATCTGCTGGTATAGAACCCGAGGAGGTTATTGGAACGCAGTTCCAAGCACTGTCGGTGAGCAAGAACAATCAGTTCAAAGAAGGAACTTCCATTTCTTCATACAACGATGCTATCAAAGCAGTCGAGAGTACCGATACAACAGGATGGGGACAACTTATCATTCCTACTAGCAATACAACAAAGAAGGGCCTTGGTTTTTCTGCAACCTGTACCCGGACAGCTGCCAACGATGAAAGTCTTCATCCCCTTCAAAACTTCTTCCACAGTGGAGGTTTCCTCCACCCAGTGTCCCAGGCAGTACATGCTATCAATGAGGAAGATCCCTCTAGCACAGATGAAGAATGGAAGTCCTACCTTAACGAGGACAGTTATATGTCTCAGGAAGAGGTGCCTACACCATTTTGCTTTCCTACACAGAGTCCGAGATTTATACCAAGGTCAGACGTCGAAATTATATACGGAGGTTGTGATCCGGAAGGATGCCGTGCTCCGCCAAATTCATTAGAGGAGGACACTCTGATGAAATACAACTTTGACTACAACTACTATGGCCCAATGGATGGTCTGCCAATGTGGCAACCTTATCCAGGAGATTTGGGGCAAGAGAGTCAGCCGAACAATGAAACTCGGCTGAGTCTCATTCAACAGAATGCCTGTGTCCCCACCATGTCATGGGATCAACACTCAGGTCATCCTGAAGCTACTCAACAGGAAGATGAATTCGCAACATTTACAGGACTAGAATTCATTAACTATGCCTTTCCTGAGGTCAACGTCATCGAGGGAGATGGCTCCTCCAGTTCCAAAGAAGTTTGGGACACTCTGGGAGAACCAAGTGGAAAATACGACTTTATGGTCAAGTACACTGCGCCCGAAAGCTCTCGTATCAGGCTCGAAGACATCCAGCCTACTGGATGGGGAGATACAGCTGAGAGCACGAATACTATGCAAAATACAACTGAGGAATCCTCCTACGACAATTCTGCCTGGGAGACAGATTCCAATGATCCTGCTCCACCAGAAATCAACGTTATTTCTGAAGACAAATCAAGGAAGGTACCAGACTTTGTGATTCACCGAGGAGTTCGCCGCCAATGGGTTGCCGTTGAGGTTCCGAAGGTCGTTCACCAGTCAAAGTAATTGCCATCTTTTAACCTTTCACCCTGCCCAGGTGAAACAGATGTTTTGATAGGGTTCGCTTTCTGTAAAATTTCCATCTTCGCTTCGCCCAAAGCGACAGAGTTTTGTTTTATAGGGCTGCAGTTTCAAGGATCGACATGTTCATTAATAAAATAACGTCGTTCTGTAATTCCCACATTAATTGCTGTTTTCTCTTTTCGTTTTTCAGAAAATGGTAATCCTAAAAAACAATTAAAAATAAAAACAAGCAGTAAAATAAATACACTGCAGATTGCATTCTCTCCATCTCTTCTAAACACGAATCCTCACGTCATGCAGATTGCTTGTTTTAAACCCCACTGAAACATACGATCCGATGCCTTCTCCCAACTTTGAGTTCCCGGTGTTTGGGGCTGAAGAAGAAGTTCACAACGAAATTCCAGAAGAGATCTCTCGATTACTCAGACAAGAGGAAAGGTCCATTGAACCTCACAAAGAGCCGTTGGAGACGGTAAACTTGGGTTCGGAAAAAGAAAGAAAAGAAATCAGGATTGGGGCACTGCTCAGTCCAACTGCCAGAGAGGGTATGATAAAGCTTCTCAGAGAATTTCCCGATGTATTCGCTTGGTCCTATCAGGATATGCCAGGGTTGGATACCAGCATCGTGGAACATCACTTATCGTTAAGATCGAAATGTCCGCCAGTAAAGCAGAGGTTGAGACGGACTCTCCCGGACATGGCCATCAAAATCAAAGAGGAGGTACAGAAACAGATCGACGCAGGTTTCCTCGCTACATCTGAATATCCTCAATGGTTAGCCAACATTGTACCCGTTCCCAAAAAGGATGGAAAAGTCAGAATGTGTGTGGATTACAGAGATCTAAACAAGGCAAGTCCAAAAGACGACTTTCCTTTACCACACATTGACATGCTGGTAGACAGCACAACAAATTTCAAAATTTTCTCCTTCATGGATGGATTCTCGGGCTATAACCAGATCAAAATGGCGCCGAAAGACATGGAGAAAATTTCATTCATTACCCCATGGGGTACCTTTTGTTACAAGGTAATGCTGTTCGGTTTGAAGAACGCCGGGGCAACCTATCATAGGGCCATGACTACTCTGTTTCATGACATGATACATAAAGAAATCGAAGTGTATGTCGATGATATGATTGCAAAATCTAAGACAGAGGAGGAGCATGTGACCCATCTGTCAAAACTATTCGAGCGTTTGTGAAAGTACAAACTCCGCTTGAATCCCAACAAATGAACCTTCGGTGTCCGTTCAGGGAAACTTTTAGGGTTCATCGTCAGCCAGAAAGGAATTGAGGTTGATCCTGACAAGGTCAAGGCCATTCAAGAAATGCCTTCTCCGAAAACTGAAAAACAAGTCAAAGGATTCCTGGGACGTTTGAACTACATCTCCGGATTCATATTCCTCATGACCGCGACATGCACGCCAATCTTCAAACTGCTCAAGAAGATACAATCATTTCTCACTGATTCTCGGGGCAAGTGGACTCCGAATTATGATGGACCCTATGTGGTCAAGAAAGCTTTCTCAGGCGGCGCCTTGAGACTTGCCACCATGGACGGAGAAGAATTTGCCTACCCCACGAATGTTGACGTAGTCAAGAAATACTTCGCCTAAACTAAAAAAAAACGTCTCGGTGGATTGAAAACCCGAAAGGGCGGTCCAGACAAAAGTTAGAGACATGAAAAAAAATCATCCTGGTGGATTGGAAACATCACAATACAATCCAGGAAAAAGTTAGGGATAATGGCAAGTAACTATGTTCAACAGAGGCAAGTCCCTCAGCAGCAGTTACACCATCCATCGGAGGAAAACTCCAGTCAAGGTCATCTTCGACAGAAGCTCAGGATGTCCCGAATTCAAAGTTGGTAGAAGGATAGTGGTCGTTATGTTTCAACGTAGCCCTTTTCCCTGTAAATTACCATTTTCTAACTTTGTAAATACTCTTTGGAATCGCGCGTTTGGCTGATCTCCATTTTATCAATAAAATTTGAGCCCTTGTGCTTTTGTTTGTAATTCTTATTTGTTTTAGCTTTACAGAACGACGCTGTTAACATGATTAACAATTCTTGAAATAAAACAAAAATGAATTTACTTGTTAAAACTTTTTCTGCTTTTTAATAAAGACGGCAATTTCTTTTGACTGTTGAACATCAGAAGAACATTGGTCGCTTCTCCAGAACTAATCGAACCTCAAAGTGCAGAATCAAAGTACTCCTTCTAACCCAGTACGCCTGAATAAAGGGATCAACTGTATCAGAAACCTTGTTTCATTTGACACGCCTCAGCCGAGTTCTCATCTCCTAAGCCCGACCAACATAGCTCCCAACAGGGACTATCTTTCCTAAGCAAGTTGGAATTGCTATCTTGAACTAGCGATACATTTTCGCCCCGCGATGGCCGCGTATCCAGTCATGTTCATCTTTTAGTTTGTGTGTCGCGTCAGTTTTGTCAGCATATACATACATACATCATGCATTATTGATTTACATTCACAGTCATATTGCATCACTATCACTCTAGTTGGTATTGTGCCCTAGTGATAAAAGTCCTCTCAATCGAGTTGTCAGCCCTTTCCTCGTCAGGAAGTGTTACGTCTGAACAATCTCTCTCCTCCAGTTTTATTTCTGGATTGAAGTTGGGTCCTCGACCACTTTGATAACTTGAACCTCTGAAGGACCAGAGAGCCCTCAGTTAACATCACTCTTCGCCATTGAAGATGATATCCTTGTTTTCCCGGATTAAATAAAATCCCGGGAGAAACCCTCCTAAATTGGAGATTCGGCAGTAAGGCAGTTTTTCTCCGAAAAACCCACTGATGAAAAGGTCATCGGCACCTCAAAATTGGATCACATCATATGGCATTTCTCCGACAAGATCTCCGAGAAAATTATGATATAAAGACCCCGAACGAAAGCAATCTCTCAAGAGACTCGTTTTCCCCAGTAGATTCGACAAATGGCGTCTCCAAACAGAGAAGTTTGTGCACCTCTACAACTCAGACGACTGGGTTCCCCAGCAAGTCTGACATCAAAACTTTTTCCACTCAAATGGCATCTCCCCAGGAAAATTCGGCGAGAAGTTTGAAGGAAAGCCACTAGGAATAGCGTCCCTTGTCAATAAAGTTTATTGACAAAAGAAACTAAGACCAGTTCCTTGGTAGGAAACCAGGATCGAGGGGAAGTTTACATCAGAAACTAAGACCAGTTCCTTGGTAGGAAACCAGGATCGAGGGGAAGTTTACATCAGAAACTAAGACCAGTTCCTTGGTAGAAAACCAGGATCGAGGGGAAGTTTACATCAGAAACTGAGACCAGTTCCTCGGTAGGAAACCAGGATCGAGGGGAAGTTTAAATCAGAAACTGAGACCAGTTCCTTGGCTGAAGACTAGGATCGAGGGGAAGTTTACCTTTTTCTAAGCATCATCTCTTAGCTAAAGAAGATGAATGCGTAAGCTAGCATTCATAACCACCATCAAAATTTCAGGTATTCCGATATTTAATCCTCTTGCACCTTCAAATGCCCGAATACCTTCGTCATTCACACCTTCGGGTCCAAGAAGATTAAATAGGGGCATCTGTCATACCCCAAATTTTGACCACTTAGATTTCCCATCATTGTGCAAATCATCATCACAATATGGAGAAACCATCATACTTCATCAGTCTCCCCAAAGATGGGTGAGCATCCACTACAATCAGAACTAGGGTTTCAAGCCCTCTCAGAGTTCTTAGGCAAAGGATCAATCAAGGAATGACATGATCTTCAACTTGTCTAACCTCTCAAACATCCACAATGGATCAAAAGGACTCCCACTTCAAGGATCAAGCACAAGGCTGCTCCCTTTTAGGTGGATCAAGTCTCAAGATCGACAGTGTCACCAAATTAGGGTTTTGGTCGACCAGGGTCTCCAGATGGAATTTTTTCATCTGGGCACAAGCCAATGATCCAAAACATAACCTAATATACTTCATGGGACCTCATGGACCCAAACATCAAGTCAATTTTGCCTCAGGGGATGCATACATAAAAAATCAGGAATTAGGGTTTCTTGACCTAATTCACCCCTAAGTTGACTTTTGGGACAAATCATGAACCAAGACCTCAAGACATGATTTGAGGGTCTCTAATGAACTATATTGATCCATTTGGAACAATGGATTAATCCAAGAAGTTTGAGTAACAAGTCTCAATTTCATCTGCACCACAATTAGGGTTTCGCGAGGAAAGTCAACTGTAACTTTGACTTTTGACCAGAACATGCTCCCAAGCCCTAAGACATGATTCAATATACCCTATGACACCCATGGAACATGTCCATCAAGTTTGATTTAGGTCAAGGACATGATTTCCTGAAGAATTGCATAGTTTGGAATTCATCTGATAAAAAGTCAATTGTGCACAAAAGTCAACTTTGACTTTTTAAGATTTTTCACCAAAATGGATTTTTAACCCTAAAATGATGTTAATGTATGATTTGAATCATCATTCATCAAGAAAAATCAAAGAAAGTGGGATAACTTGTAAAAGGGGTAACCATAAAAACTTAGAAAAATTTCTAAGTTATGGAAAAGTGACACTAATGTGCCAACTTTGGAGGACCATAACTCCTAAACCACAAGGCCATTGTTCCCCATTCAAAGCTTGATTTGTAGATCTCATTGCCCTCTACAAAAGCTTCATACTGACCTATTTCCAAATTCCTCATGGATTTTGAGTTATGGAGTGATCAAAATCAAGAAAAGTCACTTTGTTCCAAAACTTGGTGAAAATTTCACTAAGTCAGATTTTACCTTACTATTTGCCAAATGTAGGGGGATTTTTCACTTGGATTCAAAAGAGATCAAAACCAAATATGTTCAAACAGTTGTTGTATCATGTAAGGGCTTTCCAAAATGACCAAGAACATTACCAAATTCAATTTGAGTCATGAGATATAACATTGGCAAGCTGCCTTGTTGAAATCTGTCAAGGCAAGGCAGATTTTGCATTTTTGCTCGATTTACCAAAATCAGCCAAATCCAAATGCTCTTATCCACTTGGACACCTCTGAGAATTGAATCTAAAGGGGACAATCACTGAGCCAAGCCTCCAAAGTCTTTGGAACAAGAAATAGCATGTTGAACCTAGAATTGCCAAAATAGGGACAAGACTCCAATTTTGGATTGGAGCATTCAATGGAAGCATCAAGGTGGCATGGACTGAGCCATTCTCAACTAAATTCAGTCAAGACTTATCCAAGACCAAGGGAACCAGCAGCCTGTGCCCTAACCTCTAGTCAATGGCTAGAGGAGACTTGGATTTTCATTTGCCAACATTGGCCAAACCTACTCAGCAGTTGCCATTCACTATTCCTTGCAAAACAAACTTTCTCTACTATAAATAGAGCTCGATTGTGATCAGTTTGAGTACACCAAAGCCATCAAACAGATGCTTTCCTCAAAATCTCTTCTTTCACTCCAATTTTGCCTTCTAAGGCAAGTCACTATCGGGTTTTGAGTTTGGGAGCTTTTCCAATCAAACCAATCACTCACACACCTCACATACATCATATAGAAGTGATCAAAACACTCACATAACATCTGGAACACAGATTTCACAAAATCACCAGCCAATTGCTCAAGTTCTTGACAGTTTTGCAGTTGAGGTACCATCTTCAGCTCCAAACCATTTCAATCCATTCCAAGCATTCATACACACTCCATGGCACCTAGGGAAGCTATCTAAATCATTGGAACCTAGCTGTAACACCTCCAACACAAATCACGATCACCAGCTGCAAGTGGTAAGCATGACCTCTTCTAACTCTATGATCCATGCAATTTTTGCTGCACAATAATTTGGCCATATGTTCATAATCATGCATGGAATGTTTCCCCTCAATTAATTGCATTGTTTGAATCGTGTATAAAAAAATCCTAGCCTTCATGCAGAAATTAGGGTTCTTGAGGATTTTTCATGATTTCTTGTTATATGTTTAATTTAAATAAAATTAAATACCATAGACATGATCGTGAGGTTGAAACGAGTTGATTGGTATGTGGATTGCATGGTATAATCAAGTATTCAGTGAGATTGGAGAGAAAATGCAAATCTGGGCAAAACTGAAAAACGCGCGTGTTCTTGCCTTTATTCTTGGCGCCATTTTCCAATATTTGAATATTTGAATTTTGTGATTTTATTTAATTGATTCAAAAATTAATTTCTCTCTGAGTTTTAATGATTTTGAGTTGATTCCTTTTTTAATAATTCACAAAAATGTTAAAGTATTTTATTTTCCCAAAAAATCCCAAAAATATTATTTATTTTGTATAATTGATATTTTTACAAAGAATTAATGTTTTAATTGTTTTTGACATTTAAAATATTTTTTCCACCTTGATTTTGCGACTTTTAATGCTTTCTAATTATTTTGTAGGTCAATACTTAATTTTTGAAGCATTAATCCAAGATCACAATTTGTTTTTCCTATGTCAAGCAATTTTGATCATTTTAATTGAATTTTTATTCAATTAAATACATTTTTAAAAACAAATTAGGGTTTTGGATTAATTCAACCCTCATAAATCATTTTCAAAACACTTTGGGCCTCTAATAAAGTGTAAGACCCAATCCTTTTTTTTGACCAAATCATTTTTGTGCCTCAGTATATTGTATAAGTCCCGATACCGTAAAAAACAAATGGCGCGATCGTCGCCTTTTAAAAAAAAAAACCATCTGGGCCTCTCCTTGAGCTATAAGACCCATTCAAAACTTTTGGGCCTCTAATAAGAGTGTAAGACCCAACCCCCTTTTTAACCAAAACATTTTGGGCCTCAGATATTGTATAAGCCCCTTCACGTTAAAATAAAACCTCAGCGCGATCGCCATTTTAAATGGAAAAATCATTTGGGCCTACCCTCGTGTTATAAGCCCCACTCTTTTTCTTTAAACCATCTGGGCCTCTAATAGAGTGTAAGACCCATCCCTTTGTACAGAAAACCTTTCTTAGGCCTCAGTCACTTGTATAAGTCCCTCTGTACGAATTCAACAGTGAAATCACTGGTAAAACCTTGGGCCTCTCCTTGAGCTGTAAGCCCCAAATCTTTCTTTTTCAAAGCACTTTCTCCTTTGATTTTGAAATATACTGTTGTTTTCAATCTTTCTTTGTTGAACAACTAACCAAACAACATGGAAGCTCTACAACCGAGTAAGTGTTTATCCGCTTTCATTTATCGCTTTCATATACATATAACTGTATTGTGGGGCTGTTTCGCTGTAAGTCTTCTTTCATAAACTCATATCAACTGTGTAATAATAGTATAGATATTTAGAGTTTCCGCGGCAACTACATCTAGAACTAGGCGACGCCGTTTCGTTTCGTAGAAATAGACAACTAGATCCCCAATAGGATCACCAGATACAGTCTTCTCGTCGGCTGTCCTCATTAGGAATTGTCAAGAAACTCTACTCCCAGAGATGAATGTATTCTCCGTGAATGGCATCTTTGAGTTTCTTCCAAATTCTCGAACTTTCTTGGCTTGATCTATTCCTTGTGAATAGCCTGTCTTGAATTTCTCGGGGTTTGGGGACCCACGAGCTTCTTAAAAGCAACCCCGCCTCCTCTTGGGCATCGTACAAGGACCCACAGGCTTCCTAAAAGCAACCCCTCCTCCTCTTGGGCTTAGTACAAGGACCCTACGGCTTCTTAGAAGTATTCACAGCCTCCTCTTAGGCTTCGTATAATGATCTCTTCCTCTGGGAATGATAGTCTCCTCTTAGGCTTCGTACAAGGACCCGTCGGCTTCTTAAAAGTTTCCAGCCTCCTCTTGGTCTTCGTACAAATTGTCCCGACAACCTCCTAGAGGTATAGGAATAGAACTTAGTCATCTGCATAGTACAGTCCTTTCAAAGAGTCTACTACTGTTTCTCAAAGCATAGTACAAAAGATGAAACTCTCGACTTGGACAGTCTAATCTCCTTGAGTCTCAAAGACATTCTCAAGTGACCACTTCGTTAAATAGGAAGAAAACCCGTAGACTCGGACAGTCTCAATACCCTTCGGATTTCCCAATTCCTTAAAGAACAGGAATAACCCGGGTCCTTGAATCAAATCCTTGAGTACAGTGTTGCTCATATAAGAACTGATTTTCTCTTTAAATCAGTATACTGGACATGTCACTCAACTGAAACAGTAACTATAGCCTCTCTTAGGCTTTGTATAATGATCATTCTCCAGTGATGTTAGCCTTCTCTTGGGCTTTGTACAATGATTCTCCCCAGCGGAGTCAAACAACATTTAGCCTCTCTCTCGGGCTTTGTATGAGACACATAAGAGACTCCCTCGTTGAGTCAATCACCCTTTCGCCTCCATCTCGGGCTTTATACGAGATACAAAAAGGTTTTTATTGAGCCAAATAAATTTTAGCCTCCATCTCGGGCTTCATACGAGATACAAAAAACTTTCTTGTTGAGTCAAATAGCATCCATCTCGGGCTTCGTACGAGATACCAAAAGACTCCATCGTCGAGTCAAAACCTTTCAGCCTCTCTCTCGGGCTTTGTACGAGACACATATTAGCCTCCTCTTAGGCTTTGTATAAGAAAACCATTGGTTGATCCAATCAACCTTTTAGCATCAAAGCTGTGCCTCGTTCACAGTACACAAACATCAACAACTCCTTCCCCTTCATCTAATTGCTGTAAGCGGTAAGCCTCTAGATTATTTACATCCATGCCACTGTCCCTCTTTTAGCATGATAAATTCCTAAGGAAAGATGGCATTGCTCTACATTGAGTTAAAGTCTTTTCCTTCAGGTTGGAACCCCCCTATAAAGGAAATTATGGCATTGCTGGATTCACATATCCCAGTTAAAGTAATTCTCCTTTATAAACAGTTGTGACAGACAAACCCTTTCAGCTTCACATCTTGGGCTTTGAACAAGATACAAATCACCTTTTTCGCTTCACGTCTTGGGCTTTGAACAAGACACCAAAACACCATTTCCTCCCATAGAATAGGAGGAACTACGAACGCTCTGATTTCCCTATTTCGGTAAACGGGAATACGTAGGCATAAGATTGAAAGGAAAATCTTAGCGAGCACACTAAACAAAAACCCAAAATCCCATACTTTCATACATTCGTCCTAACATCCTAACCGATAGCCTAAAACACCCCTCGTCAACAAAATAACCTAGGAGAAACCCCGAATCTTTGTAGCATCTGTAAACCAACAGTTTTGACTGTTTAACCTCAGTATGCAAGCAGGGTTAATTGGAGACATCTATTTCCCTTCCTTCATTAGCTTTAATAGGATAAAAAATGAATCGAGCTGTAGTACCAGAGCGATTGTGCTTCGCAACCACATCCAAAAATCACTCGCTACACATAGTTGAAGATAGTGACAATAAGGATATGTTTAAAGGTTTGAGGGTGAAAAATGTCTATATGCTAGACTTAAATGAGGTATCGTTGAATGGAGACAAGTGTCTAGTCACTATGAATGAAGATTCATGGTTGTGGCATAGACGATTGGCTCATATCAATTTTGATTTGCTTAACAAAATAGTCTCTAAAGACCTAGTCATCGGTTTGCCCAAAATCAAATTCACAAAGGATCATCTTTATGATGCTTGTCAAATGGGGAAGCAAACAAGGATCTCATTCAAATATAAAAACATCGTTTCAACTATGAGACCCCTTGAGCTCCTCCATATGGACTTATTTGGACCATCTAGGATCAAAAGCTTAGGTGGTAACTATTTTGGTTTTTAATAGTCGATGACTTTTCTAGGTTTTGCTGGACTATTTTCTTAGTAAATAAGAGTGATACCTTTTCGGCCTTTGAAAAATTTGCTTAGTTATCTCAAAACAAGTTAAACACGAACATTGTGTTAATTCGAAGTGATCATGTGGGTGAGTTTGAAAACCATTTGTTTGAAGCATTTTGTGAATCCCATGGAATTGATCATAATTTTTCTGCACCACGTACCCCTCAACAAATGGGGTAGTGGAACGTAAAAATAGAATTTTGGAGGAACTAGGAAGGACTATGATCAATGAAAGTGGACTTCCAAAATAATTTTGGGCCGACGCCATCAGTACGGCTTGTTACGTTTTGAATAGGGTGCTCATCCGACCTATTCTAAACAAGACACCGTATGAGCTTTTAAAAGGGCGTAAGCCAAATATCTCTCACCTTCATGTCTTTGGTTGCAAGTGTTTCGTGTTAAACAATGGGAAAGAGACACTTGGTAAGTTTGATGCCAAGGCCGACGAGGGTATTTTTCTTGGATACTCTCAGTCAAGTAAAGCTTATAGAATATATAATAAAAGGTTACGAATTGTTGAAGAGTCGATACACGTTACTTTTGATGAGTCTTATCCGAGAAATGTCGGAGAAGGTAGTTCTTTTCATGGTGCAGGTGCATCTTTTGAAGACATGCTCAAGGACACTGATAAGGTAACTGATCAGCCTGAAGCAGTGCGTATTGAGGAGGAAAAGGATCACCAACATATGAAGAGTGAGGAGGATCATCCAACAAATGAAGATGACCTTCCTCCAGCATGGAAGTCTTCCAAAGACCATCCAATCGACAATATCATTAGTGACATCTCTAAGGGAGTAACCACTCGATCTAAACTTAGTAACTTTTGTTATTACTCCGCTTTTGTGTCACAAGTTGAACCTAAAAACGCATAGGAGGCATTACTCGATGATCATTGGTTTTTATCAATGCAAGATGAACTAAATCAATTCAGGAGAAATGAGGTTTGGGACCTTGTCCCCCCTCCGCGAGATCATCGAGTAATCGGATCCCGATGTGTGTTTAGGAATAAACTTGATGAAAATGCAGTTATAACACTGAATAAAGCGCGGCTTGTAGCGCAAGGCTATAACCAAGAGGAAGGAATCGACTATGAGGAAACTTATGCGCCGGTTGCCTGACTCGAGGCTATACGCCTTTTACTTGCTTATGCTTGCACTAAGAACTTCAAATTATTCCAAATGGATGTCAAAAGTTCTTTCCTTAACGAATACATCAATGAAGAGGTTTATGTAGCCCAACCTCCGGGTTTTGAATCCCATGAATATCCTAATCATGTCTACAAACTTAAACGTGCTTTATACGGACTTAAACAAGCCCCTAGGACTTGGTATGAACGTCTAAAAAAAGTTTTACTTGATCAAGGGTATTCAAGAGGCAAGGTTGACACAACCCTCTTTATTAAACGTCAAGGAAAACACTTAATATTGGTACAAATTTATGTTGACGATATTATCTTTGGGTCTACTAACATGACCTTGGTCAAGGAGCTTTCTAGTTTGATGCAGGGGGAGTTTGAAATGAGCATGATGGGGGAGCTCAACTATTTCCTCAGATTGCAAATCAAACAACTTGAAGAGGGCACGTTTGTGAGTCAAACAAAATATTGTCTTGAGCTTCTCAAACATTTCGACATGCTAAATGCAAGGCAATAGATACTCCTATGCCTACTTGTGCCAATCTTGATCGTGACGAAAATGGTAAAGATGTAGAGGTAAAGAAGTATCGAAGTATTATTGGATCTCTTCTTTATCTTACCGCATCACGAACCGACATTATGTTCAGTGTATGCATATGTGCGAGGTATCAAGCACATCCCAAGGAATCCCACCTAAAAGCAGTCAAGCGCATACTTCGATACCTCTCCGGTAATCCAAAGTATGAGCTGTGGTATTCCAAAGGTAGTGTTTATTCCTTAGTTGGCTATTCCGATTCCGAATTTTCCAGGTGCAAGTTGGATAGGAAAAGTACTAGTGGCACGTGTCACCTTTTTGCAAATTCCTTGGTGAGTTGGCATAGCAAGAAACAGGTTTCGGTTGCTTTGTCAATAGCCGAGGCAGAATACGTTGTCGCTGGCAGTTGTTGTGCTCAAGTCCTATGGCTTAAGCAACAATTATTTGATTTCAATTTAAAACTTAAACGTATTCCTATTTTGTGCGATAACACTAGTGCTATTAACCTAACTAAGAACCCCGTATTATATTCACGCACCAAGCATATCAAAATACGTCATCATTTCCTTAGGGATCATGTAGAGAAGGGTGATGTGGTCTTTGAGCATGTTGATACCAAAAATTAACTTGCTGACATCTTTACAAAACCACTAGCTACAGAGCCTTTTTTTCCCATCCGTTGGGAACTTGGCGTTCTCGACATTTCGGATCGTGTTTGATATTCCTCTAAGATATTTACTCTTCACATATATATATATATATATATATATATATATATATATATATATATATATATATATATATATGCTTGTTTATGTTGTTGACTAACAATGCAAAAAGTCATTGAGCTATACGTGAGGGCTCTCATCTTTCATCATGATAAAGGTAATATCGTTCCGCTTCGTAATGTTCTTTTGTGTGTACCATGTTAAGTGCTTTAAAAATTGATGTTTATTACATATGTTAGCATATATTATTCATTTGGATGATTGACCTATGTGTTTGCATGTTTATTTATCCTATTTTGGGACTTTTGTTTGCAAAATATAATTTTTTTTCCATGTTTCACTTGGATGAGTCGACCTAAGAATGCCATGGGTCGACTCATGAATTGAAAATGTTTGAATGAAAACAACCGGGTCAGCGCGCATCTACCTGCGGTCGGCGCATCTCAAATTTTTAAATTTTTTTTCAAAAACACGTCATCTTGCGCCGACGCATCCAATGCTTAGGTCGACGCATACCTGGCAAATTCTGAATCCTTTTTTTATGAGGAACGGGTGCGCCGACCTAGTGTCTCTAAACTTCACTACATACTTTCAATGCACTTAATATCCCTTCATTGCATGTCATAATTTGATCGTTCTTGGTCTTTTCCTCTCTTTCTCTTCCAAATTCCTATTAAAAATCCATCAAAGCTCAATCAAAACCCTAAAACTCAAAACCCACAAAGTTTGAACTCACAAGGTTTATAAGAAGGGGTTTCACAAGGTATTTGGAAGCAAGCACTCTATCAATTGTTCATTATTTGATTACTGTTCACCGCACACTATTCATCATCTTCCTAATATCTTCAACAATGGCTTCTCGATGTGTAACTGGTAAACGGTCTACAAGAGCTTCAACTTCAAGAGCCGAAACTGTTTCAACTCCGGTAAATGCTATGTCTCTACTCTCCGATGCTCTGTCTGCATCTTTCAATGATGATTTCCGCAACCGGGCTGTTATTCGACAACATGCATTCTACCCCTTGATGGCTCCCGACTATCATCTCGCCTAGGTACTTGACATGCTAAATGCTCAGAATTTTAATGAATTTCTTGAATGTGATGATAAGTTCAACTATGATCTGGTCCACTTATTCTGGGATTGCGGGAAAATTTGAAGGTACCGATTTTACGTATTCCATAAATTATGCGCCTCATTCTATGAACAATGCTGTGTGGACTAGTTTGTTTAATTTGGAAACTAATGAAAATCTTCTTCAAGTGACTGACACCAAGTTTTCTCCCAACTATGAGTATAAAACAGCTTTGAACTCTATGTTGCGTGAACCATATCCAGATGATATTGTAGCAAGCGAGATATTTCCTAAAAATTTTACAACGGGTCATCTAAAGTTTGCTGACCGCGTTCTACAGTGGATTGCCTCTCACATTTTGCGACCAAAGAAAGGAGGTTTTTCTATAGTGGATAAAGCTGAGGTTCATCTTATCTACATTTTGAAGAACAAGATCAAAATCAATTGGCCATATTATTTCACATACCACATGTTTTCCCTTCGCGACTCCACAAAAGGTACTGCTTTGGGTTATGCATCATGTATTCAAAATATCTTGAACAAGGATGGTATCTCTGTTCCGAATATTCGCTATGTCCACATTTCATCTGAGCATCGATATCAACTAAAGACTCTCACCATGATGGGTTATACTTGGGATCCGGTTGAAAATGAGTACACGTACAAATTTAGATCAACTCAACCTTTCCCTAATGTTCTTGACGATATTGCGGAAGGACATGTCAATGAAAACCAAGAAAATGAAGCATGGATGGGTAACTCTCAACCAAAGGAGAATTCTGATGATCAAGGCTGGGGTCAATGGCAGAATAACAGTTGGACTGTTCTTGGGGATGCTTATGTCCCTTCAAACTATGGTTGGCAGCAAAGTGACGAATATGACTTGCAACAGCCTGAAGATTCTATACCTCCGACTCTGCAGCCACAGCAAGAGCAAGATTTCCAGGCCTCTGAAGAAATCCTGGAAATGTTGCACCAAATGAACCTCGAACAGGAGCAATTATAGGAATTACAAGATCAGAGGTACACTGCTCAGCAGGAGAGACTTACTACACTGTCGAATCGGTTTGCTGCTCTTACACAGGATTTCACTTGGTTTGCTGATGCCTCCATTACCAGATTCACACATTTGGAAAATGCTATGGCTATTCAGACTCAAAATATATCAAACAGCCTTGGCATTCTCAACAACACAGTCATCGAATTGAATCATTCCCTAGAGGACTTGCCACCACCAGACCATTATTACCGAGGAAGAGGTCACCCATTTAGGGGGAGGAGACCATAGGAATTAGTATCATCATTATTAGTGCATTATATTGTTTGTGCTTTTGATTCTATGTTTTGTTCTTTAGATTGCATGTTATTTTGTTTTTTTTTTTAGTTTGAACTATGTTTCAGGTTGTCCTTGACTTTATGTCTTAAACTATGGAATGAATTGTGTTTGCTTCTTGCATTCCGTACTTATCCATTCATAGTATCGCATTAACTGTATCATATGTGGATGCTTGTTAACGTCGCTGTTTTACAAATTGATGAGTGAACCATTACTTGTTATGATGATATCTCTTTGACCACTTTCTTTTACTCTTTTTGATGTTGTCAAAGGGGGAGAAGGATACTAGCAGCAGAAAATACTAAAGCAGCAGATATTAAAGTGTTAAAGATAGGGAGAGTTTCTCCGTTCTAAAATTACAAATCAAGAGAAAGATAAACAGTGTTTCCATCATCAAAAGGGGGGAGTATGTGAGGGCTAAGGTCTCTCATCTATTTTGGTTTTAATGATGTCAACAAATAAGAGTGTAATTAGATTGTAATTTGAGCGGTATCACTTCATTGTCGGGCAAATTGCATCTAATCATTAATGTTCATGTGTCTAAACATATAGGAAGAAGTCTACACAACCTCTACATGTGCATGATCATAATATTGGTGTTTGGAATACTTGTTTGAGTCTTGGTAAGCAAAAACGTGTAGAAAAATAAGTTTTTGAAAAATATGCATGTCTTGAGTCGACCCAAGGTGAGCATGAGTCGACTCATGATGTTTTGAACAAATTTTGTGAAAACTTTGGGAAAACACACGCTGACCCCCTGGCAGTCATGAGTCGACGTATGTTTCTGGAAATTCAAATTTCTGCAGAATTTGCAGGCTTGCGTCGACGCAAGGTATTGATGGGTCGACGTATGATGTCAATATTTGCATAGACAGTGTTGCGGGTTAACTCACACCGACCCTCATTAAAGGGGCAGTCGACTCATCTCTGTCTGAACTGATTTTTTGCATTTAATTTTTTCTGTTATTTCTGTTACTTCATTTTGTGGGTCACGTTACTCATTATAAATAGTTTGGTCAGCTCACATTAAAAAAAACAAGAAACGTGAAAATTCATACCAATCTTTCTCTTCATCTTCATCTTCAACCTTGAGTAAACAAACAACTATACATAATCATTTTTTGTTTGTGTTACCCATTGTCTTGAAGTGATAACGTTCAGAATTAGGAAGTGTGTGATCTTCATTTCTGGGTTGAGAATTAGTAGGTGTTTCTTGAATAAAACCTTAGGTTTTATCCTCCAAGAATCAAGGTGATTTTGGGGGTTTTTGGCACAAACCGTTTTGTTCTACAGGGATTCAGCCGTGCGAAGGTAACCGAAGAACAAAGTATTCTTTCGGTTTAGTAGCTACAGTCGGAGGATCGTAGAAGAAAGGTTTGGGGATCGAATTGCGGAGAATTGAAGTCGACCGAGTGAAGGTGACTGAAGAACGGTGGTTTCTTGCGGTCTAGTAGCGTGGGACGGTGAATTGTTCAACCGAATTCGTGGCACTTGATTCGTCTTGAATCAAGGGGAGAGAAGACTTTGCATCAACAATCAAAGACGTTTGAAAGTTTGGTTGTTCATAGTTCTTCTCTTGTATAAACAATTTACAAACAACAACATATATATATATATATATATATATATATATATATATATATATATATATATATATATATATATATATATATATATCTCAATTCCAATTGTGGAATTGGGGGCAGAGGTACCCAAAGCGAGGACGATTGGGGAACTGCCTAATCAAATCTCGTTTGTTCTCTCTTTCCCTTAACTCTTTACGTTTGATATCATTCGAATTTGCGAATTTTAAATTGATCAAAATTTATGAGCTGGTGTTATATTGAGTTGTTAAATTGTTTTGTAAATTTGTTACAATCCCTTGGATTGTATTTAGGAGCATCTCAACATCACATTACTTTGAAATCAGCACTTAGTGTGTTAACGCACACCAAGTGTTCGATAATTTTGTTTCAACGCAAAATCGAACGTATTCGCAATTAATTGTTTGTCGATTTACCTCGTTGGGTTGGATTAACTATCAAGCAAATAAAACATTGTTGATTGCGTTTAAATTGTGTTAATCAATATGAATTTTTCTCATCCATAATTCATTCCCACTATTGTCCTGTATATCCGATCCCTCTAGTAGAGGTTCGTTGTAGACGTAATTCAGTGGCCACTTCCGTCAAACTTTTAAAACCAATTTTTTGGAAAGCCATTTGCGTGTAAAACTCGAAGGATCCATTCAACCCCCACTTCTAGATCCTAGCCATCGTATAACAATATCTGGGCCTCTCCTCGAGTATAAGCCCCAACAATCTTTTCAAAAACAACTTCTCTTTTGATTTAGATTCAAATATACATGTTGTTATCAAAACTTTCTTTAATTTCTTTGAACAACTAACAATATAGCATGGAAGCTTGCTCACCTGTAAGTTTTAAACAGCTTTCATTTACTCGCTTTCATATATATATATAACTGTATTGTGGGAAGCTGCTCCCTTGTAACTCTTCTTTCATATCCTTTTAAATACTTGTCATATATGAACTGTATATATACTAGTATAGTTATTTAGAGTTTTCCCCGACAACTAGGTCTAGAACTAGGTAAAGCCAGTTGGTCACTCTTTAAATGCAGCCAAAACTTGATCCCCATAGGATTTCCAGATACAGTCTTGCCTTCTCTTGGGCTTAAACAATATGGAACAAAGAGAAAGGCAGTATTCCTGATGAACCTTTTTTAAGACTGTCACTATTAGAACTTGTGAAAGAAATTCAGTTTCCCCAGAGAGGATTAATTCCTGGTGAAACTTCTCTTGAATTTTTTCAAACCCTAGAACAGTTCACTAAAGGAAAGATTATTCCCGGTGAAAATTTTCTTGAACTCTTCTTAAGTTTGGACCCACAAGCTTTCTAAAAGCATCCTCGCCTCCTCTTGGGCTTTGTACAAGGACCCTTCAGCTTCTTAAAAGTTCTCATGCCTTCTCTCGGGCTTAATACAAGGACCCTGACGACCTCTTAAAGGTATAAGACAGAACTTAGTCATCCTTTGCTAGAGTAGTCTTTCTAGTATCAAATCTCAGGCCAATTTAGGGTTGGATCTCATCCCTTAATACCCTTGCCTCCTCTTGGGCATCATACAAAAGATAAAACTCTTCCATACCAGTAGACTTGGACAATATAATCTTGATTCTCCAAGACATTCTCAAGTTCCCTACAAACATAGGGGAAACCCCGGTCATTCGGGATCCATCTGCAGCGGAGTTAAAACCCATGGGTTCTAAAACCCAGCCTCTCTCCTAAAAATCCCCAAGCCAGGGTCAGTTTATCAACAGTATAACACTATCCCAAATCAGAACCTCAAGGTATCTGATACCTCAACTCTTCTGTAACCCTCAGCAAGAGTTGATTCCCCACTTGGACCTGCCTAGGGATCTCAATAATCCCCAGCAGAAAGATAGCCTCCTCTTAGGCTTTGTATAATGACCTTTCCTCAGCGCAGTCAGCCTCCTCTTGGGCTTTCTACAATGATTCTCCCCAGCGGAGCTAACCTTTTCAGACTCTCTTGTTGAGTCAATCACTTTTCAGACTCTCTTGTTGAGTCAATAAACTTTCAAGACTCTCTTGTTGAGTCAATCGCCTTTTCAAGCTCTCTTGTTGAGTAAACCCTTTTAGCCTCAATCTTGAGCTTTGTACAAGACAAATAAAGTCACTCTCTTGTTGAGTCAATCTTTTTCCAACATCGTCTTAGACTTAGTGTAAAGATTTCCCCTAGCAGGAGTTAACCTCCTCTCAAGCTGTGTATAATGATTTCTCTAGCTTGTTCAGCCACAATCCTGGGCCTCGTACATGACAGATAAAAGCACTCTCTTGTTGAGTCAACCCTTTTAGCCTCAATCTTGGGCTTTGTACAAGACAGATAAAGTCACTCTCTTGTTAAGTCAATCTTTTTCCAGTCTCCTCTCAGGCTTAGTGTAAAGATTTCCCCTAGCAGGAGTTAACCTCTTCTCAAGTTGTGTATAATGATTTCTCTAGCTTGTTCAGCCACAATCCTGGGCCACGTACAGGACAGATAAAAGCACTCTCTAGTTGAGTCAAACCCTTTTAGCCTCAAACTTGTGCTTTATACAAGACATAAATCTTGATAACCTTCTCTTAAGCTTGGGACAAACATCTTCCCCAGCAGAGTCAATTCCTCCCAGCCTTCTTCTAGGCTTCGAGAAATACTCTCCAGCAGAGTCAAACTTATTTTAGCCTCAATCTTGGGCTTTGTACAAGACACTTAAAAAATCCTCAACCGAGTCAGTTAAATTTCCCATTTCAGCCTCAATCTTGGGCTTTGCACAAGACACATACAAACCTCCCCGACGGAGTCAAACCCCCTTTTTAGCCTCAATCTTGGGCTTTGTACAAGACAGATAGAACACTTTCCCCGGAAAAGACAAACTTCCAGCCTCCTCTTAGGCTTTGTATAATGACATCCCCTAAGAGCCAAATCTCTTTCAGCCTACTCTTAGGCTTTGTATAAGGACTTCCCTAGTGGAGTCAATCAACCTCTTAGCTTCAATCTTGGGCTTTGAACAAGACACCAAACATCTTTTTCCTCCCTTAGAATAGGAGGAACTACGACTGCTCTGATTTCCCTATTTCGTTTAAACGGGAATACGTAGGCATAAGATTGCGAAATCTTAGCAAGCATACTAATCAAAAACTCTAGGTCCAGTACCTTCATACACCAATCACAACTTAGGTCCAGTGCCTTACCAAAAACATCGGGAAAATCCGAACATCAACAAAAACACACTCTCTCCCTCTCTCTCTCTCTCTCTCTCTCTCTCTCTCTTTCTCATATTTCCCAAGAAACTTTCCCAACCCATTAACAGATAAACACCATCAAGTACAAAGCGAAACCTAAAGCTAACATTCTGTGGATAACCATATATAGAATGGGTAATTGAAACTCCCCATTGTATAACCTGACCCCGGACCCCCCAATCTCTTTAAAAGCGTTTGTTCAGTTAAACAATCACGTGCAAGGTTAGTTTTAGATAGCTTCCCTTTCCTTTCCAGCTTCACGCGATAAATAAGAAATAAAAAAGTAGCACCCCCTCCTCATTGTGAGAAGAAACCCAAAAACCAGCGATAAGGTGGTCGCGTCACCGACAAAAATCGCTCGCTACAGTAAAATGGCGACTCTGCTGGGGAGTCATTGTCTGTATAGGACTAGGATTAAAGCTCTTAAAAGGTTTAGGATGTTAGTTTTAGGAATATATAAATATATATATATATATATATATATATATATATATCGCTTTTCCTACTTGATATCTGTGTTTATTTTTCTGCTAATGGGACTGCGGGTGATGCCGCATCTGGAAAGTTTAAGTGATACCTAAGATAAGTGATGGCATTAGACGGGTAATCTTACAGGGAGTGACTCCCGAATAAGCAACCCCGGTAGACCATCGAATCAGTGGAGATACTCTTTCCGGATTCAATGTCTAAACGACTTCGGTTGTTGAAAGCAGATTGTTCGATTGTGGTATCCATGAAACTGAGGATTTAGTTGGCTGAGACCATGTTACTATTTTGTAGTGCGGAAGCTATCAGAAATAGTTGTCATGCGATACTACCCTCATTTGAGATTACTCTAAGATACTGCAGCTCGCTTGGGTGAACCAGCCTGTTGTTGTTATCCCAAGGGGGGTCAATGATTTTGAGGACAGGTACAAAAATTCACCATAGTATAACCTTTGGGGATGGGTAGAGCCATGACTTCATGACACCGAACCTTTGACCCCATGTTTTTTCTATGTTTTTGTGTGCTGCATTCATGCATTCATTTCATTAAAAAAACTTTAAACAAAGAAAATTTTTCTCTTCTAGTCTCTCTTTTTCAAAGTAAACTAAGACAATGATTGCAAATATCAGAGAGAGAAAGATTGCATTATGGATTTCGGTAGAAGGAAGACTCACAAGTACACCTTCAAGGTTCCAAAATTAGAGGATTTAAGAGGGCTGGCAAGGATGATCACCAACCCTGATTCTTTCAGAGCTAAGTACGGAGGACTGCTGTCTCTATTAAGGGTCCATGTAATTGAAGGAATCTTGGCTACGCTGATTCAGTTTTACGATCTGGTCTATCACTGTTTTATATTCCCGGATTATCAACTTGCACCAACACTGGAGGAGTATTCTCACCTGACTGATTTACCCATCACTGATCAAGCTCCCTTTTCTAGATTGGAAGAAATTCCAAAGGATCAAATCATTGCAAGAGCTATCTATTTGGACGAGTCAGAAGTCAAGGACTCACATGACCATTACGGGTGGAATCCAAGGTTTACCAGCCAAGTTTATGATAAAGAAAGCTTTGTACTTTGCTACTATAGGGAACGTGACTGCTTTCGAGAGCGTCTTTGTTTTGCTCACCTACGGGTTATTTCTATTTCCTAACATTGATAACTTCGTTGATATCAATGCCATTAAGATTTTTCTGATTGGAAATCCTGTACCGACCTTGCTCGCAGATGCTTATCATTTTGTACACTTAAGGAATTTGTACAGCGGAGGAATTAACACATGCTGTGTACTCCTGCTATACAAATGGTTCACTTCCCAATTACCCAAGTCTGCTGCTTTTTGGGATCTTAAGAGTACTTTACGTTGGTCATAGAGAATCATGTCTCTTACCAACTCTGACATAGATTGGTACAATCGAATCTATGTCGGGATAAGAATCATTGACCGTTGCGGAAACTTCCCTAATGTACCCCTTATATGAACTAACAGTGGAATCAACTATCATCCAGTTTTAATTCATCATCAATTTGGATACTCGATGAGACATGTCCCGTGTAATGTTCATCTGGAAGGTATTTTCTTCAAGGAAGAAGAAAATGACAGGGCACTAAAGACATAAATAGTGCATGCCTGGAAACATGTTCACAGGAAAGGAAGATAGTCTCTAGGAAAACCGGACTGTGTCTCTGTGGAACCTTATCTCCACTGGGTACAAACTAGAGCTCTCAAGCTGAGGATGCCTTACCCTTGTCAAGAAGTTCTTCTGTTAAAGGAATATGTCATTTATTTTATATCTGATACGGAAAAACTCCAGGTCACTCTCAACAAAGTTCAACAGGAGAAGAAGTCTTGGAAGAACAAGTACCGCATTCTCAACGTAGAGTGTAACAAAATACAACAACTGTTAAAAGAAAAAGACACTCTGATAGAGATTTTAGAGCAACATGCTGTTGAAAATCAAGAAGACCAAAGGAATTTGCTCGCTCCTTTCACTTGGAAAAGGAAGGACAACCCGACAACCGCTCAAGAGCCCCGGTCAAAGAAAAGGAAAATACTAGAGCCAACACCTGAGCCCTCCTCAGAGAGGACTCAGGATCCATAAGTTTAGACATTTCCTTTTACAGCACTTTGTAAATTACTGTATTTCCATTTCCGCAATCTTTGAATTCAATAAAACGGGGTTTCCCTATTGTATGCTATTTGCAATCCAATTGTTGAAGTTTCTTTTGATTAAACAAAAAATATTTAGTATGATCATTGCATTTCATTCATCATTTTCACATAACGCATTCTTCTTACCTACGAATCTCAAGTTTGTACCTCGATTCTAGAGTCAAGCTGTCTCATTCGTATAATACTCGGGCCAATTGACAAAAGAAGATGGATAATCTCGAGGAAGAGAACAGAGAGTCGAGAGAAGAACTCGACGCTCTGAAAAATGATCTGAGGAAACTTCAAAATGACATGCAATCTCTGGCAGCAGCTCAGATACAAAGGACTGTGATCTCAGAGATCACATCGACACCCATAGTGGAAAAGTATGATCCTCGGTATAACATGCCTAAAGATCGTCTCTGGGGCATTCCTATTAACTATATCGTAGAAGGATATATTCCACCAATCACGGAAGATCCAGAAACTGCAGCAGGAGCCGCTGGGCCTGAAGGTTACAAACTTCGGGAAAGCGAAGATGCAAGGGGCATGGCAGCAACTCCTGAAGGTAACAAACTTTGGGATAAGGAAACACCAAGAGTCACTATCGTAATGACTATACCACCACCCGTGGTGCACACTGTCCCGGAAGGACAGATTCCACTGATACCTACTGGTGGAAACGAAAGTATGTACGACAGAATGAATGAGTTCCAGGAACAATTCTTGGAGATGCAGAAGGAACTGCATGCCATTCGCTACCAGGATCTATTCAGAAAGGATGCCGCAGACCTTTGTTTGGTCCCCAATGTGAAAATTCCGCACAAATTCAAGTTGCCCGAATTTGAGAAATACAAGGGTAACTCTTGCCCTCAAAGTCATTTGGTGATGTACGCTCGAAGGATGTCAACTCAGACCGAGAATCAACAGCTACTGATCCACTATTTCAAAGATAGTTTAACCGGTGCCACACTCAAATGGTACATGGGTTTAAACAGCACCAAGATCATCACTTTCAAAGATCTTGGTGCTGCATTTGTTCAACAATATAAGTATAACCTGGACATGGCACCAGACAGAGATTAACTCAGAGCCATGTCACAGAAGGACAAGAAAACCTTTAAGGAATATGCTCAGAGATGGAGTGAAATTACCGCCCAGATTTGTCCACCTCTTGAGGAAAAAGAGATGACAAAGATCTTCTTGAAAACCTTGAGCTCATTTTACTACGACAGAATGGTCGCCAGTGCGCCCAGTGACTTCACTGAGATGGTGGGCATGGGAGTTCTTCTTGAGGAAGCAGTCTGAGAAAGACGTTTAGTTAAAGATGCAGGACCATCAAGCAGTACCAAGAGATACGATATCTCTCTCAGAAAGCAAAGGCGATGGTACCAACTAGTAGCAGCTGTAACTCCTGCTATCAACCATGCGCCTGTCTCAACGTATCAACCTCAGGTTGCTCAGAGCCAACCGAATCAGCAACAATATCAGCAAAGGACACAACAGCCTCTTCAGCAGGCTCGTCCTCAGTACAACAACAACCGTACAATGCGACCACCAGGGTTTGACCCTATACCAATGTTGTACGCAGAACTGTTTCAACTACTACTGGTCAAGGGGCACGTCCAAACCAGGTCTCCTCTTACAATACCGGAGAATCTGCCTTTTTGGTTCAAAGCAGATCAGACTTGCCCTTACCATCAAGGAGGACTAGGGCATAACATAGAAAACTGTCTCAGCTTCAATTCTGATGTACAAAAGCTTGTCAGGAGCGGGGTCCTATCCTTTAAGGATATGCATCCTAATGTTTAGACGAACCTGCTGCCTCAACACGAGAAAGCTGCAGTCAATTTGATAAAGGGGGAGTTTAAACACAGCTATCAAATTCATAATATACTCTTATTAGGAACTAATATGGTCAAGATGCATTACAGACAGAGCAGATACAGGCATGTACCATCTCACAACCATCACCAGTGTGATATCTGCTCTAAAAATAATCAAGGATGTTCTGTGGTGCAATCAGTTCTACTGGAATAGATGGATCTCAGGTGGATCCAAGATCACCGAATTTGTGAAGTCAACATGGCTTATACAAATTCCAACATCATTCAGAACCACAACATTCTGGCGATGAATGTCAACTTGGTGGAAATGCACTCAAGGCAAAGCCAACATCATGATCTGCCACGGTACGATTACGATTCCTGTATGATCTGCTTGGTAAACAATCAGGGATGCTCTTTTGTACAAGAGGCCCTCCAGCGTCAGATGGATCTTGGATGGATTCAGGATTACCGCGACAGAAGTCATTATCAAGTGAATATGATTCAAATCTTTGATATTCGATTGATGAATACCAGCTTGGTGGAATTACACGCTAAGCAAGTCCAGCTCGTTTTTCTGACTTCGCATGAATATCATAACTGTAAAGTGTGTCGTGAGAGTGACCAAGGATGTGCACTCGTTCAAAGAACACTGCGACACTTATTGAACAACAGGTGGCTTCCAATTTATCTAGATGAAGACACGCAATAAGTCAGTATGACTAACGAGAACCTTACTAGGCATCAGAGTCAAGATGTTCGATCAATGGAGACAGATCTAGTAAGGTTACACTACATACAAAGCAGACGTGGCTGGGTGCCACCATACAACTATGAGCACTATAGATTTTCTCAGAGGATAACCAAGGATGCTACCTCGTGCGAGCAGCCCTTCAGAGTCAGTTGGACCACAAAGAGGTTTAACCATGTTCAAGCTCTGATTCGATTAACATAATGTCAGACTATCGTCCCAATCGAGGAAAAGAAGTTGTCTTGATCCTTGAGCGAGAAATGGCCAAAGATGTGTACGCCATAATCCTTCTGCTCTATGAATCGAGAGTTCCTCTTGATAGTGGAAGAATTCTCAACCTCGAACCAATTGAGGTCGGCTACGATAGTCAGAAAAATCAAAAGGCTCTTGTAGTTATCTATCTGCCGGGACCAATGCCGTACAAATCCGATAAGGCTATCCCTTACAAATACAGCGTAACAACAATTGAGAATGGAAAGGAAACTCCATTACCCTCCGTCGTGAATATTGCAGACATCAGTCGAGTAACACAGAGCGGTCGAATCTTCAACCGAGGAGTTGGAGAACCCACCAGAGAAATGGAACCTCAAACAAAAGTTCCTAATCAACCAGACGGTCAGTCCAGTACTCCCGACCTTTCAAAGAACAATGATGAGATGCTGAAGCTCATCCAGAAGAGTAAGTACAACATCGTTGATCAACTGTTGCAAACTCCTTCAAAAATCTCTGTGCTATCTCTTTTACTCAGTTCCGAAGCTCACAGAGAGGCTCTACAGAAAGTCTTAGAGCAAGCCTTTGTGGAACAAGATGTAACAATAAGACAATTCGACAACATCATCTCCAACATCACTTCTTGCAACAACTTAGGATTCAGTGATGAGGAACTTCCAGAAGAGGGCCAAAATCACAACATGGCACTTAATATTACAGTCAACTGCCAGGACGATGCTTTAGCCAGCATACTGGTAGACACCGGATCTTCTCTAAATATTATACCAAAGTCTACTTTAATGCGACTATCATTTCAAGGATCTCTGATGAGAGGCAGTGAGGTCATCGTCAAAGCATTTGACGGATCCCGAAAAACAGTTATCGGTGAAGTCGATCTTCTCATAACTATCGATTCTCACACTTTCCAAGTCACTTTCCAGGTCATGGACATCCGGGCAGCATACAACTATTTGTTAGGAAGACCTTGGATAGACGAGGCTGGGGCAGTCACTTCGACACTTCACCAGAAGCTGAAGTTCGTCAAGAACGACCAACTAGTCACAGTCTGTGGAGAGCAAGCCTTGATCGTGAGCAACTTATCGTCGTCCACTTGTGTTGAACTAGAGGAGGTTGTAGGAACCCAATTCCAAGCACTTTTGGTGAGTAATAACAAACAATCAGAAAGAGGAACGTCGATTTCCTCATACAAAGATGCTCTCGAAGTAATCAAAAGTAACAATGTAAAAGGATGGGGACAGCTTGTCATTCCTACTAATAACAAGGCAAAGAAAGGTCTTGGTTTTTCTTCAACCTGTACCCAGACTGCTACTAACGATGAAAGCCTTCATCCCATTCAGAACTTCTTCCATAGTGGTGGTTTCCTTCACCTAGTGTCTCAAGAAGTACATACCATCAACGAGGGTGATTCCTCCGACACATATGAAGAGTGGTAGTCCTCTCTTAACGAGGATGGTTATATGTCTCAGGAAGAGGTTCCTACGCCATTTTGCTATCCCGCACAGAGTCTGAGATATATACCAAGGTCAGATGTCAAGATGATATACAGAGATTGTGATCCGGAAGGATGTCGTGCTCCACCAAACTCGTTAGAGGAGGATACTCTGATGAAAGACAACTTTGACCATGACTATTATGGCCCAATGGATGGCCTGCCTATCTGGCAGCTATACCCAGGAGACTTAGGGCAAAAGAGTCAGCCGAACGATGCATATCAGCTGAGCATTATTGAAAAGAATACCTGAGTCCCCACAGAATCATGGGATCATTACTCAGGGCATTCAGAAGATATCCAGTACAACGATGAATTTGCAAACATTGCAGGACATCAGTTCATCAACTACGCTTTTCCCAAGGTCAACATCATCGAAAGGGATGACTCCTCCGGTTCCAAGGAAGTGTGGGACACTTTAAGACAACCAAGTGGAAAATTCGACTTCTTAGTCAAGTACACCGCTCCTGAAAGCTCTCGTATTAGGCTCGAAGATATCCAACAACCTGAATGAGGAGATCCACCTGAAAGCGCAAACACTATGCAAGATACAGCTGAGGAATCCTCCTATGACAACTCTGCATGGGAAACAGATTCCAATGATCCTGCTCCACCAGAAATCAATGTCATTTCTGAAGACAATCCAAGAGGGAAGGTACCCGACTTTGTGATTTACCGAGGAGTTCGCCGCCATTGGGTTGCTGTCAACATTCCGAAAGTCGTTCATAAGTCTAAGTAATTGTCGTCTTCATTCTAACCTTTCACCCTGCCCAGGTGAAACAGATGTTTTGATAGGGCTCACTTTCTATAAATGTACCTCTTCGCTTTGCCCAAAGCGACAAAGTTTTGTTTTATAGGGCTGTAGTTTCAAGAATCGACCAAATCATAAATAAAATAACGCCGTTCTGTAATTTCCGCATTTATTGTTATTTTCGCTTTTCGATTTTCAGAAAATGGTAATCCTAAAAACAACTCAAATAATAAAAACAAGCATTTTTCAGAAATTACACTGCACACCCTCTTGCATTCTCTCTATCTCTTCTAAAAAACAATCATCACATCATGCTGATTGCTTGTTTTAAACCCCATTGAAACATACGATCCAATGCCTTCTCCCAACTTTAAATTCCCGGTATTTGAGGCTGAAGAAGAAAACGACGATGAAATTCCAGAAGAGATCTCCCGACTACTTAGAAAAGAAGAAAGGTCCATTGAACCTCACAAAGAGCCGTTGGAAACAGTCAACTTGGGTTCAGAAGAAGAGAGAAAATAAGTCAAGATTGGGGCACTGCTTAGTCCGACTGTTAAAGAAAGTTTGATAAAGCTTCTCAAAGAGTTTCCCGACGTGTTTGCTTGGTCCTATCAGGACATGCCAGGTTTGGATACCAACATCGTGGAACATCACCTATCGTTGAGATCAGAATGTCCGCCAGTAAAACAAAGGCTAAGACGGACTCATCCAGACATGGCCATCAAAATCAAAGAGGAAGTAAAGAAACAGATTGACGCGGGTTTTCTCGCCACATCAGAATATTCTCAATGGTTGGCCGACATAGTACCAGTTCCGAAAAAGGACGGAAAGGTCAGAATGTGTGTAGACTACAGGGATCTGAATAAAGCCAGTCCAAAGGATGACTTTCCCCTACAACACATTGACATGCTGGTAGACAATACAGCAAAGTTCAAAGTATTCTCCTTCATGGATGGATTCTCGGGCTATAATCAGATAAAAATGGCACCGAAAGACATGGAGAAAACTTCGTTCATCACCCCATGGGGTGCCTTTTGTTACAGGGTAATGCCGTTCGGTTTGAAAACGCCGGGGCAACATATCAAAGGGCCATGACTACTCCGTTCCACGACATGACACACAAAGAAATCAAAGTGTATGTCGATGATATGATTGCCAAATCTAATACAGAAGAGGAGCATGTGACCCACTTGTCAAAGCTATTCGAGCGTCTGAGAAAGTACAAACTCCGCGTGAATCCCCAAAAGTGCACATTCGGTGTCTGTTCAGGAAAATTGCTAGGGTTCATCGTCATCCAGAAAGGAGTTGAGGTTGATCCTGACAAGATCAAGACCATTCAAGAAATACCTTCTCCAAAGACTGAAAAACAAGTCAGAGGATTCCTGGGACGTCCGAACTACATTTACAGATTTATATTCCTCATGACCGCGACATGCACGCCAATCTTCAAATTACTCAAAAAGAATTAGGACTGCATTTGGACAGAAGAATGTCAAACCGCCTTCGACAGTATCAAGGAATACATGTTGAACCCACCGATTCTATCACCTCCAGTGGAAGGAAGACCACTGATCATCTACCTAACAGCCTTGGAAGACTCAATGAGTTGTGTACTTGGCCGACAAGACGAAACCAAAAGGAAAGCGTCTGCCATCTACTATTTGAGCAAGAAGTTTACCGACTGTGAAACTCAGTATACTATGCTCGAGAAAACATGTTGTGCTCTGGCTTGGGTAGCCAAACGTCTTCGCCAGTATATGATTTGTCACACTGCTTGGTTAATCTCCGAAATGGATCCGATTAAGTACGTCTTTGAAAAGCATGCTCTCATGGGAAGGATATCCCGTTGGCAGATGTTGTTATCAGAATACGACATCGAGTACCATGCTCAGAAAGCCGTCAAATGAAGTGTTTTAGCCGATCATTTGGGTCATCAACCGATTGACGATCAAGAATCAGTCGGATTTGACTTCCCAGACGAAGATGTCATGTATTTGAAAATGAAGGATTGCGATGAACTGCTACCCAGTGAAGGGCCAGAACCAGGTTCCCAATAGGGGCTAATCTTTGACGGAGCTGTCAATCATTATGGAAACAGAATTGGGACAATCATAATAACACCTCAGTGTACCTACATTCCTTTCATTGCCCATTTAACACTCAAGTGCACAAACAACGAGGCCGAATACAAAGCTTGTATCATGGGTCTCGAAGAAGCGATCGACTTAAGGATCAAGAACTTGGATGTATATGGCAGCTCAGCCCTAGTTATCAGTCAGATCAAAGGAGATTGGAACACATACCAATTAGGACTGATTCCTTACAAAGACTACGCGAGAAGGTTGTTACCATTCTTCAACCGAATCGAGTTTCATCGCATCCCTCGTGAAGAGAATCACATGGCTGATGCATTAGCCACTGTCTCTTCCATGATTAGTGTAGGTCAATGGAACGACATACCTAAGATCGACATAATGCGCTTTGAAAGGTCTGCTTACATCTTCGCAATTGAAGCAGTCATAGACGACAAACCTTGGTATCACGATATCAAATGCTTCCTTAATAAACAAGAGTACCTACCTAGGGCATCCAGAAAAGATAGAAAAACCCTCAGAAGGCTAGCAAGAAGCTTCTTTCTGAGCGGTGATACGCTCTATAAGAGAAACTTCGACATGGTCTTGCTCCGATGCGTAGACAGACCAGAAGCAAACATGATGATAAAAGAAATTCACGAAGGATCCTTTGGCACTCATGCCAACGGACACACAATGGTGAGAAAAATTCTAAGAGTAGGGTACTACTAGTTGACCATGGAATCTGATTGCTACAAGCCCATGAGGAAATGTCATAAGTGCCAGATATACTCAGACAAAATCCATGTACCGCCAACGCATCTCAAAGTTCTTTCTTCCCCATGGCCTTTTTCCATATGGGGAATCGACATGATTGGTATGATTGAACCCAAGGCTTCGAACTGACATCGGTTCATCCTGGTAGCCATTGATTACTTCACCAAGTGGGTCGAAGTAGCGTCATATGCCAATGTAACCCGACAAGTGGTGGTCCAATTTATCAAGAACAATATCATCTGCCGTTATGGTGTTCCAAGCCAAATCATTACTGATAATGGATCCAACTTGAACAATAAGATGATGAAAGAGTTGCGCTCCGAGTTCAAGATCGAACACCATAACTCATCTCCCTACCTGCCCAAGATGAACGGAGCGGTAGAAGCAGCTAACAAGAACATCAAGAAGATCGTTCAAAAGATGGTTGTAACCTACAAAGACTGGCACGAGATGCCACCCTTTGCTCTTCACGGTTACCGCGCATCTGTCCGTACTTCAACAGGGGCAACCCCTTTTTCTCTAGTATTTGGCATGGAGGCAGTGCTCCCCATAGAAGGAGAGATCCCATCAATCCAGGTATTGATGGAAGCCAAGCTAACAGTGGCTGAATGGTGTCAAAGTCGACACGACGAACTAAATCTGATCGAGGAGAAGCGAATAACGACTTTGTACCATGGTCAGTTGTATCAGCAAAGGATGAATAAAGTGTTTGACAAAAAGGTCCAACCTCGCGTCTTCAGGAAAGGAGACCTCGTGCTCAAAAAGATACAATCATTTCTCACTGATTCCCGGGGCAAACAGACTCCGAATTATGACGGCTCCTATGTGGTCAAGAAAGCTTTCTCAGGCGGCGCCTTGAGACTCGCAACCATGGATGGAGAGGAATTTGCCTAGAGACATAATCAGAAATCATCCCGATGGATTGGAAGTCTTAAAGTACAATCCAGGCAAAAGTTAGGGATTCATGGCAAGTAACTACGTCCAACGAAGGGGCAAATCCCCCAGCAGCAGTCATGCCATCCATCAGGAAAACTCCAGTCAAGGTCATCTTCGACGGAAGCTCAGGATGCCCAAAATTTAAAGTTGGTAGAAGGATAGCGGTCGTTATGTTTTAATGTAGCCCTTTTCCCTTAAATTACCATTTTCTAACTTTGTAAATACTCTATGGAATCACGCGCTTGGCTGATTTCTATCCTATCAATAAAATTTGAGCCCTAGTGCTTTTGTTTGCAATTCTTATTTATTTTAGCTTTACAGAACAACATTTTAATATGATTAACGATTCTTGAAATAAAACAAAAATGAATTTACTTGTCAACATTTTTATGCTTTTAAAATAAAGATGGCAATTTCTTTTGACTGTTGAACATCAAAAGAACATCCTCCAAAGGCGATTAAGCTTCAAAGTGCAGAATCAAAGTACTCCTTCTAAACTAGTACGCCTGAATGAAGGATCAACTGTGTCAGAGACCATGCTTCATCTGACATCCCCGACAGAGTTCTTACCTCCTAAGTCTGACCAACGGTACGTTTTTCCCCACAGAGATTATCTCTCTTAAGCAAGGCAGAATTACTATTTTGGACCAAATGGTACTTCCTTATTCCCCACAGTGGCCGAGTATCTAGTCGTGTTCATCCACTAGTCTGTATGTCGTGTCAGTTTTGTCAGCATAAACATACATACATCATGCATTATTGATTTACATTCATATTCATATTGCATCACCATCACTCTAGTCGGTCTTATCCCCTAGTGATAAAAGTCCTCTCAATCGAGTTGTCAGTTCTTTCCTCGTCAGGAAATGTTGCGTCTGAACGATTTCTCCTCTAGCTTATCTCTGGATTGGAGTTGGTCCCTTGACCGCTTTGATAACTTGAACCTCTGAAAGACAAGAAGACTTTCGACAAACGTCACTCTTTGCAATTAAAGATGATATTTTCGCTTTCCCGGATTAAGAAAAATCCCCAGAGAAAGCCTCACGACCAAAGACTCTCAGAAACACATTGGTTTTTCTCCCAAGAAAGTCGATGTTAATGAAGTCATAAGCACCTTAAAATTGGATTACATCACACAGCATTTCTCCGAGAAGATCTCGAGGAAAAGTATGATGTAATACCCCCAAGCAGGAAGCAGTCTCTCAGGAGACTCGTTTTCCCCAGTAGAGTCGACAAATGGTATCTCAAGCGGAGAAGTTTGCGCACCTATACAACTCAGCAAATGGGTTCCCCAGCAAGTCTGACATCAAAACTTTTCCCATCAAAAGGCATCTCCCCATGGAAAACTCGGCGAGAATTTTGATGAAAACCGCTACAAATAGCATCCCTTGTCAAGGAAGTTTATTGACAAAAGAAACTGAGACCAGCTCCGTGGCCGAAGACCAGGATCGAGGGGAAGTTTATATCAGAAACTGAGACCAGTTCCGTGGCTGAAGACCAGGATTGAGGGGAATTTTATATCATAAACTGAGACCAGTTCTGTGGCAGAAGACCAGGATCAAGGGGAAGTTTATATCAGAAACTGAGACCAGTTCCATGGCTGAAGACCAGGATCGAGGGGAAGTTTTACCTTTTCTAAGTATCATTGCTTAGCAAAAGAAAATGGATGAGAAAGCAACCATTCATAACCACCATCAAAATTTCGGGTATTCCGATATTTAATCCTCTTGCACCCCGAATGCTCGAATACCTTCGCCATTCACACCTTCGGGTCCAAGAAGATTAAATAGGGGCATCTGTCATACCCTAAATTTTGACCACCAAGATTTCCCATCATTGTGCAAATCATTACCACAATATGGATGAACCATCATGCCTCAACAATATCCTCAGAGATGTTTGAGCATTCACCATAATCAAGAATTAGGGTTTCAAACCCTCTCAGAGCACTTAGACAAAGGATCAATCAAGGAATGACATGATCTTCAACTTGTCTAACCTCTCAAAACACATAAAGGATTAAGAGGACTCCCACATCAAGAATCAAGCACAAATTTGCAACATTCCAAGTGGATCAAGCCTCAAGATCGCCAGTGTCACCAAATTAGGGTTTTGGTCGACTAAGACCTCCAGATGGAAATTTTCCTCTGGGCATGAGCCAATGCTTCAAGGTACAAAACAAGATACTCCAAGGGACCTCATGGACCTAATCATCAAGTCAATTTAACCTCAGCAGATGCATGAATTAGGGTTTCTTGACCTAATTCACCCCTCCTAAGTTGACTTTTGGGACAAAACATGAGCCAAGACCTCAAGACATGATTTGAGGGTCTCCAATACACTACATTGATCCATTTTGAACAATGGATTGATCCAAGAAGCTTGATCCACAAGTTTCAATTTCATCAGGAACACAATTAGGGTTTCGAGGAAAAAGTCAACTGTACCTTTGACTTTTGACCAAGACATGCTCCCAAACCTTAGGACATGATTCAATACACCTTATAACACCTATGGAATATATCCATTAGGTCTGATTTAGGTCATGGACTTGATTTCACAAAGGATATCACAATTTGGATTTCATCCGATAAAAAGTCAACTGTGAACAAAATCAAGTTTGACTTTTTGGAAATTTTCACAATTATGGTTCCTTGACCCTAAAACAATGTTAACATGTGATTTGAATCATCATTCATCAAGAAAAATCAAAGAAAGTGAGTTAACTTGTAAAAGGGGTAACCATAAAAAACTTAGAATTTTTCTAAGTTATGAAACAAAGTGGCTAGGGTACCAACTTCCAAGGATCATAACTTGAGATCCAAGCAACCATTTTGGGTGATCCAAAGCTGGATTTGTAGGTCTTGCTACACTCTACAAAAGCTTCAACTACGTCAAACTCCAATTCCTCATGGATTTTTAGTTATGAAGTGATCAAAATGGCTAAAAACATGAAAATGACATTTTTCCAACACTTAGTGAAATTTTCACTAAGTCAGAATCTGCCTTACTTTTTCCAAAATGTAGGGACATTTTTCACCTTGATCCAAGTCAAACCAGGTCTAGGGGTGGACATCAAAGTTGAAGTATGTAGCGAGCGATTTTTGTCGGTGACGCGACCACCTTATAGCGGGGTTTTCCTCACCGCAATGGTAGGAGGGGGTGCTACTTTCTGATTTCTTATTTATCCCATGAAGCTGAAAGGGAAAGGGAAGCTATCTAAAACTAACCTTTCACACGAATGTTTAACTGAACAAACGCTTTAAAGAGATTGGGGGTCCGGGGTCAGGTTATACAATGAGTAGTTGTCAATTACCCATCCTATATGTGGTTATCCACAGGATATTAGCTTTAGGTTTCGCTTTACTTGATGGTGTTTATCCGTAAATGGGTTGGGAAGGGTTCTTGGGAAATATGAGTGAGAGAGTGAGTTGATGTTGATGTTCGGGGTTTTCCCGATGTTTTGGGTAAGGTGCTAGACCTAAGTTTTGATTGATATGAAGGTGCTGGACCTAGAGTTTTTGATTAGTATGCTCGCTAAGATTTCGCAATCTTATGCCTACATATTCCCGTTTAAATAAAACAGGGAAATCAGAGTAATCGTAGTTCCTCATATTCTAAGGGAGGAAAAAGATGATTGGTGTCTTGTTCAAAGCCCAAGATTGAAGCTAAAAGGTTTGACCAAGAGAGAACTTGTCCTCTCTAAAAAGGGATTGGACTTTCTCTGAGGGTATTGTCTAAGAGGTTGATTGACTCCACTGGGTAAGTCCTTATACAAAGCCTTGGAAATGACCGACTCAACAAGAGAGTGTTTATATGTCTTGTACAAAGCCGAAGATTGAGGCAAAAAAGAGACTGACTCTTTGGGGATATCATTATACAAAGCCTAAGAGGAGGCTAAAATTTTGACTTTTCTGGGTAGAAGTGTTCTAGTTGTCTTGTACAAAGCCCAAGATTGAGGCTAAAAGGGTTTTGACTCCGCCGGGGAGGTTTGTATGGGTCTTATACAAAGCCCAAGATTGAGGCTGAAATGGGAAATTTAACTGACTCGAGCGAGGGTATCTTTATGTGTCTTGTACGAAGCCCAAGATTGATGCTTAAATGAATTTGACTCTGCTTGGGGAATTTATTTCTCAAAGCCTACATAAGGCTATGAGGAATTGACTCCGCTGGGGAAGATGCTTGTCCCAAACTTGAGAGATGTTTATGAAGATTTATGTCTTGTACAAAGCCCAAGATTGAGGCTAAAAGGGTTTGACTCAACAAGAGAGTGCTTTTATCTGTCCTGTACAAAGCCCATGATTGTGGCTAAAAGGGTTGACTCAACAAGAGAGTGCTAAAAGGTGATGGACTCAACAAGAGAGTCTGAAAAGTTTAATTGACTCAACAAGAGAGTCTGAAAGTGTGACTGACTCAACAAGAGAGTCTAAAAAATTTAGCTCCGCTAGGGAGAATCATTGTACGAAGCCCAAGAGGAGGCTAACTTCGTTTAGGAAGGATCATTATACAAAGCCTAAGAGGAGGCTAACTTTTTGCTGGGGATTATTGAGATCCCGAAGCAGGTCCAAGTCGGGGGATCAACTCTTGCTGAGGGTTCCAGAAGAGTTGAGATATCAGATTCATTGAGGTTCTGATTTGGGATTTCTTAGGAGAGAGACTGAGTTTTATCTCTGCTGGAGATTTATCCAGAGTGACCGGGGTTTCTCCTATGTTCGTAGGGAACTTGAGAATGTCTTTGAGACTCAAGGGGGTTTATATTGTCCAAGTCTACTGGTGTAGAAATTTTTTTATCTTTTGTATGATGCCCCCAGGGGAGGCACGGATATTAAGGGATGAGTATTAACCCTAATTTGGTATGAGTTTTTGACACTGGAAAGACTGCTCTAGCGAAGGATGACTAAGTTCTGTCTTATACCTTTAAGAGGTCTTCAGGGTCCTTGTATTAAGCCCAAGAGAAGGCATGAGAACTTCTAAGAAGCCGAAGGGTCCTTGTACAAAGCCCAAGAGGAGGCGGGGATGCTTTTAGGAAGCCTGTGGGTCCCAAACCAAGAAAAGTTCAAGAAATGCTATTCACCGAGAATAGTTCATTTAGTGAAAGTTCTGTGATCTGAAGAAACTCAAGAGATGCTATTCACCGAGAATAGATCAACTCCGGAGAGTAGAATTTCTTTGACAATTTCTAGGGGTGACAGTCTGAGAAAAGGTTCACGAAGAATACTGCATTTCTCTTTGTTCCGTATTGTTTAAGCCCAAGAGAAGGCAAGACTGTATTTGGAAATCCTATGGGGATCTAGTTTTGATTGTATTTAAGAGTGACCAACAGGGCTTTACCTAGTTCTAGACCTAGTTGCCGGGGAAAACTCTAAATAACTATACTAGTACATATATAGTGGATATATGACAAGTATTTAAAAGGGTATGAAAGAAGACTAACCGTGCGCACCTTCCCACAATACAGTTATATATACGAAAGCGAATAAATGAAAACTTTTAAAACTTACAGGTGAGCAAGCTTCCATGCTATATTGTTAGTTGTTCAGAGAAATTAAAGAAAGTTTTGATAACAACATATATTTGAACTTAAATCAAAAGGGAAGTTGTTTATGAGAAGATTGTTGGGACTTATACTTGAGGAGAGGCCCAAGGTTTAACAGTGATCGTACCGTTGTTCTGAAGATCGCATCGGGACTTATACAACGACTGAGGCCCAAAGACGCTTATTTACAAAAGGGACGGGTCTTACAATTCAAGGATAGGCCCACAGTGTTTTAAGAGAAAAGAAATGGGACTTAGAACACAAGGGTAGGCCCAAATGATTTTCATTTTGAAATGGCGATCGCGCCGAGATTTTTTAACGCAGAGGGACTTATACAATGTCTGAGGCCGAAAGATGGTTTTGATTAAAAGGGGATTGGGTCTTACACTCTATTAGAGGCCCATGAGTGTTTGTAAAAGATTGATGAGGGTGGAATCAATCAAAACCCTAATTTGGTTTAAAAATGGAATTAATTTTGTTTAAAAATTAATAAAAATTATCGAAAACATGTGAAAAATGAGTGGTGATCTTGGATCAATGTTTCAAAAATCACGTTTTTATCCACAAAATGATTGAAAACCATTTAAGTTTGGAAAATCAAGAGAAAGAAAATTTTCAAAATGTTGAAAAACAAATAAAAATTAATTCTTTTCAAAAATATCAAATATGTAAAATAAATAATATTTTTGGGGAATTTTTGTAAAATAAAATATTTTAACATTTTTGTAAATTATTAAAAAAAGAATCAACTCAAAATCATTAAAATTCAGAGAGAAATTAATTTTTGAATCAATTAAATAGAATCACAAATATTCAAATATTCAAACATTTGAAAAAGGGCGCCAAGAACATCTTGTTCTTGCCTGCGTGCCCTGTTTTGGCCAGATTTGCGTTTTCTCATCAATATCACTGAATACTTGATGGAATCATACAATCCACATATCCATCTGCTCGTTTTCAACTCTCGTTCATGTCTGTGGTCTTTAATTTCATTTATTTTAAGCATGGAATAAGAAATCAAAGAAAAACCTCAAGAACCCTAATTTCTGCATGAAGGCTAAGAAATTCCATACACGATTCATACAAAGTATTTAATTGAGGGGAAACATTCTATGCATGAATATGAACATTTGGCAAAAGTTTTGTGCGAGGAAATATGCATAAATTATGAGATGACCAAGTTTAGGCTTACTTGAAGGTCGTGGCAGCAAGAGCAATTTGATTTTTGAGTTAGAGGTGTTACAGATGAGTTGTGATGATCTGAACAGCTTCCCTACACCATATGGAGTGGGTTTGAATGCTTGGATTGATTTGAAATGAACTGGAACAGATTATGGCACCTCAACTGCAACTTTGTCGAAAACTTGAGCAAATGGATGATGATTTCATGAATTTGGTGTTCCAGTTGTTGGTTTAGTGTTTGATCAGCTCACATATGATGTTTATGTGGTGTGTGTGTGTGTGATTGGTTTGGTTGGAAACACATTCTAATTCAAAACCCGATAGTAGCTTGCATTAGAAGGCATTTTTGGAAGTGAGAGTGTGATTTTGAGAAAGGCAAGTGTTATAGGCCTTTGGTGTATTCAAACTGATAAAAAATGAGGTATATTTATAGTGTGTCAAGTTTTTTTTGGTATCAATAGGGAATGGCAACTACAGCAGACCATTGGCCAATGTGGATCAAATGGAATTTCAAGTCTCCTCTAGCCATTGACTTGAGATTAGAGCACAAGCCTATGGTTCTTTGATTCAGAGCTTATCCTTGACTCATTCAGTTGAAATAGGCTCAATTCATGCCACCTTGGTGCATCCATTGAATGCTTGGAAACAAAATTGGAGTCTTGACCTCTTTTAGGCTTTTTAGGTTTGACACGCTACTTATAGATTTTGGGACTTTGGAGGCTGATAGATCAGTGCTTGTCCCTTGTTTGTTCCCCCTTGAGGTGTGCAGATGGATAACCATGCTTGTTATTGCACAATTTAATCAAATCGAGCCCTTATGCACAAATATGCCTTGCAAAACAGTTTGCATCAAGGTATATTGCATTTGTCATAACTCCTAGCTCAGATGGAGTTTCATGGAGTTCTTGGTCATTTTGGAAAGCGGACATATCCTATTTCAACATGATGTCCAACTTTAGTTTTGAACCAACTTGAATTACAATGAAAAATGCCTCTACATTTGGGAAAAAATAAGGCATATTCTGACTTATTGAAAATTTCACTAAGTGTTGGAAAAATGTCACTTTTGTGTTTTCAGCCATTTTGATCACTCCATAACTGAAAATCCATGGAGAATTGAAATAAGATGTAGTTGACACTTTTGAAGTATGCCATGAGAGATACAAATCCAGCTTTGGACCATCCAAAATTGTTGCTTGGATCTCAAGTTATGCTCCTTGGAAGTTGGTACCCTAGCCACTTTGTTCCATAACTTAGAAAAATTCTAAGTTTTTTTATGGTTACCCCTTTTGCAAGAAACCTCACTTTTCCTGATTTTTCTTGATGAATGATGATTCAAATCATATATTAGCATTGTTTTAGGGTCAAAGAAACATAATTGTGAAAAATCTCAAAAAGTCAAACTTGACTCTATGCACAGTTGACTTTTTATAGGATGAAATCCAAACTATGCGATCCTTGGTGAAATCAAGTCCTTGACCTAAATCAAACCTAATGGATATACTCCATAGGTGTTATAGGGTATATTGAATCATGTCCCAAGGTTTGGGAGCATGTCTTGGTCAAAAGTCAAAGGTACAGTTGACTTTTTCCTCGAAAGCCTAATTGTGGTCCAGATGAAATTGAAACTTGTGGGTCAAGCTTCTTGGATCAATCCATTGTTGAAAATGGATCAATGTAGTTTTTTAGAGACTCTCAAATCATGTCTTGAGGTATTGGCTCATGTTTTGTCCCAAAAGTCAACTTAGGGGTGAATTAGGTCAAGAAACCCTAATTCCTGATTTTTTGGTGTATGCATCCCTTGAGGTTAAATTGAATTGATGATTGGGTCCATGAGGTCCCTTGGAGTATCTTGGGTTATATTTTGAAGTATTGGCTCATTCGCAGAGGAAAATTTCCATCTGGAGGCCTTAGTCGACCAAAACCCTAATTTGGTGAGATTGACGATCTTGAGGCTCGATCCACTCGGAATGTTGCAACTTTGTGCTTGATTCTTAATGTGAGAGTCCTATTGATCTTTTGTGGGTGTTTCAGAGGTTAGACAAGTTGAAGATCATGTCATTTCTTGATTGACCCTTTGTCTAAGAGCTCTGAGAGGGCTTGAAACCCTAATCCTTGATAGTTGTGAATACTCAAACATCTCTGAGGAGATTGATGAGGCATGAAGATACATCCATATTGTGATGATGATTTGCAAAATGATGGGAAATCTTGGTGGTCAAAATTTCTGGTATGACAAAGTATGCAATGAGGGCTTTCCAACAAGTACCAGATCATCTCCAAATTCCATTTGAGCAAGGAGATACAACCCTTGAAACATGACATCATGAACTGGTTTTTACAAGGAAGAATTTGTGCCTTTTGCTCAATTTTTCCAAATCTGATAAATCTAAGCCTTGTCATCAATTTGGACACATTTAAGGATAAAACAAGAAGGGAATAATCTAATCCCCAAGCCTCCAAACTCCAAGAATCTACAAGTAGCCTTAACAAACCTAAAAAGGCTAAAAGATGCCAAGACTCCAATTTTGTTTCCAAGCCTTTAATGAATGCATCAAGGTGGCATGAACTGAGCCTATTCCAACTGAATTCAGTCCAAACTTATCTTTGAACCAAATCTACAAAGCCTGTGCACTAATCTCAAGTCAATGGCTAGAGGAGACTTGAGATTCCCTTTGCATAACATTGGCCAAAGGCCTGCTGCAGTTGCCATTCACTATTGCTTGCAAAACAAACTTGCTCTACTATAAATAGAGCTCATTTGTGCTCAGTTTGAGTACACCAAAGCACTACAACACTTGCTTTCTTCAAAATCCCTTTTTCTAGGCCAAAATGCCCTCTTTTGCAAGGTATCTCTGAGTTTTTGAGTTAGAGAGCAATTCCATCACAATTCATGATCCAAACACCTCTAATATGTTGTATCTAAGCTGTCCAAACACTAACATGTGACATGTAACTCCAAAATCACAAAGTCAACCTCCAAAACCTCAAAAATTGACTTTTTTTCATTTTTTAAGCCATGTCTTGATTCAGTCACTTTCAAAACCAGATAAGACCTCAAACCCACTTCAAATATCATCCTTGAACTGTCTCAATTGGTTCCCCTCATCTGGAACACCATTTGAGAGAGTTGCCATATTGGTCACTTTTTGCCCCTTTTGCAAGAAAGAGCTCAAACTTGTTCCTGAGGATTCCAGCTGGTTCTAACCATTCTAAAAGCTTTCAAGGGATCAATTGAGAGTGTCCAAAGCATCAAATTACTTCTGGCACAAGGAACTTGGCAGATAGCACAAAAAGCTCCAAGAGGTAAGTGCATGACAACTTGAACTCTTTGAGTTATGCATTGCTTTGAAGTCGACTGATCATAAACATCTCATACATGTTGTATATGTTGTGTTTGAACCAATTCATCATGTAATCCTTGCCTGTAACATGAGGTAGCATAGAAAATGCAAATATAGGCCTATTTCAAAACCACTACCGGGTTTTAAAATAGGGACCTCATCTGAAAAAACCATGACCACCATTGGATTCCTTGGGAAATTCTAGGCCAGATGCATATAAATTTTGTCCCAATCCATGGAGAAATGAGAAAGTTAGAGGCTTCACGTAAATGGCCTAAAAGCTGACCTTGCCTTGCCCAGGCCTAAAACAAGGCACCCCTTATATATTTATGGGGTGGTTTTGATACACGAATGTATCACCACCCCAGTGGTTGCACGCTCATGTGTTTGGCTTGGAGGTATGGGATTCGAATCCCCCTCGCCCCAGACCCTTTTTTTTTACCACTTTTTCCATTTTTTATATATTTCATATTATTTTCTTAAATGATATGAAAAATTAATTTCTCTCTCAATTTTAATTATTTTTGATTGGTTCTTTTTGCAAAAAATCACAAAAATATTAAAATATTTTATTCCACCAAATAATCAAATTTATATTATTTATTTAATATAGTTGATATTCATGTAAATAAATTCATTTTTAATTGTTTTTTAAACATTTCAAAAAGGAATTATCATCTTGGAAATCAAAACCAAATGAGTTTTAATTCATCTTGTGATTAAAACATCAATTTTCCAACCTCAACCAAAAATCACAAGTTGTTTATTCAAAATTATTTGGTGTTTTTATCATTTTAATTAATTTTCTTTGAATAATTACTTTAAAAATGTGATGAAATTAGGGTTTCTTTGATTTTCACCCTAACAAATCTTTTTCAAACACTTTTGGGCCTCTAATAGAGTGTAAGACTCAATCCCTTATTGTACATAAACCATTTTTTGGCCTCAGATATTGCATAAGTCCCGACACGATAAAAAATCTCGGCCCGATTGCCATTTTCAAACAGAAATCTTTTGGGTCTCTCCTTGAGTTGTAAGCCCCATCACTTGTACAAAAAATAATCTTTGGGCCTCTAATAGAGTGTAAGACCCAATCCTTTGTAAATACAAACCATTTTGGGCCTCAGATGCTGTATAAGTCCCGTTGTATTTTCAAAGTCACGGCGCGGTCGTCGCCTTTTAAAACAAAATCATCTGGGCCTCCCCTAGTGTTGTAAGTCCCATCTTTCTTTTTCAAAACACTTTTGGGCCTCTTGAAAGAGTGTAAGCCCCAACCCTTTTGTAAATAAACCTCTTTGGGCCTCAGTCATTGTATAAGACCCGATGCGATTTTTTAAAACAACGGTGCGATCACTGTTATATCTGGGCCTCTCCTCAAGTATAAGCCCTAACAATCTTTTCAAAAACAACTTCTCTTTTGATTTAGATTCAAATATACATGTTGTTATAAAAAATTTCTTTAATTTCTTTGAACAACTAACAATACAGCATGGAAGGTTGCTCACCTGTACGTTTTAAACAGCTTTCATTTACTCGCTTTCATATATATATAACTGTATTGTGGAAAGCTGCTCCCCTGTAAGTCTTCTTTCATATCCTTTTAAATACTTGTCATATATCAACTGTATATATACTAGTATAGTTATTTAGAGTTTTCCCCGACAACTAGGTCTAGAACTAAGTAAAGCCAGTTGGTCACTCTTTAAATGCAGTCAAAACTAGATCCCCATAGGATTCCAGATACAGTTTTGCCTTCTCTTGGGCTTAAACAATATGGAACAAAGAGAAAGACATTATTCCCGGTGAACCTTTTCTCAGACTGTCACTATTAGAACTTGTCAAAGAAATTCAGTTTCCCCAGAGAGGATTAATTCCCGGTGAAACTTCTCTTGAATTTCTTCAAACCCTAGAACTGTTCACTAAAGGAAAGATTATTCGCAGTGAAACTTTTCTTGAACTCTTCTTAAGTTTAGAACCACAGGCTTCCTAAAAGCATCTCCGCCTCCTCTTGGGCTTTATACAAGGACCCTCCGACTTCTTAAAAGTTCTCATGCCTTCTCTTGGGCTTAATACAAGGACCCTGACGACCTCTTAAAGGTATAAGATAGAACTTAGTCATCCTTTGCTAGAGCAGTCTTTCCAGTGTCAAATCTCAGGCCAATTTAGGGTTGATTCTCATCCCTTAATACCCTTGCCTCCTCTTGGGCATCATACAAAAGATAAAACTCTTCCATACCAGTAGACTTGGACAGTCTAATCTTGAGTCTCCAAGACATTCTCAAGTTCCCTACAAACATAGGGGAAACCCTGGTCATTCTAGATAAATCTCCAGCGGAGTTAAAACTTATGGGTTCTAAAACCCAGTATCTCTCCTAAAAATCCCTAAGCCAGGGTCAGTTTATCATCATTATAACAATATCCCAAATCAGAACCTCAAGGTATCTGATACCTCAACTCTTCTGTAACCCTCAGCAAGAGTTGATTCCCCACTTGGACCTGCCTAGGGATCTCAATAATCCCCAGCAGAAAGATATCCTCCTCTTAGGCTTTGTATAATGACCTTTCCTCAGCGCAGTCAGCCTCCTCTTGGGCTTTGTACAATAATTCTCCCCAGCAGAGCTAACCTTTTCAGACTCTCTTGTTGAGTCAATCACTTTTCAGACTCTCTTGTTGATTCAATCACTTTTCAGACTCTCTTGTTGAGTCAATAAACTTTCAAGACTCTCTTGTTGAGTCAATCACCTTTTCAGACTCTCTTGTTCAGTCAACCCTTTTAGCCTCAATCTTGGGCTTTGTACAAGACAGATAAAGTCACTCTCTTGTTGAGTAAATCTTTTTCCAGCCTCCTCTTAGGCTTAGTGTAAAGATTTCCCCTAGCAGGAGTTAACCTCCTCTCAAGATGTGTATAATGATTTCTCCATCTTGTTCAGCCACAATCCTGGGCCTCGTACAGGACAGATAAAAACACTCTCTTGTTGAGTCGACCCTTTTAACCTCAATCTTTGGCTTTGTACAAGACAGATAAAGTCACTCTCTTGTTGAGTCAATCTTTTTTCAGCCTCCTCTTAGGCTTAGTGTTAAGATTTCCCCTAGCAGGAGTTAACCTCCTCTCAAGATGTGTATAATGATTTCTCCAGCTTGTTCAGCCACAATCCCGGGCCTCGTACAGGATAGATAAAAGCACTCTCTAGTTGAGTCAAATCCTTTTAGCCTCAAACTTGGGCTTTATACAAGACATAAATCTTCATAACCTTCTCTTAAGCTTGGGACAAACATCTTCCCCATAAGAGTCAATTCCTCCCAGCCATCTTCTAGGCTTCGAGAAATACTCTCCAGCAGAGTCAAACATATTTCAGCCTCAATATTGGGCTTTGTACAAGACACTTAAAAAATCCTCAGCCGAGTCAGTTAAATTTCCCATTTCAGCCTCATTCTTGGGCTTTGCACAAGACACATACAAACCTCCCCGGCGGAGTCAAAACCCCTTTTTAGCTTCAATCTTGGGCTTTGTACAAGACAGATAGAACACTTTCCCCGAAAAAGTCAAACAATCCCCTCAGAGGAAGTCCAATCCTGATTTAGAGATGACAAATTCTCTCTCGGTTAAAACCTTTTAGCTTCAATCTTGGGCTTTGAACAAGACACCAAACATCTTTTTCCTCCCTTAGAATAGGAGGAACTACGATTGCTCTGATTTCCCTGTTTCGTTTAAACGGGAATACGTAGGCATAAGATTGTGAAATCTTAGCGAGCATACTAATAAAAAACTCTAGGTCCAGTACCTTCATACACCAATCAAAACTTAGGTCCATTGCCTTACCAAAAACATCGAGAAAACCTGAACATCAACAAAAACACTCTCTCTCTCATATTTCCCAAGAAACTTTCCCAACCCATTAACAGATAAACACCATCAAGTACAAAACGAAACCTAAAACTAACATCCTGTGGATAACCACATATAGGATGGGTAATTGACAACTCCCCATTGTATAACCTGACCCCGTACCCCCAATCTCTTTAAAAGCGTCTATTCAGTTAAACAATCACGTGCAAGGTTAGTTTTAGATAGTTTCCCTTTCCCTTCCAGCTTCACGGGATAAATAAGAAATTAGAAAGTAACACCCTCTCCTCATTGTGAGGAGAAACCCAAAAACCAGCGATAAGGTGGTCGCGTCACCGATAAAAATCGCTCGCTACATGTGGATGGCATAGTTTTTGGTGAGATGTGTGACAAGATGGTGCAACATTTTGTTCAAAAAATGTAATCTGATATTGAGACAAGTCTTGTAGGAGAACCCACTTATTTCTTGGTTTTCAAGTAAAGAAACTAGAAGACATTATTTTTGTGTCTCAAAGAAAGTATGCTAAGATCATAGTGAAGAAGTTTGGTCTTGACAATGCAATTCACAAAAGAACTCCTGCTGCAACTCACTCGAAGCTTTCTAGGGATGAAACTGGAGTTGATGTAGATCAAATCCTCTATAAAAGTATGATAGGAAGTTTGTTATATCTCACAACTAGCAGATCTGATATCCCATTTGATGTAGGTGTATGTGCTAGGTACCAAGCTAAACCTAAGGCTAGTCATCTCACTTAAGTGAAAAAAATCACTACAACATTTGTTGTCTCTGGCAACACTTTTTTAGGGAACATGTAATAATTGTTGCCTTAAATTCGTATAGGCAACAATTTACGGTTGTTGCCAAAAATATATTTGCAACCCTTGATAATTGTTGCCTAAAATACTTTTGGGGACGTTTTTGAAACATCACTCTTTTATTTTTTTGGCAACGATGGTTAATTGTGCCATTAACTACTTTTAGGGATGATTTTAGAGCGTTAATATATTATTTCTATAGCAATGTTTGATAATTGTCCCCTAAAATACTTTTGGGGACATTTTTAGATTGTTACATTAATTCTAATAAAAGGCTACATTTCTTCAATATTGCATAAAATTTTAGCATTATCACATTTTTGGTGGCAATCTTCCCTCCAAAACTTATACACTAAAAAAACAAATATTTTACTCTAAACATTATTAAAAAAATATATCTATTAAAAATCTTCTAACACATAATAAAATAATATATAACTATAATAATATATAATTATACAAATAATAATATATAACTATAATAATATTTTTATTTTGTATCACAATTTTTTATTTATTTTTTTTAATTTAAAGGTCTTTAATAAATTTCCACTAAGCCAGTCACGCTTTTCAATAAAGTTCAAAACTCTTAAATGTTTATATAAAAATATTTTTAATATTCGTTAATTTAAAGGTCTCTATTTAATTGTTTTTATAGTTTATTATTTTAATATACAAAACTATTATAAATATACATACACAGTCTAAATAATTTTTTAGTATGCATAGCATAATTTAAAATGCATGTTCTTAGAAAGATAAATATTGAAGTTGATAATGTATTATTTAAATTTAATTAAAAAATAATGATACAAAATTATTTTAAGATAAATAAAACTTTATTATAGACATGCTGACAATATCAGAATAAAAGTTAGTCCTTTTGAAAGTGGTTATTAAATTACTTCAATATAAGTTTATTGAAAAATGAATAAAATTTATTATTAATATCTATTATACCTCTTGTTAAAAAATATAAAAAAGAAACTGTAAAATTTAAATATATAAAAACTGCATAAAAATTAAATAAGGAAGTAAAGATTTTATCCAATAAAATGAGATATCTTTTTATGGACACATTAATAAAATTATATTTTGTGCAAAAAAAAGTTTACAGTATTAGTGCATAAGAGTTTTTTTTTACACATATTAGTGCGTAAGAGTCAATATCTCACATAAATTTAATAATTCTTTTTAATTTAATTAAATTTTATTTTTAATAATTATTTTTTAAAATAATTGTATTAAAATATTTTTTTAAGAAAACATTGATGAACACTTAAATTTTAGAAAATTAAAATTTATTTTTTAATTTTTAACAAATTAACTAAAAATAAAATTTACTTTTATAGTAAACTTTCCTTAATAAGACATTTAAAACATATAATATTAACTATTTAAAAAAACCATAAAAGATTTCTAAGTTAAATATTTAAAAAAAATATATAATAAATAATGAAAACAAAAACCAATCTCAGCTTTGTGAAACCCTTGTTCTCCCTCTCAGATTTACGCAAACACCAAACCCTTTTTCCCTTCTTGATTCAAGGTCGCTATACTTCGATTATATTCATCGTTTTTCTCTCTGAACTCCAAAAACTCCTCAAATCTTCATCTTCTTCATCTAGTCTCATGAATTTATTATGTTTACTTTTATTTTGAAAAGTCTCAAATTAGTGAGAAGTTGCAAGAATCAGAAAAGAAGAAGGATGAAACCATAGCAGAGAAAGAAGAAGAAGGATGGAATAATCGCATGAAATAATAGTGTCATCCAATCCTTGCAGAATTGCTTCTCTTCAGGTGAGATTCCTTGATATTACACATGATTGGCAAATGGTCAAAATTAGGGTTTTTCCATGTAATGAATAAGTATAAGTGTTTATCTTAGTGGGGTCATGGAACTTAATTTACTGTTTTGAAAACTTTAGCTTAGTTATATCTCACTTTTCTTCTCTTGTTTTTGAAAAATGAGATACTTATTAATAAACAGATCTTGTTTTTGGAACAATAACAGTTTGAATAGATGCAAAGTTGGGATTGATGAATGATTTTGCACCTTATTTGATGACATGACTTTGAACCCAATGAAGGTAATCGGTCCACAATTTCAATTGTTGTTTTTTTAGAAGTACGATTTTTTCACTGCATCTAAGTTATTAATTCGTAGGTTGCAACATCGGTGGCGGAGAACTCTATTTGAAACATTGAAAATAGGATGAAGTGAATGATCTCTTTTGTGATTTCTGATGTAGTGGAAACTGAGGTGAATGATCTTTTATCTAAGGTAATGCACTGTGAATTGACTTGATTTATCAACTTAGGAAACAATATTAAAAAAGTTTTTACTTGATTTTCCTTGTGAAGATTAATAATAGGTTTCAACTTGCAAGTTTAATTTTTTAAATGTTCGTGAATTGTATGATTATTGTAATATAAATGATTTTGTTAATATATATATATATATATATATATATATATATATATATATATATATATATATATTTTAAATGTATGTATATTGTTATAGATTTGTAATATAAATGGTTTTGTTAATATAAATATATATACTGTTATATAGTGTTCCAGATTTGTTAATATATATATATATATATATATATATATATATATAAACTTTTAAACTTTCAGCCCTTGTAAATATTGGTTTACCACAATGTTTTTATAAACAGTTGAGTCACATACAAAAACAATTGATAAGGCTAATATTAGCAGTAGAGTTTAAATATAGTCATGGTTGTAGCACTGATACTTTTGATTAGTGGCGTTCACGACTATGTTGTTGAGGGTTTGTTAATGCATAATTGAGTGTGTTTTGCTTGTTGTTTTAGTTTTTATTTGTGCAAGGTTTAATTCTTGTTGATGTCTTAATTTTCCATTGGACCAAAAATATTTATGGTTGATGTATTTTGTTTTATTTTCTTATGCAGTAAGGTATCAATGAAGATGTTGAGAAAGACGATATAAATGATGAAATTCAAGAGGACGACATAGATGATGGATTTCAAGAGGACGTCATAGGTGGCAAATTTCAAGAGGACGACATAGATCTTGAAGATGAATTTCAAGAGGACGATATAGGTGGTGAATTTCAAGGGGACGACGTAGATGAAGAATTTCTGGAGGACGACATATGTGATAAATTTCAAGAGGACGATCTGGATGATGAATTTCAAGAAGACTAACTTGAATGAGTTGGATGATGTCTTTTTTTTGGCTTGTAGTTGAAAGCATTAAACTTATACTTTGTTTTTTGTTCTTTTACTGAACTATGTTTTTTGTTCTTTTACTAGGATCATAATTCAAAGTATTAAACTTAGTATTATAAGTAATGTTACCTTAGGCATTTTGTTTACCGGATACTATCTTGAATTAATGTTTGAACTCGATTTTATTATAATATTACAACTTTTGTCGATGTACGGTTAAGTTTGATCTTGTTTAAGTTATAATCGACATTTTTTTAAGGCAATCATTAACGACTATATTATTTAGAAAATAATTGTGAAATTGTATATTTTATGGGGGCACCGTAAAAGAACAACCTATAAGCTATGGCTACACTTTAAAAACGATCCTCCTGATTCAGATTTAAGGCAACAATTATTAATTGTAGCCGTATATGGCAACGCTTAAAAAACGTCGCCTCAGAGGCCACAAATAATCGTCCCCTATTCCTTTTGTTTAGGCGACGTTTTTAAAAAGCGTGCCCAAAGAACATGAAAAAACGTCCCCTCAAACTATAGGCAACGCTCGCATAGGAGACGCCTAGAAAACGTCCCCTATTCTTTTAGGCAACGATTTCCAGAGTTCTGACAACATTTTTCAAGTGTTGCCAGAGACAACAAATGTTGTAGTGAATCTTGAAGTATATAAGTGGAACTTATGACAATGGCATCTTGTACTCTCATGATACAAATCCCATGCTTGTAGGATATTGTGATGCATATTGGGATGGAAGTCCTGATGGTAGAAAAAGCACATCAAGGGGATGTTTCTTTCTTGGCAACAATCTGATTTCTTGGTTCAGTAAGAAGCAAAATTATGTCTCATTATCTACTGTTGAAGCTGAGTACATTACTATTAGAAAAAGTTGCACATAATTACTCTAGATGAAACAAATGCTGAAGGAGTACAACGTCGAACAAGATGTCATGACATTGTTATGTGACAATTTGAGTGCTATCAATATTTCAAAAAAATTTGTTCAACACAATAGAACCAAGCACATTGACATTTGTCATAATTTCATTAGGGATATTGTGGAAGATAAAGTGTTAAAACTATAGCACATAATAACTGACAAACAACTAGCTGATATATTCACCAAGTCATTGGATGCTGTCAACTTTGAAAAGTTAAGAAGTGTGCTTGTAGTGTGCATATTGGATATCCTATAGCTGTAAAAGATTGGGAAAAGTGCAAGGAAACCAAGTCAATACCTCTCTCTTATTCTCTACGGTGCATGTATATTCATGGTGATTCATTCTTTTCCAACCACTCCTTTTATCTGGATTGTCGATACGAGCATGAAAAAAGTTCTGATATCCTTATATTGCATCTTCCAAGTGTTTCTGTAAAAGCCTATTATTTCAAAGAAGAAACACTCTAACAAAGGAATTTATATCATGAAATGTATTGAAAGATTCCTCTTTTTCTGCAATTGATGGGGATGCTCTTGATGGATCATATATTGGAATATCTACAGTTGGTAAGAATTCTGTCACCAAGATGACGGTTGTGAAGAACAGATATGTTCAGAAACATGATTCTGACTCAGAGGTTGATGTAGACTGGGTACCTTACATGAACTGTAGAGGGTGGATAAAATAATAAGTAGAAGTGTTCTTGATTAGTTTGTTTGGCTCTTCTATTTGGGCTTTTTTTTTGGTTCTGCGCTTGTAAAGGCCCTATAGCCTCTTAAGTTTATGTACAATAATTGATCTAATTCTTGTGCATCTCTTGATGTTGTTCTGGTTGTTCTACTCATGTTTTTGGTTGTGTATGTGCTAACATAATAACCTATGCATGACTGACCTTTTTTGTTGTACTAACCCTTTGCCAAATTATGGCAAAAAGGGGGAGTAGAAGTGGTGTTGCTAAGGTAACAAGTATTTGTTTAGTACTGACCATCTGGTAAGTACAAATGATGTGCTCACACGCTGAAGCATCGTTGTCGCGCTGAAGAATCGGAGACCATAGTTATTGGTTAGCTAGACTCACAAAACATAAGATGTTACCACCAATCTTTTATTTTCCAAGGGAAGAGGAAAAGAACGAATAAACCCAAAATAAACATGCAAAGCATAAAGTAAAACTAAAAGCTAAGAAGAGAAGAGATATAAGGTACATGGGTTGGTTATACAAAGGGAAAGGACTAACACCCTAAGTATCTATAGTATCCTATAAGAACCTCTTGTATTATTTGTGTTAGGTTAAAAGTGTTTGCTAAAAAATAGATTGGGGAGTGATAAATGTTAAAATATACTATTTTTAGTGTAAATAATTGGCACTTATTGGCTTGATTCGTTGGTTTTCTGTTAATAATCCCCCATTTTTGTGCATATGCTGTATAGTTTACATTATAGTGTATTTATTGCGTATCGTGTAAATATAATTGTAACACCCTAAAATTTGCCCTCTTGTTGTGGCCTAGCTTATGTTTCATTGCATTGAATTTAGATCTCATTGCATTGCATTTAGATCTCATTTCATCTCATATCTCATACATGTTGCATTGGGGCAAGTGATCAGTGGATTTTAGAGTATTGATCATCCAAAAGAAGGGAACAAGAGCCAAGGGTCTTCAAGCAAGCCTCAAGGGTCTCTTATATCATATAACATCCCATTTGATCCCACAAGTCATTGGAAGAGGAGAATTCACCAAAAAGTTGGACAGTTCATCACCTCATAGCAAAAACAGTCCAAATTAGGGTTTGTGATTCAAGCAGTCTCCTGATGAAATTTTAGTTCAAACTTGGTCTCAATGTTTTCTACATGATGTCAAGTATCTAAGGATGGAAGACTGCCCATTGGTTCATTTCAAAAGAGGTTCAATTGGTCAGTTGCTTGAGAATCAAGAAATTTGGGGAAAAATCAACTGTGCATAGGAAAAAGTCAACTCCTGACTTTTTAAGGTCAAATTCATGAAATTCAAGTCACATATGTTCATTGGACAAGATTTGATTAAGAAATGATGGAGGAATCATGAAAAATCAAGAAATGTACAAAGTTGCCATTTTTAGAAACTTAGGGTTTCCAAAAATGGCAAGTTGCGACCATTTTGCACCACACTTCAAGGCATTATTTCTTCAAGATAAAAGCTCCAAACTTCAGGTCCAAGTTGAGCCAATTAAAGATCACATTGCAAGCTTCAAATCCATACCAATAACTCTTCCATTGGATCAAAATTGAGGGAGTTATGATCAATCAAAGTTTGGTAAAATCAAGGCAAAGTCCAAGTTATGGCAAGGCAAGTTCAGGCCTCCAGGCCATAATTTCATCAAACACTTGGTGTGCCAAATGTCAATCCATTTTTCTCATTGAAGAAAGTTTCAAATGAAAAAATGTTGAACATATAAGTTGTTCATTTCCATGCCCTCTTCAACTTTGATGTTGGACATTTTCTCATTTGAACAAGGTATGAAGGAGTTGTAGTGGTCCAAACATGGGAGCTTCACACTGAATTTTTCATAGGTCCATGACCAGGTATGCCAACAAGTTGCCTCGCCCATGATGCAGTCTCATATCCTTGTGTTCTAAGTCATTTTCCATCACCTTAAAGGCATTGTTTCACTTGGATTCAAACATCAAACTTGTTCTACTTCATGTCCTTGATCCATAGCCACCAAAAACTCATCATCTCATGCAGTGTACATAGAGAATTTCATCATCAAACATCCATGGTTTCATTGATGTCATGCTGGCCAATATGAAGTGTTTTGCATTGTTGTTGTTGGTTCAGTTTGTTTACACTACACACCAGCCACTCTTTTCCTATTATGAACATACATAACTCTTACACATTATGCCCGCATACATGTCCCTACCCTAAAGAGGAAAAGAGTAAACTTGCGTGACAAGTTTCTGCAGCAATAACATACATCACCACCTCTCATTTCTCAGCCCCACCATAAACTAATATGCTCCCTCATTACCATAACCAAACTCACCAACTCGTGCCAGTAACAACCTCACTCATTCTGTTAACTCAAAACTCAGTTGACACAACTCATTTAACCACAGTTCTAACTGTTAACTCTTGTAGTTAACAGGTTAACCACACCTATATAAGCTAAAATCTAACAGATTTTGAGAGAGCTTCATTCATTTTTCACACATTTCACAAATCACTCTCATACTTTCTCTCTGAAATTTCTCTCTGAACTCTCTCTCTTTGCACGAGTGCTTCCACATTTCATCATCATCATCATCATTTGTTCATCATTGTTCAAGAGCAAGCAAGCACAAGATCACTTCCTCAAGCACAACTTTATTGCAGAGCAAATTTCTCTCTATTCTCTTCAAGATCCAAGGTACAGGAGCATTTATTTTGCTCCTTGGAAACTCAAGAACAAGCCTACACCTCTGGTTTTCTTGTAGATTCAAGTTCTTCACAGTGCCAGGTTTGAAATTCCTCAACTGATTTTGCTTAGTTTTCTTGCATTTAAGCTTGTTTTTGCTGTTTATGGAGCTTAATAGAAGCTATGCATGATCCGGCTAGTTGATAGACCTTTTAGAGGTGTAGATTCAAAACCTAGGGCAAGATTCATCCCTTCGATTCTCTCTGATGGTGTGTTGTTTGTGAAAAATAATTGTGGATTTATGATCTACGTGATTTCAGCTTTCGAATGATGTATGATTTATGCATTTCTGGAACATTTGAGGATTTGCAGGTGGTGGTGCTTCACCGGAGAAGATGACCCGAGGTCCTTCTCCGGCCGGTGGAGGTTTTCAGTTAGGGTTTAGAAACTTTAAAACGTGACCGTCTGATTGTGTTTGATCCTAGGACTAGAAACGTGCCGGCACATAAATGAGAGAGCGTCCCCATCACATGATTAGCAAATAGAATAAAGCTTCTTTAACTAATTTCTTGAAACTGTTTGCGTATAATTGCAGTGAGACTTGGACCAAAGATAATTCAAGAGTTCACTACCCTAGAACCTAATTCAAGAGTTCAAGGAGTTAAATATTTACATTTCAGAAAAAGAATAAAAAATACCATTGAGCTCAGAAGCCCAATCTCCATTGTTGATCTGCCAGAGAAATCCTTTATCATCACCACCTCCTGTTGTCATCAGTGCCATATTCGTTGGACTGCATGCGGCTGCATATAATTCCCCTATACAACAATCCAAGAAATCATTACAAAAACATTTGAAAAAGGAAAACAAAACAAATTTATCAATCTATTAATGAAATCTCAGACAACTTTAAACCCTAAACATCTGTTCCTTAACATGGATTATGTACTAGCATCTATTCCTTAACATCTGTTACAGATTTCCTCTTTAATTGTAGTAACACAAACCAAATCGGACAAACCATCGAAACTAATCGATGTAGATTTTAGTTTCAATTGGACAAACCTTTGCTCATGCATGATTATGAAGAGGTGATAGTCCCTGCAAAAATATTGAGGATGGTCAATCTCACCTTATTTTAGAGATTAGTATTCTACCATCATCTATTCTGCCTCAAAAGAATGTATTATATTGAGATTAGAGAGTTGTAATTACTTGATAGAGTTTGAAAGATCCCTGATCTAGAATAACAAGGTCCATTTCATACCAAGCTAAACTATTATGATAACAAGAGCATTGTATAAGCTGAATAAATGAATTGCATACCAAGCTGATGTATATTCTATATGAAAACTTGACAGCTTCCGTAAACTTTTCACTGTCTCCTTCATCAATTACAGCAACAACGTCCTGGCAAATTGTTTTTGAAAAGAAAAAAGTTAACAATACACTCGGCAAATATCTGACTTGAGAATTAATCAAGGAATTAATTAAACATCATTACTATGATACTACAATAATCAGAAAGAAGTGGAATTGGTGTTAGTTTCTTTTCATGGGAAGTTTGGTTAAGAACCACAACCTAAACAAGGCCGGATTTATCATCACCGGCTGATACGAACAATTTTCCTTTAGCACGGAATCGAATGGCACTGATATTGTCTTTATTAAAGGGTTATTCACAGGATACATTAGCTACAACCAAACCAAAAAAGGAAAACAATATGTATAAAAATGGATCAATATCTATGTGTCCATATAAAAAATTTTAAAGGTACTTAACCAAATAGAACTACAACAACATATGTACGTAACCAAAAGCTATTCTGAAAATTTTATGGAAAAGAACTGAAAAATAGCGCTTATGGACATGTCAAAAGTTGTTTCCATAAACTGTAACACCCCCAATCTATACCCCCAAAAAGCAAAGCGATAAATAAAATTCAAAATTTCATCAGAGTATATTTAAAACATTCATGGCATAGACCGAGGGGTCACATCAATTGAAGCAAATACACATACACCTGCTCATAAAGATATGCAATAATTCAGGTAGCACATAACAAAGGAACCTAGTTCCTATCACCCACAATTCAGATACAGAATAAAAGCGGAAAATCTGTAACTGAAACTCATATATATACATCATAAAAAGTTTGTCTGTCATATACAACATCATACATGTACAATCCAAAAGATACATGTATACATAATACAAATAATCACACTCGATCCCCCGAATACCCGGTGCTACATATTAGAGCCGACCGACAAAAGAATGAAGACCTAAGCTTCACAAAAAGACCTCCAGCATCTAATCTGTAATGCCTCATAGAGCATTTAAAAAACAGCAGAAGGGTGAGAAACACAATCATAATATAATTGCATACAATTATATAATAACACGAAAATACACATATAAAATATTCTCACCACAACTTATACCAGAATTCAAACACAAAACAACACAATGTATATTTCTTATATCCTTCACCAAGGTATATCAACCATGCACAATACACATATCGCCAACATATATACATATATCAACTCATCAATTTCATCCACAATTCCACACACAATCAATACATTCATGATTTTCCACACATAATGCATCCATTCACAATTCTCACACATAATCAATCCATTCATGATTTTTCACACATAATGCATCCATTCACAATTCTCACACATAATCAATCCATTCATGATTTATGCAAATGCACAGAGACCGACACAACGACTCTATACAATGCACATGCGGTACCATCCATCCATCAATCTCATCACTAGTTCACTCAGGAACTATTGGAATCATCGCTTGTTAATGAGGACCACTCATGTAACACCCCGTCGGGCAAACGATGTTCCCCGTCGCTTTCGGTCCTCTTGGTATAAGGCACATGACGTTTATGGATCGCTTTCAGTCCTCTTTGTATAAGGCGCACGATCCGATCGCTTTCAGTCCTCTTTGTATAAGGCGCACGATCGTCTATAATCATCACTTTCAGTCCTCTTTGTATAAGGCGCACGATGTTATAGAGGATTCCCTCTGGAATCGTTTCGTCGCTCACACCCACTAGGGCACACGACATCACCACCATGCATATCATGATGCTTGGCATACAATGACTCATGACTATCAAATGCACACATATATGCAACAATCTCCATCAACAATAATCATGCTTTGCAATTCAAGCCCAAAACAATGCATTTATTTGCCATACGGCCACAAACCATCATCACAACATTTATCACATGCATTTCCATCACACAACAGCACCCAAGTCATACAACATTCATATCAACAGCATATTGCATAATACACATCAACTACACACACTTAAAATGGTACAAGTTAACAAAACCATACCATTCCAATTCCTGACATAATTTAATCGGCCAATAATCTCAAAACTAGTTTAATAAGAAAGAACGTGTCAAAAGCTTTCCAACGCACCAAACCGCGCCTCAAACCGACTCACGGATCAAAAGTTAGAAAGAAAACAAATTGGGAAAAACTGTCATGTTCGCATTGCGAAGCTCCTAGCGGGTCCTTCGCTTCCTCATTCGCAGTGCGAATGTCCCAGCGAACCAAGTCAGAAAGGAAAATAGCCTAAAAAACTCCTAACGTTCGCAGTGTGAACTCCCAGCGAATGCTCGCTTCCCCCTTCGCAATGCGAGTCTCCCAGCGAACAGTGGTAGAAAGAAAACAACACAAAATAACACAAGGTTCGCAGTGCGAACCTCTGGTGAATGCTCGCCCTCACCTTCGCAGTGCGAATAGCCAGCGAATGCTCGCTTTCCCCTTCGCTAGGGGATTCGCAGTGCGAACCTGCGAAAACCAGAAAACCCAGCAGCGCTGTAACACACTTCAACACTATATTTTCCCCACCAAAACACTTTCAAACCAACACATAGCAATCATAACATAATCTAATCATGGTAACAAGTATTCTACCACATTTACATCGATTTCCAACCGCGAAAACATCGATTTCTATCGTTCCGACCTAGAATTAAAAACCATAGAACACCACAAACATCCACACACACACATACATAATTATACACAAGCATAGTATAATCGAGTTTCGGACCCTTACTCGATTAAATCGCGTTTGAAAAATCGTTTGAATCGGTTCCTAGATTTCCAAGTTCTCTCTCTTTTCTTCTTTCTCTTCTCTATCCTTCTTTCTCTTTTTCTTCTCTTCTTTTTCTTTCCTTTCTATTTTTCTCTCTTTCTATTTCTATTTCTATAAACTTAAGAAAAATTAAAGTGAAATGACCAAAATACCCCTACACTTAAATATCTCGCAAACGTTCCCAAAGCGCGATTAAATATAATCTCGATGAAAAATAACATATTTCCGAATAAAAGTAAAAAATAAAATAATATATTAATAAAATAATCAAACGACTTAATTAAATAAAAATAACTAAAACTGGGGTGTTACAACTCTCCCCCACATAGAAATTTTCGTCCTCGAAAATATTACCTGAGACGAACAACTCCGGATACGACTCCCGCATTCGAGTCTCCAACTCCCAAGTCAAATTGCCCTCAGCAGCTCCTCCCCACGCCACTTTCACAAGTGCAATTTCCTTGCCTCTTAACCGCTTCAACTCGCGAGCCAAAATCCTCACTGGTAATGCCTCAACCGTAAGGTTCTCCCTTACCTCAACCTCGTCCATCGGAATCACATGCGACGGATCCGAAACATACTTCCGAAGCTGTGAATCATGGAACACATCATGCAAATTCAACAGACTCGGCGGCAACACCACCTTATAAGCCACAACACCAACTCTCGCAGATATCTGGTAAGGACCAATAAACCGAGAAGTAAGCTTCTTCGATTTCATTGCACGACCAACACCCGTCACCGACGTAACTCTCAAAAATACATGATCGCCCTCTTGAAACTAGAGATCTTTCCTCCTTCGATCATGATAACTCTTTTTCCTACTCTGAGAAGCCTTCATTTTCTCACGAATAAGTTTCACCTTTTCTGTAGTCTGTTGAATCAATTCCGGTCCAACCACCGCACTCTCACCAGATTCGTGCCAACACAACGGTGTTCGACATCTTCGACCATACAACGCTTCAAACGGTGCCATTTCAATACTCAAATGGAAACTGTTATTATACGTGAATTCAATCAATGCAAGATAACTATCCCACGCACCACCTTGTTCAAGAACACAAGCCCGCAACAAATCTTCCAATGACTGAATCGTTCTCTCCGTCTGTCCATCCGTTTGAGGATGATAAGCCAAACTCAATCTCAATTTAGAACCCAACACCTTTGGTAAACTTTCCCAAAATCTCGAGGTAAACCTCAGATCTCGATCTGAAACAATACTCAACGGAACCCCATGCAACTTCACAATCACACTGATATAAATCTCTGCCAACTTCTCCAAAGAAAAACTGATGTCAATCGGAATGAAATGCGCCGATTTAGTCAGCCTATCCACAACCACCCAAATCACATTTTGTCCCCTCAGTGTATTCGGCAACCCTGTCACAAAGTCCATAGAAATGCTATCCCATTTCCACTCAGGAATATCCAATGGTTGCAACAAACCACTAGGCTTCAGATGTTCCACCTTCGACTTCTGACACGTCAAACATGAATACACAAACTGGGCCACATCTCACTTCAATCCAGACCACCAGAAAATCTTCTTCAAATCTTGATACATCTTATTAGCTCCCGGATGTATACTCAAATTACTCCGGTGTCCTTCCTCCAAAATCATCCTTTTCAACTCCGAATCATTAGGAATACAAATTCTACCTCGGAACCTCAAAACACCTTTACCATCCACTCTAAAATCCTCATTTTCACTTTTATCCCCAACCGTCATCAAATCCACAAATTTCACATCCAATTTCTATTTCTCACTAACCGTCAACAGAAAATCATTAGTAACTTTCAACATACCAAGCCTTACACTGCCAGACGTCAATTCACACACCAAACTCAAATCTCTAAACGATTCCAAAAGTTCCCACTCCTTAACCATCAAAGCAGACATATGCAACGATTTCCAGCTCAACGCATCGGCTACCACATTAGCTTTACCAGGATGGTAATTCAAGCTAAAATCGTAGTCCTTCAAAAATTCCAGCCATCGACGTTGCCTCATATTCAACTCTTTCTGATCAAACAAATATTTCAAACTTTTATGATCACTAAAGACTTCGAATCTTGCACCGTAGAGATAATGCCTCCAAATCTTCAACACAAAAACCACAGCCGCTAATTCAAGATCATGAGTAGGATAATTTTTCTAATGCATCCTCAATTGCCTCGAAGCATAAGCCACAACCTTACCTTCTTGCATCAACACTCCACCTAGCCCAATCAAAGACGCATCACAATACACCACAAACGGTTCAGTAGGATTCGACAAGATCAAAATCGGAGCTGTCGTCAATCTTCTCTTCAGCTCACTAAAACTTTCCTCACACCGAATATCCCAAATGAACGCTTGCCCTTTACAAGTCAACTGGGTCAATGGAAGTGCTAACTTAGAAAAACCTTCAATGAACCTTCGATAATATCCGGCTAAACCCAAAAAGCTTTTTCAATAACAGATCTCGGAGCCTCCCATTATAGAACTGCTTCTACTTTATATGGATCCACAGCGATACCGTTACCTGAAATCACGTGACCAAGAAAACTCACTTCTGACAACCACAATTCACACTTTGACAACTTGGCAAAAAGTTTCCTTTCCTTCAAAACCTGCAACACAATGCGCAAATGCTCCGCATGTTCCTCCCGGGACTTAGAATAAATCAAAATGTCATCAATAAACACAACAACAAAACGATCCAAATGCTTGTGGAAAATACGATTCATGTACTCCATAAACACACCTGGCGCATTAGAAACCCCGAATGGCATCACAGAATATTCATAATGACCGTAACGTGTCCTAAAAGCCGTCTTCTGAATATCTTCTTCTTTCACCCTTATCTGATGATAACCCGACCTCAAGTCAATCTTACTAAACACACACGCACCTACCAACTGATCCATCAAATCGTCAATTGTCGAAAGAGGATACTTATTCTTAATTGTCACTTTATTCAACTGGCGATAATCAATACACAATCGCTTACTCCCATCTTTCTTTTTCACCAATAAAACTGGAGCACCCCAAGGCGACACACTTGGCCTCACAAACCTCTTCTCCAACAATTCATTCAATTGCTTCTTTAACTCAACCAACTCAGATGCCGACATACGATATGGTGCCATCGACACAGGTCTAGTACCAGGAACTAGATCTATAGAAAACTCCACCTCTCTCTCTGGCGGCACATATGAAATATCCTCAAGAAACACTTCCAAAAAATCACACACAACAGGAAACACATCAAGTGAAACTTGACTATCCACAGTCAACGATGCAAACAACCCAAACAAATGAGCTTCGTCCACCAAAAGTTTCTTCAACTCTTTGGTAGATAAAAAACTCGACTCTTCGTCTTCTTCAAGAGAAGGGAATCTTACTAGCTTATGATAACAATCAATATGAACCCGATTGAACTGTAATCAATTCATTCCCAGAACCACATCTAAACCCTCCAACGGCAAACACACCAAATCCATCTCAAAGTCTTTACCATAAATGGTCAAAGGACAACTTAAACAAACCAAGGAAGTAGTTACTGACCCCATTGCTGGAATATCAATAACCATCTCTCCATCCATCGAAGACAACACAAGATTCAAATGCTTCGCGCACTCAGACGAAATAAACGAATGAGTCGCTCCAGTATCAATAATAGCAACTAAAGGCGCACTATTAATAAAACAAGTACCTCTGATCAGACGGTCTGCACTTGTAGTCTGAGTTCCCGCCAATGCAAAAACTTTCCCACCAGCTGGAGCTTGCTTCGGTTTCGGACACTTCGTATAATATGACCAGGTTCACCACAATTGAAACACTTCGCCACATTCTTCCTCTTGCACTCAGCTGCAACATGCCCTAAACCTCCGCAAATAGAACACTTCCTCAAATCCTTCCTACATTCGAACTGACGATGTCCCACTTCACCACATATGTAACATCTCAAAGAATTAGACATACCTCCTCCACTTGGCCTTTTCTCAAAATTCCCCCTTTGTTTACCTTTATCAGCTGGTGTCACATAAGGGCCACTACGAAATGGTTGCTTCCCTTTCCTCTCGCTCACACTCTTATAGTGAGTAGAGCGAGCCCTACTATCTTCCGCATAAATCCTACAACAATCCACCAGATCTGAAAACCTCCTTATCCTCTGATAACCAATTGTCTGCTTTATCTCAGGACGCAACCCGTTCTCAAACTTCACACACTTAGAAAACTCCGCAGTCGCTTCTGCATAATGTGGATAAAACTGCACAAGCTCCACAAACTTAGCAGTATAATCAACAACAGACATACTACCTTGTTTCAACTCCAAGAACTCAATCTCTTTCTTTCCTCTTACATATTCAGGAAAATACTTGCTCAGAAACTCAATGCTAAACACAGCCCAAGTGATCTCCTCCTCTGCAGCTTCCAACACATGACGTGTACCAACCCACCAATCATCAGCTTCTTCCAGCAACATGTGAGTACCCAGTCTTACCTTCTGATCCTCAACACAATCCATCACTCGGAAGATCCTTTCAATCTCCTTAAGCCAAATCTGAGCACCATCAGGATCATATCTTTCTTTGAAGACAGGCGGTTTGTTCTTCATGAACTCATCATTACACGCAGCATTAGGTGCATCCTGCACAGCCCGAGCCATAACTTGCATAGCAGCAGCCAAAGCAGCATCATTCCTACCACCAGCCATATTCTGTTCATTTCCAATAACAGCAACTATGGTTAAACAAACAGCTCACCAAACCACAAAGACCAACAAGGACTGACACAAACTGACACGGACTGGCTCTGATACCACTTAATGTAACACCCCTAATCTATACCCCCAAAAAGCAAAGCGATAAATAAAATTCAAAATTTCATCAGAGTATATTTAAAACATCCACGGCATAGACCGAGGGGTCACATCAATTGAAACAAATACACATACACCTGCTCATAAAAATATGCAACAATTCAGGTAGCACATAACAAAGGAACCTAGTTCCTATCACCCACAATTCAGATACAGAATAAAAGCGGAAAATCTGTAACTGAAACTCATATATATACATCATAAAAAGTTTGTCTGTCATATACAACATCATACATGTACAATCCAAAAGATACATGTATACATAATACAAATAATCACACTCGATCCCCCGACTACCCGGTGCTACATATCAGAGCCGACCAACAAAAGAATGAATACCTAAGCTTCACAAAAAGACCTCCAGCATCTAATCTGTAATGCCTCATAGAGCATTTAAAAAATAGCAGAAGGGTGAGAAACACAATCATAATATAATTGCATACAATTATATAATAACACGAAAATACACATATAAAATATTCTCACCACAACTTATACCAGAATTCAAACACAAAACAACACAATGTATATTTCATATATCCATCACCAAGGTATATCAACCATGCACAATACACATATCGCCAACATATATACATATATCAACTCATTAATTTCATCCACAATTCTACACACAATCAATACATTCATGATTTTCCACACATAATGCATCCATTCACAATTCTCACACATAATCAATCCATTCATGATTTTCCACACATAATGCATCCATTCATAATTCTCACACATAATCAATCCATTCATGATTTATGCAAATGCACAGAGAGCGACACAACGACTCTATGCAATGCACATGCGGTACCATCCATCCATCAATCTCATCACTAGTTCACTCAGGAACTATTGGAATTATCGCTTGTTACGGAGGACCACTCATGTAATACTCCGTCGGGCAAACGATGTTCCCCGTCGCTTTCGGTCCTCTTGGTATAAGGCGCACGACGTTTATGGATCACTTTCAGTCCTCTTTGTATAAGGCGCACGATCTGATCGCTTTCAGTCCTCTTTGTATAAGGCGCACGATCGTCTATAATCATCGTTTTCAGTCCTCTTTGTATAAGGCGCACGATGTTATAGCGGATTCCCTCTGGAATCATTTCGTCGCTCACACCCACTAGGGCACACGACATCACCAACATGCATATCATGATGCTTGGCATACAATGACTAATGACAATCAAAATGCACACATATATGCAACAATCTCCATCAACAATAATCATGCTTTGCAATTCAAGCCCAAAAAAATGCATTTATTTGCCATACGGCCACAAACCATCATCACAACATTTATCACATGCATTTCCATCACACAACAGCACCCAAGTCATACAACATTCATATCAACAGCATATTGCATAATACACATCAACTACAAACACTTACAATGGTACAAGTTAACAAAATAATACCATTCCAATTCCCGACATAATTTAATCAGCCAACAATCTCAAAACCAGTTTAATAAGAAAGAACATGTCAAAAGCTTTTCAACGCACCAAACCGCGCCTCAAACCGACTCACGGATCAAAAGTTATAAAGAAAACAAATTGAGAAAAACTGTCATGTTTGCATTGCGAAGCTCCTAGCGAGTCCTTCGCTTCCTCATTCGCAGTGCGAATGTCCCAGCGAACCAAGTCAGAAAGGAAAATAGCCTAAAAAAACTCCTAACGTTCGCAGTGCGAACTCCCAGCGAATGCTCGCTTCCCCCTTCGCAGTGCGAGTCTCCCAGCAAACAGTGGCAGAAAGAAAACAACACAAAATAACACAAGGTTCGCAGTGCGAACCTCTGGCGAATGCTCGCCCTCACCTTCGCAGTGCGAATAGCCAGCGAATGCTCGCTTTCCCCTTCGCTAGGGGATTCGCAGTGCGAACCTGCGAAAACCAGAAAACCCAGCAGCGCTGTAACACACTTCAACACTATATTTTCCCCACCAAAACACTTTCAAACCAACACATAGCAATCAGAACATAATCTAATCATGGTAACAAGTATTCTACCACATTTACATCGATTTCCAACCGCGAAAACATCGATTTCTATCGTTCCGACCTAGAATTAAAAACCATAGAACACCACAAACATCCACACACACACATACATAATTATACACAAGCATAGTATAATCGAGTTTCGGACCCTTACTCGATTAAATCGCGTTTGAAAAATCGGTTGAATCGGTTCCTAGATTTCCAAGTTCTCTCTCTTTTCTTCTTTCTCTTCTCTATCCTTCTTTCTCTTTTTCTTCTCTTCTTTTTCTTTCCTTTCTATTTTTCTCTCTTTCTATTTCTATTTCTATAAACTTAAGAAAAATTAAAGTGAAATGACCAAAATACCCCTACACTTAAATATCTCGCAAACGTTCCCAAAGCGCGATTAAATATAATCTCGATGAAAAATAACATATTTCCGAATAAAAGTAAAAAATAAAATAATATATTAATAAAATAATCAAACGACTTAATTAAATAAAAATAACTAAAACTGGGGTGTTACAACTCTCCCCCACATAGAAATTTTCGTCCTCGAAAATATTACCTGAGACGAACAACTCCGGATACGACTCCCGCATTCGAGTCTCCAACTCCCAAGTCAAATTGCCCTCAGCAGCTCCTCCCCACGCCACTTTCACAAGTGCAATTTCCTTGCCTCTTAACCGCTTCAACTCGCGAGCCAAAATCCTCACTGGTAATGCCTCAACCGTAAGGTTCTCCCTTACCTCAACCTCGTCCATCGGAATCACATGCGACGGATCCGAAACATACTTCCGAAGCTGTGAATCATGGAACACATCATGCAAATTCAACAGACTCGGCGGCAACACCACCTTATAAGCCACAACACCAACTCTCGCAGATATCTGGTAAGGACCAATAAACCGAGAAGTAAGCTTCTTCGATTTCATTGCACGACCAACACCCGTCACCGACGTAACTCTCAAAAATACATGATCGCCCTCTTGAAACTAGAGATCTTTCCTCCTTCGATCATGATAACTCTTTTTCCTACTCTGAGAAGCCTTCATTTTCTCACGAATAAGTTTCACCTTTTCTGTAGTCTGTTGAATCAATTCCGGTCCAACCACCGCACTCTCACCAGATTCGTGCCAACACAACGGTGTTCGACATCTTCGACCATACAACGCTTCAAACGGTGCCATTTCAATACTCAAATGGAAACTGTTATTATACGTGAATTCAATCAATGCAAGATAACTATCCCACGCACCACCTTGTTCAAGAACACAAGCCCGCAACAAATCTTCCAATGACTGAATCGTTCTCTCCGTCTGTCCATCCGTTTGAGGATGATAAGCCAAACTCAATCTCAATTTAGAACCCAACACCTTTGGTAAACTTTCCCAAAATCTCGAGGTAAACCTCAGATCTCGATCTGAAACAATACTCAACGGAACCCCATGCAACTTCACAATCACACTGATATAAATCTCTGCCAACTTCTCCAAAGAAAAACTGATGTCAATCGGAATGAAATGCGCCGATTTAGTCAGCCTATCCACAACCACCCAAATCACATTTTGTCCCCTCAGTGTATTCGGCAACCCTGTCACAAAGTCCATAGAAATGCTATCCCATTTCCACTCAGGAATATCCAATGGTTGCAACAAACCACTAGGCTTCAGATGTTCCACCTTCGACTTCTGACACGTCAAACATGAATACACAAACTGGGCCACATCTCACTTCAATCCAGACCACCAGAAAATCTTCTTCAAATCTTGATACATCTTATTAGCTCCCGGATGTATACTCAAATTACTCCGGTGTCCTTCCTCCAAAATCATCCTTTTCAACTCCGAATCATTAGGAATACAAATTCTACCTCGGAACCTCAAAACACCTTTACCATCCACTCTAAAATCCTCATTTTCACTTTTATCCCCAACCGTCATCAAATCCACAAATTTCACATCCAATTTCTATTTCTCACTAACCGTCAACAGAAAATCATTAGTAACTTTCAACATACCAAGCCTTACACTGCCAGACGTCAATTCACACACCAAACTCAAATCTCTAAACGATTCCAAAAGTTCCCACTCCTTAACCATCAAAGCAGACATATGCAACGATTTCCAGCTCAACGCATCGGCTACCACATTAGCTTTACCAGGATGGTAATTCAAGCTAAAATCGTAGTCCTTCAAAAATTCCAGCCATCGACGTTGCCTCATATTCAACTCTTTCTGATCAAACAAATATTTCAAACTTTTATGATCACTAAAGACTTCGAATCTTGCACCGTAGAGATAATGCCTCCAAATCTTCAACACAAAAACCACAGCCGCTAATTCAAGATCATGAGTAGGATAATTTTTCTAATGCATCCTCAATTGCCTCGAAGCATAAGCCACAACCTTACCTTCTTGCATCAACACTCCACCTAGCCCAATCAAAGACGCATCACAATACACCACAAACGGTTCAGTAGGATTCGACAAGATCAAAATCGGAGCTGTCGTCAATCTTCTCTTCAGCTCACTAAAACTTTCCTCACACCGAATATCCCAAATGAACGCTTGCCCTTTACAAGTCAACTGGGTCAATGGAAGTGCTAACTTAGAAAAACCTTCAATGAACCTTCGATAATATCCGGCTAAACCCAAAAAGCTTTTTCAATAACAGATCTCGGAGCCTCCCATTATAGAACTGCTTCTACTTTATATGGATCCACAGCGATACCGTTACCTGAAATCACGTGACCAAGAAAACTCACTTCTGACAACCACAATTCACACTTTGACAACTTGGCAAAAAGTTTCCTTTCCTTCAAAACCTGCAACACAATGCGCAAATGCTCCGCATGTTCCTCCCGGGACTTAGAATAAATCAAAATGTCATCAATAAACACAACAACAAAACGATCCAAATGCTTGTGGAAAATACGATTCATGTACTCCATAAACACACCTGGCGCATTAGAAACCCCGAATGGCATCACAGAATATTCATAATGACCGTAACGTGTCCTAAAAGCCGTCTTCTGAATATCTTCTTCTTTCACCCTTATCTGATGATAACCCGACCTCAAGTCAATCTTACTAAACACACACGCACCTACCAACTGATCCATCAAATCGTCAATTGTCGAAAGAGGATACTTATTCTTAATTGTCACTTTATTCAACTGGCGATAATCAATACACAATCGCTTACTCCCATCTTTCTTTTTCACCAATAAAACTGGAGCACCCCAAGGCGACACACTTGGCCTCACAAACCTCTTCTCCAACAATTCATTCAATTGCTTCTTTAACTCAACCAACTCAGATGCCGACATACGATATGGTGCCATCGACACAGGTCTAGTACCAGGAACTAGATCTATAGAAAACTCCACCTCTCTCTCTGGCGGCACATATGAAATATCCTCAAGAAACACTTCCAAAAAATCACACACAACAGGAAACACATCAAGTGAAACTTGACTATCCACAGTCAACGATGCAAACAACCCAAACAAATGAGCTTCGTCCGCCAAAAGTTTCTTCAACTCTTTGGTAGATAAAAAACTCGACTCTTCGTCTTCTTCAAGAGAAGGGAATCTTACTAGCTTATGATAACAATCAATATGAACCCGATTGAACTGTAATCAATTCATTCCCAGAACCACATCTAAACCCTCCAACGGCAAACACACCAAATCCATCTCAAAGTCTTTACCATAAATGGTCAAAGGACAACTTAAACAAACCAAGGAAGTAGTTACTGACCCCATTGCTGGAATATCAATAACCATCTCTCCATCCATCGAAGACAACACAAGATTCAAATGCTTCGCGCACTCAGACGAAATAAACGAATGAGTCGCTCCAGTATCAATAATAGCAACTAAAGGCGCACTATTAATAAAACAAGTACCTCTGATCAGACGGTCTGCACTTGTAGTCTGAGTTCCCGCCAATGCAAAAACTTTCCCACCAGCTGGAGCTTGCTTCGGTTTCGGACACTTCGTATAATATGACCAGGTTCACCACAATTGAAACACTTCGCCACATTCTTCCTCTTGCACTCAGCTGCAACATGCCCTAAACCTCCGCAATTAGAACACTTCCTCAAATCCTTCCTACATTCGAACTGACGATGTCCCACTTCACCACATATGTAACATCTCAAAGAATTAGACATACCTCCTCCACTTGGCCTTTTCTCAAAATTCCCCCTTTGTTTACCTTTATCAGCTGGTGTCACATAAGGGCCACTACGAAATGGTTGCTTCCCTTTCCTCTCGCTCACACTCTTATAGTGAGTAGAGCGAGCCCTACTATCTTCCGCATAAATCCTACAACAATCCACCAGATCTGAAAACCTCCTTATCCTCTGATAACCAATTGTCTGCTTTATCTCAGGACGCAACCCGTTCTCAAACTTCACACACTTAGAAAACTCCGCAGTCGCTTCTGCATAATGTGGATAAAACTGCACAAGCTCCACAAACTTAGCAGTATAATCAACAACAGACATACTACCTTGTTTCAACTCCAAGAACTCAATCTCTTTCTTTCCTCTTACATATTCAGGAAAATACTTGCTCAGAAACTCAATGCTAAACACAGCCCAAGTGATCTCCTCCTCTGCAGCTTCCAACACATGACGTGTACCAACCCACCAATCATCAGCTTCTTCCAGCAACATGTGAGTACCCAGTCTTACCTTCTGATCCTCAACACAATCCATCACTCGGAAGATCCTTTCAATCTCCTTAAGCCAAATCTGAGCACCATCAGGATCATATCTTTCTTTGAAGACAGGCGGTTTGTTCTTCATGAACTCATCATTACACGCAGCATTAGGTGCATCCTGCACAGCCCGAGCCATAACTTGCATAGCAGCAGCCAAAGCAGCATCATTCCTACCACCAGCCATATTCTGTTCATTTCCAATAACAGCAACTATGGTTAAACAAACAGCTCACCAAACCACAAAGACCAACAAGGACTGACACAAACTGACACGGACTGGCTCTGATACCACTTAATGTAACACCCCTAATCTATACCCCCAAAAAGCAAAGCGATAAATAAAATTCAAAATTTCATCAGAGTATATTTAAAACATCCACGGCATAGACCGAGGGGTCACATCAATTGAAACAAATACACATACACCTGCTCATAAAAATATGCAACAATTCAGGTAGCACATAACAAAGGAACCTAGTTCCTATCACCCACAATTCAGATACAGAATAAAAGCGGAAAATCTGTAACTGAAACTCATATATATACATCATAAAAAGTTTGTCTGTCATATACAACATCATACATGTACAATCCAAAAGATACATGTATACATAATACAAATAATCACACTCGATCCCCCGACTACCCGGTGCTACATATCAGAGCCGACCAACAAAAGAATGAATACCTAAGCTTCACAAAAAGACCTCCAGCATCTAATCTGTAATGCCTCATAGAGCATTTAAAAAATAGCAGAAGGGTGAGAAACACAATCATAATATAATTGCATACAATTATATAATAACACGAAAATACACATATAAAATATTCTCACCACAACTTATACCAGAATTCAAACACAAAACAACACAATGTATATTTCATATATCCATCACCAAGGTATATCAACCATGCACAATACACATATCGCCAACATATATACATATATCAACTCATTAATTTCATCCACAATTCTACACACAATCAATACATTCATGATTTTCCACACATAATGCATCCATTCACAATTCTCACACATAATCAATCCATTCATGATTTTCCACACATAATGCATCCATTCATAATTCTCACACATAATCAATCCATTCATGATTTATGCAAATGCACAGAGAGCGACACAACGACTCTATGCAATGCACATGCGGTACCATCCATCCATCAATCTCATCACTAGTTCACTCAGGAACTATTGGAATTATCGCTTGTTACGGAGGACCACTCATGTAATACTCCGTCGGGCAAACGATGTTCCCCGTCGCTTTCGGTCCTCTTGGTATAAGGCGCACGACGTTTATGGATCACTTTCAGTCCTCTTTGTATAAGGCGCACGATCTGATCGCTTTCAGTCCTCTTTGTATAAGGCGCACGATCGTCTATAATCATCGTTTTCAGTCCTCTTTGTATAAGGCGCACGATGTTATAGCGGATTCCCTCTGGAATCATTTCGTCGCTCACACCCACTAGGGCACACGACATCACCAACATGCATATCATGATGCTTGGCATACAATGACTAATGACAATCAAAATGCACACATATATGCAACAATCTCCATCAACAATAATCATGCTTTGCAATTCAAGCCCAAAAAAATGCATTTATTTGCCATACGGCCACAAACCATCATCACAACATTTATCACATGCATTTCCATCACACAACAGCACCCAAGTCATACAACATTCATATCAACAGCATATTGCATAATACACATCAACTACAAACACTTACAATGGTACAAGTTAACAAAATAATACCATTCCAATTCCCGACATAATTTAATCAGCCAACAATCTCAAAACCAGTTTAATAAGAAAGAACATGTCAAAAGCTTTTCAACGCACCAAACCGCGCCTCAAACCGACTCACGGATCAAAAGTTATAAAGAAAACAAATTGAGAAAAACTGTCATGTTTGCATTGCGAAGCTCCTAGCGAGTCCTTCGCTTCCTCATTCGCAGTGCGAATGTCCCAGCGAACCAAGTCAGAAAGGAAAATAGCCTAAAAAAACTCCTAACGTTCGCAGTGCGAACTCCCAGCGAATGCTCGCTTCCCCCTTCGCAGTGCGAGTCTCCCAGCAAACAGTGGCAGAAAGAAAACAACACAAAATAACACAAGGTTCGCAGTGCGAACCTCTGGCGAATGCTCGCCCTCACCTTCGCAGTGCGAATAGCCAGCGAATGCTCGCTTTCCCCTTCGCTAGGGGATTCGCAGTGCGAACCTGCGAAAACCAGAAAACCTAGCAGCGCTGTTACACACTTCAACACTATATTTTCCCCACCAAAACACTTTCAAACCAACACATAGCAATCATAACATAATCTAATCATGGTAACAAGTATTCTACCGCATTTACATCGATTTCCAACAACGAAAACATCGATTTCTATCGTTCCGACCTAGAATTGAAAACCATAGAACACCACAAACATCCACACACACACATACATAATCATACACAAGCATAGTATAATCGAGTTTCGGACCCTTACCCGATTAAATCGCATTTGAAAAGTCGGTTGAATCGGTTCCTAGATTTCCAAGTTTTCTCTCTTTTCTTCTTTCTCTTCTCTTTCCTTCTTTCTCTTTTTCTTCTCTTCTTTTTCTTTCCTTTCTATTTTTCTCTCTTTCTATTTCTATTTCTATAAACTTAAGAAAAATTAAAGTGAAATGACCAAAATACCCCTACACTCAAATATCTCGCAAACGTTCCCAAAACGCGATAAAATATAATCTCGATGAAAAATAACATATTTCCGAATAAAAGTAAAAAATAAAATAATATAATAATAAAATAATCAAACGACTCAATTAAATAAAAATAACTAAAACTGGGGTGTTACATAAACTCTCCTAAACAGTTTCGCGAATGTTTATATCAATTGATAAGCTCAAATAAACTAATCCAATCAGATCACTAGTGCAAAAGTAATGATAGGATTCTCTTTCAACAAGTGTTGATAAAATGAAGTACCTGAGACACTCTATTCACTTCCTGCAGAGTTATGTCTTTTCCTCTGATAATATTTTACATTATTCCGATAGTTGATTGAATAGATGATCCAATTAAAAGGTGCCAAAGTAGCATGTTCCGCAGCTTCTTCTGCACAGTTTTTACCAGAGGAAACACCTACTCCAAGCATTGCAGTTCCAGAGTCTTTCATCACAGCTTTTACATAAGCAAAATCTACATTTACAAGACCAGGTATCTGTAAAAAAGATAGATAATTCGTATTGTTGCAATAGATGAACATCAAAATGTACTTAACAGGATAATTTGTATCATCACTCAAATGAAAAAAGGAGGTAGAGAATTTATTCAACTTTTTAATAACCTAATTCTCATTGCAATTTAGCAATCTATCAATCTACTGTGATAAACTAAACTTTCTCACATTACAGTGATGAAATAGGAAATATCAATAAATTGTTGATCAACCCATTATTATGATGTCTTATATTCCATGTACTCCCTGTCGTAGAACATCATCAGCAAGCTGGAAAGCATCCTGAAGACGCGTCTGCTCATCCGCTAAGTCAAGAAGACGGTCGTTTGGAATCACTATAAGTGTATCCACATTTTTCGGCAGGTTTTTGATGGCTTCCAGTGCCTAAAATTATGACATTGGAATTTCAACCACTCAAAAGTTTCCTCAAAACACTACAATATCTTGGAAGAAAGAAAATAAACATCAAGCAATTTCTGCAACACATTCAACCATAAGACACCTCTTGATTACTGAAGTTATGTACGATAGAAAAATTACGACAAAATTTAACTTTTTCTTTAGCATACTAGAACAGTGTTAAGTAACTTTTGAAGTGGATCAGTTTACAGTGTGCTTCCAAGTTTCAACTAAGGAAAGAAGTAACTTTTGAACCTTCGCATGTGTTATGTGGTGTAGATCCTTGTTCATCAGTTAGTTTCCAGAAAAGCAAACAATTACAAATGAAAAGTTATACTTGTTTCCTGTACAGTCCAAGTAAACAGATAACTTACAAGCAGATCCATTTTCAAACAAAAGAAAAGTAGTCCCTGTTCCTGTTTCCAGCAAAGGAGCTGATCTGAGAAGATCCATTCACCCCACAATTTGAGAAATTTACATCATGATGCCCTTCATTATCTGAATTAGAATCAGAAGGAAAACCAAATTCATGTACCATCATAGTTGCAATTGCGACATATTGCCCATCCTAATCAATTATTTGAAGATACAGTGATTGCTTTTGCTCCTGATTTTGATAATCAAGTTGGCTGCTACCAAGAGCTGCACTAGGAGACTAGCTGTCAATCTCACTCTCGTTTCCTCAAACCACATCTAATAATAGCAAAAATCAATAACCAGCTTACAAGATAATTCGGTGCCATACTGTTGCATACTATAATACAGCAGTTGAGTACAAGATAAATTCATCATAACCATGTTTTACGTTAGTGTATACTAGTAATAATTACAAACTAAAAAGTGAACAAAACTTTTAAAACCGACAAGTTGAAAAGGAGAAATAACATTGAAGGATGTAAGAAAAAAAACAACAGTTTTTGTAAATTTGAGTTACTTCACTAAAAACAATAATAGAGAGGTACACTATTTTTATAAAAACCAATAGAAAAATATTTTGGAGAGTAATAGAAGAATACCAGCTAAGAACTCCTTCAGTTAACAAAATCTAACTACCTAACAGTTGTGCTAATACTTCACTTAACTATCAGTAACTACATAAACTGGGACTCTAGAACTATGCAGTGGCAGTGTTCTGAGCATGCCGCATGACAATTCCATTCCACCAGGGGTGGTTTAAGCTTTTTGATTCGAATACATTATGACATACTCGCGAAGTCTCTCAACCTTTGTCTAATGGGATAAATAATATCTTCAGCTTCATCACTCATCTGTTTTTGCAAAAAACCTTTCAAGAAATCAAACCACTCACCTAGCAAAAAAACCTAACAAACATTTGCCAAAACCAGCAGACCCTCTGCTGAACCAATATATGATCAGAAACAACTTCTAATGTAGTTTGTAATAGAAAAACTCAGAAAGAAGACGACGCCAGCAACGGTTCTCATTGACTCCGGCATTCGCAAGGTGAAGAATTCCATTATAGCAACAGCAACAAAGGCTTCATTTAAACCCGACAGTGCGAACTACAGAATGAGTAAACCGAAGCTCATGGATGAATCAAACGAGCCGTGTTTCAAAGCCGAGTCGCGGCGTACCTTCGTTGATACCAGGTTAATCCACCCTGGTGGAACTTTGAAGTGTGATCCAATAGACCTATCTGTTTGTATCACTTGAAGAACACCAAATGTGTTTTGTTGATCTATTACAATGAAACAGCAAATTTCTACTCTGTAGAACAAAAACCCACAAAGGAAACTCGTTCAATAGCTTCTCAGAATTTCAAATCGAAACTCTGAGTTAAAACACTCGCTCAATTCCTCGCAAGCACAACGCACAACAACATAAAAACAACGACAGAGAGATACAACACATAAGGAGTAGATAAAGCGGAAATAGCAAGAGGGAACTATACCTTTCGAAGCACAATCCAGGCCGAGTTCTTCATTCTCCTGTTTCGGTACTCTATCGTTTCGTTCAGAAGTGTAAATCGAGGTTTGTTTATGTTAAGGTTTATAATTTCTGAGTTTGGGGATGAAATATTCCTAGTTGTTCTTTCTTGTGATAAGATTGACCTTTTAAAACCTAAAGGGGCTGGGTTTTGTGGGTTGCAGTAGCAAAAACAAATGAATGGATTCAAGAGGGGGGAGAATTCGTGAGTTCCAAAGGGTGAGAGAGAAATCGTGAGAACCAAATAGAAAAGAGAGAAGGTTTACGTCTGATAGAAAGATGGAATTTTTCGTTTAATGTTTTGCTTATCTCCCTTAATTGCTCTTCATTTCATTTTTTTATTATATATTTTATAATATAATAGCACTTTTCTATAAATGCTAATAAAGAATAGTAAAATAATAGCGTTTTTTTTAAAGTGCTATCTTAATGAAGAGTATTGATAGCGTTTTAAAGAAAGTGCTATTTTAATGAAGTTTAATAATAGCGTTTTTTTACAAAGTGCTATCAAAGTCACATTATCTGTATCCTATGATAACGCCCGACCATAAAATACTATTATAGATGTGTTTGTTTCCTTTTTAATAGCACTTTTTTTAAAAACGCTATTAAATTAGGCGATACCAAATATCAATTTTGGCGGCGTGTTTGTCTTCATAAAAACTAATACTTCCAAAAACGATGGACATCTTCTTCACACACGAATATCTGGATTATCTTAAGGAAACAAATTTGTGTACTTTCGACAATAAATTATCAAAGCTTTTGCTTAAGGTAAAAAATCTAGAGTGTTTTTTATTTGATTATGGTGCATTATGTTGCTATTAATATTAGGTGTTTTTATTTTTGTTTTTGTTGTTTTTGTTTTGAATTTACTTTGAGGACACATTATATGTGAGTCGATTTACAATTTTAAAAATATATATCTAATGAAACTTATTTTGTTTTTATTTATTTATGGGCGTGGACTTGAATGATTGATGAAAAGAGTGAGCATGATGAATGATTATTTATTTCAGATGTAAATAAATAAAAATGGAGATGAGATGTCATGAATTGTGATGCTGTTGCTTTTGAGACCTTTCTATAATACTATTTTTTTAGTTTAATAATACATTATAATTGTCTTTATTAAAAGATTATAGTTTTTCTCTCTATTTTTATTTGTGGACCTCTTATTTAAGTAATATAAGATATATTATTTTATGATGTAAAATTGTAAAAAAGATCTATAAAAATATTGGTTTTAGCTTTGGAAATTATTTATTTTAATTAATATATTAAATAAATAATTAATTCATCTTAATGGTTCTATAATACAAATCATATATTTTGTCATTTTTTAGATTAAGAATTTAAGAAAAAATTTAACATTTAAAATTTATAAAATAAGAGATCAATTTTTGTGCATAAAAATAAAACCAAATTACATTTATGGAATTTACTACTAATCCTATTGATTGAAGTAATCAAGGTCTACATAGTAATTGTTTAATTCAAATTATCTAATAATAAATTGAGAATCAAGAAAAACCTAAATCAGTGCCCTAGTAAAACTATAATCATAATAATAGTAATAATAATTTAAATTAGAGAATAAATTTATAGATTAAACAACAAAATTGATGAACAAAAAACTTTAAAGCTTAAGTGACAAATCAAGCTCCAAAGATTTAGAATCAGAAACTTCTTCCATGTTAATGTGATGATTATCGCCACTTGTGTCATCTACAATTGAAGCTTTTTCTACTGAATTTGACTTTGCTCCAATATTTATAGAAGACTTTCCAACACCATCTTCTAAATTTAAGATATTTCTCAAAGTTGGAGTGACACTATTTCCATTATTTACAGTAAGACTCTCATTCTTCAATCCATCAATAGAAAAAAAGTTTCTCATCTCTTGCTTTGGTGTCCACACAGAAGTAGAACAAGACTTAAAAAGCGGTGAGATCCATGAATAATTTGGTCTTGGCTTGTGAATCATAGACCCCATATTTATTCCAAGTGCTCTATTATAAGGTCCAACTCTAAATCCATGACAAGGAGTCGTAGAAAGACTAGGGTACTTAGTGTAGTATGGAAAAGGATAACGAGGAATTCCAAAATCGTTGTTTAACTCTTGGCAATATTTTGCGAACGCGCGCTCTTTTTTGTGAGCGTTTTGATGCCCTCCCAAAGCTTGCGGAGTAGAAAATTGTCTTTTACAAAAGTTGCATGAAAAATCATTTGAAGACTCTTTCTTAATATTTACTTCATTGTTAGACTTATTATTAGCCCAACTTAATGAAGATGAACCTATCTCCAGGTTCTTTGTATGGTTGAAAAAATTATGTTCTTCCAACTTCAACCCGCGAACGGAAGCATCCTCTGAGAGCTTGAATGATGAGGTTTTGGAGTTTGAAGGTTGAGGTTTTACAATATTGTTCTCCTTCATCAATGTCGCGACTGTGTTGTTGATGGTATTTTCTCCTGAAGCAGCAGTGGGTTGATCAGAGGTTGCAGCCATTTGAGTTTGAAAGATTGATGAAAAGAATGCTCGCAACAATTTGGGTTATATACACATATATGTATTTAATATTTGAATTAATGCAAATAACTTCGTAAGTAAGTAAAGAGATTTGATTAATTGAATTGTGCTGTTATTATTTATTTACTATAAATATAATGAATTGAAGTGATGCGAATCAGGGTTAGCTAGCACCGATTAGTGCATGATTTTTTGGCTAAATAAACATTCTTAATAATGATTTCAACACTGTCTAATAAACTCGGTTAATTACTCATAAGTTCAATTATTGCACAGTGGATGTGTCAACTCAAACCTTATTAGTTTTGGCTTTGTCATCAATTTATAATTACCCAACATTTACGCGGATTGGCAACATAGGTTTAAACATTCCAATTAAGTGTTTTTGTTATATATACTAGCGTCCAAACGTTATAAATAGAATGCTTGTAACCTAGAAAAATTAACGAGTCCAAGATGTAGATCATTTGGGTTTTGTCTTTGTGCCACTCTCTAGGAGAGTTGGTATGTGTTTACCTCGAAGCCTGTAGGTAAGAGGTGTTTTGTTCTTGATCAAAGCTTTTAAGCAAGATCAAGTATTGTCATTGAAGTGTGTCTTCTATTTTTTTGTGTGTTTGAAGAGTGTTGGAAATCAAGCTGTTGATGCAGTGGCTGAGGTGTTATCTGCTAGACATCATTGCGATGATTGGAAGTGAGATGGAGTCTCTTATCTAGGGTGGACTTAGGTAGAAGGGTCATTGGGTAGTGATTAAGTGAGTAGATCATCAACGGGTGTGTTGATTATAGGGTCTATGAATTGATACTGCTGATAGTGAACTTCCTTCCTGGCTTGGTATGCCCTCAGATGTAGGTCGTTAGACCGAACTGGGTAAACAATTATTGTGTTGTTTATGCTTTTCAGTACTGTTATTGTTTATACCTTGCCATGATATCTGTAACAGACCAGATGTCTCGACATCCTGTAGGATATCTGGGGTCTGTCATACCAGAATTTCAATTGACATAAAAGTTATTTCTATCATGAGGCCTTTTATGATGATTTAAACCATGAACTTTCATTGATTCCTTATGGTTGAACTTGCTAATAGCCTTTATAAAGATAGTTTGATTTGTACTAAGTTTATCAAAATTAGAAAAGTCAAGTCCATATTTATTAATTAAATATCTTTGACTACTCAATACATTATCCAAGCCAATTTTCCCTTTTTCATATTTGGTAATGACTTGGTTTAATTCCACAAATTTTCACTCAAGAGATGAACAATTATTGCATGCTGAATTTTTTGAGTATAACTCAACTTTTGTGTTACTATCCCCACTTTCTAGATTTAAAATAGTTTTCTTTTGTTTTGAACATTTTCTAGTAAGTTTCAAAAATTCATCATGCAATTCATTAAAAGAACTTTGTAATTCACCATATGAAGGTCTATCATCAATTCCAGAATCCCTAACTTCATGTTCTTCGTCACTTGAATGATGTGATGCCAGCAATGCCCTGTTTGCATGATCTTCATATGAAGATGAACTTATTTCACTGTCATTCCATGCTACATATGCTTTCTTTGGAATTTTTTCCCTTATTGCTATTGAATTTATTCTTCTTTTGAAGTTTAGGGAATTCACTTTTGACATGTCCTCTTTCTCCACATTCAAAGAAAGTAGCCTTCCTTCTTGATGTTTCTCTTTGACTAATTTCCTTTGTTCATTCCTTTCTCATAAGTTTTATGAATTTCTCGATTAGAGCATCTTCTTTATCTTTAGTGGATTCATCCTCTTGATTTTTATCATGACTTTTGACTCTAGTCTTTAAGGAAAAAATTATTGAATTCTTTCTTTCATCTTCATGTCTTTCTAGTTTTTCAAGTTCTATCTCGTGTTCTTGAAGTTTATTGAACAATGCTGTAGAAGACAATTTCGAAAGACTTTTCTTTTTCGAAATAACCGTTAATTTTGGTTGCCAAGCTTTTGTCAAATATCCAAGCATTTTTAGATTTATTTCATCATTTGTAAAAGTTAATTTTACCGAGAGCTATAAAATGATTTGTTAAATGACTAAATCTCTTTTGAAAATCAAGAATAGATTCATGAGACTGCATTATAAATATTTCATATTCTTGTGATAGAGTGTTTAGCTTAGATCTTTTTACCTCTACCATGCCTTCATGTGTGACTTCTAACATATCCCATATATCCTTCGCTATTTTGCATTGAAAGACACAGAAGAATTCATCCATGCTTAGGGATGCTTGAAGCAAGTTCTTCGCTTTCTTGTCGTAGAGAACTTTTTTCTTATCATCATCATTCAAAGAACCTTTTATCTTGGGTGTACCAATGCCATTGAAAACGCTTGTGGGAACGAACAAACCATTTTTTACAACATTAGCATCGTATATTGTGGTTGTTTTGGGCAGGAAGTTAATTCATATATTCCTTCGTGGAGTCAAGGATGAAGCTAATATTAGTAGATATATGAAAACGTACATTGAACGATTAAATTACACTTTATAAATTTTGCTAAATTGCATGTAATACTATGATATGTATGGCATTTTGATACATTTTCTCGTATGTATTAATAATTTATTTAAATTTATTGTATTATCTTATATTTTTAAACATATAACGATTTGATGCAATTATTTATTTGACTACTATTGATAATATATATAGGCTTAAATGCACTTTTGGTCCCCCTAGTTTAGATTTTTTACACTTTCGCTCCCCCTATTACAAAACCTGCGATTTTGGTCCCTACATTTTGATGGTCTTGGCAATTTTGTGGTCCCCCTCCAATTTTGCTCCAAAACAGTACATGAACAGTGCATGTCCGTACATGAACAGTGCATGTCCGTACATGAACAGTGCACTGTTCATGTACGGTTTTGGAGCAAAATTGGAGGGGACCACAAAATTGCCAAGACCATCAAAATGTAGGGACCAAAATCGCAGGTTTTGTAATAGAGGGACCGAAAGTGTAAAAAATTTAAACTAGGGAGACCAAAAGTGCATTTAAGCCATATATATATATATATATATATATATATATATATATATATATATATATATATATATATATATATATATATATATATATATATAGAAAAAATTAATTTAATTTATTAATAATTAAAATTATTGATAAAAATATAAAATCACATTTAGCATCACTTTAAAATGTTACAAAGCTAATAATATACAATTTAAAAAAAATGGCGACACTTTGAACTATCACAACAAACCTTCAAAATCAAAATGTTACATAAAATTAATGGCGATTACAACTGTTGCAATTATACTTTGGAGGCAGGTTTATAACCGTCGTAAAATGTTATAGCAGTTGGGGCGACTGTCTTAATAGCCGTTCAGAACATTCTCGCAACACACGATTTTGAAGCAGTCGACAAACTGTCGCAATCCGAAGATTATGGTGGTTAGAACTGCCGCAATATCCAAATAAAATTGTCATAAATTCCTATTTTTCTTGTTGTATCATGACTTAGCACATGAACCGATGATCTATAATTTTTTTTATTTGATGTTTGATCTCTTTTCCATGATAATTTTTTGTCTTCATAAAAACTAATACTTCCAAAGACGATGAATATCTTCTTCACACACGAATATCTGGATTATCTTAAGGAAACAAATCTGTGTACTTTCGACAATAAAGTATCAAAGCTTTTGCTTAAGGTAAAAAAATCTAGAGTGTTTTTTATTTGTTTGTGGTGCATTACCTTGCTATTAATATTAGGTGTTTTTATTTTTGTTTTTGTTGTTTTTGTTTTGAATTTACTTTGATGACACATTATATGTGAGTTCATTTACAATTTAAAAAATATATATCTAATGAAACTTATTTTGTTTTTATTTATTTATGGGCGTGGACTTGAATGATTGATGAAAAGAGTGAGCATGATGAATGATTATTTATTTCAGATGTAAATAAATAAAAATGGAGAAGAGATGTCATGAATTGTGATGCTGTTGCTTTTGAGACCTTTCTCTCTATTTTTATTTGTGGACCTCTTATTTAAGTAATATAAGATATATTATTTTATGATGTAAAATTGTAAAAAAGATCTATAAAAATATTGATTTTAGCTTTGGAAATTATTTATTTTAATTAATATATTAAATAAATAATTAATTCATCTTAATGGTTCTATAATACAAATCATATATTATGTCATTTCATATTATCATTTTTTAGATTAAGAATTTAAGAAAAAAATTAACATTTAAATTTAATAAAATAAGAGATCAATTTTCGTGCATAAAAATAAAACAAAATTACAATTATGGAATTTACTACTAATCCTATTGATTGAAGTAATCAAGATCTACATAGGAATTGTTTAATTCAAATTATCTAATAATAAATTGAGAATCAAGAAAAACCTAAATCAGTGCCCTAGTAAAACTATAATCATAATAATAGTAATAATAATTTAAATTAGAGAATAAATTTATAGATTAAACAACAAAATTGATGAACAAAAAACTTTAAAGCTTAAGTGACAAATCAAGCTCCAAAGATTTCGAATCAGAAACTTCTTCCATGTTAATGTGATGATTATCGCCACTTGTGTCATCTACAATTGAATCTTTTTCTACTGAATTTGACTTTGCTCCAATATTTATAGAAGACTTTCCAACACCTTCTTCTAAATTTAAGATATTTCTCAAAGTTGGAGTGACACTATTTCCATTATTTACAGTAAGACTCTCATTCTTCAATCCATCAATAGAAAAAAAGTTTCTCATCTCTTGCTTTGGTGTCCACACAGAAGTAGAACAAGACTTAAAAAGAGGTGAGATCCATGAACAATTTGGTCTTGACTTGTGAATCATAGACCCCATATTTATTCCAAGTGCTCTATTATAAGGTCCAACTCTAAATCCATGATAAGGAGTCGTAGAAAGACTAGGATACTTAGTGTAGTATGGAAAAGGATAACGAGGAATTCCAAAATCGTTGTTTAACTCTTGGCAATATTTTGCGAACGCGCGCTCTTTTTTGTGAGCGTTTTGATGCCCTCCCAAAGCTTGCGGAGTAGAAAATTGTCTTTTACAAAAGTTGCATGAAAAATCATTTGAAGACTCTTTCTTAATATTTACTTCATTGTTAGACTTATTATTAGCCCAACTTAATGAAGATGAGCCTATCACCAGGTTCTTTGTATGGTTGAAAAAATTATGTTCTTCCAACTTCAACCCGCGAACGGAAGCATCCTCTGAGAGCTTGAATGTTGAGGTTTTGGAGTTTGAAGGTTGACGTTTTACAATATTATTCTCCTTCATCAATGTCGCGACTGTGTTGTTGATGGTATTTTCTCCTGAAGCAGCAGTGGGTTGATCAGAGGTTGCAGCCATTTGAGTTTGAAAGATTGATGAAAAGAATGCTCGCAGCAATTTGGGTTATATACACATATATGTATTTAATATTTGAATTAATGCAAATATCTTCGTAAGTAAGTAAAGAGATTTGATTAATTGAATTGTGCTGTTATTATTTATTTACTATAAATATAATGAATTGAAGTGATGCGAATCAGGGTTAGCTAGCACCGATTAATGCATGATTTATTGGCTAAATAAACATTCTTAATAATGATTTCAACACTGTCTAATTAACGCGGTTAATTACTCATAAGTTCAATTATTGCACAGTGGATGTGTCAACTCAAACCTTATTAGTTTTGGCTTTGTCATCAATTTATAATTACCCAACATTTACGCGGATTGGCAACATAGGTTTAAACATTCCAATTAAGTGTTTTTGTTATATATACTAGCGTCCAAACGTTATAAATAGAATGCTTGTAACCTAGAAAAATTAACGAGTCCAAGATGTAGATCATTTGGGTTTTGTCTTTGTGCCACTCTCTAGGAGAGTTGGTATGTGTTTACCTCGAAGCCTGTAGGTAAGAGGTGTTTTGTTCTTGATCAAAGCTTTTAAGCAAGATCAAGTATTGTCATTGAAGTGTGTCTTCTATTTTTTTGTGTGTTTGAAGAGTGTTGGAAATCAAGCTGTTGATGCAGTGGCTGAGGTGTTATCTGCTAGACATCATTGCGATGATTGGAAGTGAGATGGAGTCTCTTATCTAGGGTGGACTTAGGTAGAAGGGTCATTGGGTAGTGATTAAGTGAGTAGATCATCAACGGGTGTGTTGATTATAGGGTCTATGAATTGATACTGCTGATAGTGAACTTCCTTCCTGGCTTGGTATGCCCTCAGATGTAGGTCGTTAGACCGAACTGGGTAAACAATTATTGTGTTGTTTATGCTTTTCAGTACTGTTATTGTTTATACCTTGCCATGATATCTGTAACAGACCAGATGTCTCGACATCCTGTAGGATATCTGGGGTCTGTCATACCAGAATTTCAATTGACATAAAAGTTATTTCTATCATGAGGCCTTTTATGATGATTTAAACCATGAACTTTCATTGATTCCTTATGGTTGAACTTGCTAATAGCCTTTATAAAGATAGTTTGATTTGTACTAAGTTTATCAAAATTAGAAAAGTCAAGTCCATATTTATTAATTAAATATCTTTGACTACTCAATACATTATCCAAGCCAATTTTCCCTTTTTCATATTTGGTAATGACTTGGTTTAATTGCACAAATTTTCACTCAAGAGATGAACAATTATTGCATGCTGAATTTTTTGAGTATAACTCAACTTTTGTGTTACTATCCCCACTTTCTAGATTTAAAATAGTTTTCTTTTGTTTTGAACATTTTCTAGTAAGTTTCAAAAATTCATCATGCAATTCATTAAAAGAACTTTGTAATTCACCATATGAAGGTCTATCATCAATTCCAGAATCCCTAACTTCATGTTCTTCGTCACTTGAATGATGTGATGCCAGCAATGCCCTGTTTGCATGATCTTCATATGAAGATGAACTTATTTCACTGTCATTCCATGCTACATATGCTTTCTTTGGAATTTTTTCCCTTATTGCTATTGAATTTATTCTTCTTTTGAAGTTTAGGGAATTCACTTTTGACATGTCCTCTTTCTCCACATTCAAAGAAAGTAGCCTTCCTTCTTGATGTTTCTCTTTGACTAATTTCCTTTGTTCATTCCTTTCTCATAAGTTTTATGAATTTCTCGATTAGAGCATCTTCTTCATCTTTAGTGGATTCATCCTCTTGATTTTTATCATGACTTTTGACTCTAGTCTTTAAGGAAAAAATTATTGAATTCTTTCTTTCATCTTCATGTCTTTCTAGTTTTTCAAGTTCTATCTCGTGTTCTTGAAGTTTATTGAACAATGCTGTAGAAGACAATTTCGAAAGACTTTTCTTTTTCGAAATAACCGTTAATTTTGGTTGCCAAGCTTTTGTCAAATATCCAAGCATTTTTAGATTTATTTCATCATTTGTAAAAGTTAATTTTACCGAGAGCTATAAAATGATTTGTTAAATGACTAAATCTCTTTTGAAAATCAAGAATAGATTCATGAGACTGCATTATAAATATTTCATATTCTTGTGATAGAGTGTTTAGCTTAGATCTTTTTACCTCTACCATGCCTTCATGTGTGACTTCTAACATATCCCATATATCCTTCGCTATTTTGCATTGAAAGACACAGAAGAATTCATCCATGCTTAGGGATGCTTGAAGCAAGTTCTTCGCTTTCTTGTCGTAGAGAACTTTTTTCTTATCATCATCATTCAAAGAACCTTTTATCTTGGGTGTACCAATGCCATTGAAAACGCTTGTGGGAACGAACAAACCATTTTTTACAACATTAGCATCGTATATTGTGGTTGTTTTGGGCAGGAAGTTAATTCATATATTCCTTCGTGGAGTCAAGGATGAAGCTAATATTAGTAGATATATGAAAACGTACATTGAACGATTAAATTACACTTTATAAATTTTGCTAAATTGCATGTAATACTATGATATGTATGGCATTTTGATACATTTTCTCGTATGTATTAATAATTTATTTAAATTTATTGTATTATCTTATATTTTTAAACATATAACGATTTGATGCAATTATTTATTTGACTACTATTGATAATATATATAGGCTTAAATGCACTTTTGGTCCCCCTAGTTTAGATTTTTTACACTTTCGCTCCCCCTATTACAAAACCTGCGATTTTGGTCCCTACATTTTGATGGTCTTGGCAATTTTGTGGTCCCCCTCCAAATTTGCTCCAAAACAGTACATGAACAGTGCATGTCCGTACATGAACAGTGCATGTCCGTACATGAACAGTGCACTGTTCATGTACGGTTTTGGAGCAAAATTGGAGGGGACCACAAAATTGCCAAGACCATCAAAATGTAGGGACCAAAATCGCAGGTTTTGTAATAGAGGGACCGAAAGTGTAAAAAATTTAAACTAGGGAGACCAAAAGTGCATTTAAGCCATATATATATATATATATATATATATATATATATATATATATATATATATATATATATATATATATATAGAAAAAATTAATTTAATTTATTAATAATTAAAATTATTGATAAAAATATAAAATCACATTTAGCATCACTTTAAAATGTTACAAAGCTAATAATATACAATTTAAAAAAAATGGCGACACTTTGAACTATCACAACAAACCTTCAAAATCAAAATGTTACATAAAATTAATGGCGATTACAACTGTTGCAATTATACTTTGGAGGCAGGTTTATAACCGTCGTAAAATGTTATAGCAGTTGGGGCGACTGTCTTAATAGCCGTTCAGAACATTCTCGCAACACACGATTTTGAAGCAGTCGACAAACTGTCGCAATCCGAAGATTATGGTGGTTAGAACTGCCGCAATATCCAAATAAAATTGTCATAAATTCCTATTTTTCTTGTTGTATCATGACTTAGCACATGAACCGATGATCTATAATTTTTTTTATTTGATGTTTGATCTCTTTTCCATGATAATTTTTTGTCTTCATAAAAACTAATACTTCCAAAGACGATGAATATCTTCTTCACACACGAATATCTGGATTATCTTAAGGAAACAAATCTGTGTACTTTCGACAATAAAGTATCAAAGCTTTTGCTTAAGGTAAAAAAATCTAGAGTGTTTTTTATTTGTTTGTGGTGCATTACCTTGCTATTAATATTAGGTGTTTTTATTTTTGTTTTTGTTGTTTTTGTTTTGAATTTACTTTGATGACACATTATATGTGAGTTCATTTACAATTTAAAAAATATATATCTAATGAAACTTATTTTGTTTTTATTTATTTATGGGCGTGGACTTGAATGATTGATGAAAAGAGTGAGCATGATGAATGATTATTTATTTCAGATGTAAATAAATAAAAATGGAGAAGAGATGTCATGAATTGTGATGCTGTTGCTTTTGAGACCTTTCTCTCTATTTTTATTTGTGGACCTCTTATTTAAGTAATATAAGATATATTATTTTATGATGTAAAATTGTAAAAAAGATCTATAAAAATATTGATTTTAGCTTTGGAAATTATTTATTTTAATTAATATATTAAATAAATAATTAATTCATCTTAATGGTTCTATAATACAAATCATATATTATGTCATTTCATATTATCATTTTTTAGATTAAGAATTTAAGAAAAAAATTAACATTTAAATTTAATAAAATAAGAGATCAATTTTCGTGCATAAAAATAAAACAAAATTACAATTATGGAATTTACTACTAATCCTATTGATTGAAGTAATCAAGATCTACATAGGAATTGTTTAATTCAAATTATCTAATAATAAATTGAGAATCAAGAAAAACCTAAATCAGTGCCCTAGTAAAATTATAATCATAATAATAGTAATAATAATTTAAATTAGAGAATAAATTTATAGATTAAACAACAAAATTGATGAACAAAAAACTTTAAAGCTTAAGTGACAAATCAAGCTCCAAAGATTTCGAATCAGAAACTTCTTCCATGTTAATGTGATGATTATCGCCACTTGTGTCATCTACAATTGAATCTTTTTCTACTGAATTTGACTTTGCTCCAATATTTATAGAAGACTTTCCAACACCTTCTTCTAAATTTAAGATATTTCTCAAAGTTGGAGTGACACTATTTCCATTATTTACAGTAAGACTCTCATTCTTCAATCCATCAATAGAAAAAAAGTTTCTCATCTCTTGCTTTGGTGTCCACACAGAAGTAGAACAAGACTTAAAAAGAGGTGAGATCCATGAATAATTTGGTCTTGACTTGTGAATCATAGACCCCATATTTATTCCAAGTGCTCTATTATAAGGTCCAACTCTAAATCCATGATAAGGAGTCGTAGAAAGACTAGGATACTTAGTGTAGTATGGAAAAGGATAACGAGGAATTCCAAAATCGTTGTTTAACTCTTGGCAATATTTTGCGAACGCGCGCTCTTTTTTGTGAGCGTTTTGATGCCCTCCCAAAGCTTGCGGAGTAGAAAATTGTCTTTTACAAAAGTTGCATGAAAAATCATTTGAAGACTCTTTCTTAATATTTACTTCATTGTTAGACTTATTATTAGCCCAACTTAATGAAGATGAGCCTATCACCAGGTTCTTTGTATGGTTGAAAAAATTATGTTCTTCCAACTTCAACCCGCGAACGGAAGCATCCTCTGAGAGCTTGAATGTTGAGGTTTTGGAGTTTGAAGGTTGAGGTTTTACAATATTATTCTCCTTCATCAATGTCGCGACTGTGTTGTTGATGGTATTTTCTCCTGAAGCAGCAGTGGGTTGATCAGAGGTTGCAGCCATTTGAGTTTGAAAGATTGATGAAAAGAATGCTCGCAGCAATTTGGGTTATATACACATATATGTATTTAATATTTGAATTAATGCAAATATCTTCGTAAGTAAGTAAAGAGATTTGATTAATTGAATTGTGCTGTTATTATTTATTTACTATAAATATAATGAATTGAAGTGATGCGAATCAGGGTTAGCTAGCACCGATTAATGCATGATTTTTTGGCTAAATAAACATTCTTAATAATGATTTCAACACTGTCTAATTAACGCGGTTAATTACTCATAAGTTCAATTATTGCACAGTGGATGTGTCAACTCAAACCTTATTAGTTTTGGCTTTGTCATCAATTTATAATTACCCAACATTTACGCGGATTGGCAACATAGGTTTAAACATTCCAATTAAGTGTTTTTGTTATATATACTAGCATCCAAACGTTATAAATAGAATGCTTGTAACCTAGAAAAATTAACGAGTCCAAGATGTAGATCATTTGGGTTTTGTCTTTGTGCCACTCTCTAGGAGAGTTGGTATGTGTTTACCTCGAAGCCTGTAGGTAAGAGGTGATTTGTTCTTGATCAAAGCTTTTAAGCAAGATCAAGTATTGTCATTGAAGTGTGTCTTCTATTTTTTTTGTGTTTGAAGAGTGTTGGAAATCAAGCTGTTGATGCAGTGGCTGAGGTGTTATCTGCTAGACATCATTGCGATGATTGGAAGTGAGATGGAGTCTCTTATCTAGGGTGGACTTAGGTAGAAGGGTCATTGGGTAGTGATTAAGTGAGTAGATCATCAACGGGTGTGTTGATTATAGGGTCTATGAATTGATACTGCTGATAGTGAACTTCCTTCCTAGCTTGGTATGCCCCCAGATGTAGGTCGTTAGACCGAACTGGGTAAACAATTATTGTGTTGTTTATGCTTTTCAGTACTGTTATTGTTTATACCTTGCCATGTTATCTGTAACAGACCAGATGTCTCGACATCCTGTAGGATATCTGGGGTCTGTCATACCAGAATTTCAATTGACATAAAAGTTATTTCTATCATGAGGCCTTTTATGATGATTTAAACCATGAACTTTCATTGATTCCTTATGGTTGAACTTGCTAATAGCCTTTATAAAGATAGTTTGATTTGTACTAAGTTTATCAAATTAGAAAAGTCAAGTCCATATTTATTAATTAAATATCTTTGACTACCCAATACATTATCCAAGCCAATTTTCCCTTTTTCATATTTGGTAATGACTTGGTTTAATTCCACAAATTTTCACTCAAGAGATGAACAATTATTGCATGCTGAATTTTTTGAGTATAACTCAACTTTTGTGTTACTATCCCCACTTTCTAGATTTAAAATAGTTTTCTTTTGTTTTGAACATTTTCTAGTAAGTTTCAAAAATTCATCATGCAATTCATTAAAAGAACTTTGTAATTCACCATATGAAGGTCTATCATCAATTCCAGAATCCCTAACTTCATGTTCTTCGTCACTTGAATGATGTGATGCCAGCAATGCCCTGTTTGCATGATCTTCATATGAAGATGAACTTATTTCACTGTCATTCCATGCTACATATGCTTTCTTTGGAATTTTTTCCCTTATTGCTATTGAATTTATTCTTCTTTTGAAGTTTAGGGAATTCACTTTTGACATGTCCTCTTTCTCCACATTCAAAGAAAGTAGCCTTCCTTCTTGATGTTTCTCTTTGACTAATTTCCTTTGTTCATTCCTTTCTCATAAGTTTTCCGAATTTCTCGATTAGAGCATCTTCTTCATCTTTAGTGGATTCATCCTCTTGATTTTTATCATGACTTCGGACTCTAGTCTTTGTTGGTGTACAAGGTGAAATAATGGTGAAAAGGAGAAGAATATATTATAGAGAATGACGGCCACAAATGATAAGGATACAATTAAATTGAAATGACATCCACTACCCTATTTATAAGCTAAAACTAGGGTTACAAAAGCAACAATAAAATACTAAAATACCCTCTAACAAACTTGGTCACCAAGTTTGTAAATATTAATTAAAATATAAATTATTTCTATTTCTAATACCATCCCTTAATTTATATTTCATCAAAACTAACAACTCCAATTCCATCCCTTAAGCGAAGGAATTGATCAGTCTTGATAGCCTTCGTCAGAACATCTGCCAACTGCTTCTGGGTACTACTGTGCAGAACTTCTAACACTCCATTCTGAACTTGACTCCTCAGATAGTGATACTTGGTTTCAATATGCTTGCTTCTCCCATGCAACACTGGGTTTCTGGCAAGATTGATTGCAGACTTGTTATCAATCATCAGCTTCAGAGGTTTGTCAACTTTGATCTTCAGATCCTCCAGCAAATTCAGAATCCACACAGCTTGGCATGCAGTAACAACACCTGCAATATATTCAGCTTCACAGGTTGATAGCGCAACAACAGGTTGTTTCTTCGAACACCAAGAAATAGGGCCTCCTAGAAACTTAAACAAGTATCCAGAAGTACTTCTTTTATCAACTCTGTCTCCACACCAATCAGAATCTGAGTAACTCAGAAGTTCTGATTCAGTCTTTCTTCCAGAAGGGAACAACACTCCATACTTCAGAGTTCCCTTGATATACCTCAGAATCCTGACAGCAGCTTGGTAATGGGACCACTTAGGTTTACTCATGAATCTACTAACCATTCCAACTGCATAGCAAATATCAGGTCTGGTATTACACAAATACCTCAGAGAACCAACCAACTGTTTGAAGGTTGTAGCATCCACATCCTCACCATCAGAATCAGAATCTAGTTTCTGATTTGTATCTGTAGGTGTGATAGCAGCCTTACAATCCTGCAGCTTAAATCTCTTCAGAAGTTCTCGTTCATACTTCAGCTGATGCAAAATGATACCTTTCTCAGAATATCTGAACTCCATCCCTAGAAAGTATGTCATTTTCCCGTGATCAGTCATTTCAAACTCATTCATCAGCACCTTCTTGAACTTCGCTAATTCTTGTTCAGAACTTCCGGTTAGCAATATGTCATCAACGTACAAACACACCAGAATCATATTGCCTCCAGAAATATGCTGAACATAAACACCGTATTCCATCTCACATTTCTGAAAACCCTGCTTCTTGAAAAATGAATCAATCTTCTGATTCCAAGCTCTGGGCGCTTGCTTCAATCCATACAAAGCTTTATGTAATCTGTACACCATCCTTTCCTGATTCTCTTTCACAAATCCAGGAGGTTGTGACACATAAACTTCTTCTTCTAATGGACCGTTCAGAAATGCAGATTTCACATCTAAATGCATCAGAGGCCAATTCCTGTTAGCAGCTATTGCAATCACCAATCTGATTGTTTCATGTCTCGCTACAGGTGCAAACACTTCAGAATAATCCAGCCCAGGTTTCTGCAGAAATCCTCTTGCTACCAACCTTGCTTTGTGTTTGCCAATTGATCCATCTGGCTTTAGCTTCTGCTTGAAAACCCATCTGACGCTGATGGCTTTCTTGTCCTTTGGAAGTTCTGTCAGCTTCCAAGTCTTGTTTCTCTCTATGGCTTCAAGTTCTTCTTTCATGGCCTTTAGCCAGAACTTCTGCTTGAGAGCCTCTTCTGTACTCACAGGTTCAGAGTCTACTAACATGGCACACTGAATAATCTCTCCCTCAGAATCTACTTCAGTGTCTTGCAACATGTCAAACTCTTCAAATCTTCTTGGAAAGTTTCTGATTCTCTGTGGCCTCTGACCTCGTTCAGAACTTTCTTCATATGCTTGAACATCAGAAGTTCTGTCCTCAGAAGTTTCTCCTTCAGAAGCTCTTGCTTCAGAAGGTTGACTTCCTCCAGAACTTTGACCATCTTCAGAATCTGGCATATTCCCAGAATCTGAATCACCACCAAAATCTTGATCATCATCAGAATCTGGATCATCAGAATCACCTTCATCTTCTGAGTCTCCTTCAGAATCACCATCAGTTTTAGAAATTCTTATTTCTGACCTTTCTTCAGAAGTTCTCACATCAGAATCAGATTGAGACTTATCCCAATTCCAAACTTCTGATTCCTTCACAATAACGTCTCTGCTGAACTCAACTTTATTAGTTTCTGGACAATAAAGCTTGTGCGCACCCGTACTATGGTACCCCACCAGTAACATTACTTTGCTTCTATCATCCAACTTCTGTCTTCTAGCTTCTGGAACATGTTTGTAACAAACAGAACCAAACACCTTCAGATGACTAACACTTTGCTTTTCTCCCGTCCACTTCTGAATAGGAACTATCTCCTTCAGCTTCTTCGTTGGACATCTGTTGAGCACATATGCTGCAGTGGCAACAGCTTCTCCCCAGAAGTTCTGAGGAAGCTTCTTCTCCTTCAGCATGCTTCTCACCATATCAAGCAAAGTACGATTTCTTCTTTCAGCAAGACCATTGTGTTGAGGAGTGTAAGGAGCAGTAACCTCATGCTCAATTCCATTCTCCTCACAGAACTTCTGAAACTCTTTGGAGTTATGCTCACCTCCACCATCGGTTCTGAGAATCTTCAGATTCTGACCACTCTGATTCTGAACCTTTATTCGGAACTTCTTGAATTCAGCAAACACCTCGTGTTTGAACTTAATAAGGGATACCCATATCATTCTCGTGAATTCATCTGAATGAATTCATCAACAAATGACACGAAGTATTTATTCCCTCCGAACGATTCTACTGGAAATAGACCACACACATCAGAATGTACTACTCCTAAGGCATGTTTTGCTCTTGGAGCAACTTCTAACGCAAATGGCAATCTTGGTTGCTTTCCTTCCATGCACACTTTGCATGACTTCTCAGGCTTCTTAATTATAGGAATTCCATGTACCAGCTTCTTCGAATTCAGATGTTCTAAGCTTCTGAAATTCAGATGACCGAATCTTCTGTGCCATAGCTCACTTTCTTTCACAACACTTGTTGCACTAAGACATTCAAACTCAGAAGTTCTGACATTCACCTTGAATGTTCTATTCCTTCCCTGTTCTGACTCCATAATCAGCTTCTGATTACAGTCATACAGCTTCAGAAGATTGTCCTTCATGGTAACTGAAAAACCTTTCTCAATTAATTGTCCCACGCTCATTAGATTGCTTTTGATGCCAGGTACATACCACACATTCTGAATCAATGCTGTTTTCCCATTGTTCAGAACAACTCTAACATTTCCCATACCTTCAGCGTTAAGATATTTGTCATCAACACATCTGATCTTTGTCCTCTTTTCAGAGTCAAAATCAACCAGCCATTTCTTATTTCCAGTAAGATGATTTGAGCAGCCAATGTCCATATACCACCAGTCTGTCAGATTCGTATCATCAGATTCAGAAGCCATCAATAGCACAGATTCATCATCAGAACTTCTGGCTATATTTGCTTCTTCTGACTTACTTTCTTTGTTTGACCAACAATCTCTAGCAAAGTGACCAAACTTCTTGCAACAGTAACATTGGATCTTCTTCTTGTCATACTTCTCTTTTCCCTTATGAGCATTCTTTTGCCTATCAGAAGTTGAGGTTTCTGACTTCTGACCACCATTAGATCTTCTCTGCTTCTGATGCTTCTTATCAGAAACTACTTTCAGAGCCTGCTGCTCTACTTCCCTTTCAGAAGTTCTCTCAGTCAGACGCAACTCTTGCGCTTCTAGACTGCTTTGCAGCTCTTCAATTCTCATGGTGCTCAGATCTTTAGAATGTTCTATTGCTACCACAATGTAATCAAATTGAGGAGTAAGGGATCTCAATACCTTCTCAATGATTACTTGTTCAGAAAGAGTTTCTCCACACGCCTTCATCTCATTAATGATCAGAATCAATCTGGAGATGTACTCAGAAACTTTCTCATTGTTCTTCATGTTCAGATTCTCGTACTGCTTACGTAGAGACTGAAGTTTCACCTTCTTCACTGATGCGTCACCACCGTAACATCTGACCAGTGTGTCCCACGTCACCTTGGCCGTCGTTGAATCTGCAATCTTCTCAAACACATTCGCATCCACACACTGATGGATGTAGAACAATGCTTTCTGATCTTTTTGTCTTGTATCCTTCTGCGCGTTCTTCTGCTCCTTCGTCGCATCTGCTGCTACCGGAACATAACCGTCGGTGACAAGATCTAGAACATCTTGAGCACCGAACAGTACACGCATCTGAATCATCCAACGATTCCAGTTTTTGCCATCAAATACTGGAAGCTTGGTGTTCATGCCGCCGCCGCCGTTCATCATCTTCAACCTTGTACAGTACACTCAGAATCTCACCGCACACAGTGTTTCCCAACCCACAGAATCACAAATTTATGATTCCGATCAGAACTTCGTTCAAGATTCAACACAAATCAAGAACAAAATTCAATCACACAAGAAAATCCTCACGTTTTCACTCTTGTTTCCCGTTGATCCCAACCGGAGCTCTAGATACCAATTGTTGGTGTACAACGTGAAATAATGGTGAAAAGGAGAAGAATATATTATAGAGAATGACGGCTACAAATGATAAGGATACAATTAAATTGAAATGACATCCACTACCCTATTTATAAGCTAAAACTAGGGTTACAAAAGCAACAATAAAATACTAAAATACCCTCTAACAAACTTGGTCACCAAGTTTGTAAATATTAATTAAAATATAAATTATTTCTATTTCTAATAGTCTTTAAGGAAAAAATTATTGAATTCTTTCTTTCATCTTCACGTCTTTCTAGTTTTTCAAGTTCTATCTCGTGTTCTTGAAGTTTATTGAACAATGCTGTAGAAGACAATTTCGAAAGACTTTTCTTTTTCGAAATAACCGTTAATTTTGGTTGCCAAGCTTTTGTCAAATATCCAAGCATTTTTAGATTTATTTCATCATTTGTAAAAGTTTTACTGAGAGCTATAAAATGATTTGTTAAATGACTAAATCTCTTTTGAAAATCAAGAATAGATTCATGAGACTGCATTATAAATATTTCATATTCTTGTGATAGAGTGTTTAGCTTAGATCTTTTTACCTCTACCATGCCTTCATGTGTGACTTCTAACATATCCCATATATCCTTCGCTATTTTGCATTGAAAGACACAGAAGAATTCATCCATGCTTAGGGATGCTTGAAGCAAGTTCTTCGCTTTCATGTCGTAGAGAACTTTTTTCTTATCATCATCATTCAAAGAACCTTTTATCTTGGGTGTACCAATGCCATTGAAAACGCTTGTGGGAACGAACAAACCATTTTTTACAACATTAGCATCTTATATTGTGGTTGTTTTGGGCAGGAAGTTAATTCATATATTCCTTCGTGGAGTCAAGGATGAAGCTAATATTAGTAGATATATGAAAACATACATTGAACGATTAAATTACACTTTATAAATTTTGCTAAATTGCATGTAATACTATGATATGTATGGCATTTTGATACATTTTCTCGTATGTATTAATAATTTTATTTAAATTTATTGTATTATCTTATATTTTTAAGCATATAACAATTTGATGCAATTATTTATTTGAGTACTATTGATAATATATATATAAAGAAAAAATTAATTTAATTTATTAATAATTAAAATTATTGATAAAAATATAAAATCACATTTAGCATCACTTTAAAATGTTACAAAGCTAATAATATACAATTTAAAAAAAATGGCGACACTTTGAACTATCACAACAAACCTTCAAAATCAAAATGTTACATAAAATTAATGGCGATTACAACCGTTGCAATTATACTTTGGAGGCAGTTTTATAACCGTCGTAAAATGTTATAGCGGTTGGGGCGACTGTTTTAATAGCCGTTCAGAACATTCTCGCAACACACGATTTTGAAGTAGTCGACAAACTGTCGCATTCCGAAGATTATGGTGGTTAGAACTGCCGCAATATCCAAATAAAATTGTCATAAATTCCTATTTTTCTTGTTGTATCATGACTTAGCACATGAACCGATGATCTATAATTTTTATTTATTTGATGTTTGATCTCTTTTCCATGATAATTTTTTGTCTTCATAAAAACTAATACTTCCAAAGACGATGAATATCTTCTTCACACACGAATATCTGGATTATCTTAAGGAAACAAATCTGTGTACTTTCGACAATAAAGTATCAAAGCTTTTGCTTAAGGTAAAAAAATCTAGAGTGTTTTTTATTTGTTTGTGGTGCATTACCTTGCTATTAATATTAGGTGTTTTTATTTTTGTTTTTGTTGTTTTTGTTTTGAATTTACTTTGATGACACATTATATGTGAGTTCATTTACAATTTTAAAAATATATATCTAATGAAACTTATTTTGTTTTTATTTATTTATGGGCGTGGACTTGAATGATTGATGAAAAGAGTGAGCATGATGAATGATTATTTATTTCAGATGTAAATAAATAAAAATGGAGAAGAGATGTCATGAATTGTGATGCTGTTGCTTTTGAGACCTTTCTCTCTATTTTTATTTGTGGACCTCTTATTTAAGTAATATAAGATATATTATTTTATGATGTAAAATTGTAAAAAAGATCTATAAAAATATTGATTTTAGCTTTGGAAATTATTTATTTTAATTAATATATTAAATAAATAATTAATTCATCTTAATGGTTCTATAATACAAATCATATATTATGTCATTTCATATTATCATTTTTTAGATTAAGAATTTAAGAAAAAAATTAACATTTAAATTTAATAAAATAAGAGATCAATTTTCGTGCATAAAAATAAAACAAAATTACAATTATGGAATTTACTACTAATCCTATTGATTGAAGTAATCAAGATCTACATAGGAATTGTTTAATTCAAATTATCTAATAATAAATTGACAATCAAGAAAAACCTAAATCAGTGCCCTAGTAAAACTATAATCATAATAATAGTAATAATAATTTAAATTAGAGAATAAATTTATAGATTAAACAACAAAATTGATGAACAAAAAACTTTAAAGCTTAAGTGACAAATCAAGCTCCAAAGATTTAGAATCAGAAACTTCTTCCATGTTAATGTGATGATTATCGCCACTTGTGTCATCTACAATTGAATCTTTTTCTACTGAATTTGACTTTGCTCCAATATTTATAGAAGACTTTCCAACACCTTCTTCTAAATTTAAGATATTTCTCAAAGTTGGAGTGACACTATTTCCATTATTTACAGTAAGACTCTCATTCTTCAATCCATCAATAGAAAAAAAGTTTCTCATCTCTTGCTTTGGTGTCCACACAGAAGTAGAACAAGACTTAAAAAGAGGTGAGATCCATGAATAATTTGGTCTTGGCTTGTGAATCATAGACCCCATATTTATTCCAAGTGCTCTATTATAAGGTCCAACTCTAAATCCATGATAAGGAGTCGTAGAAAGACTAGGATACTTAGTGTAGTATGGAAAAGGATAACGAGGAATTCCAAAATTGTTGTTTAACTCTTGGCAATATTTTAGTGTAGTATGGAAAAGGATAACGAGGAATTCCAAAATTGTTGTTTAACTCTTGGCAATATTTTGCGAACGCGCGCTCTTTTTTGTGAGCGTTTTGATGCCCTCCCAAAGCTTGCGGAGTAGAAAATTGTCTTTTACAAAAGTTGCATGAAAAATCATTTGAAGACTCTTTCTTAATATTTACTTCATTGTTAGACTTATTATTAGCCCAACTTAATGAAGATGAACCTACCACCAGGTTCTTTGTATGGTCGAAAAAATTATGTTCTTCCAACTTCAACCCGTGAACGGAAGCATCCTCTGAGAGCTTGAATGTTGAGGTTTTGGAGTTTGAAGGTTGAGGTTTTACAATATTATTCTCCTTCATCAATGTCGCGACTGTGTTGTTGATGGTATTTTCTTCTGAAGAAGCAGTGGGTTGATCAGAGGTTGCAGCCATTTGAGTTTGAATGATTGATGAAAAGAATGCTCGCAGCAATTTGGGTTATATACACATATATATTTAATATTTGAATTAATGCAAATATCTTCGTATGTAAGTAAAGAGATTTGATTAATTGAATTGTGCTGTTATTATTTATTTACTATAAATATAATGAATTGAAGTGATGCGAATCAGGGTTAGCTAGCACCGATTAGTGCATGATTTTTTGGCTAAATAAACATTCTTAATAATGATTTCAACACTGTCTAATTAACGCGGTTAATTACTCATAAGTTCAATTATTGCACAGTGGATGTGTCAAGTCTTATTAGTTTTGGCTTTGTCATCAATTTATAATTACCCAACATTTACGCGGATTGGCAACATAGGTTTAAACGTTCCAATTAAGTGTTTTTGTTATATATACTAGCGTCCAAACATGCCCGTTTGTCCGCTTTTTTAATGCGCATAGCAGAGAAAAATAAACGTGTGTATATTATATATGAGGTGTTTATCGTACTTTACATTAAAAATAATATTTTTTAGACAACATATACGTGTGTATATATTAATGTACTTATTGAATACAAATACATTTATTATTGGTGTATTTATTTAGATACATATTAAGTATTGTTTGCAATATGTAATATTCACACATTAAATTTTGTTTGAATTAAAAAAATCGCATTGTGACGTGACTTTATTCAATCAGTCTTTTCATGCATTAAGTTTTCTATTTATATATTGCTATAGATTGTTCAAAACCATAAAAAGATTTAGATAGAATAAGAACAAAAATCGTTCTCACAGTTTATTAAGCGGAATAAAACATTAACACATATATTAAGTTACATTATTGCTTAATAGGCAGGTCAACCATGAAATCAAAATCAGAAATATCTCTCGTTTCACTGCAAAATAAATGAAGTAAATTTTAGTAGTCAACGATAGAGTTAGGGAACTAGTTAGGGAAAAACTTACTGTTTATTTTTTCAATTAATAAATTCTCATTTTAAATTCATTATTCCGCTTCTAATCCATAATTATCTATAAGTTAATAAATTTTAATTTATTTCTTTGATCATAATTAATTTGCCACTAATATAACACATTAAATACTAATGAAGTAGATAAGAAAGAAAATGGTCACAATTAATATTTATTTAATGGATTAGTTAAGGATTTTTTTAATTTATTATTGCCTTTCAAATCCATAATTATGGCAAAGTCATAGATTAATGTTGATTTTAAATTATTTATTTAACCCTATTTTTTTTTCAATCCAATTACTATCCAATTCAAAATTCACCGTCATTGAAATTTCAACTAATTGAGTTTCAAATAGTACAAAACCCTAAAATCATACACTAAACAATATTGAGCATTTGCAAAAAAATAATAATAATTAAATAAAAACCCAACAACAGAAATCATTTTGAAATAATTTTTCTTAAAATGAGTAAATAAAAAAGCTAAAATTAATTGAGCAATAAAAAATATAAATATAAATAGAACCTGAGTCGATCTAGAAAATGGGGTAAGGAAGGTTAATGTTTCTACAATTATCATTCACAATTCAGAATCATCACAAAGACAGAACACAAACACATATAGCGGTCATACTTACTAATTTAATTTAAGTTGACAATTAATTTAATTTAAAATAAAAATTTTAAAAATATATATTTTTTAATTTCTTACATGCACGATTTAAAAAAACGGACAAATAAACTTGAGACTGTCTCTAACAAAGTTTATAACAAAAATAATTTATATTAAAATCAAAATTAACTAAAAATATGCATTTTATATTTTGACGCGTGTACGTGGTAAAAAAAGCGGACAAACGGACATGAGTGTGCCCGTTTGTACGCTAGTTAACTATAATGAAGTAACTCAGTGATAATATGATCCCTAACTCATATTTCTTAATTCATATGAGGACCATTATCTTCAGTTTCTTCATGGGGCATGTAGTAATTAAGAAAGTAATACCCTACTGATTTTAATATAATGTACTTATCCATAGAAGGACCCAAATAACTTCCCTGAAGATAATGCCACTTTCTACTAAAATCCATGTTTCATCGGCCTTACTGAGTACTTATACTCCACATGGCCCATGAATATAGAATATTATACCGTAAAACCATGCTAGTAAGTCAGTTCAATAAACCGTATATCTTTAAAAGTCAGTTTTCTTTTCAATGAGGCGCACCACCATAATCACGAATGTTTATATGTAGTCATAAAATAACATGGAAATCCATAGAACTTATCCATAGAACTGTTAAATCACATCCTGAATTATTACATTGAAGCAAACGCACCAACCTCGTCATGGATATCTTTCTAATAAGCACAAAATGTACTTATTGCTAACGATTCTAAAATTAAGAATATGTATTAGAGATGAATTTATTTTTAAATTTCTTTATATATTAACTCTTTCAATTCATCATAGAATCAACACTCTGGAAAAAAACACCAACAACAACAACAAAATTGTGTAAAAAATTATATAATCTTACTTCATTATACAGTTACACTATATTTCCCTAAAAATAATTAGTAAATAAGTAAATAAAATAATAAAATGTAACAAAATGTACGGTATACCTTCCTTCTACAACTTGAACATGATTCCTTCCAGCAGATAAAACCTAAAAGAGGAAAAAAGTATGAAAACTGAATTATCAAGTAACAACACATTCAACGTTGGTGGAATCGCAAACATGCAAATGAACTATTGTAAATTAATATGAAAATTGTTGTAATAACACAAATTTGATAAATCAATTATCCATATGTACCTTGAAGAGATAATTCTTTTTAGTGCGAAAGCGCTGAGAAGATGAAAGATGCACGAATTTGTTATGCGGCATGATGGAAAGCAAAAACGGATTCTGATCGCGTGTCTGATTTAGTTATCAGCAAGGAAGGAACTGCGGCGAGAAATATGATTGGAGATGAAAATAAATTGAACTGAGAAATGAAATCAAAATCATGATGGTCAGAATTTAATTTAAGAGAAGTTTACCTCTTGTCGTCTGTGAGTTGAATGTTATTTTCATTTTCCCTGAAGTTGAATGTGCCTCTATAAACTTTCTTCTTCTTCTATGCCTGAAGTTGAATGTGCCTCTATATACATATATCAACTCATTAATTTCATCCACAATTCTACACACAATCAATACATTCATGATTTTCCACACATAATGCATCCATTCACAATTCTCACACATAATCAATCCATTCATGATTTTCCACACATAATGCATCCATTCATAATTCTCACACATAATCAATCCATTCATGATTTATGCAAATGCACAGAGAGCGACACAACGACTCTATGCAATGCACATGCGGTACCATCCATCCATCAATCTCATCACTAGTTCACTCAGGAACTATTGGAATTATCGCTTGTTACGGAGGACCACTCATGTAATACTCCGTCGGGCAAACGATGTTCCCCGTCGCTTTCGGTCCTCTTGGTATAAGGCGCACGACGTTTATGGATCACTTTCAGTCCTCTTTGTATAAGGCGCACGATCTGATCGCTTTCAGTCCTCTTTGTATAAGGCGCACGATCGTCTATAATCATCGTTTTCAGTCCTCTTTGTATAAGGCGCACGATGTTATAGCGGATTCCCTCTGGAATCATTTCGTCGCTCACACCCACTAGGGCACACGACATCACCAACATGCATATCATGATGCTTGGCATACAATGACTAATGACAATCAAAATGCACACATATATGCAACAATCTCCATCAACAATAATCATGCTTTGCAATTCAAGCCCAAAAAAATGCATTTATTTGCCATACGGCCACAAACCATCATCACAACATTTATCACATGCATTTCCATCACACAACAGCACCCAAGTCATACAACATTCATATCAACAGCATATTGCATAATACACATCAACTACAAACACTTACAATGGTACAAGTTAACAAAATAATACCATTCCAATTCCCGACATAATTTAATCAGCCAACAATCTCAAAACCAGTTTAATAAGAAAGAACATGTCAAAAGCTTTTCAACGCACCAAACCGCGCCTCAAACCGACTCACGGATCAAAAGTTATAAAGAAAACAAATTGAGAAAAACTGTCATGTTTGCATTGCGAAGCTCCTAGCGAGTCCTTCGCTTCCTCATTCGCAGTGCGAATGTCCCAGCGAACCAAGTCAGAAAGGAAAATAGCCTAAAAAAACTCCTAACGTTCGCAGTGCGAACTCCCAGCGAATGCTCGCTTCCCCCTTCGCAGTGCGAGTCTCCCAGCAAACAGTGGCAGAAAGAAAACAACACAAAATAACACAAGGTTCGCAGTGCGAACCTCTGGCGAATGCTCGCCCTCACCTTCGCAGTGCGAATAGCCAGCGAATGCTCGCTTTCCCCTTCGCTAGGGGATTCGCAGTGCGAACCTGCGAAAACCAGAAAACCTAGCAGCGCTGTTACACACTTCAACACTATATTTTCCCCACCAAAACACTTTCAAACCAACACATAGCAATCATAACATAATCTAATCATGGTAACAAGTATTCTACCGCATTTACATCGATTTCCAACAACGAAAACATCGATTTCTATCGTTCCGACCTAGAATTGAAAACCATAGAACACCACAAACATCCACACACACACATACATAATCATACACAAGCATAGTATAATCGAGTTTCGGACCCTTACCCGATTAAATCGCGTTTGAAAAGTCGGTTGAATCGGTTCCTAGATTTCCAAGTTTTCTCTCTTTTCTTCTTTCTCTTCTCTTTCCTTCTTTCTCTTTTTCTTCTCTTCTTTTTCTTTCCTTTCTATTTTTCTCTCTTTCTATTTCTATTTCTATAAACTTAAGAAAAATTAAAGTGAAATGACCAAAATACCCCTACACTCAAATATCTCGCAAACGTTCCCAAAACGCGATAAAATATAATCTCGATGAAAAATAACATATTTCCGAATAAAAGTAAAAAATAAAATAATATAATAATAAAATAATCAAACGACTCAATTAAATAAAAATAACTAAAACTGGGGTGTTACATAAACTCTCCTAAACAGTTTCGCGAATGTTTATATCAATTGATAAGCTCAAATAAACTAATCCAATCAGATCACTAGTGCAAAAGTAATGATAGGATTCTCTTTCAACAAGTGTTGATAAAATGAAGTACCTGAGACACTCTATTCACTTCCTGCAGAGTTATGTCTTTTCCTCTGATAATATTTTACATTATTCCGATAGTTGATTGAATAGATGATCCAATTAAAAGGTGCCAAAGTAGCATGTTCCGCAGCTTCTTCTGCACAGTTTTTACCAGAGGAAACACCTACTCCAAGCATTGCAGTTCCAGAGTCTTTCATCACAGCTTTTACATAAGCAAAATCTACATTTACAAGACCAGGTATCTGTAAAAAAGATAGATAATTCGTATTGTTGCAATAGATGAACATCAAAATGTACTTAACAGGATAATTTGTATCATCACTCAAATGAAAAAAGGAGGTAGAGAATTTATTCAACTTTTTAATAACCTAATTCTCATTGCAATTTAGCAATCTATCAATCTACTGTGATAAACTAAACTTTCTCACATTACAGTGATGAAATAGGAAATATCAATAAATTGTTGATCAACCCATTATTATGATGTCTTATATTCCATGTACTCCCTGTCGTAGAACATCATCAGCAAGCTGGAAAGCATCCTGAAGACGCGTCTGCTCATCCGCTAAGTCAAGAAGACGGTCGTTTGGAATCACTATAAGTGTATCCACATTTTTCGGCAGGTTTTTGATGGCTTCCAGTGCCTAAAATTATGACATTGGAATTTCAACCACTCAAAAGTTTCCTCAAAACACTACAATATCTTGGAAGAAAGAAAATAAACATCAAGCAATTTCTGCAACACATTCAACCATAAGACACCTCTTGATTACTGAAGTTATGTACGATAGAAAAATTACGACAAAATTTAACTTTTTCTTTAGCATACTAGAACAGTGTTAAGTAACTTTTGAAGTGGATCAGTTTACAGTGTGCTTCCAAGTTTCAACTAAGGAAAGAAGTAACTTTTGAACCTTCGCATGTGTTATGTGGTGTAGATCCTTGTTCATCAGTTAGTTTCCAGAAAAGCAAACAATTACAAATGAAAAGTTATACTTGTTTCCTGTACAGTCCAAGTAAACAGATAACTTACAAGCAGATCCATTTTCAAACAAAAGAAAAGTAGTCCCTGTTCCTGTTTCCAGCAAAGGAGCTGATCTGAGAAGATCCATTCACCCCACAATTTGAGAAATTTACATCATGATGCCCTTCATTATCTGAATTAGAATCAGAAGGAAAACCAAATTCATGTACCATCATAGTTGCAATTGCGACATATTGCCCATCTTAATCAATTATTTGAAGATACAGTGATTGCTTTTGCTCCTGATTTTGATAATCAAGTTGGCTGCTACCAAGAGCTGCACTAGGAGACTAGCTGTCAATCTCACTCTCGTTTCCTCAAACCACATCTAATAATAGCAAAAATCAATAACCAGCTTACAAGATAATTCGGTGCCATACTGTTGCATACTATAATACAGCAGTTGAGTACAAGATAAATTCATCATAACCATGTTTTACGTTAGTGTATACTAGTAATAATTACAAACTAAAAAGTGAACAAAACTTTTAAAACCGACAAGTTGAAAAGGAGAAATAACATTGAAGGATGTAAGAAAAAAAACAACAGTTTTTGTAAATTTGAGTTACTTCACTAAAAACAATAATAGAGAGGTACACTATTTTTATAAAAACCAATAGAAAAATATTTTGGAGAGTAATAGAAGAATACCAGCTAAGAACTCCTTCAGTTAACAAAATCTAACTACCTAACAGTTGTGCTAATACTTCACTTAACTATCAGTAACTACATAAACTGGGACTCTAGAACTATGCAGTGGCAGTGTTCTGAGCATGCCGCATGACAATTCCATTCCACCAGGGGTGGTTTAAGCTTTTTGATTCGAATACATTATGACATACTCGCGAAGTCTCTCAACCTTTGTCTAATGGGATAAATAATATCTTCAGCTTCATCACTCATCTGTTTTTGCAAAAAACCTTTCAAGAAATCAAACCACTCACCTAGCAAAAAAACCTAACAAACATTTGCCAAAACCAGCAGACCCTCTGCTGAACCAATATATGATCAGAAACAACTTCTAATGTAGTTTGTAATAGAAAAACTCAGAAAGAAGACGACGCCAGCAACGGTTCTCATTGACTCCGGCATTCGCAAGGTGAAGAATTCCATTATAGCAACAGCAACAAAGGCTTCATTTAAACCCGACAGTGCGAACTACAGAATGAGTAAACCGAAGCTCATGGATGAATCAAACGAGCCGTGTTTCAAAGCCGAGTCGCGGCGTACCTTCGTTGATACCAGGTTAATCCACCCTGGTGGAACTTTGAAGTGTGATCCAATAGACCTATCTGTTTGTATCACTTGAAGAACACCAAATGTGTTTTGTTGATCTATTACAATGAAACAGCAAATTTCTACTCTGTAGAACAAAAACCCACAAAGGAAACTCGTTCAATAGCTTCTCAGAATTTCAAATCGAAACTCTGAGTTAAAACACTCGCTCAATTCCTCGCAAGCACAACGCACAACAACATAAAAACAACGACAGAGAGATACAACACATAAGGAGTAGATAAAGCGGAAATAGCAAGAGGGAACTATACCTTTCGAAGCACAATCCAGGCCGAGTTCTTCATTCTCCTGTTTCGGTACTCTATCGTTTCGTTCAGAAGTGTAAATCGAGGTTTGTTTATGTTAAGGTTTATAATTTCTGAGTTTGGGGATGAAATATTCCTAGTTGTTCTTTCTTGTGATAAGATTGACCTTTTAAAACCTAAAGGGGCTGGGTTTTGTGGGTTGCAGTAGCAAAAACAAATGAATGGATTCAAGAGGGGGGAGAATTCGTGAGTTCCAAAGGGTGAGAGAGAAATCGTGAGAACCAAATAGAAAAGAGAGAAGGTTTACGTCTGATAGAAAGATGGAATTTTTCGTTTAATGTTTTGCTTATCTCCCTTAATTGCTCTTCATTTCATTTTTTTATTATATATTTTATAATATAATAGCACTTTTCTATAAATGCTAATAAAGAATAGTAAAATAATAGCGTTTTTTTTAAAGTGCTATCTTAATGAAGAGTATTGATAGCGTTTTAAAGAAAGTGCTATTTTAATGAAGTTTAATAATAGCGTTTTTTTACAAAGTGCTATCAAAGTCACATTATCTGTATCCTATGATAACGCCCGACCATAAAATACTATTATAGATGTGTTTGTTTCCTTTTTAATAGCACTTTTTTTAAAAACGCTATTAAATTAGGCGATACCAAATATCAATTTTGGCGGCGTGTTTGTCTTCATAAAAACTAATACTTCCAAAAACGATGGACATCTTCTTCACACACGAATATCTGGATTATCTTAAGGAAACAAATTTGTGTACTTTCGACAATAAATTATCAAAGCTTTTGCTTAAGGTAAAAAATCTAGAGTGTTTTTTATTTGATTATGGTGCATTATGTTGCTATTAATATTAGGTGTTTTTATTTTTGTTTTTGTTGTTTTTGTTTTGAATTTACTTTGAGGACACATTATATGTGAGTCGATTTACAATTTTAAAAATATATATCTAATGAAACTTATTTTGTTTTTATTTATTTATGGGCGTGGACTTGAATGATTGATGAAAAGAGTGAGCATGATGAATGATTATTTATTTCAGATGTAAATAAATAAAAATGGAGATGAGATGTCATGAATTGTGATGCTGTTGCTTTTGAGACCTTTCTATAATACTATTTTTTTAGTTTAATAATACATTATAATTGTCTTTATTAAAAGATTATAGTTTTTCTCTCTATTTTTATTTGTGGACCTCTTATTTAAGTAATATAAGATATATTATTTTATGATGTAAAATTGTAAAAAAGATCTATAAAAATATTGGTTTTAGCTTTGGAAATTATTTATTTTAATTAATATATTAAATAAATAATTAATTCATCTTAATGGTTCTATAATACAAATCATATATTTTGTCATTTTTTAGATTAAGAATTTAAGAAAAAATTTAACATTTAAAATTTATAAAATAAGAGATCAATTTTTGTGCATAAAAATAAAACCAAATTACATTTATGGAATTTACTACTAATCCTATTGATTGAAGTAATCAAGGTCTACATAGTAATTGTTTAATTCAAATTATCTAATAATAAATTGAGAATCAAGAAAAACCTAAATCAGTGCCCTAGTAAAACTATAATCATAATAATAGTAATAATAATTTAAATTAGAGAATAAATTTATAGATTAAACAACAAAATTGATGAACAAAAAACTTTAAAGCTTAAGTGACAAATCAAGCTCCAAAGATTTAGAATCAGAAACTTCTTCCATGTTAATGTGATGATTATCGCCACTTGTGTCATCTACAATTGAAGCTTTTTCTACTGAATTTGACTTTGCTCCAATATTTATAGAAGACTTTCCAACACCATCTTCTAAATTTAAGATATTTCTCAAAGTTGGAGTGACACTATTTCCATTATTTACAGTAAGACTCTCATTCTTCAATCCATCAATAGAAAAAAAGTTTCTCATCTCTTGCTTTGGTGTCCACACAGAAGTAGAACAAGACTTAAAAAGCGGTGAGATCCATGAATAATTTGGTCTTGGCTTGTGAATCATAGACCCCATATTTATTCCAAGTGCTCTATTATAAGGTCCAACTCTAAATCCATGACAAGGAGTCGTAGAAAGACTAGGGTACTTAGTGTAGTATGGAAAAGGATAACGAGGAATTCCAAAATCGTTGTTTAACTCTTGGCAATATTTTGCGAACGCGCGCTCTTTTTTGTGAGCGTTTTGATGCCCTCCCAAAGCTTGCGGAGTAGAAAATTGTCTTTTACAAAAGTTGCATGAAAAATCATTTGAAGACTCTTTCTTAATATTTACTTCATTGTTAGACTTATTATTAGCCCAACTTAATGAAGATGAACCTATCTCCAGGTTCTTTGTATGGTTGAAAAAATTATGTTCTTCCAACTTCAACCCGCGAACGGAAGCATCCTCTGAGAGCTTGAATGATGAGGTTTTGGAGTTTGAAGGTTGAGGTTTTACAATATTGTTCTCCTTCATCAATGTCGCGACTGTGTTGTTGATGGTATTTTCTCCTGAAGCAGCAGTGGGTTGATCAGAGGTTGCAGCCATTTGAGTTTGAAAGATTGATGAAAAGAATGCTCGCAACAATTTGGGTTATATACACATATATGTATTTAATATTTGAATTAATGCAAATAACTTCGTAAGTAAGTAAAGAGATTTGATTAATTGAATTGTGCTGTTATTATTTATTTACTATAAATATAATGAATTGAAGTGATGCGAATCAGGGTTAGCTAGCACCGATTAGTGCATGATTTTTTGGCTAAATAAACATTCTTAATAATGATTTCAACACTGTCTAATAAACTCGGTTAATTACTCATAAGTTCAATTATTGCACAGTGGATGTGTCAACTCAAACCTTATTAGTTTTGGCTTTGTCATCAATTTATAATTACCCAACATTTACGCGGATTGGCAACATAGGTTTAAACATTCCAATTAAGTGTTTTTGTTATATATACTAGCGTCCAAACGTTATAAATAGAATGCTTGTAACCTAGAAAAATTAACGAGTCCAAGATGTAGATCATTTGGGTTTTGTCTTTGTGCCACTCTCTAGGAGAGTTGGTATGTGTTTACCTCGAAGCCTGTAGGTAAGAGGTGTTTTGTTCTTGATCAAAGCTTTTAAGCAAGATCAAGTATTGTCATTGAAGTGTGTCTTCTATTTTTTTGTGTGTTTGAAGAGTGTTGGAAATCAAGCTGTTGATGCAGTGGCTGAGGTGTTATCTGCTAGACATCATTGCGATGATTGGAAGTGAGATGGAGTCTCTTATCTAGGGTGGACTTAGGTAGAAGGGTCATTGGGTAGTGATTAAGTGAGTAGATCATCAACGGGTGTGTTGATTATAGGGTCTATGAATTGATACTGCTGATAGTGAACTTCCTTCCTGGCTTGGTATGCCCTCAGATGTAGGTCGTTAGACCGAACTGGGTAAACAATTATTGTGTTGTTTATGCTTTTCAGTACTGTTATTGTTTATACCTTGCCATGATATCTGTAACAGACCAGATGTCTCGACATCCTGTAGGATATCTGGGGTCTGTCATACCAGAATTTCAATTGACATAAAAGTTATTTCTATCATGAGGCCTTTTATGATGATTTAAACCATGAACTTTCATTGATTCCTTATGGTTGAACTTGCTAATAGCCTTTATAAAGATAGTTTGATTTGTACTAAGTTTATCAAAATTAGAAAAGTCAAGTCCATATTTATTAATTAAATATCTTTGACTACTCAATACATTATCCAAGCCAATTTTCCCTTTTTCATATTTGGTAATGACTTGGTTTAATTCCACAAATTTTCACTCAAGAGATGAACAATTATTGCATGCTGAATTTTTTGAGTATAACTCAACTTTTGTGTTACTATCCCCACTTTCTAGATTTAAAATAGTTTTCTTTTGTTTTGAACATTTTCTAGTAAGTTTCAAAAATTCATCATGCAATTCATTAAAAGAACTTTGTAATTCACCATATGAAGGTCTATCATCAATTCCAGAATCCCTAACTTCATGTTCTTCGTCACTTGAATGATGTGATGCCAGCAATGCCCTGTTTGCATGATCTTCATATGAAGATGAACTTATTTCACTGTCATTCCATGCTACATATGCTTTCTTTGGAATTTTTTCCCTTATTGCTATTGAATTTATTCTTCTTTTGAAGTTTAGGGAATTCACTTTTGACATGTCCTCTTTCTCCACATTCAAAGAAAGTAGCCTTCCTTCTTGATGTTTCTCTTTGACTAATTTCCTTTGTTCATTCCTTTCTCATAAGTTTTATGAATTTCTCGATTAGAGCATCTTCTTTATCTTTAGTGGATTCATCCTCTTGATTTTTATCATGACTTTTGACTCTAGTCTTTAAGGAAAAAATTATTGAATTCTTTCTTTCATCTTCATGTCTTTCTAGTTTTTCAAGTTCTATCTCGTGTTCTTGAAGTTTATTGAACAATGCTGTAGAAGACAATTTCGAAAGACTTTTCTTTTTCGAAATAACCGTTAATTTTGGTTGCCAAGCTTTTGTCAAATATCCAAGCATTTTTAGATTTATTTCATCATTTGTAAAAGTTAATTTTACCGAGAGCTATAAAATGATTTGTTAAATGACTAAATCTCTTTTGAAAATCAAGAATAGATTCATGAGACTGCATTATAAATATTTCATATTCTTGTGATAGAGTGTTTAGCTTAGATCTTTTTACCTCTACCATGCCTTCATGTGTGACTTCTAACATATCCCATATATCCTTCGCTATTTTGCATTGAAAGACACAGAAGAATTCATCCATGCTTAGGGATGCTTGAAGCAAGTTCTTCGCTTTCTTGTCGTAGAGAACTTTTTTCTTATCATCATCATTCAAAGAACCTTTTATCTTGGGTGTACCAATGCCATTGAAAACGCTTGTGGGAACGAACAAACCATTTTTTACAACATTAGCATCGTATATTGTGGTTGTTTTGGGCAGGAAGTTAATTCATATATTCCTTCGTGGAGTCAAGGATGAAGCTAATATTAGTAGATATATGAAAACGTACATTGAACGATTAAATTACACTTTATAAATTTTGCTAAATTGCATGTAATACTATGATATGTATGGCATTTTGATACATTTTCTCGTATGTATTAATAATTTATTTAAATTTATTGTATTATCTTATATTTTTAAACATATAACGATTTGATGCAATTATTTATTTGACTACTATTGATAATATATATAGGCTTAAATGCACTTTTGGTCCCCCTAGTTTAGATTTTTTACACTTTCGCTCCCCCTATTACAAAACCTGCGATTTTGGTCCCTACATTTTGATGGTCTTGGCAATTTTGTGGTCCCCCTCCAATTTTGCTCTAAAACAGTACATGAACAGTGCATGTCCGTACATGAACAGTGCATGTCCGTACATGAACAGTGCACTGTTCATGTACGGTTTTGGAGCAAAATTGGAGGGGACCACAAAATTGCCAAGACCATCAAAATGTAGGGACCAAAATCGCAGGTTTTGTAATAGAGGGACCGAAAGTGTAAAAAATTTAAACTAGGGAGACCAAAAGTGCATTTAAGCCATATATATATATATATATATATATATATATATATATATATATATAGAAAAAATTAATTTAATTTATTAATAATTAAAATTATTGATAAAAATATAAAATCACATTTAGCATCACTTTAAAATGTTACAAAGCTAATAATATACAATTTAAAAAAAATGGCGACACTTTGAACTATCACAACAAACCTTCAAAATCAAAATGTTACATAAAATTAATGGCGATTACAACTGTTGCAATTATACTTTGGAGGCAGGTTTATAACCGTCGTAAAATGTTATAGCAGTTGGGGCGACTGTCTTAATAGCCGTTCAGAACATTCTCGCAACACACGATTTTGAAGCAGTCGACAAACTGTCGCAATCCGAAGATTATGGTGGTTAGAACTGCCGCAATATCCAAATAAAATTGTCATAAATTCCTATTTTTCTTGTTGTATCATGACTTAGCACATGAACCGATGATCTATAATTTTTTTTATTTGATGTTTGATCTCTTTTCCATGATAATTTTTTGTCTTCATAAAAACTAATACTTCCAAAGACGATGAATATCTTCTTCACACACGAATATCTGGATTATCTTAAGGAAACAAATCTGTGTACTTTCGACAATAAAGTATCAAAGCTTTTGCTTAAGGTAAAAAAATCTAGAGTGTTTTTTATTTGTTTGTGGTGCATTACCTTGCTATTAATATTAGGTGTTTTTATTTTTGTTTTTGTTGTTTTTGTTTTGAATTTACTTTGATGACACATTATATGTGAGTTCATTTACAATTTAAAAAATATATATCTAATGAAACTTATTTTGTTTTTATTTATTTATGGGCGTGGACTTGAATGATTGATGAAAAGAGTGAGCATGATGAATGATTATTTATTTCAGATGTAAATAAATAAAAATGGAGAAGAGATGTCATGAATTGTGATGCTGTTGCTTTTGAGACCTTTCTCTCTATTTTTATTTGTGGACCTCTTATTTAAGTAATATAAGATATATTATTTTATGATGTAAAATTGTAAAAAAGATCTATAAAAATATTGATTTTAGCTTTGGAAATTATTTATTTTAATTAATATATTAAATAAATAATTAATTCATCTTAATGGTTCTATAATACAAATCATATATTATGTCATTTCATATTATCATTTTTTAGATTAAGAATTTAAGAAAAAAATTAACATTTAAATTTAATAAAATAAGAGATCAATTTTCGTGCATAAAAATAAAACAAAATTACAATTATGGAATTTACTACTAATCCTATTGATTGAAGTAATCAAGATCTACATAGGAATTGTTTAATTCAAATTATCTAATAATAAATTGAGAATCAAGAAAAACCTAAATCAGTGCCCTAGTAAAACTATAATCATAATAATAGTAATAATAATTTAAATTAGAGAATAAATTTATAGATTAAACAACAAAATTGATGAACAAAAAACTTTAAAGCTTAAGTGACAAATCAAGCTCCAAAGATTTCGAATCAGAAACTTCTTCCATGTTAATGTGATGATTATCGCCACTTGTGTCATCTACAATTGAATCTTTTTCTACTGAATTTGACTTTGCTCCAATATTTATAGAAGACTTTCCAACACCTTCTTCTAAATTTAAGATATTTCTCAAAGTTGGAGTGACACTATTTCCATTATTTACAGTAAGACTCTCATTCTTCAATCCATCAATAGAAAAAAAGTTTCTCATCTCTTGCTTTGGTGTCCACACAGAAGTAGAACAAGACTTAAAAAGAGGTGAGATCCATGAACAATTTGGTCTTGACTTGTGAATCATAGACCCCATATTTATTCCAAGTGCTCTATTATAAGGTCCAACTCTAAATCCATGATAAGGAGTCGTAGAAAGACTAGGATACTTAGTGTAGTATGGAAAAGGATAACGAGGAATTCCAAAATCGTTGTTTAACTCTTGGCAATATTTTGCGAACGCGCGCTCTTTTTTGTGAGCGTTTTGATGCCCTCCCAAAGCTTGCGGAGTAGAAAATTGTCTTTTACAAAAGTTGCATGAAAAATCATTTGAAGACTCTTTCTTAATATTTACTTCATTGTTAGACTTATTATTAGCCCAACTTAATGAAGATGAGCCTATCACCAGGTTCTTTGTATGGTTGAAAAAATTATGTTCTTCCAACTTCAACCCGCGAACGGAAGCATCCTCTGAGAGCTTGAATGTTGAGGTTTTGGAGTTTGAAGGTTGACGTTTTACAATATTATTCTCCTTCATCAATGTCGCGACTGTGTTGTTGATGGTATTTTCTCCTGAAGCAGCAGTGGGTTGATCAGAGGTTGCAGCCATTTGAGTTTGAAAGATTGATGAAAAGAATGCTCGCAGCAATTTGGGTTATATACACATATATGTATTTAATATTTGAATTAATGCAAATATCTTCGTAAGTAAGTAAAGAGATTTGATTAATTGAATTGTGCTGTTATTATTTATTTACTATAAATATAATGAATTGAAGTGATGCGAATCAGGGTTAGCTAGCACCGATTAATGCATGATTTATTGGCTAAATAAACATTCTTAATAATGATTTCAACACTGTCTAATTAACGCGGTTAATTACTCATAAGTTCAATTATTGCACAGTGGATGTGTCAACTCAAACCTTATTAGTTTTGGCTTTGTCATCAATTTATAATTACCCAACATTTACGCGGATTGGCAACATAGGTTTAAACATTCCAATTAAGTGTTTTTGTTATATATACTAGCGTCCAAACGTTATAAATAGAATGCTTGTAACCTAGAAAAATTAACGAGTCCAAGATGTAGATCATTTGGGTTTTGTCTTTGTGCCACTCTCTAGGAGAGTTGGTATGTGTTTACCTCGAAGCCTGTAGGTAAGAGGTGTTTTGTTCTTGATCAAAGCTTTTAAGCAAGATCAAGTATTGTCATTGAAGTGTGTCTTCTATTTTTTTGTGTGTTTGAAGAGTGTTGGAAATCAAGCTGTTGATGCAGTGGCTGAGGTGTTATCTGCTAGACATCATTGCGATGATTGGAAGTGAGATGGAGTCTCTTATCTAGGGTGGACTTAGGTAGAAGGGTCATTGGGTAGTGATTAAGTGAGTAGATCATCAACGGGTGTGTTGATTATAGGGTCTATGAATTGATACTGCTGATAGTGAACTTCCTTCCTGGCTTGGTATGCCCTCAGATGTAGGTCGTTAGACCGAACTGGGTAAACAATTATTGTGTTGTTTATGCTTTTCAGTACTGTTATTGTTTATACCTTGCCATGATATCTGTAACAGACCAGATGTCTCGACATCCTGTAGGATATCTGGGGTCTGTCATACCAGAATTTCAATTGACATAAAAGTTATTTCTATCATGAGGCCTTTTATGATGATTTAAACCATGAACTTTCATTGATTCCTTATGGTTGAACTTGCTAATAGCCTTTATAAAGATAGTTTGATTTGTACTAAGTTTATCAAAATTAGAAAAGTCAAGTCCATATTTATTAATTAAATATCTTTGACTACTCAATACATTATCCAAGCCAATTTTCCCTTTTTCATATTTGGTAATGACTTGGTTTAATTCCACAAATTTTCACTCAAGAGATGAACAATTATTGCATGCTGAATTTTTTGAGTATAACTCAACTTTTGTGTTACTATCCCCACTTTCTAGATTTAAAATAGTTTTCTTTTGTTTTGAACATTTTCTAGTAAGTTTCAAAAATTCATCATGCAATTCATTAAAAGAACTTTGTAATTCACCATATGAAGGTCTATCATCAATTCCAGAATCCCTAACTTCATGTTCTTCGTCACTTGAATGATGTGATGCCAGCAATGCCCTGTTTGCATGATCTTCATATGAAGATGAACTTATTTCACTGTCATTCCATGCTACATATGCTTTCTTTGGAATTTTTTCCCTTATTGCTATTGAATTTATTCTTCTTTTGAAGTTTAGGGAATTCACTTTTGACATGTCCTCTTTCTCCACATTCAAAGAAAGTAGCCTTCCTTCTTGATGTTTCTCTTTGACTAATTTCCTTTGTTCATTCCTTTCTCATAAGTTTTATGAATTTCTCGATTAGAGCATCTTCTTCATCTTTAGTGGATTCATCCTCTTGATTTTTATCATGACTTTTGACTCTAGTCTTTAAGGAAAAAATTATTGAATTCTTTCTTTCATCTTCATGTCTTTCTAGTTTTTCAAGTTCTATCTCGTGTTCTTGAAGTTTATTGAACAATGCTGTAGAAGACAATTTCGAAAGACTTTTCTTTTTCGAAATAACCGTTAATTTTGGTTGCCAAGCTTTTGTCAAATATCCAAGCATTTTTAGATTTATTTCATCATTTGTAAAAGTTAATTTTACCGAGAGCTATAAAATGATTTGTTAAATGACTAAATCTCTTTTGAAAATCAAGAATAGATTCATGAGACTGCATTATAAATATTTCATATTCTTGTGATAAAGTGTTTAGCTTAGATCTTTTTACCTCTACCATGCCTTCATGTGTGACTTCTAACATATCCCATATATCCTTCGCTATTTTGCATTGAAAGACACAGAAGAATTCATCCATGCTTAGGGATGCTTGAAGCAAGTTCTTCGCTTTCTTGTCGTAGAGAACTTTTTTCTTATCATCATCATTCAAAGAACCTTTTATCTTGGGTGTACCAATGCCATTGAAAACGCTTGTGGGAACGAACAAACCATTTTTTACAACATTAGCATCGTATATTGTGGTTGTTTTGGGCAGGAAGTTAATTCATATATTCCTTCGTGGAGTCAAGGATGAAGCTAATATTAGTAGATATATGAAAACGTACATTGAACGATTAAATTACACTTTATAAATTTTGCTAAATTGCATGTAATACTATGATATGTATGGCATTTTGATACATTTTCTCGTATGTATTAATAATTTATTTAAATTTATTGTATTATCTTATATTTTTAAACATATAACGATTTGATGCAATTATTTATTTGACTACTATTGATAATATATATAGGCTTAAATGCACTTTTGGTCCCCCTAGTTTAGATTTTTTACACTTTCGCTCCCCCTATTACAAAACCTGCGATTTTGGTCCCTACATTTTGATGGTCTTGGCAATTTTGTGGTCCCCCTCCAAATTTGCTCCAAAACAGTACATGAACAGTGCATGTCCGTACATGAACAGTGCATGTCCGTACATGAACAGTGCACTGTTCATGTACGGTTTTGGAGCAAAATTGGAGGGGACCACAAAATTGCCAAGACCATCAAAATGTAGGGACCAAAATCGCAGGTTTTGTAATAGAGGGACCGAAAGTGTAAAAAATTTAAACTAGGGAGACCAAAAGTGCATTTAAGCCATATATATATATATATATATATATATATATATATATATATATATATATATATATATATATATAGAAAAAATTAATTTAATTTATTAATAATTAAAATTATTGATAAAAATATAAAATCACATTTAGCATCACTTTAAAATGTTACAAAGCTAATAATATACAATTTAAAAAAAATGGCGACACTTTGAACTATCACAACAAACCTTCAAAATCAAAATGTTACATAAAATTAATGGCGATTACAACTGTTGCAATTATACTTTGGAGGCAGGTTTATAACCGTCGTAAAATGTTATAGCAGTTGGGGCGACTGTCTTAATAGCCGTTCAGAACATTCTCGCAACACACGATTTTGAAGCAGTCGACAAACTGTCGCAATCCGAAGATTATGGTGGTTAGAACTGCCGCAATATCCAAATAAAATTGTCATAAATTCCTATTTTTCTTGTTGTATCATGACTTAGCACATGAACCGATGATCTATAATTTTTTTTATTTGATGTTTGATCTCTTTTCCATGATAATTTTTTGTCTTCATAAAAACTAATACTTCCAAAGACGATGAATATCTTCTTCACACACGAATATCTGGATTATCTTAAGGAAACAAATCTGTGTACTTTCGACAATAAAGTATCAAAGCTTTTGCTTAAGGTAAAAAAATCTAGAGTGTTTTTTATTTGTTTGTGGTGCATTACCTTGCTATTAATATTAGGTGTTTTTATTTTTGTTTTTGTTGTTTTTGTTTTGAATTTACTTTGATGACACATTATATGTGAGTTCATTTACAATTTAAAAAATATATATCTAATGAAACTTATTTTGTTTTTATTTATTTATGGGCGTGGACTTGAATGATTGATGAAAAGAGTGAGCATGATGAATGATTATTTATTTCAGATGTAAATAAATAAAAATGGAGAAGAGATGTCATGAATTGTGATGCTGTTGCTTTTGAGACCTTTCTCTCTATTTTTATTTGTGGACCTCTTATTTAAGTAATATAAGATATATTATTTTATGATGTAAAATTGTAAAAAAGATCTATAAAAATATTGATTTTAGCTTTGGAAATTATTTATTTTAATTAATATATTAAATAAATAATTAATTCATCTTAATGGTTCTATAATACAAATCATATATTATGTCATTTCATATTATCATTTTTTAGATTAAGAATTTAAGAAAAAAATTAACATTTAAATTTAATAAAATAAGAGATCAATTTTCGTGCATAAAAATAAAACAAAATTACAATTATGGAATTTACTACTAATCCTATTGATTGAAGTAATCAAGATCTACATAGGAATTGTTTAATTCAAATTATCTAATAATAAATTGAGAATCAAGAAAAACCTAAATCAGTGCCCTAGTAAAACTATAATCATAATAATAGTAATAATAATTTAAATTAGAGAATAAATTTATAGATTAAACAACAAAATTGATGAACAAAAAACTTTAAAGCTTAAGTGACAAATCAAGCTCCAAAGATTTCGAATCAGAAACTTCTTCCATGTTAATGTGATGATTATCGCCACTTGTGTCATCTACAATTGAATCTTTTTCTACTGAATTTGACTTTGCTCCAATATTTATAGAAGACTTTCCAACACCTTCTTCTAAATTTAAGATATTTCTCAAAGTTGGAGTGACACTATTTCCATTATTTACAGTAAGACTCTCATTCTTCAATCCATCAATAGAAAAAAAGTTTCTCATCTCTTGCTTTGGTGTCCACACAGAAGTAGAACAAGACTTAAAAAGAGGTGAGATCCATGAATAATTTGGTCTTGACTTGTGAATCATAGACCCCATATTTATTCCAAGTGCTCTATTATAAGGTCCAACTCTAAATCCATGATAAGGAGTCGTAGAAAGACTAGGATACTTAGTGTAGTATGGAAAAGGATAACGAGGAATTCCAAAATCGTTGTTTAACTCTTGGCAATATTTTGCGAACGCGCGCTCTTTTTTGTGAGCGTTTTGATGCCCTCCCAAAGCTTGCGGAGTAGAAAATTGTCTTTTACAAAAGTTGCATGAAAAATCATTTGAAGACTCTTTCTTAATATTTACTTCATTGTTAGACTTATTATTAGCCCAACTTAATGAAGATGAACCTACCACCAGGTTCTTTGTATGGTCGAAAAAATTATGTTCTTCCAACTTCAACCCGCGAACGGAAGCATCCTCTGAGAGCTTGAATGTTGAGGTTTTGGAGTTTGAAGGTTGAGGTTTTACAATATTATTCTCCTTCATCAATGTCGCGACTGTGTTGTTGATGGTATTTTCTCCTGAAGCAGCAGTGGGTTGATCAGAGGTTGCAGCCATTTGAGTTTGAAAGATTGATGAAAAGAATGCTCGCAGCAATTTGGGTTATATACACATATATGTATTTAATATTTGAATTAATGCAAATATCTTCGTAAGTAAGTAAAGAGATTTGATTAATTGAATTGTGCTGTTATTATTTATTTACTATAAATATAATGAATTGAAGTGATGCGAATCAGGGTTAGCTAGCACCGATTAATGCATGATTTTTTGGCTAAATAAACATTCTTAATAATGATTTCAACACTGTCTAATTAACGCGGTTAATTACTCATAAGTTCAATTATTGCACAGTGGATGTGTCAACTCAAACCTTATTAGTTTTGGCTTTGTCATCAATTTATAATTACCCAACATTTACGCGGATTGGCAACATAGGTTTAAACATTCCAATTAAGTGTTTTTGTTATATATACTAGCATCCAAACGTTATAAATAGAATGCTTGTAACCTAGAAAAATTAACGAGTCCAAGATGTAGATCATTTGGGTTTTGTCTTTGTGCCACTCTCTAGGAGAGTTGGTATGTGTTTACCTCGAAGCCTGTAGGTAAGAGGTGATTTGTTCTTGATCAAAGCTTTTAAGCAAGATCAAGTATTGTCATTGAAGTGTGTCTTCTATTTTTTTTGTGTTTGAAGAGTGTTGGAAATCAAGCTGTTGATGCAGTGGCTGAGGTGTTATCTGCTAGACATCATTGCGATGATTGGAAGTGAGATGGAGTCTCTTATCTAGGGTGGACTTAGGTAGAAGGGTCATTGGGTAGTGATTAAGTGAGTAGATCATCAACGGGTGTGTTGATTATAGGGTCTATGAATTGATACTGCTGATAGTGAACTTCCTTCCTAGCTTGGTATGCCCCCAGATGTAGGTCGTTAGACCGAACTGGGTAAACAATTATTGTGTTGTTTATGCTTTTCAGTACTGTTATTGTTTATACCTTGCCATGTTATCTGTAACAGACCAGATGTCTCGACATCCTGTAGGATATCTGGGGTCTGTCATACCAGAATTTCAATTGACATAAAAGTTATTTCTATCATGAGGCCTTTTATGATGATTTAAACCATGAACTTTCATTGATTCCTTATGGTTGAACTTGCTAATAGCCTTTATAAAGATAGTTTGATTTGTACTAAGTTTATCAAATTAGAAAAGTCAAGTCCATATTTATTAATTAAATATCTTTGACTACCCAATACATTATCCAAGCCAATTTTCCCTTTTTCATATTTGGTAATGACTTGGTTTAATTCCACAAATTTTCACTCAAGAGATGAACAATTATTGCATGCTGAATTTTTTGAGTATAACTCAACTTTTGTGTTACTATCCCCACTTTCTAGATTTAAAATAGTTTTCTTTTGTTTTGAACATTTTCTAGTAAGTTTCAAAAATTCATCATGCAATTCATTAAAAGAACTTTGTAATTCACCATATGAAGGTCTATCATCAATTCCAGAATCCCTAACTTCATGTTCTTCGTCACTTGAATGATGTGATGCCAGCAATGCCCTGTTTGCATGATCTTCATATGAAGATGAACTTATTTCACTGTCATTCCATGCTACATATGCTTTCTTTGGAATTTTTTCCCTTATTGCTATTGAATTTATTCTTCTTTTGAAGTTTAGGGAATTCACTTTTGACATGTCCTCTTTCTCCACATTCAAAGAAAGTAGCCTTCCTTCTTGATGTTTCTCTTTGACTAATTTCCTTTGTTCATTCCTTTCTCATAAGTTTTCCGAATTTCTCGATTAGAGCATCTTCTTCATCTTTAGTGGATTCATCCTCTTGATTTTTATCATGACTTCGGACTCTAGTCTTTGTTGGTGTACAAGGTGAAATAATGGTGAAAAGGAGAAGAATATATTATAGAGAATGACGGCCACAAATGATAAGGATACAATTAAATTGAAATGACATCCACTACCCTATTTATAAGCTAAAACTAGGGTTACAAAAGCAACAATAAAATACTAAAATACCCTCTAACAAACTTGGTCACCAAGTTTGTAAATATTAATTAAAATATAAATTATTTCTATTTCTAATACCATCCCTTAATTTATATTTCATCAAAACTAACAACTCCAATTCCATCCCTTAAGCGAAGGAATTGATCAGTCTTGATAGCCTTCGTCAGAACATCTGCCAACTGCTTCTGGGTACTACTGTGCAGAACTTCTAACACTCCATTCTGAACTTGACTCCTCAGATAGTGATACTTGGTTTCAATATGCTTGCTTCTCCCATGCAACACTGGGTTTCTGGCAAGATTGATTGCAGACTTGTTATCAATCATCAGCTTCAGAGGTTTGTCAACTTTGATCTTCAGATCCTCCAGCAAATTCAGAATCCACACAGCTTGGCATGCAGTAACAACACCTGCAATATATTCAGCTTCACAGGTTGATAGCGCAACAACAGGTTGTTTCTTCGAACACCAAGAAATAGGGCCTCCTAGAAACTTAAACAAGTATCCAGAAGTACTTCTTTTATCAACTCTGTCTCCACACCAATCAGAATCTGAGTAACTCAGAAGTTCTGATTCAGTCTTTCTTCCAGAAGGGAACAACACTCCATACTTCAGAGTTCCCTTGATATACCTCAGAATCCTGACAGCAGCTTGGTAATGGGACCACTTAGGTTTACTCATGAATCTACTAACCATTCCAACTGCATAGCAAATATCAGGTCTGGTATTACACAAATACCTCAGAGAACCAACCAACTGTTTGAAGGTTGTAGCATCCACATCCTCACCATCAGAATCAGAATCTAGTTTCTGATTTGTATCTGTAGGTGTGATAGCAGCCTTACAATCCTGCAGCTTAAATCTCTTCAGAAGTTCTCGTTCATACTTCAGCTGATGCAAAATGATACCTTTCTCAGAATATCTGAACTCCATCCCTAGAAAGTATGTCATTTTCCCGTGATCAGTCATTTCAAACTCATTCATCAGCACCTTCTTGAACTTCGCTAATTCTTGTTCAGAACTTCCGGTTAGCAATATGTCATCAACGTACAAACACACCAGAATCATATTGCCTCCAGAAATATGCTGAACATAAACACCGTATTCCATCTCACATTTCTGAAAACCCTGCTTCTTGAAAAATGAATCAATCTTCTGATTCCAAGCTCTGGGCGCTTGCTTCAATCCATACAAAGCTTTATGTAATCTGTACACCATCCTTTCCTGATTCTCTTTCACAAATCCAGGAGGTTGTGACACATAAACTTCTTCTTCTAATGGACCGTTCAGAAATGCAGATTTCACATCTAAATGCATCAGAGGCCAATTCCTGTTAGCAGCTATTGCAATCACCAATCTGATTGTTTCATGTCTCGCTACAGGTGCAAACACTTCAGAATAATCCAGCCCAGGTTTCTGCAGAAATCCTCTTGCTACCAACCTTGCTTTGTGTTTGCCAATTGATCCATCTGGCTTTAGCTTCTGCTTGAAAACCCATCTGACGCTGATGGCTTTCTTGTCCTTTGGAAGTTCTGTCAGCTTCCAAGTCTTGTTTCTCTCTATGGCTTCAAGTTCTTCTTTCATGGCCTTTAGCCAGAACTTCTGCTTGAGAGCCTCTTCTGTACTCACAGGTTCAGAGTCTACTAACATGGCACACTGAATAATCTCTCCCTCAGAATCTACTTCAGTGTCTTGCAACATGTCAAACTCTTCAAATCTTCTTGGAAAGTTTCTGATTCTCTGTGGCCTCTGACCTCGTTCAGAACTTTCTTCATATGCTTGAACATCAGAAGTTCTGTCCTCAGAAGTTTCTCCTTCAGAAGCTCTTGCTTCAGAAGGTTGACTTCCTCCAGAACTTTGACCATCTTCAGAATCTGGCATATTCCCAGAATCTGAATCACCACCAAAATCTTGATCATCATCAGAATCTGGATCATCAGAATCACCTTCATCTTCTGAGTCTCCTTCAGAATCACCATCAGTTTTAGAAATTCTTATTTCTGACCTTTCTTCAGAAGTTCTCACATCAGAATCAGATTGAGACTTATCCCAATTCCAAACTTCTGATTCCTTCACAATAACGTCTCTGCTGAACTCAACTTTATTAGTTTCTGGACAATAAAGCTTGTGCGCACCCGTACTATGGTACCCCACCAGTAACATTACTTTGCTTCTATCATCCAACTTCTGTCTTCTAGCTTCTGGAACATGTTTGTAACAAACAGAACCAAACACCTTCAGATGACTAACACTTTGCTTTTCTCCCGTCCACTTCTGAATAGGAACTATCTCCTTCAGCTTCTTCGTTGGACATCTGTTGAGCACATATGCTGCAGTGGCAACAGCTTCTCCCCAGAAGTTCTGAGGAAGCTTCTTCTCCTTCAGCATGCTTCTCACCATATCAAGCAAAGTACGATTTCTTCTTTCAGCAAGACCATTGTGTTGAGGAGTGTAAGGAGCAGTAACCTCATGCTCAATTCCATTCTCCTCACAGAACTTCTGAAACTCTTTGGAGTTATGCTCACCTCCACCATCGGTTCTGAGAATCTTCAGATTCTGACCACTCTGATTCTGAACCTTTATTCGGAACTTCTTGAATTCAGCAAACACCTCGTGTTTGAACTTAATAAGGGATACCCATATCATTCTCGTGAATTCATCTGAATGAATTCATCAACAAATGACACGAAGTATTTATTCCCTCCGAACGATTCTACTGGAAATAGACCACACACATCAGAATGTACTACTCCTAAGGCATGTTTTGCTCTTGGAGCAACTTCTAACGCAAATGGCAATCTTGGTTGCTTTCCTTCCATGCACACTTTGCATGACTTCTCAGGCTTCTTAATTATAGGAATTCCATGTACCAGCTTCTTCGAATTCAGATGTTCTAAGCTTCTGAAATTCAGATGACCGAATCTTCTGTGCCATAGCTCACTTTCTTTCACAACACTTGTTGCACTAAGACATTCAAACTCAGAAGTTCTGACATTCACCTTGAATGTTCTATTCCTTCCCTGTTCTGACTCCATAATCAGCTTCTGATTACAGTCATACAGCTTCAGAAGATTGTCCTTCATGGTAACTGAAAAACCTTTCTCAATTAATTGTCCCACGCTCATTAGATTGCTTTTGATGCCAGGTACATACCACACATTCTGAATCAATGCTGTTTTCCCATTGTTCAGAACAACTCTAACATTTCCCATACCTTCAGCGTTAAGATATTTGTCATCAACACATCTGATCTTTGTCCTCTTTTCAGAGTCAAAATCAACCAGCCATTTCTTATTTCCAGTAAGATGATTTGAGCAGCCAATGTCCATATACCACCAGTCTGTCAGATTCGTATCATCAGATTCAGAAGCCATCAATAGCACAGATTCATCATCAGAACTTCTGGCTATATTTGCTTCTTCTGACTTACTTTCTTTGTTTGACCAACAATCTCTAGCAAAGTGACCAAACTTCTTGCAACAGTAACATTGGATCTTCTTCTTGTCATACTTCTCTTTTCCCTTATGAGCATTCTTTTGCCTATCAGAAGTTGAGGTTTCTGACTTCTGACCACCATCAGATCTTCTCTGCTTCTGATGCTTCTTATCAGAAACTACTTTCAGAGCCTGCTGCTCTACTTCCCTTTCAGAAGTTCTCTCAGTCAGACGCAACTCTTGCGCTTCTAGACTGCTTTGCAGCTCTTCAATTCTCATGGTGCTCAGATCTTTAGAATGTTCTATTGCTACCACAATGTAATCAAATTGAGGAGTAAGGGATCTCAATACCTTCTCAATGATTACTTGTTCAGAAAGAGTTTCTCCACACGCCTTCATCTCATTAATGATCAGAATCAATCTGGAGATGTACTCAGAAACTTTCTCATTGTTCTTCATGTTCAGATTCTCGTACTGCTTACGTAGAGACTGAAGTTTCACCTTCTTCACTGATGCGTCACCACCGTAACATCTGACCAGTGTGTCCCACGTCACCTTGGCCGTCGTTGAATCTGCAATCTTCTCAAACACATTCGCATCCACACACTGATGGATGTAGAACAATGCTTTCTGATCTTTTTGTCTTGTATCCTTCTGCGCGTTCTTCTGCTCCTTCGTCGCATCTGCTGCTACCGGAACATAACCGTCGGTGACAAGATCTAGAACATCTTGAGCACCGAACAGTACACGCATCTGAATCATCCAACGATTCCAGTTTTTGCCATCAAATACTGGAAGCTTGGTGTTCATGCCGCCGCCGCCGTTCATCATCTTCAACCTTGTACAGTACACTCAGAATCTCACCGCACACAGTGTTTCCCAACCCACAGAATCACAAATTTATGATTCCGATCAGAACTTCGTTCAAGATTCAACACAAATCAAGAACAAAATTCAATCACACAAGAAAATCCTCACGTTTTCACTCTTGTTTCCCGTTGATCCCAACCGGAGCTCTAGATACCAATTGTTGGTGTACAACGTGAAATAATGGTGAAAAGGAGAAGAATATATTATAGAGAATGACGGCTACAAATGATAAGGATACAATTAAATTGAAATGACATCCACTACCCTATTTATAAGCTAAAACTAGGGTTACAAAAGCAACAATAAAATACTAAAATACCCTCTAACAAACTTGGTCACCAAGTTTGTAAATATTAATTAAAATATAAATTATTTCTATTTCTAATAGTCTTTAAGGAAAAAATTATTGAATTCTTTCTTTCATCTTCACGTCTTTCTAGTTTTTCAAGTTCTATCTCGTGTTCTTGAAGTTTATTGAACAATGCTGTAGAAGACAATTTCGAAAGACTTTTCTTTTTCGAAATAACCGTTAATTTTGGTTGCCAAGCTTTTGTCAAATATCCAAGCATTTTTAGATTTATTTCATCATTTGTAAAAGTTTTACTGAGAGCTATAAAATGATTTGTTAAATGACTAAATCTCTTTTGAAAATCAAGAATAGATTCATGAGACTGCATTATAAATATTTCATATTCTTGTGATAGAGTGTTTAGCTTAGATCTTTTTACCTCTACCATGCCTTCATGTGTGACTTCTAACATATCCCATATATCCTTCGCTATTTTGCATTGAAAGACACAGAAGAATTCATCCATGCTTAGGGATGCTTGAAGCAAGTTCTTCGCTTTCATGTCGTAGAGAACTTTTTTCTTATCATCATCATTCAAAGAACCTTTTATCTTGGGTGTACCAATGCCATTGAAAACGCTTGTGGGAACGAACAAACCATTTTTTACAACATTAGCATCTTATATTGTGGTTGTTTTGGGCAGGAAGTTAATTCATATATTCCTTCGTGGAGTCAAGGATGAAGCTAATATTAGTAGATATATGAAAACATACATTGAACGATTAAATTACACTTTATAAATTTTGCTAAATTGCATGTAATACTATGATATGTATGGCATTTTGATACATTTTCTCGTATGTATTAATAATTTTATTTAAATTTATTGTATTATCTTATATTTTTAAGCATATAACAATTTGATGCAATTATTTATTTGAGTACTATTGATAATATATATATAAAGAAAAAATTAATTTAATTTATTAATAATTAAAATTATTGATAAAAATATAAAATCACATTTAGCATCACTTTAAAATGTTACAAAGCTAATAATATACAATTTAAAAAAAATGGCGACACTTTGAACTATCACAACAAACCTTCAAAATCAAAATGTTACATAAAATTAATGGCGATTACAACCGTTGCAATTATACTTTGGAGGCAGTTTTATAACCGTCGTAAAATGTTATAGCGGTTGGGGCGACTGTTTTAATAGCCGTTCAGAACATTCTCGCAACACACGATTTTGAAGTAGTCGACAAACTGTCGCATTCCGAAGATTATGGTGGTTAGAACTGCCGCAATATCCAAATAAAATTGTCATAAATTCCTATTTTTCTTGTTGTATCATGACTTAGCACATGAACCGATGATCTATAATTTTTATTTATTTGATGTTTGATCTCTTTTCCATGATAATTTTTTGTCTTCATAAAAACTAATACTTCCAAAGACGATGAATATCTTCTTCACACACGAATATCTGGATTATCTTAAGGAAACAAATCTGTGTACTTTCGACAATAAAGTATCAAAGCTTTTGCTTAAGGTAAAAAAATCTAGAGTGTTTTTTATTTGTTTGTGGTGCATTACCTTGCTATTAATATTAGGTGTTTTTATTTTTGTTTTTGTTGTTTTTGTTTTGAATTTACTTTGATGACACATTATATGTGAGTTCATTTACAATTTTAAAAATATATATCTAATGAAACTTATTTTGTTTTTATTTATTTATGGGCGTGGACTTGAATGATTGATGAAAAGAGTGAGCATGATGAATGATTATTTATTTCAGATGTAAATAAATAAAAATGGAGAAGAGATGTCATGAATTGTGATGCTGTTGCTTTTGAGACCTTTCTCTCTATTTTTATTTGTGGACCTCTTATTTAAGTAATATAAGATATATTATTTTATGATGTAAAATTGTAAAAAAGATCTATAAAAATATTGATTTTAGCTTTGGAAATTATTTATTTTAATTAATATATTAAATAAATAATTAATTCATCTTAATGGTTCTATAATACAAATCATATATTATGTCATTTCATATTATCATTTTTTAGATTAAGAATTTAAGAAAAAAATTAACATTTAAATTTAATAAAATAAGAGATCAATTTTCGTGCATAAAAATAAAACAAAATTACAATTATGGAATTTACTACTAATCCTATTGATTGAAGTAATCAAGATCTACATAGGAATTGTTTAATTCAAATTATCTAATAATAAATTGACAATCAAGAAAAACCTAAATCAGTGCCCTAGTAAAACTATAATCATAATAATAGTAATAATAATTTAAATTAGAGAATAAATTTATAGATTAAACAACAAAATTGATGAACAAAAAACTTTAAAGCTTAAGTGACAAATCAAGCTCCAAAGATTTAGAATCAGAAACTTCTTCCATGTTAATGTGATGATTATCGCCACTTGTGTCATCTACAATTGAATCTTTTTCTACTGAATTTGACTTTGCTCCAATATTTATAGAAGACTTTCCAACACCTTCTTCTAAATTTAAGATATTTCTCAAAGTTGGAGTGACACTATTTCCATTATTTACAGTAAGACTCTCATTCTTCAATCCATCAATAGAAAAAAAGTTTCTCATCTCTTGCTTTGGTGTCCACACAGAAGTAGAACAAGACTTAAAAAGAGGTGAGATCCATGAATAATTTGGTCTTGGCTTGTGAATCATAGACCCCATATTTATTCCAAGTGCTCTATTATAAGGTCCAACTCTAAATCCATGATAAGGAGTCGTAGAAAGACTAGGATACTTAGTGTAGTATGGAAAAGGATAACGAGGAATTCCAAAATTGTTGTTTAACTCTTGGCAATATTTTGCGAACGCGCGCTCTTTTTTGTGAGCGTTTTGATGCCCTCCCAAAGCTTGCGGAGTAGAAAATTGTCTTTTACAAAAGTTGCATGAAAAATCATTTGAAGACTCTTTCTTAATATTTACTTCATTGTTAGACTTATTATTAGCCCAACTTAATGAAGATGAACCTACCACCAGGTTCTTTGTATGGTCGAAAAAATTATGTTCTTCCAACTTCAACCCGCGAACGGAAGCATCCTCTGAGAGCTTGAATGTTGAGGTTTTGGAGTTTGAAGGTTGAGGTTTTACAATATTATTCTCCTTCATCAATGTCGCGACTGTGTTGTTGATGGTATTTTCTCCTGAAGCAGCAGTGGGTTGATCAGAGGTTGCAGCCATTTGAGTTTGAAAGATTGATGAAAAGAATGCTCGCAGCAATTTGGGTTATATACACATATATGTATTTAATATTTGAATTAATGCAAATATCTTCGTAAGTAAGTAAAGAGATTTGATTAATTGAATTGTGCTGTTATTATTTATTTACTATAAATATAATGAATTGAAGTGATGCGAATCAGGGTTAGCTAGCACCGATTAATGCATGATTTTTTGGCTAAATAAACATTCTTAATAATGATTTCAACACTGTCTAATTAACGCGGTTAATTACTCATAAGTTCAATTATTGCACAGTGGATGTGTCAACTCAAACCTTATTAGTTTTGGCTTTGTCATCAATTTATAATTACCCAACATTTACGCGGATTGGCAACATAGGTTTAAACATTCCAATTAAGTGTTTTTGTTATATATACTAGCATCCAAACGTTATAAATAGAATGCTTGTAACCTAGAAAAATTAACGAGTCCAAGATGTAGATCATTTGGGTTTTGTCTTTGTGCCACTCTCTAGGAGAGTTGGTATGTGTTTACCTCGAAGCCTGTAGGTAAGAGGTGATTTGTTCTTGATCAAAGCTTTTAAGCAAGATCAAGTATTGTCATTGAAGTGTGTCTTCTATTTTTTTTGTGTTTGAAGAGTGTTGGAAATCAAGCTGTTGATGCAGTGGCTGAGGTGTTATCTGCTAGACATCATTGCGATGATTGGAAGTGAGATGGAGTCTCTTATCTAGGGTGGACTTAGGTAGAAGGGTCATTGGGTAGTGATTAAGTGAGTAGATCATCAACGGGTGTGTTGATTATAGGGTCTATGAATTGATACTGCTGATAGTGAACTTCCTTCCTAGCTTGGTATGCCCCCAGATGTAGGTCGTTAGACCGAACTGGGTAAACAATTATTGTGTTGTTTATGCTTTTCAGTACTGTTATTGTTTATACCTTGCCATGTTATCTGTAACAGACCAGATGTCTCGACATCCTGTAGGATATCTGGGGTCTGTCATACCAGAATTTCAATTGACATAAAAGTTATTTCTATCATGAGGCCTTTTATGATGATTTAAACCATGAACTTTCATTGATTCCTTATGGTTGAACTTGCTAATAGCCTTTATAAAGATAGTTTGATTTGTACTAAGTTTATCAAATTAGAAAAGTCAAGTCCATATTTATTAATTAAATATCTTTGACTACCCAATACATTATCCAAGCCAATTTTCCCTTTTTCATATTTGGTAATGACTTGGTTTAATTCCACAAATTTTCACTCAAGAGATGAACAATTATTGCATGCTGAATTTTTTGAGTATAACTCAACTTTTGTGTTACTATCCCCACTTTCTAGATTTAAAATAGTTTTCTTTTGTTTTGAACATTTTCTAGTAAGTTTCAAAAATTCATCATGCAATTCATTAAAAGAACTTTGTAATTCACCATATGAAGGTCTATCATCAATTCCAGAATCCCTAACTTCATGTTCTTCGTCACTTGAATGATGTGATGCCAGCAATGCCCTGTTTGCATGATCTTCATATGAAGATGAACTTATTTCACTGTCATTCCATGCTACATATGCTTTCTTTGGAATTTTTTCCCTTATTGCTATTGAATTTATTCTTCTTTTGAAGTTTAGGGAATTCACTTTTGACATGTCCTCTTTCTCCACATTCAAAGAAAGTAGCCTTCCTTCTTGATGTTTCTCTTTGACTAATTTCCTTTGTTCATTCCTTTCTCATAAGTTTTCCGAATTTCTCGATTAGAGCATCTTCTTCATCTTTAGTGGATTCATCCTCTTGATTTTTATCATGACTTCGGACTCTAGTCTTTGTTGGTGTACAAGGTGAAATAATGGTGAAAAGGAGAAGAATATATTATAGAGAATGACGGCCACAAATGATAAGGATACAATTAAATTGAAATGACATCCACTACCCTATTTATAAGCTAAAACTAGGGTTACAAAAGCAACAATAAAATACTAAAATACCCTCTAACAAACTTGGTCACCAAGTTTGTAAATATTAATTAAAATATAAATTATTTCTATTTCTAATACCATCCCTTAATTTATATTTCATCAAAACTAACAACTCCAATTCCATCCCTTAAGCGAAGGAATTGATCAGTCTTGATAGCCTTCGTCAGAACATCTGCCAACTGCTTCTGGGTACTACTGTGCAGAACTTCTAACACTCCATTCTGAACTTGACTCCTCAGATAGTGATACTTGGTTTCAATATGCTTGCTTCTCCCATGCAACACTGGGTTTCTGGCAAGATTGATTGCAGACTTGTTATCAATCATCAGCTTCAGAGGTTTGTCAACTTTGATCTTCAGATCCTCCAGCAAATTCAGAATCCACACAGCTTGGCATGCAGTAACAACACCTGCAATATATTCAGCTTCACAGGTTGATAGCGCAACAACAGGTTGTTTCTTCGAACACCAAGAAATAGGGCCTCCTAGAAACTTAAACAAGTATCCAGAAGTACTTCTTTTATCAACTCTGTCTCCACACCAATCAGAATCTGAGTAACTCAGAAGTTCTGATTCAGTCTTTCTTCCAGAAGGGAACAACACTCCATACTTCAGAGTTCCCTTGATATACCTCAGAATCCTGACAGCAGCTTGGTAATGGGACCACTTAGGTTTACTCATGAATCTACTAACCATTCCAACTGCATAGCAAATATCAGGTCTGGTATTACACAAATACCTCAGAGAACCAACCAACTGTTTGAAGGTTGTAGCATCCACATCCTCACCATCAGAATCAGAATCTAGTTTCTGATTTGTATCTGTAGGTGTGATAGCAGCCTTACAATCCTGCAGCTTAAATCTCTTCAGAAGTTCTCGTTCATACTTCAGCTGATGCAAAATGATACCTTTCTCAGAATATCTGAACTCCATCCCTAGAAAGTATGTCATTTTCCCGTGATCAGTCATTTCAAACTCATTCATCAGCACCTTCTTGAACTTCGCTAATTCTTGTTCAGAACTTCCGGTTAGCAATATGTCATCAACGTACAAACACACCAGAATCATATTGCCTCCAGAAATATGCTGAACATAAACACCGTATTCCATCTCACATTTCTGAAAACCCTGCTTCTTGAAAAATGAATCAATCTTCTGATTCCAAGCTCTGGGCGCTTGCTTCAATCCATACAAAGCTTTATGTAATCTGTACACCATCCTTTCCTGATTCTCTTTCACAAATCCAGGAGGTTGTGACACATAAACTTCTTCTTCTAATGGACCGTTCAGAAATGCAGATTTCACATCTAAATGCATCAGAGGCCAATTCCTGTTAGCAGCTATTGCAATCACCAATCTGATTGTTTCATGTCTCGCTACAGGTGCAAACACTTCAGAATAATCCAGCCCAGGTTTCTGCAGAAATCCTCTTGCTACCAACCTTGCTTTGTGTTTGCCAATTGATCCATCTGGCTTTAGCTTCTGCTTGAAAACCCATCTGACGCTGATGGCTTTCTTGTCCTTTGGAAGTTCTGTCAGCTTCCAAGTCTTGTTTCTCTCTATGGCTTCAAGTTCTTCTTTCATGGCCTTTAGCCAGAACTTCTGCTTGAGAGCCTCTTCTGTACTCACAGGTTCAGAGTCTACTAACATGGCACACTGAATAATCTCTCCCTCAGAATCTACTTCAGTGTCTTGCAACATGTCAAACTCTTCAAATCTTCTTGGAAAGTTTCTGATTCTCTGTGGCCTCTGACCTCGTTCAGAACTTTCTTCATATGCTTGAACATCAGAAGTTCTGTCCTCAGAAGTTTCTCCTTCAGAAGCTCTTGCTTCAGAAGGTTGACTTCCTCCAGAACTTTGACCATCTTCAGAATCTGGCATATTCCCAGAATCTGAATCACCACCAAAATCTTGATCATCATCAGAATCTGGATCATCAGAATCACCTTCATCTTCTGAGTCTCCTTCAGAATCACCATCAGTTTTAGAAATTCTTATTTCTGACCTTTCTTCAGAAGTTCTCACATCAGAATCAGATTGAGACTTATCCCAATTCCAAACTTCTGATTCCTTCACAATAACGTCTCTGCTGAACTCAACTTTATTAGTTTCTGGACAATAAAGCTTGTGCGCACCCGTACTATGGTACCCCACCAGTAACATTACTTTGCTTCTATCATCCAACTTCTGTCTTCTAGCTTCTGGAACATGTTTGTAACAAACAGAACCAAACACCTTCAGATGACTAACACTTTGCTTTTCTCCCGTCCACTTCTGAATAGGAACTATCTCCTTCAGCTTCTTCGTTGGACATCTGTTGAGCACATATGCTGCAGTGGCAACAGCTTCTCCCCAGAAGTTCTGAGGAAGCTTCTTCTCCTTCAGCATGCTTCTCACCATATCAAGCAAAGTACGATTTCTTCTTTCAGCAAGACCATTGTGTTGAGGAGTGTAAGGAGCAGTAACCTCATGCTCAATTCCATTCTCCTCACAGAACTTCTGAAACTCTTTGGAGTTATGCTCACCTCCACCATCGGTTCTGAGAATCTTCAGATTCTGACCACTCTGATTCTGAACCTTTATTCGGAACTTCTTGAATTCAGCAAACACCTCGTGTTTGAACTTAATAAGGGATACCCATATCATTCTCGTGAATTCATCTGAATGAATTCATCAACAAATGACACGAAGTATTTATTCCCTCCGAACGATTCTACTGGAAATAGACCACACACATCAGAATGTACTACTCCTAAGGCATGTTTTGCTCTTGGAGCAACTTCTAACGCAAATGGCAATCTTGGTTGCTTTCCTTCCATGCACACTTTGCATGACTTCTCAGGCTTCTTAATTATAGGAATTCCATGTACCAGCTTCTTCGAATTCAGATGTTCTAAGCTTCTGAAATTCAGATGACCGAATCTTCTGTGCCATAGCTCACTTTCTTTCACAACACTTGTTGCACTAAGACATTCAAACTCAGAAGTTCTGACATTCACCTTGAATGTTCTATTCCTTCCCTGTTCTGACTCCATAATCAGCTTCTGATTACAGTCATACAGCTTCAGAAGATTGTCCTTCATGGTAACTGAAAAACCTTTCTCAATTAATTGTCCCACGCTCATTAGATTGCTTTTGATGCCAGGTACATACCACACATTCTGAATCAATGCTGTTTTCCCATTGTTCAGAACAACTCTAACATTTCCCATACCTTCAGCGTTAAGATATTTGTCATCAACACATCTGATCTTTGTCCTCTTTTCAGAGTCAAAATCAACCAGCCATTTCTTATTTCCAGTAAGATGATTTGAGCAGCCAATGTCCATATACCACCAGTCTGTCAGATTCGTATCATCAGATTCAGAAGCCATCAATAGCACAGATTCATCATCAGAACTTCTGGCTATATTTGCTTCTTCTGACTTACTTTCTTTGTTTGACCAACAATCTCTAGCAAAGTGACCAAACTTCTTGCAACAGTAACATTGGATCTTCTTCTTGTCATACTTCTCTTTTCCCTTATGAGCATTCTTTTGCCTATCAGAAGTTGAGGTTTCTGACTTCTGACCACCATCAGATCTTCTCTGCTTCTGATGCTTCTTATCAGAAACTACTTTCAGAGCCTGCTGCTCTACTTCCCTTTCAGAAGTTCTCTCAGTCAGACGCAACTCTTGCGCTTCTAGACTGCTTTGCAGCTCTTCAATTCTCATGGTGCTCAGATCTTTAGAATGTTCTATTGCTACCACAATGTAATCAAATTGAGGAGTAAGGGATCTCAATACCTTCTCAATGATTACTTGTTCAGAAAGAGTTTCTCCACACGCCTTCATCTCATTAATGATCAGAATCAATCTGGAGATGTACTCAGAAACTTTCTCATTGTTCTTCATGTTCAGATTCTCGTACTGCTTACGTAGAGACTGAAGTTTCACCTTCTTCACTGATGCGTCACCACCGTAACATCTGACCAGTGTGTCCCACGTCACCTTGGCCGTCGTTGAATCTGCAATCTTCTCAAACACATTCGCATCCACACACTGATGGATGTAGAACAATGCTTTCTGATCTTTTTGTCTTGTATCCTTCTGCGCGTTCTTCTGCTCCTTCGTCGCATCTGCTGCTACCGGAACATAACCGTCGGTGACAAGATCTAGAACATCTTGAGCACCGAACAGTACACGCATCTGAATCATCCAACGATTCCAGTTTTTGCCATCAAATACTGGAAGCTTGGTGTTCATGCCGCCGCCGCCGTTCATCATCTTCAACCTTGTACAGTACACTCAGAATCTCACCGCACACAGTGTTTCCCAACCCACAGAATCACAAATTTATGATTCCGATCAGAACTTCGTTCAAGATTCAACACAAATCAAGAACAAAATTCAATCACACAAGAAAATCCTCACGTTTTCACTCTTGTTTCCCGTTGATCCCAACCGGAGCTCTAGATACCAATTGTTGGTGTACAACGTGAAATAATGGTGAAAAGGAGAAGAATATATTATAGAGAATGACGGCTACAAATGATAAGGATACAATTAAATTGAAATGACATCCACTACCCTATTTATAAGCTAAAACTAGGGTTACAAAAGCAACAATAAAATACTAAAATACCCTCTAACAAACTTGGTCACCAAGTTTGTAAATATTAATTAAAATATAAATTATTTCTATTTCTAATAGTCTTTAAGGAAAAAATTATTGAATTCTTTCTTTCATCTTCACGTCTTTCTAGTTTTTCAAGTTCTATCTCGTGTTCTTGAAGTTTATTGAACAATGCTGTAGAAGACAATTTCGAAAGACTTTTCTTTTTCGAAATAACCGTTAATTTTGGTTGCCAAGCTTTTGTCAAATATCCAAGCATTTTTAGATTTATTTCATCATTTGTAAAAGTTTTACTGAGAGCTATAAAATGATTTGTTAAATGACTAAATCTCTTTTGAAAATCAAGAATAGATTCATGAGACTGCATTATAAATATTTCATATTCTTGTGATAGAGTGTTTAGCTTAGATCTTTTTACCTCTACCATGCCTTCATGTGTGACTTCTAACATATCCCATATATCCTTCGCTATTTTGCATTGAAAGACACAGAAGAATTCATCCATGCTTAGGGATGCTTGAAGCAAGTTCTTCGCTTTCATGTCGTAGAGAACTTTTTTCTTATCATCATCATTCAAAGAACCTTTTATCTTGGGTGTACCAATGCCATTGAAAACGCTTGTGGGAACGAACAAACCATTTTTTACAACATTAGCATCTTATATTGTGGTTGTTTTGGGCAGGAAGTTAATTCATATATTCCTTCGTGGAGTCAAGGATGAAGCTAATATTAGTAGATATATGAAAACATACATTGAACGATTAAATTACACTTTATAAATTTTGCTAAATTGCATGTAATACTATGATATGTATGGCATTTTGATACATTTTCTCGTATGTATTAATAATTTTATTTAAATTTATTGTATTATCTTATATTTTTAAGCATATAACAATTTGATGCAATTATTTATTTGAGTACTATTGATAATATATATATAAAGAAAAAATTAATTTAATTTATTAATAATTAAAATTATTGATAAAAATATAAAATCACATTTAGCATCACTTTAAAATGTTACAAAGCTAATAATATACAATTTAAAAAAAATGGCGACACTTTGAACTATCACAACAAACCTTCAAAATCAAAATGTTACATAAAATTAATGGCGATTACAACCGTTGCAATTATACTTTGGAGGCAGTTTTATAACCGTCGTAAAATGTTATAGCGGTTGGGGCGACTGTTTTAATAGCCGTTCAGAACATTCTCGCAACACACGATTTTGAAGTAGTCGACAAACTGTCGCATTCCGAAGATTATGGTGGTTAGAACTGCCGCAATATCCAAATAAAATTGTCATAAATTCCTATTTTTCTTGTTGTATCATGACTTAGCACATGAACCGATGATCTATAATTTTTATTTATTTGATGTTTGATCTCTTTTCCATGATAATTTTTTGTCTTCATAAAAACTAATACTTCCAAAGACGATGAATATCTTCTTCACACACGAATATCTGGATTATCTTAAGGAAACAAATCTGTGTACTTTCGACAATAAAGTATCAAAGCTTTTGCTTAAGGTAAAAAAATCTAGAGTGTTTTTTATTTGTTTGTGGTGCATTACCTTGCTATTAATATTAGGTGTTTTTATTTTTGTTTTTGTTGTTTTTGTTTTGAATTTACTTTGATGACACATTATATGTGAGTTCATTTACAATTTTAAAAATATATATCTAATGAAACTTATTTTGTTTTTATTTATTTATGGGCGTGGACTTGAATGATTGATGAAAAGAGTGAGCATGATGAATGATTATTTATTTCAGATGTAAATAAATAAAAATGGAGAAGAGATGTCATGAATTGTGATGCTGTTGCTTTTGAGACCTTTCTCTCTATTTTTATTTGTGGACCTCTTATTTAAGTAATATAAGATATATTATTTTATGATGTAAAATTGTAAAAAAGATCTATAAAAATATTGATTTTAGCTTTGGAAATTATTTATTTTAATTAATATATTAAATAAATAATTAATTCATCTTAATGGTTCTATAATACAAATCATATATTATGTCATTTCATATTATCATTTTTTAGATTAAGAATTTAAGAAAAAAATTAACATTTAAATTTAATAAAATAAGAGATCAATTTTCGTGCATAAAAATAAAACAAAATTACAATTATGGAATTTACTACTAATCCTATTGATTGAAGTAATCAAGATCTACATAGGAATTGTTTAATTCAAATTATCTAATAATAAATTGACAATCAAGAAAAACCTAAATCAGTGCCCTAGTAAAACTATAATCATAATAATAGTAATAATAATTTAAATTAGAGAATAAATTTATAGATTAAACAACAAAATTGATGAACAAAAAACTTTAAAGCTTAAGTGACAAATCAAGCTCCAAAGATTTAGAATCAGAAACTTCTTCCATGTTAATGTGATGATTATCGCCACTTGTGTCATCTACAATTGAATCTTTTTCTACTGAATTTGACTTTGCTCCAATATTTATAGAAGACTTTCCAACACCTTCTTCTAAATTTAAGATATTTCTCAAAGTTGGAGTGACACTATTTCCATTATTTACAGTAAGACTCTCATTCTTCAATCCATCAATAGAAAAAAAGTTTCTCATCTCTTGCTTTGGTGTCCACACAGAAGTAGAACAAGACTTAAAAAGAGGTGAGATCCATGAATAATTTGGTCTTGGCTTGTGAATCATAGACCCCATATTTATTCCAAGTGCTCTATTATAAGGTCCAACTCTAAATCCATGATAAGGAGTCGTAGAAAGACTAGGATACTTAGTGTAGTATGGAAAAGGATAACGAGGAATTCCAAAATTGTTGTTTAACTCTTGGCAATATTTTGCGAACGCGCGCTCTTTTTTGTGAGCGTTTTGATGCCCTCCCAAAGCTTGCGGAGTAGAAAATTGTCTTTTACAAAAGTTGCATGAAAAATCATTTGAAGACTCTTTCTTAATATTTACTTCATTGTTAGACTTATTATTAGCCCAACTTAATGAAGATGAACCTACCACCAGGTTCTTTGTATGGTCGAAAAAATTATGTTCTTCCAACTTCAACCCGTGAACGGAAGCATCCTCTGAGAGCTTGAATGTTGAGGTTTTGGAGTTTGAAGGTTGAGGTTTTACAATATTATTCTCCTTCATCAATGTCGCGACTGTGTTGTTGATGGTATTTTCTTCTGAAGAAGCAGTGGGTTGATCAGAGGTTGCAGCCATTTGAGTTTGAATGATTGATGAAAAGAATGCTCGCAGCAATTTGGGTTATATACACATATATATTTAATATTTGAATTAATGCAAATATCTTCGTATGTAAGTAAAGAGATTTGATTAATTGAATTGTGCTGTTATTATTTATTTACTATAAATATAATGAATTGAAGTGATGCGAATCAGGGTTAGCTAGCACCGATTAGTGCATGATTTTTTGGCTAAATAAACATTCTTAATAATGATTTCAACACTGTCTAATTAACGCGGTTAATTACTCATAAGTTCAATTATTGCACAGTGGATGTGTCAAGTCTTATTAGTTTTGGCTTTGTCATCAATTTATAATTACCCAACATTTACGCGGATTGGCAACATAGGTTTAAACGTTCCAATTAAGTGTTTTTGTTATATATACTAGCGTCCAAACATGCCCGTTTGTCCGCTTTTTTAATGCGCATAGCAGAGAAAAATAAACGTGTGTATATTATATATGAGGTGTTTATCGTACTTTACATTAAAAATAATATTTTTTAGACAACATATACGTGTGTATATATTAATGTACTTATTGAATACAAATACATTTATTATTGGTGTATTTATTTAGATACATATTAAGTATTGTTTGCAATATGTAATATTCACACATTAAATTTTGTTTGAATTAAAAAAATCGCATTGTGACGTGACTTTATTCAATCAGTCTTTTCATGCATTAAGTTTTCTATTTATATATTGCTATAGATTGTTCAAAACCATAAAAAGATTTAGATAGAATAAGAACAAAAATCGTTCTCACAGTTTATTAAGCGGAATAAAACATTAACACATATATTAAGTTACATTATTGCTTAATAGGCAGGTCAACCATGAAATCAAAATCAGAAATATCTCTCGTTTCACTGCAAAATAAATGAAGTAAATTTTAGTAGTCAACGATAGAGTTAGGGAACTAGTTAGGGAAAAACTTACTGTTTATTTTTTCAATTAATAAATTCTCATTTTAAATTCATTATTCCGCTTCTAATCCATAATTATCTATAAGTTAATAAATTTTAATTTATTTCTTTGATCATAATTAATTTGCCACTAATATAACACATTAAATACTAATGAAGTAGATAAGAAAGAAAATGGTCACAATTAATATTTATTTAATGGATTAGTTAAGGATTTTTTTAATTTATTATTGCCTTTCAAATCCATAATTATGGCAAAGTCATAGATTAATGTTGATTTTAAATTATTTATTTAACCCTATTTTTTTTTCAATCCAATTACTATCCAATTCAAAATTCACCGTCATTGAAATTTCAACTAATTGAGTTTCAAATAGTACAAAACCCTAAAATCATACACTAAACAATATTGAGCATTTGCAAAAAAATAATAATAATTAAATAAAAACCCAACAACAGAAATCATTTTGAAATAATTTTTCTTAAAATGAGTAAATAAAAAAGCTAAAATTAATTGAGCAATAAAAAATATAAATATAAATAGAACCTGAGTCGATCTAGAAAATGGGGTAAGGAAGGTTAATGTTTCTACAATTATCATTCACAATTCAGAATCATCACAAAGACAGAACACAAACACATATAGCGGTCATACTTACTAATTTAATTTAAGTTGACAATTAATTTAATTTAAAATAAAAATTTTAAAAATATATATTTTTTAATTTCTTACATGCACGATTTAAAAAAACGGACAAATAAACTTGAGACTGTCTCTAACAAAGTTTATAACAAAAATAATTTATATTAAAATCAAAATTAACTAAAAATATGCATTTTATATTTTGACGCGTGTACGTGGTAAAAAAAGCGGACAAACGGACATGAGTGTGCCCGTTTGTACGCTAGTTAACTATAATGAAGTAACTCAGTGATAATATGATCCCTAACTCATATTTCTTAATTCATATGAGGACCATTATCTTCAGTTTCTTCATGGGGCATGTAGTAATTAAGAAAGTAATACCCTACTGATTTTAATATAATGTACTTATCCATAGAAGGACCCAAATAACTTCCCTGAAGATAATGCCACTTTCTACTAAAATCCATGTTTCATCGGCCTTACTGAGTACTTATACTCCACATGGCCCATGAATATAGAATATTATACCGTAAAACCATGCTAGTAAGTCAGTTCAATAAACCGTATATCTTTAAAAGTCAGTTTTCTTTTCAATGAGGCGCACCACCATAATCACGAATGTTTATATGTAGTCATAAAATAACATGGAAATCCATAGAACTTATCCATAGAACTGTTAAATCACATCCTGAATTATTACATTGAAGCAAACGCACCAACCTCGTCATGGATATCTTTCTAATAAGCACAAAATGCACTTATTGCTAACGATTCTAAAATTAAGAATATGTATTAGAGATGAATTTATTTTTAAATTTCTTTATATATTAACTCTTTCAATTCATCATAGAATCAACACTCTGGAAAAAAACACCAACAACAACAACAAAATTGTGTAAAAAATTATATAATCTTACTTCATTATACAGTTACACTATATTTCCCTAAAAATAATTAGTAAATAAGTAAATAAAATAATAAAATGTAACAAAATGTACGGTATACCTTCCTTCTACAACTTGAACATGATTCCTTCCAGCAGATAAAACCTAAAAGAGGAAAAAAGTATGAAAACTGAATTATCAAGTAACAACACATTCAACGTTGGTGGAATCGCAAACATGCAAATGAACTATTGTAAATTAATATGAAAATTGTTGTAATAACACAAATTTGATAAATCAATTATCCATATGTACCTTGAAGAGATAATTCTTTTTAGTGCGAAAGCGCTGAGAAGATGAAAGATGCACGAATTTGTTATGCGGCATGATGGAAAGCAAAAACGGATTCTGATCGCGTGTCTGATTTAGTTATCAGCAAGGAAGGAACTGCGGCGAGAAATATGATTGGAGATGAAAATAAATTGAACTGAGAAATGAAATCAAAATCATGATGGTCAGAATTTAATTTAAGAGAAGTTTACCTCTTGTCGTCTGTGAGTTGAATGTTATTTTCATTTTCCCTGAAGTTGAATGTGCCTCTATAAACTTTCTTCTTCTTCTATCCTCGTTTGTTTCTCTTCTTAATCCTTGTTTTTGCATTTCTTCTCAATTATTTGTTTCTCTTTCTTTCATAACCTAGGCAATAACTGTACTTCTCAAATGAAAACTGTATTATATGGTGGATCAGTTATATTTGACGTGGTAGTGGTATATTATAAAGTCATGATTTTTGTTTATTATATTTTAAAAAAGGATAAAATACAGTTTTGGTCCCCCTGTTTGTCAAAATTCACGGTTTTGGTCCCCCCATTTTATTTTTTAACAGTTTTGGTCCCCCACCCCAATTTTGGCCCAAAAAAATGATGAACGGTAACTGGTCCGTACATGAACAGTACACGTCCGTACATGAACAGTACACGTCCGTACATGAACAGTGCATGAACAGTGAGGGGTGGGGGACCAAAACTGTTAAAAAATAAAATGGGGGGACCAAAACCGTGAATTTTGACAAACAGGGGGATCAAAACTGTATTTTAGCCTTTAAAAAAACTACATAAAGGTAAATTTGGAATACAAAAAAGAGCCAGCCTAAAATTCTCTATCCCCTTTATATATAGTTATAGATATATAGTATAGACTAGCGTCCAAATGGGTACTCCCGTGCCGGTTTGTCCATTTTTTTTATATACGCACGGACGTCAAAATATAAACGAATATTTTTCATCTTTGCATTCTCTTACCCGTTTATCCGTTTTTTTAGTGCATATATAGGTCAAAATATAAATTGATTTTTTTGTGTGTAAACTCTATGATATACTTTTTCATGTTTCATTCTATCTCTCCCCGTGCATATAGATTCTAGATTAGTGTCAAAGGTTTTAATTTCTAAATTTATCAATTTCATAGAGTCTTGCTTTCTTGATTAAAATGGTGAGATTTGTTGAATTTCTAAAACATCACCTATAACAGAATTATGAATGAAACAAATGAAGAATAAATTAACACTATGCCACGGAAGGGAAAAGTCAACGTTTTTTTTTGCATTTAACAGCGCTGCCTAAGGTGGCGCTGCTATAGGTAAAGACAGCGCTTTTGTTTTATGCAAAAGCGCTTCCTTATGTAGGCCTTTAGCAGTGCTTTTTTTGGAAAAACGCTTTCTAAAGTAGTCCTTTAGCAGCGCTTTTTCTGGAAAAGCGCTGTCTAAAGTGGGCCTCTAGCAGCGCTTTTTCTTGCCTTTTATGCTTTCTATTGGCAAACTTGGGCAAAAAAGGTTCAAAGCACTCAAAAACCCCTAAAGCTCTTCGCATGGGGCTTCTTGTGTTCGTCTGAGTGTTGAGCTAATATAAAGTCTCAGAAAACAAAAAGGCAAAAAAATAACGCTTGGCACCTCATGATCGACCACTCTAAGTCATCTTGACTTAAGTACTCGAGGGGCTAGCATATACATAAAAGGGTAATTCCTTGCAGGAGGAAAAACAACATATTATATAAAATGCCTCAGATGAGCCAAAACATTGTACAATACAATTTAAAAGAGAGCCTGAAGGCCAGGAAAATCACTAACACCCATATAAGGGGACAATCAAAACAACAAAAAAATACAGCTTCCCCTCTAGAAGCTAATCGCTCTCTCTCCAACCTCCTGAATGAAGAAAATTGAACCAGTCTTCATCCCAGTCCTCATCAACATCTGCACCAAAATCACGTTTCGGAGCGCGGTCTTTTGTGTGGTATTTCATCTTTGTCACATATTTCGTCCCGGACAAGGTTGTTCCGATTGATGATGCAGCAGATATTGCAACATTTAGACCGTCCTTCTTCATTTTCTCGGTCACCTTCTTGGCCGCGGAGTTTTTTGAGGAAGTGCTCATGTTAAAGTAATTTACAACAACAATTTCAAAATCAAATTCAAACAACATCCACATCAACACTAATTCAGATTTTAAATCCTAATTGAAATACATTTGCTTTTCATAAGATGAAAATTACAATAGTAGAATAGAAATAAGATTAACATATACAATGCAATCACTAAAACAAAAATGAAAATAAAAAACAAAATAGAATAATTAAAAGAAAGAGCATTTGGACATCCTTCATTCTATTACTCCCATTCTTTTGGAAGATGTTTTATTACTCAGAATTTTGAAAATACATTCAATTTCATAAAAAGATTACACTTTATCACAAATCATACACCAGAAACGTATCAACATCCTCATAACCAAACACCCAAGTCCTTACACGATTCATCAAATACTTACACAAACCGGTCCTCAAAACCTTAATCATACCAAACAATTTCGTCAAAAATATACCAGAAATTCCAAACCAATTCATCAAAGTCATACCCCACTTCATCAAGATCATTACATGACTAAACACAAAATCAAGAGCAGAAAACTCATCAACATACACCAGAAGTTTGTCATACACACATACCAGAACAACTAACATCAACCAAAATTCAAGAACTCAAAACACAACAATAGCAGCAACTATCGCTAGAAGAAGGAGGCAAGACAAGAACAATACACACAATTCATGCAAAGTCATCAGATTCACACAAGAAAATTCAGAACATCATACATCAACACTTTGATACTCTAACAACACTTATTTTTCTATAACCCTCATTTTTCTAACAACACTCATTCAAACTACATTCAAACCAACACATTCAAACTAAAAACAAAACAAAAACAAAACAAGATTCTCAAGAACAAACCCTCAAGAGAAGACGATGAACATTGCCGGTCGGAGAACAAACAAGTGACACTCACGGAGGAATGTCGGTTGGAGAAGATGGAGATACGAACAGATGAACAGTGCCAGTCGGAGAAGACGGACAGAGGAACGCCGGTCGGAGAAGACGAATAGTGCGGAGGGAGAAGTCGAGAGAGAGGGGGAGACACGGCGGAGGGAGAAGTCGTGAGAGAGAGGGAGAAAGAAAAGAAATGATTAGGGCGTTCTGAAATAATGAATTTTTTTTTTAATATTTATGAAATAATAACATAAGACAGCGCTTTTTGAAAGCGCTTTCTTATGTATTAGCTTTAGCAACGCTTTTTCTCTAAAAGCGCTCTCTTTTTTAATTGCCTATAGCAGCGCTTTCAGAAAGCGCTTTCTAATGTGTGACCTACGTAAGGCCTTTAGCAGCGCTTTTTAAAAGAGCTTTCTAAAGTGTGCCTTTAGCAGCGCTTTCCTAAAAGCGCTTTCTAAGGTGTCACATTTGTATGGCTTTCAACAGCGCTTTTAGGAAGCGCTATCTAAAGTAGGCCTTTAGGCAGCACTTTTTTCAGCGTGTTTTTTTTAAAACATATAGCAGCGCTTTTGATCAAAAGCGCTATCTATGTAGTGCTGCTAAAAAGCAATTTTGGCGTAGTGTAACACCGTCAATAAAATCAATAAAGCATAATAATTTAATCAATAGAAGCAGTGTTCCTTCTCATAGAGACCCAAAAGCATTTAATTACGTTCAATTACCAAAATGCATGCCATATGAAAATAGAGACATTGACAAAATACAAACTACTGAAATCAATCTAAAGCGTGCAGTTGATTAGACGTTTCTAGTATGAAAAGAAATAATGTTTTGCTAATGAGTTTTCATACAACCAGGTGTCTGAACTCCTACTCACAACATCAACACCAAATAATGTCACCTTTCATTTCTCGAACTTTACACTTCAATTTTCATTGCATTTCATCTCCTCATCATCCTATTGCAATCCATAAAAAAAAAAGACTAATTATTATCTTATTGTATTTTAGATTTTTCATTTTTATGGTTATAAATATCTAGAAATAAAAAAAAATGAAAGGAGAGACCAATGTAAAAAGAAATTGTGATAGAATAATGCATAAAAAGAAAATATGAGAGACAAAATAATACAGAAAACAAATGAGAGAAAAATAAATTTAAAATCTAGTCTTATATCATCCTTTCTGTTATAAAACTAAACAAAACAATATCAAGATCAAAGATAAGAAGAGAAGAGAGAAAGTAATCTCATATTATCTTCTTCAAATGTACATTTTATATTGCAATATGGCCCTTATTTATAGGACCTAAGGGAGATGGAAAATCACAACTATTAATAGGGAATATGAAGATGAAAAGAAGAATAAGAATGGACATCCATTATTATTTTTATTCATAACACTCCCCCTTCAACTCGCGAGCCAAAATCCTCACTGGTAATGCCTCAACCGTAAGGTTCTCCCTTACCTCAACCTCGTCCATCGGAATCACATGCGACGGATCCGGAACATACTTCCGAAGCTGTGAAACATGGAACACATCATGCAAATTCAACAGACTCGGCGGCAACACCACCTTATAAGCCACAACACCAACTCTCGCAGATATCTGGTAAGGACCAATAAACCGAGAAGTAAGCTTCTTCGATTTCATTGCACGACCAACACCCGTCACCGACGTAACTCTCAAAAATACATGATCGCCCTCTTGAAACTAGAGATCTTTCCTCCTTCGATCATGATAACTCTTTTTCCTACTCTGAGAAGCCTTCATTTTCTCACGAATAAGTTTCACCTTTTCTGTAGTCTGTTGAATCAATTCCGGTCCAACCACCGCACTCTCACCAGATTCGTGCCAACACAACGGTGTTCGACATCTTCGACCATACAACGCTTCAAACGGTGCCATTTCAATACTCAAATGGAAACTGTTATTATACGTGAATTCAATCAACGCAAGATAACTATCCCACGCACCACCTTGTTCAAGAACACAAGCCCGCAACAAATCTTCCAATGACTGAATCGTTCTCTCCGTCTGTCCATCCGTTTGAGGATGATAAGCCAAACTCAATCTCAATTTAGAACCCAACACCTTTGGTAAACTTTCCCAAAATCTCGAGGTAAACCTCAGATCTCGATCTAAAACAATACTCAACGGAAGCCCATGCAACTTCACAATCACACTGATATAAATCTCTGCCAACTTCTCCAAAGAAAAACTGATGTCAATCGGAATGAAATGCGCCGATTTAGTCAGCCTATCCACAACCACCCAAATCACATTATGTCCCCTCAGTGTATTCGGCAACCCTGTCACAAAGTCCATAGAAATGCTATCCCATTTCCACTCAGGAATATCCAATGGTTGCAACAAACCACTAGGCTTCAGATGTTCCACCTTCGACTTCTGACACGTCAAACATGAATACACAAACTGGGCCACATCTCACTTCAATCCAGACCACCAGAAAATCTTCTTCAAATCTTGATACATATTATTAGCTCCCGGATGTATACTCAAATTACTCCGGTGTCCTTCCTCCAAAATCATCCTTTTCAACTCCGAATCATTAGGAATACAAATTCTACCTCGGAACCTCAAAACACCTTTACCATCCACTCTAAAATCCTTATTTTCACTTTTATCCCCAACCGTCATCAAATCCACAAATTTCACATCCAATTTCTGTTTCTCACTAACCGTCAACAGAAAATCATTAGTAACCTTCAACATACCAAGCCTTACACTGCCAGACGTCAATTCACACACCAAACTCAAATCTCTAAACGATTCCAAAAGTTGCCACTCCTTAACCATCAAAGCAGACATATGCAACGATTTCCAGCTCAACGCATCGGCTACCACATTAGCTTTACCAGGATGGTAATTCAAGCTAAAATCGTAGTCCTTCAAAAATTCCAGCCATCGACGTTGCCTCATATTCAACTCTTTCTGATCAAACAAATATTTCAAACTTTTATGATCACTAAAGACTTCGAATCTTGCACCGTAGAGATAATGCCTCCAAATCTTCAACACAAAAACCACAGCCGCTAATTCAAGATCATGAGTAGGATAATTTTTCTAATGCATCCTCAATTGCCTCGAAGCATAAGCCACAACCTTACCTTCTTGCATCAACACTCCACCTAGCCCAATCAAAGACGCATCACAATACACCACAAACGGTTCAGTAGGATTCGACAAGATCAAAATCGGAGCTGTCGTCAATCTTCTCTTCAGCTCACTAAAACTTTCCTCACACCGAATATCCCAAATGAACGCTTGCCCTTTACAAGTCAACTGGGTCAATGGAAGTGCTAACTTAGAAAAACCTTCAATGAACCTTCGATAATATCCGGCTAAACCCAAAAAGCTTTTTCAATAACAGATCTCGGAGCCTCCCATTGTAGAACTGCTTCTACTTTAGATGGATCCACAGCGATACCGTTACCTGAAATCACGTGACCAAGAAAACTCACTTCTGACAACCAGAATTCACACTTTGACAACTTGGCAAAAAGTTTCCTTTCCTTCAAAACCTGCAACACAATGCGCAAATGCTCCGCATGTTCCTCCCGGGACTTAGAATAAATCAAAATGTCATCAATAAACACAACAACAAAACGATCCAAATGCTTGTGGAAAATACGATTCATGTACTCCATAAACACACCTGGCGCATTAGAAACCCCGAATGGCATCACAGAATATTCATAATGACCGTAACGTGTCCTAAAAGCCGTCTTCTGAATATCTTCTTCTTTCACCCTTATCTGATGATAACCCGACCTCAAGTCAATCTTACTAAACACACACGCACCTACCAACTGATCCATCAAATCGTCAATTGTCGAAAGAGGATACTTATTCTTAATTGTCACTTTATTCAACTGGCGATAATCAATACACAATCGCTTACTCCCATCTTTCTTTTTCACCAATAAAACTGGAGCACCCCAAGGCGACACACTTGGCCTCACAAACCTCTTCTCCAACAATTCATTCAATTGCTTCTTTAACTCAACCAACTCAGATGCCGACATACGATATGGTGCCATCGACACAGGTCTAGTACCAGGAACTAGATCTATAGAAAACTCCACCTCTCTCTCTGGCGGCACATATGAAATATCCTCAAGAAACACTTCCGAAAAATCACACACAACAGGAAACACATCAAGTGAAACTTGACTATCCACAGTCAACGATGCAAACAACCCAAACAAATGAGCTTCGTCCGCCAAAAGTTTCTTCAACTCTTTGGTAGATAAGAAACTAGACTCTTCGTCTTCTTCAAGAGAAGGGAATCTTACTAGCTTATGATAACAATCAATATGAACCCGATTGAACTGTAATCAATTCATTCCCAGAACCACATCTAAACCCTCCAACGGCAAACACACCAAATCCATCTCAAAGTCTTTACCATAAATGGTCAAAGGACAACTTAAACAAACCAAGGAAGTAGTTACTGACCCCATTGCTGGAATATCAATAACCATCTCTCCATCCATCGAAGACAACACAAGATTCAAATGCTTCGCGCACTCAGACGAAATAAACGAATGAGTCGCTCCAGTATCAATAATAGCAACTAAAGGCGCACTATTAATAAAACAAGTACCTCTGATCAGACGGTCTGCACTTGTAGTCTGAGTTCCCGCCAATGCAAAAACTTTCCCACCAGCTGGAGCTTGCTTCGGTTTCGGACACTTCGTATAATATGACCAGGTTCACCACAATTGAAACACTTCGCCACATTCTTCCTCTTGCACTCAGCTGCAACATGCCCTAAACCTCCGCAATTAGAACACTTCCTCAAATCCTTCCTACATTCGAACTGACGATGTCCCACTTCACCACATATGTAACATCTCAAAGAATTAGACATACCTCCTCCACTTGGCCTTTTCTCAAAATTCCCCCTTTGTTTACCTTTATCAGCTGGTGTCACATAAGGGCCACTACGAAATGGTTGCTTCCCTTTCCTCTCGCTCACACTCTTATAGTGAGTAGAGCGAGCCCTACTATCTTCCGCATAAATCCTACAACAATCCACCAGATCTGAAAACCTCCTTATCCTCTGATAACCAATTGTCTGCTTTATCTCAGGACGCAACCCGTTCTCAAACTTCACACACTTAGAAAACTCCGCAGTCGCTTCTGCATAATGTGGATAAAACTGCACAAGCTCCACAAACTTAGCAGTATAATCAACAACAGACATACTACCTTGTTTCAACTCCAAGAACTCAATCTCTTTCTTTCCTCTTACATATTCAGGAAAATACTTGCTCAGAAACTCAATTCTAAACACAGCCCAAGTGATCTCCTCCTCTGCAGCTTCCAACACATGACGTGTACCAACCCACCAATCATCAGCTTCTTCCAGCAACATGTGAGTACCCAGTCTTACCTTCTGATCCTCAACACAATCCATCACTCGGAAGATCCTTTCAATCTCCTTAAGCCAAATCTGAGCACCATCAGGATCATATCTTTCTTTGAAGACAGGCGGTTTGTTCTTCATGAACTCATCATTACACGCAGCATTAGGTGCATCCTGCACAGCCCGAGCCATAACTTGCATAGCAGCAGCCAAAGCAGCATCATTCCTACCACCAGCCATATTCTGTTCATTTCCAATAACAGCAACTATGGTTAAACAAACAGCTCACCAAACCACAAAGACCAACAAGGACTGACACAAACTGACACGGACTGGCTCTGATACCACTTAATGTAACACCCCCAATCTATACCCCCAAAAAGCAAAGCGATAAATAAAATTCAAAATTTCATCAGAGTATATTTAAAACATCCACGGCATAGACCGAGGGGTCACATCAATTGAAACAAATACACATACACCTGCTCATAAAAATATGCAACAATTCAGGTAGCACATAACAAAGGAACCTAGTTCCTATCACCCACAATTCAGATACAGAATAAAAGCGGAAAATCTGTAACTGAAACTCATATATATATACATCATAAAAAGTTTGTCTGTCATATACAACATCATACATGTACAATCCAAAAGATACATGTATACATAATACAAATAATCACACTCGATCCCCCGACTACCCGGTGCTACATATCAGAGCCGACCAACAAAAGAATGAATACCTAAGCTTCACAAAAAGACCTTCAGCATCTAATCTGTAATGCCTCATAGAGCATTTAAAAAATAGCAGAAGGGTGAGAAACACAATCATAATATAATTGCATACAATTATATAATAACACGAAAATACACATATAAAATATTCTCACCACAACTTATACCAGAATTCAAACACAAAACAACACAATGTATATTTCATATATCCATCACCAAGGTATATCAACCATGCACAATACACATATCGCCAACATATATACATATATCAACTCATTAATTTCATCCACAATTCTACACACAATCAATACATTCATGATTTTCCACACATAATGCATCCATTCACAATTCTCACACATAATCAATCCATTCATGATTTTCCACACATAATGCATCCATTCATAATTCTCACACATAATCAATCCATTCATGATTTATGCAAATGCACAGAGAGCGACACAACGACTCTATGCAATGCACATGCGGTACCATCCATCCATCAATCTCATCACTAGTTCACTCAGGAACTATTGGAATTATCGCTTGTTACGGAGGACCACTCATGTAATACTCCGTCGGGCAAACGATGTTCCCCGTCGCTTTCGGTCCTCTTGGTATAAGGCGCACGACGTTTATGGATCACTTTCAGTCCTCTTTGTATAAGGCGCACGATCTGATCGCTTTCAGTCCTCTTTGTATAAGGCGTACGATCGTCTATAATCATCGCTTTCAGTCCTCTTTGTATAAGGCGCACGATGTTATAGCGGATTCCCTCTGGAATCATTTCGTCGCTCACACCCACTAGGGCACACGACATCACCAACATGCATATCATGATGCTTGGCATACAATGACTAATGACAATCAAAATGCACACATATATGCAACAATCTCCATCAACAATAATCATGCTTTGCAATTCAAGCCCAAAAAAATGCATTTATTTGCCATACGGCCACAAACCATCATCACAACATTTATCACATGCATTTCCATCACACAACAGCACCCAAGTCATACAACATTCATATCAACAACATATTGCATAATACACATCAACTACAAACACTTACAATGGTACAAGTTAACAAAATAATACCATTCCAATTCCCGACATAATTTAATCAGCCAACAATCTCAAAACCAGTTTAATAAGAAAGAACATGTCAAAAGCTTTTCAACGCACCAAACCGCGCCTCAAACCGACTCACGGATCAAAAGTTATAAAGAAAACAAATTGAGAAAAACTGTCATGTTTGCATTGCGAAGCTCCTAGCGAGTCCTTCGCTTCCTCATTCGCAGTGCGAATGTCCCAGCGAACCAAGTCAGAAAGGAAAATAGCCTAAAAAAACTCCTAACGTTCGCAGTGCGAACTCCCAGCGAATGCTCGCTTCCCCCTTCGCAGTGCGAGTCTCCCAGCAAACAGTGGCAGAAAGAAAACAACACAAAATAACACAAGGTTCGCAGTGCGAACCTCTGGCGAATGCTCGCCCTCACCTTCGCAGTGCGAATAGCCAGCGAATGCTCGCTTTCCCCTTCGCTAGGGGATTCGCAGTGCGAACCTGCGAAAACCAGAAAACCTAGCAGCGCTGTTACACACTTCAACACTATATTTTCCCCACCAAAACACTTTCAAACCAACACATAGCAATCATAACATAATCTAATCATGGTAACAAGTATTCTACCGCATTTACATCGATTTCCAACAACGAAAACATCGATTTCTATCGTTCCGACCTAGAATTGAAAACCATAGAACACCACAAACATCCACACACACACATACATAATCATACACAAGCATAGTATAATCGAGTTTCGGACCCTTACCCGATTAAATCGCGTTTGAAAAGTCGGTTGAATCGGTTCCTAGATTTCCAAGTTTTCTCTCTTTTCTTCTTTCTCTTCTCTTTCCTTCTTTCTCTTTTTCTTCTCTTCTTTTTCTTTCCTTTCTATTTTTCTCTCTTTCTATTTCTATTTCTATAAACTTAAGAAAAATTAAAGTGAAATGACCAAAATACCCCTACACTCAAATATCTCGCAAACGTTCCCAAAACGCGATAAAATATAATCTCGATGAAAAATAACATATTTCCGAATAAAAGTAAAAAATAAAATAATATAATAATAAAATAATCAAACGACTCAATTAAATAAAAATAACTAAAACTGGGGTGTTACATAAACTTTCCTAAACAGTTTCGCGAATGTTTATATCAATTGATAAGCTCAAATAAACTAATCCAATCAGATCACTAGTGCAAAAGTAATGATAGGATTCTCTTTCAACAAGTGTTGATAAAATGAAGTACCTGAGACACTCTATTCACTTCCTGCAGAGTTATGTCTTTTCCTCTGATAATATTTTACATTATTCCGATAGTTGATTGAATAGATGATCCAATTAAAAGGTGCCAAAGTAGCATGTTCCGCAGCTTCTTCTGCACAGTTTTTACCAGAGGAAACACCTACTCCAAGCATTGCAGTTCCAGAGTCTTTCATCACAGCTTTTACATAAGCAAAATCTACATTTACAAGACCAGGTATCTGTAAAAAAGATAGATAATTCGTATTGTTGCAATAGATGAACATCAAAATGTACTTAACAGGATAATTTGTATCATCACTCAAATGAAAAAAGGAGGTAGAGAATTTATTCAACTTTTTAATAACCTAATTCTCATTGCAATTTAGCAATCTATCAATCTACTGTGATAAACTAAACTTTCTCACATTACAGTGATGAAATAGGAAATATCAATAAATTGTTGATCAACCCATTATTATGATGTCTTATATTCCATGTACTCCCTGTCGTAGAACATCATCAGCAAGCTGGAAAGCATCCTGAAGACGCGTCTGCTCATCCGCTAAGTCAAGAAGACGGTCGTTTGGAATCACTATAAGTGTATCCACATTTTTCGGCAGGTTTTTGATGGCTTCCAGTGCCTAAAATTATGACATTGGAATTTCAACCACTCAAAAGTTTCCTCAAAACACTACAATATCTTGGAAGAAAGAAAATAAACATCAAGCAATTTCTGCAACACATTCAACCATAAGACACCTCTTGATTACTGAAGTTATGTACGATAGAAAAATTATGACAAAATTTAACTTTTTCTTTAGCATACTAGAACAGTGTTAAGTAACTTTTGAAGTGGATCAGTTTACAGTGTGCTTCCAAGTTTCAACTAAGGAAAGAAGTAACTTTTGAACCTTCGCATGTGTTATGTGGTGTAGATCCTTGTTCATCAGTTAGTTTCCAGAAAAGCAAACAATTACAAATGAAAAGTTATACTTGTTTCCTGTACAGTCCAAGTAAACAGATAACTTACAAGCAGATCCATTTTCAAACAAAAGAAAAGTAGTCCCTGTTCCTGTTTCCAGCAAAGGAGCTGATCTGAGAAGATCCATTCACCCCACAATTTGAGAAATTTACATCATGATGCCCTTCATTATCTGAATTAGAATCAGAAGGAAAACCAAATTCATGTACCATCATAGTTGCAATTGCGACATATTGCCCATCCTAATCAATTATTTGAAGATACAGTGATTGCTTTTGCTCCTGATTTTGATAATCAAGTTGGCTGCTACCAAGAGCTGCACTAGGAGACTAGCTGTCAATCTCACTCTCGTTTCCTCAAACCACATCTAATAATAGCAAAAATCAATAACCAGCTTACAAGATAATTCGGTGCCATACTGTTGCATACTATAATACAGCAGTTGAGTACAAGATAAATTCATCATAACCATGTTTTACGTTAGTGTATACTAGTAATAATTACAAACTAAAAAGTGAACAAAACTTTTAAAACCGACAAGTTGAAAAGGAGAAATAACATTGAAGGATGTAAGAAAAAAAACAACAGTTTTTGTAAATTTGAGTTACTTCACTAAAAACAATAATAGAGAGGTACACTATTTTTATAAGAACCAATAGAAAAATATTTTGGAGAGTAATAGAAGAATACCAGCTAAGAACTCCTTCAGTTAACAAAATCTAACTACCTAACAGTTGTGCTAATACTTCACTTAACTATCAGTAACTACATAAACTGGGACTCTAGAACTATGCAGTGGCAGTGTTCTGAGCATGCCGCATGACAATTCCATTCCACCAGGGGTGGTTTAAGCTTTTTGATTCGAATACATTATGACATACTCGCGAAGTCTCTCAACCTTTGTCTAATGGGATAAATAATATCTTCAGCTTCATCACTCATCTGTTTTTGCAAAAAACCTTTCAAGAAATCAAACCACTCACCTAGCAAAAAAACCTAACAAACATTTGCCAAAACCAGCAGACCCTCTGCTGAACCAATATATGATCAGAAACAACTTCTAATGTAGTTTGTAATAGAAAAACTCAGAAAGAAGACGACGCCAGCAACGGTTCTCATTGACTCCGGCATTCGCAAGGTGAAGAATTCCATTATAGCAACAGCAACAAAGGCTTCATTTAAACCCGACAGTGCGAACTACAGAATGAGTAAACCGAAGCTCATGGATGAATCAAACGAGCCGTGTTTCAAAGCCGAGTCGCGGCGTACCTTCGTTGATACCAGGTTAATCCACCCTGGTGGAACTTTGAAGTGTGATCCAATAGACCTATCTGTTTGTATCACTTGAAGAACACCAAATGTGTTTTGTTGATCTATTACAATGAAACAGCAAATTTCTACTCTGTAGAACAAAAACCCACAAAGGAAACTCGTTCAATAGCTTCTCAGAATTTCAAATCGAAACTCTGAGTTAAAACACTCGCTCAATTCCTCGCAAGCACAACGCACAACAACATAAAAACAACGACAGAGAGATACAACACATAAGGAGTAGATAAAGCGGAAATAGCAAGAGGGAACTATACCTTTCGAAGCACAATCCAGGCCGAGTTCTTCATTCTCCTGTTTCGGTACTCTATCGTTTCGTTCAGAAGTGTAAATCGAGGTTTGTTTATGTTAAGGTTTATAATTTCTGAGTTTGGGGATGAAATATTCCTAGTTGTTCTTTCTTGTGATAAGATTGACCTTTTAAAACCTAAAGGGGCTGGGTTTTGTGGGTTGCAGTAGCAAAAACAAATGAATGGATTCAAGAGGGGGGAGAATTCGTGAGTTCCAAAGGGTGAGAGAGAAATCGTGAGAACCAAATAGAAAAGAGAGAAGGTTTACGTCTGATAGAAAGATGGAATTTTTCGTTTAATGTTTTGCTTATCTCCCTTAATTGCTCTTCATTTCATTTTTTTATTATATATTTTATAATATAATAGCACTTTTTTATAAATGCTAATAAAGAATAGTAAAATAATAGCGTTTTTTTTAAAGTGCTATCTTAATGAAGAGTATTGATAGCGTTTTAAAGAAAGTGCTATTTTAATGAAGTTTAATAATAGCGTTTTTTTACAAAGTGCTATCAAAGTCACATTATCTGTATCCTATGATAACGCCCGACCATAAAATACTATTATAGATGTGTTTGTTTCCTTTTTAATAGCACTTTTTTTAAAAACGCTATTAAATTAGGCGATACCAAATATCAATTTTGGCGGCGTGTTTGTCTTCATAAAAACTAATACTTCCAAAAACGATGGACATCTTCTTCACACACGAATATCTGGATTATCTTAAGGAAACAAATTTGTGTACTTTCGACAATAAATTATCAAAGCTTTTGCTTAAGGTAAAAAATCTAGAGTGTTTTTTATTTGTTTATGGTGCATTATGTTGCTATTAATATTAGGTGTTTTTATTTTTGTTTTTGTTGTTTTTGTTTTGAATTTACTTTGAGGACACATTATATGTGAGTTGATTTACAATTTTAAAAATATATATCTAATGAAACTTATTTTGTTTTTATTTATTTATGGGCGTGGACTTGAATGATTGATGAAAAGAGTGAGCATGATGAATGATTATTTATTTCAGATGTAAATAAATAAAAATGGAGATGAGATGTCATGAATTGTGATGCTGTTGCTTTTGAGACCTTTCTATAATACTATTTTTTTAGTTTAATAATACATTATAATTGTCTTTATTAAAAGATTATAGTTTTTCTCTCTATTTTTATTTGTGGACCTCTTATTTAAGTAATATAAGATATATTATTTTATGATGTAAAATTGTAAAAAAGATCTATAAAAATATTGGTTTTAGCTTTGGAAATTATTTATTTTAATTAATATATTAAATAAATAATTAATTCATCTTAATGGTTCTATAATACAAATCATATATTTTGTCATTTTTTAGATTAAGAATTTAAGAAAAAATTTAACATTTAAAATTTATAAAATAAGAGATCAATTTTTGTGCATAAAAATAAAACCAAATTACATTTATGGAATTTACTACTAATCCTATTGATTGAAGTAATCAAGATCTACATAGTAATTGTTTAATTCAAATTATCTAATAATAAATTGAGAATCAAGAAAAACCTAAATCAGTGCCCTAGTAAAACTATAATCATAATAATAGTAATAATAATTTAAATTAGAGAATAAATTTATAGATTAAACAACAAAATTGATGAACAAAAAACTTTAAAGCTTAAGTGACAAATCAAGCTCCAAAGATTTAGAATCAAAAACTTCTTCCATGTTAATGTGATGATTATCGCCACTTGTGTCATCTACAATTGAAGCTTTTTCTACTGAATTTGACTTTGCTCCAATATTTATAGAAGACTTTCCAACACCATCTTCTAAATTTAAGATATTTCTCAAAGTTGGAGTGACACTATTTCCATTATTTACAGTAAGACTCTCATTCTTCAATCCATCAATAGAAAAAAAGTTTCTCATCTCTTGCTTTGGTGTCCACACAGAAGTAGAACAAGACTTAAAAAGCGGTGAGATCCATGAATAATTTGGTCTTGGCTTGTGAATCATAGACCCCATATTTATTCCAAGTGCTCTATTATAAGGTCCAACTCTAAATCCATGACAAGGAGTCGTAGAAAGACTAGGGTACTTAGTGTAGTATGGAAAAGGATAACGAGGAATTCCAAAATCGTTGTTTAACTCTTGCCAATATTTTGCGAACGCGCGCTCTTTTTTGTGAGCGTTTTGATGCCCTCCCAAAGCTTGCGGAGTAGAAAATTGTCTTTTACAAAAGTTGCATGAAAAATCATTTGAAGACTCTTTCTTAATATTTACTTCATTGTTAGACTTATTATTAGCCCAACTTAATGAAGATGAACCTATCTCCAGGTTCTTTGTATGGTTGAAAAAATTATGTTCTTCCAACTTCAACCCGCGAACGGAAGCATCCTCTGAGAGCTTGAATGATGAGGTTTTGGAGTTTGAAGGTTGAGGTTTTACAATATTGTTCTCCTTCATCAATGTCGCGACTGTGTTGTTGATGGTATTTTCTCCTGAAGCAGCAGTGGGTTGATCAGAGGTTGCAGCCATTTGAGTTTGAAAGATTGATGAAAAGAATGCTCGCAGCAATTTGGGTTATATACACATATATGTATTTAATATTTGAATTAATGCAAATAACTTCGTAAGTAAGTAAAGAGATTTGATTAATTGAATTGTGCTGTTATTATTTATTTACTATAAATATAATGAATTGAAGTGATGCGAATCAGGGTTAGCTAGCACCGATTAGTGCATGATTTTTTGGCTAAATAAACATTCTTAATAATGATTTCAACACTGTCTAATTAACGCGGTTAATTACTCATAAGTTCAATTATTGCACAGTGGATGTGTCAACTCAAACCTTATTAGTTTTGGCTTTGTCATCAATTTATAATTACCCAACATTTATGCGGATTGGCAACATAGGTTTAAACATTCCAATTAAGTGTTTTTGTTATATATACTAGCGTCCAAACGTTATAAATAGAATGCTTGTAACCTAGAAAAATTAACGAGTCCAAGATGTAGATCATTTGGGTTTTGTCTTTGTGCCACTCTCTAGGAGAGTTGGTATGTGTTTACCTCGAAGCCTGTAGGTAAGAGGTGTTTTGTTCTTGATCAAAGCTTTTAAGCAAGATCAAGTATTGTCATTGAAGTGTGTCTTCTATTTTTTTTTGTGTTTGAAGAGTGTTGGAAATCAAGCTGTTGATGCAGTGGCTGAGGTGTTATCTGCTAGACATCATTGCGATGATTGGAAGTGAGATGGAGTCTCTTATCTAGGGTGGACTTAGGTAGAAGGGTCATTGGGTAGTGATTAAGTGAGTAGATCATCAACGGGTGTGTTGATTATAGGGTCTATGAATTGATACTGCTGATAGTGAACTTCCTTCCTGGCTTGGTATGCCCTCAGATGTAGGTCGTTAGACCGAACTGGGTAAACAATTATTGTGTTGTTTATGCTTTTCAGTACTGTTATTGTTTATACCTTGCCATGATATCTGTAACAGACCAGATGTCTCGACATCCTGTAGGATATCTGGGGTCTGTCATACCAGAATTTCAATTGACATAAAAGTTATTTCTATCATGAGGCCTTTTATGATGATTTAAACCATGAACTTTCATTGATTCCTTATGGTTGAACTTGCTAATAGCCTTTATAAAGATAGTTTGATTTGTACTAAGTTTATCAAAATTAGAAAAGTCAAGTCCATATTTATTAATTAAATATCTTTGACTACTCAATACATTATCCAAGCCAATTTTCCCTTTTTCATATTTGGTAATGACTTGGTTTAATTCCACAAATTTTCACTCAAGAGATGAACAATTATTGCATGCTGAATTTTTTGAGTATAACTCAACTTTTGTGTTACTATCCCCACTTTCTAGATTTAAAATAGTTTTCTTTTGTTTTGAACATTTTCTAGTAAGTTTCAAAAATTCATCATGCAATTCATTAAAAGAACTTTGTAATTCACCATATGAAGGTCTATCATCAATTCCAGAATCCCTAACTTCATGTTCTTCGTCACTTGAATGATGTGATGCCAGCAATGCCCTGTTTGCAAGATCTTCATATGAAGATGAACTTATTTCACTGTCATTCCATGCTACATATGCTTTCTTTGGAATTTTTTCCCTTATTGCTATTGAATTTATTCTTCTTTTGAAGTTTAGGGAATTCACTTTTGACATGTCCTCTTTCTCCACATTCAAAGAAAGTAGCCTTCCTTCTTGATGTTTCTCTTTGACTAATTTCCTTTGTTCATTCCTTTCTCATAAGTTTTCTGAATTTCTCGATTAGAGCATCTTCTTCATCTTTAGTGGATTCATCCTCTTGATTTTTATCATGACTTTTGACTCTAGTCTTTAAGGAAAAAATTATTGAATTCTTTCTTTCATCTTCATGTCTTTCTAGTTTTTCAAGTTCTATCTCGTGTTCTTGAAGTTTATTGAACAATGCTGTAGAAGACAATTTCGAAAGACTTTTCTTTTTCGAAATAACCGTTAATTTTGGTTGCCAAGCTTTTGTCAAATATCCAAGCATTTTTAGATTTATTTCATCATTTGTAAAAGTTAATTTTACCGAGAGCTATAAAATGATTTGTTAAATGACTAAATCTCTTTTGAAAATCAAGAATAGATTCATGAGACTGCATTATAAATATTTCATATTCTTGTGATAGAGTGTTTAGCTTAGATCTTTTTACCTCTACCATGCCTTCATGTGTGACTTCTAACATATCCCATATATCCTTCGCTATTTTGCATTGAAAGACACAGAAGAATTCATCCATGCTTAGGGATGCTTGAAGCAAGTTCTTCGCTTTCTTGTCGTAGAGAACTTTTTTCTTATCATCATCATTCAAAGAACCTTTTATCTTGGGTGTACCAATGCCATTGAAAACGCTTGTGGGAACGAACAAACCATTCTTTACAACAATAGCATCGTATATTGTGGTTGTTTTGGGCAGGAAGTTAATTCATATATTTCTTCGTGGAGTCAAGGATGAAGCTAATATTAGTAGATATATGAAAACGTACATTGAACGATTAAATTACACTTTATAAATTTTGCTAAATTGCATGTAATACTATGATATGTATGGCATTTTGATACATTTTCTCGTATGTATTAATAATTTATTTAAATTTATTGTATTATCTTATATTTTTAAACATATAACAATTTGATGCAATTATTTATTTGACTACTATTGATAATATATATATATATATATATATATATATATATATATAGGCTTAAATGCACTTTTGGTCCCCCTAGTTTAGATTTTTTACACTTTCGTTCCCCCTATTACAAAACCTGCGATTTTGGTCCCTACATTTTGATGGTCTTGGTAATTTTGTGGTCCCCCTCCAATTTTGCTCCAAAACAGTACATGAACAGTGCATGTCCGTACATGAACAGTGCATGTCCGTACATGAACAGTGCACTGTTCATGTACGGTTTTGGAGCAAAATTGGAGGGGGACCACCAAATTGCCAAGACCATCAAAATGTAGGGACCAAAATCGCAGGTTTTGTAATAGAGGGACCGAAAGTGTAAAAAATTTAAACTAGGGAGACCAAAAGTGCATTTAAGCCATATATATATATATAAAGAAAAAATTAATTTAATTTATTAATAATTAAAATTATTGATAAAAATATAAAATCACATTTAGCATCACTTTAAAATGTTACAAAGCTAATAATATACAATTTAAAAAAAATGGCGACACTTTGAACTATCACAACAAACCTTCAAAATCAAAATGTTACATAAAATTAATGGCGATTACAACCGTTGCAATTATACTTTGGAGGCAGGTTTATAACCGTCGTAAAATGTTATAGCAGTTGGGGCGACTGTCTTAATAGCCGTTCAGAACATTCTCGCAACACACGATTTTGAAGCAGTCGACAAACTGTCGCAATCCGAAGATTATGGTGGTTAGAACTGCCGCAATATCCAAATAAAATTGTCATAAATTCCTATTTTTCTTGTTGTATCATGACTTAGCACATGAACCGATGATCTATAATTTTTTTTTATTTGATGTTTGATCTCTTTTCCATGATAATTTTTTGTCTTCATAAAAACTAATACTTCCAAAGACGATGAATATCTTCTTCACACACGAATATCTGGATTATCTTAAGGAAACAAATCTGTGTACTTTCGACAATAAAGTATCAAAGCTTTTGCTTAAGGTAAAAAAATCTAGAGTGTTTTTTATTTGTTTGTGGTGCATTACCTTGCTATTAATATTAGGTGTTTTTATTTTTGTTTTTGTTGTTTTTGTTTTGAATTTACTTTGATGACACATTATATGTGAGTTCATTTACAATTTAAAAAATATATATCTAATGAAACTTATTTTGTTTTTATTTATTTATGGGCGTGGACTTGAATGATTGATGAAAAGAGTGAGCATGATGAATGATTATTTATTTCAGATGTAAATAAATAAAAATGGAGAAGAGATGTCATGAATTGTGATGCTGTTGCTTTTGAGACCTTTCTCTCTATTTTTATTTGAGGACCTCTTATTTAAGTAATATAAGATATATTATTTTATGATGTAAAATTGTCAAAAAGATCTATAAAAATATTGATTTTAGCTTTGGAAATTATTTATTTTAATTAATATATTAAATAAATAATTAATTCATCTTAATGGTTCTATAATACAAATCATATATTATGTCATTTCATATTATCATTTTTTAGATTAAGAATTTAAGAAAAAAATTAACATTTAAATTTAATAAAATAAGAGATCAATTTTCGTGCATAAAAATAAAACAAAATTACAATTATGGAATTTACTACGAATCCTATTGATTGAAGTAATCAAGATCTACATAGTAATTGTTTAATTCAAATTATCTAATAATAAATTGAGAATCAAGAAAAACCTAAATCAGTGCCCTAGTAAAACTATAATCATAATAATAGTAATAATAATTTAAATTAGAGAATAAATTTATAGATTAAACAACAAAATTGATGAACAAAAAACTTTAAAGCTTAAGTGACAAATCAAGCTCCAAAGATTTAGAATCAGAAACTTCTTCCATGTTAATGTGATGATTATCGCCACTTGTGTCATCTACAATTGAAGCTTTTTCTACTGAATTTGACTTTGCTCCAATATTTATAGAAGACTTTCCAACACCATCTTCTAAATTTAAGATATTTCTCAAAGTTGGAGTGACACTATTTCCATTATTTACAGTAAGACTCTCATTCTTCAATCCATCAATAGAAAAAAAGTTTCTCATCTCTTGCTTTGGTGTCCACACAGAAGTAGAACAAGACTTAAAAAGCGGTGAGATCCATGAATAATTTGGTCTTGGCTTGTGAATCATAGACCCCATATTTATTCCAAGTGCTCTATTATAAGGTCCAACTCTAAATCCATGACAAGGAGTCGTAGAAAGACTAGGGTACATAGTGTAGTATGGAAAAGGATAACGAGGAATTCCAAAATCGTTGTTTAACTCTTGCCAATATTTTGCGAACGCGCGCTCTTTTTTGTGAGCGTTTTGATGCCCTCCCAAAGCTTGCGGAGTAGAAAATTGTCTTTTACAAAAGTTGCATGAAAAATCATTTGAAGACTCTTTCTTAATATTTACTTCATTGTTAGACTTATTATTAGCCCAACTTAATGAAGATGAACCTATCTCCAGGTTCTTTGTATGGTTGAAAAAATTATGTTCTTCCAACTTCAACCCGCGAACGGAAGCATCCTCTGAGAGCTTGAATGATGAGGTTTTGGAGTTTGAAGGTTGAGGTTTTACAATATTGTTCTCCTTCATCAATGTCGCGACTGTGTTGTTGATGGTATTTTCTCCTGAAGCAGCAGTGGGTTGATCAGAGGTTGCAGCCATTTGAGTTTGAAAGATTGATGAAAAGAATGCTCGCAGCAATTTGGGTTATATACACATATATGTATTTAATATTTGAATTAATGCAAATAACTTCGTAAGTAAGTAAAGAGATTTGATTAATTGAATTGTGCTGTTATTATTTATTTACTATAAATATAATGAATTGAAGTGATGCGAATCAGGGTTAGCTAGCACCGATTAGTGCATGATTTTTTGGCTAAATAAACATTCTTAATAATGATTTCAACACTGTCTAATTAACGCGGTTAATTACTCATAAGTTCAATTATTGCACAGTGGATATGTCAACTCAAACCTTATTAGTTTTGGCTTTGTCATCAATTTATAATTACCCAACATTTACGCGGATTGGCAACATAGGTTTAAACATTCCAATTAAGTGTTTTTGTTATATATACTAGCGTCCAAACGTTATAAATAGAATGCTTGTAACCTAGAAAAATTAACGAGTCCAAGATGTAGATCATTTGGGTTTTGTCTTTGTGCCACTCTCTAGGAGAGTTGGTATGTGTTTACCTCGAAGCCTGTAGGTAAGAGGTGTTTTGTTCTTGATCAAAGCTTTTAAGCAAGATCAAGTATTGTCATTGAAGTGTGTCTTCTATTTTTTTTTGTGTTTGAAGAGTGTTGGAAATCAAGCTGTTGATGCAGTGGCTGAGGTGTTATCTGCTAGACATCATTGCGATGATTGGAAGTGAGATGGAGTCTCTTATCTAGGGTGGACTTAGGTAGAAGGGTCATTGGGTAGTGATTAAGTGAGTAGATCATCAACGGGTGTGTTGATTATAGGGTCTATGAATTGATACTGCTGATAGTGAACTTCCTTCCTGGCTTGGTATGCCCTCAGATGTAGGTCGTTAGACCGAACTGGGTAAACAATTATTGTGTTGTTTATGCTTTTCAGTACTGTTATTGTTTATACCTTGCCATGATATCTGTAACAGACCAGATGTCTCGACATCCTGTAGGATATCTGGGGTCTGTCATACCAGAATTTCAATTGACATAAAAGTTATTTCTATCATGAGGCCTTTTATGATGATTTAAACCATGAACTTTCATTGATTCCTTATGGTTGAACTTGCTAATAGCCTTTATAAAGATAGTTTGATTTGTACTAAGTTTATCAAAATTAGAAAAGTCAAGTCCATATTTATTAATTAAATATCTTTGACTACTCAATACATTATCCAAGCCAATTTTCCCTTTTTCATATTTGGTAATGACTTGGTTTAATTCCACAAATTTTCACTCAAGAGATGAACAATTATTGCATGCTGAATTTTTTGAGTATAACTCAACTTTTGTGTTACTATCCCCACTTTCTAGATTTAAAATAGTTTTCTTTTGTTTTGAACATTTTCTAGTAAGTTTCAAAAATTCATCATGCAATTCATTAAAAGAACTTTGTAATTCACCATATGAAGGTCTATCATCAATTCCAGAATCCCTAACTTTATGTTCTTCGTCACTTGAATGATGTGATGCCAGCAATGCCCTGTTTGCAAGATCTTCATATGAAGATGAACTTATTTCACTGTCATTCCATGCTACATATGCTTTCTTTGGAATTTTTTCCCTTATTGCTATTGAATTTATTCTTCTTTTGAAGTTTAGGGAATTCACTTTTGACATGTCCTCTTTCTCCACATTCAAAGAAAGTAGCCTTCCTTCTTGATGTTTCTCTTTGACTAATTTCCTTTGTTCATTCCTTTCTCATAAGTTTTCTGAATTTCTCGATTAGAGCATCTTCTTCATCTTTAGTGGATTCATCCTCTTGATTTTTATCATGACTTTTGACTCTAGTCTTTAAGGAAAAAATTATTGAATTCTTTCTTTCATCTTCATGTCTTTCTAGTTTTTCAAGTTCTATCTCGTGTTCTTGAAGTTTATTGAACAATGCTGTAGAAGACAATTTTGAAAGACTTTTCTTTTTCGAAATAACCGTTAATTTTGGTTGCCAAGCTTTTGTCAAATATCCAAGCATTTTTAGATTTATTTCATCATTTGTAAAAGTTAATTTTACCGAGAGCTATAAAATGATTTGTTAAATGACTAAATCTCTTTTGAAAATCAAGAATAGATTCATGAGACTGCATTATAAATATTTCATATTCTTGTGATAGAGTGTTTAGCTTAGATCTTTTTACCTCTACAATGCCTTCATGTGTGACTTCTAACATATCCCATATATCCTTCGCTATTTTGCATTGAAAGACACAGAAGAATTCATCCATGCTTAGGGATGCTTGAAGCAAGTTCTTCGCTTTCTTGTCGTAGAGAACTTTTTTCTTATCATCATCATTCAAAGAACCTTTTATCTTGGGTGTACCAATGACATTGAAAACGCTTGTGGGAACGAACAAACCATTCTTTACAACAATAGCATCGTATATTGTGGTTGTTTTGGGCAGGAAGTTAATTCATATATTTCTTCGTGGAGTCAAGGATGAAGCTAATATTAGTAGATATATGAAAACGTACATTGAACGATTAAATTACACTTTATAAATTTTGCTAAATTGCATGTAATACTATGATATGTATGGCATTTTGATACATTTTCTCGTATGTATTAATAATTTATTTAAATTTATTGTATTATCTTATATTTTTAAACATATAACAATTTGATGCAATTATTTATTTGACTACTATTGATAATATATATATATATATATATATATATATATAGGCTTAAATGCACTTTTGGTCCCCCTAGTTTAGATTTTTTACACTTTCGCTCCCCCTATTACAAAACCTGCGATTTTGGTCCCTACATTTTGATGGTCTTGGCAATTTTGTGGCCCCCCTCCAATTTTGCTCCAAAATAGTACATGAACAGTGCATGTCCGTACATGAACAGTGCATGTCCGTACATGAACAGTGCACTGTTCATGTACGGTTTTGGAGCAAAATTGGAGGGGGACCACAAAATTGCCAAGACCATCAAAATGTAGAGACCAAAATCGCAGGTTTTGTAATAGAGGGACCGAAAGTGTAAAAAATTTAAACTAGGGAGACCAAAAGTGCATTTAAGCCATATATATATATATATATATATATATATATATATATAAAGAAAAAATTAATTTAATTTATTAATAATTAAAATTATTGATAAAAATATAAAATCACATTTAGCATCACTTTAAAATGTTACAAAGCTAATAATATACAATTTAAAAAAAATGGCGACACTTTGAACTATCACAACAAACCTTCAAAATCAAAATGTTACATAAAATTAATGGCGATTACAACCGTTGCAATTATACTTTGGAGGCAGGTTTATAACCGTCGTAAAATGTTATAGCAGTTGGGGCGACTGTCTTAATAGCCGTTCAGAACATTCTCGCAACACACGATTTTGAAGCAGTCGACAAACTGTCGCAATCCGAAGATTATGGTGGTTAGAACTGCCGCAATATCCAAATAAAATTGTCATAAATTCCTATTTTTCTTGTTGTATCATGACTTAGCACATGAACCGATGATCTATAATTTTTTTTTATTTGATGTTTGATCTCTTTTCCATGATAATTTTTTGTCTTCATAAAAACTAATACTTCCAAAGACGATGAATATCTTCTTCACACACGAATATCTGGATTATCTTAAGGAAACAAATCTGTGTACTTTCGACAATAAAGTATCAAAGCTTTTGCTTAAGGTAAAAAAATCTAGAGTGTTTTTTATTTGTTTGTGGTGCATTACCTTGCTATTAATATTAGGTGTTTTTATTTTTGTTTTTGTTGTTTTTGTTTTGAATTTACTTTGATGACACATTATATGTGAGTTCATTTACAATTTAAAAAATATATATCTAATGAAACTTATTTTGTTTTTATTTATTTATGGGCGTGGACTTGAATGATTGATGAAAAGAGTGAGCATGATGAATGATTATTTATTTCAGATGTAAATAAATAAAAATGGAGAAGAGATGTCATGAATTGTGATGCTGTTGCTTTTGAGACCTTTCTCTCTATTTTTATTTGAGGACCTCTTATTTAAGTAATATAAGATATATTATTTTATGATGTAAAATTGTCAAAAAGATCTATAAAAATATTGATTTTAGCTTTGGAAATTATTTATTTTAATTAATATATTAAATAAATAATTAATTCATCTTAATGGTTCTATAATACAAATCATATATTATGTCATTTCATATTATCATTTTTTAGATTAAGAATTTAAGAAAAAAATTAACATTTAAATTTAATAAAATAAGAGATCAATTTTCGTGCATAAAAATAAAACAAAATTACAATTATGGAATTTACTACTAATCCTATTGATTGAAGTAATCAAGATCTACATAGGAATTGTTTAATTCAAATTATCTAATAATAAATTGACAATCAAGAAAAACCTAAATCAGTGCCCTAGTAAAACTATAATCATAATAATAGTAATAATAATTTAAATTAGAGAATAAATTTATAGATTAAACAACAAAATTGATGAACAAAAAACATTAAAGCTTAAGTGACAAATCAAGCTCCAAAGATTTCGAATCAGAAACTTCTTCCATGTTAATGTGATGATTATCGCCACTTGTGTCATCTACAATTGAATCTTTTTCTACTGAATTTGACTTTGCTCCAATATTTATAGAAGACTTTCCAACACCTTCTTCTAAATTTAAGATATTTCTCAAAGTTGGAGTGACACTATTTCCATTATTTACAGTAAGACTCTCATTCTTCAATCCATCAATAGAAAAAAAGTTTCTCATCTCTTGCTTTGGTGTCCACACAGAAGTAGAACAAGACTTAAAAAGAGGTGAGATCCATGAATAATTTGGTCTTGACTTGTGAATCATAGACCCCATATTTATTCCAAGTGCTCTATTATAAGGTCCAACTCTAAATCCATGATAAGGAGTCGTAGAAAGACTAGGATACTTAGTGTAGTATGGAAAAGGATAACGAGGAATTCCAAAATCGTTGTTTAACTCTTGGCAATATTTTGCGAACGCGCGCTCTTTTTTGTGAGCGTTTTGATGCCCTCCCAAAGCTTGCGGAGTAGAAAATTGTCTTTTACAAAAGTTGCATGAAAAATCATTTGAAGACTCTTTCTTAATATTTACTTCATTGTTAGACTTATTATTAGCCCAACTTAATGAAGATGAGCCTATCACCAGGTTCTTTGTATGGTTGAAAAAATTATGTTCTTCCAACTTCAACCCGCGAACGGAAGCATCCTCTGAGAGCTTGAATGTTGAGGTTTTGGAGTTTGAAGGTTGACGTTTTACAATATTATTCTCCTTCATCAATGTCGCGACTGTGTTGTTGATGGTATTTTCTCCTGAAGCAGCAGTGGGTTGATCAGAGGTTGCAGCCATTTGAGTTTGAAAGATTGATGAAAAGAATGCTCGCAGCAATTTGGGTTATATACACATATATGTATTTAATATTTGAATTAATGCAAATATCTTCGTAAGTAAGTAAAGAGATTTGATTAATTGAATTGTGCTGTTATTATTTATTTACTATAAATATAATGAATTGAAGTGATGCGAATCAGGGTTAGCTAGCACCGATTAATGCATGATTTTTTGGCTAAATAAACATTCTTAATAATGATTTCAACACTGTCTAATTAACGCGGTTAATTACTCATAAGTTCAATTATTGCACAGTGGATGTGTCAACTCAAACCTTATTAGTTTTGGCTTTGTCATCAATTTATAATTACCCAACATTTACGCGGATTGGCAACATAGGTTTAAACATTCCAATTAAGTGTTTTTGTTATATATACTAGCGTCCAAACGTTATAAATAGAATGCTTGTAACCTAGAAAAATTAACGAGTCCAAGATGTAGATTATTTGGGTTTTGTCTTTGTGCCACTCTCTAGGAGAGTTGGTATGTGTTTACCTCGAAGCCTGTAGGTAAGAGGTGTTTTGTTCTTGATCAAAGCTTTTAAGCAAGATCAAGTATTGTCATTGAAGTGTGTCTTCTATTTTTTTTTGTGTTTGAAGAGTGTTGGAAATCAAGCTGTTGATGCAGTGGCTGAGGTGTTATCTGCTAGACATCATTGCGATGATTGGAAGTGAGATGGAGTCTCTTATCTAGGGTGGACTTAGGTAGAAGGGTCATTGGGTAGTGATTAAGTGAGTAGATCATCAACGGGTGTGTTGATTATAGGGTCTATGAATTGATACTGCTGATAGTGAACTTCCTTCCTAGCTTGGTATGCCTCCAGATGTAGGTCGTTAGACCGAACTGGGTAAACAATTATTGTGTTGTTTATGCTTTTCAGTACTGTTATTGTTTATACCTTGCCATGTTATCTGTAACAGACCAGATGTCTCGACATCCTGTAGGATATCTGGGGTCTGTCATACCAGAATTTCAATTGACATAAAAGTTATTTCTATCATGAGGCCTTTTATGATGATTTAAACCATGAACTTTCATTGATTCCTTATGGTTGAACTTGCTAATAGCCTTTATAAAGATAGTTTGATTTGTACTAAGTTTATCAAATTAGAAAAGTCAAGTCCATATTTATTAATTAAATATCTTTGACTACCCAATACATTATCCAAGCCAATTTTCCCTTTTTCATATTTGGTAATGACTTGGTTTAATTCCACAAATTTTCACTCAAGAGATGAACAATTATTGCATGCTGAATTTTTTGAGTATAACTCAACTTTTGTGTTACTATCCCCACTTTCTAGATTTAAAATAGTTTTCTTTTGTTTTGAACATTTTCTAGTAAGTATCAAAAATTCATCATGCAATTCATTAAAAGAACTTTGTAATACCCCATATGAAGGTCTATCATCAATTCCAGAATCCCTAACTTCATGTTCTTCGTCACTTGAATGATGTGATGCCAGCAATGCCCTGTTTGCATGATCTTCATATGAAGATGAACTTATTTCACTGTCATTCCATGCTACATATGCTTTCTTTGGAATTTTTTCCCTTATTGCTATTGAATTTATTCTTCTTTTGAAGTTTAGGGAATTCACTTTTGACATGTCCTCTTTCTCCACATTCAAAGAAAGTAGCCTTCCTTCTTGATGTTTCTCTTTGACTAATTTCCTTTGTTCATTCCTTTCTCATAAGTTTTCCGAATTTCTCGATTAGAGCATCTTCTTCATCTTTAGTGGATTCATCCTCTTGATTTTTATCATGACTTTTGACTCTAGTCTTTGTTGGTGTACAAGGTGAAATAATGGTGAAAAGGAGAAGAATATATTATAGAGAATGACGGCCACAAATGATAAGGATACAATTAAATTGAAATGACATCCACTACCCTATTTATAAGCTAAAACTAGGGTTACAAAAGCAATAATAAAATACTAAAATACCCTCTAACAAACTTGGTCACCAAGTTTGTAAATATTAATTAAAATATAAATTATTTATATTTCTAATACCATCCCTTAATTTATATTTCATCAAAACTAACAACTCCAATTCCATCCCTTAAGCGAAGGAATTGATCAGTCTTGATAGCCTTCGTCAGAACATCTGCCAACTGCTTCTGGGTACTACTGTGCAGAACTTCTAACACTCCATTCTGAACTTGACTCCTCAGATAGTGATACTTGGTCTCAATATGCTTGCTTCTCCCATGCAACACTGGGTTTCTGGCAAGATTGATTGCAGACTTGTTATCAATCATCAGCTTCAGAGGTTTGTCAACTTTGATCTTCAGATCCTCCAGCAAATTCAGAATCCACACAGCTTGGCATGCAGTAACAACACCTGCAATATATTCAGCTTCACAGGTTGATAGCGCAACAACAAGTTGTTTCTTCGAACACCAAGAAATAGGGCCTCCTAGAAACTTAAACAAGTATCTAGAAGTACTTCTTTTATCAACTCTGTCTCCACACCAATCAGAATCTGAGTAACTCAGAAGTTCTGATTCAGTCTTTCTTCCAGAAGGGAACAACACTCCATACTTCAGAGTTCCCTTGATATACCTCAGAATCCTGACAGCAGCTTGGTAATGGGACCACTTAGGTTTACTCATGAATCTACTAACCATTCCAACTGCATAGCAAATATCAGGTCTGGTATTACACAAATACCTCAGAGAACCAACCAACTGTTTGAAGGTTGTAGCATCCACATCCTCACCATCAGAATCAGAATCTAGTTTCTGATTTGTATCTGTAGGTGTGATAGCAGCCTTACAATCCTGCAGCTTAAATCTCTTCAGAAGTTCTCGTTCATACTTCAGCTGATGCAAAATGATACCTTTCTCAGAATATCTGAACTCCATCCCTAGAAAGTATGTCATTTTCCCGAGATCAGTCATTTCAAACTCATTCATCAGCACCTTCTTGAACTTCGCTAATTCTTGTTCAGAACTTCCGGTCAGCAATATGTCATCAACGTACAAACACACCAGAATCATATTGCCTTCAGAAATATGCTGAACATAAACACCGTATTCCATCTCACATTTCTGAAAACCCTGCTTCTTGAAGAATGAATCAATCTTCTGATTCCAAGCTCTGGGCGCTTGCTTCAATCCATACAAAGCTTTATGTAATCTGTACACCATCCTTTCCTGATTCTCTTTCACAAATCCAGGAGGTTGTGACACATAAACTTCTTCTTCTAATGGACCGTTCAGAAATGCAGATTTCACATCTAAATGCATCAGAGGCCAATTCCTGTTAGCAGCTATTGCAATCACCAATCTGATTGTTTCATGTCTCGCTACAGGTGCAAACACTTCAGAATAATCCAGCCCAGGTTTCTGCAGAAATCCTCTTGCTACCAACCTTGCTTTGTGTTTGCCAATTGATCCATCTGGCTTTAGCTTCTGCTTGAAAACCCATCTGACGCTGATGGCTTTCTTGTCCTTTGGAAGTTCTGTCAGCTTCCAAGTCTTGTTTCTCTCTATGGCTTCAAGTTCTTCTTTCATGGCCTTTAGCCAGAACTTCTGCTTGAGAGCCTCTTCTGTACTCACAGGTTCAGAGTCTACTAACATGGCACACTGAATAATCTCTCCCTCAGAATCTACTTCAGTGTCTTGCAACATGTCAAACTCTTCAAATCTTCTTGGAAAGTTTCTGATTCTCTGTGGCCTCTGACCTCGTTCAGAACTTTCTTCATATGCTTGAACATCAGAAGTTCTGTCCTCAGAAGTTTCTCCTTCAGAAGCTCTTGCTTCAGAAGGTTGACTTCCTCCAGAACTTTGACCATCTTCAGAATCTGGCATATTCCCAGAATCTGAATCACCACCAAAATCTTGATCATCATCAGAATCTGGATCATCAGAATCACCTTCATCTTCTGAGTCTCCTTCAGAATCACCATCAGTTTTAGAAATTCTTATTTCTGACCTTTCTTCAGAAGTTCTCACATCAGAATCAGATTAAGACTTATCCCAATTCCAAACTTCTGGTTCCTTCACAATAACGTCTCTGCTGAACTCAACTTTATTAGTTTCTGGACAATAAAGCTTGTACGCACCCGTACTGTGGTACCCCACCAGTAACATTACTTTGCTTCTATCATCCAACTTCTGTCTTCTAGCTTCTGGAACATGTTTGTAACAAACAGAACCAAACACCTTCAGATGAATAACACTTTGCTTTTCTCCCGTCCACTTCTGAATAGGAACTATCTCCTTCAGCTTCTTCGTTGGACATCTGTTGAGCACATATGCTGCAGTGGCAACAGCTTCTCCCCAGAAGTTCTGAGGAAGCTTCTTCTCCTTCAGCATGCTTCTCACCATATCAAGCAAAGTACGATTTATTCTTTCAGCAAGACCATTGTGTTGAGGAGTGTAAGGAGCAGTAACCTCATGCTCAATTCCATTCTCCTCACAGAACTTCTGAAACTCTTTGGAGTTATGCTCACCTCCACCATCGGTTCTGAGAATCTTCAGATTCTGACCACTCTGATTCTGAACCTTCATTCGGAACTTCTTGAATTCAGCAAACACCTCGTGTTTGAACTTAATAAGGGATACCCATATCATTCTCGTGAATTCATCTGAATGAATTCATCAACAAATGACACGAAGTATTTATTCCCTCCGAACGATTCTACTGGAAATGGACCACACACATCAGAATGTACTACTCCTAAGGCATGTTTTGCTCTTGGAGCAACTTCTGACGCAAATGGCAATCTTGGTTGCTTTCCTTCCATGCACACTTTGCATGACTTCTCAGGCTTCTTAATTATAGGAATTCCATGTACCAGCTTCTTCGAATTCAGATGTTCTAAGCTTCTGAAATTCAGATGACCGAATCTTCTGTGCCATAGCTCACTTTCTTTCACAACACTTGTTGCACTAAGACATTCAAACTCAGAAGTTCTGACATTCACCTTGAATGTTCTATTCCTTCCCTGTTCTGACTCCATAATCAGCTTCTGATTACAGTCATACAGCTTCAGAAGATTGTCCTTCATGGTAACTGAAAAACCTTTCTCAATTAATTGTCCCACGCTCATTAGATTGCTTTTGATGCCAGGTACATACCACACATTCTGAATCAATGCTGTTTTCCCATTGTTCAGAACAACTCTAACATTTCCCATACCTTCAGTGTTAAGATATTTGTCATCAACACATCTGATCTTTGTCCTCTTTTCAGAGTCAAAATCAACCAGCCATTTCTTATTTCCAGTAAGATGATTTGAGCAGCCAGTGTCCATATACCACCAGTCTGTCAGATTCGTATCATCAGATTCAGAAGCCATCAATAGCACAGATTCATCATCAGAACTTCTGGCTATATTTGCTTCTTCTGACTTACTTTCTTTGTTTGACCAACAATCTCTAGCAAAGTGACCAAACTTCTTGCAACAGTAACATTGGATCTTCTTCTTGTCATACTTCTCTTTTCCCTTCTGAGCATTCTTTTGCCTATCAGAAGTTGAGGTTTCTGACTTCTGACCACCATCAGATCTTCTCTGCTTCTGATGCTTCTTATCAGAAACTACTTTCAGAGCCTGCTGCTCTACTTCCCTTTCAGAAGTTCTCTCAGTCAGACGCAACTCTTGCGCTTCTAGACTGCTTTGCAGCTCTTCAATTCTCATAGTGCTCAGATCTTTAGAATGTTCTATTGCTACCACAATGTAATCAAATTGAGTAGTAAGGGATCTCAATACCTTCTCAATGATTACTTGTTCAGAAAGAGTTTCTCCACACGCCTTCATCTCATTAATGATCAGAATCAATCTGGAGATGTACTCAGAAACTTTCTCATTGTTCTTCATGTTCAGATTCTCGTACTGCTTACGTAGAGACTGAAGTTTCACCTTCTTCACTGATGCGTCACCACCGTAACATCTGACCAGTGTGTCCCACGCCGCCTTCGCCGTCGTTGAATCTGCAATCTTCTCAAACACATTCGCATCCACACACTGATGGATGTAGAACAATGCTTTCTGATCTTTTTTTCTTGTATCCTTCTGCGCGTTCTTCTGCTCCTTCGTCGCATCTGCTGCTACCGGAACATAACCGTCGGTGACAAGATCTAGAACATCTTGAGCACCGAACAGTACACGCATCTGAATCATCCAACGATTCCAGTTTTTGCCATCAAATACTGGAAGCTTGGTGTTCATGCCGCCGCCGCCGTTCATCATCTTCAACCTTGTACAGTACACTCAGAATCTCACCGCACACAGTGTTTCCCAACCCACAGAATCACAAATTTATGATTCCGATCAGAACTTCGTTCAAGATTCAACACAAATCAAGAACAAAATTCAATCACACAAGAAAATCCTCACGTTTTCACTCTCCCGTTGATCCCAACCGGAGCTCTAGATACCAATTGTTGGTGTACAAGGTGAAATAATGGTGAAAAGGAGAAGAATATATTATAGAGAATGACGGCTACAAATGATAAGGATACAATTAAATTGAAATGACATCCACTACCCTATTTATAAGCTAAAACTAGGGTTACAAAAGCAACAATAAAATACTAAAATACCCTCTAACAAACTTGGTCACCAAGTTTGTAAATATTAATTAAAATATAAATTATTTCTATTTCTAATAGTCTTTAAGGAAAAAATTATTGAATTCTTTCTTTCATCTTCACGTCTTTCTAGTTTTTCAAGTTCTATCTCGTGTTCTTGAAGTTTATTGAACAATGCTGTAGAAGACAATTTCGAAAGACTTTTCTTTTTCGAAATAACCGTTAATTTTGGTTGCCAAGCTTTTGTCAAATATCCAAGCATTTTTAGATTTATTTCATCATTTGTAAAAGTTTTACTGACACTAGCGCAAAAACGGTTTTAGACAGCGCTTTTTTAGCCTTTAGACAGCGCTTTAAAGCGCTGTATAAACCAGCGACGCTATAGGTTTAGACAGCGCTTTTGGTATTACCAAAAGCGCTGTCTAAAGGGGCGTGTATTTAATGAAAAGCGCTGTCTATGGTACCTTTAGACAGCGCTTTTTCACATTATATGGATTACTTTAGACAGCGCTTTCGTCAAAAGCGCTGTCTAAGCCCTACCTTTTTTTGACTTTTTTGGTACACCTTAGACAGCGCTTTCTCCAAAAGCGCTGTCTAAGACCTTCCTTTTTTGACTTTTTTAGTACACCTTAGACAGCGCTTTCACCATAAGAGCTGTCTAAGACCTTCCTTTTTTGACTTTTTTAGTACACCTTAGACAGCGCTTTCACCATAAGCGCTGTCTAAAGTGGACCTTAGACAGCGCTTTCACCAAAAGCGCTGTCTAAGGTGTACGAAAAATTTTATATAATTTTTTTTTAACCTCAATTTTACCAGGTTTTTTCAACCAGAATTTGACCTGTAATTTTCAACCAGCAATTTTTTTCAGAATTGGCAATTCAAACCATTGGCCTTTCTACACCAAAATTATATATCCAAAATTGGCATTTCATACCAATATATATATTTAAAATTACAAACCAAAATTGTATATACACCTATTTATAATTACAAATCATTACATTTTTCTACAAATGCACATTTTACTTATTCACCAAAATTGCATCCAACCAAAGCATTGCTTCCAACCAAAGTTATTGCTTCCAACCAAAGCATTTTTTCTACAATGCACATATTACTTATACACCAAAATTGTATATACACCAAAATTGCATCCAACCAAAACATTGCTTCAATCTACATTATAGGTCCTGAAAACACAAAGATTGTAATTCAAAGTATTAAAATTCAAAGTATATACACCAAAAATTGTAATTCAAAGTATATACACCAAAATTGTAATTCAAAGTTTGTAATTCAAAGTATATACACCAAAATTGCAATTCAAAGTATATACACCAAAATTGTAATTCAAAGTATATACACCAAAATTGCATCCAAAATTGTAATTCAAAGTTTGTAATTCAAAGTATATACACCAAAATTGCAATTCAAAGTATATACACCAAAATTGCATCCAACCAAAGCATTACTCCAACCAAAGTTACACATATTAAAATTCTCATCAATTAAAGTAAGAGTATAATATTATACCTTAAGTTTGTAAAATTCCGAGCTCCATAATGTATTGACACCACTCCTCTTTGATTTCATCCAATAGAGCCTTTGTGTAAGTAGCACTCCTGAATTCTTCAAAATACTACATAATAATATAACATATAGTTTGATTTAGTTTTAACTATTTCATTAGACAATATGAGAGATATGTGTTAAAATAACTCATAAGTTAGAAATACATACATCGGGTGGAATCTCCATTCGATCCAACGAAATAGTGTCTCTCATAAATCTCAACATGAAATAGCCGCAATCTATTTGATTGCGTTGCCGAGGACACTACAAATGAAAATAAAATATGGATAAATTCTAAGTTTTATCAAGTAAGCATCACTAATATAATAAAACATGTGATAATTAATATACCTTCACATAATTCCATGTAATGGTGTGGTCGATTCCCCGATGTTCTAGGAATGCTTGTATAGTGCTAATAAAATATAAATGAATATTTAGAACAATTCACATAAATAAATAAATATACACATTTCTATTTAGAACAATTTCACTTACGTGTCAATACAGTCCTTCATATCCGGGTATGTGGTCCAATCATTTCCTACGGAATCCAGATAATACACTACTCCGCGGATAGGATTGATTGCAACCAACAACCAATGTCCACTGTAAGATTAAACAAGTGTTAGATAGAAACTTTCTACACGAAGTCAAAATACAAAAAAAAATATAATAGATGAATTTAGAATGAAAATCTAACCCAGTATTAAACGGTAAAAAGTACAACTTTTCCGTTTCTTGGTTGTCCATAAAGACGTTGCGTATATACGCATGGACCTCATTTGGTTTCGTCAATATTTCGGTTAAGTTGACAGCGCTGGGGCATAAGAATGCAAATCTTTGCTCCAATCCCCGGGGGCGCATAAAACTGTCATACAGAAACCTGAAATAAAAACATCATTAACATTAGAATATTCATTTGAAAAATAAAGTAAATAAGTTGTTCAATTACCAAAGTAGATCGGATATACCTCAAGTATATATTGACAACAGTGACGCCCAATTCTGTATGTTGGAAAACTTGCTCGAAGTCTTCATTACCAACATTCTGGTCAAATTCAAAGCCATACAAATCTTTCTCCATAGTTATCAGACGAACACCTCCAGTCGGAATATCCGTCATTAATTGTAGAAAGGTCTGAAGGCACGTCCTAACCTTGCCGATAGGTTGTTTTCTAACCCTGGTATTCTTAGCACCAACAGTTTTTTGCGTTGAAACGTTGCTAATCACTTTACCAGGCAGCTATAAATCATATAATTTGTTAGATGAAGTATAAGATATCCAATTTATCATTTTCTATGCATATAATTGTGATGTACCTCTTTTTTTGAGACAACGGACTCGGTATGCTCCGGAATCCGCTTATCCTTTGTTTTGGATTTTGTTGGAGTCTAAATAACATTGCCATGTAAAAAATGAAAATAAAATGCTCGTAAAATCTTTGAATTTACACATTAAGATTAACAAAGGTTTATAACGGTTTTAAGCATATATACCTCATATCCTACGAGTATGAGATTTGACGGCCATGCAACAAACGACCCTATAGCTTGTCCCACCACTCTTACCTCCGAATCATCGTTAGGATAGGGTAATAGTGCTTCATTCTCCATAGCAATATCAACTGATACTTTCAAACTTCCAGTAGGGAGGGATTCATTATGAAGTACTGTGACCCCATTGTTAAATACTTTTCCCTTGGCAACCATCCGATGAATTGGTGAAGATAAGAATAGTTGACATTGGTGAATGCCCTAAAACCAAAAATACATATGTCATTGTTAATGTGTATATATGTAATTAAATAATTTAAGCTACTAATATAATTTCATAGATATATATATATATATATATATATATATATATATATATATATAATTACCTCTGGAATAATCGGATGAAAGCTGCAGTTGATACTATCCTTCTCTGATCCATCTCTAACACCAGAAGCGTTATTCCTTTCTTTTTCCTTTCTTAATTCCCGCACCTCGGCTTCTAGTGCTTCCAATTTAGCTTCAAGTACTGAATAACTAGCAGCCTTTCCCTTTTTAATATTCAGGGAGGTCGGGGTGATCCCAAATGCCTTACCCCTCACCCGACCAGGATACTCAGGGACATCTAATGCCCGACTAAGTATGCTCCTGGTATCATCTGCAGGTACAGACTGAGATAACGCCTCCTGAAAATCAGATGAATATCGAATATTTGTCAAATATTTGTTAATAAAGTTTTGACTTAATTAAAGAAATATTGTTATACTTACACATTTCTCATATACTTGTAGAACCTCTTCTGGAACAGATCCAGACTTGCCCACACGGGCTTCCTTCCACAAGACATGTGCAGGAAGAGATGTTTCAGAGCTACCCGCCTTTTGTAACTACATATAAAGCCAAATAATATGATCAAATATAACTCATGATGAACAATTATTATGTCATTGCAATTTATTGATACTTACCAATTGTTGCTCCAAACGTCCATATCCAGTACGTCATTTCCTGTATTTATATTGGGGATCTGATGCTCTATCCCGATTAATTGCACTTAAACTCTTAAATTGCTCGGTTTGTCGTTTGGCTTTAAACTTCACCCATTCTTGTGGTGAAATGAAACTTGCATATTTAGATGGAAACTCTCCATCAACAAAATTACCTTCAGCATCCTTAAGATAGGTTTTGTTTAAATATGTCCTAAACCCTCTTAGGAGCTTCCCTGCCAATCTCATCAAATAAGCTTTTCTGTCGTCCTCGACATTAAAGCACCTCTAAAAAAACCATACACATTGGTTAGTACAAATAATTTAAACGACATAATTAGTTGGCATAATTAAAGACATAATTATGGTACCTTTATCTCATTCCAAATTTTTTCTTTGGTTTCCTTCAACTGTTTGTTTCTCCAGTCATCTAAAGTAATAGGAACCTCATTCCTTACAAGTGTAGCAATGAAACTTGTCAACATATGACCGTTAGGCTCAACAAGTGTGCCTGTTTCGCTCCAATGCACATTATAAGTCATGCCTTGATTTCTAGCATGGATCACTCTCCTCATTATGGTTATTCCTCTCCTAATCTCTTCTTCCATAGTTCTGCTACTTCCAACCTGATCATCATGTGGATGATCATCATCATGTGCGTGATCATCAGCATGTGGGTCATCATTGTTAGTAGCCATCTAACCTGTAATAAATAAATCAAGGATATCAAATATAATATATAACAAATATAATAAAGAAATAAAGGATATCAAATATAAAAAATATGACATAATGTATCCAACACTTATAACTTCGATCAATTCCATTCATCAGTAAATGCGATTTCAACCCATCTGCGTCAACCCTACCAACATAACAACAACCCAAGCAAGGACATTTTATTCGATTGAGCTCTTCAGCGTCAGCGTGTTGAACAACAAACTTAACGAAATCCAATACCCCATTCTCGTACTCTTTGGACAATCGATCGGCATCCATCCATTTTTTATCCATGGTTTTCCTACTTATTAATCCTAACAGTTAGAAAGAATTTAACATTAGCATAACAAGTCCAAACTAAGAAATTCAAAGCAATTAACTTCATTAACAAAATTGCTTTGAATTTCGGTTCTTTAGAACAACAACCTCAAGAATTTACATTATTAACATTAACACTAACACTAACACTAACACTAACACTAACCTAACACTAACACTAACACTAACCTAAACTAAACTAAACTAAACAAACACATTATATAGCAATAGTTAACAATGTAGAAAAATGTTAACAAGAACAAACTATAATAGATGTTCTAAACTAACACTAACACTAACACTAACACTAACCTAACACTAACACTAACACTAACCTAAACTAAACTAAACAAACACATTATATAGCAATAGTTAACAATGTAGAAAAATGTTAACAAGAACAAACTAAACTAACACATTATATTGATTCTATTCCTATATCACCAAAAATGAAGTTAGCACATATTTTATTCTTATATCCAACAACAGTCCAACATTAGCAACAACATTAACAACATTAGCAACATTATCAACATTAGCAACAGTCCAACATTAGCAACAACATAAACAACATTATTATCAACATCAACAACAACATTATTATCAACATCAACAACAACATTATCAACATTATCAGCAACATTATCAACTGAAACTCTGAAACTCTGAAACTTCCAAACTGAAACTCTGAAACGTGTAAAATGTGTAATACTCTGAAACGTGTAAAATGTGTAATACATCAACAACAACATTATTATCAACATCAACAACAACATTATCAACAGCAACATTATCAGCATACCTTATAAAATGTGTAATAATCTGAAACTCTTAAACTTCCAAACTGAGTGACGAAAACGCGAAATGAGAGAGGAACAGACGGTCACGGTGGAGTAAAGGTCGTCGGAGTCGCGAAATGAGGGAGGAACGGTGGACGACGGCGCGGTGGACGACGGCAAGGGTTTAGCTCAGGTTCGCAAGTATCCGTTCGCAACAGGGGAGGGAGAAGAAAGAGCGCAAAACTGAAAATGAAAACTGAGTATATTCATATATTTTAATTTTATTAGACCTTAGTCAGCGCTTTTCAACAAAGCGCTTTCTAAGGTGGCCCTTAGACAGCGCTTTAAAAGCGCTTTCTAAGATTGGCCTTAGACAGCGCTTTTGTTTTTATTTTTTTAAATATTTAAGACCTTAGACAGCGCTTTCCTTAAAAGCGCTGTCTAAGGTCTTATATTTTTTTTAAATTTAAAAGGCCTTAGACAGCGCTTTTAAGGAAAGCGCTGTCTAATATTTTCCATTAAATTTTTTTAAAAATTTAAAAGGCCTTAGACAGCGCTTTTCACTAAAGCGCTGTCTAAGGTCTTATATTTTTTTGCGCTTTTCCTTTATTAAATTAATAGATTCCGTGTTTTTGACCTATAGCAGCGCTTTTGTAATAAAGCGCTGTCTAAGGTGAGATGTTATAAGTCCTTTTTGTTGTAGTGGAGCTATAAAATGATTTGTTAAATGACTAAATCTCTTTTGAAAATCAAGAATAGATTCATGAGACTGCATTATAAATATTTCATATTCTTGTGATAGAGTGTTTAGCTTAGATCTTTTTACCTCTACCATGCCTTCATGTGTGACTTCTAACATATCCCATATATCCTTCGCTATTTTGCATTGAAAGACACAGAAGAATTCATCCATGCTTAGGGATGCTTGAAGCAAGTTCTTCGCTTTCATGTCGTAGAGAACTTTTTTCTTATCATCATCATTCAAAGAACCTTTTATCTTGGGTGTACCAATGCCATTGAAAACGCTTGTGGGAACGAACAAACCATTTTTTACAACATTAGCATCTTATATTGTGGTTGTTTTGGGCAGGAAGTTAATTCATATATTCCTTCGTGGAGTCAAGGATGAAGCTAATATTAGTAGATATATGAAAACATACATTGAACGATTAAATTACACTTTATAAATTTTGCTAAATTGCATGTAATACTATGATATGTATGGCATTTTGATACATTTTCTCGTATGTATTAATAATTTTATTTAAATTTATTGTATTATCTTATATTTTTAAACATATAACAATTTGATGCAATTATTTATTTGAGTACTATTGATAATATATATATATATATATATATATATATATATATATATATATATATATAAAGAAAAAATTAATTTAATTTATTAATAATTAAAATTATTGATAAAAATATAAAATCACATTTAGCATCACTTTAAAATGTTACAAAGCTAATAATATACAATTTAAAAAAAATGGCGACACTTTGAACTATCACAACAAACCTTCAAAATCAAAATGTTACATAAAATTAATGGCGATTACAACCGTTGCAATTATACTTTGGAGGCAGTTTTATAACCGTCGTAAAATGTTATAGCGGTTGGGGCGACTGTTTTAATAGCCGTTCAGAACATTCTCGCAACACACGATTTTGAAGTAGTCGACAAACTGTCGCATTCCGAAGATTATGGTGGTTAGAACTGCCGCAATATCCAAATAAAATTGTCATAAATTCCTATTTTTCTTGTTGTATCATGACTTAGCACATGAACCGATGATCTATAATTTTTATTTATTTTATGTTTGATCTCTTTTCCATGATAATTTTTTGTCTTCATAAAAACTAATACTTCCAAAGACGATGAATATCTTCTTCACACACGAATATCTGGATTATCTTAAGGAAACAAATCTGTGTACTTTCGACAATAAAGTATCAAAGCTTTTGCTTAAGGTAAAAAAATCTAGAGTGTTTTTTATTTGTTTGTGGTGCATTACCTTGCTATTAATATTAGGTGTTTTTATTTTTGTTTTTTTTGTTTTTGTTTTGAATTTACTTTGATGACACATTATATGTGAGTTCATTTACAATTTTAAAAATATATATCTAATGAAACTTATTTTGTTTTTATTTATTTATGGGCGTGGACTTGAATGATTGATGAAAATAGTGAGCATGATGAATGATTATTTATTTCAGATGTAAATAAATAAAAATGGAGAAGAGATGTCATGAATTGTGATGCTGTTGCTTTTGAGACCTTTCTCTCTATTTTTATTTGTGGACCTCTTATTTAAGTAATATAAGATATATTATTTTATGATGTAAAATTGTAAAAAAGATCTATAAAAATATTGATTTTAGCTTTGGAAATTATTTATTTTAATTAATATATTAAATAAATAATTAATTCATCTTAATGGTTCTATAATACAAATCATATATTATGTCATTTCATATTATCATTTTTTAGATTAAGAATTTAAGAAAAAAATTGACATTTAAATTTAATAAAATAAGAGATCAATTTTCGTGCATAAAAATAAAACAAAATTACAATTATGGAATTTACTACTAATCCTATTGATTGAAGTAATCAAGATCTACATAGGAATTGTTTAATTCAAATTATCTAATAATAAATTGACAATCAAGAAAAACCTAAATCAGTGCCCTAGTAAAACTATAATCATAATAATAGTAATAATAATTTAAATTAGAGAATAAATTTATAGATTAAACAACAAAATTGATGAACAAAAAACTTTAAAGCTTAAGTGACAAATCAAGCTCCAAAGATTTAGAATCAGAAACTTCTTCCATGTTAATGTGATGATTATCGCCACTTGTGTCATCTACAATTGAATCTTTTTCTACTGAATTTGACTTTGCTCCAATATTTATAGAAGACTTTCCAACACCTTCTTCTAAATTTAAGATATTTCTCAAAGTTGGAGTGACACTATTTCCATTATTTACAGTAAGACTCTCATTCTTCAATCCATCAATAGAAAAAAAGTTTCTCATCTCTTGCTTTGGTGTCCACACAGAAGTAGAACAAGACTTAAAAAGAGGTGAGATCCATGAATAATTTGGTCTTGGCTTGTGAATCATAGACCCCATATTTATTCCAAGTGCTCTATTATAAGGTCCAACTCTAAATCCATGATAAGGAGTCGTAGAAAGACTAGGATACTTAGTGTAGTATGGAAAAGGATAACGAGGAATTCCAAAATTGTTGTTTAACTCTTGGCAATATTTTGCGAACGCGCGCTCTTTTTTGTGAGCGTTTTGATGCCCTCCCAAAGCTTGCGGAGTAGAAAATTGTCTTTTACAAAAGTTGCATGAAAAATCATTTGAAGACTCTTTCTTAATATTTACTTCATTGTTAGACTTATTATTAGCCCAACTTAATGAAGATGAACCTACCACCAGGTTCTTTGTATGGTCGAAAAAATTATGTTCTTCCAACTTCAACCCGTGAACGAAAGCATCCTCTGAGAGCTTGAATGTTGAGGTTTTGGAGTTTGAAGGTTGAGGTTTTACAATATTATTCTCCTTCATCAATGTCGCGACTGTGTTGTTGATGGTATTTTCTTCTGAAGAAGCAGTGGGTTGATCAGAGGTTGCAGCCATTTGAGTTTGAATGATTGATGAAAAGAATGCTCGCAGCAATTTGGGTTATATACACATATATATTTAATATTTGAATTAATGCAAATATCTTCGTATGTAAGTAAAGAGATTTGATTAATTGAATTGTGCTGTTATTATTTATTTACTATAAATATAATGAATTGAAGTGATGCGAATCAGGGTTAGCTAGCACCGATTAGTGCATGATTTTTTGGCTAAATAAACATTCTTAATAATGATTTCAACACTGTCTAATTAACGCGGTTAATTACTCATAAGTTCAATTATTGCACAGTGGATGTGTCAAGTCTTATTAGTTTTGGCTTTGTCATCAATTTATAATTACCCAACATTTACGCGGATTGGCAACATAGGTTTAAACGTTCCAATTAAGTGTTTTTGTTATATATACTAGCGTCCAAACATGCCCGTTTGTCCGCTTTTTTAATGCGCATAGCAGAGAAAAATAAACGTGTGTATATTATATATGAGGTGTTTATCGTACTTTACATTAAAAATAATATTTTTTAGACAACATATACGTGTGTATATATTAATGTACTTATTGAATACAAATACATTTATTATTGGTGTATTTATTTAGATACATATTAAGTATTGTTTGCAATATGTAATATTCACACATTAAATTTTGTTTGAATTAAAAAAATCGCATTGTGACGTGACTTTATTCAATCAGTCTTTTCATGCATTAAGTTTTCTATTTATATATTGCTATAGATTGTTCAAAACCATAAAAAGATTTAGATAGAATAAGAACAAAAATCGTTCTCACAGTTTATTAAGCGGAATAAAACATTAACACATATATTAAGTTACATTATTGCTTAATAGGCAGGTCAACCATGAAATCAAAATCAGAAATATCTCTCGTTTCACTGCAAAATAAATGAAGTAAATTTTAGTAGTCAACGATAGAGTTAGGGAACTAGTTAGGGAAAAACTTACTGTTTATTTTTTCAATTAATAAATTCTCATTTTAAATTCATTATTCCGCTTCTAATCCATAATTATCTATAAGTTAATAAATTTTAATTTATTTATTTGATCATAATTAATTTGCCACTAATATAACACATTAAATACTAATGAAGTAGATAAGAAAGAAAATGGTCACAATTAATATTTATTTAATGGATTAGTTAAGGATTTTTTTAATTTATTATTGCCTTTCAAATCCATAATTATGGCAAAGTCATAGATTAATGTTGATTTTAAATTATTTATTTAACCCTATTTTTTTTTCAATCCAATTACTATCCAATTCAAAATTCACCGTCATTGAAATTTCAACTAATTGAGTTTCAAATAGTACAAAACCCTAAAATCATACACTAAACAATATTGATCATTTGCAAAAAAATAATAATAATAAAATAAAAACCCAACAACAGAAATCATTTAGAAATAATTTTTCTTAAAATGAGTAAATAAAAAAGCTAAAATTAATTGAGCAATAAAAAATATAAATATAAATAGAACCTGAGTCGATCTAGAAAATGGGGTAAGGAAGGTTAATGTTTCTACAATTATCATTCACAATTCAGAATCATCACAAAGACAGAACACAAACACATATAGCGGTCATACTTACTAATTTAATTTAAGTTGACAATTAATTTAATTTAAAATAAAAATTTTAAAAATATATATTTTTTAATTTCTTACATGCACGATTTAAAAAAACGGACAAATAAACTTGAGACTGTCTCTAACAAAGTTTATAACAAAAATAATTTATATTAAAATCAAAATTAACTAAAAATATGCATTTTAAATTTTGACGCGTGTACGTGGTAAAAAAAGCGGACAAACGGACATGAGTGTGCCCGTTTGTACGCTAGTTAACTATAATGAAGTAACTCAGTGATAATATGATCCCTAACTCATATTTCTTAATTCATATGAGGACCATTATCTTCAGTTTCTTCATGGGGCATGTAGTAATTAAGAAAGTAATACCCTACTGATTTTAATATAATGTACTTATCCATAGAAGGACCCAAATAACTTCCCAGAAGATAATGCCACTTTCTACTAAAATCCATGTTTCATCGGCCTTACTGAGTACTTATACTCCACATGGCCCATGAATATAGAATATTATACCGTAAAACCATGCTAGTAAGTCAGTTCAATAAACCGTATATCTTTAAAAGTCAGTTTTCTTTTCAATGAGGCGCACCACCATAATCACGAATGTTTATATGTAGTCATAAAATAACATGGAAATCCATAGAACTTATCCATAGAACTGTTAAATCACATCCTGAATTATTACATTGAAGCAAACGCACCAACCTCGTCATGGATATCTTTCTAATAAGCACAAAATGTACTTATTGCTAACGATTCTAAAATTAAGAATATGTATTAGAGATGAATTTATTTTTAAATTTCTTTATATATTAACTCTTTCAATTCATCATAGAATCAACACTCTGGAAAAAAACACCAACAACAACAACAAAATTGTGTAAAAAATTATATAATCTTACTTCATTATACAGTTACACTATATTTCCCTAAAAATAATTAGTAAATAAGTAAATAAAATAATAAAATGTAACAAAATGTACGGTATACCTTCCTTCTACAACTTGAACATGATTCCTTCCAGCAGATAAAACCTAAAAGAGGAAAAAAGTATGAAAACTGAATTATCAAGTAACAACACATTCAACGTTGGTGGAATCGCAAACATGCAAATGAACTATTGTAAATTAATATGAAAATTGTTGTAATAACACAAATTTGATAAATCAATTATCCATATGTACCTTGAAGAGATAATTCTTTTTAGTGCGAAAGCGCTGAGAAGATGAAAGATGCACGAATTTGTTATGCGGCATGATGGAAAGCAAAAACGGATTCTGATCGCGTGTCTGATTTAGTTATCAGCAAGGAAGGAACTGCGGCAAGAAATATGATTGGAGATGAAAATAAATTGAACTGAGAAATGAAATCAAAATCATGATGGTCAGAATTTAATTTAAGAGAAGTTTACCTCTTGTCGTCTGTGAATTGAATGTTATTTTCATTTTCCCTGAAGTTGAATGTGCCTCTATAAACTTTCTTCTTCTTCTATCCTCGTTTGTTTCTCTTCTTAATCCTTGTTTTTGCATTTCTTCTCAATTATTTGTTTCTCTTTCTTTCATAACCTAGGCAATAACTGTACTTCTCAAATGAAAACTGTATTAAATGGTGGATCAGTTATATTTGACGTGGTAGTGGTATATTATAAAGTCATGATTTTTGTTTATTATATTTTAAAAAAGGATAAAATACAGTTTTGGTCCCCCTGTTTGTCAAAATTCACGGTTTTGGTCCCCCCATTTTATTTTTTAACAGTTTTGGTCCCCCACCCCAATTTTGGCCCAAAAAAATGATGAACGGTAACTGGTCCGTACATGAACAGTACACGTCCGTACATGAACAGTACACGTCCGTACATGAACAGTGCATGAACAGTGAGGGGTGGGGGACCAAAACTGTTAAAAAATAAAATGGGGGGACCAAAACCGTGAATTTTGACAAACAGGGGGATCAAAACTGTATTTTAGCCTTTAAAAAAACTACATAAAGGTAAATTTGGAATACAAAAAAGAGCCAGCCTAAAATTCTCTATCCCCTTTATATATAGTTATAGATATATAGTATAGACTAGCGTCCAAATGGGTACTCCCGTGCCGGTTTGTCCATTTTTTTTATATACGCACGGACGTCAAAATATAAACGAATATTTTTCATCTTTGCATTCTCTTACCCGTTTATCCGTTTTTTTAGTGCATATATAGGTCAAAATATAAATTGATTTTTTTGTGTGTAAACTCTATGATATACTTTTTCATGTTTCATTCTATCTCTCCCCGTGCATATAGATTCTAGATTAGTGTCAAAGGTTTTAATTTCTAAATTTATCAATTTCATAGAGTCTTGCTTTCTTGATTAAAATGGTGAGATTTGTTGAATTTCTAAAACATCACCTATAACAGAATTATGAATGAAACAAATGAAGAATAAATTAACACTATGCCACGGAAGGGAAAAGTCAACGTTTTTTTTTGCATTTAACAGCGCTGCCTAAGGTGGCGCTGCTATAGGTAAAGACAGCGCTTTTGTTTTATGCAAAAGCGCTTCCTTATGTAGGCCTTTAGCAGTGCTTTTTTTGGAAAAACGCTTTCTAAAGTAGTCCTTTAGCAGCGCTTTTTCTGGAAAAGCGCTGTCTAAAGTGGGCCTCTAGCAGCGCTTTTTCTTGCCTTTTATGCTTTCTATTGGCAAACTTGGGCAAAAAAGGTTCAAAGCACTCAAAAACCCCTAAAGCTCTTCGCATGGGGCTTCTTGTGTTCGTCTGAGTGTTGAGCTAATATAAAGTCTCAGAAAACAAAAAGGCAAAAAAATAACGCTTGGCACCTCATGATCGACCACTCTAAGTCATCTTGACTTAAGTACTCGAGGGGCTAGCATATACATAAAAGGGTAATTCCTTGCAGGAGGAAAAACAACATATTATATAAAATGCCTCAGATGAGCCAAAACATTGTACAATACAATTTAAAAGAGAGCCTGAAGGCCAGGAAAATCACTAACACCCATATAAGGGGACAATCAAAACAACAAAAAAATACAACTTCCCCTCTAGAAGCTAATCGCTCTCTCTCCAACCTCCTGAATGAAGAAAATTGAACCAGTCTTCATCCCAGTCCTCATCAACATCTGCACCAAAATCACGTTTCGGAGCGCGGTCTTTTGTGTGGTATTTCATCTTTGTCACATATTTCGTCCCGGACAAGGTTGTTCCGATTGATGATGCAGCAGATATTGCAACATTTAGACCGTCCTTCTTCATTTTCTCGGTCACCTTCTTGGCCGCGGAGTTTTTTGAGGAAGTGCTCATGTTAAAGTAATTTACAACAACAATTTCAAAATCAAATTCAAACAACATCCACATCAACACTAATTCAGATTCTAAATCCTAATTGAAATACATTTGCTTTTCATAAGATGAAAATTACAATAGTAGAATAGAAATAAGATTAACATATACAATGCAATCACTAAAACAAAAATGAAAATAAAAAACAAAATAGAATAATTAAAAGAAAGAGCATTTGGACATCCTTCATTCTATTACTCCCATTCTTTTGGAAGATGTTTTATTACTCAGAATTTTGAAAATACATTCAATTTCATAAAAAGATTACACTTTATCACAAATCATACACCAGAAACGTATCAACATCCTCATAACCAAACACCCAAGTCCTTACACGATTCATCAAATACTTACACAAACCGGTCCTCAAAACCTTAATCATACCAAACAATTTCGTCAAAAATATACCAGAAATTCCAAACCAATTCATCAAAGTCATACCCCACTTCATCAAGATCATTACATGACTAAACACAAAATCAAGAGCAGAAAACTCATCAACATACACCAGAAGTTTGTCATACACACATACCAGAACAACTAACATCAACCAAAATTCAAGAACTCAAAACACAACAATAGCAGCAACTATCGCTAGAAGAAGGAGGCAAGACAAGAACAATACACACAATTCATGCAAAGTCATCAGATTCACACAAGAAAATTCAGAACATCATACATCAACACTTTGATACTCTAACAACACTTATTTTTCTATAACCCTCATTTTTCTAACAACACTCATTCAAACTACATTCAAACCAACACATTCAAACTAAAAACAAAACAAAAACAAAACAAGATTCTCAAGAACAAACCCTCAAGAGAAGACGATGAACATTGCCGGTCGGAGAACAAACAAGTGACACTCACGGAGGAATGTCGGTTGGAGAAGATGGAGATACGAACAGATGAACAGTGCCAGTCGGAGAAGACGGACAGAGGAACGCCGGTCGGAGAAGACGAATAGTGCGGAGGGAGAAGTCGAGAGAGAGGGGGAGACACGGCGGAGGGAGAAGTCGTGAGAGAGAGGGAGAAAGAAAAGAAATGATTAGGGCGTTCTGAAATAATGAATTTTTTTTTTAATATTTATGAAATAATAACATAAGACAGCGCTTTTTGAAAGCGCTTTCTTATGTATTAGCTTTAGCAACGCTTTTTCTCTAAAAGCGCTCTCTTTTTTAATTGCCTATAGCAGCGCTTTCTAATGTGTGACCTACGTAAGGCCTTTAGCAGCGCTTTTTAAAAGAGCTTTCTAAAGTGTGCCTTTAGCAGCGCTTTCCTAAAAGCGCTTTCTAAGGTGTCACATTTGTATGGCTTTCAACAGCGCTTTTAGGAAGCGCTATCTAAAGTAGGCCTTTAGGCAGCACTTTTTTCAGCGTGTTTTTTTTAAAACATATAGCAGCGCTTTTGATCAAAAGCGCTATCTATGTAGTGCTGCTAAAAAGCAATTTTGGCGTAGTGTAACACCGTCAATAAAATCAATAAAGCATAATAATTTAATCAATAGAAGCAGTGTTCCTTCTCATAGAGACCCAAAAGCATTTAATTACGTTCAATTACCAAAATGCATGCCATATGAAAATAGAGACATTGACAAAATACAAACTACTGAAATCAATCTAAAGCGTGCAGTTGATTAGACGTTTCTAGTATGAAAAGAAATAATGTTTTGCTAATGAGTTTTCATACAACCAGGTGTCTGAACTCCTACTCACAACATCAACACCAAATAATGTCACCTTTCATTTCTCGAACTTTACACTTCAATTTTCATTGCATTTCATCTCCTCATCATCCTATTGCAATCCATAAAAAAAAAAGACTAATTATTATCTTATTGTATTTTAGATTTTTCATTTTTATGGTTATAAATATCTAGAAATAAAAAAAAATGAAAGGAGAGACCAATGTAAAAAGAAATTGTGATAGAATAATGCATAAAAAGAAAATATGAGAGACAAAATAATACAGAAAACAAATGAGAGAAAAATAAATTTAAAATCTAGTCTTATATCATCCTTTCTGTTATAAAACTAAACAAAACAATATCAAGATCAAAGATAAGAAGAGAAGAGAGAAAGTAATCTCATATTATCTTCTTCAAATGTACATTTTATATTGCAATATGGCCCTTATTTATAGGACCTAAGGGAGATGGAAAATCACAACTATTAATAGGGAATATGAAGATGAAAAGAAGAATAAGAATGGACATCCATTATTATTTTTATTCATAACACTCCCCCTTCAACTCGCGAGCCAAAATCCTCACTGGTAATGCCTCAACCGTAAGGTTCTCCCTTACCTCAACCTCGTCCATCGGAATCACATGCGACGGATCCGGAACATACTTCCGAAGCTGTGAAACATGGAACACATCATGCAAATTCAACAGACTCGGCGGCAACACCACCTTATAAGCCACAACACCAACTCTCGCAGATATCTGGTAAGGACCAATAAACCGAGAAGTAAGCTTCTTCGATTTCATTACACGACCAACACCCGTCACCGACGTAACTCTCAAAAATACATGATCGCCCTCTTGAAACTAGAGATCTTTCCTCCTTCGATCATGATAACTCTTTTTCCTACTCTGAGAAGCCTTCATTTTCTCACGAATAAGTTTCACCTTTTCTGTAGTCTGTTGAATCAATTCCGGTCCAACCACCGCACTCTCACCAGATTCGTGCCAACACAACGGTGTTCGACATCTTCGACCATACAACGCTTCAAACGGTGCCATTTCAATACTCAAATGGAAACTGTTATTATACGTGAATTCAATCAACGCAAGATAACTATCCCACGCACCACCTTGTTCAAGAACACAAGCCCGCAACAAATCTTCCAATGACTGAATCGTTCTCTCCGTCTGTCCATCCGTTTGAGGATGATAAGCCAAACTCAATCTCAATTTAGAACCCAACACCTTTGGTAAACTTTCCCAAAATCTCGAGGTAAACCTCAGATCTCGATCTAAAACAATACTCAACGGAAGCCCATGCAACTTCACAATCACACTGATATAAATCTCTGCCAACTTCTCCAAAGAAAAACTGATGTCAATCGGAATGAAATGCGCCGATTTAGTCAGCCTATCCACAACCACCCAAATCACATTATGTCCCCTCAGTGTATTCGGCAACCCTGTCACAAAGTCCATAGAAATGCTATCCCATTTCCACTCAGGAATATCCAATGGTTGCAACAAACCACTAGGCTTCAGATGTTCCACCTTCGACTTCTGACACGTCAAACATGAATACACAAACTGGGCCACATCTCACTTCAATCCAGACCACCAGAAAATCTTCTTCAAATCTTGATACATATTATTAGCTCCCGGATGTATACTCAAATTACTCCGGTGTCCGCAAACTTAGCAGTATAATCAACAACAGACATACTACCTTGTTTCAACTCCAAGAACTCAATCTCTTTCTTTCCTCTTACATATTCAGGAAAATACTTGCTCAGAAACTCAATGCTAAACACAGCCCAAGTGATCTCCTCCTCTGCAGCTTCCAACACATGACGTGTACCAACCCACCAATCATCAGCTTCTTCCAGCAACATGTGAGTACCCAGTCTTACCTTCTGATCCTCAACACAATCCATCACTCAGAAGATCCTTTCAATCTCCTTAAGCCAAATCTGAGCACCATCAGGATCATATCTTTCTTTGAAGACAGGCGGTTTGTTCTTCATGAACTCATCATTACACGCAGCATTAGGTGCATCCTGCACAGCCCGAGCCATAACTTGCATAGCAGCAGCCAAAGCAGCATCATTCCTACCACCAGCCATATTCTGTTCATTTCCAATAACAGCAACTATGGTTAAACAAACAGCTCACCAAACCACAAAGACCAACAAGGACTGACACAAACTGACACGGACTGGCTCTGATACCACTTAATGTAACACCCCCAATCTATACCCCCAAAAAGCAAAGCGATAAATAAAATTCAAAATTTCATCAGAGTATATTTAAAACATCCACGGCATAGACCGAGGGGTCACATCAATTGAAACAAATACACATACACCTGCTCATAAAAATATGCAACAATTCAGGTAGCACATAACAAAGGAACCTAGTTCCTATCACTCACAATTCAGATACAGAATAAAAGCGGAAAATCTGTAACTGAAACTCATATATATATACATCATAAAAAGTTTGTCTGTCATATACAACATCATACATGTACAATCCAAAAGATACATGTATACATAATACAAATAATCACACTCGATCCCCCGACTACCCGGTGCTACATATCAGAGCCGACCAACAAAAGAATGAATACCTAAGCTTCACAAAAAGACCTTCAGCATCTAATCTGTAATGCCTCATAAAGCATTTAAAAAATAGCAGAAGGGTGAGAAACACAATCATAATATAATTGCATACAATTATATAATAACACGAAAATACACATATAAAATATTCTCACCACAACTTATACCAGAATTCAAACACAAAACAACACAATGTATATTTCATATATCCATCACCAAGGTATATCAACCATGCACAATACACATATCGCCAACATATATACATATATCAACTCATTAATTTCATCCACAATTCTACACACAATCAATACATTCATGATTTTCCACACATAATGCATCCATTCACAATTCTCACACATAATCAATCCATTCATGATTTTCCACACATAATGCATCCATTCATAATTCTCACACATAATCAATCCATTCATGATTTATGCAAATGCACAGAGAGCGACACAACGACTCTATGCAATGCACATGCGGTACCATCCATCCATCAATCTCATCACTAGTTCACTCAGGAACTATTGGAATTATCGCTTGTTACGGAGGACCACTCATGTAATACTCCGTCGGGCAAACGATGTTCCCCGTCGCTTTCGGTCCTCTTGGTATAAGGCGCACGACGTTTATGGATCACTTTCAGTCCTCTTTGTATAAGGCGCACGATCTGATCGCTTTCAGTCCTCTTTGTATAAGGCGTACGATCGTCTATAATCATCGCTTTCAGTCCTCTTTGTATAAGGCGCACGATGTTATAGCGGATTCCCTCTGGAATCATTTCGTCGCTCACACCCACTAGGGCACACGACATCACCAACATGCATATCATGATGCTTGGCATACAATGACTAATGACAATCAAAATGCACACATATATGCAACAATCTCCATCAACAATAATCATGCTTTGCAATTCAAGCCCAAAAAAATGCATTTATTTGCCATACGGCCACAAACCATCATCACAACATTTATCACATGCATTTCCATCACACAACAGCACCCAAGTCATACAACATTCATATCAACAGCATATTGCATAATACACATCAACTACAAACACTTACAATGGTACAAGTTAACAAAATAATACCATTCCAATTCCCGACATAATTTAATCAGCCAACAATCTCAAAACCAGTTTAATAAGAAAGAACATGTCAAAAGCTTTTCAACGCACCAAACCGCGCCTCAAACCGACTCACGGATCAAAAGTTATAAAGAAAACAAATTGAGAAAAACTGTCATGTTTGCATTGCGAAGCTCCTAGCGAGTCCTTCGCTTCCTCATTCGCAGTGCGAATGTCCCAGCGAACCAAGTCAGAAAGGAAAATAGCCTAAAAAAACTCCTAACGTTCGCAGTGTGAACTCCCAGCGAATGCTCGCTTCCCCCTTCGCAGTGCGAGTCTCCCAGCAAACAGTGGCAGAAAGAAAACAACACAAAATAACACAAGGTTCGCAGTGCGAACCTCTGGCGAATGCTCGCCCTCACCTTCGCAGTGCGAATAGCCAGCGAATGCTCGCTTTCCCCTTCGCTAGGGGATTCGCAGTGCGAACCTGCGAAAACCAGAAAACCTAGCAGCGCTGTTACACACTTCAACACTATATTTTCCCCACCAAAACACTTTCAAACCAACACATAGCAATCATAACATAATCTAATCATGGTAACAAGTATTCTACCGCATTTACATCGATTTCCAACAACGAAAACATCGATTTCTATCGTTCCGACCTAGAATTGAAAACCATAGAACACCACAAACATCCACACACACACATACATAATCATACACAAGCATAGTATAATCGAGTTTCGGACCCTTACCCGATTAAATCGCGTTTGAAAAGTCGGTTGAATCGGTTCCTAGATTTCCAAGTTTTCTCTCTTTTCTTCTTTCTCTTCTCTTTCCTTCTTTCTCTTTTTCTTCTCTTCTTTTTCTTTCCTTTCTATTTTTCTCTCTTTCTATTTCTATTTCTATAAACTTAAGAAAAATTAAAGTGAAATGACCAAAATACCCCTACACTCAAATATCTCGCAAACGTTCCCAAAACGCGATAAAATATAATCTCGATGAAAAATAACATATTTCCGAATAAAAGTAAAAAATAAAATAATAAAATAATAAAATAATCAAACGACTCAATTAAATAAAAATAACTAAAACTGGGGTGTTACATAAACTCTCCTAAACAGTTTCGCGAATGTTTATATCAATTGATAAGCTCAAATAAACTAATCCAATCAGATCACTAGTGCAAAAGTAATGATAGGATTCTCTTTCAACAAGTGTTGATAAAATGAAGTACCTGAGACACTCTATTCACTTCCTGCAGAGTTATGTCTTTTCCTCTGATAATATTTTACATTATTCCGATAGTTGATTGAATAGATGATCCAATTAAAAGGTGCCAAAGTAGCATGTTCCGCAGCTTCTTCTGCACAGTTTTTACCAGAGGAAACACCTACTCCAAGCATTGCAGTTCCAGAGTCTTTCATCACAGCTTTTACATAAGCAAAATCTACATTTACAAGACCAGGTATCTGTAAAAAAGATAGATAATTCGTATTGTTGCAATAGATGAACATCAAAATGTACTTAACAGGATAATTTGTATCATCACTCAAATGAAAAAAGGAGGTAGAGAATTTATTCAACTTTTTAATAACCTAATTCTCATTGCAATTTAGCAATCTATCAATCTACTGTGATAAACTAAACTTTCTCACATTACAGTGATGAAATAGGAAATATCAATAAATTGTTGATCAACCCATTATTATGATGTCTTATATTCCATGTACTCCCTGTCGTAGAACATCATCAGCAAGCTGGAAAGCATCCTGAAGACGCGTCTGCTCATCCGCTAAGTCAAGAAGACGGTCGTTTGGAATCACTATAAGTGTATCCACATTTTTCGGCAGGTTTTTGATGGCTTCCAGTGCCTAAAATTATGACATTGGAATTTCAACCACTCAAAAGTTTCCTCAAAACACTACAATATCTTGGAAGAAAGAAAATAAACATCAAGCAATTTCTGCAACACATTCAACCATAAGACACCTCTTGATTACTGAAGTTATGTACGATAGAAAAATTACGACAAAATTTAACTTTTTCTTTAGCATACTAGAACAGTGTTAAGTAACTTTTGAAGTGGATCAGTTTACAGTGTGCTTCCAAGTTTCAACTAAGGAAAGAAGTAACTTTTGAACCTTCGCATGTGTTATGTGGTGTAGATCCTTGTTCATCAGTTAGTTTCCAGAAAAGCAAACAATTACAAATGAAAAGTTATACTTGTTTCCTGTACAGTCCAAGTAAACAGATAACTTACAAGCAGATCCATTTTCAAACAAAAGAAAAGTAGTCCCTGTTCCTGTTTCCAGCAAAGGAGCTGATCTGAGAAGATCCATTCACCCCACAATTTGAGAAATTTACATCATGATGCCCTTCATTATCTGAATTAGAATCAGAAGGAAAACCAAATTCATGTACCATCATAGTTGCAATTGCGACATATTGCCCATCCTAATCAATTATTTGAAGATACAGTGATTGCTTTTGCTCCTGATTTTGATAATCAAGTTGGCTGCTACCAAGAGCTGCACTAGGAGACTAGCTGTCAATCTCACTCTCGTTTCCTCAAACAACATCTAATAATAGCAAAAATCAATAACCAGCTTACAAGATAATTCGGTGCCATACTGTTGCATACTATAATACAGCAGTTGAGTACAAGATAAATTCATCATAACCATGTTTTACGTTAGTGTATACTAGTAATAATTACAAACTAAAAAGTGAACAAAACTTTTAAAACCGACAAGTTGAAAAGGAGAAATAACATTGAAGGATGTAAGAAAAAAAACAACAGTTTTTGTAAATTTGAGTTACTTCACTAAAAACAATAATAGAGAGGTACACTATTTTTATAAGAACCAATAGAAAAATATTTTGGAGAGTAATAGAAGAATACCAGCTAAGAACTCCTTCAGTTAACAAAATCTAACTACCTAACAGTTGTGCTAATACTTCACTTAACTATCAGTAACTACATAAACTGGGACTCTAGAACTATGCAGTGGCAGTGTTCTGAGCATGCCGCATGACAATTCCATTCCACCAGGGGTGGTTTAAGCTTTTTGATTCGAATACATTATGACATACTCGCGAAGTCTCTCAACCTTTGTCTAATGGGATAAATAATATCTTCAGCTTCATCACTCATCTGTTTTTGCAAAAAACCTTTCAAGAAATCAAACCACTCACCTAGCAAAAAAACCTAACAAACATTTGCCAAAACCAGCAGACCCTCTGCTGAACCAATATATGATCAGAAACAACTTCTAATGTAGTTTGTAATAGAAAAACTCAGAAAGAAGACGACGCCAGCAACGGTTCTCATTGACTCCGGCATTCGCAAGGTGAAGAATTCCATTATAGCAACAGCAACAAAGGCTTCATTTAAACCCGACAGTGCGAACTACAGAATGAGTAAACCGAAGCTCATGGATGAATCAAACGAGCCGTGTTTCAAAGCCGAGTCGCGGCGTACCTTCGTTGATACCAGGTTAATCCACCCTGGTGGAACTTTGAAGTGTGATCCAATAGACCTATCTGTTTGTATCACTTGAAGAACACCAAATGTGTTTTGTTGATCTATTACAATGAAACAGCAAATTTCTACTCTGTAGAACAAAAACCCACAAAGGAAACTCGTTCAATAGCTTCTCAGAATTTCAAATCGAAACTCTGAGTTAAAACACTCGCTCAATTCCTCGCAAGCACAACGCACAACAACATAAAAACAACGACAGAGAGATACAACACATAAGGAGTAGATAAAGCGGAAATAGCAAGAGGGAACTATACCTTTCGAAGCACAATCCAGGCCGAGTTCTTCATTCTCCTGTTTCGGTACTCTATCGTTTCGTTCAGAAGTGTAAATCGAGGTTTGTTTATGTTAAGGTTTATAATTTCTGAGTTTGGGGATGAAATATTCCTAGTTGTTCTTTCTTGTGATAAGATTGACCTTTTAAAACCTAAAGGGGCTGGGTTTTGTGGGTTGCAGTAGCAAAAAAAAATGAATGGGTTCAAGAGGGGGGAGAATTCGTGAGTTCCAAAGGGTGAGAGAGAAATCGTGAGAACCAAATAAAGAAGAGAGAAGGTTTACGTCTGATAGAAATAGAAAGATGGAATTTTTCGTTTAATGTTTTGCTTATCTCCCTTAATTGCTCTTCATTTCATTTTTTTATTATATATTTTATAATATAATAGCACTTTTCTATAAATGCTAATAAAGAATAGTAAAATAATAGCGTTTTTTTTAAAGTGCTATCTTAATGAAGAGTATTGATAGCGTTTTAAAGAAAGTGCTATTTTAATGAAGTTTAATAATAGCGTTTTTTTACAAAGTGCTATCAAAGTCACATTATCTGTATCCTATGATAACGCCCGACCATAAAATACTATTATAGATGTGTTTGTTTCCTTTTTAATAACATTTTTTTTAAAAACTCTATTAAATTAGGCGATACCAAATATCAATTTTGGCGGTGTGTTTTGTAACACCCCCTTTCTATACCCCCAAATAATCATTTAGGCACATATTAAAGATTTCGTCAGAGTATAATTACAATCATGGTATAAAAGAGGCATGTCACATCAATTACGAAAATTTAAACATACAACACCTGCTCCACAATTGATATGCAACAGCGGGGTAACTAGCAACAGAGGAACTTATTCCTTACACCCACATGTCAATATTTAGAATAAAAGCGGAAGATCTAAACATTGAATAACAATCAATTCATATATAAATACACATATATACCCCGCCAAGTATTATCCACCAAGATAATCCATGTTTACATAAACATTTATCAACAAAATACATATATAATGTATCACAAAAGAATCATAGCCCTCCTAGCTACCCGGTGCTATATATCAGAGCCAACCAACCAAAAGAATGAAGACACGCTTCACAAAAAGACCACCAGCGTACCTACTCTGCAATGCCTCATAGAGCATCATAAAACAGCAGAAGGGTGAGAAATATTATCATAATAACAATGCATATAATTATATATAATAGCATAAAATTACACATAATTCACCTTCTCACCACAATTCATCACAAGTTACTCATATACATCGCAATGTATCCATATATATATAAAACCAAGCATACACATCAGGCATACTTTCACAATTCTTATCATTCCACATAAACGTACACAACTGTTTATTCACCAATGCATCATTTAAAGATGATAAATGCAAATCATAGAGACCGACTCACGACTCTATGCAAATGCAATGCGAGGTACCGACTCAATCATCTCAAGTTCACTCAGGAACTTCTGCTGGAACCATCGCTCGTTACCAAAGTCACTCCCCGTCGGGCCTACGATGTTCACCCACCGCTCACACCTCCACCAAGAGAGGCTCACAGTGTTTATGGATCGCTCACACCTCCACCGGGAGAGGCTCACGACCCGATTGCTCACACCTCCACCAAGAGAGGCTCACAACCCGATTGCTCACACCTCCACCAAGAGAGGCTCACAACCCGATTGCTCACACCTCCACCAAGAGAGGCTCACAATCGCCTATAACTGTCGCTCACACCTCCACCGAGAGAGGCTCACGATGTTATAGCGGATTCTCATTAGAATCCCTCAGCACAAGAATGCACATCATTATGCTACACATGATAATGACTCCAGACATTCTTGAAATGCATACATATTCACAATACATACATGCATTCATCTCATACAATCACATACAATCTACATACATTCACGTCAATGCACTATTGTACGATTCACATTCAAACACACCGTCAAAACGGTAAAAGTCGCTAAATAGCACTATTTCTGACTTATCTGACTTATTTAATCGGCTAATAATTTCCAATTCATCATATTAAGAAAGAACATTCCATAAGCTTTCTAACGCATTAAACCACGCCTCAAACCGAACCACAGATCAAAAGTTATGCAGAAAACAAAATTACACGAACAGCACTGTTCGCTGGGCGAACCTCCCTCGCGAGCATTCGCTAGCTCCTTCGCTAAGCGAACATCCCTCGCGAGCATTTGCTAGCTCCTTCGCTAGGCGAATGTTCCAGCGAACCAAATGTTAGCTAAAAATAGACACAAAGTTCGCTTGGCGAGCACTTGGCGAACCAAGTCAGAACCAAACAGAGCCAAAAACACCCAAAGTTCGCTAGGCGAACACTCTAGCGAACCTTCGCTGATGCCTTCGCTAGGCGAATACCCGTAGCGAACATTCGCTACCCTTCGCTGATTGGTTCGCTAGGCGAACCTGCGAAAACTCAGAATCCTTCAGCGCTGTTGAAAACCCAAAAACCCTATTTTTCAACCCAAAACATTTTCAAAACAACATACATCCATCAGAACTCAATCTAATCATGGCAACAAGCATTCTACCACATTTTCGTCGATTTCCAACCGCGAAAACATCGATTTCTCATTATCGACCTAAAATGGAAAACTATGAAAACACCACAACCAATCCAATACACACATACACAATCATACATAATACTATACATTGATAAGATAACAATGTTTCACACCCTTACCCGATTAAATCGATTCCTAGAGGTTGATTTTCTTGGTTTTCCTCTTTTCCTCTTCTTTTCTCTTCCTCTTCTTTCTTTCTCTCCTTTTCCTCTCTATTTCTCTTTTCTTTCTCTTTTCTATCTATTTTCTTTCTTTTCTATTTCTTTTCTCTCATTTTCCACTAAATCAATTAATTCATTTTTCTCACAAAATTCTAACTCCACAAAATTTCTAACTTATGATTAATTGAGAAAAGTCTCAAATACCCTCCATTCTAATTTCCCCGAAAACTCTCAAAAACGGTAAAATAACATTTAACACACCAATTTAACAAAGAAAATAATTTATCACCCAATTAAAACAAAAGACTCAAAAATAATGGAATAATCAAAATCGGGGCGTTACAACTCTCCCCCACTTTAGAAATTTTCGTCCTCGAAAATAATACCTGATTCAAACAACTCTGGATACGACTCTCGCATCCCACTCTCTAGTTCCCAAGTCATATTGCCTTCCGCCGCGCCTCCCCACGCTACTTTCACAAGCGCAATATCCTTGCCTCTTAGTTTCTTAATTTCACGGTCCAAAATCCTAACCGGTAAAGCTTCCAACGTAAGGTTATCTCTCACTTCTACCTCGTCCATAGGAATAACATGTGACGGATCCGGAACATATTTCCGAAGTTGCGAAACATGGAATACGTCATGCAAATTCGAAAGGTTCGGAGGCAATGCCACACGGTAAGCCACAACACCAACTCGTGAAGTAATCTGATACGGACCAATAAAACGAGAAGTCAACTTCTTCGACTTCAAAGCACGACCCACACCCGTAACCGGTGTAACTCTAAAAAACACATGGTCGCCTTCTTGAAATTCAAGATCTTTCCTTCTCTTGTCATGATAGCTCTTTTGTCTACTTTGAGAAGCTTTCATCTTCTCCCGAATAAACTTCACTTTCTCCGTCGTTTGTTGTACCAATTCCGGTCCAACTATCGTCCTCTCGCCGGTTTCATGCCAACACAAAGGTGTTCGGCATCTCCGACCATACAAAGCCTCAAATGGTGCCATACTTATACTCGAATGAAAACTGTTATTGTAAGTGAATTCAATCAACGCCAAATAACCATCCCAAGCACCACCTTGCTCGAGTACACAAGCACGCAATAAATCCTCAAACGATTGAATCGTCCTTTCGGTTTGACCGTCCGTTTGCGGATGATAAGCCGAACTCAATCTTAGCTTAGAACCCAAAGCCTCTTGTAAACTCACCCAAAATCTCGATGTAAATCTCGGATCTCGATCCGATACAATACTCTTAGGAACTCCATGTAACTTCACAACCACAAGAACATAAATCTCGGCTAACTTCTCCAAAGGATAACTAATATCAATTGGAATAAAGTGAGCAGATTTAGTAAGCCTATCAACAATTACCCAAATAGCATTATGACCTCTTTGCGTATTCGGCAATCCCGTAATGAAATCCATCGATATACTATCCCATTTCCATTCCGGAATATCCAACGGTTGCATCAATCCACTAGGCTTTTGATGTTCCACCTTAGACTTTTGACAAGTTAAGCACGCATACACAAATTGAGCAACATCTCTCTTTAAACCGGACCACCAAAAGATCTTCTTCAAATCTTGATACATCTTATTCGCACCCTGATGAATACTTAAATTACTTCGGTGTCCTTCCTCCAAAATCATCTTTTTCAACTCCACATCGTCTGGAATACAAATACGACCACGGAATCTCAAAACTCCAAAATTATCAACCTTAAAATCCTCGTCCTCATTCATCATCAAATCAACGAACTTCAAATCCAACTTTTGTTTTTCACTAACCGTTGCAAGAAAATCATTCGTAACATGTAGCATACCAAGTCGCACACTTCGCGGCGTCATTTCGCAAACCAAACTCAAGTCTCTAAAATCCTCCAAAAGTTCCCATTCTCTCATCATCAATGCGGACATATGTAACGATTTCTGACTCAAAGCATCGGCCACCACGTTTGCCTTACCCGGATGGTAATTCAAACCAAAATCATAATCCTTCAAAAGCTCTAACCACCTTCTTTGTCTCATGTTCAATTCTTTTTGATCAAATAAATAGCTTAAGCTTTTGTGATCACTAAAAACTTCAAATCTCGCACCATAAAGGTAATGCCTCCATATTTTCAAAACAAACACCACGGCCGCTAACTCCAAGTCATGCGTAGGATAATTCTTTTCATGCACTCTCAATTGTCTAGAAGCATATGCCACAACTTTTCCATCTTGCATCAAAACACCACCTAAACCCACCAATGAAGCATCACAATACACTACAAATGGTTCATTAGGATTAGGCAAAATCAAGATCGGAGCCGTTGTCAGCCTTCTTTTTAGCTCATTGAAACTCTCTTCACAATGAATATCCCAAATGAAAGCCTTTCCTTTACAAGTCAATTGCGTTAAAGGAAGTGCCAACTTCGAAAATCCCTCAATAAACCTCCGATAATAACCCGCCAAGCCTAAAAAGCTTCGAATCTCCGTCACCGATCTAGGAACCTCCCATAGCATCACCGCATCGATCTTGGATGGATCAACACTAATACCACTACCGGAAATAACATGCCCAAGAAAACTTACTTCCGATAACCAGAAATCACATTTCGACAACTTAGCATACAATTGTTTCTCTTTCAAAATTTGCAACACAATCCTCAAATGCTCTTCATGCTCCTCTTGAGACTTAGAGTAAATCAAAATATCATCGATGAACACAACCACAAAATGATCCAACTGTTCATGAAAAATGCGATTCATGTATTCCATAAACACACCCGGCGCGTTAGAAACCCCGAATGGCATCACGGAGTATTCGTAATGACCATATCGTGTCCTAAATGCCGTCTTTTGAATATCTTCTCCTTTCACACTAATCTGGTGGTATCCTGATCTCAAATCAATCTTGCTAAAAACATTCGCACCAACCAATTGGTCCATCAAATCATCGATCCTTGGAAGCGGATACTTGTTCTTAATTGTCACTTTGTTCAACTGTCGATAATCAATGCATAACCGCATACTCCCATCCTTCTTTTTAACCAACAATACCGGAGCACCCCAAGGAGAAACACTTGGTCTTACAAATTTCTTGTCCAACAAGTCATTCAATTGCTTTTTCAATTCTACCAATTCCGATGCCGACATACGATACGGTGCCATCGAAATCGGTCTAGTACCTGGAACTAGATCAATAGAAAATTCAACTTCTCTTTCCGGCGGTACATCCGTAATATCCTCCGAAAACACTTCTGGAAATTCACACACCACTGGGAACACATCAAGCTCAACTTTACTCTCCACCGACAATGATGCAAACAACCCAAACAATTGAGCTTCGTCCGCTAAAAGTTTCTTCAACTCTTTAGTGGATAGGAAACTCTCAAATTCATCATCTTCCAAAGAAGGAAACCTTACTAACTTGTGATAGCAATCTATATGAACTCGATTATATTGCAACCAGTTCATACCCAAGATCACGTCCAACCCTTCCAACGGCAAACACACTAGATCCATCTCGAAGTCTTTACCATAAATGGTCAAAGGACACATCAAACAAACCAAAGACGTAGTTACTGACCCCATTGCTGGAGTATCAATAACCATCTTACCATCCATCAGAGACAACACAAGATTTAAACGCTTCGCGCACTCAGACGAAATAAACGAATGAGTCGCTCCAGTATCAATAATGGCAACTAAAGGTGTACTATTAATAAAGCAAGTACCTCGAATCAGACGATCTGCACTCGAAGTCTGAGTTCCTGCCAGAGAAAATACCTTCCCACCGGATGGAGCTTTCTTCGGATTCGGGCACTTTGGGCTAATGTGACCAATTTCCCCACAGTTATAGCACTTCACCACATTCCTTCTACAATCTGTAGTAGCATGCCCAAGGCTTCCACAGTTAGAACATTTTGCCACTGTCTTCCCACACTCAAATGATTTATGACCCATTTCACCACACTTGTAGCACTTAATGGGACCAGAACCTCCTCCTCCAGATCTCCTCTCGAAGTTTCCCCTATGCTTGCTCTTATCAGCGGGTGTCACATAAGGTCCACTTCTAGCTTGTTGCTTTCCCTTCCTCTCATTCAAACTTTTATAATGTGTCGAACGAGCCTTGCTATCTTCCTCGAAGATTCTACTACATTCCGTCAAATCCGAAAATCTTCTTATCCTTGGATATCCCACAGCTTGTTTAATCTCAGGACGTAAACCATTCTCATATTTAATACACTTTGAGAACTCAGCAGTAATCGCAGCATAATGAGGATGGAATTGAACCAACTCCACAAACTTAGCAGTATAGTCCACCACCGACATACTACCTTGTTTTAGTTCAAGAAACTTCATCTCCTTCTTTCCCTTCACACTCTCAGGGTAATACTTCCTCAAGAATTCAGTACGGAATAAATCCTAAGTTACTTCTTCATCATCCACCTCAAGAACTTCACGCATACCGACCCACCAATCGTCGGCTTCTTCCTTCAACATGTGAGACCCAAGCCTCACCTTATTCTCTTCAGCACAGTCCATGACCCTGAAGATCCGTTCAATCTCTTTTAACCAAAGTTGAGCACCATCGGGATCAAATTTTCCTTTGAAAACCGGTGGTTGATTCTTCCTGAACTCGTCATTAGCATTCACGTTCGGTGCACCTTGCACCGCCCTAGCCATTGCTTCCAAAGCAGCAGCCATCGCATTATCATTTCTACCAGCCATATTCTGATCATTCCCAAAAATTACAACAAGGTTAAACAACAGTTCAACCAACACAACAACAAGACAGACACAACTGACTCAACTCTGGCTCTGATACCACTTAATGTAACACCCCCTTTCTATACCCCCAAATAATCATTTAGGCACATATTAAAGATTTCGTCAGAGTATAATTACAATCATGGTATAAAAGAGGCATGTCACATCAATTACAAAAATTTAAACATACAACACCTGCTCCACAATTGATATGCAACAGCGGGGTAACTAGCAACAGAGGAACTTATTCCTTACACCCACATGTCAATATTTAGAATAAAAGCGGAAGATCTAAACATTGAATAACAATCAATTCATATATACATACACATATATACCTCGCCAAGTATTATCCACCAAGATAATCCATGTTTACATAAACATTTATCAACAAAATACATATATAATGTATCACAAAAGAATCATAGCCCTCCTAGCTACCCGATGCTACATATCAGAGCCAACCAACCAAAAGAATGAAGACACGCTTCACAAAAAGACCACCAGCGTACCTACTCTGCAATGCCTCATAGAGCATCATAAAACAGCAGAAGGGTGAGAAATATTATCATAATAACAATGCATATAATTATATATAATAGCATAAAATTACACATAATTCACCTTCTCACCACAATTCATCACAAGTTACTCATATACATCGCAATGTATCCATATATATATAAAACCAAGCATACACATCAGGCATACTTTCACAATTCTTATCATTCCACATAAACGTACACAACTGTTTATTCACCAATGCATCATTTAAAGATGATAAATGCAAATCATAGAGACCGACTCACGACTCTATGCAAATGCAATGCGGGTACCGACTCAATCATCTCAAGTTCACTCAGGAACTTCTGCTGGAACCATCGCTCGTTACCAAAGTAACTCCCCGTCGGGCCTACGATGTTCACCCACCGCTCACACCTCCACCAAGAGAGGCTCACAGTGTTTATGGATCGCTCACACCTCCACCGGGAGAGGCTCACGACCCGATTGCTCACACCTCCACCAAGAGAGGCTCACAACCCGATTGCTCACACCTCCACCAAGAGAGGCTCACAACCCGATTGCTCACACCTCCACCAAGAGAGGCTCACAATCGCCTATAACCGTCGCTCACACCTCCACCGAGAGAGGCTCACGATGTTATAGCGGATTCTCATTAGAATCCCTCAGCACAAGAATGCACATCATTATGCTACACATGATAATGACTCCATACATTCTTGAAATGCATACATATTCACAATACATACATGCATTCATCTCATACAATCACATACAATCTACATACATTCACGTCAATGCACTATTGTACGATTCACATTCAAACACACCGTCAAAACGGTAAAAGTCGCTAAATAGCACTATTTCTGACTTATCCGACTTATTTAATCGGCTAATAATTTCCAATTCATCATATTAAGAAAGAACATTCCATAAGCTTTCTAACGCATCAAATCACGCCTCAAACCGAACCACAGATCAAAAGTTATGCAGAAAACAAAATTACACGAACAACACTGTTCGCTGGGCGAACCTCCCTCGCGAGCATTCGCTAGCTCCTTCGCTAAGCGAACATCCCTCGCGAGCATTCGCTAGCTCCTTCGCTAGGCGAATGTTCCAGCGAACCAAATGTTAGCTAAAAATAGACACAAAGTTCGCTAGGCGAGCACTTGGCGAACCAAGTCAGAACCAAACAGAGCCAAAAACACCCAAAGTTCGCTAGGCGAACACTCTAGCGAACCTTCGCTGATGCCTTCGCTAGGCGAATACCCGTAGCGAACATTCGCTACCCTTCGCTGATTGGTTCGCTAGGCGAACCTGCGAAAACTCAGAATCCTTCAGCGCTGTTGAAAACCCAAAAACCCTATTTTTCAACCCAAAACATTTTCAAAACAACATACATCCATCAGAACTCAATCTAATCATGGCAACAAGCATTCTACCACATTTTCGTCGATTTCCAACCGCGAAAACATCGATTTCTCATTATCGACCTAAAATGGAAAACTATGAAAACACCACAACCAATCCAATACACACATACACAATCATACATAATACTATACATTGATAAGATAACAATGTTTCACACCCTTACCCGATTAAATCGATTCCTAGAGGTTGATTTTCTTGGTTTTCCTCTTTTCCTCTTCTTTTCTCTTCCTCTTCTTTCTTTCTCTCCTTTTCCTCTCTATTTCTCTTTTCTTTCTCTTTTCTATATATTTTCTTTCTTTTCTATTTCTTTTCTCTCATTTTCCACTAAATCAATTAATTCATTTTTCTCACAAAATTCTAACTCCACAAAATTCTAACTTATGATTAATTGAGAAAAGTCTCAAATACCCTCCATTCTAATTTCCCCGAAAACTCTCAAAAACGGTAAAATAACATTTAACACACCAATTTAACAAATAAAATAATTTATCACCCAATTAAAACAAAAGACTCAAAAATAATGGAATAATCAAAATCGGGGCGTTACATGTTTGTCTTCATAAAAACTAATACTTCCAAAAACGATGGACATCTTCTTCACACACGAATATCTGGATTATCTTAAGGAAACAAATTTGTGTACTTTCGACAATAAATTATCAAAGCTTTTGCTTAAGGTAAAAAATCTAGAGTGTTTTTTATTTGTTTATGGTGCATTATCTTGCTATTAATATTAGGTGTTTTTATTTTTGTTTTTGTTGTTTTTGTTTTGAATTTACTTTGAGGACACATTATATGTGAGTTGATTTACAATTTTAAAAATATATATCTAATGAAACTTATTTTGTTTTTATTTGTTTATGGGCGTGGACTTGAATGATTGATGAAAAGAGTGAGCATGATGAATGATTATTTATTTCAGATCTAAATAAATAAAAATGGAGATGAGATGTCATGAATTGTGATGCTGTTGCTTTTGAGACCTTTCTATAACACTATTTTTTTAGTTTAATAATACATTATAATTGTCTTTATTAAAAGATTATAGTTTTTCTCTCTATTTTTATTTGTGGACCTCTTATTTAAGTAATATAAGATATATTATTTTATGATGTAAAATTGTAAAAAAGATCTATAAAAATATTGGTTTTAGCTTTGGAAATTATTTATTTTAATTAATATATTAAATAAATAATTAATTCATCTTAATGGTTCTATAATACAAATCATATATTTTGTCATTTTTTAGATTAAGAATTTAAGAAAAAATTTAACATTTAAAATTTATAAAATAAGAGATCAATTTTCGTGCATAAAAATAAAACCAAATTACATTTATGGAATTTACTACTAATCCTATTGATTGAAGTAATCAAGATCTACATAGTAATTGTTTAATTCAAATTATCTAATAATAAATTGAGAATCAAGAAAAACCTAAATCAGTGCCCTAGTAAAACTATAATCATAATAATAGTAATAATAATTTAAATTAGAGAATAAATTTATAGATTAAACAACAAAATTGTTGAACAAAAAACTTTAAAGCTTAAGTGACAAATCAAGCTCCAAAGATTTAGAATCAGAAACTTCTTCCATGTTAATGTGATGATTATCGCCACTTGTGTCATCTACAATTGAAGCTTTTTCTACTGAATTTGACTTTGCTCCAATATTTATAGAAGACTTTCCAACACCATCTTCTAAATTTAAGATATTTCTCAAAGTTGGAGTGACACTATTTCCATTACTTACAGTAAGACTCTCATTCTTCAATCCATCATTAGAAAAAAAGTTTCTCATCTCTTGCTTTGGTGTCCACACAGAAGTAGAACAAGACTTAAAAAGCGGTGAGATCCATGAATAATTTGGTCTTGGCTTGTGAATCATAGACCCCATATTTATTCCAAGTGCTCTATTATAAGGTCCAACTCTAAATCCATGACAAGGAGTTGTAGAAAGACTAGGGTACTTAGTGTAGTATGGAAAAGGATAACGAGGAATTCCAAAATCGTTGTTTAACTCTTGGCAATATTTTGCGAACGCGCGCTCTTTTTTGTGAGCGTTTTGATGCCCTCCCAAAGCTTGCAGAGTAGAAAATTGTCTTTTACAAAAGTTGCATGAAAAATCATTTGAAGACTCTTTCTTAATATTTACTTCATTGTTAGACTTATTATTAGCCCAACTTAATGAAGATGAACCTATCTCCAGGTTCTTTGTATGGTTGAAAAAATTATGTTCTTCCAACTTCAACCCGCGAACGGAAGCATCCTCTGAGAGCTTGAATGATGAGGTTTTGGAGTTTGAAGGTTGAGGTTTTACAATATTGTTCTCCTTCATCAATGTCGCGACTGTGTTGTTGATGGTATTTTCTCCTGAAGCAGCAGTGGGTTGATCAGAGGTTGCAGCCATTTGAGTTTGAAAGATTGATGAAAAGAATGCTCGCAGCAATTTGGGTTATATACACATATATGTATTTAATATTTGAATTAATGCAAATATCTTCGTAAGTAAGTAAAGAGATTTGATTAATTGAATTGTGCTATTATTATTTATTTACTATAAATATAATGAATTGAAGTGATGCGAATCAGGGTTAGCTAGCACCGATTAGTGCAGGATTTTTTGGCTAAATAAACATTCTTAATAATGATTTCAACACTGTCTAATTAACGCGGTTAATTACTCATAAGTTCAATTATTGCACAGTGGATGTGTCAACTCAAACCTTATTAGTTTTGGCTTTGTCATCAATTTATAATTACCCAACATTTACGCGGATTGGCAACATAGGTTTAAACATTCCAATTAAGTGTTTTTGTTATATATACTAGCGTCCAAACGTTATAAATAGAATGCTTGTAACCTAGAAAAATTAACGAGTCCAAGATGTAGATCATTAGGGTTTTGTCTTTGTGCCACTCTCTAGGAGAGTTGGTATGTGTTTACCTCGAAGCCTGTAGGTAAGAGGTGTTTTGTTCTTGATCAAAGCTTTTAAGCAAGATCAAGTATTGTCATTGAAGTGTGTCTTCTATTTTTTTTGTGTTTGAAGAGTGTTGGAAATCAAGCTGTTGATGCAGTGACTGAGGTGTTATCTAATAGACATCATTGCGATGATTGGAAGTGAGATGGAGTCTCTTATCTAGGGTGGACTTAGGTAGAAGGGTCATTGGGTAGTGATTAAGTGAGTAGATCATCAACGGGTGTGTTGATTATAGGGTCTATGAATTGATACTGCTGATAGTGAACTTCCTTCCTGGCTTGGTATGCCCCCAGATGTAGGTCGTTAGACCGAACTGGGTAAACAATTATTGTGTTGTTTATGCTTTTCAGTACTGTTATTGTTTATACCTTGCCATGTTATCCGTAACAGACCAGATGTCTCGACATCCTGTAGGATATCTGGGATCTGTCATACCAGAATTTCAATTGACATAAAAGTTATTTCTATCATGAGGCCTTTTATGATGATTTAAACCATGAACTTTCATTGATTCCTTATGGTTGAACTTGCTAATAGCCTTTATAAAGATAGTTTGATTTGTACTAAGTTTATCAAAATTAGAAAAGTCAAGTCCATATTTATTAATTAAATATCTTTGACTACTCAATACATTATCCAAGCCAATTTTCCCTTTTTCATATTTGGTAATGACTTGGTTTAATTCCACAAATTTTTACTCAAGAGATGAACAATTATTGCATGCTGAATTTTTTGAGTATAACTCAACTTTTGTGTTACTATCCCCACTTTCTAGATTTAAAATAGTTTTCTTTTGTTTTGAACATTTTCTAGTAAGTTTCAAAAATTCATCATGCAATTCATTAAAAGAACTTTGTAATTCACCATATGAAGGTCTATCATCAATTCCAGAATCCCTAACTTCATGTTCTTCGTCACTTGAATGATGTGATGCCAGCAATGCCCTGTTTGCATGATCTTCATATGAAGATGAACTTATTTCACTGTCATTCCATGCTACATATGCTTTCTTTGGAATTTTTTCCCTTATTGCTATTGAATTTATTCTTCTTTTGAAGTTTAGGGAATTCACTTTTAACATGTCCTCTTTCTCCACATTCAAAGAAAGTAGCCTTCCTTCTTGATGTTTCTCTTTGACTAATTTCCTTTGTTCATTCCTTTCTCATAAGTTTTCCGAATTTCTCGATTAGAGCATCTTCTTCATCTTTAGTGGATTCATCCTCTTGATTTTTATCATGACTTTTGACTCTAGTCTTTAAGGAAAAAATTATTGAATTCTTTCTTTCATCTTCATGTCTTTCTAGTTTTTCAAGTTCTATCTCGTGTTCTTGAAGTTTATTGAACAATGCTGTAGAAGACAATTTCGAAAGACTTTTCTTTTTCGAAATAACTGTTAATTTTGGTTGCCAAGCTTTTGTCAAATATCCAAGCATTTTTAGATTTATTTCATCATTTGTAAAAGTTTTACCGAGAGCTATAAAATGATTTGTTAAATGACTAAATCTCTTTTGAAAATCAAGAATAGATTCATGAGACTGCATTATAAATATTTCATATTCTTGTGATAGAGTGTTTAGCTTAGATCTTTTTACCTCTACCATGCCTTCATGTGTGACTTCTAACATATCCCATATATCCTTCGCTATTTTGCATTAAAAGACACAGAAGAATTTATCCATGCTTAGGGATGCTTGAAGCAAGTTCTTCGCTTTCTTGTCGTAGAGAACTTTTTTCTTATCATCATCATTCAAAGAACCTTTTATCTTGGGTGTACCAATGCCATTGAAAACGCTTGTGGGAACGAACAAACCATTTTTTACAACATTAGCATCTTATATTGTGGTTGTTTTGGGCAGGAAGTTAATTCATATATTCCTTCGTGGAGTCAAGGATGAAGCTAATATTAGTAGATATATGAAAACGTACATTGAACGATTAAATTACACTTTATAAATTTTGCTAAATTGCATGTAATACTATGATATGTATGGCATTTTGATACATTTTCTCGTATGTATTAATAATTTTATTTAAATTTATTGTATTATCTTATATTTTTAAACATATAACAATTTGATGCAATTATTTATTTGAGTACTATTGATAATATATACATACATATATATATATATATATATATATATATATATATATATATATATAAAGAAAAAATTAATTTAATTTATTAATAATTAAAATTATTGATAAAAATATAAAATCACATTTGGCATCACTTTAAAATGTTACAAAGCTAATAATATACAATTTAAAAAAAATGGCGACACTTTGAACTATCACAACAAACCTTCAAAATCAAAATGTTACATAAAATTAATGGCGATTACAACCGTTGCAATTATACTTTGGAGGCAGTTTTATAACCGTCGTAAAATGTTATAGCGGTTGGGGCGACTGTTTTAATAGCCGTTCAGAACATTCTCGCAACACACGATTATGAAGCAGTCGACAAACTGTCGCAATCCGAAGATTATGGTGGTTAGAACTGCCGCAATATCCAAATAAAATTGTCATAAATTCCTATTTTTCTTGTTGTATCATGACTTAGCACATGAACCGATGATCTATAATTTTTTTTTATTTGATGTTTGATCTCTTTTCCATGATAATTTTTTGTCTTCATAAAAACTAATACTTCCAAAGACAATGAATATCTTCTTCACACACGAATATCTGGATTATCTTAAGGAAACAAATCTGTGTACTTTCGACAATAAAGTATCAAAGCTTTTGCTTAAGGTAAAAAAATCTAGATTGTTTTTTATTTGTTTGTGGTGCATTACCTTGCTATTAATATTAGGTGTTTTTATTTTTGTTTTTGTTGTTTTTGTTTAGAATTTACTTTGAGGACACATTATATGTGAGTTCATTTACAATTTAAAAAATATATATCTAATGAAACTTATTTTGTTTTTATTTATTTATGGGCGTGGACTTGAATGATTGATGAAAAGAGTGAGCATGATGAATGATTATTTATTTCAGATGTAAATAAATAAAAATGGAGAAGAGATGTCATGAATTGTGATGCTGTTGCTTTTGAGACCTTTCTCTCTATTTTTATTTGTGGACCTCTTATTTAAGTAATATAAGATATATTATTTTATGATGTAAAATTGTAAAAAAGATCTATAAAAATATTGATTTTAGCTTTGGAAATTATTTATTTTAATTAATATATTAAATAAATAATTAATTCATCTTAATGGTTCTATAATACAAATCATATATTATGTTATTTCATATTATCATTTTTTAGATTAAGAATTTAAGAAAAAAAATTAACATTTAAATTTAATAAAATAAGAGATCAATTTTCGTGCATAAAAATAAAACAAAATTACAATTATGGAATTTACTACTAATCCTATTGATTGAAGTAATCAAGATCTACATAGGAATTGTTTAATTCAAATTATCTAATAATAAATTGACAATCAAGAAAAACCTAAATCAGTGCCCTAGTAAAACTATAATCATAATAATAGTAATAATAATTTAAATTAGAGAATAAATTTATAGATTAAACAACAAAATTGATGAACAAAAAACTTTAAAGCTTAAGTGACAAATCAAGCTCCAAAGATTTAGAATCAGAAACTTCTTCCATGTTAATGTGATGATTATCGCCACTTGTGTCATCTACAATTGAATATTTTTCTACTGAATTTGACTTTGCTCCAATATTTATAGAAGACTTTCCAACACCTTCTTCTAAATTTAAGATATTTCTCAAAGTTGGAGTGACACTATTTCCATTATTTACAGTAAGACTCTCATTCTTCAATCCATCAATAGAAAAAAAGTTTCTCATCTCTTGCTTTGGTGTCCACACAGAAGTAGAACAAGACTTAAAAAGAGGTGAGATCCATGAATAATTTGGTCTTGGCTTGTGAATCATAGACCCCATATTTATTCCAAGTGCTCTATTATAAGGTCCAACTCTAAATCCATGACAAGGAGTCGTAGAAAGACTAGGATACTTAGTGTAGTATGGAAAAGGATAACGAGGAATTCCAAAATCGTTGTTTAACTCTTGGCAATATTTTGCGAACGCGCGCTCTTTTTTGTGAGCGTTTTGATGCCCTCCCAAAGCTTGCGGAGTAGAAAATTGTCTTTTACAAAAGTTGCATGAAAAATCATTTGAAGACTCTTTCTTAATATTTACTTCATTGTTAGACTTATTATTAGCCCAACTTAATGAAGATGAACCTACCACCAGGTTCTTTGTATGGTCGAAAAAATTATGTTCTTCCAACTTCAACCCGTGAACGGAAGCATCCTCTGAGAGCTTGAATGTTGAGGTTTTGGAGTTTGAAGGTTGAGGTTTTACAATATTATTCTCCTTCATCAATGTCGCGACTGTGTTGTTGATGGTATTTTCTTCTGAAGAAGCAGTGGGTTGATCAGAGGTTGCAGCCATTTGAGTTTGAATGATTGATGAAAAGAATGCTCGCAACAATTTGGGTTATATACACATATATATTTAATATTTGAATTAATGCAAATATCTTCGTATGTAAGTAAAGAGATTTGATTAATTGAATTGTGCTGTTATTATTTATTTACTATAAATATAATGAATTGAAGTGATGCGAATCAGGGTTAGCTAGCACCGGTTAGTGCATGATTTTTTGGCTAAATAAACATTCTTAATAATGATTTCAACACTGTCTAATTAACGCGGTTAATTACTCATAAGTTCAATTATTGCACAGTGGATGTGTCAAGTCTTATTAGTTTTGGCTTTGTCATCAATTTATAATTACCCAACATTTACGCGGATTGGCAACATAGGTTTAAACGTTCCAATTAAGTGTTTTTGTTATATATACTAGCGTCCAAACGTTATAAATAGAATGCTTGTAACCTAGAAAAATTAACGAGTCCAAGATGTAGATCATTAGGGTTTTGTCTTTGTGCCACTCTCTAGGAGAGTTGGTATGTGTTTACCTCTAAGCCTATAGGTAAGAGGTGTTTTGTTCTTGATCAAAGCTTTTAAGCAAGATCAAGTATTGTCATTGAAGTGTGTCTTCTATTTTTTTGTGTTTGAAGAGTGTTGGAAATCAAGCTGTTGATGCAGTGGCTGAGGTGTTATCTGCTAGACATCATTGCGATGATTGGAAGTGAGATGGAGTCTCTTATCTAGGGTGGACTTAGGTAGAAGGGTCATTGGGTAGTGATTAAGTGAGTAGATCATCAACGGGTGTGTTGATTATAGGGTCTATGAATTGATACTGCTGATAGTGAACTTCCTTCCTGGCTTGGTATGCCCCCAGATGTAGGTCGTTAGACCGAACTGGGTAAACAATTATTGTGTTGTTTATGCTTTTCAGTACTGTTATTGTTTATACCTTGCCATGTTATCTGTAACAGACCAGATGTCTCGACATCCTGTAGGATATCTGGGATCTGTCATACCAGAATTTCAATTGACATAAAAGTTATTTCTATCATGAGGCCTTTTATGATGATTTAAACCATGAACTTTCATTGATTCCTTATGGTTGAACTTGCTAATAGCCTTTATAAAGATAGTTTGATTTGTACTAAGTTTATCAAAATTAGAAAAGTCAAGTCCATATTTATTAATTAAATATCTTTGACTACTCAATACATTATCCAAGCCAATTTTCCCTTTTTCATATTTGGTAATGACTTGGTTTAATTCCACAAATTTTTACTCAAGAGATGAACAATTATTGCATGCTGAATTTTTTTAGTATAACTCAACTTTTGTGTTACTATCCCCACTTTCTAGATTTAAAATAGTTTTCTTTTGTTTTGAACATTTTCTAGTAAGTTTCAAAAATTCATCATGCAATTCATTAAAAGAACTTTGTAATTCACCATATGAAGGTCTATCATCAATTCCAGAATCCCTAACTTCATGTTCTTCGTCACTTGAATGATGTGATGCCAGCAATGCCCTGTTTGCATGATCTTCATATGAAGATGAACTTATTTCACTGTCATTCCATGCTACATATGCTTTCTTTGGAATTTTTTCCCTTATTGCTATTGAATTTATTCTTCTTTTGAAGTTTAGGGAATTCACTTTTGACATGTCCTCTTTCTCCACATTCAAAGAAAGTAGCCTTCCTTCTTGATGTTTCTCTTTGACTAATTTCCTTTGTTCATTCCTTTCTCATAAGTTTTCCGAATTTCTCGATTAGAGCATCTTCTTCATCTTTAGTGGATTCATCCTCTTGATTTTTATCATGACTTTTGACTCTAGTCTTTAAGGAAAAAATTATTGAATTCTTTCTTTCATCTTCATGTCTTTCTAGTTTTTCAAGTTCTATCTCGTGTTCTTGAAGTTTATTGAACAATGCTGTAGAAGACAATTTCGAAAGACTTTTCTTTTTTGAAATAACTGTTAATTTTGGTTGCCAAGCTTTTGTCAAATATCCAAGCATTTTTAGATTTATTTCATCATTTGTAAAAGTTTTACCGAGAGCTATAAAATGATTTGTTAAATGACTAAATCTCTTTTGAAAATCAAGAATAGATTCATGAGACTGCATTATAAATATTTCATATTCTTGTGATAGAGTGTTTAGCTTAGATCTTTTTACCTCTACCATGCCTTCATGTGTGACTTCTAACACATCCCATATATCCTTCGCTATTTTGCATTAAAAGACACAGAAGAATTCATCCATGCTTAGGGATGCTTGAAGCAAGTTCTTCGCTTTCTTGTCGTAGAGAACTTTTTTCTTATCATCATCATTCAAAGAACCTTTTATCTTGGGTGTACCAATGCCATTGAAAACGCTTGTGGGAACGAACAAACCATTTTTTACAACATTAGCATCTTATATTGTGGTTGTTTTGGGCAGGAAGTTAATTCATATATTCCTTCGTGGAGTCAAGGATGAAGCTAATATTAGTAGATATATGAAAACGTACATTGAACGATTAAATTACACTTTATAAATTTTGCTAAATTGCATGTAATACTATGATATGTATGGCATTTTGATACATTTTCTCGTATGTATTAATAATTTTATTTATATTTATTGTATTATCTTATATTTTTAAACATATAACAATTTGATGCAATTATTTATTTGAGTACTATTGATAATATATACATACATATATATATAAATATATATATATATATATATATATATATATATATATATATATAAAGAAAAAATTAATTTAATTTATTAATAATTAAAATTATTGATAAAAATATAAAATCACATTTGGCATCACTTTAAAATGTTACAAAGCTAATAATATACAATTTAAAAAAAATGGCGACACTTTGAACTATCACAACAAACCTTCAAAATCAAAATGTTACATAAAATTAATGGCGATTACAACCGTTGCAATTATACTTTGGAGGCAGTTTTATAACCGTCGTAAAATGTTATAGCGGTTGGGGCGACTGTTTTAATAGCCGTTCAGAACATTCTCGCAACACACGATTATGAAGCAGTCGACAAACTGTCGCAATCCGAAGATTATGGTGGTTAGAACTGCCGCAATATCCAAATAAAATTGTCATAAATTCCTATTTTTCTTGTTGTATCATGACTTAGCACATGAACCGATGATCTATAATTTTTTTTTATTTGATGTTTGATCTCTTTTCCATGATAATTTTTTGTCTTCATAAAAACTAATACTTCCAAAGACAATGAATATCTTCTTCACACACGAATATCTGGATTATCTTAATGAAACAAATCTGTGTACTTTCGACAATAAAGTATCAAAGCTTTTGCTTAAGGTAAAAAAATCTAGATTGTTTTTTATTTGTTTGTGGTGCATTACCTTGCTATTAATATTAGGTGTTTTTATTTTTGTTTTTGTTGTTTTTGTTTTGAATTTACTTTGAGGACACATTATATGTGAGTTCATTTACAATTTTAAAAATATATATCTAATGAAACTTATTTTGTTTTTATTTATTTATGGGCGTGGACTTGAATGATTGATGAAAAGAGTGAGCATGATGAATGATTATTTATTTCAGATGTAAATAAATAAAAATGGAGAAGAGATGTCATGAATTGTGATGCTGTTGCTTTTGAGACCTTTCTCTCTATTTTTATTTGTGGACCTCTTATTTAAGTAATATAAGATATATTATTTTATGATGTAAAATTGTAAAAAAGATCTATAAAAATATTGATTTTAGCTTTGGAAATTATTTATTTTAATTAATATATTAAATAAATAATTAATTCATCTTAATGGTTCTATAATACAAATCATATATTATGTTATTTCATATTATCATTTTTTAGATTAAGAATTTAAGAAAAAAAATTAACATTTAAATTTAATAAAATAAGAGATCAATTTTCGTGCATAAAAATAAAACAAAATTACAATTATGGAATTTACTACTAATCCTATTGATTGAAGTAATCAAGATCTACATAGGAATTGTTTAATTCAAATTATCTAATAATAAATTGACAATCAAGAAAAACCTAAATCAGTGCCCTAGTAAAACTATAATCATAATAATAGTAATAATAATTTAAATTAGAGAATAAATTTATAGATTAAACAACAAAATTGATGAACAAAAAACTTTAAAGCTTAAGTGACAAATCAAGCTCCAAAGATTTAGAATCAGAAACTTCTTCCATGTTAATGTGATGATTATCGCCACTTGTGTCATCTACAATTGAATATTTTTCTACTGAATTTGACTTTGCTCCAATATTTATAGAAGACTTTCCAACACCTTCTTCTAAATTTAAGATATTTCTCAAAGTTGGAGTGACACTATTTCCATTATTTACAGTAAGACTCTCATTCTTCAATCCATCAATAGAAAAAAAGTTTCTCATCTCTTGCTTTGGTGTCCACACAGAAGTAGAACAAGACTTAAAAAGAGGTGAGATCCATGAATAATTTGGTCTTGGCTTGTGAATCATAGACCCCATATTTATTCCAAGTGCTCTATTATAAGGTCCAACTCTAAATCCATGACAAGGAGTCGTAGAAAGACTAGGATACTTAGTGTAGTATGGAAAAGGATAACGAGGAATTCCAAAATCGTTGTTTAACTCTTGGCAATATTTTGCGAACGCGCGCCCTTTTTTGTGAGCGTTTTGATGCCCTCCCAAAGCTTGCGGAGTAGAAAATTGTCTTTTACAAAAGTTGCATGAAAAATCATTTGAAGACTCTTTCTTAATATTTACTTCATTGTTAGACTTATTATTAGCCCAACTTAATGAAGATGAACCTACCACCAGGTTCTTTGTATGGTCGAAAAAATTATGTTCTTCCAACTTCAACCCGTGAACGGAAGCATCCTCTGAGAGCTTGAATGTTGAGGTTTTGGAGTTTGAAGGTTGAGGTTTTACAATATTATTCTTCTTCATCAATGTCGCGACTGTGTTGTTGATGGTATTTTCTTCTGAAGAAGCAGTGGGTTGATCAGAGGTTGCAGCCATTTGAGTTTGAATGATTGATGAAAAGAATGCTCGCAACAATTTGGGTTATATACACATATATATTTAATATTTGAATTAATGCAAATATCTTCGTATGTAAGTAAAGAGATTTGATTAATTGAATTGTGCTGTTATTATTTATTTACTATAAATATAATGAATTGAAGTGATGCGAATCAGGGTTAGCTAGCACCGGTTAGTGCATGATTTTTTGGCTAAATAAACATTCTTAATAATGATTTCAACACTGTCTAATTAACGCGGTTAATTACTCATAAGTTCAATTATTGCACAGTGGATGTGTCAAGTCTTATTAGTTTTGGCTTTGTCATCAATTTATAATTACCCAACATTTACGCGGATTGGCAACATAGGTTTAAACGTTCCAATTAAGTGTTTTTGTTATATATACTAGCGTCCAAACGTTATAAATAGAATGCTTGTAACCTAGAAAAATTAACGAGTCCAAGATGTAGATCATTAGGGTTTTGTCTTTGTGCCACTCTCTAGGAGAGTTGGTATGTGTTTACCTCTAAGCCTATAGGTAAGAGGTGTTTTGTTCTTGATCAAAGCTTTTAAGCAAGATCAAGTATTGTCATTGAAGTGTGTCTTCTATTTTTTTGTGTTTGAAGAGTGTTGGAAATCAAGCTGTTGATGCAGTGGCTGAGGTGTTATCTGCTAGACATCATTGCGATGATTGGAAGTGAGATGGAGTCTCTTATCTAGGGTGGACTTAGGTAGAAGGGTCATTGGGTAGTGATTAAGTGAGTAGATCATCAACGGGTGTGTTGATTATAGGGTCTATGAATTGATACTGCTGATAGTGAACTTCCTTCCTGGCTTGGTATGCCCCCAGATGTAGGTCGTTAGACCGAACTGGGTAAACAATTATTGTGTTGTTTATGCTTTTCAGTACTGTTATTGTTTATACCTTGCCATGTTATCTGTAACAGACCAGATGTCTCGACATCCTGTAGGATATCTGGGATCTGTCATACCAGAATTTCAATTGACATAAAAGTTATTTCTATCATGAGGCCTTTTATGATGATTTAAACCATGAACTTTCATTGATTCCTTATGGTTGAACTTGCTAATAGCCTTTATAAAGATAGTTTGATTTGTACTAAGTTTATCAAAATTAGAAAAGTCAAGTCCATATTTATTAATTAAATATCTTTGACTACTCAATACATTATCCAAGCCAATTTTCCCTTTTTCATATTTGGTAATGACTTGGTTTAATTCCACAAATTTTTACTCAAGAGATGAACAATTATTGCATGCTGAATTTTTTTAGTATAACTCAACTTTTGTGTTACTATCCCCACTTTCTAGATTTAAAATAGTTTTCTTTTGTTTTGAACATTTTCTAGTAAGTTTCAAAAATTCATCATGCAATTCATTAAAAGAACTTTGTAATTCACCATATGAAGGTCTATCATCAATTCCAGAATCCCTAACTTCATGTTCTTCGTCACTTGAATGATGTGATGCCAGCAATGCCCTGTTTGCATGATCTTCATATGAAGATGAACTTATTTCACTGTCATTCCATGCTACATATGCTTTCTTTGGAATTTTTTCCCTTATTGCTATTGAATTTATTCTTCTTTTGAAGTTTAGGGAATTCACTTTTGACATGTCCTCTTTCTCCACATTCAAAGAAAGTAGCCTTCCTTCTTGATGTTTCTCTTTGACTAATTTCCTTTGTTCATTCCTTTCTCATAAGTTTTCCGAATTTCTCGATTAGAGCATCTTCTTCATCTTTAGTGGATTCATCCTCTTGATTTTTATCATGACTTTTGACTCTAGTCTTTAAGGAAAAAATTATTGAATTCTTTCTTTCATCTTCATGTCTTTCTAGTTTTTCAAGTTCTATCTCGTGTTCTTGAAGTTTATTGAACAATGCTGTAGAAGACAATTTCGAAAGACTTTTCTTTTTTGAAATAACTGTTAATTTTGGTTGCCAAGCTTTTGTCAAATATCCAAGCATTTTTAGATTTATTTCATCATTTGTAAAAGTTTTACCGAGAGCTATAAAATGATTTGTTAAATGACTAAATCTCTTTTGAAAATCAAGAATAGATTCATGAGACTGCATTATAAATATTTCATATTCTTGTGATAGAGTGTTTAGCTTAGATCTTTTTACCTCTACCATGCCTTCATGTGTGACTTCTAACACATCCCATATATCCTTCGCTATTTTGCATTAAAAGACACAGAAGAATTCATCCATGCTTAGGGATGCTTGAAGCAAGTTCTTCGCTTTCTTGTCGTAGAGAACTTTTTTCTTATCATCATCATTCAAAGAACCTTTTATCTTGGGTGTACCAATGCCATTGAAAACGCTTGTGGGAACGAACAAACCATTTTTTACAACATTAGCATCTTATATTGTGGTTGTTTTGGGCAGGAAGTTAATTCATATATTCCTTCGTGGAGTCAAGGATGAAGCTAATATTAGTAGATATATGAAAACGTACATTGAACGATTAAATTACACTTTATAAATTTTGCTAAATTGCATGTAATACTATGATATGTATGGCATTTTGATACATTTTCTCGTATGTATTAATAATTTTATTTATATTTATTGTATTATCTTATATTTTTAAACATATAACAATTTGATGCAATTATTTATTTGAGTACTATTGATAATATATACATACATATATATATAAATATATATATATATATATATATATATATATATATATATATATATAAAGAAAAAATTAATTTAATTTATTAATAATTAAAATTATTGATAAAAATATAAAATCACATTTGGCATCACTTTAAAATGTTACAAAGCTAATAATATACAATTTAAAAAAAATGGCGACACTTTGAACTATCACAACAAACCTTCAAAATCAAAATGTTACATAAAATTAATGGCGATTACAACCGTTGCAATTATACTTTGGAGGCAGTTTTATAACCGTCGTAAAATGTTATAGCGGTTGGGGCGACTGTTTTAATAGCCGTTCAGAACATTCTCGCAACACACGATTATGAAGCAGTCGACAAACTGTCGCAATCCGAAGATTATGGTGGTTAGAACTGCCGCAATATCCAAATAAAATTGTCATAAATTCCTATTTTTCTTGTTGTATCATGACTTAGCACATGAACCGATGATCTATAATTTTTTTTTATTTGATGTTTGATCTCTTTTCCATGATAATTTTTTGTCTTCATAAAAACTAATACTTCCAAAGACAATGAATATCTTCTTCACACACGAATATCTGGATTATCTTAATGAAACAAATCTGTGTACTTTCGACAATAAAGTATCAAAGCTTTTGCTTAAGGTAAAAAAATCTAGATTGTTTTTTATTTGTTTGTGGTGCATTACCTTGCTATTAATATTAGGTGTTTTTATTTTTGTTTTTGTTGTTTTTGTTTTGAATTTACTTTGAGGACACATTATATGTGAGTTCATTTACAATTTTAAAAATATATATCTAATGAAACTTATTTTGTTTTTATTTATTTATGGGCGTGGACTTGAATGATTGATGAAAAGAGTGAGCATGATGAATGATTATTTATTTCAGATGTAAATAAATAAAAATGGAGAAGAGATGTCATGAATTGTGATGCTGTTGCTTTTGAGACCTTTCTCTCTATTTTTATTTGTGGACCTCTTATTTAAGTAATATAAGATATATTATTTTATGATGTAAAATTGTAAAAAAGATCTATAAAAATATTGATTTTAGCTTTGGAAATTATTTATTTTAATTAATATATTAAATAAATAATTAATTCATCTTAATGGTTCTATAATACAAATCATATATTATGTTATTTCATATTATCATTTTTTAGATTAAGAATTTAAGAAAAAAAATTAACATTTAAATTTAATAAAATAAGAGATCAATTTTCGTGCATAAAAATAAAACAAAATTACAATTATGGAATTTACTACTAATCCTATTGATTGAAGTAATCAAGATCTACATAGGAATTGTTTAATTCAAATTATCTAATAATAAATTGACAATCAAGAAAAACCTAAATCAGTGCCCTAGTAAAACTATAATCATAATAATAGTAATAATAATTTAAATTAGAGAATAAATTTATAGATTAAACAACAAAATTGATGAACAAAAAACTTTAAAGCTTAAGTGACAAATCAAGCTCCAAAGATTTAGAATCAGAAACTTCTTCCATGTTAATGTGATGATTATCGCCACTTGTGTCATCTACAATTGAATATTTTTCTACTGAATTTGACTTTGCTCCAATATTTATAGAAGACTTTCCAACACCTTCTTCTAAATTTAAGATATTTCTCAAAGTTGGAGTGACACTATTTCCATTATTTACAGTAAGACTCTCATTCTTCAATCCATCAATAGAAAAAAAGTTTCTCATCTCTTGCTTTGGTGTCCACACAGAAGTAGAACAAGACTTAAAAAGAGGTGAGATCCATGAATAATTTGGTCTTGGCTTGTGAATCATAGACCCCATATTTATTCCAAGTGCTCTATTATAAGGTCCAACTCTAAATCCATGACAAGGAGTCGTAGAAAGACTAGGATACTTAGTGTAGTATGGAAAAGGATAACGAGGAATTCCAAAATCGTTGTTTAACTCTTGGCAATATTTTGCGAACGCGCGCCCTTTTTTGTGAGCGTTTTGATGCCCTCCCAAAGCTTGCGGAGTAGAAAATTGTCTTTTACAAAAGTTGCATGAAAAATCATTTGAAGACTCTTTCTTAATATTTACTTCATTGTTAGACTTATTATTAGCCCAACTTAATGAAGATGAACCTACCACCAGGTTCTTTGTATGGTCGAAAAAATTATGTTCTTCCAACTTCAACCCGTGAACGGAAGCATCCTCTGAGAGCTTGAATGTTGAGGTTTTGGAGTTTGAAGGTTGAGGTTTTACAATATTATTCTTCTTCATCAATGTCGCGACTGTGTTGTTGATGGTATTTTCTTCTGAAGAAGCAGTGGGTTGATCAGAGGTTGCAGCCATTTGAGTTTGAATGATTGATGAAAAGAATGCTCGCAACAATTTGGGTTATATACACATATATATTTAATATTTGAATTAATGCAAATATCTTCGTATGTAAGTAAAGAGATTTGATTAATTGAATTGTGCTGTTATTATTTATTTACTATAAATATAATGAATTGAAGTGATGCGAATCAGGGTTAGCTAGCACCGGTTAGTGCATGATTTTTTGGCTAAATAAACATTCTTAATAATGATTTCAACACTGTCTAATTAACGCGGTTAATTACTCATAAGTTCAATTATTGCACAGTGGATGTGTCAAGTCTTATTAGTTTTGGCTTTGTCATCAATTTATAATTACCCAACATTTACGCGGATTGGCAACATAGGTTTAAACGTTCCAATTAAGTGTTTTTGTTATATATACTAGCGTCCAAACGTTATAAATAGAATGCTTGTAACCTAGAAAAATTAACGAGTCCAAGATGTAGATCATTAGGGTTTTGTCTTTGTGCCACTCTCTAGGAGAGTTGGTATGTGTTTACCTCTAAGCCTATAGGTAAGAGGTGTTTTGTTCTTGATCAAAGCTTTTAAGCAAGATCAAGTATTGTCATTGAAGTGTGTCTTCTATTTTTTTGTGTTTGAAGAGTGTTGGAAATCAAGCTGTTGATGCAGTGGCTGAGGTGTTATCTGCTAGACATCATTGCGATGATTGGAAGTGAGATGGAGTCTCTTATCTAGGGTGGACTTAGGTAGAAGGGTCATTGGGTAGTGATTAAGTGAGTAGATCATCAACGGGTGTGTTGATTATAGGGTCTATGAATTGATACTGCTGATAGTGAACTTCCTTCCTGGCTTGGTATGCCCCCAGATGTAGGTCGTTAGACCGAACTGGGTAAACAATTATTGTGTTGTTTATGCTTTTCAGTACTGTTATTGTTTATACCTTGCCATGTTATCTGTAACAGACCAGATGTCTCGACATCCTGTAGGATATCTGGGATCTGTCATACCAGAATTTCAATTGACATAAAAGTTATTTCTATCATGAGGCCTTTTATGATGATTTAAACCATGAACTTTCATTGATTCCTTATGGTTGAACTTGCTAATAGCCTTTATAAAGATAGTTTGATTTGTACTAAGTTTATCAAAATTAGAAAAGTCAAGTCCATATTTATTAATTAAATATCTTTGACTACTCAATACATTATCCAAGCCAATTTTCCCTTTTTCATATTTGGTAATGACTTGGTTTAATTCCACAAATTTTTACTCAAGAGATGAACAATTATTGCATGCTGAATTTTTTTAGTATAACTCAACTTTTGTGTTACTATCCCCACTTTCTAGATTTAAAATAGTTTTCTTTTGTTTTGAACATTTTCTAGTAAGTTTCAAAAATTCATCATGCAATTCATTAAAAGAACTTTGTAATTCACCATATGAAGGTCTATCATCAATTCCAGAATCCCTAACTTCATGTTCTTCGTCACTTGAATGATGTGATGCCAGCAATGCCCTGTTTGCATGATCTTCATATGAAGATGAACTTATTTCACTGTCATTCCATGCTACATATGCTTTCTTTGGAATTTTTTCCCTTATTGCTATTGAATTTATTCTTCTTTTGAAGTTTAGGGAATTCACTTTTGACATGTCCTCTTTCTCCACATTCAAAGAAAGTAGCCTTCCTTCTTGATGTTTCTCTTTGACTAATTTCCTTTGTTCATTCCTTTCTCATAAGTTTTCCGAATTTCTCGATTAGAGCATCTTCTTCATCTTTAGTGGATTCATCCTCTTGATTTTTATCATGACTTTTGACTCTAGTCTTTAAGGAAAAAATTATTGAATTCTTTCTTTCATCTTCATGTCTTTCTAGTTTTTCAAGTTCTATCTCGTGTTCTTGAAGTTTATTGAACAATGCTGTAGAAGACAATTTCGAAAGACTTTTCTTTTTCGAAATAACTGTTAATTTTGGTTGCCAAGCTTTTGTCAAATATCCAAGCATTTTTAGATTTATTTCATCATTTGTAAAAGTTTTACCGAGAGCTATAAAATGATTTGTTAAATGACTAAATCTCTTTTGAAAATCAAGAATAGATTCATGAGACTGCATTATAAATATTTCATATTCTTGTGATAGAGTGTTTAGCTTAGATCTTTTTACCTCTACCATGCCTTCATGTGTGACTTCTAACACATCCCATATATCCTTCGCTATTTTGCATTAAAAGACACAGAAGAATTCATCCATGCTTAGGGATGCTTGAAGCAAGTTCTTCGCTTTCTTGTCGTAGAGAACTTTTTTCTTATCATCATCATTCAAAGAACCTTTTATCTTGGGTGTACCAATGCCATTGAAAACGCTTGTGGGAACGAACAAACCATTTTTTACAACATTAGCATCTTATATTGTGGTTGTTTTGGGCAGGAAGTTAATTCATATATTCCTTCGTGGAGTCAAGGATGAAGCTAATATTAGTAGATATATGAAAACGTACATTGAACGATTAAATTACACTTTATAAATTTTGCTAAATTGCATGTAATACTATGATATGTATGGCATTTTGATACATTTTCTCGTATGTATTAATAATTTTATTTATATTTATTGTATTATCTTATATTTTTAAACATATAACAATTTGATGCAATTATTTATTTGAGTACTATTGATAATATATACATACATATATATATAAATATATATATATATATATATATATATATATATATATAAAGAAAAAATTAATTTAATTTATTAATAATTAAAATTATTGATAAAAATATAAAATCACATTTGGCATCACTTTAAAATGTTACAAAGCTAATAATATACAATTTAAAAAAAATGGCGACACTTTGAACTATCACAACAAACCTTCAAAATCAAAATGTTACATAAAATTAATGGCGATTACAACCGTTGCAATTATACTTTGGAGGCAGTTTTATAACCGTCGTAAAATGTTATAGCGGTTGGGGCGACTGTTTTAATAGCCGTTCAGAACATTCTCGCAACACACGATTATGAAGCAGTCGACAAACTGTCGCAATCCGAAGATTATGGTGGTTAGAACTGCCGCAATATCCAAATAAAATTGTCATAAATTCCTATTTTTCTTGTTGTATCATGACTTAGCACATGAACCGATGATCTATAATTTTTTTTTATTTGATGTTTGATCTCTTTTCCATGATAATTTTTTGTCTTCATAAAAACTAATACTTCCAAAGACAATGAATATCTTCTTCACACACGAATATCTGGATTATCTTAATGAAACAAATCTGTGTACTTTCGACAATAAAGTATCAAAGCTTTTGCTTAAGGTAAAAAAATCTAGATTGTTTTTTATTTGTTTGTGGTGCATTACCTTGCTATTAATATTAGGTGTTTTTATTTTTGTTATTGTTGTTTTTGTTTTGAATTTACTTTGAGGACACATTATATGTGAGTTCATTTACAATTTTAAAAATATATATCTAATGAAACTTATTTTGTTTTTATTTATTTATGGGCGTGGACTTGAATGATTGATGAAAAGAGTGAGCATGATGAATGATTATTTATTTCAGATGTAAATAAATAAAAATGGAGAAGAGATGTCATGAATTGTGATGCTGTTGCTTTTGAGACCTTTCTCTCTATTTTTATTTGTGGACCTCTTATTTAAGTAATATAAGATATATTATTTTATGATGTAAAATTGTAAAAAAGATCTATAAAAATATTGATTTTAGCTTTGGAAATTATTTATTTTAATTAATATATTAAATAAATAATTAATTCATCTTAATGGTTCTATAATACAAATCATATATTATGTTATTTCATATTATCATTTTTTAGATTAAGAATTTAAGAAAAAAAATTAACATTTAAATTTAATAAAATAAGAGATCAATTTTCGTGCATAAAAATAAAACAAAATTACAATTATGGAATTTACTACTAATCCTATTGATTGAAGTAATCAAGATCTACATAGTAATTGTTTAATTCAAATTATCTAATAATAAATTGACAATCAAGAAAAACCTAAATCAGTGCCCTAGTAAAACTATAATCATAATAATAGTAATAATAATTTAAATTAGAGAATAAATTTATAGATTAAACAACAAAATTGTTGAACAAAAAACTTTAAAGCTTAAGTGACAAATCAAGCTCCAAAGATTTAGAATCAGAAACTTCTTCCATGTTAATGTGATGATTATCGCCACTTGTGTCATCTACAATTGAAGCTTTTTCTACTGAATTTGACTTTGCTCCAATATTTATAGAAGACTTTCCAACACCATCTTCTAAATTTAAGATATTTCTCAAAGTTGGAGTGACACTATTTCCATTACTTACAGTAAGACTCTCATTCTTCAATCCATCATTAGAAAAAAAGTTTCTCATCTCTTGCTTTGGTGTCCACACAGAAGTAGAACAAGACTTAAAAAGCGGTGAGATCCATGAATAATTTGGTCTTGGCTTGTGAATCATAGACCCCATATTTATTCCAAGTGCTCTATTATAAGGTCCAACTCTAAATCCATGACAAGGAGTCGTAGAAAGACTAGGGTACTTAGTGTAGTATGGAAAAGGATAACGAGGAATTCCAAAATCGTTGTTTAACTCTTGGCAATATTTTGCGAACGCGCGCTCTTTTTTGTGAGCGTTTTGATGCCCTCCCAAAGCTTGCGGAGTAGAAAATTGTCTTTTACAAAAGTTGCATGAAAAATCATTTGAAGACTCTTTCTTAATATTTACTTCATTGTTAGACTTATTATTAGCCCAACTTAATGAAGATGAACCTATCTCCAGGTTCTTTGTATGGTTGAAAAAATTATGTTCTTCCAACTTCAACCCGCGAACGGAAGCATCCTCTGAGAGCTTGAATGATGAGGTTTTGGAGTTTGAAGGTTGAGGTTTTACAATATTGTTCTCCTTCATCAATGTCGCGACTGTGTTGTTGATGGTATTTTCTCCTGAAGCAGCAGTGGGTTGATCAGAGGTTGCAGCCATTTGAGTTTGAAAGATTGATGAAAAGAATGCTCGCAGCAATTTGGGTTATATACACATATATGTATTTAATATTTGAATTAATGCAAATATCTTCGTAAGTAAGTAAAGAGATTTGATTAATTGAATTGTGCTGTTATTATTTATTTACTATAAATATAATGAATTGAAGTGATGCGAATCAGGGTTAGCTAGCACCGATTAGTGCAGGATTTTTTGGCTAAATAAACATTCTTAATAATGATTTCAACACTGTCTAATTAACGCGGTTAATTACTCATAAGTTCAATTATTGCACAGTGGATGTGTCAACTCAAACCTTATTAGTTTTGGCTTTGTCATCAATTTATAATTACCCAACATTTACGCGGATTGGCAACATAGGTTTAAACATTCCAATTAAGTGTTTTTGTTATATATACTAGCGTCCAAACGTTATAAATAGAATGCTTGTAACCTAGAAAAATTAACGAGTCCAAGATGTAGATCATTAGGGTTTTGTCTTTGTGCCACTCTCTAGGAGAGTTGGTATGTGTTTACCTCGAAGCCTGTAGGTAAGAGGTGTTTTGTTCTTGATCAAAGCTTTTAAGCAAGATCAAGTATTGTCATTGAAGTGTGTCTTCTATTTTTTGTGTGTTTGAAGAGTGTTGGAAATCAAGCTGTTGATGCAGTGGCTGAGGTGTTATCTAATAGACATCATTGCGATGATTGGAAGTGAGATGGAGTCTCTTATCTAGGGTGGACTTAGGTAGAAGGGTCATTGGGTAGTGATTAAGTGAGTAGATCATCAACGGGTGTGTTGATTATAGGGTCTATGAATTGATACTGCTGATAGTGAACTTCCTTCCTGGCTTGGTATGCCCCCAGATGTAGGTCGTTAGACCGAACTGGGTAAACAATTATTGTGTTGTTTATGCTTTTCAGTACTGTTATTGTTTATACCTTGCCATGTTATCTGTAACAGACCAGATGTCTCGACATCCTGTAGGATATCTGGGATCTGTCATACCAGAATTTCAATTGACATAAAAGTTATTTCTATCATGAGGCCTTTTATGATGATTTAAACCATGAACTTTCATTGATTCCTTATGGTTGAACTTGCTAATAGCCTTTATAAAGATAGTTTGATTTGTACTAAGTTTATCAAAATTAGAAAAGTCAAGTCCATATTTATTAATTAAATATCTTTGACTACTCAATACATTATCCAAGCCAATTTTCCCTTTTTCATATTTGGTAATGACTTGGTTTAATTCCACAAATTTTTACTCAAGAGATGAACAATTATTGCATGCTGAATTTTTTGAGTATAACTCAACTTTTGTGTTACTATCCCCACTTTCTAGATTTAAAATAGTTTTCTTTTGTTTTGAACATTTTCTAGTAAGTTTCAAAAATTCATCATGCAATTCATTAAAAGAACTTTGTAATTCACCATATGAAGGTCTATCATCAATTCCAGAATCCCTAACTTCATGTTCTTCGTCACTTGAATGATGTGATGCCAGCAATGCCCTGTTTGCATGATCTTCATATGAAGATGAACTTATTTCACTGTCATTCCATGCTACATATGCTTTCTTTGGAATTTTTTCCCTTATTGCTATTGAATTTATTCTTCTTTTGAAGTTTAGGGAATTCACTTTTGACATGTCCTCTTTCTCCACATTCAAAGAAAGTAGCCTTCCTTCTTGATGTTTCTCTTTGACTAATTTCCTTTGTTCATTCCTTTCTCATAAGTTTTCCGAATTTCTCGATTAGAGCATCTTCTTCATCTTTAGTGGATTCATCCTCTTGATTTTTATCATGACTTTTGACTCTAGTCTTTAAGGAAAAAATTATTGAATTCTTTCTTTCATCTTCATGTCTTTCTAGTTTTTCAAGTTCTATCTCGTGTTCTTGAAGTTTATTGAACAATGCTGTAGAAGACAATTTCGAAAGACTTTTCTTTTTCGAAATAACTGTTAATTTTGGTTGCCAAGCTTTTGTCAAATATCCAAGCATTTTTAGATTTATTTCATCATTTGTAAAAGTTTTACCGAGAGCTATAAAATGATTTGTTAAATGACTAAATCTCTTTTGAAAATCAAGAATAGATTCATGAGACTGCATTATAAATATTTCATATTCTTGTGATAGAGTGTTTAGCTTAGATCTTTTTACCTCTACCATGCCTTCATGTGTGACTTCTAACATATCCCATATATCCTTCGCTATTTTGCATTAAAAGACACAGAAGAATTTATCCATGCTTAGGGATGCTTGAAGCAAGTTCTTCGCTTTCTTGTCGTAGAGAACTTTTTTCTTATCATCATCATTCAAAGAACCTTTTATCTTGGGTGTACCAATGCCATTGAAAACGCTTGTGGGAACGAACAAACCATTTTTTACAACATTAGCATCTTATATTGTGGTTGTTTTGGGCAGGAAGTTAATTCATATATTCCTTCGTGGAGTCAAGGATGAAGCTAATATTAGTAGATATATGAAAACGTACATTGAACGATTAAATTACACTTTATAAATTTTGCTAAATTGCATGTAATACTATGATATGTATGGCATTTTGATACATTTTCTCGTATGTATTAATAATTTTATTTAAATTTATTGTATTATCTTATATTTTTAAACATATAACAATTTGATGCAATTATTTATTTGAGTACTATTGATAATATATACATACATATATATATATATATATATATATATATATATATATATATATATATAAAGAAAAAATTAATTTAATTTATTAATAATTAAAATTATTGATAAAAATATAAAATCACATTTGGCATCACTTTAAAATGTTACAAAGCTAATAATATACAATTTAAAAAAAATGGCGACACTTTGAACTATCACAACAAACCTTCAAAATCAAAATGTTACATAAAATTAATGGCGATTACAACCGTTGCAATTATACTTTGGAGGCAGTTTTATAACCGTCGTAAAATGTTATAGCGGTTGGGGCGACTGTTTTAATAGCCGTTCAGAACATTCTCGCAACACACGATTATGAAGCAGTCGACAAACTGTCGCAATCCGAAGATTATGGTGGTTAGAACTGCCGCAATATCCAAATAAAATTGTCATAAATTCCTATTTTTCTTGTTGTATCATGACTTAGCACATGAACCGATGATCTATAATTTTTTTTTATTTGATGTTTGATCTCTTTTCCATGATAATTTTTTGTCTTCATAAAAACTAATACTTCCAAAGACAATGAATATCTTCTTCACACACGAATATCTGGATTATCTTAAGGAAACAAATCTGTGTACTTTCGACAATAAAGTATCAAAGCTTTTGCTTAAGGTAAAAAAATCTAGATTGTTTTTTATTTGTTTGTGGTGCATTACCTTGCTATTAATATTAGGTGTTTTTATTTTTGTTTTTGTTGTTTTTGTTTTGAATTTACTTTGAGGACACATTATATGTGAGTTCATTTACAATTTTAAAAATATATATCTAATGAAACTTATTTTGTTTTTATTTATTTATGGGCGTGGACTTGAATGATTGATGAAAAGAGTGAGCATGATGAATGATTATTTATTTCAGATGTAAATAAATAAAAATGGAGAAGAGATGTCATGAATTGTGATGCTGTTGCTTTTGAGACCTTTCTCTCTATTTTTATTTGTGGACCTCTTATTTAAGTAATATAAGATATATTATTTTATGATGTAAAATTGTAAAAAAGATCTATAAAAATATTGATTTTAGCTTTGGAAATTATTTATTTTAATTAATATATTAAATAAATAATTAATTCATCTTAATGGTTCTATAATACAAATCATATATTATGTTATTTCATATTATCATTTTTTAGATTAAGAATTTAAGAAAAAAAATTAACATTTAAATTTAATAAAATAAGAGATCAATTTTCGTGCATAAAAATAAAACAAAATTACAATTATGGAATTTACTACTAATCCTATTGATTGAAGTAATCAAGATCTACATAGGAATTGTTTAATTCAAATTATCTAATAATAAATTGACAATCAAGAAAAACCTAAATCAGTGCCCTAGTAAAACTATAATCATAATAATAGTAATAATAATTTAAATTAGAGAATAAATTTATAGATTAAACAACAAAATTGATGAACAAAAAACTTTAAAGCTTAAGTGACAAATCAAGCTCCAAAGATTTAGAATCAGAAACTTCTTCCATGTTAATGTGATGATTATCGCCACTTGTGTCATCTACAATTGAATATTTTTCTACTGAATTTGACTTTGCTCCAATATTTATAGAAGACTTTCCAACACCTTCTTCTAAATTTAAGATATTTCTCAAAGTTGGAGTGACACTATTTCCATTATTTACAGTAAGACTCTCATTCTTCAATCCATCAATAGAAAAAAAGTTTCTCATCTCTTGCTTTGGTGTCCACACAGAAGTAGAACAAGACTTAAAAAGAGGTGAGATCCATGAATAATTTGGTCTTGGCTTGTGAATCATAGACCCCATATTTATTCCAAGTGCTCTATTATAAGGTCCAACTCTAAATCCATGACAAGGAGTCGTAGAAAGACTAGGATACTTAGTGTAGTATGGAAAAGGATAACGAGGAATTCCAAAATCGTTGTTTAACTCTTGGCAATATTTTGCGAACGCGCGCTCTTTTTTGTGAGCGTTTTGATGCCCTCCCAAAGCTTGCGGAGTAGAAAATTGTCTTTTACAAAAGTTGCATGAAAAATCATTTGAAGACTCTTTCTTAATATTTACTTCATTGTTAGACTTATTATTAGCCCAACTTAATGAAGATGAACCTACCACCAGGTTCTTTGTATGGTCGAAAAAATTATGTTCTTCCAACTTCAACCCGTGAACGGAAGCATCCTCTGAGAGCTTGAATGTTGAGGTTTTGGAGTTTGAAGGTTGAGGTTTTACAATATTATTCTCCTTCATCAATGTCGCGACTGTGTTGTTGATGGTATTTTCTTCTGAAGAAGCAGTGGGTTGATCAGAGGTTGCAGCCATTTGAGTTTGAATGATTGATGAAAAGAATGCTCGCAACAATTTGGGTTATATACACATATATATTTAATATTTGAATTAATGCAAATATCTTCGTATGTAAGTAAAGAGATTTGATTAATTGAATTGTGCTGTTATTATTTATTTACTATAAATATAATGAATTGAAGTGATGCGAATCAGGGTTAGCTAGCACCGGTTAGTGCATGATTTTTTGGCTAAATAAACATTCTTAATAATGATTTCAACACTGTCTAATTAACGCGGTTAATTACTCATAAGTTCAATTATTGCACAGTGGATGTGTCAAGTCTTATTAGTTTTGGCTTTGTCATCAATTTATAATTACCCAACATTTACGCGGATTGGCAACATAGGTTTAAACGTTCCAATTAAGTGTTTTTGTTATATATACTAGCGTCCAAACGTTATAAATAGAATGCTTGTAACCTAGAAAAATTAACGAGTCCAAGATGTAGATCATTAGGGTTTTGTCTTTGTGCCACTCTCTAGGAGAGTTGGTATGTGTTTACCTCTAAGCCTATAGGTAAGAGGTGTTTTGTTCTTGATCAAAGCTTTTAAGCAAGATCAAGTATTGTCATTGAAGTGTGTCTTCTATTTTTTTGTGTTTGAAGAGTGTTGGAAATCAAGCTGTTGATGCAGTGGCTGAGGTGTTATCTGCTAGACATCATTGCGATGATTGGAAGTGAGATGGAGTCTCTTATCTAGGGTGGACTTAGGTAGAAGGGTCATTGGGTAGTGATTAAGTGAGTAGATCATCAACGGGTGTGTTGATTATAGGGTCTATGAATTGATACTGCTGATAGTGAACTTCCTTCCTGGCTTGGTATGCCCCCAGATGTAGGTCGTTAGACCGAACTGGGTAAACAATTATTGTGTTGTTTATGCTTTTCAGTACTGTTATTGTTTATACCTTGCCATGTTATCTGTAACAGACCAGATGTCTCGACATCCTGTAGGATATCTGGGATCTGTCATACCAGAATTTCAATTGACATAAAAGTTATTTCTATCATGAGGCCTTTTATGATGATTTAAACCATGAACTTTCATTGATTCCTTATGGTTGAACTTGCTAATAGCCTTTATAAAGATAGTTTGATTTGTACTAAGTTTATCAAAATTAGAAAAGTCAAGTCCATATTTATTAATTAAATATCTTTGACTACTCAATACATTATCCAAGCCAATTTTCCCTTTTTCATATTTGGTAATGACTTGGTTTAATTCCACAAATTTTTACTCAAGAGATGAACAATTATTGCATGCTGAATTTTTTTAGTATAACTCAACTTTTGTGTTACTATCCCCACTTTCTAGATTTAAAATAGTTTTCTTTTGTTTTGAACATTTTCTAGTAAGTTTCAAAAATTCATCATGCAATTCATTAAAAGAACTTTGTAATTCACCATATGAAGGTCTATCATCAATTCCAGAATCCCTAACTTCATGTTCTTCGTCACTTGAATGATGTGATGCCAGCAATGCCCTGTTTGCATGATCTTCATATGAAGATGAACTTATTTCACTGTCATTCCATGCTACATATGCTTTCTTTGGAATTTTTTCCCTTATTGCTATTGAATTTATTCTTCTTTTGAAGTTTAGGGAATTCACTTTTGACATGTCCTCTTTCTCCACATTCAAAGAAAGTAGCCTTCCTTCTTGATGTTTCTCTTTGACTAATTTCCTTTGTTCATTCCTTTCTCATAAGTTTTCCGAATTTCTCGATTAGAGCATCTTCTTCATCTTTAGTGGATTCATCCTCTTGATTTTTATCATGACTTTTGACTCTAGTCTTTAAGGAAAAAATTATTGAATTCTTTCTTTCATCTTCATGTCTTTCTAGTTTTTCAAGTTCTATCTCGTGTTCTTGAAGTTTATTGAACAATGCTGTAGAAGACAATTTCGAAAGACTTTTCTTTTTTGAAATAACTGTTAATTTTGGTTGCCAAGCTTTTGTCAAATATCCAAGCATTTTTAGATTTATTTCATCATTTGTAAAAGTTTTACCGAGAGCTATAAAATGATTTGTTAAATGACTAAATCTCTTTTGAAAATCAAGAATAGATTCATGAGACTGCATTATAAATATTTCATATTCTTGTGATAGAGTGTTTAGCTTAGATCTTTTTACCTCTACCATGCCTTCATGTGTGACTTCTAACACATCCCATATATCCTTCGCTATTTTGCATTAAAAGACACAGAAGAATTCATCCATGCTTAGGGATGCTTGAAGCAAGTTCTTCGCTTTCTTGTCGTAGAGAACTTTTTTCTTATCATCATCATTCAAAGAACCTTTTATCTTGGGTGTACCAATGCCATTGAAAACGCTTGTGGGAACGAACAAACCATTTTTTACAACATTAGCATCTTATATTGTGGTTGTTTTGGGCAGGAAGTTAATTCATATATTCCTTCGTGGAGTCAAGGATGAAGCTAATATTAGTAGATATATGAAAACGTACATTGAACGATTAAATTACACTTTATAAATTTTGCTAAATTGCATGTAATACTATGATATGTATGGCATTTTGATACATTTTCTCGTATGTATTAATAATTTTATTTATATTTATTGTATTATCTTATATTTTTAAACATATAACAATTTGATGCAATTATTTATTTGAGTACTATTGATAATATATACATACATATATATATAAATATATATATATATATATATATATATATATATATATATATATATAAAGAAAAAATTAATTTAATTTATTAATAATTAAAATTATTGATAAAAATATAAAATCACATTTGGCATCACTTTAAAATGTTACAAAGCTAATAATATACAATTTAAAAAAAATGGCGACACTTTGAACTATCACAACAAACCTTCAAAATCAAAATGTTACATAAAATTAATGGCGATTACAACCGTTGCAATTATACTTTGGAGGCAGTTTTATAACCGTCGTAAAATGTTATAGCGGTTGGGGCGACTGTTTTAATAGCCGTTCAGAACATTCTCGCAACACACGATTATGAAGCAGTCGACAAACTGTCGCAATCCGAAGATTATGGTGGTTAGAACTGCCGCAATATCCAAATAAAATTGTCATAAATTCCTATTTTTCTTGTTGTATCATGACTTAGCACATGAACCGATGATCTATAATTTTTTTTTATTTGATGTTTGATCTCTTTTCCATGATAATTTTTTGTCTTCATAAAAACTAATACTTCCAAAGACAATGAATATCTTCTTCACACACGAATATCTGGATTATCTTAAGGAAACAAATCTGTGTACTTTCGACAATAAAGTATCAAAGCTTTTGCTTAAGGTAAAAAAATCTAGATTGTTTTTTATTTGTTTGTGGTGCATTACCTTGCTATTAATATTAGGTGTTTTTATTTTTGTTTTTGTTGTTTTTGTTTTGAATTTACTTTGAGGACACATTATATGTGAGTTCATTTACAATTTTAAAAATATATATCTAATGAAACTTATTTTGTTTTTATTTATTTATGGGCGTGGACTTGAATGATTGATGAAAAGAGTGAGCATGATGAATGATTATTTATTTCAGATGTAAATAAATAAAAATGGAGAAGAGATGTCATGAATTGTGATGCTGTTGCTTTTGAGACCTTTCTCTCTATTTTTATTTGTGGACCTCTTATTTAAGTAATATAAGATATATTATTTTATGATGTAAAATTGTAAAAAAGATCTATAAAAATATTGATTTTAGCTTTGGAAATTATTTATTTTAATTAATATATTAAATAAATAATTAATTCATCTTAATGGTTCTATAATACAAATCATATATTATGTTATTTCATATTATCATTTTTTAGATTAAGAATTTAAGAAAAAAAATTAACATTTAAATTTAATAAAATAAGAGATCAATTTTCGTGCATAAAAATAAAACAAAATTACAATTATGGAATTTACTACTAATCCTATTGATTGAAGTAATCAAGATCTACATAGGAATTGTTTAATTCAAATTATCTAATAATAAATTGACAATCAAGAAAAACCTAAATCAGTGCCCTAGTAAAACTATAATCATAATAATAGTAATAATAATTTAAATTAGAGAATAAATTTATAGATTAAACAACAAAATTGATGAACAAAAAACTTTAAAGCTTAAGTGACAAATCAAGCTCCAAAGATTTAGAATCAGAAACTTCTTCCATGTTAATGTGATGATTATCGCCACTTGTGTCATCTACAATTGAATATTTTTCTACTGAATTTGACTTTGCTCCAATATTTATAGAAGACTTTCCAACACCTTCTTCTAAATTTAAGATATTTCTCAAAGTTGGAGTGACACTATTTCCATTATTTACAGTAAGACTCTCATTCTTCAATCCATCAATAGAAAAAAAGTTTCTCATCTCTTGCTTTGGTGTCCACACAGAAGTAGAACAAGACTTAAAAAGAGGTGAGATCCATGAATAATTTGGTCTTGGCTTGTGAATCATAGACCCCATATTTATTCCAAGTGCTCTATTATAAGGTCCAACTCTAAATCCATGACAAGGAGTCGTAGAAAGACTAGGATACTTAGTGTAGTATGGAAAAGGATAACGAGGAATTCCAAAATCGTTGTTTAACTCTTGGCAATATTTTGCGAACGCGCGCCCTTTTTTGTGAGCGTTTTGATGCCCTCCCAAAGCTTGCGGAGTAGAAAATTGTCTTTTACAAAAGTTGCATGAAAAATCATTTGAAGACTCTTTCTTAATATTTACTTCATTGTTAGACTTATTATTAGCCCAACTTAATGAAGATGAACCTACCACCAGGTTCTTTGTATGGTCGAAAAAATTATGTTCTTCCAACTTCAACCCGTGAACGGAAGCATCCTCTGAGAGCTTGAATGTTGAGGTTTTGGAGTTTGAAGGTTGAGGTTTTACAATATTATTCTCCTTCATCAATGTCGCGACTGTGTTGTTGATGGTATTTTCTTCTGAAGAAGCAGTGGGTTGATCAGAGGTTGCAGCCATTTGAGTTTGAATGATTGATGAAAAGAATGCTCGCAACAATTTGGGTTATATACACATATATATTTAATATTTGAATTAATGCAAATATCTTCGTATGTAAGTAAAGAGATTTGATTAATTGAATTGTGCTGTTATTATTTATTTACTATAAATATAATGAATTGAAGTGATGCGAATCAGGGTTAGCTAGCACCGGTTAGTGCATGATTTTTTGGCTAAATAAACATTCTTAATAATGATTTCAACACTGTCTAATTAACGCGGTTAATTACTCATAAGTTCAATTATTGCACAGTGGATGTGTCAAGTCTTATTAGTTTTGGCTTTGTCATCAATTTATAATTACCCAACATTTACGCGGATTGGCAACATAGGTTTAAACGTTCCAATTAAGTGTTTTTGTTATATATACTAGCGTCCAAACGTTATAAATAGAATGCTTGTAACCTAGAAAAATTAACGAGTCCAAGATGTAGATCATTAGGGTTTTGTCTTTGTGCCACTCTCTAGGAGAGTTGGTATGTGTTTACCTCTAAGCCTATAGGTAAGAGGTGTTTTGTTCTTGATCAAAGCTTTTAAGCAAGATCAAGTATTGTCATTGAAGTGTGTCTTCTATTTTTTTGTGTTTGAAGAGTGTTGGAAATCAAGCTGTTGATGCAGTGGCTGAGGTGTTATCTGCTAGACATCATTGCGATGATTGGAAGTGAGATGAAGTCTCTTATCTAGGGTGGACTTAGGTAGAAGGGTCATTGGGTAGTGATTAAGTGAGTAGATCATCAACGGGTGTGTTGATTATAGGGTCTATGAATTGATACTGCTGATAGTGAACTTCCTTCCTGGCTTGGTATGCCCCCAGATGTAGGTCGTTAGACCGAACTGGGTAAACAATTATTGTGTTGTTTATGCTTTTCAGTACTGTTATTGTTTATACCTTGCCATGTTATCTGTAACAGACCAGATGTCTCGACATCCTGTAGGATATCTGGGATCTGTCATACCAGAATTTCAATTGACATAAAAGTTATTTCTATCATGAGGCCTTTTATGATGATTTAAACCATGAACTTTCATTGATTCCTTATGGTTGAACTTGCTAATAGCCTTTATAAAGATAGTTTGATTTGTACTAAGTTTATCAAAATTAGAAAAGTCAAGTCCATATTTATTAATTAAATATCTTTGACTACTCAATACATTATCCAAGCCAATTTTCCCTTTTTCATATTTGGTAATGACTTGGTTTAATTCCACAAATTTTTACTCAAGAGATGAACAATTATTGCATGCTGAATTTTTTTAGTATAACTCAACTTTTGTGTTACTATCCCCACTTTCTAGATTTAAAATAGTTTTCTTTTGTTTTGAACATTTTCTAGTAAGTTTCAAAAATTCATCATGCAATTCATTAAAAGAACTTTGTAATTCACCATATGAAGGTCTATCATCAATTCCAGAATCCCTAACTTCATGTTCTTCGTCACTTGAATGATGTGATGCCAGCAATGCCCTGTTTGCATGATCTTCATATGAAGATGAACTTATTTCACTGTCATTCCATGCTACATATGCTTTCTTTGGAATTTTTTCCCTTATTGCTATTGAATTTATTCTTCTTTTGAAGTTTAGGGAATTCACTTTTGACATGTCCTCTTTCTCCACATTCAAAGAAAGTAGCCTTCCTTCTTGATGTTTCTCTTTGACTAATTTCCTTTGTTCATTCCTTTCTCATAAGTTTTCCGAATTTCTCGATTAGAGCATCTTCTTCATCTTTAGTGGATTCATCCTCTTGATTTTTATCATGACTTTTGACTCTAGTCTTTAAGGAAAAAATTATTGAATTCTTTCTTTCATCTTCATGTCTTTCTAGTTTTTCAAGTTCTATCTCGTGTTCTTGAAGTTTATTGAACAATGCTGTAGAAGACAATTTCGAAAGACTTTTCTTTTTCGAAATAACTGTTAATTTTGGTTGCCAAGCTTTTGTCAAATATCCAAGCATTTTTAGATTTATTTCATCATTTGTAAAAGTTTTACCGAGAGCTATAAAATGATTTGTTAAATGACTAAATCTCTTTTGAAAATCAAGAATAGATTCATGAGACTGCATTATAAATATTTCATATTCTTGTGATAGAGTGTTTAGCTTAGATCTTTTTACCTCTACCATGCCTTCATGTGTGACTTCTAACACATCCCATATATCCTTCGCTATTTTGCATTAAAAGACACAGAAGAATTCATCCATGCTTAGGGATGCTTGAAGCAAGTTCTTCGCTTTCTTGTCGTAGAGAACTTTTTTCTTATCATCATCATTCAAAGAACCTTTTATCTTGGGTGTACCAATGCCATTGAAAACGCTTGTGGGAACGAACAAACCATTTTTTACAACATTAGCATCTTATATTGTGGTTGTTTTGGGCAGGAAGTTAATTCATATATTCCTTCGTGGAGTCAAGGATGAAGCTAATATTAGTAGATATATGAAAACGTACATTGAACGATTAAATTACACTTTATAAATTTTGCTAAATTGCATGTAATACTATGATATGTATGGCATTTTGATACATTTTCTCGTATGTATTAATAATTTTATTTATATTTATTGTATTATCTTATATTTTTAAACATATAACAATTTGATGCAATTATTTATTTGAGTACTATTGATAATATATACATACATATATATATAAATATATATATATATATATATATATATATATATATATATAAAGAAAAAATTAATTTAATTTATTAATAATTAAAATTATTGATAAAAATATAAAATCACATTTGGCATCACTTTAAAATGTTACAAAGCTAATAATATACAATTTAAAAAAAATGGCGACACTTTGAACTATCACAACAAACCTTCAAAATCAAAATGTTACATAAAATTAATGGCGATTACAACCGTTGCAATTATACTTTGGAGGCAGTTTTATAACCGTCGTAAAATGTTATAGCGGTTGGGGCGACTGTTTTAATAGCCGTTCAGAACATTCTCGCAACACACGATTATGAAGCAGTCGACAAACTGTCGCAATCCGAAGATTATGGTGGTTAGAACTGCCGCAATATCCAAATAAAATTGTCATAAATTCCTATTTTTCTTGTTGTATCATGACTTAGCACATGAACCGATGATCTATAATTTTTTTTTATTTGATGTTTGATCTCTTTTCCATGATAATTTTTTGTCTTCATAAAAACTAATACTTCCAAAGACAATGAATATCTTCTTCACACACGAATATCTGGATTATCTTAATGAAACAAATCTGTGTACTTTCGACAATAAAGTATCAAAGCTTTTGCTTAAGGTAAAAAAATCTAGATTGTTTTTTATTTGTTTGTGGTGCATTACCTTGCTATTAATATTAGGTGTTTTTATTTTTGTTTTTGTTGTTTTTGTTTTGAATTTACTTTGAGGACACATTATATGTGAGTTCATTTACAATTTTAAAAATATATATCTAATGAAACTTATTTTGTTTTTATTTATTTATGGGCGTGGACTTGAATGATTGATGAAAAGAGTGAGCATGATGAATGATTATTTATTTCAGATGTAAATAAATAAAAATGGAGAAGAGATGTCATGAATTGTGATGCTGTTGCTTTTGAGACCTTTCTCTCTATTTTTATTTGTGGACCTCTTATTTAAGTAATATAAGATATATTATTTTATGATGTAAAATTGTAAAAAAGATCTATAAAAATATTGATTTTAGCTTTGGAAATTATTTATTTTAATTAATATATTAAATAAATAATTAATTCATCTTAATGGTTCTATAATACAAATCATATATTATGTTATTTCATATTATCATTTTTTAGATTAAGAATTTAAGAAAAAAAATTAACATTTAAATTTAATAAAATAAGAGATCAATTTTCGTGCATAAAAATAAAACAAAATTACAATTATGGAATTTACTACTAATCCTATTGATTGAAGTAATCAAGATCTACATAGGAATTGTTTAATTCAAATTATCTAATAATAAATTGACAATCAAGAAAAACCTAAATCAGTGCCCTAGTAAAACTATAATCATAATAATAGTAATAATAATTTAAATTAGAGAATAAATTTATAGATTAAACAACAAAATTGATGAACAAAAAACTTTAAAGCTTAAGTGACAAATCAAGCTCCAAAGATTTAGAATCAGAAACTTCTTCCATGTTAATGTGATGATTATCGCCACTTGTGTCATCTACAATTGAATATTTTTCTACTGAATTTGACTTTGCTCCAATATTTATAGAAGACTTTCCAACACCTTCTTCTAAATTTAAGATATTTCTCAAAGTTGGAGTGACACTATTTCCATTATTTACAGTAAGACTCTCATTCTTCAATCCATCAATAGAAAAAAAGTTTCTCATCTCTTGCTTTGGTGTCCACACAGAAGTAGAACAAGACTTAAAAAGAGGTGAGATCCATGAATAATTTGGTCTTGGCTTGTGAATCATAGACCCCATATTTATTCCAAGTGCTCTATTATAAGGTCCAACTCTAAATCCATGACAAGGAGTCGTAGAAAGACTAGGATACTTAGTGTAGTATGGAAAAGGATAACGAGGAATTCCAAAATCGTTGTTTAACTCTTGGCAATATTTTGCGAACGCGCGCCCTTTTTTGTGAGCGTTTTGATGCCCTCCCAAAGCTTGCGGAGTAGAAAATTGTCTTTTACAAAAGTTGCATGAAAAATCATTTGAAGACTCTTTCTTAATATTTACTTCATTGTTAGACTTATTATTAGCCCAACTTAATGAAGATGAACCTACCACCAGGTTCTTTGTATGGTCGAAAAAATTATGTTCTTCCAACTTCAACCCGTGAACGGAAGCATCCTCTGAGAGCTTGAATGTTGAGGTTTTGGAGTTTGAAGGTTGAGGTTTTACAATATTATTCTTCTTCATCAATGTCGCGACTGTGTTGTTGATGGTATTTTCTTCTGAAGAAGCAGTGGGTTGATCAGAGGTTGCAGCCATTTGAGTTTGAATGATTGATGAAAAGAATGCTCGCAACAATTTGGGTTATATACACATATATATTTAATATTTGAATTAATGCAAATATCTTCGTATGTAAGTAAAGAGATTTGATTAATTGAATTGTGCTGTTATTATTTATTTACTATAAATATAATGAATTGAAGTGATGCGAATCAGGGTTAGCTAGCACCGGTTAGTGCATGATTTTTTGGCTAAATAAACATTCTTAATAATGATTTCAACACTGTCTAATTAACGCGGTTAATTAGTCATAAGTTCAATTATTGCACAGTGGATGTGTCAAGTCTTATTAGTTTTGGCTTTGTCATCAATTTATAATTACCCAACATTTACGCGGATTGGCAACATAGGTTTAAACGTTCCAATTAAGTGTTTTTGTTATATATACTAGCGTCCAAACGTTATAAATAGAATGCTTGTAACCTAGAAAAATTAACGAGTCCAAGATGTAGATCATTAGGGTTTTGTCTTTGTGCCACTCTCTAGGAGAGTTGGTATGTGTTTACCTCTAAGCCTATAGGTAAGAGGTGTTTTGTTCTTGATCAAAGCTTTTAAGCAAGATCAAGTATTGTCATTGAAGTGTGTCTTCTATTTTTTTGTGTTTGAAGAGTGTTGGAAATCAAGTTGTTGATGCAGTGGCTGAGGTGTTATCTGCTAGACATCATTGCGATGATTGGAAGTGAGATGGAGTCTCTTATCTAGGGTGGACTTAGGTAGAAGGGTCATTGGGTAGTGATTAAGTGAGTAGATCATCAACGGGTGTGTTGATTATAGGGTCTATGAATTGATACTGCTGATAGTGAACTTCCTTCCTGGCTTGGTATGCCCCCAGATGTAGGTCGTTAGACCGAACTGGGTAAACAATTATTGTGTTGTTTATGCTTTTCAGTACTGTTATTGTTTATACCTTGCCATGTTATCTGTAACAGACCAGATGTCTCGACATCCTGTAGGATATCTGGGATCTGTCATACCAGAATTTCAATTGACATAAAAGTTATTTCTATCATGAGGCCTTTTATGATGATTTAAACCATGAACTTTCATTGATTCCTTATGGTTGAACTTGCTAATAGCCTTTATAAAGATAGTTTGATTTGTACTAAGTTTATCAAAATTAGAAAAGTCAAGTCCATATTTATTAATTAAATATCTTTGACTACTCAATACATTATCCAAGCCAATTTTCCCTTTTTCATATTTGGTAATGACTTGGTTTAATTCCACAAATTTTTACTCAAGAGATGAACAATTATTGCATGCTGAATTTTTTTAGTATAACTCAACTTTTGTGTTACTATCCCCACTTTCTAGATTTAAAATAGTTTTCTTTTGTTTTGAACATTTTCTAGTAAGTTTCAAAAATTCATCATGCAATTCATTAAAAGAACTTTGTAATTCACCATATGAAGGTCTATCATCAATTCCAGAATCCCTAACTTCATGTTCTTCGTCACTTGAATGATGTGATGCCAGCAATGCCCTGTTTGCATGATCTTCATATGAAGATGAACTTATTTCACTGTCATTCCATGCTACATATGCTTTCTTTGGAATTTTTTCCCTTATTGCTATTGAATTTATTCTTCTTTTGAAGTTTAGGGAATTCACTTTTGACATGTCCTCTTTCTCCACATTCAAAGAAAGTAGCCTTCCTTCTTGATGTTTCTCTTTGACTAATTTCCTTTGTTCATTCCTTTCTCATAAGTTTTCCGAATTTCTCGATTAGAGCATCTTCTTCATCTTTAGTGGATTCATCCTCTTGATTTTTATCATGACTTTTGACTCTAGTCTTTAAGGAAAAAATTATTGAATTCTTTCTTTCATCTTCATGTCTTTCTAGTTTTTCAAGTTCTATCTCGTGTTCTTGAAGTTTATTGAACAATGCTGTAGAAGACAATTTCGAAAGACTTTTCTTTTTCGAAATAACTGTTAATTTTGGTTGCCAAGCTTTTGTCAAATATCCAAGCATTTTTAGATTTATTTCATCATTTGTAAAAGTTTTACCGAGAGCTATAAAATGATTTGTTAAATGACTAAATCTCTTTTGAAAATCAAGAATAGATTCATGAGACTGCATTATAAATATTTCATATTCTTGTGATAGAGTGTTTAGCTTAGATCTTTTTACCTCTACCATGCCTTCATGTGTGACTTCTAACACATCCCATATATCCTTCGCTATTTTGCATTAAAAGACACAGAAGAATTCATCCATGCTTAGGGATGCTTGAAGCAAGTTCTTCGCTTTCTTGTCGTAGAGAACTTTTTTCTTATCATCATCATTCAAAGAACCTTTTATCTTGGGTGTACCAATGCCATTGAAAACGCTTGTGGGAACGAACAAACCATTTTTTACAACATTAGCATCTTATATTGTGGTTGTTTTGGGCAGGAAGTTAATTCATATATTCCTTCGTGGAGTCAAGGATGAAGCTAATATTAGTAGATATATGAAAACGTACATTGAACGATTAAATTACACTTTATAAATTTTGCTAAATTGCATGTAATACTATGATATGTATGGCATTTTGATACATTTTCTCGTATGTATTAATAATTTTATTTATATTTATTGTATTATCTTATATTTTTAAACATATAACAATTTGATGCAATTATTTATTTGAGTACTATTGATAATATATACATACATATATATATAAATATATATATATATATATATATATATATATATATATATATATATATATAAAGAAAAAATTAATTTAATTTATTAATAATTAAAATTATTGATAAAAATATAAAATCACATTTGGCATCACTTTAAAATGTTACAAAGCTAATAATATACAATTTAAAAAAAATGGCGACACTTTGAACTATCACAACAAACCTTCAAAATCAAAATGTTACATAAAATTAATGGCGATTACAACCGTTGCAATTATACTTTGGAGGCAGTTTTATAACCGTCGTAAAATGTTATAGCGGTTGGGGCGACTGTTTTAATAGCCGTTCAGAACATTCTCGCAACACACGATTATGAAGCAGTCGACAAACTGTCGCAATCCGAAGATTATGGTGGTTAGAACTGCCGCAATATCCAAATAAAATTGTCATAAATTCCTATTTTTCTTGTTGTATCATGACTTAGCACATGAACCGATGATCTATAATTTTTTTTTATTTGATGTTTGATCTCTTTTCCATGATAATTTTTTGTCTTCATAAAAACTAATACTTCCAAAGACAATGAATATCTTCTTCACACACGAATATCTGGATTATCTTAATGAAACAAATCTGTGTACTTTCGACAATAAAGTATCAAAGCTTTTGCTTAAGGTAAAAAAATCTAGATTGTTTTTTATTTGTTTGTGGTGCATTACCTTGCTATTAATATTAGGTGTTTTTATTTTTGTTTTTGTTGTTTTTGTTTTGAATTTACTTTGAGGACACATTATATGTGAGTTCATTTACAATTTTAAAAATATATATCTAATGAAACTTATTTTGTTTTTATTTATTTATGGGCGTGGACTTGAATGATTGATGAAAAGAGTGAGCATGATGAATGATTATTTATTTCAGATGTAAATAAATAAAAATGGAGAAGAGATGTCATGAATTGTGATGCTGTTGCTTTTGAGACCTTTCTCTCTATTTTTATTTGTGGACCTCTTATTTAAGTAATATAAGATATATTATTTTATGATGTAAAATTGTAAAAAAGATCTATAAAAATATTGATTTTAGCTTTGGAAATTATTTATTTTAATTAATATATTAAATAAATAATTAATTCATCTTAATGGTTCTATAATACAAATCATATATTATGTTATTTCATATTATCATTTTTTAGATTAAGAATTTAAGAAAAAAAATTAACATTTAAATTTAATAAAATAAGAGATCAATTTTCGTGCATAAAAATAAAACAAAATTACAATTATGGAATTTACTACTAATCCTATTGATTGAAGTAATCAAGATCTACATAGGAATTGTTTAATTCAAATTATCTAATAATAAATTGACAATCAAGAAAAACCTAAATCAGTGCCCTAGTAAAACTATAATCATAATAATAGTAATAATAATTTAAATTAGAGAATAAATTTATAGATTAAACAACAAAATTGATGAACAAAAAACTTTAAAGCTTAAGTGACAAATCAAGCTCCAAAGATTTAGAATCAGAAACTTCTTCCATGTTAATGTGATGATTATCGCCACTTGTGTCATCTACAATTGAATATTTTTCTACTGAATTTGACTTTGCTCCAATATTTATAGAAGACTTTCCAACACCTTCTTCTAAATTTAAGATATTTCTCAAAGTTGGATTGACACTATTTCCATTATTTACAGTAAGACTCTCATTCTTCAATCCATCAATAGAAAAAAAGTTTCTCATCTCTTGCTTTGGTGTCCACACAGAAGTAGAACAAGACTTAAAAAGAGGTGAGATCCATGAATAATTTGGTCTTGGCTTGTGAATCATAGACCCCATATTTATTCCAAGTGCTCTATTATAAGGTCCAACTCTAAATCCATGACAAGGAGTCGTAGAAAGACTAGGATACTTAGTGTAGTATGGAAAAGGATAACGAGGAATTCCAAAATCGTTGTTTAACTCTTGGCAATATTTTGCGAACGCGCGCCCTTTTTTGTGAGCGTTTTGATGCCCTCCCAAAGCTTGCGGAGTAGAAAATTGTCTTTTACAAAAGTTGCATGAAAAATCATTTGAAGACTCTTTCTTAATATTTACTTCATTGTTAGACTTATTATTAGCCCAACTTAATGAAGATGAACCTACCACCAGGTTCTTTGTATGGTCGAAAAAATTATGTTCTTCCAACTTCAACCCGTGAACGGAAGCATCCTCTGAGAGCTTGAATGTTGAGGTTTTGGAGTTTGAAGGTTGAGGTTTTACAATATTATTCTTCTTCATCAATGTCGCGACTGTGTTGTTGATGGTATTTTCTTCTGAAGAAGCAGTGGGTTGATCAGAGGTTGCAGCCATTTGAGTTTGAATGATTGATGAAAAGAATGCTCGCAACAATTTGGGTTATATACACATATATATTTAATATTTGAATTAATGCAAATATCTTCGTATGTAAGTAAAGAGATTTGATTAATTGAATTGTGCTGTTATTATTTATTTACTATAAATATAATGAATTGAAGTGATGCGAATCAGGGTTAGCTAGCACCGGTTAGTGCATGATTTTTTGGCTAAATAAACATTCTTAATAATGATTTCAACACTGTCTAATTAACGCGGTTAATTACTCATAAGTTCAATTATTGCACAGTGGATGTGTCAAGTCTTATTAGTTTTGGCTTTGTCATCAATTTATAATTACCCAACATTTACGCGGATTGGCAACATAGGTTTAAACGTTCCAATTAAGTGTTTTTGTTATATATACTAGCGTCCAAACGTTATAAATAGAATGCTTGTAACCTAGAAAAATTAACGAGTCCAAGATGTAGATCATTAGGGTTTTGTCTTTGTGCCACTCTCTAGGAGAGTTGGTATGTGTTTACCTCTAAGCCTATAGGTAAGAGGTGTTTTGTTCTTGATCAAAGCTTTTAAGCAAGATCAAGTATTGTCATTGAAGTGTGTCTTCTATTTTTTTGTGTTTGAAGAGTGTTGGAAATCAAGCTGTTGATGCAGTGGCTGAGGTGTTATCTGCTAGACATCATTACGATGATTGGAAGTGAGATGGAGTCTCTTATCTAGGGTGGACTTAGGTAGAAGGGTCATTGGGTAGTGATTAAGTGAGTAGATCATCAACGGGTGTGTTGATTATAGGGTCTATGAATTGATACTGCTGATAGTGAACTTCCTTCCTGGCTTGGTATGCCCCCAGATGTAGGTCGTTAGACCGAACTGGGTAAACAATTATTGTGTTGTTTATGCTTTTCAGTACTGTTATTGTTTATACCTTGCCATGTTATCTGTAACAGACCAGATGTCTCGACATCCTGTAGGATATCTGGGATCTGTCATACCAGAATTTCAATTGACATAAAAGTTATTTCTATCATGAGGCCTTTTATGATGATTTAAACCATGAACTTTCATTGATTCCTTATGGTTGAACTTGCTAATAGCCTTTATAAAGATAGTTTGATTTGTACTAAGTTTATCAAAATTAGAAAAGTCAAGTCCATATTTATTAATTAAATATCTTTGACTACTCAATACATTATCCAAGCCAATTTTCCCTTTTTCATATTTGGTAATGACTTGGTTTAATTCCACAAATTTTTACTCAAGAGATGAACAATTATTGCATGCTGAATTTTTTTAGTATAACTCAACTTTTGTGTTACTATCCCCACTTTCTAGATTTAAAATAGTTTTCTTTTGTTTTGAACATTTTCTAGTAAGTTTCAAAAATTCATCATGCAATTCATTAAAAGAACTTTGTAATTCACCATATGAAGGTCTATCATCAATTCCAGAATCCCTAACTTCATGTTCTTCGTCACTTGAATGATGTGATGCCAGCAATGCCCTGTTTGCATGATCTTCATATGAAGATGAACTTATTTCACTGTCATTCCATGCTACATATGCTTTCTTTGGAATTTTTTCCCTTATTGCTATTGAATTTATTCTTCTTTTGAAGTTTAGGGAATTCACTTTTGACATGTCCTCTTTCTCCACATTCAAAGAAAGTAGCCTTCCTTCTTGATGTTTCTCTTTGACTAATTTCCTTTGTTCATTCCTTTCTCATAAGTTTTCCGAATTTCTCGATTAGAGCATCTTCTTCATCTTTAGTGGATTCATCCTCTTGATTTTTATCATGACTTTTGACTCTAGTCTTTAAGGAAAAAATTATTGAATTCTTTCTTTCATCTTCATGTCTTTCTAGTTTTTCAAGTTCTATCTCGTGTTCTTGAAGTTTATTGAACAATGCTGTAGAAGACAATTTCGAAAGACTTTTCTTTTTCGAAATAACTGTTAATTTTGGTTGCCAAGCTTTTGTCAAATATCCAAGCATTTTTAGATTTATTTCATCATTTGTAAAAGTTTTACCGAGAGCTATAAAATGATTTGTTAAATGACTAAATCTCTTTTGAAAATCAAGAATAGATTCATGAGACTGCATTATAAATATTTCATATTCTTGTGATAGAGTGTTTAGCTTAGATCTTTTTACCTCTACCATGCCTTCATGTGTGACTTCTAACACATCCCATATATCCTTCGCTATTTTGCATTAAAAGACACAGAAGAATTCATCCATGCTTAGGGATGCTTGAAGCAAGTTCTTCGCTTTCTTGTCGTAGAGAACTTTTTTCTTATCATCATCATTCAAAGAACCTTTTATCTTGGGTGTACCAATGCCATTGAAAACGCTTGTGGGAACGAACAAACCATTTTTTACAACATTAGCATCTTATATTGTGGTTGTTTTGGGCAGGAAGTTAATTCATATATTCCTTCGTGGAGTCAAGGATGAAGCTAATATTAGTAGATATATGAAAACGTACATTGAACGATTAAATTACACTTTATAAATTTTGCTAAATTGCATGTAATACTATGATATGTATGGCATTTTGATACATTTTCTCGTATGTATTAATAATTTTATTTATATTTATTGTATTATCTTATATTTTTAAACATATAACAATTTGATGCAATTATTTATTTGAGTACTATTGATAATATATACATACATATATATATAAATATATATATATATATATATATATATATATATATATATATATATATATAAAGAAAAAATTAATTTAATTTATTAATAATTAAAATTATTGATAAAAATATAAAATCACATTTGGCATCACTTTAAAATGTTACAAAGCTAATAATATACAATTTAAAAAAAAATGGCGACACTTTGAACTATCACAACAAACCTTCAAAATCAAAATGTTACATAAAATTAATGGCGATTACAACCGTTGCAATTATACTTTGGAGGCAGTTTTATAACCGTCGTAAAATGTTATAGCGGTTGGGGCGACTGTTTTAATAGCCGTTCAGAACATTCTCGCAACACACGATTATGAAGCAGTCGACAAACTGTCGCAATCCGAAGATTATGGTGGTTAGAACTGCCGCAATATCCAAATAAAATTGTCATAAATTCCTATTTTTCTTGTTGTATCATGACTTAGCACATGAACCGATGATCTATAATTTTTTTTTATTTGATGTTTGATCTCTTTTCCATGATAATTTTTTGTCTTCATAAAAACTAATACTTCCAAAGACAATGAATATCTTCTTCACACACGAATATCTGGATTATCTTAAGGAAACAAATCTGTGTACTTTCGACAATAAAGTATCAAAGCTTTTGCTTAAGGTAAAAAAATCTAGATTGTTTTTTATTTGTTTGTGGTGCATTACCTTGCTATTAATATTAGGTGTTTTTATTTTTGTTTTTGTTGTTTTTGTTTTGAATTTACTTTGAGGACACATTATATGTGAGTTCATTTACAATTTTAAAAATATATATCTAATGAAACTTATTTTGTTTTTATTTATTTATGGGCGTGGACTTGAATGATTGATGAAAAGAGTGAGCATGATGAATGATTATTTATTTCAGATGTAAATAAATAAAAATGGAGAAGAGATGTCATGAATTGTGATGCTGTTGCTTTTGAGACCTTTCTCTCTATTTTTATTTGTGGACCTCTTATTTAAGTAATATAAGATATATTATTTTATGATGTAAAATTGTAAAAAAGATCTATAAAAATATTGATTTTAGCTTTGGAAATTATTTATTTTAATTAATATATTAAATAAATAATTAATTCATCTTAATGGTTCTATAATACAAATCATATATTATGTTATTTCATATTATCATTTTTTAGATTAAGAATTTAAGAAAAAAAATTAACATTTAAATTTAATAAAATAAGAGATCAATTTTCGTGCATAAAAATAAAACAAAATTACAATTATGGAATTTACTACTAATCCTATTGATTGAAGTAATCAAGATCTACATAGGAATTGTTTAATTCAAATTATCTAATAATAAATTGACAATCAAGAAAAACCTAAATCAGTGCCCTAGTAAAACTATAATCATAATAATAGTAATAATAATTTAAATTAGAGAATAAATTTATAGATTAAACAACAAAATTGATGAACAAAAAACTTTAAAGCTTAAGTGACAAATCAAGCTCCAAAGATTTAGAATCAGAAACTTCTTCCATGTTAATGTGATGATTATCGCCACTTGTGTCATCTACAATTGAATATTTTTCTACTGAATTTGACTTTGCTCCAATATTTATAGAAGACTTTCCAACACCTTCTTCTAAATTTAAGATATTTCTCAAAGTTGGAGTGACACTATTTCCATTATTTACAGTAAGACTCTCATTCTTCAATCCATCAATAGAAAAAAAGTTTCTCATCTCTTGCTTTGGTGTCCACACAGAAGTAGAACAAGACTTAAAAAGAGGTGAGATCCATGAATAATTTGGTCTTGGCTTGTGAATCATAGACCCCATATTTATTCCAAGTGCTCTATTATAAGGTCCAACTCTAAATCCATGACAAGGAGTCGTAGAAAGACTAGGATACTTAGTGTAGTATGGAAAAGGATAACGAGGAATTCCAAAATCGTTGTTTAACTCTTGGCAATATTTTGCGAACGCGCGCTCTTTTTTGTGAGCGTTTTGATGCCCTCCCAAAGCTTGCGGAGTAGAAAATTGTCTTTTACAAAAGTTGCATGAAAAATCATTTGAAGACTCTTTCTTAATATTTACTTCATTGTTAGACTTATTATTAGCCCAACTTAATGAAGATGAACCTACCACCAGGTTCTTTGTATGGTCGAAAAAATTATGTTCTTCCAACTTCAACCCGTGAACGGAAGCATCCTCTGAGAGCTTGAATGTTGAGGTTTTGGAGTTTGAAGGTTGAGGTTTTACAATATTATTCTCCTTCATCAATGTCGCGACTGTGTTGTTGATGGTATTTTCTTCTGAAGAAGCAGTGGGTTGATCAGAGGTTGCAGCCATTTGAGTTTGAATGATTGATGAAAAGAATGCTCGCAACAATTTGGGTTATATACACATATATATTTAATATTTGAATTAATGCAAATATCTTCGTATGTAAGTAAAGAGATTTGATTAATTGAATTGTGCTGTTATTATTTATTTACTATAAATATAATGAATTGAAGTGATGCGAATCAGGGTTAGCTAGCACCGGTTAGTGCATGATTTTTTGGCTAAATAAACATTCTTAATAATGATTTCAACACTGTCTAATTAACGCGGTTAATTACTCATAAGTTCAATTATTGCACAGTGGATGTGTCAAGTCTTATTAGTTTTGGCTTTGTCATCAATTTATAATTACCCAACATTTACGCGGATTGGCAACATAGGTTTAAACGTTCCAATTAAGTGTTTTTGTTATATATACTAGCGTCCAAACGTTATAAATAGAATGCTTGTAACCTAGAAAAATTAACGAGTCCAAGATGTAGATCATTAGGGTTTTGTCTTTGTGCCACTCTCTAGGAGAGTTGGTATGTGTTTACCTCTAAGCCTATAGGTAAGAGGTGTTTTGTTCTTGATCAAAGCTTTTAAGCAAGATCAAGTATTGTCATTGAAGTGTGTCTTCTATTTTTTTGTGTTTGAAGAGTGTTGGAAATCAAGCTGTTGATGCAGTGGCTGAGGTGTTATCTGCTAGACATCATTGCGATGATTGGAAGTGAGATGAAGTCTCTTATCTAGGGTGGACTTAGGTAGAAGGGTCATTGGGTAGTGATTAAGTGAGTAGATCATCAACGGGTGTGTTGATTATAGGGTATATGAATTGATACTGCTGATAGTGAACTTCCTTCCTGGCTTGGTATGCCCCCAGATGTAGGTCGTTAGACCGAACTGGGTAAACAATTATTGTGTTGTTTATGCTTTTCAGTACTGTTATTGTTTATACCTTGCCATGTTATCTGTAACAGACCAGATGTCTCGACATCCTGTAGGATATCTGGGATCTGTCATACCAGAATTTCAATTGACATAAAAGTTATTTCTATCATGAGGCCTTTTATGATGATTTAAACCATGAACTTTCATTGATTCCTTATGGTTGAACTTGCTAATAGCCTTTATAAAGATAGTTTGATTTGTACTAAGTTTATCAAAATTAGAAAAGTCAAGTCCATATTTATTAATTAAATATCTTTGACTACTCAATACATTATCCAAGCCAATTTTCCCTTTTTCATATTTGGTAATGACTTGGTTTAATTCCACAAATTTTTACTCAAGAGATGAACAATTATTGCATGCTGAATTTTTTTAGTATAACTCAACTTTTGTGTTACTATCCCCACTTTCTAGATTTAAAATAGTTTTCTTTTGTTTTGAACATTTTCTAGTAAGTTTCAAAAATTCATCATGCAATTCATTAAAAGAACTTTGTAATTCACCATATGAAGGTCTATCATCAATTCCAGAATCCCTAACTTCATGTTCTTCGTCACTTGAATGATGTGATGCCAGCAATGCCCTGTTTGCATGATCTTCATATGAAGATGAACTTATTTCACTGTCATTCCATGCTACATATGCTTTCTTTGGAATTTTTTCCCTTATTGCTATTGAATTTATTCTTCTTTTGAAGTTTAGGGAATTCACTTTTGACATGTCCTCTTTCTCCACATTCAAAGAAAGTAGCCTTCCTTCTTGATGTTTCTCTTTGACTAATTTCCTTTGTTCATTCCTTTCTCATAAGTTTTCCGAATTTCTCGATTAGAGCATCTTCTTCATCTTTAGTGGATTCATCCTCTTGATTTTTATCATGACTTTTGACTCTAGTCTTTAAGGAAAAAATTATTGAATTCTTTCTTTCATCTTCATGTCTTTCTAGTTTTTCAAGTTCTATCTCGTGTTCTTGAAGTTTATTGAACAATGCTGTAGAAGACAATTTCGAAAGACTTTTCTTTTTCGAAATAACTGTTAATTTTGGTTGCCAAGCTTTTGTCAAATATCCAAGCATTTTTAGATTTATTTCATCATTTGTAAAAGTTTTACCGAGAGCTATAAAATGATTTGTTAAATGACTAAATCTCTTTTGAAAATCAAGAATAGATTCATGAGACTGCATTATAAATATTTCATATTCTTGTGATAGAGTGTTTAGCTTAGATCTTTTTACCTCTACCATGCCTTCATGTGTGACTTCTAACACATCCCATATATCCTTCGCTATTTTGCATTAAAAGACACAGAAGAATTCATCCATGCTTAGGGATGCTTGAAGCAAGTTCTTCGCTTTCTTGTCGTAGAGAACTTTTTTCTTATCATCATCATTCAAAGAACCTTTTATCTTGGGTGTACCAATGCCATTGAAAACGCTTGTGGGAACGAACAAACCATTTTTTACAACATTAGCATCTTATATTGTGGTTGTTTTGGGCAGGAAGTTAATTCATATATTCCTTCGTGGAGTCAAGGATGAAGCTAATATTAGTAGATATATGAAAACGTACATTGAACGATTAAATTACACTTTATAAATTTTGCTAAATTGCATGTAATACTATGATATGTATGGCATTTTGATACATTTTCTCGTATGTATTAATAATTTTATTTATATTTATTGTATTATCTTATATTTTTAAACATATAACAATTTGATGCAATTATTTATTTGAGTACTATTGATAATATATACATACATATATATATAAATATATATATATATATATATATATATATATATATATATATATATATATATAAAGAAAAAATTAATTTAATTTATTAATAATTAAAATTATTGATAAAAATATAAAATCACATTTGGCATCACTTTAAAATGTTACAAAGCTAATAATATACAATTTAAAAAAAATGGCGACACTTTGAACTATCACAACAAACCTTCAAAATCAAAATGTTACATAAAATTAATGGCGATTACAACCGTTGCAATTATACTTTGGAGGCAGTTTTATAACCGTCGTAAAATGTTATAGCGGTTGGGGCGACTGTTTTAATAGCCGTTCAGAACATTCTCGCAACACACGATTATGAAGCAGTCGACAAACTGTCGCAATCCGAAGATTATGGTGGTTAGAACTGCCGCAATATCCAAATAAAATTGTCATAAATTCCTATTTTTCTTGTTGTATCATGACTTAGCACATGAACCGATGATCTATAATTTTTTTTTATTTGATGTTTGATCTCTTTTCCATGATAATTTTTTGTCTTCATAAAAACTAATACTTCCAAAGACAATGAATATCTTCTTCACACACGAATATCTGGATTATCTTAAGGAAACAAATCTGTGTACTTTCGACAATAAAGTATCAAAGCTTTTGCTTAAGGTAAAAAAATCTAGATTGTTTTTTATTTGTTTGTGGTGCATTACCTTGCTATTAATATTAGGTGTTTTTATTTTTGTTTTTGTTGTTTTTGTTTTGAATTTACTTTGAGGACACATTATATGTGAGTTCATTTACAATTTTAAAAATATATATCTAATGAAACTTATTTTGTTTTTATTTATTTATGGGCGTGGACTTGAATGATTGATGAAAAGAGTGAGCATGATGAATGATTATTTATTTCAGATGTAAATAAATAAAAATGGAGAAGAGATGTCATGAATTGTGATGCTGTTGCTTTTGAGACCTTTCTCTCTATTTTTATTTGTGGACCTCTTATTTAAGTAATATAAGATATATTATTTTATGATGTAAAATTGTAAAAAAGATCTATAAAAATATTGATTTTAGCTTTGGAAATTATTTATTTTAATTAATATATTAAATAAATAATTAATTCATCTTAATGGTTCTATAATACAAATCATATATTATGTTATTTCATATTATCATTTTTTAGATTAAGAATTTAAGAAAAAAAATTAACATTTAAATTTAATAAAATAAGAGATCAATTTTCGTGCATAAAAATAAAACAAAATTACAATTATGGAATTTACTACTAATCCTATTGATTGAAGTAATCAAGATCTACATAGGAATTGTTTAATTCAAATTATCTAATAATAAATTGACAATCAAGAAAAACCTAAATCAGTGCCCTAGTAAAACTATAATCATAATAATAGTAATAATAATTTAAATTAGAGAATAAATTTATAGATTAAACAACAAAATTGATGAACAAAAAACTTTAAAGCTTAAGTGACAAATCAAGCTCCAAAGATTTAGAATCAGAAACTTCTTCCATGTTAATGTGATGATTATCGCCACTTGTGTCATCTACAATTGAATATTTTTCTACTGAATTTGACTTTGCTCCAATATTTATAGAAGACTTTCCAACACCTTCTTCTAAATTTAAGATATTTCTCAAAGTTGGAGTGACACTATTTCCATTATTTACAGTAAGACTCTCATTCTTCAATCCATCAATAGAAAAAAAGTTTCTCATCTCTTGCTTTGGTGTCCACACAGAAGTAGAACAAGACTTAAAAAGAGGTGAGATCCATGAATAATTTGGTCTTGGCTTGTGAATCATAGACCCCATATTTATTCCAAGTGCTCTAGTATAAGGTCCAACTCTAAATCCATGACAAGGAGTCGTAGAAAGACTAGGATACTTAGTGTAGTATGGAAAAGGATAACGAGGAATTCCAAAATCGTTGTTTAACTCTTGGCAATATTTTGCGAACGCGCGCTCTTTTTTGTGAGCGTTTTGATGCCCTCCCAAAGCTTGCGGAGTAGAAAATTGTCTTTTACAAAAGTTGCATGAAAAATCATTTGAAGACTCTTTCTTAATATTTACTTCATTGTTAGACTTATTATTAGCCCAACTTAATGAAGATGAACCTACCACCAGGTTCTTTGTATGGTCGAAAAAATTATGTTCTTCCAACTTCAACCCGTGAACGGAAGCATCCTCTGAGAGCTTGAATGTTGAGGTTTTGGAGTTTGAAGGTTGAGGTTTTACAATATTATTCTTCTTCATCAATGTCGCGACTGTGTTGTTGATGGTATTTTCTTCTGAAGAAGCAGTGGGTTGATCAGAGGTTGCAGCCATTTGAGTTTGAATGATTGATGAAAAGAATGCTCGCAACAATTTGGGTTATATACACATATATATTTAATATTTGAATTAATGCAAATATCTTCGTATGTAAGTAAAGAGATTTGATTAATTGAATTGTGCTGTTATTATTTATTTACTATAAATATAATGAATTGAAGTGATGCGAATCAGGGTTAGCTAGCACCGGTTAGTGCATGATTTTTTGGCTAAATAAACATTCTTAATAATGATTTCAACACTGTCTAATTAACGCGGTTAATTACTCATAAGTTCAATTATTGCATAGTGGATGTGTCAAGTCTTATTAGTTTTGGCTTTGTCATCAATTTATAATTACCCAACATTTACGCGGATTGGCAACATAGGTTTAAACGTTCCAATTAAGTGTTTTTGTTATATATACTAGCGTCCAAACGTTATAAATAGAATGCTTGTAACCTAGAAAAATTAACGAGTCCAAGATGTAGATCATTAGGGTTTTGTCTTTGTGCCACTCTCTAGGAGAGTTGGTATGTGTTTACCTCTAAGCCTATAGGTAAGAGGTGTTTTGTTCTTGATCAAAGCTTTTAAGCAAGATCAAGTATTGTCATTGAAGTGTGTCTTCTATTTTTTTGTGTTTGAAGAGTGTTGGAAATCAAGCTGTTGATGCAGTGGCTGAGGTGTTATCTGCTAGACATCATTGCGATGATTGGAAGTGAGATGGAGTCTCTTATCTAGGGTGGACTTAGGTAGAAGGGTCATTGGGTAGTGATTAAGTGAGTAGATCATCAACGGGTGTGTTGATTATAGGGTCTATGAATTGATACTGCTGATAGTGAACTTCCTTCCTGGCTTGGTATGCCCCCAGATGTAGGTCGTTAGACCGAACTGGGTAAACAATTATTGTGTTGTTTATGCTTTTCAGTACTGTTATTGTTTATACCTTGCCATGTTATCTGTAACAGACCAGATGTCTCGACATCCTGTAGGATATCTGGGATCTGTCATACCAGAATTTCAATTGACATAAAAGTTATTTCTATCATGAGGCCTTTTATGATGATTTAAACCATGAACTTTCATTGATTCCTTATGGTTGAACTTGCTAATAGCCTTTATAAAGATAGTTTGATTTGTACTAAGTTTATCAAAATTAGAAAAGTCAAGTCCATATTTATTAATTAAATATCTTTGACTACTCAATACATTATCCAAGCCAATTTTCCCTTTTTCATATTTGGTAATGACTTGGTTTAATTCCACAAATTTTTACTCAAGAGATGAACAATTATTGCATGCTGAATTTTTTTAGTATAACTCAACTTTTGTGTTACTATCCCCACTTTCTAGATTTAAAATAGTTTTCTTTTGTTTTGAACATTTTCTAGTAAGTTTCAAAAATTCATCATGCAATTCATTAAAAGAACTTTGTAATTCACCATATGAAGGTCTATCATCAATTCCAGAATCCCTAACTTCATGTTCTTCGTCACTTGAATGATGTGATGCCAGCAATGCCCTGTTTGCATGATCTTCATATGAAGATGAACTTATTTCACTGTCATTCCATGCTACATATGCTTTCTTTGGAATTTTTTCCCTTATTGCTATTGAATTTATTCTTCTTTTGAAGTTTAGGGAATTCACTTTTGACATGTCCTCTTTCTCCACATTCAAAGAAAGTAGCCTTCCTTCTTGATGTTTCTCTTTGACTAATTTCCTTTGTTCATTCCTTTCTCATAAGTTTTCCGAATTTCTCGATTAGAGCATCTTCTTCATCTTTAGTGGATTCATCCTCTTGATTTTTATCATGACTTTTGACTCTAGTCTTTAAGGAAAAAATTATTGAATTCTTTCTTTCATCTTCATGTCTTTCTAGTTTTTCAAGTTCTATCTCGTGTTCTTGAAGTTTATTGAACAATGCTGTAGAAGACAATTTCGAAAGACTTTTCTTTTTCGAAATAACTGTTAATTTTGGTTGCCAAGCTTTTGTCAAATATCCAAGCATTTTTAGATTTATTTCATCATTTGTAAAAGTTTTACCGAGAGCTATAAAATGATTTGTTAAATGACTAAATCTCTTTTGAAAATCAAGAATAGATTCATGAGACTGCATTATAAATATTTCATATTCTTGTGATAGAGTGTTTAGCTTAGATCTTTTTACCTCTACCATGCCTTCATGTGTGACTTCTAACACATCCCATATATCCTTCGCTATTTTGCATTAAAAGACACAGAAGAATTCATCCATGCTTAGGGATGCTTGAAGCAAGTTCTTCGCTTTCTTGTCGTAGAGAACTTTTTTCTTATCATCATCATTCAAAGAACCTTTTATCTTGGGTGTACCAATGCCATTGAAAACGCTTGTGGGAACGAACAAACCATTTTTTACAACATTAGCATCTTATATTGTGGTTGTTTTGGGCAGGAAGTTAATTCATATATTCCTTCGTGGAGTCAAGGATGAAGCTAATATTAGTAGATATATGAAAACGTACATTGAACGATTAAATTACACTTTATAAATTTTGCTAAATTGCATGTAATACTATGATATGTATGGCATTTTGATACATTTTCTCGTATGTATTAATAATTTTATTTATATTTATTGTATTATCTTATATTTTTAAACATATAACAATTTGATGCAATTATTTATTTGAGTACTATTGATAATATATACATACATATATATATAAATATATATATATATATATATATATATATATATATATATATATATATATATATAAAGAAAAAATTAATTTAATTTATTAATAATTAAAATTATTGATAAAAATATAAAATCACATTTGGCATCACTTTAAAATGTTACAAAGCTAATAATATACAATTTAAAAAAAATGGCGACACTTTGAACTATCACAACAAACCTTCAAAATCAAAATGTTACATAAAATTAATGGCGATTACAACCGTTGCAATTATACTTTGGAGGCAGTTTTATAACCGTCGTAAAATGTTATAGCGGTTGGGGCGACTGTTTTAATAGCCGTTCAGAACATTCTCGCAACACACGATTATGAAGCAGTCGACAAACTGTCGCAATCCGAAGATTATGGTGGTTAGAACTGCCGCAATATCCAAATAAAATTGTCATAAATTCCTATTTTTCTTGTTGTATCATGACTTAGCACATGAACCGATGATCTATAATTTTTTTTTATTTGATGTTTGATCTCTTTTCCATGATAATTTTTTGTCTTCATAAAAACTAATACTTCCAAAGACAATGAATATCTTCTTCACACACGAATATCTGGATTATCTTAAGGAAACAAATCTGTGTACTTTCGACAATAAAGTATCAAAGCTTTTGCTTAAGGTAAAAAAATCTAGATTGTTTTTTATTTGTTTGTGGTGCATTACCTTGCTATTAATATTAGGTGTTTTTATTTTTGTTTTTGTTGTTTTTGTTTTGAATTTACTTTGAGGACACATTATATGTGAGTTCATTTACAATTTTAAAAATATATATCTAATGAAACTTATTTTGTTTTTATTTATTTATGGGCGTGGACTTGAATGATTGATGAAAAGAGTGAGCATGATGAATGATTATTTATTTCAGATGTAAATAAATAAAAATGGAGAAGAGATGTCATGAATTGTGATGCTGTTGCTTTTGAGACCTTTCTCTCTATTTTTATTTGTGGACCTCTTATTTAAGTAATATAAGATATATTATTTTATGATGTAAAATTGTAAAAAAGATCTATAAAAATATTGATTTTAGCTTTGGAAATTATTTATTTTAATTAATATATTAAATAAATAATTAATTCATCTTAATGGTTCTATAATACAAATCATATATTATGTTATTTCATATTATCATTTTTTAGATTAAGAATTTAAGAAAAAAAATTAACATTTAAATTTAATAAAATAAGAGATCAATTTTCGTGCATAAAAATAAAACAAAATTACAATTATGGAATTTACTACTAATCCTATTGATTGAAGTAATCAAGATCTACATAGGAATTGTTTAATTCAAATTATCTAATAATAAATTGACAATCAAGAAAAACCTAAATCAGTGCCCTAGTAAAACTATAATCATAATAATAGTAATAATAATTTAAATTAGAGAATAAATTTATAGATTAAACAACAAAATTGATGAACAAAAAACTTTAAAGCTTAAGTGACAAATCAAGCTCCAAAGATTTAGAATCAGAAACTTCTTCCATGTTAATGTGATGATTATCGCCACTTGTGTCATCTACAATTGAATATTTTTCTACTGAATTTGACTTTGCTCCAATATTTATAGAAGACTTTCCAACACCTTCTTCTAAATTTAAGATATTTCTCAAAGTTGGAGTGACACTATTTCCATTATTTACAGTAAGACTCTCATTCTTCAATCCATCAATAGAAAAAAAGTTTCTCATCTCTTGCTTTGGTGTCCACACAGAAGTAGAACAAGACTTAAAAAGAGGTGAGATCCATGAATAATTTGGTCTTGGCTTGTGAATCATAGACCCCATATTTATTCCAAGTGCTCTATTATAAGGTCCAACTCTAAATCCATGACAAGGAGTCGTAGAAAGACTAGGATACTTAGTGTAGTATGGAAAAGGATAACGAGGAATTCCAAAATCGTTGTTTAACTCTTGGCAATATTTTGCGAACGCGCGCTCTTTTTTGTGAGCGTTTTGATGCCCTCCCAAAGCTTGCGGAGTAGAAAATTGTCTTTTACAAAAGTTGCATGAAAAATCATTTGAAGACTCTTTCTTAATATTTACTTCATTGTTAGACTTATTATTAGCCCAACTTAATGAAGATGAACCTACCACCAGGTTCTTTGTATGGTCGAAAAAATTATGTTCTTCCAACTTCAACCCGTGAACGGAAGCATCCTCTGAGAGCTTGAATGTTGAGGTTTTGGAGTTTGAAGGTTGAGGTTTTACAATATTATTCTCCTTCATCAATGTCGCGACTGTGTTGTTGATGGTATTTTCTTCTGAAGAAGCAGTGGGTTGATCAGAGGTTGCAGCCATTTGAGTTTGAATGATTGATGAAAAGAATGCTCGCAACAATTTGGGTTATATACACATATATATTTAATATTTGAATTAATGCAAATATCTTCGTATGTAAGTAAAGAGATTTGATTAATTGAATTGTGCTGTTATTATTTATTTACTATAAATATAATGAATTGAAGTGATGCGAATCAGGGTTAGCTAGCACCGGTTAGTGCATGATTTTTTGGCTAAATAAACATTCTTAATAATGATTTCAACACTGTCTAATTAACGCGGTTAATTACTCATAAGTTCAATTATTGCACAGTGGATGTGTCAAGTCTTATTAGTTTTGGCTTTGTCATCAATTTATAATTACCCAACATTTACGCGGATTGGCAACATAGGTTTAAACGTTCCAATTAAGTGTTTTTGTTATATATACTAGCGTCCAAACGTTATAAATAGAATGCTTGTAACCTAGAAAAATTAACGAGTCCAAGATGTAGATCATTAGGGTTTTGTCTTTGTGCCACTCTCTAGGAGAGTTGGTATGTGTTTACCTCTAAGCCTATAGGTAAGAGGTGTTTTGTTCTTGATCAAAGCTTTTAAGCAAGATCAAGTATTGTCATTGAAGTGTGTCTTCTATTTTTTTGTGTTTGAAGAGTGTTGGAAATCAAGCTGTTGATGCAGTGGCTGAGGTGTTATCTGCTAGACATCATTGCGATGATTGGAAGTGAGATGAAGTCTCTTATCTAGGGTGGACTTAGGTAGAAGGGTCATTGGGTAGTGATTAAGTGAGTAGATCATCAACGGGTGTGTTGATTATAGGGTCTATGAATTGATACTGCTGATAGTGAACTTCCTTCCTGGCTTGGTATGCCCCCAGATGTAGGTCGTTAGACCGAACTGGGTAAACAATTATTGTGTTGTTTATGCTTTTCAGTACTGTTATTGTTTATACCTTGCCATGTTATCTGTAACAGACCAGATGTCTCGACATCCTGTAGGATATCTGGGATCTGTCATACCAGAATTTCAATTGACATAAAAGTTATTTCTATCATGAGGCCTTTTATGATGATTTAAACCATGAACTTTCATTGATTCCTTATGGTTGAACTTGCTAATAGCCTTTATAAAGATAGTTTGATTTGTACTAAGTTTATCAAAATTAGAAAAGTCAAGTCCATATTTATTAATTAAATATCTTTGACTACTCAATACATTATCCAAGCCAATTTTCCCTTTTTCATATTTGGTAATGACTTGGTTTAATTCCACAAATTTTTACTCAAGAGATGAACAATTATTGCATGCTGAATTTTTTTAGTATAACTCAACTTTTGTGTTACTATCCCCACTTTCTAGATTTAAAATAGTTTTCTTTTGTTTTGAACATTTTCTAGTAAGTTTCAAAAATTCATCATGCAATTCATTAAAAGAACTTTGTAATTCACCATATGAAGGTCTATCATCAATTCCAGAATCCCTAACTTCATGTTCTTCGTCACTTGAATGATGTGATGCCAGCAATGCCCTGTTTGCATGATCTTCATATGAAGATGAACTTATTTCACTGTCATTCCATGCTACATATGCTTTCTTTGGAATTTTTTCCCTTATTGCTATTGAATTTATTCTTCTTTTGAAGTTTAGGGAATTCACTTTTGACATGTCCTCTTTCTCCACATTCAAAGAAAGTAGCCTTCCTTCTTGATGTTTCTCTTTGACTAATTTCCTTTGTTCATTCCTTTCTCATAAGTTTTCCGAATTTCTCGATTAGAGCATCTTCTTCATCTTTAGTGGATTCATCCTCTTGATTTTTATCATGACTTTTGACTCTAGTCTTTAAGGAAAAAATTATTGAATTCTTTCTTTCATCTTCATGTCTTTCTAGTTTTTCAAGTTCTATCTCGTGTTCTTGAAGTTTATTGAACAATGCTGTAGAAGACAATTTCGAAAGACTTTTCTTTTTCGAAATAACTGTTAATTTTGGTTGCCAAGCTTTTGTCAAATATCCAAGCATTTTTAGATTTATTTCATCATTTGTAAAAGTTTTACCGAGAGCTATAAAATGATTTGTTAAATGACTAAATCTCTTTTGAAAATCAAGAATAGATTCATGAGACTGCATTATAAATATTTCATATTCTTGTGATAGAGTGTTTAGCTTAGATCTTTTTACCTCTACCATGCCTTCATGTGTGACTTCTAACACATCCCATATATCCTTCGCTATTTTGCATTAAAAGACACAGAAGAATTCATCCATGCTTAGGGATGCTTGAAGCAAGTTCTTCGCTTTCTTGTCGTAGAGAACTTTTTTCTTATCATCATCATTCAAAGAACCTTTTATCTTGGGTGTACCAATGCCATTGAAAACGCTTGTGGGAACGAACAAACCATTTTTTACAACATTAGCATCTTATATTGTGGTTGTTTTGGGCAGGAAGTTAATTCATATATTCCTTCGTGGAGTCAAGGATGAAGCTAATATTAGTAGATATATGAAAACGTACATTGAACGATTAAATTACACTTTATAAATTTTGCTAAATTGCATGTAATACTATGATATGTATGGCATTTTGATACATTTTCTCGTATGTATTAATAATTTTATTTATATTTATTGTATTATCTTATATTTTTAAACATATAACAATTTGATGCAATTATTTATTTGAGTACTATTGATAATATATACATACATATATATATAAATATATATATATATATATATATATATATATATATATATAAAGAAAAAATTAATTTAATTTATTAATAATTAAAATTATTGATAAAAATATAAAATCACATTTGGCATCACTTTAAAATGTTACAAAGCTAATAATATACAATTTAAAAAAAATGGCGACACTTTGAACTATCACAACAAACCTTCAAAATCAAAATGTTACATAAAATTAATGGCGATTACAACCGTTGCAATTATACTTTGGAGGCAGTTTTATAACCGTCGTAAAATGTTATAGCGGTTGGGGCGACTGTTTTAATAGCCGTTCAGAACATTCTCGCAACACACGATTATGAAGCAGTCGACAAACTGTCGCAATCCGAAGATTATGGTGGTTAGAACTGCCGCAATATCCAAATAAAATTGTCATAAATTCCTATTTTTCTTGTTGTATCATGACTTAGCACATGAACCGATGATCTATAATTTTTTTTTATTTGATGTTTGATCTCTTTTCCATGATAATTTTTTGTCTTCATAAAAACTAATACTTCCAAAGACAATGAATATCTTCTTCACACACGAATATCTGGATTATCTTAAGGAAACAAATCTGTGTACTTTCGACAATAAAGTATCAAAGCTTTTGCTTAAGGTAAAAAAATCTAGATTGTTTTTTATTTGTTTGTGGTGCATTACCTTGCTATTAATATTAGGTGTTTTTATTTTTGTTTTTGTTGTTTTTGTTTTGAATTTACTTTGAGGACACATTATATGTGAGTTCATTTACAATTTTAAAAATATATATCTAATGAAACTTATTTTGTTTTTATTTATTTATGGGCGTGGACTTGAATGATTGATGAAAAGAGTGAGCATGATGAATGATTATTTATTTCAGATGTAAATAAATAAAAATGGAGAAGAGATGTCATGAATTGTGATGCTGTTGCTTTTGAGACCTTTCTCTCTATTTTTATTTGTGGACCTCTTATTTAAGTAATATAAGATTATTATTTTATGATGTAAAATTGTAAAAAAGATCTATAAAAATATTGATTTTAGCTTTGGAAATTATTTATTTTAATTAATATATTAAATAAATAATTAATTCATCTTAATGGTTCTATAATACAAATCATATATTATGTTATTTCATATTATCATTTTTTAGATTAAGAATTTAAGAAAAAAAATTAACATTTAAATTTAATAAAATAAGAGATCAATTTTCGTGCATAAAAATAAAACAAAATTACAATTATGGAATTTACTACTAATCCTATTGATTGAAGTAATCAAGATCTACATAGGAATTGTTTAATTCAATTATCTAATAATAAATTGACAATCAAGAAAAACCTAAATCAGTGCCCTAGTAAAACTATAATCATAATAATAGTAATAATAATTTAAATTAGAGAATAAATTTATAGATTAAACAACAAAATTGATGAACAAAAAACTTTAAAGCTTAAGTGACAAATCAAGCTCCAAAGATTTAGAATCAGAAACTTCTTCCATGTTAATGTGATGATTATCGCCACTTGTGTCATCTACAATTGAATATTTTTCTACTGAATTTGACTTTGCTCCAATATTTATAGAAGACTTTCCAACACCTTCTTCTAAATTTAAGATATTTCTCAAAGTTGGAGTGACACTATTTCCATTATTTACAGTAAGACTCTCATTCTTCAATCCATCAATAGAAAAAAAGTTTCTCATCTCTTGCTTTGGTGTCCACACAGAAGTAGAACAAGACTTAAAAAGAGGTGAGATCCATGAATAATTTGGTCTTGGCTTGTGAATCATAGACCCCATATTTATTCCAAGTGCTCTATTATAAGGTCCAACTCTAAATCCATGACAAGGAGTCGTAGAAAGACTAGGATACTTAGTGTAGTATGGAAAAGGATAACGAGGAATTCCAAAATCGTTGTTTAACTCTTGGCAATATTTTGCGAACGCGCGCTCTTTTTTGTGAGCGTTTTGATGCCCTCCCAAAGCTTGCGGAGTAGAAAATTGTCTTTTACAAAAGTTGCATGAAAAATCATTTGAAGACTCTTTCTTAATATTTACTTCATTGTTAGACTTATTATTAGCCCAACTTAATGAAGATGAACCTACCACCAGGTTCTTTGTATGGTCGAAAAAATTATGTTCTTCCAACTTCAACCCGTGAACGGAAGCATCCTCTGAGAGCTTGAATGTTGAGGTTTTGGAGTTTGAAGGTTGAGGTTTTACAATATTATTCTCCTTCATCAATGTCGCGACTGTGTTGTTGATGGTATTTTCTTCTGAAGAAGCAGTGGGTTGATCAGAGGTTGCAGCCATTTGAGTTTGAATGATTGATGAAAAGAATGCTCGCAACAATTTGGGTTATATACACATATATATTTAATATTTGAATTAATGCAAATATCTTCGTATGTAAGTAAAGAGATTTGATTAATTGAATTGTGCTGTTATTATTTATTTACTATAAATATAATGAATTGAAGTGATGCGAATCAGGGTTAGCTAGCACCGGTTAGTGCATGATTTTTTGGCTAAATAAACATTCTTAATAATGATTTCAACACTGTCTAATTAACGCGGTTAATTACTCATAAGTTCAATTATTGCACAGTGATGTGTCAAGTCTTATTCTTATTAGTTTTGGCTTTGTCATCAATTTATAATTACCCAACATTTACGCGGATTGGCAACATAGGTTTAAACGTTCCAATTAAGTGTTTTTGTTATATATACTAGCGTCCAAACGTTATAAATAGAATGCTTGTAACCTAGAAAAATTAACGAGTCCAAGATGTAGATCATTAGGGTTTTGTCTTTGTGCCACTCTCTAGGAGAGTTGGTATGTGTTTACCTCTAAGCCTATAGGTAAGAGGTGTTTTGTTCTTGATCAAAGCTTTTAAGCAAGATCAAGTATTGTCATTGAAGTGTGTCTTCTATTTTTTTGTGTTTGAAGAGTGTTGGAAATCAAGCTGTTGATGCAGTGGCTGAGGTGTTATCTGCTAGACATCATTGCGATGATTGGAAGTGAGATGAAGTCTCTTATCTAGGGTGGACTTAGGTAGAAGGGTCATTGGGTAGTGATTAAGTGAGTAGATCATCAACGGGTGTGTTGATTATAGGGTCTATGAATTGATACTGCTGATAGTGAACTTCCTTCCTGGCTTGGTATGCCCCCAGATGTAGGTCGTTAGACCGAACTGGGTAAACAATTATTGTGTTGTTTATGCTTTTCAGTACTGTTATTGTTTATACCTTGCCATGTTATCTGTAACAGACCAGATGTCTCGACATCCTGTAGGATATCTGGGATCTGTCATACCAGAATTTCAATTGACATAAAAGTTATTTCTATCATGAGGCCTTTTATGATGATTTAAACCATGAACTTTCATTGATTCCTTATGGTTGAACTTGCTAATAGCCTTTATAAAGATAGTTTGATTTGTACTAAGTTTATCAAAATTAGAAAAGTCAAGTCCATATTTATTAATTAAATATCTTTGACTACTCAATACATTATCCAAGCCAATTTTCCCTTTTTCATATTTGGTAATGACTTGGTTTAATTCCACAAATTTTTACTCAAGAGATGAACAATTATTGCATGCTGAATTTTTTTAGTATAACTCAACTTTTGTGTTACTATCCCCACTTTCTAGATTTAAAATAGTTTTCTTTTGTTTTGAACATTTTCTAGTAAGTTTCAAAAATTCATCATGCAATTCATTAAAAGAACTTTGTAATTCACCATATGAAGGTCTATCATCAATTCCAGAATCCCTAACTTCATGTTCTTCGTCACTTGAATGATGTGATGCCAGCAATGCCCTGTTTGCATGATCTTCATATGAAGATGAACTTATTTCACTGTCATTCCATGCTACATATGCTTTCTTTGGAATTTTTTCCCTTATTGCTATTGAATTTATTCTTCTTTTGAAGTTTAGGGAATTCACTTTTGACATGTCCTCTTTCTCCACATTCAAAGAAAGTAGCCTTCCTTCTTGATGTTTCTCTTTGACTAATTTCCTTTGTTCATTCCTTTCTCATAAGTTTTCCGAATTTCTCGATTAGAGCATCTTCTTCATCTTTAGTGGATTCATCCTCTTGATTTTTATCATGACTTTTGACTCTAGTCTTTAAGGAAAAAATTATTGAATTCTTTCTTTCATCTTCATGTCTTTCTAGTTTTTCAAGTTCTATCTCGTGTTCTTGAAGTTTATTGAACAATGCTGTAGAAGACAATTTCGAAAGACTTTTCTTTTTCGAAATAACTGTTAATTTTGGTTGCCAAGCTTTTGTCAAATATCCAAGCATTTTTAGATTTATTTCATCATTTGTAAAAGTTTTACCGAGAGCTATAAAATGATTTGTTAAATGACTAAATCTCTTTTGAAAATCAAGAATAGATTCATGAGACTGCATTATAAATATTTCATATTCTTGTGATAGAGTGTTTAGCTTAGATCTTTTTTACCTCTACCATGCCTTCATGTGTGACTTCTAACACATCCCATATATCCTTCGCTATTTTGCATTAAAAGACACAGAAGAATTCATCCATGCTTAGGGATGCTTGAAGCAAGTTCTTCGCTTTCTTGTCGTAGAGAACTTTTTTCTTATCATCATCATTCAAAGAACCTTTTATCTTGGGTGTACCAATGCCATTGAAAACGCTTGTGGGAACGAACAAACCATTTTTTACAACATTAGCATCTTATATTGTGGTTGTTTTGGGCAGGAAGTTAATTCATATATTCCTTCGTGGAGTCAAGGATGAAGCTAATATTAGTAGATATATGAAAACGTACATTGAACGATTAAATTACACTTTATAAATTTTGCTAAATTGCATGTAATACTATGATATGTATGGCATTTTGATACATTTTCTCGTATGTATTAATAATTTTATTTATATTTATTGTATTATCTTATATTTTTAAACATATAACAATTTGATGCAATTATTTATTTGAGTACTATTGATAATATATACATACATATATATATAAATATATATATATATATATATATATATATATATATATATATATATAAAGAAAAAATTAATTTAATTTATTAATAATTAAAATTATTGATAAAAATATAAAATCACATTTGGCATCACTTTAAAATGTTACAAAGCTAATAATATACAATTTAAAAAAAATGGCGACACTTTGAACTATCACAACAAACCTTCAAAATCAAAATGTTACATAAAATTAATGGCGATTACAACCGTTGCAATTATACTTTGGAGGCAGTTTTATAACCGTCGTAAAATGTTATAGCGGTTGGGGCGACTGTTTTAATAGCCGTTCAGAACATTCTCGCAACACACGATTATGAAGCAGTCGACAAACTGTCGCAATCCGAAGATTATGGTGGTTAGAACTGCCGCAATATCCAAATAAAATTGTCATAAATTCCTATTTTTCTTGTTGTATCATGACTTAGCACATGAACCGATGATCTATAATTTTTTTTTATTTGATGTTTGATCTCTTTTCCATGATAATTTTTTGTCTTCATAAAAACTAATACTTCCAAAGACAATGAATATCTTCTTCACACACGAATATCTGGATTATCTTAAGGAAACAAATCTGTGTACTTTCGACAATAAAGTATCAAAGCTTTTGCTTAAGGTAAAAAAATCTAGATTGTTTTTTATTTGTTTGTGGTGCATTACCTTGCTATTAATATTAGGTGTTTTTATTTTTGTTTTTGTTGTTTTTGTTTTGAATTTACTTTGAGGACACATTATATGTGAGTTCATTTACAATTTTAAAAATATATATCTAATGAAACTTATTTTGTTTTTATTTATTTATGGGCGTGGACTTGAATGATTGATGAAAAGAGTGAGCATGATGAATGATTATTTATTTCAGATGTAAATAAATAAAAATGGAGAAGAGATGTCATGAATTGTGATGCTGTTGCTTTTGAGACCTTTCTCTCTATTTTTATTTGTGGACCTCTTATTTAAGTAATATAAGATATATTATTTTATGATGTAAAATTGTAAAAAAGATCTATAAAAATATTGATTTTAGCTTTGGAAATTATTTATTTTAATTAATATATTAAATAAATAATTAATTCATCTTAATGGTTCTATAATACAAATCATATATTATGTTATTTCATATTATCATTTTTTAGATTAAGAATTTAAGAAAAAAATTAACATTTAAATTTAATAAAATAAGAGATCAATTTTCGTGCATAAAAATAAAACAAAATTACAATTATGGAATTTACTACTAATCCTATTGATTGAAGTAATCAAGATCTACATAGGAATTGTTTAATTCAAATTATCTAATAATAAATTGACAATCAAGAAAAACCTAAATCAGTGCCCTAGTAAAACTATAATCATAATAATAGTAATAATAATTTAAATTAGAGAATAAATTTATAGATTAAACAACAAAATTGATGAACAAAAAAACTTTAAAGCTTAAGTGACAAATCAAGCTCCAAAGATTTAGAATCAGAAACTTCTTCCATGTTAATGTGATGATTATCGCCACTTGTGTCATCTACAATTGAATATTTTTCTACTGAATTTGACTTTGCTCCAATATTTATAGAAGACTTTCCAACACCTTCTTCTAAATTTAAGATATTTCTCAAAGTTGGAGTGACACTATTTCCATTATTTACAGTAAGACTCTCATTCTTCAATCCATCAATAGAAAAAAAGTTTCTCATCTCTTGCTTTGGTGTCCACACAGAAGTAGAACAAGACTTAAAAAGAGGTGAGATCCATGAATAATTTGGTCTTGGCTTGTGAATCATAGACCCCATATTTATTCCAAGTGCTCTATTATAAGGTCCAACTCTAAATCCATGACAAGGAGTCGTAGAAAGACTAGGATACTTAGTGTAGTATGGAAAAGGATAACGAGGAATTCCAAAATCGTTGTTTAACTCTTGGCAATATTTTGCGAACGCGCGCTCTTTTTTGTGAGCGTTTTGATGCCCTCCCAAAGCTTGCGGAGTAGAAAATTGTCTTTTACAAAAGTTGCATGAAAAATCATTTGAAGACTCTTTCTTAATATTTACTTCATTGTTAGACTTATTATTAGCCCAACTTAATGAAGATGAACCTACCACCAGGTTCTTTGTATGGTCGAAAAAATTATGTTCTTCCAACTTCAACCCGGTGAACGGAAGCATCCTCTGAGAGCTTGAATGTTGAGGTTTTGGAGTTTGAAGGTTGAGGTTTTACAATATTATTCTTCTTCATCAATGTCGCGACTGTGTTGTTGATGGTATTTTCTTCTGAAGAAGCAGTGGGTTGATCAGAGGTTGCAGCCATTTGAGTTTGAATGATTGATGAAAAGAATGCTCGCAACAATTTGGGTTATATACACATATATATTTAATATTTGAATTAATGCAAATATCTTCGTATGTAAGTAAAGAGATTTGATTAATTGAATTGTGCTGTTATTATTTATTTACTATAAATATAATGAATTGAAGTGATGCGAATCAGGGTTAGCTAGCACCGGTTAGTGCATGATTTTTTGGCTAAATAAACATTCTTAATAATGATTTCAACACTGTCTAATTAACGCGGTTAATTACTCATAAGTTCAATATTGCACAGTGGATGTGTCAAGTCTTATTAGTTTTGGCTTTGTCATCAATTTATAATTACCCAACATTTACGCGGATTGGCAACATAGGTTTAAACGTTCCAATTAAGTGTTTTTGTTATATATACTAGCGTCCAAACGTTATAAATAGAATGCTTGTAACCTAGAAAAATTAACGAGTCCAAGATGTAGATCATTAGGGTTTTGTCTTTGTGCCACTCTCTAGGAGAGTTGGTATGTGTTTACCTCTAAGCCTATAGGTAAGAGGTGTTTTGTTCTTGATCAAAGCTTTTAAGCAAGATCAAGTATTGTCATTGAAGTGTGTCTTCTATTTTTTTGTGTTTGAAGAGTGTTGGAAATCAAGCTGTTGATGCAGTGGCTGAGGTGTTATCTGCTAGACATCATTGCGATGATTGGAAGTGAGATGGAGTCTCTTATCTAGGGTGGACTTAGGTAGAAGGGTCATTGGGTAGTGATTAAGTGAGTAGATCATCAACGGGTGTGTTGATTATAGGGTCTATGAATTGATACTGCTGATAGTGAACTTCCTTCCTGGCTTGGTATGCCCCCAGATGTAGGTCGTTAGACCGAACTGGGTAAACAATTATTGTGTTGTTTATGCTTTTCAGTACTGTTATTGTTTATACCTTGCCATGTTATCTGTAACAGACCAGATGTCTCGACATCCTGTAGGATATCTGGGATCTGTCATACCAGAATTTCAATTGACATAAAAGTTATTTCTATCATGAGGCCTTTTATGATGATTTAAACCATGAACTTTCATTGATTCCTTATGGTTGAACTTGCTAATAGCCTTTATAAAGATAGTTTGATTTGTACTAAGTTTATCAAAATTAGAAAAGTCAAGTCCATATTTATTAATTAAATATCTTTGACTACTCAATACATTATCCAAGCCAATTTTCCCTTTTTCATATTTGGTAATGACTTGGTTTAATTCCACAAATTTTTACTCAAGAGATGAACAATTATTGCATGCTGAATTTTTTTAGTATAACTCAACTTTTGTGTTACTATCCCCACTTTCTAGATTTAAAATAGTTTTCTTTTGTTTTGAACATTTTCTAGTAAGTTTCAAAAATTCATCATGCAATTCATTAAAAGAACTTTGTAATTCACCATATGAAGGTCTATCATCAATTCCAGAATCCCTAACTTCATGTTCTTCGTCACTTGAATGATGTGATGCCAGCAATGCCCTGTTTGCATGATCTTCATATGAAGATGAACTTATTTCACTGTCATTCCATGCTACATATGCTTTCTTTGGAATTTTTTCCCTTATTGCTATTGAATTTATTCTTCTTTTGAAGTTTAGGGAATTCACTTTTGACATGTCCTCTTTCTCCACATTCAAAGAAAGTAGCCTTCCTTCTTGATGTTTCTCTTTGACTAATTTCCTTTGTTCATTCCTTTCTCATAAGTTTTCCGAATTTCTCGATTAGAGCATCTTCTTCATCTTTAGTGGATTCATCCTCTTGATTTTTATCATGACTTTTGACTCTAGTCTTTAAGGAAAAAATTATTGAATTCTTTCTTTCATCTTCATGTCTTTCTAGTTTTTCAAGTTCTATCTCGTGTTCTTGAAGTTTATTGAACAATGCTGTAGAAGACAATTTCGAAAGACTTTTCTTTTTCGAAATAACTGTTAATTTTGGTTGCCAAGCTTTGTCAAATATCCAAGCATTTTTAGATTTATTTCATCATTTGTAAAAGTTTTACCGAGAGCTATAAAATGATTTGTTAAATGACTAAATCTCTTTTGAAAATCAAGAATAGATTCATGAGACTGCATTATAAATATTTCATATTCTTGTGATAGAGTGTTTAGCTTAGATCTTTTTACCTCTACCATGCCTTCATGTGTGACTTCTAACACATCCCATATATCCTTCGCTATTTTGCATTAAAAGACACAGAAGAATTCATCCATGCTTAGGGATGCTTGAAGCAAGTTCTTCGCTTTCTTGTCGTAGAGAACTTTTTTCTTATCATCATCATTCAAAGAACCTTTTATCTTGGGTGTACCAATGCCATTGAAAACGCTTGTGGGAACGAACAAACCATTTTTTACAACATTAGCATCTTATATTGTGGTTGTTTTGGGCAGGAAGTTAATTCATATATTCCTTCGTGGAGTCAAGGATGAAGCTAATATTAGTAGATATATGAAAACGTACATTGAACGATTAAATTACACTTTATAAATTTTGCTAAATTGCATGTAATACTATGATATGTATGGCATTTTGATACATTTTCTCGTATGTATTAATAATTTTATTTATATTTATTGTATTATCTTATATTTTTAAACATATAACAATTTGATGCAATTATTTATTTGAGTACTATTGATAATATATACATACATATATATATAAATATATATATATATATATATATATATATATATATATATATATATATATATATATATATAAAGAAAAAATTAATTTAATTTATTAATAATTAAAATTATTGATAAAAATATAAAATCACATTTGGCATCACTTTAAAATGTTACAAAGCTAATAATATACAATTTAAAAAAAATGGCGACACTTTGAACTATCACAACAAACCTTCAAAATCAAAATGTTACATAAAATTAATGGCGATTACAACCGTTGCAATTATACTTTGGAGGCAGTTTTATAACCGTCGTAAAATGTTTATAGCGGTTGGGGCGACTGTTTTAATAGCCGTTCAGAACATTCTCGCAACACACGATTATGAAGCAGTCGACAAACTGTCGCAATCCGAAGATTATGGTGGTTAGAACTGCCGCAATATCCAAATAAAATTGTCATAAATTCCTATTTTTCTTGTTGTATCATGACTTAGCACATGAACCGATGATCTATAATTTTTTTTTATTTGATGTTTGATCTCTTTTCCATGATAATTTTTTGTCTTCATAAAAACTAATACTTCCAAAGACAATGAATATCTTCTTCACACACGAATATCTGGATTATCTTAAGGAAACAAATCTGTGTACTTTCGACAATAAAGTATCAAAGCTTTTGCTTAAGGTAAAAAAATCTAGATTGTTTTTTATTTGTTTGTGGTGCATTACCTTGCTATTAATATTAGGTGTTTTTATTTTTGTTTTTGTTGTTTTTGTTTTGAATTTACTTTGAGGACACATTATATGTGAGTTCATTTACAATTTTAAAAATATATATCTAATGAAACTTATTTTTGTTTTTATTTATTTATGGGCGTGGACTTGAATGA